>CM029617.1:32974903-34233511 GCA_017311315.1 Dendrocalamus latiflorus | reverse complement strand
CTTTAGCCGGTTATTGGAAATGTCAACCTTTTGGATTTGATTTGATAAATGTCGGATACATAAATACCTTTGAAAGCACTGCATATAATGGTCTATAGTTGGGAGAAGCCATGCTTGCAGTTGCTTGGTTTTAAAAGATAAACCTTTTCTGTGTGACATACATGTGGCAGACCTAACATATCACAACTTTTAGCAACTCTTGCTTTGAGTTAATAGAGTATTCAGTAAGCATGCTCAAATAGCATTATTCTGAATGTTCAGTGATGGATCCTTACTTTCCTGGATGTTCTCTTTTTTCTGATTGTTAACTATGTTCTGTAGTGATAACTGAGTTATGTGATATTTTCTTACCTCTCTGTTGCAGTGTTGCCCAACTAATTTCTATTGATGTTTGCTATTTATTTCCTTGATTAGCTTGTGCATCAGCGTTTGCAAGCTCTGCTTCAGATTATGGACTGCTTGTGGCTAATGGGACCTATGCACTAACTGCTGGTAACTGTGTGGAGTGCAGTTGTGGGCCAGGGAATCTCAAGTAAAGTTAAAGATACCCTCCCTTGTGTTCAATGTAGTTACATTGCTTCTATGTGTTTCGGACTATAATCTCCATTTCTCTTCTGCCCCAGTTTGTATTGCACGCCAGCTCCGTTAGCAGCATCATGTTCAAGTATGCAATGCCCCAATAGCAACCTAATGCTTGGTAATGTGACTGCTCAGCCCACCAGCGGTGGCTGCAGTGTCTCATCCTGCAACTATGCCGGAATTGTTAATGGAACCATTACCACATCGTAAGCAGAACATCCGTAATAATCTTTGTTTTCTTAGAATTGAAGATTCTTACCTCTTACTTCATATGTGCAGGCTATCCTCTAGCCTTCAACCCACATGCCCAGGTAATTATTTTAGTGGTTTGCCTTCTAGTCCCCTGTATAATTGGCTACTGCCTTCTGAGCACATATGCTGTAAATTTGTCTTTTGTCTTGTTTTGCAAGGCCATCACTTGACCCATCCAGGCCTACGTTTTTCTGAAAGACCCACTGCATACTGTCTAATCAAAACATATAACGTTAAATGATAAATGGAGCACTAGTTATTGAACTAAATTAAACATGTGCAATTATGAAAAGTTGGAAATTGTGGAGTTTATTTAATGATATCATCATTGAAACAAGGACTTGATAATTTCATCTGAGTCACTGTGTGCATTGTACTTATTATCCAAAAGGAAAAGGAGAAGAGTGAAATCATTGCTTATTGAAAGGATGTTTCTGGAATATCATTAATATTGTAATGGTGAACTAAGCCACATCAAGCTTTCCTGAAGTCTGATCAAAGAACACTAAAACCGGATTAGTAAAGTTTTTTTACTTGGTTTTCTATGTATAGGGATACAAAGAACAATAGAAAATCTACCAACAGTAGTCCTGCATCATCACCTCCTATTTTGATCTATATTGCTACTGATTGTTCCAATCATCAACACAGGACCGCATCAATTTCCTCCGCTCATGGAGCCGCCTACTGCAGCAAACCATGCGTCATATCTTCCTCCATCACCCGCACCAGGACCTGGAGAGGCAGGTGGTGCTATTCCCGGCTCATCTGTGCCTGGAGGGTCCAACGTTTCTCCTGCAAATGGCCCTGCTGGAAGTGTCTCAAAAGCGACTTCAATGAATCAACTGCATCGAATTCACCTCCTCATCCTTTCTCTAGTCTTGTACTTGCAGAAGTGAATTCCTGTGCAGAATATTGTTGGATGCATTTGTACTGAACAGGAGGCCTCTCTTGGTTTCAGAGTTTTTAAGCAGCCCCTCCCCCCTCCTGCCCACTGCCGGTACTGAAATGCCCTGAAAAATTTCAAATCTTTTTTTGAATTTTTTCTGAATTTTGAGTGATTTTCGAAAACTTTCCCAATTCGGAAACTCCCGGCAAAAGCCGCTTTCCTTTCTCGGACTTTCGCCTTCTCAACTCGTTGGTGCCTTTCCTTTTCCCGCTCTCTCTTCGCGATCGCACCCGAGCCGCGCGCAAAGCCCTCCGCGCGTCGCGTCGGCTTGTTGTTGCCGCCCGTTCCCTGTTGCACCAACTCCCTTGACTTCTTTCCCCCCTGTCACCTGTGACCCCGCTCGTCGGTCCCTGCCCTTTCCTCTCCCCGCGCGGTGCGCTATCGCTCATGCCGGTCGCTCAACTGACGCCCGTGTTCCATCCCGCGCCGTAGCGCCGCGCCATCTCGCGGACTCGACACCCTGTCGCTTCCCTCAGCTCGCCCGTGCCGCCCTGCCAGCGCTGTAGCGCGGCCACTCTGCGTCCATACCTCACCTTGGGCAGCGCCGAACCGCCTCTCCGCTGCCCGCTCTCTTCTTCTCCTTTTAAGCTCGGCCACCCCCACCAAAACTTCCGCGCCACTCCCTAGTCCACATCGGAGCTAGTAATTTGAGTTTGAGCCACTGCAACGCCGCCGACGAGCTTCCTTAGCTCCGGTGAGCCCGCGAGCTCAACCCTTTCATTTCTTATCTAAAGTTCGATTGCAATCGCTAATACGAACTCCTTTACTCCTTGATCACGCCCGTGAACTCCAATGATCGAGAGCGTTTCTCTCCTGCCATGTCGGCGGAGGTCGCCGTCGGTCAAAGAGAAGCCGCCGTGGACAGCTCGGCAGAGAGTTCCTCCGCTCAAACCCCCACCAATTTTCCTAGAGTGCCGCTAATGGCCTCTGGTTCCATGAAATCACCGTCGGTTTCACCTCAGCCGCTCACCACCGTCGAGCCTCACCTTCTGTCCCGAAGCCCCAAAATGGGTTTCCCATCTCCTAAGGCACCTCGTGCTGCCCTTGGTTTCCGCCGGAAGGCGCCGCCAGCGCCGTTCCGCTCGCGCCATCGCTCTCTGCCTCGCGGCGAGAACGACAAGTGAGGGGTTGACGACGACTACGTGGGCACATCGTAGCTGTCCACGTTTTCGTTGCCGTCTAACCTCAGCCATCAGATAGTCTCTCTCTGTGGTCGTCCGATCTCACTTAACACCTTCAATCCAGATCGTTCACAGCCATTGCATCGCCGCCGCTCGTGCTGGCCATGTGTCGGCCATCCAGCACGGTAGGCGCGCGCATGTGGGCTACACTGTTGCAATGGGCTGGTCCAGCACTGTTCCAAGAATTTCCAGAGATTTTTCCATTTTCCAAAAATCCAAAAAATCAAAGAAAATCCCAGAAAATTTCCAGAAATCCCAAAAAAAATCCCAAAATACACCATCTTGATCGTTTCGGTGCCACGAACCCATTTTTGACCTCCATTCTACCAAATTTTTCTCTAGAAAAATCCAAAATCTCCTCTTTTTGAGTTTTATTGCATTTTACTCCTTTTTAATTAGACTATTTTTCCTTGCTTGATTAGGCTCAAGCCCTTATGTTATTTTTGTGTTTGCGCTAGCACCGAAGTATTCGAAGGCGACAGTGTAATGACAGGACCAAGAAACCGAGGTTTACGAAGTCGCCGAGCTCATAGAACACCAAGGCAAGTTACAAGTCCTTGATCATATTGGAATTCCACGTCATTTAAATTATTTATTTATGATATTTGCATTATTATTATTTGTGAATTGTTAATTGCTTAAAATAAAGTGTTTAGAATGACTTGTTAATTACATACTTCCTACCACTGATAAATGCCATGTTAAATTGTAGCCATACCTTTGACAACCCTAGAAATATTTAAATGTTGTATAAATAATTATAGTATATTTCATGCAAAGTTTTACACTACTAAGGTTGTAGCTGCGGGCCGGTAGATTTGGAAAACTTGGAACTAGGGTAGAGGAGATGTGGGGCACCGCGAGACAGTTTTCGCCCACCACTTTACCCTAGGGTGGAGGCTGGTGCGAGAGGGTGGTAGTGTCGTCGTGCACGATGTGGTATATGGTTGGTTGCCTCGTGGAAAATGTAAGGATTAGACCCTTACGCTGAGCAAGTGACATAATGATCACTCAACCACAAGTGTTGACTTGTCAACCCTGATTTAGTAGTTGCTCAACTCGATTGAAACTCTACAGGTGGTGAAATATTGGGAGTTGGTATGTGGATCGGTAAACCCATATGATGCGGATACGCACATGATTAGTACTTTTCAATCAAATATATTATTTCACTGGAAAGAAGTATTGAGCCGCATTAAATATTGTCAGGTGAATTTGTTTCTTAATGAATTTTCTTCTATTCGTGGGAACGATATACTACTTTATGCTAAATTCTTGTTTATTATTAAGTTTGAATATTATGATGATTCTGGGGCCAAAGTAATGGAGAAGCACAAGGAGGTTAATCATATTTGCTACCAAGAACAAAAAGCTCAAAGCCCATGGGAATGGAAAGGAGAAAGCCAAGCAGCCCATGCAGCTAATCAACGAGGAAAGAAGCCATGCAGTGGGAGAGCAAAAGGAGAGAAGCCCAAGGACGTAAACTACAAGTTTTGGATAAGATTTTTAAGCCAAATTCGGACTTCCCACGTGCTCAATCCAATTCAAACTCGGATTCAACTCAGAATTCAATTCGGATTCGGTTCGGGACAGCCTGACAGGCAGTTACTAAAAAGGCCATAACTTTCACAAACGGTGTCCGATTCAGGTGTTCTTATACTCGTTGGAAATATAATTCCAAGGGCTACGCAATGGATGTGGTCACAGCTTCAAATTCATCACGGATAAAAAGTTATGACCGAAACAATATGACAGGTAAAAAATATAGTTTCCTTTTTGTGAGAGTTCGTATCCAAAACCATATAGGGTTGAGTTGTACTTGGTTTGGGGACCATATGGACGTCCCAAGGGGCTATATAAGCCTTGCATTGGCAGCCTTTAGAGGGAGACCAATTTTATGCATAAGATTGAAACATAGCTATTGCTTGTTCTTTCAACACCAGAGTTCATGCGAGGACTTAGAGAGAACTAGGCGATCCATTGTTCGTTCTGCAATTCAGGGTCAAGCCGTCGTTCCATTGGGAATTGGGGACTTGGCGTTCGTCGTTTGTGGTCTCGTGACGAACAATTATCCGGTGTGTTTTGGGCGTATTCCGAAGAGTTAAGGGTTCGTGCATTGGCGCAAGTGTTCAACTAGCGACATCGTCTGCTTCGCATCAACTATCCACGGTTCCTCATTGAGAAGATCGGGACCCCTCCCCGTATCAACATACATAACAACGATAGGTCTCCACAACTCGGGCTCGGCGTTCCGTGCGGCCCAACGGATACCCGAGGTTGTGCAGGTCCCTAACCTATCGGGTAGAGTATATACAAAGGATTGAGCAGTGAAACGACCTGGTTCCTTAACTCAATCATGATAGTTAAGAATGCTTGTGGGTAAAGTTGGGCAACTCTGCAGAGTCAATTAAATGGTATTCGATTACGCCGTGCTTCCGGTTAATGGAGCTATGTCTATTGGGTGATTCTAGCAGCAAGACATAAGTAGTTTTCACAGTGTTTTAAAATGAGTAGTTAGATAATTAACCTTGAAAGAAACCCCCTTAATCTTGAGGAGTAGTATCTGGTTTTGGATTTTCAAAAGTGTTTACAAATAAAAGGTGCATCCACTCAAATTAATAAAACAAGTATACTCCCATCCTTTGGTGATCCATACAATTAGCTAAATTAGGGTTTTCCCTTGTAACTTGCTGAGCTGTTGTGCTCACGGCTTGCTAAACCCCTTCAGAGGATCAAGAAGTTGGTGAAGACCTGGCAGTTGAGGACGCCCCAGAGAAACCATTCTATAGTGAGGATACGTGGTTCTAGGTCTCAACCGCGCTCAAGTTTCCTGGTGTTTTGTGTGATGTAATTAAATTTCGGGCTTGCATGTCCGCTGTAGTAAAACCCTATATTGTAATATAAATTGGCTATTTTGCTGTAAGTATGTTCTGTTGTGATATTCTCTTGCTTGACGCTCCGTAACTGGTCAGACTTGGGTAGTTGCGGGACGCCGAGTCCTGGCGCCCCTGGAAACAGGGACGTTACAGGTACTTTGAGAGTTTCAGAAGGATTCTGCATTGTACAAGCTTGCTTATCGAGAAGCCACCCCACGAATCAAGATCCATATACGAGGGTTCCATGGTTGTTGGCACGAGAAGGTGGCAAGGGCATTATCAGTGGGAGCTAGCACAGATAGGGCACAAAGCTTAGTGCCTATTGCTGCTAGGCCTTAATCCAGCCTATCCTGGAAGACAGCATCTGAAGGTGGCCATAACAATCCCAATGGTGATGTGTCGCACGTTCAGGTGGGCCAGAAGACAATGTGATATGCTTGTTTGCGTAACGAATGGTGAGTACGCCAGTGCTCGTCCATCCCACGATGCTACTGCTGTCGTGCTGCTTTGCCACAACGATCTAGCGGCGAATTTGCAACAACTTATTTGGAGCGAGGCCAGAATGAAAATAGAGAGTGGGTTTAAAAGACTAAGTTGAATTGATATATAGTTTTTTATATTTTAGTTGAGTTGTACTCTCATCGATTGGGGAGTACTACTTGAATTACTTGTAAAATAGTTACGCAACATTTGTTTCTCTATTATTGCAAATCTATGACAAAAAACAATTATACAAGTATTAAAGTATCAAGTATACAACTGAATTACTAAGAGTTTATAGCTGCTAAATGCTAAATAGTAAAAAGGAAAGAATGAAGAAAAAAAAAGATATCAAGATTCAAGAGTATATACCATTATATGTGGTAGGCTCGATGAAGTCCTCCTCCTTTGGCCCTGTTTGCACCCGCTACCTTTGGTACCAGTGGTCGTGGCCTATAATTTCAATTTCGAAGTGGCATGAGGTTTTGAGCGAAGCAAGAAAGAAAATAAGTAGAGTAGGGTGGACCATACCTAGATCTGAAAAGACGACGATAATGGTGAGTTGGAGATGATGCTCCCTTCCTAATGCTGTGCTCTCTCCTAATTGCAGCGTTGCTTCCTTCTTACCGCCCGCTTTCTACCTCCCTGTTCATTGTGCCATTGCCCACTTGCTCGTGGTGGTTCGGGGCAAAGTGAAGACCCCGAGGTTGTCCAGGGCGGTGAAGGGTGAGGCCCTTGGGGCGGTCTGGGGTGGCGAAGGAGTGCGGCCCCTAGGGACGGTCCAGGGCAGCAAAGGGCAAGGCTTTAGGGATGGTCTGGGGCAGAGGAGTAAGGTCCCCATGGTGGTCCGGGGCGAAGTAAAGACAATAGGGTAGTCCAGGGTGATGAAGGAGCACGACCCCCCAGGGCGGCGAGGGAGCGTGACCCCTTGGGGTGGTCTGGAGCAGCGAAGGTTAAGGCCCTCGGGTGGGGTCCGAAAGGCGGAGTTTCGTGGGGTTCAGTCTTTAGCGGCACCCTCGGAGGCAAGGACCCCATAGGTCCCAAACAGTGTGAGATGGGAGCCCCGGGGGAGGCCCAGATGGTGCAAGGTGGGGACCTTGGGTGCACCAAGGGCGCAAGGCATGTAGTCACGAGGTGGCCGAGGGCGCGAGACGGGCGATCCCGGGTGGTGGCATGGAGTGCCCCTGGGGGTGTCTCAAGTGGTGGCGTAGAGTACCTGGGGGTGTCTTGGGTGGATGCAAGGAGGCACCCAAAGGAGGTCCTGGGCGGCACGGAGTGCTCTAGGGGTCATCCTAGGCGAAAGCAAGGAGGTGCCTTGGGGAGGTCCCGAGCGGTGGCGTGGAGTGCTCCCTAGGTTGTCCCGGGCAGAAGCAAGGTGGGGGGGTCCGCCCAGAGGGGTTCGGAGGAGAGGGAGTCTGAGACAGCCCAAACTCACCGAAGATCTTCTGTACCTTCATCTTCCTAAGTGACATGGCTTCTTACTCAAGTCCCCATGGATAGAGCCAACTGTTACCGATATGAGACCAGACAGTAAACTTAGAAACACCCTCAGTTGGATGTGAAGACTACCGAGGGTAAGGAGAGACTCAAGGAGAAGCACACTAATGACCCAAGTGTATTCAATATGAGTGTCTACAGTTACCAATGACCTCCCCCTCTCCTATTACAAGGGGGCCTATTTATAGAGGGAGAGAGGAAGGCGAGTGAAGCTACAAGTTTGCTGTTGGAAACTAGTTTACTCATAAGGGTATCCATGTCATTTGGTCTGCGCGGCCCCACCATGTTCGAGACTTCAGGTCTAGTCCAGGGTCAGCCACAAACCCTTCTGCGGTTTTTCTTATGTCCCACACCTAGGGTCGACCTTGTGTCCCTCAGCCAGGGTCGGCCCCAGACCCCTCCGAGGTTGGTCTTATGTACCTCGCCCGGGGTTGGCCCCGACCCCTCCGAGGTCAGTCTTACGTTCCTTACCTGGGGTTGCCCCCAAACCTCTTTGAGGTCAGTCTTCTATACCTCGCTCGGGCTTGGTCTCGGACCCCTTGGGATCGCTCTGAGGTGGTCGTGGGCCCGAGGTGGCATGGGGAACTCTCAAACAGAGGGTATCTTTCTGGGAAAGGCACCGTTATTTGATGGTTTAAACTATGCTTCCTGGGAGCTTTCAATGTGGATGAGCTCAATCAAGTGATCAATCTAGAAACGGCTCATGAGATTTGGACTATGCTCTCTAAAATGCATGAGGGCACATCCACAGTCAAAAAGGCCAAATTGCATATACTCTAGATCAAATATAAGACATTCATAATATTGCCGCAAGAAAACATCAACAAGATATACTTAAGGCTCAACAACATTGTGAATGAACTTAAGGGCCTAGGCATTACACTAACAAATGTTGATATTGTTTGAAAATACTTAGGTTTTTGCCAGGGAAGTACGAGACATTGGTGACATTAGCAAACACTACATGACAAACAATTAACATAATATACGGACTCCTGCCATGAATAACACTTGCATGGACTCCAGTCATGACTAAAACCTTGCAAGGACTCTTGAAAAGCTCCTAGAGCAAAAACACAACTTAGACAAAACTCAGCTCACTCAACTCAACAAAGCTCGATCTGATTGCCAACCAACGATCGGTCAAACCGTCCCAGTTAACCCTAGTCAAAACCCTACTAACAGGGGATCGGTCTGACCGCTAGCCCAACAATGGTTAGAGCACCCTGGTCTAACCATCGGCCATAGGCCGGTCAGACCACTTAAGAGTACTAGAAAACTCTTTCTGGAATTTTGATTAATCTCTATTTAATTTCACTTCAGAACTCTAAATTGAGTGACACCAAGTGCAAAGACATCCTCAAACACACCTACACAAGTGTTTAGTGTCTATTCTTCAAAAGGTCACATGGCTGGTCTAACTGTCGATGCCAGACCAGTCAGATTGCTGTTACCAAGCTCGTCAGACTGCTTAACTTTTGACAGCAACTATAAAAATCAGAAAGCTTTAAAGCCAAGCTCAAACTTTGATAGAACTTACACATTAAAATTAAATACTTATCACATATATGAGTGACCTTCATATGGTCTTACATTTGTTTTTTTTTCCAGCAAAAATAGCACTCGCGGATGGAAAACCAGACCTGCTTGGCTGCTTTGTATCCTGTTCGATGATACGTGTGAACCCTATTCAACATGCCCAATGCTGCAATCTTGCTCTTTTCAAAAAAAAAATGCTGCAATCTTGCTATATGTCCCAATTTTATTGAGGTTACCAATAGAGCTCAAGATAACAGTGACCAACAGGGAAGGATGCACATGTTTAGTGTTTTTGTTAAGGGAGCAGCTAGCCAATGGTACCCTGTTGGAAGTGCTCCTAGTGGTATACCAGGTTTCATGTAAATACTAGGTTTTGAGATTCAAGCTTCAACATGTACATGTTCAAAAGTTTCGGCCAAGTCTTAGGAAGTTTCAAACACTTTTGGTAAGTTTCAGGCAAAAGAAGAGAGCGAAACTTGCTTTTTTTTTTACGAATGATAGCGGTGACAACGAACCAATAGTGGGTGGTGGGCAGGGTTTCATTACCAGTTTTAATTTTTTTATGGGGAAGGTGGCACGATCAATTTTGCGGATAATCGGAAAATTTTGAAGGATTACGGCCAAAAAATTTAAATCAAAATTTAAATTTAAAAAATAACGGCCAATAATAGGTCAATTATTGGTTGAATTTAAATGGACCTAAATTAATTGTAAATTAGATTCAATTAAAATTTAGCCGAAATTATTTGGTTGGCGTCTTTACCGTGGATGCCGATAAAAACGATAAAAACAATAACCGATCGATTATCAAAACCTAGTAGTGCGATAGTGAGAGCACCTCTAGTCATAAGTTGGCTGGTGAGCGGTGGAGGGACTAGGCGACTAGCAGCAACGTTCACATAAGGTCGTGTTAGATTTTGGGGCAGTGGCAGCACAAGGAGTGGAAGAGGAGCCACGCCGATCCCAGAAGCAGCCTCAGGAGAGGCAGTCTGTTAGAGTGGAAGGAGAAGGTTGAGGCGGATGGACGAGGAAGAGGAGAGTGAGATGGTATCCCCATGAGATTGTGTTCTCGTGGGTAACCGCGACGCGAGACTAGAGCCGTCTCATTCCGTTGACCGGGCGAAGGCTGGCCGCTTCGGGCGGGGAGGCCGAGGCCGGCGGCGGTGGCGCCAAGGGGCGCAAGTGAAGGATCCGAGGCCGCCGCCGACGGCGCCATGCAGGGCACGTGGAGGCCAGCGGCGGCGGCGCCAAGGAGCCCGGGCCGGCGCGGAGAAGCCGGAGCGGCGCGCGAGAAAACCGAGACGACCGTCGGTGGGGCCATGCGGGGTGCGAAACCGAGGCGGTACACGCATGCGAGCGACGGCGCGGCAGCTTCGGGTGCGGCTACTCCGGGCGGCTGCACGGACCCGTGCTTGCATGGGCGCGTCCTGGGAGGTGGCTGTGGGCCAAGGTGGCCGGGCGCATGCGGCTATGGGGGCGACGGCCATACGGGGCGGTCGGCCGAGCGCAGTGGAGGCCGGCGGCGCGTGCAAGACCTGTGCGGCAGCGTCGGTAGGCGGCGCATGCACGTGCACCCGGTGACCGTGCCGGCGACCTTGGGTGGGCAGACGGAGTACCTCATCCACTTCGACATCGGTACGCCACTCCCGCAGCGCGTGGCGCTGACGCTGGACACCGGCAGCGACCTCATCTGGACGCAGTGCGCGCCCTGCAACGTCTGCTTCCCCCAGCCTTTCCCGGTGTTCAACCCGTCCGCCTCCAACACCTTCCGCCGGGTCGCGTGCTCCTCCGACTACAATTGCCCCACGATTTCAAACTGCAACCTCAAGACCCATGAGTGCTCGTACCACTACTCCTACGGTGACAACTCCAGCACATCTGGCACGATCGCCAGGGACACCTTCACCTTCAAGGCGCCTAACGGCAAGGGCGGTACGGTCGCAGTGCCGGAGCTCGGCTTCGGCTGTGGTCGGTCAAACACCGGCCTGTTCAGCTCGAACGAGTCCGGCATCGCCGGCTTCGGCCGCGGACCTCTGTCACTGCCGTCGCAGCTGAAGGTCAACAAGTTCTCGTACTGCTTCACGAGAATCACGACCATGGAGTCCAAGACCAGCCCGGTGTTCTTGGGCACGCCAGACAACCTCAAAGCGCACGCTACGGGCCCGATCCAATCCACTCCGTTCGTACGGAATCCTGCGAACACTTACTACTACCTTTCGTTCAAAGGCGTCACCGTCGGCAAGACGCGGCTGCCGGTTCACGAGTCGGCGTTCGCTCTCAAGGGCGACAGCTCCGGCGGGACGATCATCGACTCCGGCACGTCCATCACGAGCTTCCCGCAGGCCGTGTTCGGGCACCTCCGGAGCGCGTTCGTGTCGCAGGTGCCGCTGCCCGTCTCCAACTCGTCCGGCGACGCCGACAGCATTCTGTGCTTCTCCGTGGCATCGGCGGCAGACGCGAAGAAGGTGCCCGTGCCGAAGCTGGTCTTCCACCTGGAGAGCGCGGACTTGGACCTGCCGCGGGAGAACTACATGGTGGTGGACGAGTCCGAGCTGTGCGTGGTAATCCGTTCGGCGGGCAGCGACGAGATGACTATCATAGGCAACTTCCAGCAGCAGAACATCCACATCGTCTACGACTTGGAGAGCAATAAGCTGGTCTTCGTGCCTGCGCAGTGCGACAAGCTGTAACTTTCCTTCGCTAGCGAAGTTGATCTGTACATGCACGTACATGCATGCATATATGCTTTCATTGCTTACACAGCTCTTCTACGTATTCCGAAATAAAAACGAGCACGTCGAACATGCATGCCGTGCATACATAACTTTCGAAGTGTAAGCAGATCCATTAATAGTCTATTTGTCTCGTGCTACTTATTTTTACTAGTAAAAACACGTTCATGTATCGCTTCCCCTTTGAGCTCTGAGATCAGGCAAGTCGCTGTCTTGTGCTTATTGTAAAAAATGTCCCGGTTGTGTTCGTTTCAAATTGCCCGAGCAATGGAGTTCGCAATATATTTACTTGGGCCACCCAGCAGTGCTCCTAGTGGGATACCAGGTTTCATGTAAGTACTACGTTTTGAGATTCAAGCTTCAACATGTACAAGTTCAAAAGTTTCGGCCAAGTCTTACGAAGTTTCAAACACATTTGGTAAGTTGCAGGCAAAAGAAGAGGATGAAACTTGCTTTTTTCACGAAAAAATTAAATCAAATTTCAAATTTCAAAAAATATTGGCCGATAATCGGCCAATTATCGGTTGAATTTTGGTTGAATTTAAATTAACCTAAATTAGTTGTAAATTAGCTTTAATTTCAATTTAGCCAAAATTATTTAGTCGGTACTCATTTTTACCGGTGGGTACCGATAAAATCGATAATCAGCCGATTATTTGTGGGGCAGTGAGAGCACCACTGGTCATAAGTTGGCTGGTGAGTGGTAGGGGGACTAGGCGACTAGCAGCAACGATCGCAATAAGGTGGCGGCACATGGTGTGGAAGAGGAGCCGCGACGATCCCAGTAGCCTCAGGAGAGGCAGTCAGGTTGAGGCAGACGGACAATTCAACCTCAACGAACAAAACCTGCACGGGAACGTGTATCAGCGTGCACTAGTGACTGGTGCGGGCACCATGAATAAGCACTTGTCAGTGTTGCAACTCTCATCCTATGTCCTTCTCCTAACGATGTGGCTCACCACGGCCACCGACCCCGCCATGCGCGCCGACCTCACCCACCACGTTAGCGGCCGCGGCTTCACCAAGCGTGAGCTGCTCCACCGGATGGCTGCTCGGACGAGGGCCCGCACAGCCTGCCTTCGTCCATCCGGCGGCCGCGGCGCCAGCTTCCACCCGGTGACCGTGCCGGCGACCTCGGGCGGCGACGTTCTTTCGCACTCGGGCACGCCGAACCCGCAACGCGTGGCGCTGACGCTGGACACCGGCAGCGACCTCATCTGGATGCAGTGCGCGCCCAACTACGTCTGCTTCGACCCGCCTTCCCCGGTGTTCAACCCCTTCGCCTCCAACAACATCCGCCATGTCGCGTGCTCCGACTCCATCTGCGGGGCCCCCACGATTATTTTAGCGTGCCTTCTGACCCATGAGTGCTTCTACCTCACCTACTACGGTGACAACTCCACCACATCAGGCAAGATCTGTCGCAGCGGACACGTGTTGATCAAGCCCAGTCCCACAACTACGAGTACCTCGTACTTGTTACGATCACATAGAACAACTTATGACCACACAGTCGAACTTACGACCACGTAGAACGTCTTACACGCAGTCGTTTACGACCACATAGGATATCTTACAACCACGCAGTCAAATTTACGACTATAAGGTCGTTTATGACCACTCAGAGCTACGACCACGTAATCGTTTACGAGCACTCGAAGTTACGACCACGCAGTCGTATACAAATACTCAGAGCTACCACGAATATCTAGTCGCAGCTGGCGGTCGGATGTCGTATACGACTAGGAAGTCGGAGATACACTACGACTAGCAAGTCGATTCCGACTTACAAGTCATAAATGCTCTACGACTTACGAGTTCCTCAAACACTTGGCTGAACTCACACGATAGAGATGGAAAACATAGGGTTTTATGCTGCGTACTTTTTCATTATTTGCAGCTTTTCTGGGGACTCTATTTATACCAAAAGAGTATAAGTAATGGCGTTTGGCCTCTCCTAAACGTACGCCACGACTACATGGTCGTGCTATCCCACAACCGCAAACTACGCACGTTCTCTAACTGAAAAAGAGAAAGACGACTTAGTGCACGACCAGGACGTTGTGCTCGACTACTTGATGCGCACGACCTGGATGTCGTGCTCAACAACCTGACAACTTGATCAATTATTTTGACAATCTCCCCCTTGATCTAATTGCCATTCATGGTGACGACTCCAACCTTCTCGCGTAGACCTTGAAACTTGATTCGCTTGAGGTTTGGTTAGCAAGTCCACCAATTGCTTGTCCGACTTGATGTAGTTGATGAGGACCTTGTTGTCTTTGACGCATTGCCTGATGAAGTGATAACGCATCTCAATGTGCTTGCTCCAGCCGTGGTATACCGGATTCTTGCACAATTGTATTGGAAACTTGTTATCTACGAGTAGGGTTGCCGCTGATGATTCCGCGTTGAGAAGGTTGCTGAGCAACTCCACGGGCCAAATCCCATGGCATGCAACTATTGAGGCACTGAATACTCGGCCTCGCAAATCAACAGGGTGACGGTCTTCTGCTTCTGTGATTGCCGCCAGCTCACTAGGCTCCCCCTAATGAAGCAGATCATGCCAGAGGTACTCTTCCAGTCGTCAACATCTCCAGGCATGTCTGTGTTGCTATACCTGATGAGCGTAGCTGCCCCTATACCTCTTATGTACCTGCAACCATAGTCCGATCGTCCCTGCCACATAGCGCACATCGAACATGTGTGCCGTGTAATTATCTGTCTGTGTACACATAATTGTGAAAGTGTAAGCAAATTAATTATCTGCTAGTCATTCAATCCGTATATCGGCGCGGTCCACATGACACTTTTTTAATATTATCTTTATGGCTGATACTTTTTGCAACATTTAGCTCCTAATTAATATGAATGACATGTATTTTTAGTTCAAAATTCTAAAAGTTTTAAATTTATACAATTTAAAATTTTATAACATGTGTCTAATCTGTATTTCAAGATTTATGTATATTCGGATACTAAATTTATTTGGAGTTTTTTATTCTGAATTTATCATATGTCATTATCACGTTTTCAACACATTATTTTACTCCAATTTAAACATGTACTTCAAATATGATATACGGACTTTAAACTCCTATTTGTGTAAACTCTTATCCAACCATTAAAATTATATATAGAAAAATACATTCTACTCTAATGTGTAGCTACTCCCTATACCGCATCTCACAAAGTAGAGAGTATCTCCCGCAACTGAAGGTATATACATATAGTATATGAGTATATAAGACTATGTAGGTGGTATGCATATTTTTTAAGATGTTATGTACAATTTTTTGAACATACACTTTTTATGTATGAATATGAATGTATTGTCAAAATATACAAAAAAAAACTATATGCTTCCTTGAAATTTTTTCATGTAATTAGCATTGGGGTATCTTAGAATTAGTATATGAATATATTTAAAATGATAAAAGAATTTGTTAAATTCGTTTAGGTGGCATGTCATGGGTAGGAATATAAAAGATACATCGAATCCTTGGTTTAGATTATTTAATGATAAAAGAGCAATATTTATTATTAGTCATATTTTTCCTAGATAGCAAAATGATGTTCATGTATGTATATCTCATATAAATTACTAAAAAGGAGATCTAATCAATCAAACAAACTTGTGCGTAAGATGCATTCTTTTGTTTCTTTTGTTGTACCGATTGGGAAGAAGCTGCCGCTCTTGTAATAGCTGTCTAGTGTACAATATATATACACGTATACATATATTTAGGTATGCATGCGTTGGTGTAGCTTTTGGATTTATATGTTTCCTTTGTCTTCTTTCTGTAAATTAACAGTGGAGTTCAAGAAGACCTTAACAGGATGAGAGTTGCAGCCGGACATTCATGTAACCATCTTACTTGCCGTGTGCATATATCGAAACTCAAATCAAACTCTCTTTCCCTTCTTGTGTACATAATCCAACGCGTGCATTATATCACAACAAACCAATCGATGGTTGAGATGCTTTCTTTTTTTTAACTAACATGGGAATTTCTGGCCTTTTTTTATTAATGTAGTAATTTCTAGTTTTATTTTTCTAGTATTTACGTTGGGGCTTTAAAGAGAACCTCCTATTAGTATAGATATATAGATAGATAGATTTAATTTTGGTACATATTTTTTTTTACTATTTAAAACACACGTTCATGTACACACCATTTCAATTCTTTTCTACAGATTAATTATGCTTTAATTATTTGAGGCAGCGCAGTTTACTGTAGAAGATAGATAAGCTAGTAGATGGCAATGGGTACCCGAAACCCGATACCCGGTGGGTTTTTACTCTATTAGGGTATGGGTCTGAGTCAATTTCCTAACCCATGGGTCTCTTAATGGGCAAAAAGCCCAACCCATCGGGTCTGCCGGGTTTAGGTACGTTCATATAGTACCCAAACCTGTAAACCCATGGGTAATATAAACCTGATTCATAGGAGTTATAAACCCAGGCTCCCAGCCTCCCAGGCAAACCAGTCCAGCCCAGCCCATTAGCAATTTAGCCCCAAGCCCCAATCCAATGCGGCAATGCCCCATTACCCATACGGCTAACCCTAGCTAGCACTCGGTCACGGTCACTACTCACTCCTCCCCAGTCCCCACCCCGATTCAACAGCCGCCGCATCTGGCGCTCCGTGCTCGATCTCCGGCAGTCTCCACGCTCGCCCTCCCGTCCCGCAGCTCCCGCTCCTGCTCTCGCCACTCTCACCGCACGCTCGTCCTCCCGCACGCCCTCGCCGTCGCCTCGCCTTCCAGTTCAGCCCGCCGCCCCCACGTCGCAGCCAACGCGCATCGCAGTATTAGGCCCTTGGCCATGGCGATGCCCTCCGGCTCCAACGAAGATGGCTGGTGAACTTCTTCCTCCTCTCCATTAACCATTGTTGCAGCTCGCATTACTGACCCCACGGGCGACCCGTGGGTACCCATTAACCCAGTGGGCATGGGTCTGGGTAAAAATCTACACCCGTCATAGGCATGGGTTTTTTAGCGGGCACGTCCAACTTTCACGGGCACGGGTTTGAGATAGCAAAACCTTGCGGGTTTGTGCCCGTTGCCATCTAGAGGGGGGCTTGAGCTTCTCCCATATGAGAAGTTTGAGCTTCGGCCTAAAACCTTTTGAAACTTTAAGCTTCCCAAACACGGCGTGCCTACTTGAGCTTCTTGGGAAATTGAAATTCCCTTTTAGCATTAAGAAACCAAAGCCTAATTTCGGCCTTTCAAGACGAAGCTTCCATAAACAAAGGATTAAGTTTTCCTTATATAAGCTACTTCCTATCGTAAATGTAGGTCGCTTTTGACTTTTAAGTTCTCCAATACTAGATTTTGACTATAGTTTTGTATCATAATATACTAGTAAAAATAAAAATTATTATATATAAATATATTGTGAAAGTATTTTACAAGACAAATCAAATAATATTGTTTTTATGTAGTTAATTTATATACTTTAACATGTATTAATAATAAAGTTTCAAAACCTTGATCATCTAGATTCACGACAACCTACATTTGTGAACAGATGCCAACTATTGCATAGCTCAACAGTATGGTACATTGCTCTTGCTGATAAGCATAGTTCAATTCGTACTAACCGCGATTTAAGTGGGCTGTTCGTTTGGATTTTGCACTATAATTTTTTGGAATATAGATCCATGAGTTGTAGGTTACAAGCCTTATAATAAGAAATACACTAACTAATTGTCCCCAGTATCTTTACTATTATAAAAGAACAAGTTGGTGGTTGTACGTCTATTCTCCTCTAACCATCATTTCTTCTACTTACCACTCTCTACTTGCCAACCGATTAAAACAATTCTCTTTTATAGCATAATTGTTTATACATTTAATAAATTCGTTGCAACGCACGAGCACATAACTAGCAAAAGAAAGTGGCTAAGATGGCTGAACAGACTTTTAGGGGCTGTTTGGTTGCCTGCATCGGGGTGGCTCGCACCAGCGCATGCAGGGAGATGGTGTTTGGCTGCCTGCATCGGGGTGAGAGCCTGCACGAGCGGATGCAAAAAATCAACTGGAGCCAGGCTGAGGAGAAACGCGGCTGAGGAGCTTCTCTACTCAGCCTGGCCACGCTCATGCAGGCAACCAAATAGGCCCTTAGTGATTCTAAGCTGAAGCTAAAACTCCACGAAGAAAGCCTTCTCTGTAGGGAGCTCACATTTCCTCCGAAAGCTGCCTAGCTCTAGCTTCTCATACCTAGCTACAAAGACCCAAAAAAAACACATTCTCTGTAGGGAGCTCACATTTCCCATGGTTTCATTATAAAGCAACTTCGGTGTCGGCAGTCGGCACTGCTGAGTGTAAACCGTCGTCGCTGCCTCACTGCGATCCACGTACGCGCTAAAATTTCTCCAAGGAAGCGTGAGTTGTTTGGGCCTCTCGCGTTGAGCAGTTTTGGTAGGCTCGGCTTCTTGGCGATGGGCCGTGCTGGAGCCATTTGGACGCGTCGTACTTAGTTTTTTCGTGGTCCTTGGGAGCTGCAACCGGTTAGTTCTTCTTCCTAACTGTGCGAGCTTACAAGCAGCGCTGTTATGCTCTCTCATCGCATTGTTGAATCGAACTTGGGTCCTGTTATTTTTGCCATTTGGTTTTCGCATTTAGCTTCTTTGGTAGCCGAAAAAGCAAAACATTGCCCTTTTTTAAACGAATTTTTCAAATGACTTCCTGAGCAAAAAATAATCGTGTATGTTATTATCTCTGTCGTCCACCACCGTTTTAAAATACACAGATAAAAACCATCAATTTAAGCCTAAAAGAACACCCCCTCCCCCTCAGGTAGTTGGATGCCAAAAGCCAACTAATTTTACTCTTTGCTGCTCTGCATATTTCACCGCTATAAAACACGCGAGGAGCAATTAATTATCTGTACTGGTCACTTTTTAAGAGGCCTTAACTTACTAATTGAATGGTTAACGTAAGCATTTCATCGATGTTTTTAATCCAGTGAGTCATGAAAAAACTAATACGAACCTGCCCAGTGCCCAACTCATGGTTCGGTATCACGTCCAACTCAAAGCTCGGTTTTACATACTCATTTCTTCGAACGACAGGCACATGAGCAAATCATTTGCACTAGACTAATTAACGCATCGCCGCCACGTAAGCACAGTTATTCTGTGGTATCTGACCTATCCGTCCATCTTGTCGTACTTGGCGGTGACAAATTTAGTCATTTTGTACGCTGTTGTCACTTGTCAGCGTATGGCCTAACGTACGGTCGGTGTCACCGAGTGAATGGATTAATTGAGCTCGATCATGATTCGTCTCCTAGCAGGTGCGCTATTGAATTCTGGTTGCTTTCACATTACTCCGAAAGGAACAGCTACAGTATGTTATATTGTTGGGAACGTTTTCAATGATATAGAGTTTCATTAAATTTCGTCTCTCCTTCCTCTCTATCCTCCTCCGCTGCTCTTCCTCCCATCTTCTTCCTCGGTGCCTGGTGCAACTCCTCACCCCTCCTTTGCCTCCCCCCGCCCCATCCTCTCCTACTGACGGCCAGCGGTGTCCTTGCTGCCTCGTCATGCCGCCGTCTTCTCCTCCCCCACCCCATCCAATAAAATATTCAGTGTGTTGCTTCCTCGCCGTGCATCCCTTCATCACCACCCACCGCCCAATGCCCTCCACTGCCGCCCACCATGAGACCATCATCGCTCCGGCCTCCTTCTACATTCGGTGAGCATGGTGAACCCATCGGTGGCCATGGCGCCACTGCTTCTCTTGTAGGAGCTCGAGAAGATAGGGGGGAGAGAGCTAGAGCGTTGGAGCGAAGAGCGTACCATTAGGGCTAGAGCTCGGGCAGCCGGTCAACCTCGCCCCCACTAGGAGACGACTAGATTCAGTAGCGCCACGATTGGGGATGGCGATACGTGGCGATCTCGTGACTGGAGACGACTGATCCAGCGGTGACGACCTCGACGACGATCAGGGCTGGAGCTCAGGCAGTCGGTCAACCTCACCCCCGCTAAGGACAATCGGATCCCACAGCACCGTAGTCGGGGATGGCGATACGCCACGATGCTGTGGCAAGAGACGATGGATCCGGTGGCGGCAACCCCATCATCGGTGTTAGCAAGAGAGAGAAGAGAGAGAGACATCACATACAGGGAAGAATCCCTGCTGAAATATGTAGGAAGCACCACCACCAACAAGGCTGGAGGCCACGCCATCTAGCAACATAGCAGAACACCAACATCCCTCTCTCACTCAGTAACACCACAAGACAACACAACCCCACCAACACAGTGAGAAGGACAGGCTTCGAGCTCGAGGGAGCCAAAGCACAAGATCGCCAATGCACAAAGTAGACAAACCACGACTCATGCAACTTGAAGCGCAACCAACCAGGACTCCGGTCAAGACACCACAGCGACATCGAAGCACCAATTGACAAAAACACACACCAAGATCTTCGGTCATACCCACATGGCAGCACCGAGAGACAACACCATTGAACATCAAGATTGGAGCCTGCAGCAACACCAGCATGAGAAGCTGCTACAACAACACAAGGAGTGAAAGCAAAGGCAAGACGAACAAAGCAAGTACTACACCCAACCGACAACCAGAGGAATCACCGAGCACATAGAGTTATAGAGAAGCCAATGGCAGGGACGCCATCACCGGCCAGGCTACAGATGAGGAGTGATGGAACTAATCTTGTTGCATTGTTGTCATAGTCGGTGTCGAGTACTTAGTGTGTTCGAGTACTGAGAAGTCGTGTTGATTACCGGAATCCCCGAGTGTTTGAGTACTGTGTGGTTGTACTCGTATGTCAAGTACTGTGTGGTCGTGTCAAGTGCTCGGTGTGTTCAAGTACTCCATGGTCGGATTCGTAAGTCGAACTACACAGTGGTCGTAATCGTAAGTCGAACTGCGCAGAGGTCGTAATCGTAAGTCAAACTACGCGGTGATCGTAGTCGTGGGTCGATGTAGTCGATACTTGTAGGAGTACTATAGCAGTCGGTACTCGGAGGAGTATTGTAGCAATCGGTACTTGGGGGAGTATTATAGCAAGTGGTCGTAGTCGTAGCTACAGTGATCATAGCTACAGCAATCGATGGTCGGTGCTCGGAAGACTTGTGTGGTCGAAGATGTTGGTCGACAAACCGTGGTCGGTGAAGCAGTCGAAAAAGCCGTGGTCAAAGATGTGATCGACAAGCTGTGGTCGGTGAAGCGGTCGAAGGCATCAAGCAGTCATGGTCATGAGGCATGATCGAGGCACCGTGGTCAACAGAACATGATCGAAGGAGAACCCGAAGAGGACTCAAAGGATTGTGTGCGGTCGTAGACCGGGCCAGATAACAGTTAGTCTGCATGTGACTAGTCATGTCCACTAAACCAAGTGTGATAGTTAGTGGAGCAAGTTGTACGAGTAGTGGCGAGTGTGCGAGTCATAGAGATCGTGGCTGGAAGAGTCATGTAGTTTCACCTGTACACTTGTAATCAGAGTCTATAAATAGATGAAAAGAATAGAAAAACAGGGGGGTAGATTGATGTAGCGTAAATCTCCTGTGTGTCTTAGTTGTGCAAAAATGTTTGTGTGAATCTATGACTACCGCGTATGTACATCTGGTGGGCCTACAAAGAGCATGGCGTAACCGGCCCTACGGGGCTGAGATCCATGGAGGGGTGTGAAGCTCGATGTCGCCAGACGTCAATGAGAACGTAGAATCGTGGCTTTTTATTGGCATGGTACGCTTAGGAAGGAGTTGTTTAGTTGATAGGCTGAGGCATGCTAAGTTCCTAACAGTCTAAAACATGGGAGTAAGGTCTCGCTCGTTTCGGTTTCAGTTTCTGATTTATTTTTCACTATTTATAAATTTTATTTTTTCTGAACTTTTGGTTTTTTGAGCTTTTTTGCCGTTCTTTTTTCCCGTATTTGTTTGCATTATACGTGATGGGTTAATATGTTTTTTATTTTTAAAATTTAATTAATTATGCTAAATAAGCCTCTGTCAGCTAACTATAGTATTTTTTTCAGCTAGCTATAGTATTTTTCAGCTATAAACTCACAAAAAAAAACCATATTGAGCACAGCCATGCTTCAGCATGCCTTGAGTGCAACACACTCCAATTGCTTTAGCATGCCTGGTAAGATCCAAGCGAGGCGCGCCAAAGACGACTCTAGGACACCAGCCAAACAACCTCCAAGCTCACTGTACCCAAAGTGATGTAGGAAGAACAAACGAAGACAGTGATGCTGATTATGATGACAGAGGATAAAATAATATTTCTTGATGGGGAAATTAACCTTTTTCTGCCCCCCCAAAAAAACTAGTGCGTTTTGTACGTGTCCCATCCTCATTTAAGAAACCAAACCAAATCACCTGCAATTGGTTATCTTTTGATTTTTAAAAAGACTTTTAAACGTAGTGACTTATCAAGATAGTTTCTATAACTTGTTTGTAAGAGTTACTATAAGAGCCGCTTTGAACAGATAGCTTCTCAACGCGAGTGTCCCTCACTCTCTTAATCTCTCTAGCAATTAGTCAAAAACGAGTCATTATCCTACGAAAAAATAGTTAGCAGATGCTTTTAGCTTTTTGCTAAGAGGGAAAAGGGGCTCGTGATGGAGCTAACCACTATTGTTGACTCCGCCCCCAATCTCCATGCAGTTTCCGGTGCAGACAAAGACGCTTCCACCTCCAGGTGGTTGATGAAAACTACACTCTACTGGAAATTTATCAAAAGAAAAGTGGTAGTGATGTCAAGATTGACGCAGCTGCTAAAAGAATGCATTACGACGAAGATTACGATCCTTTCACTCTGAAAAGAGCTATAGTAATTACGTATTACTCACAGGAGCGCTTAGACCATTCGATCAGAAATCAATGCTTAAGGCAAAAGTGTACTTCGATTTCTCACAAGTTCATGCCGCCTATCTGTTTTCCACAAGGCGGTCGAGGAGGCGTCAGACACCACGCTGTTGCCGTCCTTGGCCGACTTGTGCAGTTCTGCTATGCTTTATAAAGACTTGAGCCCAACGCAACTGGTCCTGTGAAGTATCCAATGCTTCCTAAAATGGCATAACGCCGACGGGAAAGAACAAACGCAAGACCAACAAAAGTGTTAAGTTTTTTGGTCATGAAGCAATCTTCTTTTAAGATTGTTGTTACTGAATTCTGCCAAGAAGTAGGCATCAGTAGCACATCACCCAACTACTGGTCGTGCCAATTATCCATTGTCTAAGCCAATACGACTTAAGTCTCTATTCAGCGAGAGCGGAGAGATACTGAAACATAAATAAGCAGCGTAATCCCAGTACTAGCTCTTGGTAATCTTCGTCAGTGCCTATAGCTACGAGCCATGAAGCAGCTTGTGACGCTGCTGGTCTTGATCGCGCTGCCGGCAAGCGCCGTGTCCGTCCCCAGCGCCGGCATCGTGGCTCTGCTCACGCACGCCGACGCCGGCCGCGGGCTCGCGAAGCCAGCTCGTGCGGCGCATGGCGCACCGCGCCAGGGCGCGGCGGCGGTTGCTGTCGCACTCGCAGGCTCAACCGGTGAGCGCGCGGGTGCGCGCCGGCCTCGGCGCCGGCGGCGGCATCGTGACGAACGAGTACCTGGTGCACCTGTCCGTGGGCACGCCGCCGCGGCCCGTGGCGCTCACGCTCGACACCGGCAGCGACCTTGTCTGGACGCAGTGCGCGCCCTGCCTCGACTGCTTCGACCAGGGCCTCCCGTTCCTGGACCCCGCCGGGTCCTCCACCTACGCCGCGCTCCCCTGCGACGCGCCACTGTGCCGCGCACTCCCGTTCACGTCATGCGGCGGCCGGAGCTGGGGCGACCGGAGCTGCGTCTACGTCTACCACTACGGAGACAAGTCGGTCACGGTCGGCCAGCTCGCGGCCGACCGATTCACCTTCGGACCCAGCAGCAGCGGCAACGCCGATAGCCTCTCCACGCGGCGCTTAACCTTCGGCTGCGGCCACTTCAACAGGGGCATCTTCCAGGCGAATGAGACCGGCATTGCCGGCTTCGGCCGGGGGCCGTGGTCGCTGCCGTCCCAGCTCAACGTCACCAGCTTCTCCTACTGCTTCACCTCCATGTTCGAGTCCAAGAGCAGCCTCGTGACGCTCGGCGCGCCGGCCGAGCTCTACAGCCACGCGCACAGCGGCAATGTCCGGACAACCCCGCTGATCAAGAATCCCTCGCAGCCGTCGCTCTACTTCCTCTCGCTGAAGGGCATCACCGTAGGGTCGACGCGGCTGCCGGTGCCGGAGTCGCGGTTTCGGTCGACGATCATCGACTCCGGCGCGTCGATCACGACGCTGCCGGAGGACGTCTACGAGGCGGTGAAGGCGGAGTTCGTCGCGCAGGTCGGGCTCCCCGCCAGCGGCGTGGAGGGGTCGGCGCTCGACCTCTGCTTCGCGCTGCCGGTGACGGCGTTCTGGCGGCGGCCGGCGGTCCGGCGCTGACGCTGCACCTCGACGGCGCCGACTGGGAGATTCCGCGCGCCAACTACGTGTTCGAGGACTACGGGCGCGCGTAATGTGCGTCGTGCTCGACGCAGCGCCCGGGGACCAGACCGTCATCGGCAACTACCAGCAGCAGAACACGCACGTCGTCTACGACCTCGAGAACGACGCGCTGTCCTTCGCGCCGGCTCAGTGCGACAAGCTCGTAGCTTCACTGTAGTGTCTGTAAAAGGAAAAGCAGAATTTTCTTATCACTGATCAGGTGAAATGCGCCATTCTGGTGGTAGGACGTCGAATCAATAGGGTGAAATTTTGTGTGAAATTTGTGTCACCTCTCCTTTCACCGTGCCAAATGTGCGCGTGATCTGGATCGTCCGTGTAGCTGATCTGACGTTCTACACGCACGAGCCGTTCCAGCAGAAGGCCAGACGCTTCAGTTGCACTTCAGTTTGGAAGTAGCCATGTATGTTGGTTGTAGATTCAAAGGAGAATGGCTTCATGGTGCACTGCGCTGAGGTCTAAGTATGTTCATGTGCCGGTCACGGCATTCTATTCCTACCAAGTCAACCGACAGAGCAGCTCTGGATGTTTTTTTCTGACTGTTAGGGATACTCGACTCAGAGCAATGCATTTCGCTTTCAGGGCTTTGTCAGCAGGTGAATACGACATCAAAGATGTATAGGAGGGTCAAAATTTGTGAACTCGTGCCCACTGCTACACCGCATGATTCTTTTAGAAATACATGAGTTAAATCTGAAGACAATCTATCACCAATTCTGCATTTATCCAAAAGATTCGGCGTGTTCATTCGCATGTAATGACATTTTGGGGTCATAATCTAGGAGGTTAGAGACGATGACATGCCTTCGTAAGGTTGGTAGCCTACCTTGGCAATCATGACATATGGCACCCAAAATACAGGAGGGGGTCTGAGCGTCTGCCGTGCATGCACAAGGCTGGGTACTACTTACTGGCACAACTCACAAGCTTGACATTTGGGATCAATACATATGCAAGGTTACCGGTACCATTCACAAGTGACAAGCATGACATTTGGTATCAACACGGGCGAATCTACTTACAGGTAGCATTCACAAAAGCACAAGCATGACATTTGGGATCAGTATACAGGCGATGGTTCCAGAGTTAAGACACTTCCATGACTGCAACCCTTAACCATATGTCGTTAATAGCGTCGGGCACCTGGGAACTGGGTATGGTCAGTGTTATATATCACATAAGTAATGGGCGCATGACAGCGCTCTGTTCACAATGTACACGTTGCTTTTTGTACACCACAAACAAAAGTACAAAAAACACCTTCCTATATAGAAGAAAGCTGAACATGTATAAACATATAAGTTGCTCTGTCCGAAAGTCACCATGGCTCTCACAATTCACAAAATTACAGATGTCAGTTAGTGGCAGGTCTCTTTGCTTTTCTTTCATCATCCACTAATGGCAATTGTTTGTTTTCTTTTACAAAACTAACAATCGCAAAGATGATAACATACAGAGCATATTGCACAAAACCTGCCCTCGAATAAATAAATTAGTGGATGAATTCACCCGTGTTGCCCCTTCATCAGAGTGAAATGGGCTTGAGGGGTCAAACCTTCTGGTCGGAAACTCAAATCATACTTTAACTCAGTTTGCACCACTTTTACAACCTTGGTCCGACCGTGCCCCTGTGGCGGTCATGAGTACGCTGACCAGCCCCGCTTGCTGCATGAGTGCATGTGCTTTCTGCATGGACACCGAGCTTGAAATGAATACCCCTGGTCATCCACCAAGGGGACACCTTGATTTGTTGCTATCCACCAGGCCCTTCTACATCCCTACTCCATTGCTTCTTTTTGAACATGGAGATACGGCGAGTATAAACATATCTCTTCCGAGGGCATTGGTTCTGCAACAAAGCTTGGTCAGATGTCATCACGAACTCCTTTTGAGATGTGTCCCTATGCTGCAATGTCATGTTCTTAAACATCAGCAATGAGGAGGGATAAAAGAATGTAAAATCCTCATAAAAACATACGAACCTTTTGATCTGTTGACTTCATTTCTCCTTCTGATTTCTGCGAGGCAGTAGCTGGTCTTTCCAGAAGATTCTTATCAGCAGGTGATTCCTCATCATCCAACTTCCGCTTATATGATATTGTTGATGTCGAACTGTCAGCTGTGTTCCTATCAGCGTCCATGTTATGCAACCTGACGGTATGTTTCCTGGAAATAGTACTATCGACCGTGACATCATCCGATCTTTGCATCGTTCCACTATATGAATTATTATTAACAGAGGTAGTGGCAGATTCTAAGCTTGCTCCAGGTGCAGATGCATAATAAGAAGTCCGCATCGAAAAGGCAGTGGAGTCCCTTCTTGCAGCAAGTATATCATGTCCGCATACAGCCAAATCTTTCTGGTGTATTAACATAAAAGTTCGCATGTAAAAACTCCATAATGATGCAGCTAGACTAACAGATCCAAACCAGAAATTAGCAGCACACAAATACAACTGTCAATTATCAGCGTTATACGAGAAAACTTCAAGGTGACGAGCCAAGTGGTTAGGAATCCCAATGTTCATTTATGCACATGTTCAGAGACCTAGACATTTTCCGTTTACAAGGAATAAGGGCCTGTTCTTTAAGTCAAAGCTGTCGGTTTTTGGCTTTTGGCTTTTGCTACAGTACCTAACTTTCAAACGGAGTATTTTTTCAAAATGGAGTCTACAAGTTAAACGATCTACACGTTAAAAACCCAACATCTGTACCAACCAAAATCGCAAGTGAGTATCTGTCTCTCCGTAATCTATACCGTAAACAGCCAAAATTCAAAAATTTCAGCCAAAAGTCATAAGCCGCAGCCGAAAAGAACAGGCCCTAAGGCTTTTACTTTTCACACATATGTAGAAGCTGTAGAAGCTGGAAATTCATAAATGGATTGTTAAGATGCTCAATAGTGAACTATCCATGTATCCACTGGCGTCAACCCTAAATACAAGCGATTCTTTGATGCGTACTCTTTTACTAGACCTCTAATGTATATTTGACGTGTACTTTCCTAAGTTAAAAGAACCAGGTAACTGTCATCACCTGAACACTATGCCCACCTGTTACCGCACTCAAAATGGGTCATTAGCCCAATATTGCAAAATCACAGAGAAACATATTGGTGGCCTAACTGTAGACTTCATTTATTTATTTTTTTAAAAAGAAAGGCAATGACCACTCCTGCAGTTTTCTATTTTTATTCCCTCCGTTTCAAAAAATGAGGCCCAGTTTGCTGTGGCATGGGCTCTGGGATTAAACTTTGATAATTTGCAGTATATTAGTAACAACTACAAAATTATGATTATGGGAAACTACCTTAAAGTACGAATGTAATGGTACTACTTTTTGCAACCAAATGTATTATCTATATATCCTTGGATTAATAGCTTGTCAAAGTTTACAAAGTTTGACTCTTGAAAGATGTAGGTGCGTTATGTTCTGAAACAGAAGGGTAGTTCATTAGAAAAATATCCACAACTGCAGCACTGTTAGCATTTAGCAACATCAGATTTAACAAAATAATTGGGGGAAATGCGATTCATTAAGAGTAACTCGGCACTATACTACCACAAAGGAAATAAATTAGTAGTTCTTAGAGAGACTACCTACTGCCTGACAAAGTTTAATTTCCTGAGAAACAAATAGGGATAACAAATAAAGACAATTAACAGCTATTGTACCTTTGCCTTTTCTCTTTTAACAATCCTCTCACAAAGAAGGCGTAATATTTCCAATTCAACCTGCCACAAAAGAGGAAATATTATGTTAACAGAAAGTACATTTTATCCTAAGGGGTTCACTAATTTTGACAGAGAAGGAGGAGGGTGTCTCTTTTACTTGCACAAGTCTTACATCTACTTACACCCCTTATAAGATGGATCTCACACAAATGATATCAGTGCAGGTTGCGAGCCATTTCAGTGGATTCAATTAATGCATAGTTGCATACATATAAAAACACTGGTTTAACACTTAAATACAGTGGAAACAACTCACGAAGCTAATCGGTCAGATACTCGGTTTAGCTATGTTGGCAGGGTGATGACAAAAACAAAAGCGTCAAAACAAGAATTTGTTGACCATCTTCAGCTCAACAATATATTCCAATGGTCCCATAGCACACACTGATCCAACACCACAGTACTGGCCTCAACTAGCTTTGGGTACACATCATCAAAATCCTAGACAAATAAATCGAAGTTGGTATTTCTTCCTTTTTATCCCAAAATAAATAGCATGATTGCTTTAGACTACTCCAGACACTACTCTTCAAATCTATTGTCTTAACTTCCGTATAAATATCCTCAAAAGAAAACATTTACAAATTGCACAAAGGTAAAAGCAAAAGCATTGAACTTTTATGTTCGTATGTACACCACTAGTCATCCGAACCCATACATACCACACGGACTGGCATATCACTCAAACTCCAAGGTTCTAGCCAGGGGCGGGCCCAGCAGGTAGTCCATATAGGTCCAGGACTACCCTGCAATAGTGCAACTTGGCCCAAAAACACCCGTGCCCTAACCCAAAAATCTCGGCTACAGATCCAGAGCCAGCCAACCAGGAGAGAGAAACATTCACAAATCACAAACACACAAAACCAGATCTGGGCATCGATCGGGGCATCGGGCGACCGGCGGCGGTGCGGCCGCGGCGACCCGGCGGCGGCCGGCGGGAGGGAGGAGTCGGAGCGGGGGCGCACCCGGCGGCGGCCGGCGGGAGGGAGGAGTCGGAGGCGGAGGCGGGCGGCGGAGCGACGGAGCGGGGCGCAGGCGGCGGCGGCGGGAGGGAGGAGTCGGGAGAGCGGAGCGAGGCCGAGAGAGCTGAGGGAGGCGCTGAGGGAGCTGCGGGCCTGCGGCGAGGGACGGAGGGAGGGACTAGGAGAGCGGAGAGGCCGAGAGACTGAGGAGGGACTGCCGAAGCAGGAACTGCGAAGCCGAAGCCCGGTCCCGGGGAAGAGGAAATGAGGAAAAAGGAGCCGGGTGCTTAAGGGTAATTTTTCTCTACTTGTTTTTTATCAATTTAGTAATTTAGACTTTAGATTTTAGATTAGATTTTAGCTGCGTCTGCATTAATTTGGGCTATAGTCTTGCATTGTTAGACTAAAATCTAAATATTTTACATGCTAAATGGTTAATATGATCATTTGTTTTTTAGATCTACAACACACATTAGCACTGAATTGAGAGGCTAGAGGCATGAAGAGGAAGAACAGAAGTATTGCATTGCTTTTTCAGAAACATGAAGCAAAAAATGTTCTTGTGCTCCACCACCACCAATTTCAGCTTTAGATGAACAGTCGTCTGATCCTATTGTAGATGATAATTCTCCAATTGAAAAAGGGCCATCTGTAGATGATAATTCTCCAATTGTAGTGGTGACTGAAGGGTCAGGTGAAGATGTAATAACACCACCTGCAGATCCAGTTGTGGATGAGGGCCAACTCAAATGAAGAAGAACCACCTTTGGTTTATAATGTTGATTGCCTTGAACATGATCCAGGCTTAAGGGTGCCTATTTTAAGATATGATGTCAATGATCAAGATGCGGCTAGAAGAGGATACATTCTAAAAAGTCCATGCCAACTTTGGGCCTATGATTACCCCATTAGAAAAATTTATGGTAAAGATCGCCGCTTTAGTATTATTTGGTTTCATAAGTACCCTTGGATTGAATATAGTGTTGAGAAGGATGCAGCATTTTGCTTCATATGCTATTTGTTTGGCAAAGAGAGTGGAAAGTTTGTAATGGATGGGTGGCATAATTGGAACATGGGAGCTAAAGCACTTGACAAATATTGTTGCTCAACTATTCACAAATTTGCTCAAGACAAATACAATTTATTTGTGAAAAAGGGTACAAAAATTGATACTGTCATTGTCAAGGTGTCAGAAAAGGATCGAGTTGAGTACAAGGCTAGATTGATTTATTCACTTAGATGTTTGAGGTATCTTTTGCATCAAGGATTGGCTTCTCGTGGACATGATGAAAGTGAAGAATCTAACAATAGAGGAAACTTTCTTGAACTTTTGAAGTGGCTTACTGGAAATAATGAAGAGGTTAACAAGTTGGTGTTGAAAAATGCTCCAGGTAATTGCATTTTGACTTCCCCTCGCATACAGAAGCAAATTATTAGATGTTGTTCTATTGAAATCACTAGATACATAATTGAAGAACTTGGGGATGACCACTATGCAATCCTAGCTGATGAATCTAGTGATATATCATATAAAGAACAACTTGTTGTTTGCTTGCGTTATGTTGATAAACTTGGGAGGTTTGTGAGAGGTTTCTTGGAGTAGTTCATGTCTCTGGCACCACTTCTTTGGAACTTAAAACAGCAATTCAGTCCTTGCTTACTAGTCATCACTTGACTCTTACTCAAATTCGTGGGCAAGGATATGATGGGACTAGTAACATGAAGGAGGTTAAAGGGCTGAAAACATTGATTATGAAAGAGTCTCTTTCTGCTTATTATGTGCATTGTTTTGCACATCAACTTCAGTTAGTTCTTGTTGCTGTTGCCAAGGGAAATGTTGGTTGCCAAACCTGTTTTGGTCAAGTTTCACGCTTGCTGAATATAGTTGGTGTTTCTTGCAAACGTCATGATATGCTTCGAGATGTTAGAGCTTAAAAATTGAAGAAGGCCTTGACTTGATGAAATAGAAAGTGGAAGTGGGTTAAATCAAGAGATGGGATTGGCTAGGCCCGGTGACACTCGGTGGGGTTCTCACTACAAAACTATTTTGCATATCATTGACATGTATGATACAATCCGGGAAGTACTCATAACTCTTGGAAATGATCCCACCAAAAGGATGATTGGCCTAACATACATGCTATGGTTCTTACATTTGAGTCATTTGAGTTTATTTCAATGCACACTTGATGCTTGTCATTCTTGGTTACACAAATGGGTTGTCTAATTCTTTGCAAAAGAGAGACCAAGATATTGTTAATGCGATGACACTTGTGGGTTTGGCAAAGAAAAGAATGCAACAGATGAGGTCTAATGGGTGGGAAGGTTTCTTAGGAAAGGTTACATCATTTTGCATCAAATATTTTATTGATGTTCCTACAATGGATGCTAAATATGAACCTCATGGAAGATCCCATCGTTTTTACCCTGAACAAACAATTGATGACCACTATAGAAGAGAGGTATATATTGGTGTCATTGATAGAGTTTCATCAAGAGCTTGAGAATCGGTTTGATGAGGTTAGTATGGAGTTGCTTCTTTGTATGTCGGCATTCAACCCCTCCGATTCATTTGCCTCTTTAGATGCACAAAAAATACTTAGACTTGCAAGTTTTTATCCCAAAGACATTGTAGCTCTGATCTCATGAAACTTGAACTCTAACTTGATACATATATTGATGATATGAGAGAGCATGATAGATTCAAAGGCCTGAACAATCTTGGTGAGCTCTCTATTAAGCTTGTTGAAACAAAGAAACATGATCTTTATGATTTGGTGTACTTGCTCCTCAAATTGGTATTGATCTTACCGGTGGCAACAGCAACTGTTGAAAGAGTATTCTCTGCAATGTATCTAGTGAAGAATAAGATGAGAAATAGAATGGGTGATCAGTTATTGAATGATTGTTTGGTCACTTTTATTGAGCGTGATATCTTCTCCAATTTCAGCGAGGATGACATAGTTCACACTTTCATGGCCATGAAGAAGCGGAAAGCAAAAGCCTTAAACTAGTATTGCAATCTTCTATTTATGTAAGACCTTATATTACATTTGAACAATTTATATTATCAGTTATGCAAATTTCGAACTTATTTGTTGAATTTAAGATATTATGAGATCTTTTAGATATATTATGTTTTTTACCGAACCGTTTACCGAATTTTTGTATTAGATTATAAGAACATTGGATAATAATTTTTTAGTTAGGCATACCCTGGATTCAAATCCTGGGTCCGCCACTGGTTCTAGCATAGTGTTATTTTCACCTAGTAACTAAAAAGCACAGCAGGTCTCCTCTTATCTAAATGCAATACAACAGATCTCCTCTTATCTAAATGAAATGGACCTGATGAGTACTTTGAAATGTTTAATCACTACATAATGCAAATTCCAAACACAACAGAGCAAGGCAATGCTTGAAGCAAGGCAAAAAGGCAGAAGTACCATGAAATAGATCTGTATTATGGAATGTTATTGCCCTAGTTATTAAAATAAAACAGAACAGAACCTATTATGTTTTCATGATTGAAGCAAAATTTGATCCTTTTCAACAGATAAAGTATGTAACAGACAAATTTACCCTCATTTGTTTCATGCTCTTGACCTCCTCAGATCCATATTGTTGACAGTCAGCCTGTGCAAGTTTACAAAGAGGAAAATAAGAATATTTTTTAAATAAGATTGCTACAGAGAATATAATAGCTGAGTCCACTTCCTACTGTATTAGCAGATCTATATAAAAGAAGCAGATTAGGTGGAGAAACAATTCTCGTGTTTTAGGTATAGAGTAAAGAAATTAATCTCCCTCTAAACAAATAAAAGCAACCTTACCTTTCTTTGTTCAATACTGTGCTTGCCACAATATGCTTTATGCCGCAACATACTAACAAAATTTTTGGTATTCATGTAAAGACCCGCATCTCTAGCACATGCAGGATGGAAAGTAAGTTGACAGTCTACAGTGCTGCACTGCATAATTGAACAAAAAACTTGTAAGATTGTATTGGTTTGTCTTTCAGTTATAGATTAGAAGGTACAAAGGATAATATAGAAGTTCAAACCTTCAAGCATGTGCCAACATTGTGGTGGCAGATAGAGCATGTGTCTTTATCCTTAAGAAGGCTCTCCTTGGATAGATTGAATAGTCAGAATATTATAATAAGAATAATCACGTGAAATTATAATGAAGATGGCTTCTGGTGGTATCATCATATAAACAATGAAATAAAATTATGGAATACGACCTATTTATTTCTAAATATGAAAATGTGAAAATTCTTAGCATGTGCGATGCTGGAAAGAGATTAGTACCAGTCCATCTACTGCATTATATTGTCCCCTTCTGAACATACCCTCCAACAGCCACTACGGAATTTTGACAAATTTAAGTATGTAGATAAGCTACAGAAAGCAGCAATACAAAAAAAATAAAGATGCCAATCAAAGTACCTCAGCACAAAAAGCATGAACCCATTGCCCCTTTGTAGTCTTTCTAAAAGCACCAGATGTGCCATGGCACAAACTACACTGCACCAAACGTGATTTTGCACCATTGCAATCTGATTGACTACCAGAGATAACATCCTCTGATGGCATCTCTTGGCAAAATTCGCACTTCCAGGGGCCTGTGGAATTCGTTAGACTCTTGTAGCAATCTAAGTGGACAGCAGCCTGCTAAACATGTAGAGTTAATAGTTTGTTGAAGTGCAACATGGGAGAAACTGTGAAATACAAAGCACCTTGCAGCTGGAGCAGACAAAAATTCGGTTCAATACAGTCTCATATCGCATGCATACATCACATGGCAGAGCATTTTTCTTGGAAAATTTTGCCAGATCAAAAATGCCAAAATCAGTATCTGCTGAGACTTTACTATTAGACAATGATGAATCCTTTGTTTGTGGCAAAGAAGTCAATTGGCTAACTCTTGAAGATCCAGTATTGACTTTGGGAATACTCTGCAAACAAAAGAAAAGAAGATAAAAATGAGTATGCATAACACACAATATATTGAACAAGCACAAGCACAGTATGAACCTCTTGTTTGGCAGATATTACATCATTTTCTGCCTCTTTCCTCACTGTTGCATTTCGAGATGTGGATGCAACAGAAGGTGCAGCTGCAGCTAGGATAGCCTGAGCTTCCTTATGTCTCCTCTCAGTGTTCCCACGTTTCTTAGCTTCCCTTATATCACGAAGGTACTGATTTGCAAGGATATGGTCCCATTTTCTTTTATGGAAAGAATCCAATTCATGAGAAAGACACTGGACAAACCGTCAGTATCAAATCTTCTGCAAGATATAAGGAGGACTGAAGCATCGATTCAGAAAGCAGAAGAAATAACTCAACTACGGAGTTCATTTTGCACTCTCAAGACCAATTGGTAAGATAATACTGCAGCAGCAGAAGCATTATAATGAAATAGGACAGCAAACAACAAAATTGGGTATTTCTGTTAACAAACAGCATAAGACATGACAAAATGCACTTAGCAAAGAAAAAGAATGTGCCTTTACCATATCTCTGCTTCATAGCAACAACATCATCGAGTAGCCTGGACTGTAAATAAACTAGTTCTCCTTCTATTTCATCATGGGGTGAATGCTCCAGAACACTTGCTGATTTCACTTTAGAAACTTGATTTGCTGCAGCTATGTCTGCTAATTGCTCAAGTTTTGTTGTTGAACCACCAAGGTTTTGATCATGAGGCCAAGATAATTCCTCTACTTAAATTGGACAAGAAAGTAGATTTTAAGATGTAAATAGAAATATGGTAATTAGTATTATTTGATTGATGGGGTGAAGCTAAAAGGAATACCACGATAATATGTTGCATGTTTACGTTGCATTGAAATATGGTCCTGCAAGTTTAGCAACTTTTCCTCGATGATTGGATGAATATAACAGCGATAACCATCGAAGCTACATGGAACAAACACGCGATTAGGTTATTAACCGATCAATTACATGTGTGCAGAGAGGGAGAGAAAGACTCAAGCAGAAAAAGATTTTTGAACCATACTTGAGAAAACGTTGGCCAGAAATCTGATCATCATTACAATCACAACGATTACGAAAGCCATTTTCTACTGAATCAGCCCAGTCTTTATTAGCATTATCACCCTCAGGAAAACAATGATCAAATGAAGAGATGCCTTCCTCCAGTTCTGAGCCAAGTTGTGTATCAGTTAAGTTCTTACTTTCACTTCTAAGCAATGTACCTATCCATAATACCGAAAGAATAATTGAGTCTACAACAAGAAATGAAATAGTTATAGCAGGGCAACTGAAATAGATTCTATATGACTTGAGAATTCAGAGCCTCCCAGATCTTCAAAAAGGACTAGTCAGATTCGATGGCTATCAGATAAAAAAATCAAGCTCAACACTATAAAGGAACCTCTAAAATGAGTATGTCAAACAGATACAACACAGTTAAAAGTTAATACTAATAGAACAGTACCATTTTTACTCCTGACCTGTCAAATACCATTGTGTGCAGGTTGTACACTGTACATACAGTTTGCCAAATGTTAGCATATTTGGCGTAAGTAGTTAACGACACCATACTGATTTCAACTGATGAGAAAAAGAGCAAGGAATTGCCATAAAACTATTGCATTTTAGCAGCAACTAGGAAGAATAAGAGATGCACATTAGCTAACACAAAAAGGGCCATGTCAGTTAAAATCAAGAACCATGTGTACCATATGTTATCCAAATAAACGAAAAATAATAGCACAGCATTTTCATGGCCATTTTAGTTTTGCCAAGAATAAGTGTACTTTCTTAGTTCCTTTTGACAGTGGACCAGAAAGAGCAGTGATACATCATGTAGTTAAAAATTAACAAGAAGCAAACAAATCAGCAGAGTTAACGAGCATACTCTTCACACTGACAGTAGTTGTACACTCAAATGCATCTAATTTGTTACCTTGTGCCAAAGAACCCTCCTTAAGAGACTTCACTTGAACAGAAGGCACATGAACAGAGTTTTGCAGCAACTTGATGATTTTCAACTTCAGACCAGGGGAGAAGGTGGTTGTTTCAGGCTGCAAAGAGATAAATTAAAAAAAAAGAACTAGGATACGATGACACAACAGTGTGGTATTGCGAAACACAATGATGACACTACAGACAGAGCTTACATACTTTAAAAGATATACATATAAAAGATGGAAAGATGCAAAACCATTTGTACATGCAAGTGAATGTGCTATCTTAGCCCTGCAAAGTGCTCCGAGATTTGTGCAAGGACACTACAATGATTAGAAGATAGGATGTCGATTTGAATTTAGAAGTTTGAATCAATCTCAAGGCACATTTGATGGTGATGATAGTGCATGTACCTACATGTACAAGTGGGAAAACCATTCTCATAAGCGATCGCAATTTTTTCCATCTTTCTTAGGTCCTATTCTTTTTCAGCTTTTGGCTTCTGCTTTTAGCTTTTCTACAGTAACTAGCTTTTAAACGGAGTGTCTTTTCAAGATAGAGTCTACTAGTTAATTGCAGTACATACTGTACCAACTTCATTTATATCGGCAAAAACCACACGTGAGTTTCAGTTACTCTGTAATCTCTTGTACGAACAGCCCAAAAGCCACAAGCCACAGCCAAAAAAACAGACCCTTAAAGGTACCTGTCACAAGAGTTGGATAAATATATGTTGCTTGTATTGCACAGCCCTAAAGAGACAATATATAGTGTGCATGAGACTAAACCCTAGACAATAGAAAAAGACTAATACCCTTAACACCCCCTTAAATGTAAGGCATATATAATAGCATTGTATTTGGAAGTGTTGACACTAAAATAGGAAAAATTCAAAGTCCGAATCTTACAGATGTCGCCATAGCATGCGGTTCTTGGAAAATTGTGTCAAGCACCAAAAGATCTCCAATCCAGAATCGTGCAACAGCCCAGAAAGCATAAAGTGCAGGAACTGGGAAAGTAGAAATAAGCGGGACCAAAATCGACCACGGCAAAACGATTAAAAGGATGTGAAAGGTGACACAAAAAGAGAGCTGTCAAATCAAGCCGAAGAGAGAAATAGAAGTATAGCAGCGCAGATCGAAACCCTAGACGGTGGCGGCGCAAAAGAAAAGCGCGGCGGCCTTGGAAACTCAAGGCGGCGGCTCAGAGAGAAGCGACGCCATCATAAAGACTTCTACGCAAGGTTAGTAAGGCGACACCTAGTAAGGCGTCACCTAGGTGTCGCCTAGGTGTCGCCTAGGCGTCGCCTAGTCGTCCGAGCGGTTTTTGAATCGTGGCGCCGTGCTCGCCGCTTCCTCCTCGCATGTGGCGTCGCCTCGCGGCAAAAGTCGTCGCCAAGGCGTCGGTTTGGCTGAGGCGGACGCCGCGGGACCGAAAAGGCGCGGGGAAAGAGCGGCGTGATGCGCGCGCGCGGAAAAAAGAGGGAGCTGCGCGCGTACACCTCCCGCCAAAGGCTCGCGCCAGTTGAGAGGCAGAGGGAGAGGGAAAGGAAGGAGAGAGGGAGAGAGAAGAGGGCGGCGGTGCACCTGAAATCCAGCGGCGTTGGCGCCTGCCCTGCGACTCCCGCCCCGTCCGCGCGACTCCCGCCTGTCCGCGACTCCCGCCCCGTCCGCAACCGACTCCCGCCAATCCGTGACCGCGACTCTGCAGGTATGTCCTCCCCTCTGCCTCCTCTGTAGTCTGTTCTTCCTCCCCTCCTCTTTCCTCTGCGGCTCTGCTCTTCCTCCCCCTCCTTCCTCTGCTCTGCTCCTTCCTGTACTCGTGATCTGCTCTGCTCCTTTCTGCTATTTATGCTATGTTGGAGTTGGATAGTTGGAATGGATAGCTCATAGTTAGGGTATGTGTATGGTGTCGCCTCGCCGCACGCCTTATTCGCCTAGGCGTCTGGAAGGGGGTGGGTCGCCGCACCTCGCCTTACCGCCTTAATAACCTTGCTTCTACGATCTGCAACACTCAGAGAAGAGCGGCAGCTGCGGTTATGCAAAAGGAAGGAGAAGACCACACTCATCCCAGAGGATAGACCGTAGCTAGCAAAGCAATCAACCGACTGACAAGAATTTTGTGAACTCGCACGGCGTTGACGAAATAGCAAAGCAATCAACCGACTGACAAGAATTTTGTGAACTCGCACGGCGTTGACGAACTGAAAGAGAGAGGCTAAGGACATGGATGGCTATGAATATGGATGGACACAATGGAAGACTGAAAGCAAAAGAAAAGGAACTAAAGAGCTAGTAGTAGCCAGGTTCAACAGCTTCCACTACCATTCCCACCCCCCAAAAACCGAAATCCACATCTCCCCCAAACCCTCAGATCCGCCACCTCCTCTGCCCCGCGTCTCCCTACCCCAACCCCTAGGATCCAGATGCATCACCCCGCCTCACCAGAGAAGCCATGGGGTGGGAGGGCGGCAGGTGGGGCCGACAGCATAGAAGGCGGCTCCCCTAGGGCTGGGCATGGCGGGATGCGACGACAGCGATAGGCGATAGCCAAAACGGGGAGCCAAGAGGAGGCTGGGAGGCCCAACGCGGGAGGAAGCCAGGAGACGAGGCGGCGTTGGCGGCGCAAGGGGCAGAGGAGGCAGCTCCCCTAGGGCTAGGCACTGCGGGATCCGGCAGCTGCGGTAGCAGAAAAGGGGGAAGCCAGGAGGCCGGGAAGCCCGGCGCGGCGGCATGAGAGGAGGCCAGGAGGCCCGACACGGCGGCACGGAAGGAGGCCGGGAGACGAGCAGAAGCAGCGGCGCAGCGTAGAGGCTCACGCGGTCGGGCGCAGGCGACTTCAGGCGAGGTGGCAACGAAGGGGCCGGATCCAGACTTGGCAGTGGCGGAGATGGCCGGATCTGGGCTTGGTGGTGGTTGGGAGGCTTCCTGGCGATGGCGCAACACAGAGGCAGGCACGGGCGATGGCAGCACATGAACCGCCGAATGCGTCGCAATGGAGCGCGGTGGCGCCGTCCACGCCAAGGCGGCGAGGAGATGGCCGTGCCTAGGATTGGAGACGCTCCTCCCAGGGGTAGCGCAGCAGAATTGGATCGAGAGCGCTAGAACTCTGATACCATGTTACAAGAGTTGGATAAATAGATGTTGGTTGTATTGCACAGCCCTAAAGGGGCAATATATAGTGTACATGAGACCAAACCCTAAACAATAGGAAAAGACACTAATACCCTTAACAATACCCACGCTAAGTTTTTGTTGACTATATCAAATATGTCAAATCTATAAATAGCAATTCTCTCCATCTCTAGCATGATGTTTCGTATATAAAACTACAAGTTGCGTTACATGTAAAGCACATACAGTAGGAAAGGTTAAACATTAATTTTGGTAAGGGCAATATATCAACATGGGAAAGTACTGTAATTTCAAAAGTGGACCTGTATTTTGCTAGTGAGTGTCAGGGCCCTGTTGAGTGTGTATGCATGTACCAAACATTGATAAACACAACACCTAGTAGAAACGCTTGTGCAACCCACATAGAGAAACAATTTATGAAGTAATAAAAAAAAATCAGATTCCAATTACCACAAGAGCAGCTTCCAAAGATTCTGAGGAGAGGCCCAGTTCTGATTCTATATCACCAACACTAACCTTTCCTTGGTCAATTAGCTGTGAATTCAGTACAAACATAAAACCCAGTTAAGTACTAAAACTCTGTATCCTAATCTGGCTTTGTTAGGGTAGCATGTACCTTTCTAAGAACTGTAGAAACATCACCAGAATTGCTCATAAGATTCCCATCGCCTGTAGGTCGATCATCAACCATATCTGTGCTTTGAGTTTCTTGACTTTCTATGCTTCTAGCAGTAGATGGCGAGGTAACCAGCTCCGTCTGCACTTTGTTTAGGCTAGAAGAACTAGAGCCAGTGGCTGTGTTGTTCATGAATTTGCCCTTATTCTTGTGTGTAAATCTCAGTTGTTGTTTCTTCCCAGTGACCAGGTTTGCATCATCCAGCTCGAATTGTGTGCTATCCTGTTCAGTAGCACTTTTGTCGTTTTGTATGGAGCTGATGACTGTAGAATGTTTTGAGCAAAATACCCGCATCTCAACCTACAAACAAATAAACAAAAAAAAACTAATAGCAAGCAAACCAACTAAGGCAAACAGCATTTACCAAAAGAAAATTGTCTAACATTATTCTGCCCAGATTTTCCCCATATCTCCATCTGATGCTTTGACTCTCTTGCACATATAGGATGAAAGCAAGATCCGCATGTTCCTAAAAACACATAAACTTATTAATATAAACATGCATGGATCATAAAGTGAAATTTAATAATCTTTACACATGGCTTACGAAATAAAAGGCAGTAGCAAGACCATAAATTGAGGGAAGAATGTAATGCAACACAATTTCCATCCTGTACTGGCAGAAAGAACATTATTTCGAGGCATGGCCCACTTATTGTTCAATTCTGAGTAATGAAGAATTGGCAGCTAAAGTTGTTTGAATGTTGGGAAGAAACTTTCCATTAAAGGTAAATATTGATGTTCTAGCTTTCAAACAGCCCCAGGCTACCCGTAGTTACTATTTTCCAACTTTCAAGGTGTAGCCGTCAAACAGACTAAAGCTCCTCAGTCAATTATGTATCTTTGTAGAATGTATTCATTGATCTAAAGACTCCCTTAACAACTGCTCAAAGTACCAAAAAATATCACACCAGCATGTATATGCACTACTGATCGAGTCTGTCCAGGTAATATCAATTAGATGCTCCACAAAATAAGTTGATTTTGAAATTTTTTTTTAATTAAGGCAAAAGGTTTCCCTCAAGAAGCAATAAATCAAAATGCCCTATAATCCCGTAGAAGAAATTTTACAATGGTGATTTCTATCATCACATAAACTAATTACCAAAAGATCATAATAAGTTAATCTGTCAAACAACCTGAAGAACAAGTCAAATTGATTTGACATGCTAACTTAAATAATGGAAGGACTATCACATGACATCACAAAGAACTGAACTATTGTTCACTATGCATGCTCTCAGCATTGTGAGATTTAAATAAGATTCCTGTAATGGTAGCAGACTATAACTGGTCCTCTGCTTCTCCTAAGTTCTCGATTTTTTTCGAATTTACTTCTGCCTGAGAGTTTCCAAGAGACTTGAGGGATTGGAATATATCCAAAGAGTTGGCTTTGGATAAAAGCATATGAAAGTTAGTGATCCACCACGTACCGGAACCATGACATAAGACAAAGATTTAGAGATGGTGTTTTAGGCTCTCGGTTCAGATAACCTGATATAGGGCTTAGGGTTTTAGCCTTATAGGATTTATTACAAGACTCTCGTTTCTTTGACCGTAAGGAGGTTTCATTCCTAGCATACCCTAACTTGTTTAGGACAAAAAGCTTTGTTGTTGTTGTTATACTTCTACCTAAGTGTTTGGTGTTGTTTCTAATGATTTCTGGTATTGAGGTCTAATGATTTCTGTTATTGAGGTCCCCTACCTTTATAGACCAGTTAAGAAATGGAAAAAGTTGGCTGCAATACTGCACTTACTCAAGTGTTACTAATCGTGCACCCATGCAACATAACTCAAAATGTTGGCTCTTTACATAAATAGCATGAGAACAGATAAAAAGCTGCTGGCGGAGACATCTGTGCATGCATGAATCTCCCCAAGAGCAGTTTTTGATTAAAAAAGGTGGGCCTGTATGTGTGCATTGGTTGGGTACTTGGGTTGGGTCCAGGGTGGGTTGAAGATTGGAAACCTTGAATAGCACAAGATGGGATGAAAAAGTATAACCAAATTGGAAATTTTCACACGTGTTTTTCATATGCTTTAAGCCACACAGCTGAATCTTGCCAGAGCACATCTAAATCATGCAGACCTCTCAAAACCATGGCTGAAACATTGATTAAGGATTTGCCACTTGTATTCTTAATGAACACCTTATCAGCACATACTACATTATTTGGTAGAAGCAACCAAACATCACACAGTATTTCACATCAATTCATCCAGAAAAGAGTTGTGTCATGTTCTTAGACAACTAGGTAAGTGCATAGTGTGGAACAACCCTATAGGAAACCCTAGGCGTTTTACCATTAACACTTCCCATGGTTGTATCATCATTCCCATGAATGTTTTCCAGGGTCATGTCCAACAAAAGTAGCATATTAGGTATGCTCATCAAATAGTACAGATCATTGATTTTCCTAATACATTGAAGGATAAGTGCACTAATTTCACCAAACATTAGGTTTCTTGTCTTATGAGTATTCATATTTTCTTCTATTAAAATTTGTAGGATTGTTGCAATAACAAAATAGCTTTATTACTTGTTAGTGTAACCATCATCAAAAGGTGTTATCAAGAAAGGATCTCAGAATTACAAAATATGCATACACACGCGCACACACATCCAGTTAAAGTTCTTCTTTTTCGTAATTTGCAATTAGAATTGAAATTTGATCGCAAGAGAAAATAAGGAAAGAGAGAAAGAACGTATTATTTCAGCGAGACAAAGCAGCATAAGAAAAAAAAAGTCAATAGTTAGATGCGGAATTTTGCTGTACAGAAAAAATGCAGTGACTAATGATGTCATAGAGTGCACTGCGTTCCTTAAATTAGAGGCTCTTTGCTGTACGAAATGCTGTACACAAGGACTACAATTCAAAAGTGGTCATGCGAGCTTATTTTGATAATATAAATTGATCAAGTGAAAATACATACCATAGCTACACTGAACACATGCACCATGCATAACCTTGCAAAGGCTGCAAACCAATCTTGTCTGATTCTCTTGGACATCTCCTATATCAGTGACAGGTTCCATTGATTCCATGTCCTCTACAAGAACCTCCGGTGTCCAGAGACTACAAAACAAGTGTACAAATTTTTGGCTGCCCCCGTCTGCAGTTTGACCAGTCTCCCTTTTTACTGGTTTCAGAGCACCTTTCTCCTTCGGGCAAAGCACACAAGGAGTTAACACAGTCCTGCCCGCATCACTCCGTGTCAACCTCCGTGCCGACCTGACACTCTTACACCAGGCACACAACCAATGGCCATTTGGTACAACATGCACGCCATAACACTTCTGGTGCACCGACACCTCACAGCTATTGCAATGGAGCATCCTATTGGACATCGTACCACTCTCTCCCAAACAACATACGTCGCAGCTTGAACCAGCCTCACCTTCTAAGGGTGGCAGCAGCACAAGCCGCTCTAGCCCAGCATCCGCACCCAACAGCTTCCTCTTCTTGCTCGGGCGCTCTGAAGTGAGCACAAACCTGTCCCTTGCTCCTAGGAGCCAATTCAATGAATCATCCGAACCCTCACTGCATTCTGGTAAAACAACGCCATCACTCCTACCTTGATCTAGTTCAATTTCTGGCTGCTCCTCTTGCTGCAAAATCACCTCCTGCATATCATGTTCACAATGCTCTTCATTAGTCCCATTGTTACTGACCAGCTCCATATTGCCCCCGACAAAATCTGAGCTATCCTGCATATCCTGTTTGCTATGCACTATGTTATTCTCCAACTCAGCGTTGTCCTTGCCCAAATTTGAGTTCAAATGCGAGCTTTCATCCGCCACAGACACATGAGAAGGATCACAATTCTCCCGTAACTCCTTGCCACTGCCCACAAATGGTATGAGCAAGCATGGATCGAGACGGTTAGAGCTCAACGGGGGCTTCGGCACTAATGCCTCAAAATCCTCCAGCGTAATCTCCCGGAAAAACGGCTCCAACTTCTCCCAAAAAACTTTGGACCCAGCACTCACTCTCGGTTGCTCCATGGCAGCAGCAGCTGCTGCTGCTGCTGCTTCCGGCTGCTGAGCCTTCTTATGCTTCTTTCGCACGTCGCCCAGCGCCGCCCATCTGGCGACCCGGGCGGGTAGCAAGGGATCCCTGCCAGCCGCCTCCTCGCCTTCGAACGGCGAGCGCAGCGACAGCGCCTTCGTGGCCTGCTCGCAGAAGCCGACGCCGCCCACCTCCGTGGAGGCCCCGACGCGACCGCCGCAGGGGGCCGGCGCATCGTCGCTGGGGCCCCGGGAGGAGGAGGCAGCGTCAGCGTCGGCAGCAGGGGGATCTCTCCGGCGAGGCGCCACGGCGGTGGGGGTCGGAAAAACCTCGAAGGCTAGGGTTTCTCTCTGGTTACGATTTTTTGGGAGTTCAGATCCGCGAGCGAGAGGGAGGAAGAGAGAGACGCTTCTGTAAAAAAAAAAATCGAAGTGCCCGTTTGTTTGTCGCTTCCCTCCGCAGTGGGCTGGGCCTGGGCGTCGTGCTCGTACCTCGTGAAAGGCGCCTTTCCAAATAAAACACTACACGCACCCAAACCCAGCGCACGCGCCTGGCTGCCATGCGGGGCCCACCTTGCCGGTGATTGACTCGCGTGCGCGTAGCGGTTTCCCGAGGGGATATTCCTGGTTCGGTGCGGCCCCCCTGTTTCGTCGCCTCACGGGGTTCGGTTCTGCACGCGTTACTGACATGTGGTCCCGATTGTCTCTACGTTTCTACGGGTCCAGCGTCCAGTTACCGACTTGGCAGGGAGGCGACTGGACGCGTGGTGTTCGGATGCGAGACATGGGCCCACCTGGTGGGGGTTAGTGGGCGGACGAGAACACGTACACACCCAGCGATGGTTGGGGCCTCCCTTTCACGTGGATGAGGGTGGTTGGCGGGTGGGTCCGGGCTCCGTCTTTATGGGATCCATGGCTGCGCGGTTGGGGAGGAGGCGCTGGGCCGTCTGTCTGGAGTAGGTGTCCGTCGAGCTCGAACTGGGAAAGTGCCCGCCTAGCCAGCCACCAGGTGGGCCTCTCTCTTGCCGCCGCTATTTTGGTCTACCGATTTGGGTCTCAGCCCGTTTAGAATTTTTCTTTTCTTTTTCTCTTGAGACGTAAATTGTCACTGAATGGCAAATGGCGAATCTCCCGGTCCGTCATTTCTTTCTTCACTTCTGCTTCCATGTATAGATTCATCAGCCCTGTGTCCGTATGTTGCAACAAAAAAATCATACTTTATGCAAAATAACTACTGACATCTCTTAATCCATCCATACACTTATCTATTTTACAATTTTGTTGTCTTGCCATATGCTAACGAAAACTTTCTTACGCTAAGAAAAGTGTAACGTTTCTTGTTTGACTTTCAAGAAAATAAGCAGGGGATATATTACAAAGTTGGCTATATCAAAGCCATTGAAAACATCATGTGGATAACATTTCCATAGATAAACAAAAAATCAAATTAAAAGCACCTAAAGTCCCATCACGCTTACAGCTGCAGCAGGCTCCATTTGATTGTGTGCTTCAAATAGCTCTAAAACAAACACATTCCAGTAATCCAAACACACCTATAAATTGGCCAACATTATAAGATATGAAATTCCAACCAAATTCTGCAACATATGATGAATCTAGTTCTAACATTCCTACCTTAAAAAACCTCAGTGTCATCGACATATGAAATTCCAATGAGGTAATCGAGACCCAGAAGTAATGCAACTCTATTTTCTGGACATATCTCCAGTATACACATGTGATTCTGCAAGTATCACAAAAGAAGGCATCAGACCGTATGGAGATTTAATTATTCTTTTGTATTATCACTTTATTACTCATTAGCATTTCTCTATTTGTTTAGTGTTTAAAATGACAAGTGAATGAAGGATAATAACATAACAATTTATTTTTGCCTTAGCTGGGAACATGGCATCAAAAGAGTAGATTCGCAATTACAGTTTTCAGAATGTTTTATAAATCAAAATGAAATAGTATTGTCTCCAGAGTCAAAAAAAATCGCATACTAAATAGTAGGATATATCCAGGATGCAATTGATCTTACCTTAAAAAATTAAAAAGGCAGTGAAAAAGAGGGCTAAATTTTGTATGAATGTATGTGCCAAGGAACACACAGAGTAAATTAACTCAATGATATTAAAAGAGAGAGAGAAACCAATCATTGACTCCTAGAATAGGCTGTTACTCCAGCTAATAGATGTTAGGGCATCTCCAATGGTTCTAACTAGCAACTAACTAGAAGACTTCCACATCATTTATATAATACACTAAAAGCTAGCATTCTAAAGAACTATCTATAAGGATAGCTATTTGATGCTTACATGCACACACAGAAAAGGACTATCATTTATAGAGGCTGCCTCGTTTTGCGTTATACACTAGTGCTTAAGGAAGAGCTGGCTCGGTTTTTTTTTTTTGCATACTCTCTTTCCTCCACATAGGATATATGCTGATGTGTACATACATATAGCTAGCTGACTCAGACCATTGGGGATGCCCTTATACCTGTTCTTCACCGGAACCATTAGCGTAGGCATTGGGAGTTGTTCCAGGAGGAAGAATAGCCCACACATTAGAGAAAAGAACTCTTAATTAGTAATTTTTTTTGGGAGAAATATAATAAAAGAACATAGTTTTTTCTAAAATTCATCAACTACCTGCAATTGCATCATGAAAATTGTATACATCTTCACGTACTATATGTTATAAATCACCAAACTGAAGAGCAGCAACCTGCAAGATAGCTTCACATATCAGGAAAGGACATCAAAACAGTATTGAGCCAGCAAAGAAATAGGATTCTTCAATGTAATAGGGCCAGTTTATTGCCCTATTCATGTAAAGTGATAGATAGAGCACCATATTAATCAAACTAATGGATAAAATGTATCTTTCCATTGATCCACTAAAATTTTAGGAAGCATTGAAATTAAACACAAAAAACAATTTGTTTGTTTTACCTCAGGCACTGAAGTGTGAGGTTCCGATAAGCAACCATAGAAAAGTTACGGCGTAGGCCAAGGGTGATACGCGCGCGGAGGCAGGGAGGCGGAGCCGCCGTTCCCCTACCTTCAAAAACAGTGCCCGCGGAGAGCAGGCGCTTGCGGCATAGGCCGAGGGCGCTACGCGCGCGGAGGCAGGGAGGCAAGACCGCCATTCCCCTACCTTCAAAAACAGTGCCCGCGGAGAGCGAGCGCTTACGGCTTAGGCCGAGGGCGATACGCGCGCGGAGGTAGGTAGGCGGAGCCGCTGTTCCTCTACCTTCAAAAACAGTGCCCGCGGAGAGCGGGCCCTTACGGCGTAGGCCGAGGGCGATATGCGCGCGGAGGCAGGGAGGTGATGCACTCCCTAGTGCAACGCGCGTGAGGGCACGATATCCAAGCGGTGCGCCGCTTAAAGCGAGGCACTCCCTGGTGTCTCGGCCATGTCGCAATTTTTTATACTCCGTAGAGTGCGTGGAATCAACATCCACGTCTTATTTGTACTCCGTAGAGTGCGTGGGATCAACATCCACGTCTTATTTATACTCCGGAGAGTACGCGTAAGGACAATGTTCATGCGTGCGCGGCATCCGCGCCTTGTTTATACTCCGTAGAGTGCGCAGGGACAATATCCGCGTCTTATTTATACTCCGTAGAGTGCGTGGGATCAACATCCACATCTTATTTATACTCCGGAGAGTACGCGTAAGGACAATGTCCATGCGTGCGCGGCATCCGCATCTTGTTTATACTCCGTAGAGTGCGCAGGGACAACATCCGCGTCTTATTTATACTCCGTAGAGTGCGTGCGGAGGCGGACCTCGCGCTACATCTTATTTAGAGTCCGTAGACTGCGCGCGGAGGCAAGCCTCTACGCGTTGCGGGCGGTGAAGGTGCGTGCGGAGACGGACCTCGCGCGACGTCTTATTTATACTCCGTAGAGTGCGCGCGGGGGCGTCCCCCGCTGCGTCTTATTTATACTCCGTAGAGTGCGTGCGGAGGCAGACCTCGACGCTACATCTTATTTAGAGTCCGTAGACTGCGCGCGGAGGCGAGCCTCCGCGCGTTGCGGGTGGTGAAGGTGCGTGCGGAGGCGGACCTCGCGCAACGTCTTATTTATACTCCGTAGAGTGCGCGCGGGGGTGTCCCCCGCTGCGTCTTATTTATACTCCGGAGAGTACGCCGACGCCCGAAGCGACCGTGCGATTTAAATCCAAAAGAGGGCCAAAACAGAGGCATGAAAGAAATGGCCGAAGACTTACGACAACAGAACGCTCCAGGATGCAGTACTGAAAAAGCATTCGATACTACGGTAGCCCAGAATAGGCCAAAACCGGCGAAGCAAACTCGGCCAAATCAAATGCTCTCGGAATAGAAATGCAGCCACAAGAGATGATTTGAACAACCGTTTCTTTATTGCCATGCACGCAAGAAACACAGCGGCAATCATTAAAGCGTCGCGGGTAATCCCATACAGCACGTACCGGGCGGGACGGCGGCACGACGCTAGCGGGGGCCGGCGCCGAGTCGAGCAGGCGGAGGCGCGGGGGCTCGATAACGTGGCGCGGAGGTCAGGGACCTCGTGGCGCTGTGCGTAGTCGGCTCGCGGAGGCCTGGCGGAGGGCGACGGACTTCGCGGGGCCGAGCGAGGACGCGACTCGGCGCATACTCTCGATGCGGGCTATCCTCGGCAGTGCGGAGGCTTCAGAGGTTGATGGCGCCAACGCCTCGCCCTTCACGTCGGTTCGCCCATGCGCGCATGTGCAACCCCTGAAGTGGCGGCGTCGACGGGTGGAAGCGGGACGTCTCCTTGATGATAGCGCGTAAGCAGTGGAGCTCGCGCAGGTCCGGCTCCAAGCTTCCGCGCGGAGGCGTGAGCGCCGGTAGACTCGGGGGCATTACGCGGTCCGGCGCGGCGGAGACCTCGACGACGCGGAGGCTCCGCTGTCGCTTGAAGACGTGGAGACTTCCAGACGGCGAAGCGCTCGTAGACTTCGGAGGTAGCATGAATGGCAACATGGGAGCGTCGTGTGGAGGCGAGCGCGCAGCCATCAGAGCAGCGAAGCGCAGAGCCGGGGAACTCCGCCCGTGCTAAAGTGGCGCTGCATGCCGACGTGCGGAGCCGAACGGCGCGGATGATCTGCGGAGGCCGAAGTTGCATCGAAGTAGAAGGGTCGATGTCGACTCGGGCTTGTGCAGCATGAATGCCGGAGGGCCTCGACGCCGCTGTCGTCCCGGACAAGTGCGGAGTCTCCTGCCGAGGAGGTCTTCGTCCGCGCGGAGTCCTCGGTTCTGGTGGGCGTCCTTCGTGCGGCGCCGCTGCGACAAGCGCGAAGCCGTCGAAGGCTCGTTGCGGAGTTTCAAATTTGCGCGGGCGTGACGCAGAGACCGGGGACCTCGCGGGCCTGTACGGAGCCGACCCATGGAGGCCTCGCGCAGAGAGCTCGATGGCGTGGCACGAAGACCACGGACCTTGCGGGCCCATACGGAGTGCATGCGGTTGCTGACGAGAACACCCGCATGGACATGAAGCTTGTGCCTGCACGCATGGGGCTTGTGTTTGGATATGCATGAAGGGATATATATACACAGCTTCTTACGCAGTTCACGCCGCGGAGTCTGATGGAGGCGTGTGCGGAGGTTCGGGGTCCCAGGTCCCAGTCCTCCGGGCAGTACGCGTGGATGTCGCAGCTCCTGTACTCCTTCCGCATGGCCGGTGGTGTCGTTCGTCTGGTACGCCCCAGCGCACAGAGGCATCGGCGAAGCACGTCCTCGGCGGAGCGGAGGCGAGCTGAGGCCGGAGCCCATCTTCGGCGGAGCAGAGGCGAACTGGCGCCGGAGCTCGTCCTTGGCGACGCGAAGGTGAGCGAAAGCTGGAGCCCAACTTCGGCGAAGCGGAGGCGAACTGGCGCCGGAGCTCGTCCTTGGCGACGCGGGGGTGAGCGGAGGCCGGAGCCCATCTTCGGCGAAGCAGAGGCGAGCTGAGGCCGGAGCACGTCCTCGGCGGAGCGGAGGCGAACTGAGGCCAGAGCCCATCGTCGGCGAAGCACTGCACTCGGACCACGCGGTCTTGCCGGGCTCGGCCGCGGGTGGCTCTGTGGCCGCGACAGCTACACTGGCCGCCTGCCTGGGTGGATGAGACTCCGCCGCTGCGCACTCCATGCTCATAGGTGAAGTTCTCACGGCTTTGCAGCCCGCCCACGCCCACCGACGCGAGTTTTTAATAGGCCCACCTGCACTGGAGTGCACCCAAGTATGCACGTAGAGGAACATTTCATGTATGCATGCGGATGGGAATTTCATACGTGCATATATAAAGTCCGTGTATGACAAAATAAACGGCGAGGGCCAACGTCACACGGTCTGGAGCGGAGTCGAGTGGAAAGCTCGACGCAAAGGCCGTGACGCGGGGCCGGCACAGCGCATGCAGGCACACACATACGCTAATCATGGAGCAAACTATGCATGCATGCAAGGCTAATTAGTACTCACGCTATGATCCTTCATGCAGAATTAATTAGTATTCCCTACTCCCATGCATGCATGCACGTACTGGGGGCTTACGTAGAATGCATGTATGCCCAGCCTACTGTGTATGCGAAGTTGGATACGGGAGCCGCGGCTGGAGTCGAAGACTATGCGTAGGCGCCAAGTGGAGGTCGACACTTCGCCCCACGGAGTCCAACGCCATGCACTCGAGGTCCGGGCGAAGCCATCGGATTCTTCGTCGGCGTGCCGAGGAGGCTCAACGCAGCACGCTCAACTTCTTCAGGTAGGCGTGCCGCTTCGTCCCTCCCATCGTGGAGGTCTGCCCCTCTAATCCAGTCTCTTCACAGAACCGGATGTGGAGTCGCTTGAACGGCCCCGTCTGCAACGCCTCCTCCGCTGCGCCAGCCCGGGCCTGCGCATCACGACGTCGTCGTCAGCCGCACGCCGACTCTGCTAGCGTGAAGGCTCGGAGGAGACTGCCACGCGGAGGCTCGATGGAGAAAACGGAGGCTCGACGCAGAACGGAGGCTCGACAAAGAGCGGAGGAGAGCTAGGCCGCGGAGTCCTCCAGAGCGAAGTCGGAGGCACAATTCAACACCCCGCGTAGGCGAGTCGACGAGTGCGGAGACGCGAAGCATCGTGCGGGGTCCCGCGGACGCGGAGTCTGGCGGAGTTGGCGCGGAGCTCGCCCACGGGCCGTGGAGGTCCGCCACAAAGGCAGCAATGCCGGCTGAACAAATGCTTTACCGATACACTTGTTTTGTTTTGCATAAAAACGAGCAGTGAACATGGGACTCCCACATGCATGGATCTCATGCCTGCATGGGTGGATATTTCATGCGTTCATGTGGATGGATACTCTGCCAGATCTGGATCTAGAAAGGGAATGAGAGCTCACCACAGATCTGGGTGCTCACAACATTCTTACCGTATTATGCATATATCCCAAAACGAACAGGCTAGCGACAAGATGAACTTATCTGTGATGCCCATGATACGGGCAACTTAAGCTACTTCCATTCCGCGCAGCTTCTTGCTCAGTCCCCACGGAAGGCGCCATCTGTTGTGGCTACAGACCAAACAGTAGAGAAGGGGACTAGTAGAGGAGGAAGAAGAGAGCTAGGGCTATGGGAGAGTTGGTCAGAATGAGAGGATGTCCCCCCTTTGCCCCTCCTGGGGGTTTTTATATATATGAGTGGGGTAGAATGGGAAATCCCCATTCTACCCCTTAGTACTTACAAAGTATGAGAGTACATTGGTATATTTACACTGATATATTCCTCTACACTATTGGGCCTATTACATGTTGGACTAGTTGCACGGCCCAGTCGCGGGGGGTTGGGCCACCCCCACAACAGCCACCAACACCTCTGCCGCCATATTAGCAATCAAAGAAGTATAATACCCAAGCTTGGAAAGTCTGATCACTTGCGACATTGAAGTAACTGTGGAAGTGATCTTGGTCTGGCTTGGTAAGGTAGGTCGCAATCTTAATCTTGTCCTTTTGTTATGATAGTGAGGTCTTCTATTTGCTTCCAAATATTATCATTATGGTCTAATGGTGCTGTTTGTTGAACAGAGGCAACAAGGTTAGCACTTGTAAGAGAGCCTGCAAGCCTCTTACTACTTGATGTCTCCTCATTATTGGATACTTCGCCGCTGCGGCTTATCTTGGGTGGCCTCTTAGAAGGCGATTTCTCATGCTTGCGCTTTTTACTGGAACCGAAAGAGGGATCAACACTAGCATCCAAGTCTTTTGTACTATTGCGAGCGATGGTGTCAAAGTCATTTTTGTCATCATTCGCTGCAAGTGCTAGCCCTCTAGTTCCTTCACAGAGCCATTGCCATCATCATTGCTTGAAGCATTCACAACAGACTGATCAAGAGCAAGTGAACCATCAGCTTTAGAGGTGTTCACAAATAATTCTTCTGAGAAATGGAAGAACTTGATAGGCCTAGTAAGATAGTTGTATCTTGTTGTCTACCATGCAAAAGAAAAAAACTAATGAAGTCAACACAAATCTACTCATCAACACAACTTATAATTGAATGCATGGTTGTAGTAGAAGTACTTACACAAAGCTTGTTGCTATCATTCTCTAACACGTCAATATTGAATTTGCATACCATTGCATGAAAACCATAACCACTCTTTCCCATAGCCTGATATATTCAATTCCATTTCTCCCTACATGACCTGAAGTACCAATCAACTTGGTAATAGTGACACCAAGTGTAAACTTGGCATTCAAAGCATCTGCATACTAGAGATGATGATGCTTCTTCCACATGAAGGTCATGGGTTTGTCTTTTTGCATCTCGATGTACCACTCTAGCATGAACTTGGTGTCTCCTTACTCCATGATATATACTTCTCATAAGTGTAAGTTCAAGCTCCATTAAATTGGTTTTGGTGATAATGACAAATACAATTGTGAGACTAATATATTTATTGATTATGATATTACTTAGTCTCATTTTGTATGAAAAGGTGAAAAACATAAAAGGTATGCATTCAATATCACATTCTTATCTTATTGCATTCATCGGATCCAAAATATAGAATGAACTTCACCAAGTAAGTCAAACTTGAATATGCGCATATACTTCACAATATATTCTTTTATGCACATATTTAGGGGGTTTACTCTATGTTTTGTGGTTTCATTAGTATTGATCCAGGTTTCATTTCCACATATTAAGAACCTTTACTTTGAAACATATCCCTTGAGTATATACAGCTTGTGTATTTCATATATACACATAATCAGGTTGTCATCTAGTTCTTCCATTATGTGTTAATGGTTAGATGATTAATGACAATCGGATAAGTAAACTTTAGTTTAAAAGCTTATCTTCGAGTATACAAGTGTTGTGTACATGATGTATACTCGCAAATGAATTTTTTATCTCGTTATTAGTTGATATTGCCATGAATTACCAAAAAGAGAAGATTATAGAATCTAGTTCCCCATTATTTGTCAATGGTAAAGTTTGGTAATTGATGATAATTATTTTGTGGATTAACATTTTCCGTGAGTTGGATAAATATGTTAGGATCCATAAATGAGGAAGATTTGGGATGACTTCATGTGTTGAAGATCATTAAGTTAAAAAGAAGATGCATCATGAGTTGATACATGTTCAAGAGGAGATGATCATGTGTTGATCATCAAGTCAAGTGAAGACTCATCATGTGTTGTCATTAATCATGCAACCATTAACACATAATGGAGAAGTTAGATGACAACCCGATTGCAAATGAGTATGTATAAACTACATAAGCTATATATACTTAAATGATGTGTTTCAAAGTAAAGATGATAAATATGTGTGTTAAAAGAAATATGGATCAATACTTATCAAACCTCAAAAACATATAGTGAATTCTTTCTAAATGTGTGCATACAAGTATGTGTAATGAAGTCATATGCACATATTCATTTTGAATTATTTGTAGAGTTCAATCTATATTTTGGATCCAAGAAATGCACTAATATATAAGAATATGATTTTGAACGCATACCTCTTTCATTTCATCTATTCATCCAAATAAGACTAAATAATATCATAATTAATAAACAAGATTAGTCTCACAAATGCATTTATCATTATCACCAAAACATCATCATAGTATTTGTCATTATCAACAAAACCAACTTAAGTAGAGCTTGATCTTTCACGCACACAAGTGGTTTCTTGGAGTTGAGAACAAGATGACGAAGCTAATAATAAGACTGAACACAAAAGAACTGATGCACGAGATTACGGTGCTAACTGCTCGCACCTTTTTATGTTTACTCTGTTGTTCTCTAGCTCAAAATACTCAACAAATGCATGTCTTAAATAGATACAAACTGGCCGCACATACATGCCACTCACCCACTACGATTCCCTGTGAACCGGTTTTGTCGGCCACGATCCCTATGACTCGGCGCACACCGCGCACTACCCACTAGACTCGGTCTCGCTGAGACCAACTCAGACGCTTGCGACCACACATACAGCTTCGAGAACTTTGAGTGCGACACTTAGACCACGCAGGTCTTCCGAGCACTGACTGCTCGAATCAACTCCTACAACTTCAACCGCTCACGCTACAATACTCTTTCAAGTATCATGTCTAAAGTACTCCTCCGAGTATTACGTCTACAGTACTCGGTAGCACTCAGTGCAGCTGCAGTACTCCTCGGAGTATGACATTTACAATACTCAGTAGCTACAGTACTCGGTGCAGCTATAGTACTCGGTAGCTACAATGCTTTATGATTTACGACTTTGACTTATTACTATCGACTATGACTATTGACTTCACATTACTCGAAACACATGAGTAAAACACGCATGCAACAAGATTAACCCAACAGACACAACTCGAGGCACAACCGTGCGTGTGGACACCTCCGTGAAGGCACACGAGGAATGAGGAGACGCACATCAGCCACCGGGGCGGGGAGAGTTCTGTGCATGGTCAGCGGTGGTTGTGACTAGAGCGGGCATGGAGGCGGCCGAGATAATTTTGCAAATGTTTGAGTTTGTAATTTTGTTTTCAGTTTAGAGGTCAAAGTCGTAGTCGTAGTCAAGTCGGAAGTCGTGATTGTAACAAAGTCGAAAGTCGTAATCATGGTCGTGTACGAGTATCAAGTCAGTTGTTATGGTCATAGTCGAGTACGACTTTGTGTACGAGTTGTAGTCGAGTCCGCTTTGTGGTCGAAGAGCAGGGTATAAAAGGGCATAGCTTTGTACCAAGAAGGCGAGCACTTAGTTGAGGTGATGTAGTCGCATAGGAGGTGCCGAGCAGAGGGCGACCGGCGTGGTCACAGGCGGTCAGCGTGACCACAGAGCAGTGGGTGATCAGCATGGTCGCAGGCAGTCAACGTGATCGCAGAGGAGAAAGGCGGTCAGTGTGGTCGGAAGCGATCGATGTGATCACAGTGGAGGCGGCCAGTGTGGTCGAAGGCAGTCGGTGTGATCGCAGTGGAGGCGACCGGTGTGGTCACAGGTGGTCGGTGAGAACGCAGAGGCTCGCAGACGTGGTCGTAAAGGAGTTACGACCACGGCAAGCAAAGGTTCGTAGACGTGGTCGTAAAGGAGTTACGACCACGGTGAGTAAAGGATCACAGACGTGGTCGTAGAGGAGTTATGACCATGGTGATTTAGCGGGGAAGTCCGCAGGAGCGGTAGATGTGGTCGTAAAGGGGTTACGACCACGGTTACAGAGCCGAGGACGGTGACGAGAGCGGAGGTGTCCGCAGGTGCTGAAGAAGTGATTATAAAGGAGTTACGATCACGGTTACGCAGCAGGAAGATATGGTCATAAGGGTTACGACAACAACGGTCGACAGAATCACTGCGTGGTCATAAGGAGCTATGACTATGATGATCGACCTTGGTTGAAGGAACTGCAGTGTAGAGACGGTAAACGTGGTTGTAAATTCAGCTAAAGTTTACGACTATATAGTCAGAGCAGCGAGGTGTGGTCGGGTATCACAGAGTGGTCGTAACAACTATCAACGTGGTCGGTGAACCAGCAGAGTGGTTGTAACAACACAGGAGTTGGTCGTAGTCTCAACAACGTGGTTGTACGGCTCCAGGAGGTGGTCGTAGCGTCTAGGTGATGGTTGTGAGATCCTGGGCACAATCGGGAGGACTGTAATAGCAAACATAAACCTCTCCTTGGTGGCGAAAGGAGGCATCTATTCCGATCTCCATGTGACCGTCCGATCTTACTTTGGTGATCCGGATTGAAGAATGCTAAGAAAGAAGTGGTAACATTACATAAGAAACTCTCTAGTAACGCAAATTAACAACAAGACCTCTTGAAATGGATCCCACAGAATTATTGCGATCAGAACTTCGGCTTCGGGTAACTGTCCGATCCAATTTGGGCGGTGTAGATTGGGAAGTACGAAGGTGGACCACGTAACTTTTCCAGAAGAGACCTTGATGTGGCACAAAGAATTGGATCGTACATAATTTTCTCTGGCACCGCCCGATCGTACCTAGACGGCTCAGATTGGGCCGAAAGGGAAGATTAGCCGATGTAGTTTTGCACATCAGACCTTATACTTTCTACGTATTGGCAAACCCTTCGTCACCATCCGCTCCAACATACCAGTTAACACAGCCTCACTTGCCCGCCCTATGTTCGAACAATTGCCGTTGCCAACCTCCATCTCACAGTCAGGCGTCGTCGCCGCCGCACCGCACTCCGAGGCGCTACGGTGGGAGGTTTGAGGTTTCCCATTGCGCGCCGCCCGGAAAATTTTATTTCCTCGGCGTCCCGTGGGTGCGCGTGCGCGTGTCATGCGGCGGGAGAACTGGGCTCGCTGGTGCTCGCCGTGAGGCTCGTGCGCGGGGGTCGTAGAGAGGTGGAGGCGGTAACATGCGAGCGCACGCATCCGGCTCTGGAATACCTTGCGAGAGGCGTCGCACTCGGTCGCTCGGCCGGAAAACATGGCGTCAACGCTGGCCGCTGCTGGAGCTGGCCGCGCCTGTTAGCAAATAATCTTGACTCAGTATTTGCTCTGAGTTAGGCCCTGTTTGTTGCCACTTAAGATTATTATAATCTAGCTTATAATCATAAGTGGAAACAAACAGCCTAGATTATAAGGTAACTTATTATAATCTAATAGCTCAGATTATTGTAATCTAATAAGCTCAAAAAAAGAGCTTATTTCAGCTTATAGATCCACCTTTTATCTTAAGGACCATAAAACTTTAGGAATATTACCCACCTTTGCCATTCATCCATCCTCCAACTCCCTTGCCTCTCTCTCAAGGACATTGTAGTCTTTAAACATTCGAATACAACAATCCATAACTCTGATAATCCAGGCTGCCAAACACTTGACAGCTTATTTTCCACCAGCTTATTATAATCTAGCTTATATAATCCCCCACCTATAAGCTAGATTATAATAATCTTAAGTGGAAACAAACAGGGCCTTAGTTAAGCCGTGAGAATCAGTCTGCGTGAATTGAGTCGTGCGCGGTGATGTGCGTCGTGCCAGTTAGCGAGTTGTTTAAGTTTCCTAATCTCTTGGTTAGTTGAGTCATAATAGCGTGGGAAGCGGTCTGGGCTGTTTCTCACCGCTGCATGCATATGCATGCTTGTTAGTTTGTTAGTTGCGCACGTTCTCTGATGCTTTGTATAAGTAGTTGAGTCCAATCCAAAGAAAAAGATGAGCCAGCAGTGAGCAAAGAAGGGAACGTTTGCTTTGTGAGCAAAATACCTTCCAGTGTTTATCTCTTTCCACTCATTCCTGCTAGCTTCCAGAAAACTAGTGCGTGTGAGTCCATCCATTCTCCATTTGTGTGTGTACTCTTTCATTGAGAATCTCGTGAAAGATTGACTAGTTCCTGGGGAGTTCTAACAGCGCCGTCGCCTCCGCCATGGCCGAGTTTGAGCATCGCGTGTGGAGACGGTGATGGCACAGATCATGCGCGCGATTGAGCTGCACTATTTACGCATTTCGCTGCAATATTTTGATGTGTCTGCTGGTATGTAGTACTTTCTAGCTGTGGATGCTGCTAACAAACGAACAGGCACACCGTTCGGAAAATCATGAACACGAGCTCGCCCACTAGTTGTTGACAGATCATAAACATATATAGCCACTACCAGGCACACACAGTCTGATCGACGGACGAACTCATGAACCTAGGAGGGATATATCTTGGACGTCGCCTTGAAGGCCATCTCCATCGCGGCCGTGGCCGCGGACAGCGCGTCGGCCTCGCCGGACGAGCCACGGTACTTGCCGACAGCCGCGTCCATGACGGTGTTGAGGTGGCCCTGGGCGGCCTCCACGGCTGCCTCGGTGCCACGGGCCACCGCCTCGTGCTCCGCCTCGGCAGCTGCCCACGACACGTGCGCCTCATTCTCGAAGAGCGCGAGGACGCCGTCGAGCCGCGCCGGGTCGAAGCCCCGGACGTCGAGGGCCATGTCGGCGAGGACGGAGAGCTGCTCGAAGAGCGCGTCCATGTGCTGTGCTCTCCCTTCGCTCGTTTTGATGTCAACCGCCTCTTCGACCTAGAGTTATATATACAAGGGGGGGGGGGGGTGATCGGTTTTGGTACGGCAGTGGAGTATATGTGCTACTCGTGTGGGGAGAGGAGATTCGACATTTCGTGTGGGAAGAGGAGATTCGACATTCGAGCATGGATAGTCGCAGCGCCTTTCGGTGATCAAGGACCAAGGAATGTCATAGTCTAATTGAGACCTTTTCGAGGTTGCCTTGCTACTGACTACTGAGAGATGCCACTAGCTCGGGATGATCCGAGTTTCGTACAGTTCCGTTTGTTGTTTGAACCAGTCTGTTCGTGAACTATTGAGTTTCTGCAAGAGCGGTATCATGACAAATCCGTTGAACCGTTGAACGATGAGATGTGTGCTTCCACCTTTCAGTTAAGGGTGCAGTGAGACAGTTGCGTCTAGCCTATAACACTCTTATTTCTAAGGGCGTCGTAATTCTTTGACAATTATCTAGGACTGTTCAGCTGTAAGGTACTATAGTCGAGTGTACATCATTGCCGATATATGCTTAAATGCAAAAGCCAACTTTATTAAAAGATAACAGCTTATCAGCCAGGTTTTACAGTGGGACGTGCGACCCTCAGATACATCACAACACAAAAAAAACACCACAGACATGAGTGAAGAACAACCATAATTCCAAACATCATCTACATTGTAGTATTCTTCAATGCCGTCCTCGTAGACTTCTTTATTTTCTTGCCACGCACTTTCTGTTAATATTTTTTAGCAAAAATGAGTACAAACCACCGTACTCAACAAATCATATGGGGAAAACTTTATTTAATTACATGTAAAGATTTTCAAGGGATGGGATTATAATGGTTTTACTATTTTCTGTGGGTTCAAATTTAGTTGTAAATATTTTAAACATAAAATCAAAACCTTCTTAAGGAAATTAGAGTTTCAACAACTTGATTACCAAACTTAATAAATCCAAATATTTATGCTTTATTGTTGGATCCACCCATTAAATACAACTTCATTTACCGGAAGCATGGCATATTCGAATACAATTTATAAATAACTCTGCAGAGTTGCCCAACTTTACCCACAAGATTCCTTAACCCTCATGACTGAGTTAAGAAAATAATGCTTTTCACTGCTCACCTCTTTATATAGCCTCTACCCAGTAGATCTTTGATCCCAACAAACTCGAGTGGCCCACAGTCTCGCCCGATTTGAAGCGTCCCTACTATTGTTAAATATGGTTTTACCATTTTCATACCACAAGCTCCCTCAATCCCCCCATCCTTTGTATATATTCAATCGATTTGATCAGCTACTAGACCAGGTTTAACGAATCAACGCTTGTAGTTGAGCGATCACTATATTCTTTACTAGGCATAAGGTTCTAGACCTTATATTTTCACTGAGGCAACTCCCATCCACAAATCCTTGTTTCAGTGCCCATCCGCATTGCCACCATTCCGCTCCGAGCCTTCACCCTAGGATAAGATCATGGGACTCTACCATCTAGTGGCTTCCCTTGATATCTCCTTACCCTAAAGCCACTTTTGAAATTTTATCAACAAAGTGCCAAGTCTCTTAGCAGTATAAAATAATTGAGTTTCTGATCTACAATGATTATTTAAGTAGTATTTATAATAATACTAAGTATTGTCAAGGTGAATATGGTCATCAAATTGAACTGGGATTTTTCAAGTTGTAGGACATAACTAGTATCATGTCATTCTAAATATTTATTGTCTAAAAAAATAATAGTGTGTAAATAACATAATAAAAGTACTGATAATTAAATAATTAAAGGAATATAGGTTCAATATGATCAAAAACATGTGACTTACCTTGCAAATCAACGTATTCTACAATTTTGTATTCTTCTGAGTCTTGTTCTTGTCCTTGAGAATCTCCTTCTTGGATTGGTGGTCTTGCGACATCGTGTGCTAACACGAAGCAAAAGAATAAATTAATTCTGTGCTTGAAGGATTGAGCTAGGAACAAAAGAAAGAAATAAAGAAAATAATGAAATAAAATCCAAAAATTCAAATAAAATAAGTTTGGGTTTATAGAAGTCTGGTATGGGGAAACGAAGTTAAGGAATGGGTAGATGGCTTGAAACGATCAAAACGGATGTATATGCGTATTTTAGGGTTTTACTACTCACACCAGGTTGGACTGCTACAGTGTTGGGTCAGGGTTTACTATTTGCTAACGGGTTTTGGGTTACTACCGATCGGCTGAATAGTACCGCACAGTAACGAACAGTGCCATGCCAGCCCGATGCTACAAGAATAGAGCCTTTTACTGTTTCGGCCCAGGGTTTGCTGTTCATCTTCCCTGTTTGGGGTCACTATAGCGACCAAGAATAGGGGAGAAAGACGGCAATGATTGGAGGGGCTGTGGTGATTTGCGACGCAATCCGAGGCTATGGTTGGGTTCCTAGGGCCTAGGGGATTCCATTTTGGGGTTTAACGTCGACTGGAATTCAGGAGATCGCTGGTGGTGAGGTCTTCCTCCCTCGGGACTTTTGAATGGTATAGGGGGTAATGGTGAGCTTAGAGGACAATAGCATAAGCATTTGAGTATCTTCGGGAGTAGAGAAGGCTTAGGGGAGTGGCGGCTTGGGTCGGGGTTTACCAGGTTGGGTTGTCCACGGCGGGGTCTCAAGGTTGGGTGGAGGCACTAGTTGCCAGCACAGTAGGGGCTCGGGAAGCTAGGATTGTGCTTTGGGACTATTACTAGGGGCGTGAGGGGATACAGGCTTAAACAATTGGAATGAAATTGACTAGATAACTGGAATTATAATTTAGCATACATTGTGGTCTTCGGGTGATCGTCGGTGAAGCTCGGATTGAGGTCTCAATTAGGGTGTGGAAGTGGTTCACTGGACACCAGCGCATTGCTCTGAAGGGGTTCGGGGCCTTAAATAGTATGAGGAAGGCGGTTCGGCACAGGACATAGGTCATGGTGGCGGTGGAACGTGGCAGGGGTCCGGAAGGTGTAGGAGGGTACGGCGTAGCTGGCTGAGTGGAGGTATGGGCCTCCTCGGGTGCAACATTGCGGCGGTCAAAAAGGTTCAAGGTGTGCCAGGTCGGTTATGAGAGGGTGAGAGCAGAGAGGTCAACGAGGCGGTAGTGAGAGGCAGCCATGGTGCTCGTCGAGGTGAGGGTCACGACATTAATGGGAGGGTGTACAGTGGCTTGTGCTAGCGGGATTTTTGTGATGCACAGCAGTTGACCGTGAGAGCAGGGAGAGAAAAGCCGGTGGCGGGTGTTGCCGGCAGTTCTGACGCACAACCATTGGCATTTAAGAGGGTGTCAAGGCGAGAAAGATAAGAGTGTACAGTCTCTGACTAATTGCATCGGTATGGCAGTGGGGAGAAGGACCGGGAAGGCGCGACGACAGAAAAGATCAAGACGGTAGCCAGGTTGGTGATGTTTTTTCAAACAATGAATAGTGTGCACGCAAATGGCTGAAGGGGGCGATTCGGTAGAGGAAACACATCATGGATAGCTGGGATAGGTGCAGGATTAGTCCAGGGTTCAAAAGAAATAGAGATCAAACAAAGAATTATTTTTTAAAAAAAATTGGTTTTGTTTCATAGCCTACACCGGCAGCTAAAACGTTACACACGCAAATACAGCGGCCACCATGTGTTACGCGGGCATATGTGGTGGTTACTAGCCCACAACTACACGGAGGCAATACATACCACAACTTGCAATACTAGTACATACCACTTTTGAAAAAAATCCTATAACAAAATATAAAAATCAAAAGAACCCACACAAAGACATTACTAGTCAGAAAAAGTATTTTATGCCAAGTCCCACACTAATTTATGAAGTACTTTTATAGGATCGATGGCAAAGATCAGAGGAGGTGAATGATTTTTTTTAACTTCTACAAAATCAACTTTCTTTGGTTACTTCACCCAATTAGCTATGAGAAGCTAATAAGTTCAGCTGCATGGTAGAAACAAGCACAAACAAAAACTAACAAGCCAAGAGAACAAAAGAAGCAACAAATAGGTGAAAGTATCAATTGGTCGGTTTGACTTCAAATTCTCATCAATTTTCATTCACATATTTCAATATCTCAAATTACCATTCACTTCCCAAGAATACAATACAATGTTAATGCTCATTCTCATCTTCTGCTTATATCGGTATAGCAGGGTATAACACCCATCGGTGTTCACTCTTGCCTACACTCTTTAATGTGGGAACCAATTGCCTATCTGTTTTATACAGGGACCTCATTACCCATATCTTATATATAGGGATCTTATCCCACTCCCTTAGGTCTCATAATTCCATCATGAATGCTCAACATGCAATGCAACGAATATTATCTTTTATCATTAACAATCGAATACTGATCATTCCTACATAGTCATTAACATCATCATCAATTCATCATAAGCATGTGAACAATATAAAAATAGGAATAAGCATATAATTCATCATAGCAAGTATTCAATCAATATAACAATAATTTTGAAACTCGAGTTACCGTTTTACCATGCACTTGCCTTTTTCTTAATTGCGACGACTAGAAAGATTTGAAGGTAACAACACACCCGAAGCTACTGAGGCTATAGAAAATTTTCACTATCAAAACTAGGCATAACAGTACAAGACATCAATCAATGCACAACGCTCTTACACGCTTCCCAAAATCACCTTTTTTCTCCCTTTACTGGATAGTCCTCCCTTGTTGTCCTGGTATTCAAAATATCATAACTCTCAATTCCCACATTGTAAAATAGCAAACCATATTGGTTCTGGAATGTATGCAATTTTTTATACATTTTCTTAGTTGGACAAATCCTCATATTAAATAATCCAAATCCTCGTTTTTAATGCAGAAGACAGATTTGTCATTTCTGGACAGCATCACTTAACAATTTAATATCTTTTAATCTACCTAAGCAAATATATTAAATAATGACATTATTAGATTCTACATGAAATTTTCTATTACCTTCTAGTTATTCTTAAAATTTAATTCTAACGTTTAGTCAAATTCACATTTTTCACGACTGCATCCTACAACAACATGGTACAAGACAACATTCTCCCAAATCCGTATCTTCTATTCTACTTACCTAAAAATTGTGTTCTTAAATTTTCTAGAAACCTTAAGAAATTGTCTATAATATTCATGTTGACCAAATTCCCAAAGTAGATTATTTACTATTTTCAATCTACCAATTACCACAAACTAATAAAACACGACTAATTCTACGGGACAACAGAACTATAAAATTCATATCTCCCTATCTACTCATCTAATTGATCTAAATAAAAATTCTACAAAAAGATATTGATATCCTCTACAACTCTCTAGTAGATAAAATTTCTAAATTATACCTCTACAATACCTATAAAAATAGTATAATAGTATTGCAAACCAAACCGATCTGCTATCCTATTTTTTTCCGAACTAATGCGCACATCAACCCTCTCTAACCTAGAATCTACCTTCAAAATAACGAAGAGAAATCAAATCATTGCCCCCCACTAATGCTTAAGGGACAAATCTTGATTGAGAATCAATACAAGCTAAGAAGCGATCTTCACTTCTAGTCGCAGTGTAGCACGTTCTCCTCTATGCCTGTAGCTCCCGTACGATTGGCTAAGAGCAACTCCAGCAGGAGCCCTCAAATCAGAGCCCCTACTTTTGATTTGACGGCTCACCCTACTTTTGAGGGCCCTGTTTTTTGAGTTGAACTCCAGCAGAAGCCCTCAAATCAGGGCCCTCAAATTTATTCCAACTGAGAATGACATGTAGAGCCCACTCGTCATTCTCAAATTTCTCTACCCCTCCTCTCCTCCACCCGTGTCCTCCCCGCTCGTCCACCGCGCCTCCTCCTCTCCTCCACCCGCGCCTCCTCCTCTCCTCTCAGCCGCCGCGCCTCCTCCTCTCCTTCACCCGTGCGCCTCTCCTTCCGCTACTCTCCACCTTCTCCGGCCGCCTTCCCACTGCTCGGCGCCGCCACGCCTCCAAATCCTCCTCCGTGCCACCACTTCTCCGCCGGCCCCACTGCTCCTCTACTCCGCCGCCGCATCTCTCTCCGGCGCTCCTTCCTCCCTCGACACCACCGCCCACCTCGGCGCTTTCTTCCCCACCGCGCCGCCGCTTGCTCTTCCACCTTCTCCTCCCGTTGCGCCATTCCAGATCCACCGCCGCCCTCTTCCCTTGCCGGCGCGCCACCTCTTGCTTCCCCCCTTCCTTCTTTCTTCCGTCCTGAGAGGAGCCGCCGGAGATCTCGCCGGAGAGCCGCGCGCGGGGGAGTGATTCGCGGGAGGGGAGCCGACGGGGGCTGGAGAGCCGCGCAGTGGAGGGATTCGTGGCCGGGGAGCTCCGCCGGAGGCGGCACCGCACGGCATCGGGCGAGGCGACGGGCGACGACAACGAGCGAGGCGGCGGGCGGGCGAGCGCAGGCGGTGGATTTTGGCGGCGCACGGGAGGGGAAAGAGGCGCGCGGGGAGGGGAACTGGCGGCGCGCTCGGGAGGGGAAAGAGGCGGGTGGGGAAAATGACTCCAACAGAAATTTGAGGGCTTAGCCTAGAGCCCCAGGAATGAGGGCTGAAGGGGGGATTTGAGGGGCCCCTCAAATTTGAGGGCTCTAGTAGGAATCCTGATGGACCTCTATTTTTACCTCAAGCCCTCAAATATGAGGTTTGAATGCTCAAGTAGAAGTCCTACTGGAGTTGCTCTAAGGCAGCCAGATTACCACGTACATGCTGGTGGAAGGCAGCGCACGGGGTGCTATCACGCACAGTGGCTTGCCCAGCTGTCGGCCGGTGCGTGGCTTCTCGTCGTTGAAGGAGCTAGGCGACGCTGCGCTGGAAGCTGGCGCACAGCGCGCAGCAATCGGGCGTGCGGCAGGCATGTGTCCTCGCGCGGGAGCAGCGATATGGCTGGCGCGTGGCGACTGTGGCTAGCGATGGGCGGCAATTCTGATGCGTGACGACGGCAAGGACGGAGGCGCAATGATTTTTCTCTGGCGTGTGGAAGATGGCGACGGCGCAGGTGATGGAAAGTGGGTCTGTTATTTTTTTGCTGCGGTCTATGGTTTTGAGGCTGTTTATATTAGAGATTACAGAGTAATAAAAACTCAAGTACGATTTTTGCCGATATAAATGAAGTCAGTAAAGTATGTACTACAATTAACTAGTAGACACTATCTTGAAAAAAATACTCCGTTTAAAAGCTAGTTACTGTAGAAAAGCCGAAAAACAGCTTTTAGAAGCTGAAAAGAACAAGGCCAGGAGTGGGCCGAAAAATTGCTGTCAAAGGCATGTGAAAATAAATAGGCCAATGCTGCCAGGGTTTTCTTATGTGCTTAGGTCTGTCCCTCTCACTATCTCTATTTAACATGATAAGAGATAGACTCGTGAATTTTTTAATAATATATTTTTTATTCTGGATTACAGCCTGTAGTTATTTTAGTTTTAAACATATATCACTCCACGGTTGGACGACTTAGCCAAGTAGCCCAATTGGATGACAATGCCCTAGTCGTCCAACGGTTAGGTGACAAGCCTTTAGTGGCCCAACCGTTGAGCGACTAGAAGGTATTACCCCACATACGTGCGGGTGGCCGAGCGCCGTGCTCTCATCTCGCCCAAGGGGAAAGAAAGGAAGAGGAGAATGGGAGAAGAGAAAGAGCGAAGAGGAGAGAATGAAAGGAAAGGAGGAGAGAGGAGAGGAGAGAGGAGGAAATGACTGGATAGGGAGGGGAAGAGGAGGAGAGATCCTCAGTATTTTTTTGTATATTTACTTTTGAAATATGGTAGGATAGCAACCGACATAATTAGATGTGTAGTTTTGAAACAAAGGTAGGTTAGCAATTAAAATTATTAGATGTGTAGTTGTGTTTGGTATGTCACATATTGTTAATTGTTGTAAATAGTGTAGTCGTAAAACTAACACCAATTTAATTATTAATAGTTGTACTTTCGAAACCATGCTAGGTTAGCAATTAAAATTATTATACATATAGTTGTGTTGGGTACATCGTATATTATTAATAGTTGTAAATAGTACAGTTGTAAAACTAACATCAATTTAGTTGTTAATAGTTGTAACGCCGCTATGACTATACCCTAACCTATATTTATGCACACTGGTTTTAACTCATACACTATATTTATGCACGTTTTTCAAAACACATAAGCCTCGAACCCACAAAGTCCATAGCCTTGGTTCAACTTGATCTTCTCATCTTTTTCTTGATCTAAACCGCTCTCCCAAGTGCCGTGATTTTGTTTCATGGTAGTTTTCTCTATTTTGGTTAAACTAACAAAATACATTTTTTTGACTTGGTAATTTCCTTCCATTGCAAGCAATCGTTATATTTGCCACGTGTAGGTGCACCATTAGATTGCCACGTGTCGGCAAGACTCTCCTGTTTCAGTTCTATTGACCACGTCTCACTTGGACCGATCAAGCCACATGGTGCAAATCCGTTGTTCGAATTTTTCTTCAATATTTGTTTTGCCTTTCTCGTGGCATGTTTGAGTTCACCATCTCACCTGACATTCTTGATTGTTCTGAACATCGGTTCCTCCATGAGCATAGCCTCCATCCTCACCGTTGACTATGGTTGACTCCAAGCGACCCTGTACATCCAAGACAAAGAAATCATTTTCGTCCATAAGTTGTTCATAACTTAACCCACATTAGCAATGACATATCTCATGCAACCTATAATAACTGACCTAGGTCATCAAATCATTATATGACTCAAAATTTTCCAAAATCATCCGTTTTTGCAAGCTATCAAGAAAAATCTACAAATTTACAAATTGTAAATTTTCACTCCTACAAAATAACAGTGGTCCATCACAACACAGCCATGTACCTTCTCACATGATCTTTCATGCTAAAAACTTTGCTATGAGTTGGTAAGACTTGAGACAAAAAAAAATGGCACAAATCAAACATCCCAAATTTGCGCATTTGATTAGCGTCTCGGACAAATTGATTGGCATGGTAAGACAAAAAAAACACCATACATATCGTGACACATAATAGAAAAGAGCCCTGGTCAAATCGGGATTGTTTGCAATGCGCTCGAAATACACATACATAACCCTGCCCTCCGGAAAAGTACACTGATTCATGTATCCTCTGTTGTTAGACTGGTGCTGCAGCGTGACAGTGTGCAGTAGGAGTGTTTGACGAGTTTTTTAAATTGTAATTTATGATTAAAATTTTTAAATTTTAGATTATTTATAAAAGACAATATATAAAAATAAATAGTCCTATGCAGCAACATGGAAGCATGAAGGCGCCTGACTCCTGATACGTGGCATGTCAGTATGTGCTGTTCGTCCTTCGTACACCAGGTGAAGAATGTGCTGTTCGTCCTTCGTGCAACCATGTGCGAATGCGGTGTACGCACGGAGTCCAAAAGCTGGCTGGTTCGCTCCCCTGGGTCCTTACGCTCCTCAGGGCATGTATACTTGTATAGCCTGTGTGGTAAAAGTTTTGCTCCACTGTACGCACTTGTATACATGTTTTACCGTAAAACGGCCGAAAGTAAATGGAACTATGCCAGTCACTCAGTCAGTGAGCCGGGAGGCCCGGGAGTCCACGACTTAGGCGTGCCACGGCCGCGCGGCGCGTGCGTCAGTTCTTGGGCCGAGTCAGAGTTGCCACCAAGTTGGGCTAATGGGCTGAACCGTGGCGCTCAAGTCCAGCGAACAGGCAGAGGTAGCGAAGAGCAACTGGCGAATTCAGTTTTTTCGGTTTTAGTTTTTATACCGAAAATACCAAATAGATGAAATGCCAATTTTTCAAAAACCGAACCGAATACCGAATACCGGTCAAACCGAGTTGACCGGTACGGTTCGGTTTTTTTTGTTCGGTTTTTTCGGTTCGGTGCGAAAATGCACAGCCCTAGCGTGGCGACTGTGGCTAGCGATGGGCGGCAATTCTGATGCGTGACGACGGCAAGGACGGAGGCGCAATGATTTTTCTCTGGCGTGTGGAAGATGGCGACGGCGCAGGTGATGGAAAGTGGGTCTGTTATTTTTTTGCTGCGGTCTATGGTTTTGAGGCTGTTTATATTAGAGATTACAGAGTAATAAAAACTCAAGTACGATTTTTGCCGATATAAATGAAGTCAGTAAAGTATGTACTACAATTAACTAGTAGACACTATCTTGAAAAAAATACTCCGTTTAAAAGCTAGTTACTGTAGAAAAGCCGAAAAACAGCTTTTAGAAGCTGAAAAGAACAAGGCCAGGAGTGGGCCGAAAAATTGCTGTCAAAGGCATGTGAAAATAAATAGGCCAATGCTGCCAGGGTTTTCTTATGTGCTTAGGTCTGTCCCTCTCACTATCTCTATTTAACATGATAAGAGATAGACTCGTGAATTTTTTAATAATATATTTTTTATTCTGGATTACAGCCTGTAGTTATTTTAGTTTTAAACATATATCACTCCACGGTTGGACGACTTAGCCAAGTAGCCCAATTGGATGACAATGCCCTAGTCGTCCAACGGTTAGGTGACAAGCCTTTAGTGGCCCAACCGTTGAGCGACTAGAAGGTATTACCCCACATACGTGCGGGTGGCCGAGCGCCGTGCTCTCATCTCGCCCAAGGGGAAAGAAAGGAAGAGGAGAATGGGAGAAGAGAAAGAGCGAAGAGGAGAGAATGAAAGGAAAGGAGGAGAGAGGAGAGGAGAGAGGAGGAAATGACTGGATAGGGAGGGGAAGAGGAGGAGAGATCCTCAGTATTTTTTTGTATATTTACTTTTGAAATATGGTAGGATAGCAACCGACATAATTAGATGTGTAGTTTTGAAACAAAGGTAGGTTAGCAATTAAAATTATTAGATGTGTAGTTGTGTTTGGTATGTCACATATTGTTAATTGTTGTAAATAGTGTAGTCGTAAAACTAACACCAATTTAATTATTAATAGTTGTACTTTCGAAACCATGCTAGGTTAGCAATTAAAATTATTATACATATAGTTGTGTTGGGTACATCGTATATTATTAATAGTTGTAAATAGTACAGTTGTAAAACTAACATCAATTTAGTTGTTAATAGTTGTAACGCCGCTATGACTATACCCTAACCTATATTTATGCACACTGGTTTTAACTCATACACTATATTTATGCACGTTTTTCAAAACACATAAGCCTCGAACCCACAAAGTCCATAGCCTTGGTTCAACTTGATCTTCTCATCTTTTTCTTGATCTAAACCGCTCTCCCAAGTGCCGTGATTTTGTTTCATGGTAGTTTTCTCTATTTTGGTTAAACTAACAAAATACATTTTTTTGACTTGGTAATTTCCTTCCATTGCAAGCAATCGTTATATTTGCCACGTGTAGGTGCACCATTAGATTGCCACGTGTCGGCAAGACTCTCCTGTTTCAGTTCTATTGACCACGTCTCACTTGGACCGATCAAGCCACATGGTGCAAATCCGTTGTTCGAATTTTTCTTCAATATTTGTTTTGCCTTTCTCGTGGCATGTTTGAGTTCACCATCTCACCTGACATTCTTGATTGTTCTGAACATCGGTTCCTCCATGAGCATAGCCTCCATCCTCACCGTTGACTATGGTTGACTCCAAGCGACCCTGTACATCCAAGACAAAGAAATCATTTTCGTCCATAAGTTGTTCATAACTTAACCCACATTAGCAATGACATATCTCATGCAACCTATAATAACTGACCTAGGTCATCAAATCATTATATGACTCAAAATTTTCCAAAATCATCCGTTTTTGCAAGCTATCAAGAAAAATCTACAAATTTACAAATTGTAAATTTTCACTCCTACAAAATAACAGTGGTCCATCACAACACAGCCATGTACCTTCTCACATGATCTTTCATGCTAAAAACTTTGCTATGAGTTGGTAAGACTTGAGACAAAAAAAATGGCACAAATCAAACATCCCAAATTTGCGCATTTGATTAGCGTCTCGGACAAATTGATTGGCATGGTAAGACAAAAAAAACACCATACATATCGTGACACATAATAGAAAAGAGCCCTGGTCAAATCGGGATTGTTTGCAATGCGCTCGAAATACACATACATAACCCTGCCCTCCGGAAAAGTACACTGATTCATGTATCCTCTGTTGTTAGACTGGTGCTGCAGCGTGACAGTGTGCAGTAGGAGTGTTTGACGAGTTTTTTAAATTGTAATTTATGATTAAAATTTTTAAATTTTAGATTATTTATAAAAGACAATATATAAAAATAAATAGTCCTATGCAGCAACATGGAAGCATGAAGGCGCCTGACTCCTGATACGTGGCATGTCAGTATGTGCTGTTCGTCCTTCGTACACCAGGTGAAGAATGTGCTGTTCGTCCTTCGTGCAACCATGTGCGAATGCGGTGTACGCACGGAGTCCAAAAGCTGGCTGGTTCGCTCCCCTGGGTCCTTACGCTCCTCAGGGCATGTATACTTGTATAGCCTGTGTGGTAAAAGTTTTGCTCCACTGTACGCACTTGTATACATGTTTTACCGTAAAACGGCCGAAAGTAAATGGAACTATGCCAGTCACTCAGTCAGTGAGCCGGGAGGCCCGGGAGTCCACGACTTAGGCGTGCCACGGCCGCGCGGCGCGTGCGTCAGTTCTTGGGCCGAGTCAGAGTTGCCACCAAGTTGGGCTAATGGGCTGAACCGTGGCGCTCAAGTCCAGCGAACAGGCAGAGGTAGCGAAGAGCAACTGGCGAATTCAGTTTTTTCGGTTTTAGTTTTTATACCGAAAATACCAAATAGATGAAATGCCAATTTTTCAAAAACCGAACCGAATACCGAATACCGGTCAAACCGAGTTGACCGGTACGGTTCGGTTTTTTTTGTTCGGTTTTTTCGGTTCGGTGCGAAAATGCACAGCCCTAGCGTGGCGACTGTGGCTAGCGATGGGCGGCAATTCTGATGCGTGACGACGGCAAGGACGGAGGCGCAATGATTTTTCTCTGGCGTGTGGAAGATGGCGACGGCGCAGGTGATGGAAAGTGGGTCTGTTATTTTTTTGCTGCGGTCTATGGTTTTGAGGCTGTTTATATTAGAGATTACAGAGTAATAAAAACTCAAGTACGATTTTTGCCGATATAAATGAAGTCAGTAAAGTATGTACTACAATTAACTAGTAGACACTATCTTGAAAAAAATACTCCGTTTAAAAGCTAGTTACTGTAGAAAAGCCGAAAAACAGCTTTTAGAAGCTGAAAAGAACAAGGCCAGGAGTGGGCCGAAAAATTGCTGTCAAAGGCATGTGAAAATAAATAGGCCAATGCTGCCAGGGTTTTCTTATGTGCTTAGGTCTGTCCCTCTCACTATCTCTATTTAACATGATAAGAGATAGACTCGTGAATTTTTTAATAATATATTTTTTATTCTGGATTACAGCCTGTAGTTATTTTAGTTTTAAACATATATCACTCCACGGTTGGACGACTTAGCCAAGTAGCCCAATTGGATGACAATGCCCTAGTCGTCCAACGGTTAGGTGACAAGCCTTTAGTGGCCCAACCGTTGAGCGACTAGAAGGTATTACCCCACATACGTGCGGGTGGCCGAGCGCCGTGCTCTCATCTCGCCCAAGGGGAAAGAAAGGAAGAGGAGAATGGGAGAAGAGAAAGAGCGAAGAGGAGAGAATGAAAGGAAAGGAGGAGAGAGGAGAGGAGAGAGGAGGAAATGACTGGATAGGGAGGGGAAGAGGAGGAGAGATCCTCAGTATTTTTTTGTATATTTACTTTTGAAATATGGTAGGATAGCAACCGACATAATTAGATGTGTAGTTTTGAAACAAAGGTAGGTTAGCAATTAAAATTATTAGATGTGTAGTTGTGTTTGGTATGTCACATATTGTTAATTGTTGTAAATAGTGTAGTCGTAAAACTAACACCAATTTAATTATTAATAGTTGTACTTTCGAAACCATGCTAGGTTAGCAATTAAAATTATTATACATATAGTTGTGTTGGGTACATCGTATATTATTAATAGTTGTAAATAGTACAGTTGTAAAACTAACATCAATTTAGTTGTTAATAGTTGTAACGCCGCTATGACTATACCCTAACCTATATTTATGCACACTGGTTTTAACTCATACACTATATTTATGCACGTTTTTCAAAACACATAAGCCTCGAACCCACAAAGTCCATAGCCTTGGTTCAACTTGATCTTCTCATCTTTTTCTTGATCTAAACCGCTCTCCCAAGTGCCGTGATTTTGTTTCATGGTAGTTTTCTCTATTTTGGTTAAACTAACAAAATACATTTTTTTGACTTGGTAATTTCCTTCCATTGCAAGCAATCGTTATATTTGCCACGTGTAGGTGCACCATTAGATTGCCACGTGTCGGCAAGACTCTCCTGTTTCAGTTCTATTGACCACGTCTCACTTGGACCGATCAAGCCACATGGTGCAAATCCGTTGTTCGAATTTTTCTTCAATATTTGTTTTGCCTTTCTCGTGGCATGTTTGAGTTCACCATCTCACCTGACATTCTTGATTGTTCTGAACATCGGTTCCTCCATGAGCATAGCCTCCATCCTCACCGTTGACTATGGTTGACTCCAAGCGACCCTGTACATCCAAGACAAAGAAATCATTTTCGTCCATAAGTTGTTCATAACTTAACCCACATTAGCAATGACATATCTCATGCAACCTATAATAACTGACCTAGGTCATCAAATCATTATATGACTCAAAATTTTCCAAAATCATCCGTTTTTGCAAGCTATCAAGAAAAATCTACAAATTTACAAATTGTAAATTTTCACTCCTACAAAATAACAGTGGTCCATCACAACACAGCCATGTACCTTCTCACATGATCTTTCATGCTAAAAACTTTGCTATGAGTTGGTAAGACTTGAGACAAAAAAAAATGGCACAAATCAAACATCCCAAATTTGCGCATTTGATTAGCGTCTCGGACAAATTGATTGGCATGGTAAGACAAAAAAAACACCATACATATCGTGACACATAATAGAAAAGAGCCCTGGTCAAATCGGGATTGTTTGCAATGCGCTCGAAATACACATACATAACCCTGCCCTCCGGAAAAGTACACTGATTCATGTATCCTCTGTTGTTAGACTGGTGCTGCAGCGTGACAGTGTGCAGTAGGAGTGTTTGACGAGTTTTTTAAATTGTAATTTATGATTAAAATTTTTAAATTTTAGATTATTTATAAAAGACAATATATAAAAATAAATAGTCCTATGCAGCAACATGGAAGCATGAAGGCGCCTGACTCCTGATACGTGGCATGTCAGTATGTGCTGTTCGTCCTTCGTACACCAGGTGAAGAATGTGCTGTTCGTCCTTCGTGCAACCATGTGCGAATGCGGTGTACGCACGGAGTCCAAAAGCTGGCTGGTTCGCTCCCCTGGGTCCTTACGCTCCTCAGGGCATGTATACTTGTATAGCCTGTGTGGTAAAAGTTTTGCTCCACTGTACGCACTTGTATACATGTTTTACCGTAAAACGGCCGAAAGTAAATGGAACTATGCCAGTCACTCAGTCAGTGAGCCGGGAGGCCCGGGAGTCCACGACTTAGGCGTGCCACGGCCGCGCGGCGCGTGCGTCAGTTCTTGGGCCGAGTCAGAGTTGCCACCAAGTTGGGCTAATGGGCTGAACCGTGGCGCTCAAGTCCAGCGAACAGGCAGAGGTAGCGAAGAGCAACTGGCGAATTCAGTTTTTTCGGTTTTAGTTTTTATACCGAAAATACCAAATAGATGAAATGCCAATTTTTCAAAAACCGAACCGAATACCGAATACCGGTCAAACCGAGTTGACCGGTACGGTTCGGTTTTTTTTGTTCGGTTTTTTCGGTTCGGTGCGAAAATGCACAGCCCTAGCGTGGCGACTGTGGCTAGCGATGGGCGGCAATTCTGATGCGTGACGACGGCAAGGACGGAGGCGCAATGATTTTTCTCTGGCGTGTGGAAGATGGCGACGGCGCAGGTGATGGAAAGTGGGTCTGTTATTTTTTTGCTGCGGTCTATGGTTTTTAGGCTGTTTATATTAGAGATTACAGAGTAATAAAAACTCAAGTACGATTTTTGCCGATATAAATGAAGTCAGTAAAGTATGTACTACAATTAACTAGTAGACACTATCTTGAAAAAAATACTCCGTTTAAAAGCTAGTTACTGTAGAAAAGCCGAAAAACAGCTTTTAGAAGCTGAAAAGAACAAGGCCAGGAGTGGGCCGAAAAATTGCTGTCAAAGGCATGTGAAAATAAATAGGCCAATGCTGCCAGGGTTTTCTTATGTGCTTAGGTCTGTCCCTCTCACTATCTCTATTTAACATGATAAGAGATAGACTCGTGAATTTTTTAATAATATATTTTTTATTCTGGATTACAGCCTGTAGTTATTTTAGTTTTAAACATATATCACTCCACGGTTGGACGACTTAGCCAAGTAGCCCAATTGGATGACAATGCCCTAGTCGTCCAACGGTTAGGTGACAAGCCTTTAGTGGCCCAACCGTTGAGCGACTAGAAGGTATTACCCCACATACGTGCGGGTGGCCGAGCGCCGTGCTCTCATCTCGCCCAAGGGGAAAGAAAGGAAGAGGAGAATGGGAGAGGAGAAAGAGCGAAGAGGAGAGAATGAAAGGAAAGGAGGAGAGAGGAGAGGAGAGAGGAGGAAATGACTGGATAGGGAGGGGAAGAGGAGGAGAGATCCTCAGTATTTTTTTGTATATTTACTTTTGAAATATGGTAGGATAGCAACCGACATAATTAGATGTGTAGTTTTGAAACAAAGGTAGGTTAGCAATTAAAATTATTAGATGTGTAGTTGTGTTTGGTATGTCACATATTGTTAATTGTTGTAAATAGTGTAGTCGTAAAACTAACACCAATTTAATTATTAATAGTTGTACTTTCGAAACCATGCTAGGTTAGCAATTAAAATTATTATACATATAGTTGTGTTGGGTACATCGTATATTATTAATAGTTGTAAATAGTACAGTTGTAAAACTAACATCAATTTAGTTGTTAATAGTTGTAACGCCGCTATGACTATACCCTAACCTATATTTATGCACACTGGTTTTAACTCATACACTATATTTATGCACGTTTTTCAAAACACATAAGCCTCGAACCCACAAAGTCCATAGCCTTGGTTCAACTTGATCTTCTCATCTTTTTCTTGATCTAAACCGCTCTCCCAAGTGCCGTGATTTTGTTTCATGGTAGTTTTCTCTATTTTGGTTAAACTAACAAAATACATTTTTTTGACTTGGTAATTTCCTTCCATTGCAAGCAATCGTTATATTTGCCACGTGTAGGTGCACCATTAGATTGCCACGTGTCGGCAAGACTCTCCTGTTTCAGTTCTATTGACCACGTCTCACTTGGACCGATCAAGCCACATGGTGCAAATCCGTTGTTCGAATTTTTCTTCAATATTTGTTTTGCCTTTCTCGTGGCATGTTTGAGTTCACCATCTCACCTGACATTCTTGATTGTTCTGAACATCGGTTCCTCCATGAGCATAGCCTCCATCCTCACCGTTGACTATGGTTGACTCCAAGCGACCCTGTACATCCAAGACAAAGAAATCATTTTCGTCCATAAGTTGTTCATAACTTAACCCACATTAGCAATGACATATCTCATGCAACCTATAATAACTGACCTAGGTCATCAAATCATTATATGACTCAAAATTTTCCAAAATCATCCGTTTTTGCAAGCTATCAAGAAAAATCTACAAATTTACAAATTGTAAATTTTCACTCCTACAAAATAACAGTGGTCCATCACAACACAGCCATGTACCTTCTCACATGATCTTTCATGCTAAAAACTTTGCTATGAGTTGGTAAGACTTGAGACAAAAAAAAATGGCACAAATCAAACATCCCAAATTTGCGCATTTGATTAGCGTCTCGGACAAATTGATTGGCATGGTAAGACAAAAAAAACACCATACATATCGTGACACATAATAGAAAAGAGCCCTGGTCAAATCGGGATTGTTTGCAATGCGCTCGAAATACACATACATAACCCTGCCCTCCGGAAAAGTACACTGATTCATGTATCCTCTGTTGTTAGACTGGTGCTGCAGCGTGACAGTGTGCAGTAGGAGTGTTTGACGAGTTTTTTAAATTGTAATTTATGATTAAAATTTTTAAATTTTAGATTATTTATAAAAGACAATATATAAAAATAAATAGTCCTATGCAGCAACATGGAAGCATGAAGGCGCCTGACTCCTGATACGTGGCATGTCAGTATGTGCTGTTCGTCCTTCGTACACCAGGTGAAGAATGTGCTGTTCGTCCTTCGTGCAACCATGTGCGAATGCGGTGTACGCACGGAGTCCAAAAGCTGGCTGGTTCGCTCCCCTGGGTCCTTACGCTCCTCAGGGCATGTATACTTGTATAGCCTGTGTGGTAAAAGTTTTGCTCCACTGTACGCACTTGTATACATGTTTTACCGTAAAACGGCCGAAAGTAAATGGAACTATGCCAGTCACTCAGTCAGTGAGCCGGGAGGCCCGGGAGTCCACGACTTAGGCGTGCCACGGCCGCGCGGCGCGTGCGTCAGTTCTTGGGCCGAGTCAGAGTTGCCACCAAGTTGGGCTAATGGGCTGAACCGTGGCGCTCAAGTCCAGCGAACAGGCAGAGGTAGCGAAGAGCAACTGGCGAATTCAGTTTTTTCGGTTTTAGTTTTTATACCGAAAATACCAAATAGATGAAATGCCAATTTTTCAAAAACCGAACCGAATACCGAATACCGGTCAAACCGAGTTGACCGGTACGGTTCGGTTTTTTTTGTTCGGTTTTTTCGGTTCGGTGCGAAAATGCACAGCCCTAGCGTGGCGACTGTGGCTAGCGATGGGCGGCAATTCTGATGCGTGACGACGGCAAGGACGGAGGCGCAATGATTTTTCTCTGGCGTGTGGAAGATGGCGACGGCGCAGGTGATGGAAAGTGGGTCTGTTATTTTTTTGCTGCGGTCTATGGTTTTTAGGCTGTTTATATTAGAGATTACAGAGTAATAAAAACTCAAGTACGATTTTTGCCGATATAAATGAAGTCAGTAAAGTATGTACTACAATTAACTAGTAGACACTATCTTGAAAAAAATACTCCGTTTAAAAGCTAGTTACTGTAGAAAAGCCGAAAAACAGCTTTTAGAAGCTGAAAAGAACAAGGCCAGGAGTGGGCCGAAAAATTGCTGTCAAAGGCATGTGAAAATAAATAGGCCAATGCTGCCAGGGTTTTCTTATGTGCTTAGGTCTGTCCCTCTCACTATCTCTATTTAACATGATAAGAGATAGACTCGTGAATTTTTTAATAATATATTTTTTATTCTGGATTACAGCCTGTAGTTATTTTAGTTTTAAACATATATCACTCCACGGTTGGACGACTTAGCCAAGTAGCCCAATTGGATGACAATGCCCTAGTCGTCCAACGGTTAGGTGACAAGCCTTTAGTGGCCCAACCGTTGAGCGACTAGAAGGTATTACCCCACATACGTGCGGGTGGCTGAGCGCCGTGCTCTCATCTCGCCCAAGGGGAAAGAAAGGAAGAGGAGAATGGGAGAGGAGAAAGAGCGAAGAGGAGAGAATGAAAGGAAAGGAGGAGAGAGGAGAGGAGGGAGGAGGAAATGACTGGATAGGGAGGGGAAGAGGAGGAGAGATCCTCAGTATTTTTTGTATATTTACTTTTGAAATATGGTAGGATAGCAACCGACATAATTAGATGTGTAGTTTTGAAACAAAGGTAGGTTAGCAATTAAAATTATTAGATGTGTAGTTGTGTTTGGTATGTCACATATTGTTAATTGTTGTAAATAGTGTAGTCGTAAAACTAACACCAATTTAATTATTAATAGTTGTACTTTCGAAACCATGCTAGGTTAGCAATTAAAATTATTATACATATAGTTGTGTTGGGTACATCGTATATTATTAATAGTTGTAAATAGTACAGCTGTAAAACGAACATCAATTTAGTTGTTAATAGTTGTAACGCCGCTATGACTATACCCTAACCACAACCCTAACCTATATTTATGCACACCGGTTTTAACTCATACACTATATTTATGCACGTTTTTCAAAACACATAAGCCTCGAACCCACAAAGTCCATAGCCTTGGTTCAACTTGATCTTCTCATCTTTTTTTTTGATCTAAACCGCTCTCCCAAGTGCCGTGATTTTGTTTCATGGTAGTTTTCTCTATTTTGGTTAAACTAACAAAATACATTTTTTTGACTTGGTAATTTCCTTCCATTGCAAGCAATCGTTATATTTGCCACGTGTAGGTGCACCATTAGATTGCCACGTGTCGGCAAGACTCTCCTGTTTCAGTTCTATTGACCACGTTTCACTTGGACCGACCAAGCCACATGGTGCAAATCCGTTGTTCGAGTTTTTCTTCAATATTTGTTTTGCCTTTCTCGTGGCATGTTTGAGTTCACCATCTCACCTGACATTCTTGATTGTTCTGAACATCGGTTCCTCCATGAGCATAGCCTCCATCCTCACCGTTGACTATGGTTGACTCCAAACGACCCTGTACATCCAAGACAAATAAATCATTTTCGGCCATAAGTTGTTCATAACTTAACCCACATTAGCAATGACATATCTCATGCAACCTATAATAACTGACCTAGGTCATCAAATCATTATATGACTCAAAATTTTCCAAAATCATCCGTTTTTGCAAGCTATCAAGAAAAATCTACAAATTTACAAATTGTAAATTTTCACTCCTACAAAATAACAGTGGTCCATCACAACAGAGCCATGTACCTTCTCATATGATCTTTCATGCTAAAAACTTTGCTATGAGTTGGTAAGACTTGAGACAAAAAAAATGGCACAAATCAAACATCCCAAATTTGCGCATTTGATTAGCGTCTCGGACAAATTGATTGGCATGGTAAGACAAAAAAACACCATACATATCGTGACACATAATAGAAAAGAGCCCTGGTCAAATCGGGATTGTTTGCAATGCGCTCGAAATACACATACATAACCCTGCCCTCCGGAAAAGTACACTGATTCATGTATCCTCTGTTGTTGGACTGGTGCTGCAGCGTGACAGTGTGCAGTAGGAGTGTTTGACGAGTTTTTTAAATTGTAATTTATGATTAAAATTTTTAAATTTAGATTATTTATAAAAGACAATATATAAAAATAAATAGTCCTATGCAGCAACATGGAAGCATGAAGGCGCCTGACTCCTATACGTGGCATGTCAGTATGTGCTGTTCGTCCTTCGTACACCAGGTGAAGAATGTGCTGTTCGTCCTTCGTGCAACCATGTGCGAATGCGGTGTACGCACGGAGTCCAAAAGCTGGCTGGTTCGCTCCCCTGGGTCCTACGCTCCTCAGGGCGCGAGCGCGACAGTACTGTGAGAGAGCGCCCGAAACGACGAAACGCGAAGGGTACACAAAAAAAAAGAGCACTCTCGTCGGTTTCTGGCCTGTGCCAGTAGTCCTGTGTGGATTTTTAAGCTATAATTTATGATTTAATTTTTTAAAATTTAATTATTCGTGAGGGATAGTACGTAGAGTAAAATAATCGTATATAATTTTGACCGGTGCAGCAGAATTTAATACATTTTTTACTATAATATTTTTGTTGACACCGTCTTAAAAACACATTGCTTACAAGTTAATTACTATAATATAAACCATAAGCTATAAGTGAAAAAAAGAACTCAGCCAGACCTATTTGAGGCTTTCTCGTCGGTTTCAGGTTTGTTCTGTTAGTCCCTATTTCAGACTTGTGGTTAGAGAAATCATAAATTAATATGAATGTCTGGTTTTTAAACGGCTTTCATACTCCTCTCTTTTTTTGTCTAACGTACGTATCTTTCCTTTATTTTTCTCACTGCTCACGTCGTCCTTCTAAAGATAATTCTTTTATTTACTACTATTCATTTTTTTGTCAAAAGCCATCAGTCGTAGGGAGGACGTTGGGTTCTGCTGATGACTTGTGGCTGCGGATGAAATCTTTTGGTTGAAAATGAATAGCAGCGGTCGAAAGAAGTGGTTTTTAGAAGGATAAGATGAAGGATGAGACGAGCAATGCAAAAGTGAGTCAAAGATGCATGCGCAAGACGATAGTGAGAGGAATAGTAGGGGTGGCAACAGGGCCGCGTGGGGTCTCAGGGGAGGCCCCCTACCCCCGACCCGATCCACCAGCCCACCCTGACCCCTGGCCCATTAGCCTTTTTTGGGGGACACAACTCCCGCCCCTTGCCCCTGTAGGGACTTGACCTCTACGAGGATCCCGGCGAAGATTAAAAACATGTTAAAATATTTTTTAAAAAATAAATAATATAATTTTGTTTATTAATTTATAATTATTTAAGTATACGTTTTACAAAATATAGTTTCAAAATATAGATTCTAACATATAAATTTAAGTTTTATTTTAATATATAAGAAAATAATACAATCTTCTATATTTAAAAACTGTAATATATTTTTAAAAATATATATTATTTTTATTAGACCCCTGTGGCTCCGCGGGGAGGACGATCCCATCCTCGTCTCCCTAGTCTAGGAGAAATTTTACCGTATCACCGTTACACAGATTCATGTATACAACAAACCAATGAGGTAGCTACACGTGTAAAGTAAAAAGGTGTATAGTAAAAAAAGAAGCCAGCATGCTGCAGGAAGCTTCCCGCCACTGCTGCTCTTACTTTTTGCCTCTCCTCATCCCAGCAGGGAGACCTTCCCGCCACTGCTGCTCTTACAGTTCTTTCTTCTCATCCTGCCATCCAGCAGCATCCCTTACCAGCTCCTCTTCATCCTTGCCGAGAAGGCTGCTCCAGTTCCTCTTCTCATCAACAGGTGCTCATCCCAGGTGCAAGCCAAAACATTGCAATAATTATACTCTTCATTTACTCAATTGGCATTCAATTACTGAAAGGAACACATAAAAAATTAGGTTCCTTTTTGTCTCACTTCTACATATTCCACTTCTTTCCTTGCTCAATCCAATCTTAAATACCAGCATGATTGGTAAGAACCCTCACCACCAACGGAATCAAATAATAAGTGCTTTCAGTTTCATGAAAATCGCCAACAAGAAATCCATTAATCATGATAATAAGATAATTCAACACATAAATTCAACCATTTTCCTTTTGGGTGGCTGGCTATTGCGAAAATTGCCAAAAACCCTCTGATTGAATCTATAGGTCAATGAGATTGCAAAACTTTGACTGCAATCTGACTTGGTGCCCATGCTATGAAAACGCCAGATATTTTTCTCTAGATGAAACTATTGGAAACCAACAATCGGTTCCTCCTCTCCCCTTCTGTGAAAACGCCAGATCCTCATGCCTTTCATCTCCTGCACATATAGAACAACACATCATTGGTGCAAGTTTGCATGTTTCTCAATAAATCATATATAGTACTTGCAGCTGTTGAATTCAAATCTTAAATTTGTTTTGTCATACTGCTCGTCATTTTTGCTCCTCTTGCAACATATAATAGTTACCATTTGTATGCTACTCAAGCCATTCTCTTTTGTGGGGAGAAAACATGGATGAAATGGGAGATGAGTCAGGAGATAGAGCATGGAGCACAGAGGGGATCAAAAACACTGGATTCAAGTAAAAGTCATCTCTTTCTTTCTTGTTTTTACATTCCTTGCAAGAATTTTTGAAAGAAATTTGTCCATAAAGAAAGAAATTCTTGCTATTTTCGTGAATAAACAAAACATGCTAATGTAATCTATCAATTTAGGCCTACGGAACCATTCGAATTGCATCAATCAAATGATCATCATGAAAGCGAGGGATCATTTCCATCTATTTCGGACTTGGAACTTAAGATTGGAACAAAAGTAGCATCAGAAGAAGAGGCCTATGAGCTATACAACCGATATGCTATTAATATGGGTTTCAGTATTAGAAAAGGGAATAAACGACTTGTGAATGGAGTTATCCGTCAACGAGAATTTCTTTGTTCAAAAGAAGGAGAGAAGAATTCTAACAAGGATGCTCCTGCACAACGGAATCATTTGTCAACAAGAACCAATTGCATGGCTAGAGTTTGGTTTACAATTGCAGATAACATTTGGGAGATTACTCATATCAATGACATGCATAATCATGAGTTTGCAACACAGGAAGAAAAACGCAATTTGAGATCTGGGAGGAAAGTGTTGGACTCTCATGTTGCTATCATGACATCCATGTATTGTGCTGGCATAAAACCAAATCAGTCATTCAAGTACTTGGCAAGACAAGTTGGAGGTGTGAATAATGTTGGCTTCACAAAGAGGGATTGCTACAATTTCTTACAAACAATTAAGGAAAATATGATTGGAGCAGGGGATGGACAAAGTGTTTATGAACACTTCAAGCAGAAACAGATGGAGGATCCATTATTTTTCTATTCAGTCCAAGTGAACCAACATGGTCAGATGACCAATTTCTTTTGGAGGGATGGAAGATCTACGGTGGACTATGATTTCTTTGGAGATGTAATAGTGTTCGATACAACTTATAGAACAAATAAGTATAACTTGATTTGTGCACCCTTTGTTGGAATTAATCACCATTGAAAGAATATACTATTTGGGTGTGCTTTTCTATCAGATGAAACAACTGAATCCTTCATTTGGCTATTCCAAACATTTCTTGATGCTACGGGAGGTCGTCAACCAAAGTGTATTTTTATAGATCAAGATCAAGCAATGGCTAATGCAATTCAGATTGTACTCCCAGATTCATGTCATCGACTATGCTTATGGCATCTCACTGTAAATGCCAAGAAGCATCTTGCTGGACTATATGGAAATCCCTCATTCTAGGCCATGTTTCACAAATGCGTTTCAGGGTGCTATAGTATTGATGAATTCCAATCAACTTGGGAAGACATGATTACAACATACAACCTAGAGAGTAACAAGTGGCTCACAAGATTGTATGATGCTCGCGAAAGATGGTCAACGACATTTAGTGTCGATATTTTCTCGGCAATGATGAAGTCCACCCAAAGGAGTGAAAGCACAAACAATGTATTCCATCAAATTTTGGGCTTATGCTTACCTCTGGTAGAAGTGATTAAACACTATGAAGAGAAAGCTACATGAGCCAAGTAGAGCAAGACGATGATTTTCTTTGCAAAAATGGTAGCCTTGCAGATTTTGTGGCCAAGGGAGGAATTTTGGGGCATGCTGCTAATGTATACACGGTAAAATTATTTATGATGTTTAAGGATGAGTTATTTGAGAGTTTGGGTCTGAATTGTCTGGAAACTGAGAATGATGGCCAAGTTGTGACATACACGCTAAATAAAGATGGCAAGAGGTACTTCTCAATTAAGATGGCCAAGTTGTGACATACACGCTAAATAAAGATGGCAAGAGGTACTTCTCAATTAAACTTGACCGCATTGATCTCAAAATATGCTGCAACTGCAAGCTATTTGAAATTTTGGGTTTGTTGTGTTGCCATTGTTTGAGGGTACTTCTCATGAACAATATACATAGCATACCAGATTTGTATATATTGCCGAGATGGACTAAATGTGCTAAAGAAAGAGCTATTTTTCCTCTCTCGAACCATCAAATGACCAAACTTCTACTCGCGCATTGCGTGCAAGTGAGCTGAATCACATAGGACATATTATTTTCAACAAGGCTTCATTAACACTCAGAGGGAATCAGATTGTCAAAGATAAATTAAAGGAGGCACTAATCTTGGTGGAGAATGAACTAGAGTGCAATCTTGGTGGCAGCACAACTAACTACTCAAATGAAGGGGTTGAGGTGTATGATCCACAACATATCAGGTTGAAAGGGTTAACTAATGCTAGAATCAGGTGTCAGTTTGAAAAAAAGAAGAAAAGAAAAATGCTTCACAAGCCACACATGTTTCATCAATGAAAGAAAATATGCAGCCTATCACTTCTCAAATTGGTGTTAAAAAGAAGCAAAACGTTGCTGCTAGAGGTAAAAAACAAAGATCTAATGAAGCTACACAACCATCTCAAAACAGTAAGTGAAATTTGAAGTTGTTCTTCCATGTTCTAGACTGCATTACCTTTATTCCCATTGTGATGTCTTATTGCTTCATTTTGCAGGTATTGCTAGTCGAATAGAAAGAAAAATACTTTTTTTTGGCTTCACAAATCAAGATAGCGTGTCAAGGACAACACTTTTGTTGGTTTGATGATAAGATATGTCAAGTTCTTTTGTGGTTTCAAATCTAAGCTACTGTCTTTCGGTTGGAAACCAATTTAGCAATATCAATCTAAGCTACTGTCTTTCGGTTGGAAACCAATTTAGCAATATCAATCTAAGCTACTGTGTTTCAGTTGCAAATCAATTTAGCAATATCATCTAAGCTTAGGACTATTGGTGGAGTAATTTCAGGACTGATATCATCTACTGTCCTAGAATCATATATTATTAGGGAAATTAATTACCTGATTAGAAACTTCCACGCAGAAATGGCGAGCATTATGTACTAAAAATACAACGCAATCACTCTGATCATTGTATACCTCGCCGATGGGGTCGATGGCGCCGAGGTAGCGGAGGACGGCGGAGTGCTTCTCGAAGGCGTTGGCGATGGTGGCTGCGCTGCACCGTCCCGCCACGAAGTTCTTGAACGTCCCCACCTTCCTCGCCATCTCCATCGTACGCGCGAACTCTGCAATTAAACCCAAAATCCCGAATCAGACACCACCACCCTACCAAGAAAGGAACAAGACTGCTGGGACACCTCGGGGACTTACGGAGGAGGGTGAAGGAGCCGGAGGTGGGAGATGATGGCTCGTCGGGCTTCTTACCGGTGAAGGTGCTCTTGATCTTGTCGAACCACCCGAGGGAGGCGAGATGCGGGGTCGAGGAGATGCCACGGGAAGCCGTGAGAAGGTGGAGCGCTCGGCGGGACGCCATGGATGGCAAGGACCTACCGTCTCTGGCAAGCTACCGACGGCATAGGCGGGGCGGAGCAGATCGGGGCGGGGCGGAGCAGAGGAAGAGATCGGAGCGGGGCGGGGCGGAGCAGATCGGGGCGAGGCAGGAAGAGATCGGAGCGGGGCGAGGCGGAGCAGATCGGGGCGGGGCGGAGCATATCGGGGCGGGGCAGGAAGAGATCGGAGCGAGGCGAGGCGGAGCAGATCGGGGCAGGGTAGGAAGAGATCGGAGCGGGGTGGGGCGGAGCAGATCGGGGCGGGGCGGAGCGGCGGAAGAGCTCGGAGCGGAGCGGGGCGGGGCGGGGCGGGGCGGCGGAGGTGTGGTGGGTTTCTTGGTACGGTTTGAGGCGGCTATGACTAGGTGGGTTGGGAATGGAAGGAAGACGCATTACATGGGCTTTTAGGGGAGCACTGGAGCAGAATGCACACAGGCGGGGCGGAGCAGAGGAAGAGATCGGAGCGGGGCGAGGCGGAGCAGAGCGGGGCGGGGCAGGAAGAGATAGAAGCGGGGCGGGGCGGAGCAGATCGGGGCGGGGCGGAGCCGCGGAAGAGCTCGGAGCAGGGCGGGGCGGGGCGGAGCGGCGGAAGAGATCGGGGCGATCGGGGCAGAGGCAAGGCGGAGATCGAGAGGATGAACCGGCAGAGGCGAGAGGATGAACCTGACCACGCGGGCGGAAGGGTCCGGATACTTTGAGGCTGCCTCCCTCACTTTACACGTATAACTACCTCATTGATTTGTTATATAAATAGATCTATGTAACGGTGATACGATAAAATTTCTCCTATTCTAGCGGGCCGGTCCCCGTTCCCTCGCAGGGGAGAGCGCCCCCCCGTCTCCGCCCAAGATAGAAAAACTCCCCACAGGGCTCCGCTTTTCGAGATACGATACGCTTGTAAACTCTTTTTCTTTTGTACTCGGAGCGAGACGGCAGCGGGAAGAATCGGCCAACATGAACATGCTTTTCAGCAACACAGCGCGCCACCCGCCCGCTCCCATCCCGCTCCTTCCGCCCCCTGCCTCTGCCTGCCTGCCTCCCCCCTCCGCTTCGGCTTTCCCCCGATCCCCAATTTCCCAGACCCCCAAAATTCGAATCGCACCCCCCTACCCCTCTCTCGCCTCCCCCGCGCTGCCGATGCCCTCCAAGCGGCCGTCCCCGCACGCCGCGATGGACGCCGCCGCACGCCTCCGCCCCTCCCCGCCCCGCTCCAAGAAGCGCTCGTCCCGCGCGAAGCCCCGCGCCGGCGACCGCCGCCGCTCCCCGAACCCTAACCCTAGCTCCCGCCGCGACCACGGCGCCTCCGCGCCCTCCCGCAAGAGCGACCGCAAGCGCAAGCTCCGCTCCTTCGCGGACTCCGCCTCGCTCGCGATGGCCATCGCCGCGCCCGCCTCCTCCGGCAGCGGCGGGGGCCACGGCCCGGTCCAGCAGAAGCTCTGGACCGACGCCGACGAGGTCGCGCTGCTCACCGGCGCGGCCGCCTTCCGTGCGCGCCACGGCGCCGTCCCACGGCTTCCGGACATGGGCGCGCTGTTCGAGTCCCTTAGGGGCTCTCTCTCCCCACACCTCGACCAGGCCAAGGTGTACTACAAGCTGAAGCGGCTCAAGAGCAAGTTCCTGCACTCCGCGGCGGCCGCCACCAGCCCGCACGAGCACCGGGTGCGCGACCTCTCCGCGGACCTCTGGGGCGCCGAGCTCGCGCCCCCTGTAGAGGATGACGCGGAGGCCGAGGAGGGGGACGCTGACGAAGGATACGTTGGTGGGGATATGGAGGTGGCGGTGAGGCTGCCTGTGGTGAGCGAGGTGCTTGGTGAGTACTGGAGGAGGAATGCACGTGCCCTGTCAGGGGTGTCGCTGGAGAAGGGGTTGGCTCTGCTTCGGGCGGGGGAGGGCAGGGTGGTTGAGACCAAATGGAGGCGGCAGCTTGATGCAGAGATGCGCACACAGGTGCGCCAGCATGATTTGGCAACGGAGGTCTATGGCTTGCTCATCGATGCCGTCAAAGGCTTAGGGCCTTAGTTGGGGGTACAGATCCCACCATCCTCTGTGCCCTGTAAAAGTGAGCGATTTCCTTCTGGAGTTTAACTTGCCTTGGACTAATTAGGTTGCATTTTCTTCTCATCGTCAATTCAGTATTGGATTAAATCACAATATTTTGTTTAAACTTAAGTCGCAGAGTGGCATGTTGTGTTAACTATTGGGATTTAATTTTCGGAAAATGAACATGCTTGTCTGGTTACTCTACTTGCAAAGTATAATTGTATTGGAAGTTTGGTTTCTTCCCCATCCTACCTCTAGTCTCAATGGTAAAATAGCCTTTTTCCCCCTAAGAGCACTAAATTAGCAAATTTTGGCATATTCTAGATAAGCTAGGCTAGGTGTTTTGGTTTGTAACTATGGAAGGCAATGTTTGCAGCATGATGTTGGTCTGAAAAACAAGGAATTTTACTTGCTTTGGAGTATTTAGGTCATCGGGTGCATTTTCTGCTCATCGTCAATTTACTATTAGATTAATTGATTCAGTTACAACTTACAACATTTTGTTTAAATTTAGTTGGAAATTAGCATGTTGTGTTAAAGTATCGGGATTCAGTTTTCCAAAATTATAGCATGCTTGTTTGGTTTTCTCTACCTGCAAACTGCAACTGTATTGGTAGTTGGGTTTCTTTCCCATCTGAGCTCACCTTCAATTGTAAAATAATCTATTTTCTTTTCTGAGAGCACTGAAGTTGCCAATGATAAGCTAGGTTAGGTGTTTGGATTTGTTACCAGCGAAGCATAGTATTTCTAACAGGGTATCATTCTGTAGAAAAGTGAGCGATTTCCTTTTGGAGTTTAACTTGCCTTATTTTCTGCTCATAGTCAATTTAGTATTGGATTAAGTTACATATTTGGTTTGAATTGAAGCCAGAAATTAGCATGCTTTGTTTACTGTTGGGATTCAGTTTTCCAAAGTGATAGCTTGCTTGCTGCTTTACTCTACTTGCAAAATAGTTCTGTGAGTACTAAGGTAGCACATTTTGGGATATTCCTGGTTTGCTACGGTAGGTGTTTGGATTTGTAACTGAGGAAGGCAAGGTTTCTATCATGATGTTGGTCTGTAGAAAGATGAGCGATTTCCTTCTGGAGTTTAGCTTGCCTTGGAATAATTAGGTTACATTTTCTGTTCATCGTCAGTTTAGTATTGGGTTAGGATACAGCAAATTGTTTGAATTTAGTTATAAATTGGCATGTTGTGTTAATGTTTTGCGTATTAATTTTCCAAAACGGTAACATGCTTGTCTAGTTTACATGCAAAGTAGAACTGTGCTGGCAGTTTTGTTTGTTTTTCATCCTAGCTCTAGCCTCAATGGTAAACTAGCCCCTTTTCATTTCTGAGAGCGCTAGATTAACACATTTTGGTGTAGTCTTGATGTGATAGGTTAGGTATTTGGATAGCATATTGTGTTAAAGTATTGTGATTTAATTTTTCAAAGTGATGGCATGCTTGTCGTGTTTAGTCTACTTGCAAAGTAGAACTGTGATTGCAGTTTGGTTTGCTCTTGATTGTAAACTAGCACATTTTCTTTTCTAAGAGCACTAAATCAATACGTTTTGGTATAGTCGTGATAGGCTAGGTTAGATGTTTGGATATTTAACCATTGAAGGCAAGGCTTTCTAGCATTATATTGGTTCTCGTGTGATTGCTAGCTTTTGACAACATTGGCAAAATACTTTGTTCTATTCCACCAAATCCAAACGGAAAAAAAGTATTCTGAGCGAGTTACAAGAGAGTTGATTTGAATATATCACTCTCGCCAAATGTTGCTTGGTAGGGAGAGCTCATTTGGTCCTTCATGCTGGCATGATTTCATTGTCCGAGGCAATGTAGCATGCCTTCAAAAGTTGCCCTTTTTGGACAATATTAGACACCTAGCATTGCCAAAGAAGTGCAATAAAATTATTTCCCAACCTAGGCAAGAGAGCCCAACAATTGGATTTTCAAAAAGGTGGTCCCCACCAGCATGAACAACAAATTTTATCGACTTGATTAATTGGTTTGAGTGGCATGTTCAGTTGTCCAAGCCAGCAAGGGTGTGGGAAACTTAGGTTGTGTCTTTAAGTCAAGCATGAACAGCACCAAAACTAAACTGAATTTATGCTGAATAGTTGATATTCTTGTATGATCTTTGTGCATCTCTACTCTATGGTTTAGGTTTATAGTTCTACATTTTGGCAAGACTAGTGCTGCAAAGACGCATATTTTAATAGAAACAATGAAACACGACCATCGGATGCATACCTAATATGTTGTATGCGTATTATATGTAGACATCAGTGCGTCAAGCTCGAGAAAGTTAGGCATAACATGAGTTCATGTTGTTTAGTCGTTAGTGTAGAGGATTGCCTAAATTCATTATGTTGTTTATGTGCCAAGCTGCAAGGTGATAATGGGCTGCTTGCTTTAGGCATGGGGAGGGTCCACTTGGCGCGGAAAATCCTTAAATCTTCATGGACCTTGTTTGCTTGGTACCTTGGAGGCTTGGACATTCATCTTTGTGGATCGCTTTGCTCTCACCCAGACATACGATCCTGCCTTAGGTAGTCGATTCTGAATGCTTGGCATGTAGGAAGGTTACCCTAGGAGATAAGTGAAAGAGCTTGCGCCATTGTTGTGGCTGTAAGATTGAGAATTATTCCACTATCGCTTGTGCAGTTGCGTTGTAACATCTATCGTGTGGCCATCTATCGTCTAGCCTTTTTTCACACCATGTCACTGTAGCCCTATCATCTCTCCTTTGCCGCTGTGTTGTCTCCATCACTTGAGTCACCACTACACTAAAGTCATCTCACGGGATCTTACCTTCTGGTTTTTGTTATATGGGCCACTGTCATGTTGCCTGATTTGCCATGCAAGGAGTTGCACCCTCCATCATATTGAGATCAGGTGTAGTGCTAACGTTGTTCGATATCCTATGTAGTAAAAAATCATGTCTTTTGGTTTTGGCAGTTGGCATGCTTCTGTAAATTTAAAATCGACATGCCATGCCAGGTGTTAGCTGGGTTTTTTTGCATATGTACCTATTGAGCAAGGTATAAATTAGCGAGCGATTTACCATAGCAACCACAATTCGTTAACCGTGGGTATTGGATTGTGGCCCAATGTGCCTTTGTGCCCCTCATGGAAACTAGAAGTTGATGCGAAGAGGTGAGGGTATGTGATTAGCTGATGACCCACTAGCCAGCTACGACCACGCTAAATCCTTCCCTTCGGTGATTGCATTCACAAAGATTTATATCATGATTCTCGTCATGTCCCGTGTCACCATGTTCGCAAGGTCCTAATCCCATTGTTATTATGACTCGTGTGTCCAAAATGTTTTTGGTGCGTCCACACACATCCGCGCGTCGATTCACGTCCGACACAGTGCGACGCGCGTTCACCCATGGCCGCGTCCAATGCATTATGACACACCATTTAAGCCCGCAAAATACAAGTTTGGCTGCGTTCTAGAGCGATTTTGCATCTATATTTGATGGTATCCTATAGAGCGAGACAACCATGCCTAGGTTTAATCTCAGAGGAAGCATGAGAGAAGAGGAGATAGCCATGAACACTTCCAGTTAGTCGAAAAGAAAGAAGGGAGGGGAAGGGAAGGAGGCCAGTGGGCCCACCTATCCTCTGCATAGACTTGGTAGTGCTTATTTGGGTTTAAGCTTATGGCTATTGGGCTTTTTTGGTACTGTTTGAGGCTTATTTTTCACTGTAATTGCTGTAAGATTTTTCAGCGTAATTAAATTTAAAAAAATTAAAAATGGAAAAAAACAATTTCTCTCATCATGGACAATGTAAAGGAATATGGGAAAAAAATGAAAAGGCAAAAAAGCCCAAAAAAGCCAAAAGGCTAGAAAAAGATGGAATTTGGAAGTGAGAAGCTGTTCTTTTCGGCTGTGGCTTATGGCTTTTGGCTGAAATTTTTGAATTTTGACTGTTTACGGTACAGATTATGGAGAGACAGATACTCACTTGCGATTTTGGCTGGTACAGATGTTGGTTTTTTAACGTGTAGATCGTTTAACTTGTAGACCTCGTCTTGAGAAAATACTCCGTTTGAAAGTTAGGTATTGTAGCAGAAGCCAAAAGCCGATTTTAAAAGCCCAAAAGAACAGGCCCAAGTTAAAAGCTAAAAGCTTAAGTCCAAACGAGCAGTGGTGGCCATACTAGTAATGGATGCACATTGAAAAGTTAGTTGCTGTGTGCAGCTTTTACAACAAAAATATTAAACATACCCACATGCATACCATCCATGTGACAGACATGGATTCAACATAGAAATATATGGGTATGATTTGTGGGTACACATATTCTTAGGAGATAAAAATAGTGACTCAACAACTGTATCGTTCCAAATACCCATAATTTGAATTCCATTTTTATATATAACATAAAATCAATATATATTAGACGAATCCTCTAAGCCTATTTTTTGAAGTTTGAAGTTTGCCGAATCGAACACCCAAATCTAAGTCGGATTCCGACACTCGTGTTTGTCAGTCCGTGTCCAAGTAACAACGCTTAATCCTTTAAGCCCCATGCCACCATATTGGTGGGCCACACACCCTTTAAGTCCTACTTCATACCATGTGCAATCTACTTATGCAGTTATCCTTCAAGGCTTCAATGCTCCCCTTGTGCTCTAGGCTTGATCAAGCCAAGGGCATGCTCGACGTGGGTAGGACCCGGTCCATCCTAGGCCCAACTATTTGTCATGTTGGGCCTGATTCGGTCTTGTCCAGAGTTGGGTTCTTTCCATTTTGGGTCGCTTAGCTTAGGATTGAGCTTGGGCAGGCTTGCAGGCCTTAAGTTCATTTTTTTGGTCTAGCCCACTGAGTTGGGTTTCATATCCTAAGCTTCGCTTGGCTGTAAACTCATGCTTAGGTCTAGACGTCTAGTCCAATTCCACTCATAGGACACTCTTGGTCTCATCAGTCATCATTGCACCATTCGGTTGCACAATTTGTTTTCTCAAGATTGAGTTAGATGTGTAGGCTCTCTGGCAATCGAGCTCTAATACCATGTTAAAGGGATGTTTTGGAGGTCTTAGGTCATTTGAGACTTCTTGAAAAAGTTGGTGAAGAGGGGCTTCAGCTTTTTAATACAAAAAGGTCTTAAGCCTTGTTGGGGGGGGGGGGGCGCTTCGGCTTTAAGGTGCTTGATGTTTAAGCTCCCCCAATGAGGTGAAGCTTCTTGGGCTTCTCATATAAACTTAAGCCATCTATGTACTAAGAAGTTAAACCTCCAGACTTTTAGTGGAAGCTAGGCTTTCCCAAACATGGTCATATGCTTCTTGAAAAGGCCCAGAAGTTACAACCCATTCAGGATGGCTTAAACTTGTGGTGACTTGAAGTTGCCTTTAAGTTGAATGTCAAGCCTTCCCAAATATAGGCTGGGTTCTTTTTGGCTTTGGCTTATCACTTCCTACTACAATAACTAGTTTTTAAAAAGTGCGTCTTTTCAAAGCGGGGTATACAAGTAGATTGTAGTAGACACTGTACCAAGCATGATTGTCATGGCGGAGTCGGTGACCACGGCGAATGAGGCGCACCTGGATGCCACGGCGAATGAGGCGCACCTGGACGCCACGGCGACGCCTAGGCGAGCCGCCACGCTGTGCATGTCTACGCTGCCGTATGTATCCAACATCCACACACTCGGTAACTCGGCATCGTCGACATAAAACTGTCGACTCTCCCCGCTCACTTCCGCACGCACTCCACTCTCTCCCCCCTCCCGTCTCTCCCGCGCCACCTCCTCTTCCTGTCGACGCATCTCTTGTCCGCCGCCTCCTCTCCCCGGGCTGTCTCCCCTGTCCGCTGCCGCCTCTCCCTGCCTCCTCCCCTCCCCGACGCCTCCTCCCCCGCTTGGCTCCTCCTCTCCCCAGTGTCTCCCCTTCCCAGTGCCTCCTTCCCCTGGTGCCTTCTCCCCTCCCAGGTGCGTCCTCCCCCCGCCACCTCCCCTTCCCGTAGCCTCCTCCCCTCTCGGCCTCCTCCCCCGGCTGCCTCCCCCCAAGGCGCAGCGAGTGGCCATGGCGTCCACCCAGCTCCGTTGCGACGCCTAGGCGTCGTTTAGGCGACGCCGTGACAAGCATGGTGCAAAGTTCAGTTATACTGGTTAAAATCGCATGCAACTGTTTTCCTTTGCGTACTGTCTCTCGCAAACAATTAGAATTTAAAAATCATAAGCTAAAAGCTAAAGCCACAACACAAAAGAACCCACCCATAATATGCCCATGCATTGATGAAACTTAAGCTTTTGAGGAAAGGTGCGGTAATTTGATAGGACTATTTTAAGAAAAAAATTAGGGCAATGATACGACTCCTACACCTTGAGCGAGTAATTTTTTCCAGACGCTCTGCTCCATGTGGCTTGACCACCACCACACAAACTTCATCCCACTCTTTCATTCTTATCCACCCTCACAGTGGTAAGGCAATTCCTCTTCAGCCATCGCTACCCATGCTCCTTGTTGGCGGTTAGGAGCTTGCACTTGCGTCCCCTCCCCTCTATCCACCAGTCAAAATTCACCACCACTCACGCTCGATGAGGTTGTCCACGACAACCAGAGCTCGTGTGGAGGTCTCCCTTGCGAGGAGCAACTGGAGCTCGCCGAATTTGGCGAGGCCGAGGCCGGAGGAGGTGGGGGCAGGTGACAGGGAGTGGATGGTCGGCGACGAGGCGTTGTCGTCAACCAAAACAAGGCACTAGGTTAGCTGCCATCGCTGCCACTTGCATGCCCTCATCAGTCGATAGACTTTGTTGCTTATGTTTCTCCAAATTGTTGTAGCATTTTCCCCCAATTATTGCATAAGGGGTTTGATTTTGTTGCAACGTATTTTGTCAAATTTGCCACAAGAGGTATTTGTCGCGGTTGGCGTTTTGATTTGTTGCACGAAGTGTTTTTATTTGTTAAATTTTGTCTTTCTCAAATCTACGTAGTAAGAGCTATTTGTTGCGGTATGTTTACTTATTTGCCACTAATTTTTTGTTGCAATAGGCTCGGTGGTTTGTTGTTGTCGTTTTCTTGTTATGGCTTTGTTGCAAATCAAGCGGGATTTTGTTGCATGCTTAGACATGTTGTTGCAGTCGCAGCAAAACTGTTATGCCAATCCAAGGGGATATTAGACGGCTATGAGATGGGATGTTAAGTGAAATCTAATGGCTACCCAGGCGTTTGATCCTAGCGCCCAGATCAGACGTTTGGGCACAAGTCGTCTCCAAAACATTATTGCGGTTTGGTGCCCATGGGTTTGTGCACCCCCTTTTGTGGAAAGTGCATGATGCACTGTCAGAAAAATATCCCAAAAAATTCATAGATGTAACACATATAATGAGGCAACACATATAGCATCTCAAAGTCAAGTTTGTCTATACTGTATAATAACAACAAAAAGCAGTAGCACATCATGCACTCACATAAGCTTGTCATTTCTGGTTCTTGATACGAGGGACAAATAATATTGAAACTTTTTGCAAATGTGTAGGACGTTACATGTACTCCATCCATGGACTTTTTTCTGTTAATGACACTTCTCACAAACGGGTATGCAGGTCCCCATGGGCGCACTAAAAACTGTGTTCGTGTTGTAAGTTATGAATTGTATGGAGCTGTCATGTGCTACTTCTAGTATTACTTAAATGAATGTATAAAAAAGATTCAACAAGAAATTACGCATTAACAAACTACCCACTTTGTTTCGAAATACTTGGCCTTTGACTAAATTTATGTTATCCAATACTTGGCACTTTACAATTCCCGAGGCATTCTTTCCCAAATTAGCCCTATTCATCCGCCCATTTCCCCTGCTTTGCCACCTCGCAATTTGTGCTTGCAATATTAATGGAGGTATTTTGGTCACTTTGTATCTAAAATATGATTGCCTAGGTATGCGTGTTTTGGACAAAATGCCATGTAGTTAGAAACAGAGGGAGTAGGTAGAATTACATAATGAATTATATCTGTCATGCACTGCATAGGTTTTGTACGGGATATCAACTCAAACAGTGGAGAATGGATATATCAAATAGGAATAGTTCGCTTCTTGCACATGCTACTTTGTTTTAGACAGTATAATTATAGGAGCAGTGATCAAGCACAATATAGATCCAACGCTTAGTGAATATGGGTAAAAGCTGTCTGGTAGTGACTGCTTTGTGCACAAGGTAATGGCACGAGTTAATGAATAGATGCTGCTACAAAAATATTGGTATGTCATATGTTTGCGGTGTTATTTTCCAAGTTTCAATTTACACATATTTGCTGTGTTGCTGAGCTAATTCCCTTAAAAAGTTATGCAATCCTATTTTTGATAAATATCACAAAGTTAATTCAGCTTTAGCTTTTGGGAAATGAATTCAGTGTTAGCTGTCTGTAAATGGTTCTAAGTTAGCTGATTTTTCTTATTCCAATACCTTACATCGCTGCTTCTTAATTCCGTGCGCCATTACCATGTTAGTTTGATTACCATGTGCTGTGATACTGTCCACCACAGTTTGTTTCATTTGTCATTTCTTAGTAAAACGATTTGTCTTAAAAGTGAATCTTGGCAAACTTCAATTCGCATTGTTGGGGTAATTAAGAAATGACAATACATTATCTTGCACCATAGTTGCTATAAGATTTAACATTTTATTTTCCGACACCGGGGCATATAACTTTATGCTTTGTTGCCATTTAAGTCAAAGATGCTCTATAATGTCCTGTACGTACATATCTGGCTGGCAACGTTTGAACCTTAATAACTTGCTGGCCTTATTGTCATTTTGGTAATTGATGGCATGCTACAAACCTTTAAACACATGGCTAGTATATTAGGACGTGAAAGCAGTATCTTTTGTCTCAGTTGGATGATGATTGGGTTTGTTCTTCCACTAAGTTAATTCACATTATAATTGCTCTATAGCTACTGCAGGTTATGTAGGATTCAGCATATTTTATATCTAAATTGTCACGTACATCAGTACATGCTACTCAAATATTGTTGTTTGTGCTTGTCAGAACCAAATTTCATGTTTATCCTTGCTTCAGTGGTGATATCGTACTCTGTTATCCCCTAAGCGATAAACGAGTCTTCCAAAGCTTCCATTGAAGAGTCCTTTTGTTGTGCTTTTTTAATTTTTCCCCCCAGTTTTTGTTCGTAGTAAAACTGCTGCTAAACCTAATTTCCTTCTGCAGGTGCAGTTTGGTGGAGTACATAGCTGGATACGTAGGTGCGATGACTATTTTGTAGGCTGATCAACCCATCCTGTACTTGGTTGCTGACTGACTAGGCCCAAACACGGTGTGACGTGCTGCGCGGCTTGCACGACTCTGTTGTGTCAATTTATGTCTGGAGATACTTATTTTGTTAATCTGCTTGCTTTAGGTTTTAGATATGCAAAGAAAGCTCGGTCCACGATCACGGCAGCTTTCATGTTAATGTTACATTCTCTGTAAATCATTTGCTAACTATTATTATGATGTCAGATGTGTTTTTGAAGTGTAAGAATCCGATATCTCAGTTTTTCTGCTTGATTTCGAGCTATCTGGACACTTGATATTGCAACGGCTCAGGATAGATGTATGATTTGGTTAGTTGCGTGTGATTTTGCCCGGCAGAATTGCTCCTTCAGTTCAGTGCTTCTAAGTGTCCTTGCTTACGGCAGAGGTGTGAGATTTGTAGGGCACAGGATGTTTTCTGCCTTCGCACGCATGTCATTGATGAAACGATACCTTTCAATTTTCAAACAGCAGATTTAGATCCGCTTGTTAGCCGATTTTCGAAGCAACAATTGAGTTCCTGACGCAACATTTGTCTATGCATATGTATCTCTTACGGACTTACGGTTTTGCTTGGAACAAAGAGATGTTTTTTCTGATGCTAGTGTTCCGATAGATTGCATTTATTCATTGAACAAAGACTGCTACTGAATTTACAGACAACTAAGTCCTCTGAATAAAGAAGCATATACTTATCACAAACAACAGCAGGCTTAAATATGAAACTGAAATAACGGTAGGTTTCCAAGGACCTACGATAGTAGGCTTAGGCTAACGAGAGCTCCCCATCTGGGATAACACCATTTCACCGGTTAGGCTAACAAGAGCTCCCCATCTGGGATACACACCATTTCGCCAATTTCTCCCATGATTCGTTCGTTTCGTGTATGACCTTCAGAGCATATTCCTGGGTAAAGCAAATAGTTCCATTAGTATGCAGAAATTCAAAATGACTTGTCGGCAGGCTAAATTACTGAACATCCCTTGCTTGTAGGCTTGTTGCCAAGTTCGCAGGCTTTCCGTCAGGAATTTCGTAGTCTCCGAACCAGTCCCTGATAGCAGTCAGCGTTCCCTGAATAGATGTAGTCAAATGTTTGTTAGAAGTCTAAACAATTGTTAAACACAGGACAGTGGAAGTAAATTGTGCAAAAGTACAGGAGAATGAATTTGTTCGTCCATGACATGAACATCAAGTGATTGCTACAAGATCAAATTTTGAGGCACAGAACACATTGGAATAATATGAAAAAGATCCAAATTTTCACCAATGCCACGATTACTGGCTGTGAAAGTAGATCGACAGAATACGGAGGGGAGAACAGCTTTCATACAGGGAAATGCTTCTCGACATCATTTACATCATTCACAAGAGAAGCTCTGTGTTCACCCAATTAAACGGCAACAATCTTCCAGTCAAGCTCTCCCAGTCTCCCTCATCAATCATTGCCAAAGCCGCCAATGGTTTCACCTTAAGAATATCCCCAATCTTAGCACGCATTTCACCTATCTCAACGACATCGACTGGGAAAAGAGAAAAAGAAAGCGATCTAAGCCCTGCTACAGCTATAATAAATTAGAAAAGATAAAAAAGTTAAGCAATTTGCAACCTGGATCGTTATCTCCCAGTGCTCCTTCCATTTATGTATTTGCTAAACTTGGGTCCTCCCATGTTTGGGGAAGTAATCCATAGTTCCAATTAATGTTGTACCTGACACAACAATAATGTCACAAAGTAGACATCCAAATCCACCAGACCAATCTAACAATGTCGATTTCAGCTGACACTTGCTGGCATGCAAGGGCTTTCAAAATTGATGTTCAGTTTCAACTCTTGATTCTGATAATAAAGCACACAACTCCTACTCAAATTTCAAGAACAAGTTAGGCCTTGTGTTTGTCAAGTAACTTCAAGCTTAGCTAGACAGAAGTTATTTAAGGACAATATCAATTGCAAGGCATACAAACTGTTCTTTAATCCCAAGAGAAAAAAGGATAATACTATGATAACGTCTGCTGAAATCATATCCTATTAGTTCAAAGTTTCTGGAAGGTGACTTATTTTCTGAAAGAGCTCCTGAGAGGAGCCCAAGCAAGTTTCTGGAATGTGACACATTTTCTGAAAGAGCTCCTGAGGGGAGCTCAATCTAGCAAAAACTTGTTATGGCCAGAAGGGTTCTTCAAGTTGCGAGTCCCTATAGTAAACAAATGAATCAGAAGGATTCTTCAAGTTGTGAGTATCATTTTGTTGAGGGAGGGTCCTCGCGCTACTTTGGATCCACGACAACTTTGGCGTGGCGTCATACATCGGGGAATCTACCTTGGACAAGGTCCACGGGCTAACCCCAGACGAGGTCCGCATATCAACCCCGGGCGAGGTCTAGAAGCCAACCCAAGATGAAGTTCGAAAGCCAACCTCAGGTGGGGTCTGGAAGCAACTCCGAACAAGGTACATGGATCGGCTCCGGGGTCCAACGGACGCGGCAGGGCCCACATGGTGCAAAGGACGAAGATACCCTTAGGAGTAAGCTAGGCCTTAAGGGCAAATTTATAATTTCACTCGTTTCCCCCACCCACTCTATAAATAGGGCCCCTTGTAAATAGGGAGGGAGAGACCATTTGTAACCCTAGACACCAATATGCAATATGCTTATTCATCTATTCGTGTGTGATTCTTGTTGGGTCCCTTCGCATCATCGACGGTCTTCGAATCCAACCGAGGGTGCCTACAAGTGTACTGTTCAGTCTCGTATTGATGACAGTTGGCGGGGACTCGGGCAAGAAGTCACGCCGCCTATGAAGAGGAATGTTGCTCTCTGGACCCCCGAGTCACCTTCACACTCTGATCCAGCCTTCGCCCGCGCGCGCTACCTACAAGTGTACTGTCCGATCTCGTATCGATAACAGTTGGCGCTGTCCGTGGGAACTCAGGTGAGAAGTCATGCCGCCTACGAAGGGGAATGCTGCTCTTTGGCCCCCGGGTCGCCTTCACACTTTGCACCGGCCTTCGCTTGCGCGTGCTGCCTCGATCTCATCCGCGCATGCCACTTCGGCCTTCGTCCGCGTGCGCCGCCTTGGCCCCATCCGCGTGTGCCACTCCGTAGACTTCGTCCCCCGAACCACGTCCGGGACTCCTTCAGATTATGTGCCACTCCGGCCATTGTCCATGCCTGGCTCCTCGAGGCCTCCAGGTCTGGGTACGCATTTTCCAATCCAGCCAACATTGGTCAAAGATCACCGGAGCTGAGATGACTTTACGCACCTGATTCTCTCGTCTAACCATTTGCCTGCTCACAGCAAAAGCTGTGTAAAGCCAATAGCGATGTAGGACCCAATGCCCACCTAATAACCTCTCCACTAGTGTGACTGAGTGGTAGGAGTCATGTGCGCGGGTCCTTTCCAAATTCCTCACATTCTGCTGAGCTCTCATTTCGTGTTCTTCCACACGGCCATCTTCCACGATGTCTCCCACGTGTCCACTTGCCCACCTACTCCCCTGAGTTGAGTCACTCCTCTCACCAAATGAGCAACTAAAGCCTAGTTGTCCCCTCACGCGAGAGAACAGATGGCCTCATCGTCGGCGCAATGGGCCATCCTGGCTATCATCCCATGCATGTCCAGTACCAACGCGAAGCTTGGCGACGCCGACCTTTCCCTTGCGCCTGCTGCGCCGCCGGGCGTCACTGTCCTGACTGTGCCCCGCGTGTCTCCCCTGACCTCACGATGCCCCGCAACTTCCCCTTCGTCCTCACCGCCGACCTCTCCGGCCTTCTCCTCTCCTCCACCCAGGGCCACTCAACAGGCCTACTCGTCATCGACAAACCGAGGAACAAGCTCGTGCTCTGGCGCCCCTTCCTCCAGGGCTACTCCATTTGCAACGCCGCCCCTATCATCGCCCTTCGCCTCCCTGACCCAAAGGGCCCATCAACCACTCTGGCAACCTTAGCCTCGTCGCTGCCCCAGGCGATGATGGCCACTACATGGTCACTGAGCTCCATCCTATCATCGGTAGCGGCAAGGCCACGCTTCTCTGCTTCTTGTCGGAGACCGAGGAGTGGGCCGAGGACCTCGAGTACCCCTTCCCGTGTTGGCCATGGGGCAGCTACCGCATCATCTCGCACCAGGGGAAGCTTTGGTGAGCGGCGCTCCCAAGCGCGATCCCCGACGCCGCCGCGCCATGCCTCTGCGTCGACGTCGCCGCGTAGGCCCCCGCTGTGGCCGCCACCACGCCGGGCCTCCACCTCGGCGCCACCGCGCCGGCCCCTCGTCACGGCCGCTGCCGCCCGACCGCCATTGTGCGGTCTCGTCTGGGCCCGGACCCTGACCGGGAGCCGCCCATCCGGTGCACCGGCCTCTACGCCTACAACCGGGGATGCCTACAAGTGTATTGTCCGGTCTCGTATTGACGACACATTCTATCTATCATGGCCTCAAAATAAGAGACCAGAGAATCACACTACCAAATTTACCTTAGAAAGTTTGACTGAAATCCCCCAAATTAGTAGTAGCCTAGTGGAACTAAACTCTTGTCTTGTAATACCACGCAGGCACCCACTAAAATGCAAACTTTGCTGCTAAATGATAAAAACACAAACTATTCCACTAAAAAGGGCATAAAGCTGCAAACTTCGCCATTGACCAACTGCTCAAACTACTAAATACTAATCCCTACAACAGTGGCAGCCTACTCCAGTTCGTCACAATCAATTAGCCCAGCACCATCAAAATCTGCAAACTTCCCAGTTCTCACACTGGGGAGAAAAAGGCAACTAGTACTACTCTCTAATATAACATTTCCTTAGTTCTACTGGGTACCATTAATAAAGATACAAACTTTGCCAGTAAAAACTACCAAAATTCTCTTCTGATGTATGCAGCATCTCAGGTTCTTCCGTACTACTTAACCCGACATTATTTTCTGGATTGAAAACCCGACATTATTTCATCATTTGCAATAAGAATCGTGAAACATACGGGCTTTTCACGCTACAGAGAAAAAGAACCGAAATCGTAAGCCTAACTCAATATCACCTCGGTGAGGAGTATGGGAGCTTCCCCTTCAGTAGTTTGGGAGCTTCCCCTTCTTGGTGTCCTGCTTGATGGGCGTGGAGGGCTCGTCGGTGGCGACCTCCATCTTGGCGCTGCTCTGCTTGGGGATCTCTACGACGAAGTGGAAGGCGCCGTCACCCGCGCAGCGGGACGTCGTGCACGGCGACGCCCTCCGCCCCGCGCCTTCCACGAGGAACATGCGGTAGTCCAGCGTCTCGGGCTGGCCCTGCCCCTTCGGTTGCAGCCCCGCGGTCCTGAGGAGCGCACCGGCGGCGAGGCCCCCGCGCTGGAAGCGGACGGCGCATGGGAGGCGGTTTCAGCGCCCGCCGACGACGGCGAGGCGGGTGAGGCGCGTGGCGGCCGTCGCCGTTGCTGCTGTCGCCATTGGGTGGGCTGCGCTATTCTTCTGCAACGGTTCTTGGGGCTGTGCGTTGTAAAGGATGAACGAAAATACTATCCTACGCGTACGCATAGGTCGGGTCACCTGGTCGGAACGGCCGTCTTGTTCCCCGTCCCTTCCTCCCCCTTCGTCTCCTTCCCCGATCAATTTTCCAAGCGCGCTCCTCGTCTAGCCCCATCTCCAGCCATTCCAAGCCACCGGAGTCCCTAGGCGCCGCCACTGTTTGGGATCCCGACGAGATCCTGCGCCTGAGCCGTCGTCGTCAGCCCGTCCAAACCCTAGGAAACCGCCGCCGCTGTCGAGCAAAGCGCCTCCCGACCTCTCCCTTCCGGGACTGAGGGGCACCAGGCACTCCGCCACCGCCCGACGCCGCCGACGACTAAGCAATTTTTTAGGTGAAAAGCTTTGAAATCGAGTTGAAAGATTGAGGTTTTTTAGTAGAAAGGTGGGGAGAAGCTTTTGAAATCTGAGTTGAAAGGTTTGAGTTTGTGAGTAGAAATTTTTGGGAATTTGAGTTGAAAGTTTGAGATTTTTTAGCATAGTTTTGGAAATTTGAGGCCAAGGTTTGAAATCCGAGTTTGAAAGTTCTGAAATTGAGTTGAAAGGTGGGGAAAATTGAGCTGTAAGTTTTTTTTTGAAAATTGAGTTGAAAGCGATTGAGTTGAAAGTTTCCTAAAATAGGACTTGAATACGTTAAAATTGAGTTGAAAGTAGCACAAAGTGCATGGGATAAACACACCTATGGATGAATATCCAATCTAAGTTTTCGAAAAAACCCAACTCATGTTTAGATGAGACAACCCATATTTGATAAAAATTCAGCAAGACAGCATCCATATCTAAACGTGTATAATCAACAACAACACTATCTTAATATAGGGATATCATATCGGTTCAACGATCTTATGTATGACCGAATATAGCGACTACAGAAGGTGAATTGGAGCTCACTCTTCTTCGATATCAAATCGAACCGTTGTGTTGTCAACTACTTCGAAACATGTAGCAGAAATAAAGCACACGTAGCTTATAAGCTAACCCTACAAAAATGGAACCAAAACACTTATTTGGCGGTCTGACCGCTTGATCGGTATGACCATAGGTCACAACCGGTTGGACCGTAGGCCGATTTGGGTGGTGCTTGGGCCAGTTTGACTAGAGGTCGGGCAGAGGTAAGAACAACTTGGGTTCAAGCCTCTAAAAGAGTCAATTTAAACATCACTGCTCCAAATATTATGAATCTTTATACAAATCTTTACAAGGATATTAGGAACCTATTCCAACAAAATATCATCACCAAAGTTCTGACCTTTATCCAAAACAGGGAAGTTTGCACTAAAACTGGGCCAATATTAAACTTGGAGCAAAAGGCTTGCTCGTGAGTTAAGAATAATCAAGATGACCTTAGATGAGTTCCTACATGTTACAGCAAGTAAGAACACCCAAATATTTTAAGACAAAATCTCTAGAACAAGATTTCACAAGAAGAGCTCCAAAATGAATCAAAACTGAGCAAACTCGAGAACTTTCCATAGAAAGTACATAGATGGATGGGATCTAGTCTCCAAAAGATATCTCCACCATTTATACACCATTGGCATTGAGAAATATCAAGAAGGGAGAATGAAATACCAAAAATCAAGCTAAATAAATTAAAAAAAATCAAGAACTCCAACTTAAACACAAAGATTTAGACGAATTTGGTGGATATATTGATACTTGGAGATGAATGGTTACATCCACTGATCATAGAGGATGAATGACAAAGTTCTAACTCTAGAGCATTCAAACTAAGCTTCCAACACAAGTAAACCCTAACACTAAATGCATCTTCAAGCATAAGAAATATTCTCTCAACACACATAAGGGCTTATATAGTGGTGCTCCTCACCTCACATATAACCGTAACAACTAGCCCATGCTTAGTAGATATAACCACTTACAAATAGAAAAACTTGGTAACCTACACACAAACGGGTTTTACATTTACATACATGCACGTTTCTCAAAGCATGAATTTTATATGGCTCCAATGGCCCGATAAGATGCTTCATCTACTAAAATGTGACCTAATCCATCTTAGCCTATTGCTGCGGTTTTGAAAGCCGCCTCTTCACTCAGTATTAGATAGTTTACATAATTGCCACCCACCGGCCTTCATGATGCTTCTCCTCAAAGCAAACCCCCCAATGACTTGCCGCTAGTAGCGAAGCCAGGATGAAAATGGAGGGTGGGCTGAACTAAGCTAAATTAACATAAATATAATAATGTACTCTTATGCAATTCAAATGCACATATAAATATAAGAGAAGCAAAGAAAAAAAGAGAGAAATACAAAGAAGGTACCTTAGTAATTTGCTTAGTGACATCGAAATGTTTCGCATACTGAAAAATACCATTGCGTATCAAATACACAGGCCGATGTCATCGCAAACACAAAAATGCTAGAGAATGCCATCGCTGTTAGCTTTTCTATCTATTTGCTTTGTTAACTGCCATTTAGGTGAGAGAAAATGCAAAAAAGACACTTTTGCCCTTTAGCAAATTTGCTCAGTGCTATCAAAAAATTTCGTATATTGGAAAATACTATTGCGAACCGAAAACCGATTCCATCCGGCTTCATGGTCCTACGTATCCTGGATGTCGAGGCAATTGCTTGGGCACCTCCTCTCACTGTGCCTCGGGTAATCTCGTCTGGCCTCCTAGCATGTCTCCTCGGTCCATTGCGGTCACCTTCACCAATTCTTCTGATAACAGTAATTAGTTTCAACCTGTTCAGGAAGCAAAATACATGCTTGAACTTTAGTCAGTTTGTTCTATTTGAAAGTGCAACATCCCTTTGCTACTGCTATTGTAAAGAACAGAAGATATGGAATGACTCAAAATAGCTTCTTTCATTGTCAACTGTCAAAATTAATCTTCACATGTGTTCTAAATTGACATAGTGCAATTTTGTGAAGAATTACAAATCTCGTCAAGGTCTTATGGCCAAATGTTATCACACACAACTACACAAGCATATTAGTTAGTCATTGCGGGGCAAATGGTGCACAATTATCGAACCCTGGAGCAACACTTCCAGAATCCTCTGTGTAAAGCGCATTAGTCTAAGATCAGCTAGTACACATAGTGATAACAGAGATACATATCGAGTACAATGACAATTTTTATTAAATAAAGAGTACACCCTTATAGCCAAGTTTTACATCAATTACCCATTGGCTAAATAATGGAAATGACAACAGGAACAAATAAGTAACGCAGCAAAGCCCAAAGAACCTGCCCACAGGCACACGATAGTAAGACACGGTCTACTCATCTTAGTCTTCACCGTAGTCGAAGCAGTTCTCCTTTGAGTAGAGATAGGAAGGGGGAGCGCAAAATTGTACCCCACAAGTTACACAGAAGAATGCAATATTAATGCAAGGCTAACAAGTGAAGGCATATATGGTTATTTGAGCGTAAAGCATAATTTAAAGAAATATAGTAAATAGATATGAAATTACTAAATTCCACACAATAAGTAAAAAACAGTAATTTAAGCAAATTAATACCATTAGCACAAGTACCAACCTGACACTAACCTAACCATAGATATCCCACCTGGATCATCTTTCTCTAAAAAGATCTCATATGAATTCCATCTATCCATAAGCCTTTAAAAAACTATTTTGAAAAACAAAAATCTAATCCATAAAAAACTTTACTCAGCATGCTCATGATTGTAAGCACAACTATCTAGGATAGTTTATATACTCCGCAAACCCCATAAGATATGATAAACTCATGATGTCGGCTACTACACGCTTTCGTAGGCGTCTGACTGAGCAATCGTAATAAGGCATTTACAAAGCAAAGCCGTCAATCTAGCCGCATATCCACTAAGGTTTCACCCCAATAAGGAATCCATCGGATCAGGACCCCCTCTTGTGCTGTGTGAGATTTTTCTCGACCTACGCCACGCTCACATTCAACATATGGCGAGACTCAGGTTAGGATATGCTAATTAGTCAGGCAGGACTGTCCTATACCAACCTTATGGTAGTATGATAGGGCTTTGTAGCTTATGTAGTTTATATATACTCATGATTGATTTAATTTAAATCAATTGTAATCGGGTTGTCATCTATTTCCTCCATTATATGTTAATGGTTGGATGATTAATGACAACCGGATGAGTAAGTTTTGTTAGCAATTAATCTCAAAGACAAACACTTCCATTCAAATGAGTTAAATGCTTTGAAAGCTTATACTAGAGCATACAAATGTTGTGCACATGCTGTATACTTGCAAACCATTCTTTTATCTCATTATTTATTGAGATTGTCATGAATTATCAAAAAGAAAAGATTATGAAATTTAGTCCCTCTATTATGAGTTAATGGTGAAATTTTGGTAATTAATGGCAATTGATTTGTGGACTAACATTTTTCATGAGTTGGATGAATAGGTTAGGTTCCACAAATGACGATAACCTGGGATGACTTCATATGTTGAACATCATCGAATCAAGATGTAAGATGGAAAATGGCTTAATGAGTTGAAGTCCATCAAGAAGAGGATGCATCATGAGTTGATACATATCTAAGAGTAGATGACCATGAGTTGATCATCAAGTCAAGAGAAGACTCGTCATGTGTTGATGGAGTTGAAGTAAAGGATGCATCACGAGTTGATGCATATCAAGACAATAACTCAAAGCAAATGTATGACTACTTAGAGCTAAGGATGTGTTCCTAATCTTTTACCGATCTTGGTATTTGGTTGGAAAACTGAATTGCTAGTATAAGTTACCGTACTATTAAGAAGGATCATATCTAGTAGCTTGAGCCTTATCATGTGTTGATAACTCAACCTCACTTGCTCTACCTCTCTATAGCATGATGTTTATATTTGCGAACGTGTTTTGCAAATTATTGAAACTCATGTGTTGAATCCTTGTAACATGAGACTATACATTGTGAATGTGTTTTGTAAGTGTTTGAAGTCCATGTTCCCTACTTGTAACATCCCAAAAATTTTATTTGCAATTTATTTGTTTTTTTTTGTTTTTTGGAGTTTATTTGGTTTCATCTGAATTTTATTTCAGAGTCTTAAGCAAGAAAATGTATTTAAAATATTCTATTAAAGCCAAAAAGAGTTTATTTTATTTTTCTTAACCCTCCCTAAGTTTTGTTTAGCTCTTGAGAATTTACTTCTGGAAATTAAAAAGAAATTTAGGAGTTTCCTTCTTCCCTTCTTCCCCAACCGGCCGGCCTCCATTAACACCCCATCCGAGCTTTAAAAGCTTCGGTTACTCCTTCCCTCGGCCAGCAACTGAAGCCATTATTGGCCCTTAAGCCCGCGCGCTAGTAACCGCCCCACCTCCGTCCGTTTTCTGTCGGCTTAAAGCCTCTCGCCGTTATGCGACCGTTTCTAAAGTCCTTAACTCCGGCGAGCCCATTACCTCCGTCCCCGCCCTATAAAGCTCTTTTCCCCGAGCCCGTTCTCCCCTCCTTTGCCTTCCCGTGCGCCGCCACCTCTTTTTCCCTCCGTCCCGAGCCGAATTGGCCCCGACCCGTGCTTCCTCGTCCGCCGCCCCTGCGAGATCCGGCGAGGAATTGGCGCCGCCCTGGTCTCTTCCGCGCCTCGCCGACGACGCCTTCGTGATCCCCAAGCGCCGGCGACCACCATTCCCCTCTCCGCCGAGCGACGCCGCTACCGGAGCCCCGTCGTTGCCGAAGACTCGAGCGCCGCCGCTTCTTCTCGTCGCCGACCGTCTCCACTCGTAGCCGAACCTCTACGACCATCCGTCGTCTCCGGCCACTCTGCCTGATTCCCTCCGACCACCCCGCGGCCAACCAGTTTCCGAAGGTAACACCCTTCCGTGTGGTCGTAGATCCGTGAAGTCGTAAGTTCTCTGTGTAGTCGTAGTCGTAAGTTTTCTGTGTAGTCGAAGTCGTAAGTTCTCTGTGTAGTCGAAGTCGTAAGTTCTCTGTGTAGTCGAAGTCGTAAGTTCTCTGTGTAGTCGAAGTCGTAAGTTCTCTGTGTAGTCGAAGTCGTAAGTTCTCTGTGTAGTCGAAGTCGTAAGTTCTCTGTGTAGTCGAAGTCGTAAGTTCTCTAGTAGTCGAAGTCGTAGGTTCTCTGTGTAATCGTAGTCGTAGGTTCTCTGTGTAGTCGAAGTCGTAAGTTCTCTAGTAGTCGAAGTCGTAGGTTCTCAGTGTAGTCGTAGTCGTAGACTGGTCTGTGGCCGTAGTCGTAATTTCCCTGCGTGGTCGTAAACCTTCCGTGTGGTCGGATGTCGACTGCGTGGTCGTAAACCTTCCGTGTGGTCGTAAGTCGACTACGTGGTCGTAGCTCCGCCCGATCACATTGCCGTGGTCGTAGCTCCGCCCGATCACGTTTGCCGTGGTCGTGAGAACTTCCGAAGGCCATAACTTCTTCATTTTAACTCCGATTTAACTCGTTCAAATTTCTAAATTTTTCTAAAATCCTAAAGTAACCATTTCTGGGCTTTTTTTGAATTTTTGGATTTTATTTGAATTTTGTTTGAAATTCTTTTGGTTCTTTACGTATAGATTACGACGAATCCGGAGAGTGTTTCTTCGACGAATCGCAGCAAGACTTCGAGCAAGGCAAGTTACACCTTTGACCATGTTGATCCCAGTAATTTAAATTATTATGTTGTTTTTAAATTAATTGTATGCGTACTTTTATTCAATCTAGTTTAAATTCGGTTTAAACTCTAGTTATACCAAATTCCTTTGTGTATGGCCAATCTTGAAATTGAACGAACATACCTTGTCACCATAGATGAAAACCTAGTTGGTACATTAGTATTGACTAGAACATTTTATAGAAATGCTTAGCCATGCTTAGAATAATTCGGGTGGGAAGAATTGTTTCACATAAAATGATAAAGTTTTCGAATGTGTTCTTGACCTTGGTGGGTCAAGAATGATTATGAAATATTTTCAAGCAGAATATGAAAACTTGGTTTAGACTTAGGCTAATGGTTAGAGTGGTGGGTGCTTGCTGGTATGCATTGTTGTTTGGTGACACAATGTTGATTGCCAGGCACAAGGGGTATGTGGTTGGTGCCTAAGTCAGTTAAGGACCGGTCTGTGAAATACTATTTCAAAGTCACACCGTACTACCACAAGTCTGGTATGGGACAGACCTGGCTAAGTAATTTGTGAAGTTCCATTTTAGTTTCGCTATAGGCTGAATGTGAGCGTGGCGTAGGCCATGAGAAGTCTCACATGGCACAAGAGGGGGCTCCAACATGTGGATTCATGTTGTGGTGAAACCTTAGTGGCGGCGTAGCTAATTTGGTAATGGAACATTGGAACAGCCTTGTCATGATCTCCTCGGCCGCACACCTAAGGAGGTGTGTTAATCCGGTGGCAAAACGGGAGACATGTCTTGTGGGTAAAGTTGTACACCTCTGCAGAGTAACAAACTATCCTGGATAGCCGTGTCCACGGTCAAGGACATGCTTAGTATGGTTTTTCACGGATTAGACTTTGGTTTTAATAAAATTTGGTTTATGGAAATTTGTGAAACTTTTGGAAAGATGGTCCGGGTGGGATACCCGTGGTTAGGTTAGTGTTAGGTTGTTGCCTGCACTAACGTCATTATTTTGTTAAATCTTGTTTTTATATATTGTATCAACTTCAGCTTTTGCACTTACGTTATTGTATTGTCTTAATAATGTTGTTTATGCAAATAAACCATATTATGCCTTCCTTTGTAACTCCTTATGCATGCATCAAATCTGTTATATCTCCGGGTGTAACTTGTGGAGTACTTTATGTACTCACCTTGCTATAAACATTGTTGCCAGAGGACGACGACGACTATGTTGAAGATTGCGACGAATAGGCTACGTCTTACAGTCAATTCGCCTTGTGGGAAGGCAGGATGGGCTGCTCCTTTTATCTATCTTCCGCTGTTTATGTTCATGTCTGGCCATGAAGCCACCTTATTGTAAACTCGGCCATAAGGCCCGTACTTTTGCTTTATAATAAAGTTTGGTTATCATGAATGATATGTATCACTGTTCAATCTGTGTGCACTAGCTTTTCCTGGGATAGTGCGAATAACACAGAGGGTTCTGGAGTTGTTGCTCCGGGTCCCGACACTACTCCTTGTGTTTTGAGGCTTATATTTGCAAATGGTTGAAGCATATACATAATCTATATTTGCAAATGGTTGAAGCTTATACACAATCCTTGTAGCATGTGATTTAGTTTTGCGAATGTGTTTTACAAACATGAAGAGTCCATAAACCTATACTTAGTTTTACGAATGTGTTGGGAATCATGGTTTGATTCTTGTGTGCATAGTACTATAATTTACGAATGTATATTATAAATTAGTTGAAGTATATGCACTCTTTTGGAAAAACGGTAGTACCGACATGTCTTGCGCGACACGGCCGGAAGTTGATAGTACCGGCATGTGTTGTGCGATACGACCGGACATCAATGGTATCGGCATGTGTTGCACGATACGACCGGCTAGCAGTCAGACCGGCATGTGTTGCATGATTGCTTCAATGGACAACCGGAATCGCATGGGAGCACGGTGGCGGCAATGGCAGCTCACGGTGGAAGAGGAAGAAGGGGGGGGGGGGGTAGGGGAGGAAGGGGAGGGGCGCGGGGAGCAATGGGAGGCGGGAAAGCTTCTTATAGCCGTGGGGGATGCACTGTGGCGGAGCTGTTGCCGGCGACTGGTGTACAGGGCGACGGGACTGCGGCATGGTCGGCGACGTGCGCACGGGGCGATGGCGGCGGAGGCGACTGGAGCTGGTGCGCAGGGCATGGTGACGCGAGAGCAGCGACGTGCGTTGATGGGAGCAGTTGGCGTGGGGCCGAGATGACGCGAGCAGCAGCAGAAGTCGTCGGCTTTGACTGGCGCATGCGGGGAAGAAAGCTGCGAGGAGGAGGGAGCAGAGAGAGGAAGGAGGCGCCGGGCCCAGCAACAGAGGGAGAAAGGGGGTGAAAAAGAAAAGAGAGAAAAATAAAGAGAAGGAAAAAGGGCTAGGCCCACATTTTAAAATCTGGATTTTTAATTTAGATTTTATCTTACATTAGTATTTATTGATTTTTGCACGATTCTAAAATTTGAATCTTTAATTTAAATTTCTCTTTTGAGTTTAAGATTATTGATTTCAATTTTTGAACTTTTAATTTAAATCTTGGTTCAAATATCTAGGCACAAAACTCAAAAAGATTTCAATAGATACTCAGATGAAACTTGAGCGCTAGCAAAATGCAAGAAAAATTTTAAAACCTCCATATTTTTGAGCACTTGAAATTTCAGGATGTTACAAACCTACCCCCCTTAAATGAATCTCGACCCCGAGATTCCGGTAGAGCATAAAGAATAGAGGTGGGATTATATTGGTTAGCAATGGGTTTCTAGGTGTTGCTCGACGTATAGTTCCTTATCTTCATAGAGAGATGAAAATCTGCACAACAGGGGTTAGCACTTGGAGAAGTCAAAAGGGAAGAGAGAAACCTTGTTCTCCTGGGTGGGTCGTAGACTTTCAGATATTTGCTCTTTGACATGGTTGTCTTCACGTCATCGTAGAATGGAGTAGTTGCATCGCCTATTGAACACACGGTTGTAGAATTTCCTATTGATATGTGAGTAGCAATGGTCTATGCCCTAGGGGTAGAAGGCCTTAGGAATGCAGAGGTGACGATAGACACATCTATATGGCGGTCTTTTGGCCTTATCACTGTAAGGCTTCTGGTCTTGCAAGTCTTCTTGTACTGGTTCGATTAATTCGGAGTCCAGGTTGTCGCACCTCCAACATATACTTCATAGTAGTTCTTCGATATCTTGTATCTTAGTGCTACCCCCCTTAAAATGGGTATCACTAGTCATTATTCATCTCTTCTAACTCCAGGCATAATGGGTCCTCCGGGTAAGTAAAGAGAGAATGTTGGCAGGGTAGAGTCTCGAGTCCTGGTGCTTGGCTATTTTTCACTTTGATTCAGCAGACCTGACTGGATTTGCAGCAACAAGATGAGAGGGAACAACATGAGATGAGGATTAAGTCGTGGGGGTAAGGTGATCTAACCCCCTGCAAAATTTTTTAAAGTAGCACTCCCAGGGAGCTGGGGTGTTACAAAATCGCACAATCTTTCGAAAACAAACTTTTCCCATGGCTGCAAAATAGGTCACCCGAGGGCAAGAAGGTAGTGCACAGGGTCCAAATAGAATCTTGCAATAATACATCGTCTACTCGGGGAGCACACATAGGAGGGCGCAGGGTCCATATACACAGTCCGTTTAGAACGAGACCACTTTATCTTCACGACCATCTTCCACGTTCCTAACCTTGAATTTTTGGAGTATGGGTACGAGAAGAGGATCAAAAATTTTCTTTTGAATCAATAGACAGAAGAGGAAAGTATTGGGGCAATTTGATTGATATTAACACTCACCCTTGTGTTATCGTTTTGAATTCAGGGTAAGAGAGTTTTAGAAGTAAAAATGGCTAAGTCAGCATATAGATGAGAGGGAATCATCTAAGAGAGATAAGAATGAGCAATATAACTTATATTTGTGGAAATAGGTATTGAAGAAATAATTCTAGTCATGAATCTAACGGCCAGGCTAGCTAGGTCATGACCTGCAGTCGATATGCTCTGATACCATCGCTGTCAGGGCCCATATTATACAATCTGGAATCCTCTGTGATTCCACCGCACTATTCCCTGGATCAGTAGATAGTGCTCACAGATTACAGTTCTGAATATCAAAAGTACATATCAAGCGGAAGCGTAAATATAATGGTAGACTTACTCATGGGCCGATTAGGCCGAAATCAATAAATTGCAGCAGCGGAAGAACGAAGCACACAGGTGGGACCTTCAGGACATGCCCACAGGCAGCCAACTGGAGGTTCGCGACCTAGCCCTTGACATCTTCATCTTCTCTGCCAGCTTGACCAATCTTGTCGTTGAGACGAGGTGATTTGATTCTTGATTCTGAATTTTGTCGCAAAAGCGAGCGTGAGCACTCCGACCCCGTGCTCCGCGAGCCAATACACAGAATGCAAATAAATAGTATGCATGGCTTATCAAAGGAGAGGCTTGGGTTATTTTATTTGCCATAAAACGTGTTTAGTAGCATTTCTATTATTATATCATATTGTTGCTTTTGTGACCTAAAGACTCCTCACTGCAAATGACATCATTGACTTAATCCACCAAAGATTCACTCTCATTATTAGCTACTGTCTAAGACTCGCAACAGCGATTGCCATAATTGACTTAATCCACCGAAATTACACTTTCTTTAGTTAATGCTGTCTAAACTCCAAACAACATGTGTCATCCTCTATTCAATCCACCGATCATATTCTTTCTGTAATGGTTGATGTCTAAGACCCCAAACAACGAGTGACATCATTTAAATGATCCACCGACTACACACATTTTATATTGATTGCTGTCTAAAACTCCAAATAGCGTGTGACATTATTTAGATATTCCAGCAAACATACTCTTTCTAAATTGATTGCTGTCTAATCTCCAAACAGCGAGTGACATCACCTAATTAATCCACCGAACATTCTCATTAAGATTTTCTAATAATCCAATCCTTTTTCTTATTGATTCAAATCCACCAAGAATATCATTGATCAAGCCTACGATTCAATATTATATATCCACCAAGAATATCATTGATCAATTCTACGATTCATCATTATATATCCACCAAGAATATCATTGATTAATTCTACGATCCACTAGTATTCTCCCACCAAGTAAATCACTAATCAGGAACTATAATCCAATACTTGTATTACTCCTCCAAATTCCCAAAAATTCAATTAGATCATCTATTTAGCCTATCTATTCAACTAGACTCCACCAATTTATTTCTCCTAGAACCCACACTATCATTTCCTATTTATGATCGACATGAATCCACTAATACCTTTATGTGCACACTACAAACATCTATTTCCTTTACTCCCGACCCTGCTTATTCTTTCCATATTTTATTTTGTAAAAATAGAAATGCCACTATTTGAAATACAATACATAAAATTTCCTGAGACCTAGCAGTTTTGGAATAAAACATAATGTTCAAGGAATATTAACATGATTTTCCATACATATGGCATCACACCATATGCCTAACATCACCATAATTTTTCCATACATATGGCATCACACCATATGACATCTTTCAGCGTTATAGCCGCTTAACTTACCACTGGGACGACACCCAGAACAACTCAAATCAGGGCTTTTCGCTGCCCTCCACTTTTCCATTCCCACCCACAAAGTTTTTGAAATAGAACTATATCTGGTTAAGTTCCCATGTCCGCCCTTGACCGTGGGCACGGCTATTCGAATAGTTTTAACTCTGCAGAGTTTGCACACTTTACCCACAAGAGACGGTTTACTCGTTGCCCCACACGATTCCTTAGACGTGCAGTTGAGCCAACCATCACAGTGACTTTTCAATGTATCTAGCCCCTTTTATCATCTCACCTTATGGGAACCTGCCCACTTGCGGTGGGTCCCATCTATGCACGGGATGTAACCACGTTTACTAGCGAAGACACAGGCTCCACTTCCAGCAACGCTAGTACGGCTAGTTACCTCACCCTCCAACTCGGTGTCCCTTTAGGCCTCCCATTACCCTTTGCGTATCCACTTCCATCCACTACCAGTGAGATGAGTCCGGGGGTTTCGATAAATTTACTTAGTCAAGTTGTACTTTACAGACTTGTGGTTGTACTGTTTTACATAGGAGGTCATGACAAGATTCAGTCCTTAGTGGTATCTGGGCGGTTCTACCACAAACCACACTCTCGTGCACACCTGCACCATACCCCCGAACCATCCGCCCAGATAAATAAGCAATTTGAGGTTTTTGGGAATATAAAATAATCATATCCAACATACACCAGTCATTACCACCATGACTGCCCAATCAATTTTCTCATGATTAAAAGTGATGCTTAGGCGCTCTCGCGCCCATGAATATCTAAGCAATACTAAGCATGGCATATAATTACGGACTTATTTTCGAAAGGTTACTAGTATAAGTTTTGCTAGGGCGACAAGGTTCACAATTCAAATATTCCAAAGGGAGGTGTAATATTAATCAAGGTAAGCAATGGGCATATAACTAGAATATTAAATTAACATGTATTTGCATATAACATAACATCATGCAATTTGATAATTTAAACAAAAATAATTTGCAGAAAATGTAGGTTCAACATGATCAAAGTATTGACTCGCCTTGGCGCGATTTACCGCGGTCTTGAGCTCACTCAAAGCTATCTCATTCGATGATCTTGGGCTTCTGGTCTTTATCTTCACCTTGATCTTGATCTCGCTTGATCCATTGATTCTTCGGGACCCCAGTTTCTCACTATGCGATAAGCGACTGAATCCAAATAAAAGCAAATAACTCAAGAGATCCAAATACTTTAAATGCCCAATTTAATTTAATTTATACATTTATTACGATTTGAGAATAGAAGGATGATTCGATTTAATGTGTTGCCAACACAGTGGTAGCTGGATTTGAGCAAGAGAACGAGCTATCTAAATAGCTTTACCGTGAGGGAAAATTTTATAATAATAAGAGATCAAAGTGAAGAAGTATCTACAGGAATTATTTGCTTTGGAAAAGAAGTGGCCAAACATAGCTGGTTGGAGAAAGGCGAGGTTCGATCTTTTTACTAATAATCTCTTTTATTACTTTTGTATTTATCAAGGAAGTTCCATGAGTCGGATTAGACCTATAGGCTGGTGTAGGAGTTTAGCGTATAATTTTATTTTTAGGGTATGTATTCCTTGCTACTTAGGTTATGGTAAAGGCAAACTGGATTGATGGATGAGATCTGTACTTACTCTATAAATCTTTTAGTCAAAAGTATTATAACACTTGGATACCTTTATTAAGTTTTAGAATAATTTCTTATATATGCCTTTATTTATCAACTGGATTAAGATAAATAGCAAATGCTCATTATTTATTCATATAAGGTAATTAATTTAAAATTTAAAACTTTAATAATCCCATTATCCTATTTTATGTATCTTCGTAACACTGAATTTGATATGTGGCATTTTATGCAACCCTAATTATTCGTTGTTATTGATTAGGTGTTTACTTTGGAATGTTTGTATATTAGTTAGGTCATTTCAATGTATGACGTCCTAGGGCTATTATATTTTAGTAACTGTATAGTAGTGTGACCTTTTAAAGATATAGAAATGATAGTCATACTTTAGATGGTTAACTTTTGTATCTCCTAATTCATTTAATGCTTCTGTTGCGCCAATAGCTTTTATCATATATTCTACAGGCATACTTCAATATTCATCCATAGTCATTTTACGTGGATTGTTTAATCCAAATACCAACTTCTTAGTTTTCTGCCATTAGTAACTAGATCTAGCATTGGGATTTATTTACCGGCGATATACCAAGGATTAGGGATTATATTACAATCCATGACCTTCTAACTTAAATAGTTGTTTCTTTTTAAACGGTGTTGGCGTATTGCTTCATTAATTTTTGTGAAGCTACGTGATTCTGTTTTTACTATGGCCTACTGTGTATATGTAACGTCTTAGTCAATTATATGCAACACTACACTTAACTTAATTTGGGTTTTACAGTCTAAATGCTAGTGGTTTAATACTTACGTCACTAATCACTATTCAAAGAGTGGTTCTCACAATTTTATAACATTTAGATATCAGTTATAGTTATAAACCATTTAGTGGTTAATTCTATGGTCCTTTCTAATATGCAAGGTCTTATGATTCATATACATATATATTGTTTTGGAAGGTTTTGTTAAATTGTTAAATCATCATTTTAGGAGAGCATGCGCTTGAGCAAGATTCATAGTAAATTTACCCATCTTGCCTTTAATTAGTATCCAGGTTCTAATTAAATGCTTCAAACTACATGAGTTCTTATATATGAACTAATCAAATTTTAAATCTCAAAGAATCCTATTTACCTCCTAATTAAATTTCATTAGCTTTAACATAAGGGTTAAAGGCACATATAATAATTAATCCATGATTAGACATTTACAAAGCTTATTTATACTCTAATAAATTTTAGCGTCACTTATGGATTAATTCCTGATTTTTCCTTAATTTTTATTGATTAATATGAGCTATAAAAATGGAAATAAAAATACGGGTGGACATTTGTGGCCAGCCGAAATCGAACTTGGGACCTCTGGCATGGGAGTGCAAGGGCTGGCGCTGGCAACCAACTGGGCGACGGGTGTTTCACGACTAACAAAGGGGGAGCAAAGCAGAAGAGGTATCGTGGGAGCCATGGCAAAACAGAGGAAACAACCGGCGCAACTGGGCGGCGGTGGCGCCGGCGAGGGGTGGCCGGGGAGGCTGGGGCGGCCGCCAAGATGGGTTCCGCAGAGGACGAGGAAGCTTCTGAAGGCGCTAGCTCGGGTCGTGGTGGCATCGGGAGTGGCCAGCGCCGACATGAGCGGCTGGAGACGGGGGTGAAAGGGGACGGCGGCGCCGGCGGGGAAAGGAGACAAAATTGGCATGGGCACAAGCACTAGTGAGTAAAGGGGAGGCTCACCATTGGGTTTGCAGGGCGGGAAATGCGCCGAGGAAGGCTGGCGACGGAGGCCGGGGTCGGGCAGCGGTGGCGCGCGGTGCCGGCGACGCACAGGCGGCAGGAGCTTCGGCCGACGCTCGGGATGGCGTCAGGACGCCGAGGTGGTGCTCCCATCATAACGAATTGGATGGAGATCCACCGAGGTGCAGTGGGCGGCGATAATGGCGGCGACGGCCGATTTTGAGGAAAACGGCCGTGCGGCGAGCTACGATGCGTGAAATTCCAATTGGCTCAGAGGGGAGGTCGATGGGGAGTGGTGACACGCCGTGACACGACCGCCTCGGCCGGAGCTTCAATGGACAGCCGGAATCGCATGGGAGCACGGTGGCGGCAATGGCAGCTCACAGTGGAAGAGGAAGAAGGGGGGGGGGTAGGGGAGGAAGGGGAGTGGCGCGGGGAGCAATGGGAGGCGGGAAAGCTTCTTATAGCCGTGGGGGATGCACTGTGGCGGAGCTGTTGCCGGCGACTGGTGTACAGGGCGACGGGACTGCGGCATGGTCGGCGACGTGCGCACGGGGCGATGGCGGCGGAGGCGACTGGAGCTGGTGCGCAGGGCATGGTGACGCGAGAGCAGCGACGTGCGTTGATGGGAGCAGTTGGCGTGGGGCCGAGATGACGCGAGCAGCAGCAGAAGTCGTCGGCTTTGACTGGCGCATGCGGGGAAGAAAGCTGCGAGGAGGAGGGAGCAGAGAGAGGGAGGAGGCGCCGGGCCCAGCAACAGAGGGAGAAAGGGGGTGAAAAAGAAAAGAGAGAAAAATAGAGAGAAGGAAAAAGGGCTAGGCCCACATTTTAAAATCTGGATTTTTAATTTAGATTTTATCTTACATTAGTATTTATTGATTTTTGCACGATTCTAAAATTTGAATCTTTAATTTAAATTTCTATTTTGAGTTTAAGATTATTGATTTCAATTTTTGAACTTTTAATTTAAATCTTGGTTCAAATATCTAGGCACAAAACTCAAAAAGATTTCAATAGATACTCAGATGAAACTTGAGCGCTAGCAAAATGCAAGAAAAATTTTAAAACCTCCATATTTTTGAGCACTTGAAATTTCAGGATGTTACAGTTTTCTCCTCCCTTGTGAATCGGTAGTTCTGCATGTATGGAGTGGTACTACCGTTCAGCAGTAGTACCAGATTTTGTGTGGCGGTACTACCGATTTTGCCTGTAACATCTAGTTTTGTAACCGTTGCTAAGGGAAGTAGTACTGGCGTTTTGCCTGCGGTACTATTGGAAATGCTGGTTTTTATCCCCAACAGCTAGTTTCGAGGTGTGAGGTATAAATGCCCCCTTGTGGCCAGTTGGAGATGTGGTTGCTTGATTCCATTTCATTCCTTTGAGCTAGTGTGAGGCTTTTGTCTCAATTGTGCATGTATTACACCTCGTGAGCAAGGAGAAAGGCTCCAGAATGCATGTGTTGCATCTAGAGGTGGATTTCGTATCCACTTGAGTTTGTGCATTTGTTGCATATGGTGAGAGTCAAGCAAGGAGCTTGACATGTTATTCTTGGAGTTTACCGACTCCTAGATGGTGTTAGAGGTGTCGTGCGCGGTGATTTTGTCAAAGAAGATTGTAAGAAGACCCGGTGAGTTGTGAAGGTTGGAGCTCATCTACCCGGAGCGGAAAAAAGCTACCACTAGTGGATTTGAGGTGATTGGCTTAATTCGTGGAGCTGATCCAATTAGTTTAGGCTTATGTTAATGTGGACTAGGGGAGACCGGCAAGTCTCTGAACACCGCGGTAAAAGGAACCGTGTCAATTATAGTTTGTTCTCTTGTACTCAATATATATTTATAGAATTAAATTGATTGCTTGTCATACTAGGATTGTAAATCTTTGACATAGACTTAGATTGTTGGTGCACTTAGGTGAACCTAGTTGATTTAGGCCTTATTTTTTGCTAAACCAAATTAATTTACACTTTCGCATTATATACTTGGTTTTAGCCAAATAGAAATAAAAGAAAGGAATTTTAAAACTGCCTATTCATTCCCCTCTAGTCGGCCTTCTCGATCTTACACAGGGCTGCTGCCCACCAACCGTTGCGTCGTCTGCCAGCCTCTTCGTCGCACCGTTGGCCACCCCTCCTCAGGAGTCACTAAGTTAAGGTGTGCTCTCTCGAAGTCTCCCTTCCTTGCATATAGAATCCGTGTGTGGGTGGATGAAAGATCTGATGCTACCTGGGCCAACCCACCTGGGAGAGGGTTGGGTTGGGTGCGGGCCAAAGAGTGGGCAGCCTAATGAAACCTACCTGGTGGATTTGCCCTTGCTTGCCGCCAACCCTATACACCTCCGACCTCCTTCTGGATCATCCCCACTTGAAACAGCCCAAATCCAATGCCACATCACATGCATGCACTTGCTTCATCACGATCCTTATCTTTCTCCTACGCTTCTCCACCTGAGATGTAGCCTCACTCAGACTTACGCGACCCTTCATGGCCTTGGGCTCCTCCCCAAGCCTCGGTCTTGTCGTTGACTGCCAACAATCACCAAACACTTTGCCAATCAAAGAACAAGCAATCGTCTTAATCACAAGTAACATATACTCGACTCACATTAGGAAACACCACATGGCACTCCCCACCATGATTAATAAGCCAATTAATTCTATTTTTAGATATGTGACCAAGTCATAAATGTCATAAATAAGATTTTGAACATGCGTCCCTATCATTAATATTCCTCACTATTGAGTTATTTTCACCAACTAAACAATCAATATTGTCATGATTTGATAGTTCAGCAAGAAAATAAAGACCTTCATGATGAGTTTCAGAATGCACTAATTTTGCATTGAGCAATATTTTAACTCTTCCTTTTCAAACAGTATATCATAACCAATAGATTCTAACTAAGCAAAAGAAATTAAATTCCTTTTCATGCTAGGTGTATATACAGTGTCATGTAATAATAATTTTCCTCTATTAGGGAGTTTTAGGATATAGTTTATATTTCCAAGTGCATCAGCTTTAATATTAGTACCCAAAAAGACATATTTATTTTCCCTTAGAGTTGCTTGCATAGAAGTAAAAGCTCTATGATCTTAAGTAATATAAGATGTAGCACCAGAATCAACAACTTAACTATTTAAAAAAGTAGTAGTAAGTAAATATTCAGTGTATACAAAAATATTAGACATACCGTCAGATGAAAAATTGTCTTTACACTCAACTGGTTGATTGATTTGATTCTTTTGCTCATTCTGCCTTTTTTCTGTAGTCAGCTCTGAAATACCCATATTGATTACAGTTATGATATTTAAAATTCTTATACTTATCATTCTTCTGAAGTAAGTTATAATTTTCACGATCATCCCGATCACGTTTCTTATTACGTTTCTCTCTCAAATCACTATTAGGCATCCTCTTCTACCAATTTCTTTTATTATTACCTTTTTCCACTCCAAGGTGTAGCTTAAAATTACAAGTATTTTTTCCTTTTCCTGAGAAAATTTTCTATCTTCTTCCATAAGCAAGTGATGCCTCAGAGTGCACATATTGAGTATCATCTCAGAATGACAGAAAGATACCTTAAAATGTTCCTATGAATTTGGCAAAGAGTTTAGAATAATTATGACCTACATTTCTTTAGGAAAAGGACAGCTAGCATTTTTTTAATTCCTTTGCTAAAACATAGTGTTTATTGAGATACTCATTAATTGAAATGCTATCATACATCTTAGTAGAGGGAAAAAAATTAACAAGATTAAACACTTTAATAAGAGATATTTCACCAATAAGAGATACTTACCAAAATCTTGTTCCATCCTGCGCATTATTTTTTGTGCATTATGTTCACCCTCATACTCAGTAGCTAAAGAATCAATTATTGATCCCAACATAAAAATACGAGCCCTTTTATTATCTCTTATTGGGTTTGCCATGCGGCGCGCCGGGAAGAAACCAGTTCTAATATTAATGTTGGGTTTTTCAACCCTAAATTAATTTTATGAAGATTGTTTCGTCTACTTTTTATTCCTCTGTTTTTTTAGTGCCGCTCACAATTGCATTATAAAGCTAAGAGGTAGAAATCTATTTATAGACTCCACTTTCAGTTGTTATAAAGTGATCCCACCTATTTCTAGTACATTGTAAGGCTCTTGAACCATGTCACCAATCACGATCAGACATATCAGTTTTATGAGTCTAAAATATATTAGTCCTTATCACACATGTGTTAAATTTGTTCAGACTTTTGCAATGCAACCTTTGCTGTGTTTCCATGACACTTACAAATACAATTTAGAAAAAGTCAGATAACATCTACTTTCCTATCCAATCCAGATATTGGTTACAATTGGCACATCACATATATTATTGTGTACCTAGAGTGGTTACAATCGGCACATCACATATATAATTATTATTACAATTGCCTCCTTTGGATCCAATCTATTTCCTTTAGTTTCCCTTTGAAAACGCTTTGAAAACCCATGGTGGATGTGCACCAAAGGAGGCAACACCGATCCACGGCCACTTTAGCTCCGCCGGCCGTTACTAGTGCATGTTGTCAGGTGGGATCTCCACAGCGATCAGTCTCAAGAGTATTACTACTTCCATCTTCCAAGCATGATCATGCCCTGATGGAATCCATAAGCACATGGCCGGGGACCATGCATATATGTAGATGCAGTGTCGGTAGCCAAGCATGGAGACTTTGTACTGGAAGATCAAGTACGTGCTATCCCTATGCGTGGCCAGAAGAAACCCAAGCCCCACCAATAATGTAGTATTGATCAACTTGTTGCAACTGCATGCTGAAGTTTTCTTGGCGTGATTAAGACAAATGGATCTTAGTGGCCTGCATCCTATATACTTCAATGTGCAATGTTAATCATGACGAACGCGAAAAACATGTATTGTTTGTGTAGGACCAAAAGGCAACACAGAGAATGAACGATGCCAATTAAATTTTTCCCTAAATATTCTTGATCCTTCACTCAAATAACTACAGAGTTACAGAGAATCAACAGCCAAAAACCCAAAGTGTCGCTCAAGATATCAAACTCTGGAGAAACTCCTACTCTAGGCAGTCTGACTGGCTACCCAGTCCGGTCTGACCTCCTGGCGGTCAGACCATTGGCACCAAGCTAGTCTAACTAGCCCCTTGTTAGTTGGACCATGAACAAGGTGGTCCGACTGATTTCAACCCGAGGCGATTCAAAATTTGATGCAACTTCAAAAACACAAGTTTAAATAATATAAAATTTTGCATACACCTTGCTTAAGATCTCAGGAACTTATTCCAACCAAGAACACATGCATCCATGTTAAAGTTCAGACCTTTTTCAAGATTAAGTAAGATTGCACCAAAACTGAACTAAAATTAAAAATGATGAATATGACTTGCTCATGGGTAGAAAATAATCAAGATGGCTCTAAATGTATTCCCACATATCATAGCAAACAAGAACACCAAACAAATCGAGACAAAAACACTCGGATTAAGAAATCACTCGGAGATGCCAAATGCAATAAAAAAAACTGGGTAACTTCATGAATTTGTAACATGATGCCTAGATGGATGTAGATTGATCTTCAATAGTAATCTCCATTACTTATATGTGCTTGACACAACAAGATCAAGAAGGAGAAATAGAAGAGCAAAACCAACCAAATCAAGATCAAATCAATCAACATAAGAGGAATCTATAGGAGATAAACAAAAATGATGTATTGCTATTTGAGGATAAAGGTTTTACAGCCCCTCCATCTGGAGAATAAGAGAGCACACCACATTACTTAATTTCTCTCAAACCCTACCCTTAGAACACTTGGCTTCAATGAGCAAGGGAGGATGGTTGGATGGTTAACTAGCAAGTCTCTATCCCAACCCGTTAAATAGATAGTAACCAGCACCTATCTAACCTTTAGCATATATGATGGAAACCCGATAACCCTACCCAACACGAGTTTTACTTACATACTACACTTATACATGTTTTTAAAGCACATAAACCCAAATCCGCTAAGTTCTTAGCCTTGATCCATCTTGATCTTCTCAGCTTATTCTTGACCTAAACCACTCTCCCAAATGCCACTCAAATACCGTAGTTTTGATTCAAGATAGTTTTCGGTATTTTAGCCAACTTACCAAAGTACCCTTTCTTGACCTAGTCTTCACCTTCCTTTGCAAGCAATTGACATGCTTGCCATGTGTAGATGCACCACTGGCTTGCTATACATCGGCAAGTCTCTCCCGTTTTGATTCCACCGAACCACGCCTCATTTGGACTGACCAAGCCAGATAGTGCAACCCATCGCTCAAACTTCCCTTCAACAGACCATAGGCCTTCATACCAACCTCTAAAAGAGTTCGGTGCATACAATAAAATACAAAAATTTGGACTTTGACACCATTCTGCACTCCTTCCTAGGGGAGTGCAAGAATTTCTCTTGCCGCTATCTAGGGCTACCACTACACGTACAGAAGCTCAAAAGGTTGCATGCACAACCTCTTATAGAAAAAGTTGGGCACAAGACTCCCTAGGTGGAAAGGAGGGTTACTCTTGACGTTGGTCAACTCCATCGTCTTCTCCATCCCCACCCACCACCTCATGATCTTTCCACTGGCTCCAAGGGCGAGGAAAAAGGTAAACAAGCTGCAAAGGCCCTTCTTATGGAAAGGGAAGGAAGACACGAACGGGGGATACTGTTTAGTCAACCGGAGGAAATGTTGTACACCCAAACAACTTGGTGGACTTGGGATCACTGACCTTGATAAATTTGGAAGAACACTCCATCTTCGTTGGCTAGCTCTAATATGACTGGACAAGCCAGTTCAAACCTTGGATAGGGATCTGCGTCCCATGTGACACAATGGTCCATCATTTGTTCGAGGCTTCTACAGTGATAACCATTGGGAATGGTGAAAAACAACCTTCTAGAAAAATCGCTGGTTGGAGGGTGACACGCCCAAAATGCTTATGCCAAATCTTTTTCAAGCTTGTCAAAAGGAAGAACAGATCAATCTATCAGGAGCTACATAACAACACCTAGATCCGACTCATGAGGGGAAAGATCACCAACACTACAAAACTAGAGGAGTTTATCTCTCGTTGGATTCGCCTGACAAATGTGCAACTCAACCTTGATGTTCCAGACAACATCACCTAGCATTGGGCTCTAAACGGTCTCTATTTGGCTAAGTCACCTTACCTCCCCCAATTCCAGGGTTCCTATGAGCAATACTAACCAGATTTGATATGGAAGGCTAACACGAAAAACAAAATGCAATTTTTTTACTTGAACGCTTGTCCATAATAAGATTCTCACAGCTGATAATCTAGCCCATAGGTGCTGGCCACACCAGCAAAATTGTCTCCTCTATGGAGGACAACAAGAGATGGGCCCGCACCTGTGCCTACACTGTCCTTTTGTGAAAGAGGTCTGGTTGGTGGAGATTGCAGGAAAGTTTGGCAACATCCTACATAGAGGCAAACCCCTCGATTTCTAGGCATCATTGTTTAGTGACAGATTGCCAAAAAGAAATCATAAAAGATCAAAGAAGGGACTTTAATGGCAAGACAATATATATTATGTGGAACATATGGAAGGAAAGGAATAGACGGGTCTTCCAAAATATTTCGTCTACAGCGCTAGAAGTAGCACTCAAGGCAAAGAAAGACATCAAGCAATGGCGAAGAGCCTTCTCAGACTTGTAATCATGTCTCTCTCTGTTTTTGCTTGTGTAGTGCATATCCGTCCTGGCACGTGCAATTTCTTCCCCTCTTTTGGTCTCTTGCCTTTTGTTTAGCCTCACTTTTATTCGGCCCCTTGTACTCTTTTTCTCCTCTTAGGCCCTATTATTTAGGCTTAAGCTTTTTGGCTTATAGCTTAAAGCCAACGTTTTGAGTTAAGCAACTTAAAAGCAATATGTCTTTAAACCAAGCTAGGCTCTTTGGCAGTCTATTCTTTTGGCTTTTGAGATACAGCTTATTATTGAAATGTCTAAAATACCCATGGTTCTAGTGACTTGTTTGCTCACTGTCAACGATTACATCGCTGATTTTGAAACTTTTCATGTAGTATCAAGTTTCAGGACAATTTTTACAAGCATCTAGCATGAACAACTTTACATCAATCCACATTTGAGAAATACAACATTTTTGAGAACTTTGGCAACCAAATATGAATTCATTGTTCACAAAAGAAAAAGGGAATTTTGAATCAAAGGACAGCAAGGGCAAGATGAGGTCTTCTGGTGGCGGTCAAGGGGACTCGACAAGGCAATGCTGACGTTCGTCCAGTTGCACCGTGGATAGTGAGGCGGCTTAACCAAGGGAGGTGCCGTTGTAGGGTGAGGCAGCGCAGAGGAGTCGGGATCACAGAGGAGGCGACGGAAGGGATCCGATGGTAGCAATGGGGATCCGAATGATGGTGGCGTGGGGACCAAGATGAGGATGGTGGCATCAGTCAATAGGGCTCGCCAGCGCGGCTACCAGCAAGGAGGCAGGTGGTGACGCGGCACCCTAGTGTCGCACGTGAGAGAGGGAGTGGGGGAAAAAGCCAGATGTTTCGGCGAGGGAGGGGAAGAGAAATGAGGAGATGATGGAGAGATTTTGAGTTTATATATAATGATGGTATTTGATGGGTAATTTCAGCGAAGTTGAGTGGCATTGGGCTATTTTTAACCTGCAAAAGTCAAAAAAGCACATCTGAACTGGCTTTTGGCTTATAGTTATAACGTGACTTAGGCTTTTTCAAAAGACCAGTTAAAAAGCTAACTCTTTGTTTGAGCTTTAACTTTTTGGCTTTTAAGCCGAAGAAAAAGCCTAAACAAACAGGGTCTTAATTGGACAATAGATCTCTTGCCCGTTTCTTAAAAAAAAAACAAGAACATGATATGATTCATCTTGGTTTGCGCTTATCAGCTGCACCTAATATGCGTCCAAAACTGACGGCATTGCCAAAGAATCGAAGCCGCGAGGATAATTTAGAATGTTCCTGTTACTTCGTATGGCTTTTTTTTTGTGGTTGCTTACACCTCATCAATCCATATGTCCAAGTTGTTGTTAACTTACTGGTTTCTGGAGGTCAACAAATTAAAGAACAGAGATCCATGCAGAAGTCTCCGATTCTCATGTCTCTAGGTGTGCAATGAGAGGGGAGGATTCAGAGATGCAAATCCTTACAAGACCGCACCATGCTTCGACGCATCAGCATGCACTAACTAGCCAAGGCCGGTTGATTGCTGCCACCATTATCAGTTAGGTGAATGGTTGCCTTGCTTGCTCTTCACATTGTGAAAAGAACCACTCCTCCAATGCACTCTCAGCCCTGGCTGACTGCTCATCTCTTTAGCTAGATGCATACTTAAAGCATGGACGAGAGAAAAAAAAGAGACGGAGAGAGAGATATGCTTTGCCTTTGGGCAGTGTCTGTGTGATGCATATCTCCATATTTCTTTTGCATATTTTTTTTTTGCATAAGTGTGTTTTCTGAATCTCGATTGCTAAGAAACTAAATGTTGGATTGTAAGGGTCTTCTCATTCCTAAAAATTAGTTTATGAGGTGAGAGACTCTCCCGCTTTTAAATTAGTTCGTTTATCTTTTCAGAACCAATGTGGAACTATTCTAACACTAAACTTTCTTGAAAGCCAGAGCATTTAAAATATTTTCCTTATAATAAACTGAAACACAAGAGTGCTGTCACTGCCGACTTTATCCAAAGACTCAATGAGAGCTGATCATTAGGGGAATGAATTATTTGTGGGTGCCCATTGTCGTACAATACTGACAATCCGAAAAAATTCTTTGGAGGAACTATGTTCAGTCAAAATGTGACACTGTTGTGATACACCGGGAAAAAAAGTCTCTATCTCCATCTATCCTTCCCTCCGGCTATCTCCTGCATGCTTTTCTTTACAAGCTTATTGCTCCTGCACTCGTCCCAGCTTCTCCATGTGGCTCCCTGAAGTCCTGAACCACAGTCCATTTTGCCAACCAACGAATTGTGCAATGAAACACACCGCATTCTCTATTGACATATATGTGAATATAAGATCAAATTTCGCAAAACTAAATGTATTTTGCTATAACTATCAGATAGCGTACAATGATAGTTACACATGTGTAGTTGTCAATAGGTTATTTGGTCATGTCAAAATATGTTTTGTGGAATTTACTCAAAATACAAAAAAGCAAAATGTTGTAGTTGTCCCTGTAATTCCGTTTTAGTCGTGTTTCAGTTGAGGTGCTGCCGCTCAGCTTCCTTGCCGAGACGGCTAGCTCTTTTGTAAAACCTTTTTTTCTCTCCTTAGTTGAATGGCAGCGCTCCTGCCTCAGTTTCAAAAAAGAAAACAAAAGCAAAATGTTGATTCATGTTCAGAGGAATCTTTGGTTGCGTTATACCACAAGAAACCAGACTACAGTTCGTTTTCCATCTTTGGGAAAGAAGGGATGAGGAAACTCGTCGTCCTTTTCCACCTTTGGGAAGAAGAACACACAAAACTCACAACGTTTCCTCCTTTTGTGAAATATGGCGAAGTGAATGGAACGTAACGAGAGGTTACCGTGTTGTTGTTTCCTTGTGTACGAATGGGTGCAAAGTGCACCTGTCAAGTAGTAAGCGCCAGCAAGGATCGTTGATTGAGCCTATGCAGGGCTGTCAAAAGGGAAAAAAGCTCGGTCAAGTTTGGTTTTAGACTCAACACTTTGATAGCTTTGAGCTTGTAAAGCACACGACAAAACAGAGAATATAGTCATAAACGCAAGAGACATAAGTTTAAAGTGAAAAACTTAAATTGAAAAAAAAATATACAGAAACACACAAAGACGACAATCAACTTATGCATCATGAACACGAGACATAAATTTAAAGTGAAAACCCTAAATTAGTAAAAAAACTACAGATGTACAAAGATGATGATCGGTTTGGGTAGGGATGGATCCAAAGAGGCTCGTGGGGTACACAAGACACCAAATCTAATTTTCATTGTATAGTCTAGACAAATTTAAATGTAAATCCTCAGCCCAAATTGAAGGACACATGGTTAGGCCAGTCTAAAGATTAAAGCTCTCGACCTCCTGACTTGTGTTGTTCTACTCGACGCTCCTACAGTTGGGCCCAGGATGACACCAATCAAGACCCAAGACATGTAGCCTAGCATATGTAAGTGCAGCCCAACTGACATAAGTATGGTTCAAGGCGCTTGGTTAGTCAAGCCACTCTACAAAGTGAAGATAGTAGGTAGATATCGCACCGCACACACATCATGTTGCCCAGTCACTCGCGCCTTGTTCCCTCCCTCCCTCTGTTCTGCATAGTGCGAAAGCAAAATCCATCCTCTCACTTGGTCGAGGCTTGCAGCCATCGGTTGCCGGAGCCCAGAGGCCTAGGTTGCAGCCCGCCGACTATTGTGTCTCCCGTCCGTCATCACACGTCGATCATCTCATCGAGCACTTGACGGTATGAATTAAGTACTGAATCAACATAGGGTTATGCTAAATTTCTCCTGATTCTTTTGATTTTTTGCAAATAGACTGAATTTATAAGTTATGGTTTGAATATTACGTTTGTTGATTGGTTTTTGTTAAATTGTAGGGTTCATAATTAGGGTTTTAATTTGGTTTTTTGAAATTGAATAGTGAACTCGGTCATTTTCGTTCTGGTTTCACCCTTAGGTTTGGGTTAGTCAGTTTGTGCCTGCCGGCAAGTCTGGAGGACGGGGCAAGACTCAAAGAGTGTTTACCTTAATTCTGTACAGCATTTTCGTTCGTAGCTAAGATAACAATAGTAAGTTTTTCCTTTGATAGAAGAAAAAGAGCATGGTCTGATTCTGAATAGCTGGTGCTAATCGCCTTTTGGATTAGGCTTCAACTTCATAGTCTTATAGTAAGTTATGTTTTGCTCTGTTTTTGGCTCCATGTGGGATGTGGCCGACAGCACCACGCATTTGTCCTCCCCATGAACAAGCGATAGGAACGGGAAGAATTTTTTACGAGAGCCTCAACTTGATGCCCAACATTAATATCGTTAGATCCTGATCTAACAGGTGTGTAGAATGCCACAGCTGCTATGGAAGGGGGTTCGTTTTAGGGCCCAGTTCAGCTAACACAAATATACTGGGGCTTGTTTAGAAGGATTTATTCATCATATACCCTCCTCATAGATGGAAATTCAGAATTTACCCTCCTGACCCACGTGTCAGTGACTTATGATGACCCCACATGTCATTGAGGTAGGAGGGTAAATCCTGAAATCCCCAATTCAAGGGAGGGTATATGATGAAGATCGTCAGGATTTTGCAGAAAACAGTGTAAATTCTCGCCGAAATACAATTTTCAAATGCAGTCCATTCTCCAAGCCATTCTGCATTATTTCTTCTGTTCTCACCAAATACACTCCCACAAAGGGCATGCATCTTTGCTTACCGACTAGGTCGAAGTGGTGGCGCATATATTTCAGCCCATTCCTTGCCTGATAGATGGATGGACTGACACTACCCCGGGCACCTCCATTGTTGCCGGCACAGGAAGCCGTAGGCAACACAGACGACAGGGACTCCCTTTCCCCGGAGTGGATCATCACGTGGATATGCTATCCACGTACTACCATTCCTCGAATATTAAAACTTATGGGATCAAGTGCTGGAACATGAATGGGTGCACGATCGAGTGACTCGGATCCATCGATCGACAGCAACACTAGTTGCTTCTCCATCGAGATCGAGAGGCGCGACCAATGGAATCAATCGTGGTGTACAGTACTGGTGCTACTAGTTACTGTGTGCACATGCATATGCATGGAGTGAATGCATCACAAAACTACAGGGCGAGTGTATAGGTATCACCTGGGTGTTTTCTTTTTAATTATCATCCAAATTTGTGACCTTTAGATTAAAGATCAAGGGGCTCCTTGTTTTTAAATGGATGAGATTTTTTTCAAGGGGGAGGAGGTAGAATTCAAGGAGAGTATCTAATGGTCATAAGGGTCTGTTTGGGAGAGCTCCACCAGCTCCAGATTCACGAAAAACAGCTCCACTCCACGAAATTTTACCCAAACGCTCCAGCTCCGCGAAATCTGGATCCACCAAAATCCTGAATCTGAGGGTCAGATCTATGGATTTCATGGAGCTCCTCAAGGGGTGCTCCACCGTGGAGTTGGGTGGTAATTACCCACCAATGCCACTGGTTACACACCCCATCCCACCAAAAGTGGTCATTCCCACCAAAACCTCAATTTTGTGGATCTGGAGCTGCTGTACAATCCAAACACTCCATGGTGGGATCACAGATCCACGGTGGAGCTGCTGCTCCAGATCCACGTTTTCAGTGGTGGAGCTCTCCCAAACAGACTCTAAATCTGAATGATAGTTAGAAAAAAAATATATTCGGATGACGTTTAACAAAACCCAACTACAGGAGTGGTCAAAATGCTCAAGGCATACGTTGCAGGAGTGGTCATGCCGTGCGCGCGGGCCATGCATGCATGCCAAGCTGACGACCCCTGACTTTGCGCGGTGCTCTCTGCTTCGCGTGAGCGCGCGCGCGCGTTATAAATTGGCGGCTCCGCGAGCTCACTTTCTCGCCGCAGCTTGGGAGAAGTAGCTTGTGAGCTAGGCAACTAGCACCGCAGTCTCACGGTTTAGTTATCTGTGTGCTTGTGCCGTGTGTGTAGTGTAGCTAGCCATGGGTGCGGGGAAGGTTCTGAACGACGTGAAGCCGTACATGGCGATGGTGCTGCTGCAGGTGGGGTTCGCCGGGATGTACATCGTCGCCGTCGCGTCGCTCAAGCGAGGCATGAGCCACTACGTGCTCGTCGTGTACCGGAACCTCGTCGCCACCGTCGTCATGGCCCCCTTCGCCCTCCTGTTCGAGAGGTAATCGATCGGTCCACACGCAGCGCTGCACTGCGCGCTCGCGCGACACACCCATTCATGCATGTGTCCACCCGTACTTTTCTTGATTTTTCTCCTGTGTGCGCTCTCAATTAAACAAGCATGTCCTCCGGGTTCGAGTTCGATCCGTTTGGTTTTAGTCTGAGTTGCAAAATTCAGGCCGATATGTCAATCAGTTTGCTACACACGCACAACGTACGCACGGGTGAGCTGTGCTGTGAGCCTCCAATTGATCTTGTGTACTACTCACTACGTACTAAAGCTCGCATGCATCTAATAAGCATGCAGACTCCACATTGCGCAACCATCGCAGGATTGAGTGATGTAATAATCCGGGAATTTCGTTTTTAAGAAAAGGACTAGTAATCCGGGGAAAAGGTAGCTCTTTTTTTCGGTTATGACTTATGTGTTATAACTTATGATTTCTCTCGAACAAATAAACGGAGTAGTTTCTTCGTCTTTTTTCTCTAATTGAATGGTTCAGAAAAAACTAACAGTTACTATAGTACAATTTCTACCAAAAGCTAGAAGTCGCTAAAAAACTCGGAATGAACGTCCCATCGATCTAGTGATTGATTGTACCACACGCTCTAATGCTTGCATGACATGCATGCAACATAAAAAAACTACCTGAATGATTATTTTAACTTTTAAATGTTTTCATTCGTGATGTTAATTACATGTTTTGATTAAAATTTGATTTGCTGCATTGTAGGGGAGTGAGGCCCAAGATGACAGTGAAAATCTTCATGAAGATCATGGGGCTTACCATACTTGAGTACGTGACAGTTCAGTTTTGTTCTACAACACACGATTGCAACCTGCAGTAGGCACGAAGAAATTAATTTGCTAATGGTCTAAAAAAGAAATTAATTTGCTAAATGCATGCAAATCTGCACGAATGCATTCCGTTTCAGGCCTGTGCTTGACCAGAACTTGAACTACACCGGCTCGAAGCTGACCTCCGCCGGCTTCGCGTCAAGCCTCGTCAACATTCTCCCCGCCGTCACATTCCTCTTGGCCGTCCTTCTTAGGATGGAGAAAGTGAAGCTCCGGAGCCTGCACAGCCAGGCCAAGATCGTCGGCACGGCCTTCACCGTCGCCGGCGCGGTGCTGATGATCATGTACCACGGCCCGGTCGTGCAGTTTCCGTGGTCCAGGGGCCACCACCACGGTGCCGCCGCCGCGGCGACGGCGGCCGCCAGCCAGAGCGGCGCCACCTGGCTCAGCGGCACCATCATGGTCGTCGCCAGCTGCGTCACCTGGTCCGGCTTCTTCATCCTCCAGGTACAGCGCCCCGCCATTGTAGCACTTAGTCGATCTCGTGCAAATGGCCAGCGAATGAACTGACGACATATGCGCCGTGCAGTCCAACACGCTGCAGAGCTACCCCGCGGAGCTGTCGCTGACGACGCTGATCTGCGGGCTGGGCTCGGTGATGAGCGGCGCGGTGGCCCTCGTGGCGGAGCGCCGCGATATGAGCGTCTGGGTCATCGGCTTCGACGCCCGCCTCTTCACCGCCGTCTACTCCGTAAGCTTAACTAACCATTCGCCAAATCGCCATTAACGCCTCTTAATCGTACGCCACAAGTGTGCAGCCGTTACAATCAATTGTGCATACATGTTAATGAATGCAGGGCATAGTGTGCTCCGGCGTGGCCTTCTACGTGCAGGGTATCGTGACGAGGGCGCGCGGCCCGGTGTTCGTGACGGCCTTCCAGCCCCTCTGCATGATGATCACCTCGGTCTTGGGCTCCACCATACTCAAAGAAGAGATCACTCTGGGAAGGTAAATTAATCAACTCGTTAATTAATTAAGCACCAAACCATACTCTAATGAAGGAGTTGATTGATCACTAATCGACAGTAGTAGCCTTTCAAGAGGTCGCTAATTAAGTGACCAATTAAGCACTTGATGTGTCCATTTAATATACTACTCCCGTTCGTGTGGTTTCAGTGTGATTGGCTCAGCGATCATAGTGGTCGGCCTCTACTGCCTCATCTGGGGCAAGAGCAACGACCACCTCGACAAGCCGGTTGCCGTCGCCTCCGAGAAGGCCCTGCCGTTGACCTCGGTGGCCAACGGGAATGGCAACGGCGCCAACGGCAAGCATGTCGTCCTCGGGGACCACGCCGTCGACGTCGAGACGCCGGTGGTGAAGGGTGGCTGCTACTAGATAAAATAGAAGCCAGCTCGACCCGTTGTATGCGTGTGCATTCTGCTTGTGTGTGAGCTACAGAGCTAGTGTATAATCCAGAAGAAGGTGCATGCGTGGTCTTAATTTCTTCTTACATTTTGAGTTGGAGGGGTCAGATGATTTATTAGTAGATTGTTAGCTATGTAACTGGATAAAGATATGTATGAAGTAGTGCTGCTTAATCCTCTCTGCTATCGTAGGGATGGAATTAATTGTTGTCCTAACTACCTCTGCTTAACTTGAGCATCATCCCTCATTTGTAATGTATTTCACTGCTACCACTAAGTTTTGCTTCATTTGCAATAATATATCGGTGACTAGCTACACTTAATTCTCACGCTCTGTTCCATATGGAGTCCAATCGTATCCAAAGGTGCTGTCCTTTGAATCTGCAAAGAATATATGTGATGATCTGCTTTTCCTTGTGCTAGCTTTGCTGCCTCTTTCCGGTATGCATAATTCATGTCTTTAGCTTAGTGCCGGGTGACGCTGATCGAATATTTTGGCAATTGGCGTCCTTGTCTAAGCTAGCTAGCTGCAGCTCCTGGATATGACAAAGCTCCCAATTGATCTCTCTATGCAAACTTTAATAGCCTAAAAGTAGCTAGCCTTTGGTACGCGCACGAGGGGTTGATTACCATCTCATAAAGTTCCTATCGAAACACACTTACGTGCGTCGAATTTGAACCCCTAATAGGTGGAGTCATAACACCCACAACTCTATCGTCTCACCAAGAAGTGGTTACTAACACAAGATTCCCAATGAAATAGCTTTGCAATTTGCTTGCGCATTCTTCATTCTTTCAATCGAAGTCGACGTGACAACATTATGCAGCTCATGTAAGTATATGTTGCGTACATCCGTAGCAATGCATAGGGGAGTTGTATCACTACGGGTGGAAACGAGCCGAGCCGAGCTAGCTCGAGCTAAGCTCGTTTTGGTTCGTGTAAACAGAAGGCTTGGCTCGGCTCGGCTCGTTTCAGAAACGAGCTATGAGAGAGGCTCGGCTCGAAATGCGACTCGAGTCGAGCCGGCTCACAAGCGCTCGTGAGCCAGAAACTTGACTGGAAAGTCTGGGAGCAGCTGAGCAGTAGCACCAGCAAAGAAAAGAAATGTATGGAAGTATGGGAGCAACAGCAGCAAAGAAATGCATGAAAACTTCACAATTTTACATATGATCATTGAACATTTGAACACATCACAAGACATACAAGTATACAACAACACAAGAGTGACAAGATGCAGTTTGAAAGTCTGGGAGCAGCAGCAGCAAAGAAATGCATGAAAACATCACAAGTTTACATATGATCATTGAACACAGCACAGGACATACAACAACACAGGAGTGACAGGATGAAGTTTGAAAGTCTGGGAGCAGCAGCAGCAAAGAAATGCATGAAAATATCACAAGTTTACATCAGTTCGGCATTAGGAAGCATTTCAGTTTTCCTGCCAACAGCAGCAGGACAGACAACAACAGCAGCAACAAGAAACAGGCTTGCTACTCGATAGCAGCTTACTATCCAAGATTGTGGGATGAGTTAAAACTGCCACAATATTAACAACAAATCTACAGTAAGCTCTCTACAACCTTGTCATTTTGCACTTTTGCCTCTCCAGAACCTTCCTTTTTTCTGCTTACAATTATCTGTGTTCCTAAAAGTTTTGAAAAAGGAGCTACACTGGAAGAACACGAAAACAACAACAAAATTATATCACATACATAAGCAGAAAATCACCTATATGCCTCATATCATAAGTAGCAATGACTAAGGAAACCAAAAGAATAGAATAAGATTAGTTGGAGGCATTACCACACACTAGTTGCTCTCTACGACGCTTTTAGGAAATAGAATGGTTTGAACATCATCCTCTTCATCTTCTTCCTAAAAAGATAGATAATATTCAAGTTAGCTATGACATAAGTAAAAAAACAAAATAGATGATATTGTGGTACAGATGAACCTACTACAACTATGGGAGGTCTCATGTCATCATGTGCACCTCTTATCCAGCTGGAGGCACACACCAAATGTTGAACCATAGCCGGACGTAAAGAACCCCGATAGTCATCTAGTACTCTACCTCCAGCACTAAAAGTTGATTCTGAAGATACACTGGTAGCTGGTATAGTCAAGAAATTCTTAGCCATGTTTGACACAACTGGAAATCTATGTATATTCAAATTCCACCACGCAAGCAATTTGAAGTCCTTGTTATCTAAACTCTCATTCACTTCATCTAGGTAGATGAGCAACTCTGACTTTGAAGGCTCGGTAGAAGTGGAACGTAAGAATGACTGAAACTGAGATGAGACTGATGATAATAAGCTGCTTGTACCCATAGCTGAAGAGGAGGTTGCTTCACCTCTGTTGCCCATTCTGTTGTGCCGATGATCCATCTCAAACTGTGAATACAAATCTTCCAATTCAACCTTAACATCATCAAGCTCTTTTGCAGCTTTTGAGGGCTCGTACATTTGGTTGAAGCATCAACTAATGAACCTCATCTTAAACCTGGGATCAAGAATAATAGCAAGAACCATGACATTGTTCTTTTCTTTCCAATACTTGTCAAACTTATCCAACATTGCAGTAACCATTTTCTTCAAATGCTCATCTCCAGAAGTAATTCCAGCTCTTAATGCAATCTTGACATTAACTATGTAAGGATAAAAAATATTTGCCGTTGGATAAGTTGATCCGGAAAATGCACTAGTCACTTCAGATAAGGACTTCAATATTGATGCAATTTTTTCATAAAATACCCGATCTTGGCCCAATGGTTGCCATTGATAATTTGCATCCATGTCGATACAACACACTAAAACATCCTTATAAGCAATGCATACTGACAACCCCACTGTGTGAAGGATCCAACTCAATAAAGTTCAGCACACGACATTGCATAGCCCAATTTTTATCTATATAATGTGCCACCAAACACATATAGCAAATGTTTTAGTTAGAGGTCCACAAATCACAAGTTGAACTAATATGTGAGACACTTTTGAGACTCTTTCTAAGAACTTCTGTCGGACCTCAGAGCAATAACTCATGATCCTCTGTATAGATCGCACTAGTCCAGGACCAGCTAGTGCACACGGTGGACAACAAAAATAAATATCAACCATAATGATATTTATTAACTAAATATGGGCATGATCGCCAAAGTTTACATCCACGGCTCATAGGCCAAATTTAAATATAAGCAACGGAAGAAAAACATCGAAGTGGAAGAAGCCCACTAAGCCTGCCCATAGGCAAACGACAGTAAAACGCGGCCTACTCGTCCAAGTCTTCACCATAGTCGGAGTCATCTTTCTCTGTGTGAAGATAGCAAGGTGAAAACTTGTACTCTGCAAGTCACACGGAGAAATGCAATATAATGATAAAGGCAACAAAGGAAGGCATGTAGGGTTAGTTGAGCGTAAAGAAGTAATTTGAGAAATACAATAAATATATTGAAACTGCTGAATTTAATATAATAAGTAAAAATAGTAATTGTAAATAAAATTTATACCGTTAGTGCAAGCTCCGACCAAACACTAACCTAACCACGGGCATCCCACCCAGACCATCTTTTCCAAAAGATCTCATATGGATTCCATCCATCCATGTGCTTTCAATCTCTCATGGATTCCATACATCCATAAGGTTTTCATAAACCATTTTGAAAAACAAAGTCTAATTCGTAAAATCTTTTACTCAGCTTGCTCTTGACCATGGGCACGGCTATCCCGGATAGATTATATACTCTACAGAGGTAGTACAACTTTACCCACAAGCCATGATCAACTCATATTGCCACGCGATTAACACACTTCCTTAGGTGTACGACGGAGAGATCATGACAAGGTCTTTACAATGCAAAGCCTTCAACCTGGCCAAGCCAACACTAAGGTTTCACCCCAGTAAGGAATCCACCAGACCGGGACCCCCTCTTGAGCCAAGTGAGATTTCTCGTGGTCTACGCCACGCTCACTTTCAATCTACAACATAACTCAGGTTGGGATCAGCAAATTAATCAGTTAGAACTGTCTCATACCAGCCTTGTGGTAGTACAATATGGCCTTACAACAATAGCTCACAGATCGGTTCTTAATTTGACTTAGGCCCAAACCACATACTCATTGTGCCCGACAATTAACACCGTGTCACCGAACAACAGTGCATGGCTACACCCACCACCTAATTATTAGCCTAAGTCTAAACCGGATTTTATATTTTATTTTAAAATATTTCATAATCCTTCTTGACTCACCGAAGTCAAGAATACATTTGAAAACTTTATTATTTTATGTGAAAAAGTATCCCAAAATCAATATTATGTCTAAGCAGGTCTAAACATTTGATATAAAACTCTCTAGCCAATACTAGCGTACTAACTAGAGTTTTATTCTAGGGTGATAAAGTATCGAGGAATTCAATATCAATGGGAAAATTAACAAGTATGCAATAACTAAATTTAAAACTGAATTGAAATACCTTGAATAAAATTAAGCATGCAATATAATTTAAAACAAGATAATTTATTTGCAAACTGGGTTCAACATAATTAAGGAGTGTAACTTGCCTTGCTCTGCAGTTTGGTGCGAATCATCGTCGAAGAATTCTACTGAATCGTCGCTATCTACACGTGAAAATAACCGACCAAACTCAAATAAAATCCAAATAAACTCTAAATAAAAAAAGAGGATAGAAATAGATAGATTAGAATTTTTGATGAATTTATGAATTTGAACGGGCTCAATTGGAGTTAGGATGAAGGAAACGAGCTCTCGGAAGTTCGAAAAGAGAGAAAAAGAATAAATTGGGATTTTTGGAATTATTTTTCTAAAGAAAAATGGATTTATGACGTCAGCAGGGGATTTTATATTTCAACTGAATTGACGTCAGGATGATGTCAACCCTGTTGACTGAGACTGACTAGTGGGCCCGGCTCACGTGGACTGAGTCCATGGATCACAGGAATGGCTGAGGTGGTAGGGGCAGAGGTGGTGCTGGCATGGCTTCACACGTGGCTATTTTGGTTGACGTGGCAGACAGATGGCGCTGACGTGGTTGCCACGTGGGTCGGGGGTCTCGGGTGTTGACGTGGCAGTACACATGGCTGCCATGTGGGCTTGAGTGCTGATGTGGCAAGACATGTGTCTGCCACATGGGTCGAGGGAGAGGCGTGGCTGCTGACGGGGCTGGCGGTGCTGGGTGGTGTCTGCGTGGCCGAGGTTCGCTGAGGTGGCACACCACCGAGCGCCAGATGGCAGCCATGTCGCCCTAAAGTGCTGATGTGGCCTCGTCGGCGACGGGTGGCGCACGGGGACCGACGAACGGTGGTGCTTCTAGGGTCAGCGAGGGGTGCACGAGAGAGAGGAGGACACGGGGATTCATCTCACCTGCAGGCGGAGCTACGGTGAGGCGTGGAGGCGGCTCAGGTCTTCGGTGCGGTGGTGCTCTGGTGGCGCTCGAGCCCGGAGGAGTGGCGTCCGAGAACGACGAAGGCTCGAGGAAAACGAGGGTGTCGGCACCGAGTCTCGTGGAGGCTTCCTTCACCGGCGATTGCTCGCCAAAGGAGCTTCGGCGGTCGAGGCACCAGGAGCACAAGGCGGGGGCGAGTGGCACTCAGGAAAGGGAAGAGGAGGGCAGAGAGGTGTGGGGCGGAGTGGGGCGAAGTCGAGAGGGGGTTTAAATAAGACAAGGGAGGGGGTGGCGCGGTGAGATTCCTTGCTGGAGAAGGCGGGGAGGTGGCGGCAGCTGCGGGAGAAGGGGAAAACGGGTGCGGGAAGAGGGGGAGGTGGGACGACAGGCACGGGGATTGCAGTGCACGAAGGTGGGGCGGTGTGCGTGCGAGAAGGGGAGGGGCCGGGTAGGGCGGAGCGGCCAACGATCGTGGCAGTGGCACTCGCGCGGGGAAGAAGGAGGTGGGGGAAGACGAGCCTGACAGGCTGCAGATAGAGAAGGGAGAGGGTAGAAGCGGGAGTGGCTGGATGAGGATCGGAGGGCCGGGAGACATGGAAGAGAGAGGGAAGGCCGGACGAGGGAGATGGGTCGGGGCCCGTGCACGGCCAATCTGGGTCGTCCACGCATCGGTCCGAGGGGAAGGCGGAGCAAGAGCGCGCCAGCGATGTGGATGGATCCTGGTCGTCCACGCGTCGCGTGGAGAGGGAAGGTGGGTATTTTATTTCTTGTTGATTTTTATAAAACCCGAGAAAAACAAATAAAGCTCAGAAAAATACCAAATAAATTCCAAAAATTAGAAAAAAAAATTTACAAAAGTTCCTGGAGATGTTTTAGACTTAGATAAAATATTTACAATTTAATTTGGTATTATATTTGTATACTTAAAATACTATTTAATTTCAAAATAGATTTTAAACTCCAAAAAAATACAAAAAACCAGATAAAAGCCAAATAAATCCAAATAGGATTTTTATAGAAAATTGAAATATTATTTTATTTAATACTAGTTTTAGGTTTTTACTTAAATTACTTTTCAAATTCAGCCTTTTTAAAAACAAAAATCAAGGCAAATTAAAATTAAAACCTAGGCACCAAAACACTTATTTTTGTTTTAAACAAAATTAATTTAATTTAATAACCTTTTATCCATAAAATGAAATAAACAACTGGGCTGTTACAACTTCCCTCTCCGATTCATAAATGTTGATGCATTCATTTCTTATCGTCTTTCTACCAATGAACTGATATAATGGATTTAAGTACCTCATCCAAACATTAAACCAAGTATGTTCGACCATACTAAAGGGATACTCATGGGCAATTATTATCTTAGTAATAATTCGACGAGTTTCATCTTGATCATATTCCGTAGGAGTAGAAACAAAAGGTAAACCAGTCTCACCTCCCATGGCAGGAGCGAAGTTGAGTTTCGCTTGAGCTTTCATCTTAGCCACCTTGTTCAGATATGGCATGCACTTCGGTATATGCCTCATAAGATGTGAATTTGCACCCCCTTGCTTGTAAGACATGAGTTTGTAGCATAACTTACACTTTGCCTTTATATCAACCTCTCCTTTTTATCTTCGATAAAACATTCACCACCTTAAAGATCTTCCAACAATCTGATATCTGTTTCTGTCTACCAGTTGCCTTTGGAGATCCTTTCCTCCTTTTTGCCCCCCTCTTTGATATTCCTTAAGACACTGTACCCTCTTCTATTGTCAATGCCACAACGACTTCTTTAGTATCATTTGAACTTGAAGAGTCCACCGAAACATGTTTCCGGTCCTCATCAGATGGTACACCACCGTGAACATCATCAACCAAATCCTCCCAATCCACATCCTTGCTCGATGACTGTAATAAAATATTGTACAATTGAATAACAATAACATATACAACATATGTCAACAGAGTTCACTAGTGAAACATAAAGAAAATTAAACGGGGATCAATGTCTACTGCAAACTGCAAAGTACTCTTGCTAATCCATAAAGCAACCTTCCCTACATGAACAAACTATCTCAAGAACATATACATCATCTGCACTACTACACCTATAATTCTACATGATAAACCTAGTGAAGTTCCGATTGTGAACTTGCTTAAAGCTTCAGCACAATTCTAGGTTCAACATCTGCACTACTACATGTCTACATACATAGTTACACTCACTCAATGAGGCTGCTGGTTTGGCGAGGTCAGGAAGCAGCTAGGAGCTGAGGAGGTGTCCACCAATTGTACGCTTTCCCGCTATTGCTGAGGGGGAGGCCCCAACGTCGGCCACCTTCTTCCCTCGAGCACGAGACTCCATGCTTCGTTGACGGTCCATACGCGTTGGTTGGAGGAGGCCGCGGCGGATGGAAGGGTTGGAAGGGGTGCGGCGGCGTGACGAACATGGTGAGCAGCGCGCTGGTGGAAGGATCGGGAAGTATCTGCGGGCCGGCGTGGTGGATCGGGAAGGAACGGGGTCGGGGTGGATGGGGATTGGGGAAGGACGGCAGCCGCGCACGTGGGGAAGGAATAGGATCGGGAAATATCTGCGTAGCGGCGTGGTGGATCGGGAAGGAAGGGGGTCGGGGAGGATGGGGACTGGGGAAGGACGGTGGCTGCGCGCATGGGGAAGGAAGGGGATCGGGGAAGGACGGCGGTCGAACGCGTGGGAAGGAGGGCGATCGGGGAAGGACAGAGGCCGCGTGCATGGGGAAGGAAGGGAATCGAGGAAGGACGGCAGCCGTGCGCATGGGGAAGGATAGCGATCGGGGAAGGACGGCGACCACGTGCGTGGGGAAGGAGGGCGATCGAGGAAGTACGGCGGCTGCACGTTTGGGGACTGGGGAAGGAAGAGGATCGGGGAAGGATCGGGAAGGAAGGGCGACGTCGACACTATCCGCATCCGCTAACCGCACTGTGTAGGGTTAGGCTGGGCCAAGCTTTTTCAGGCTCGCGAGCCAGCTCGAGCTCGGCTCATTTTTGGCACGAGCGGAATGGTCAGCCGGCTCGGCTCGAAATTTCACTAGCCCAAGCTGAGCCAGCTCGGACTTGTTACGAGCCGAGCCGACTCACGAGCTTTGAGCAGATTTTCCAGCGCTACGTATCAGGTTAAAACCCATGCCACAAAGTTAACATAAAATTGTTATCCACACGTCTATATGATTTATCCCCGCGCACGAGCTCACTCGCTTTTATTGTAAGATCGAAAATTTCTCACCTGATGCGTTCCCATCTTCCCCCCAGGAATGGAAGAAGCAGAGCCACTCCGCCTGTCGGTCCTCTCGGCACGACCACATAAGCCCGCGCACGGTGGATCGACCGAGCGGCCGTCGTTTTCGGCACATTTGCGCGACAAAGTGGTGCATTGCGTGCACACGCAGGATCGCACGATATAAAGCCACAGAATACCAGAGTCCCGGACGCCCTAATTACGTTCGTCAGATGCTACTGAAAACCAAAAAGCTTGGTCAATCATGCATGGCTCAGAGTCGCTCTCAGCAGGGCTCCTCCAGATCGTTCGTGCGAGCTGGCTGGCTGGCTACCCACCGTTCGTGTTCACCTTTGGCCATTTATGCGCACCTTTTGTTTTACTTTTGACTGTCTTTGAATCAAAGAAGAATAAGGTGGTTCCCTTCGCAATTGTTCAAAAGAACATGTGGTGATCTAATCAAAGCGATTGAAAAAGAGATGTTCATAATGTGTGCGTTTTGAAACTGATGTTCAGAGTTTTTATAGAGGAAAGAGACTTTCGAGTTGCGACAGCCCAGGAAGGCCTTTTGAAGCCCACTATATATTCGTCTTGACAAATCTTGGCCCAGCGCATATCGAGAGTTCGAGATGTATTCCTTCTTCAAATAGTCGTCCGCATCACGACGTAACCCACGAGGTCCCAGGCTCCAACCCGTGAGCGCGGGCCCGCTCGTCAGAGACACACCACGCGATGAGAGTATTTAAAATTACAGGATTTAAAATTTCAAATCTTGAAGGTTAACATTTATCAATTTTAAATTCAAAACTAAAATTTACAATTTACAATTTAAATTCTCTCACTTAAAATTGAAACATTCAAATTTTCAATTCCTATTATTCAAAAGTTCAAATTTTGGATTTTCAAAACTTTTAATTTTAGAATTTGAGTTTTGATCTTTCAAATATTTGAATGATAAATTTTAAAATTTTGGAACTTGAATTTTTTAAATCCATGATTCGAAATTCAAAATTTAAGATTCAAACTTTCAAAAAGGGAATTTCGATATCCAAACTTGAAATTTTGAAACTTAAATTGCCTAAATTTAAGATCCTGAAATTCATTATTCAGATTTTAATATTTTTGGTTTCAAAATTCATGTTTTGAAAAAAATGATTTTAATTTGGATTTTGAATTCAGAAAGTTCAAAATTTGACTATAAGAAATTAAAGTAAATGATAAAAGTGCAAAAACAAAGATTTCTTTCCTCTGGTAATTTAAGATAGACATCCTTTTTCTACAGGAAATTGATTCCTAGAAATTATGGTAATTTGGTTCTCAATGTAATCTTGAATTCCTAGTTTAGTGTACTGGATGTTTTATCAAATAATATAATCTCATAGGATTACTAAACCATTCCTGTGAATCTTCGAAGGATTCCACTAACCAAACGCACCCTTAGGGGTGCAAACGAGTCAGGTAATTCCCCGACCGGCTCGCTACCAAATTTGGTTAGTATCGCATTCAGGAAGGAAGCTTGATATCCAGTCGGATTCGATATCGGTACCAGATAGCTAGAATCACATTCGGTAGCGAAATCGAGAGGGCTTTTATCCGATCGAATAGCATCCGTAAATGGTTATTCAGATAATTTCGACCAGATATCCGATCCAGCACCAGCACTCGGCCCAGCACCAGTTGCCGGCCCATGTCAAAGCAATGCCCAGCACCAGCAGCCGGCATGGGCGGGATGGATTTCTAATTTACTTTTCGGCTCATGTCAAAGCAATGTGATCACGAGGTAGTGGCACCATCTAACAGCTATACTGGCTCGAGAGATTGCCCAGAGCTTGTTGACTTGTACACCGCAAGCGCAAATGAATCGCCTACCGATTCCCCTCCACCTATCCGCGGCCTGGCGCAGCACGCCGCCCGACCGACCGCCGCGGCCCTGCCAGGGGTAGGTTGCCTCCGATGAGCCTGCTAACGCCGTCGCGTTTAAATCAGTCTTGTCATCCTCTTGCTCTTCTTCTTGTAAATCTCATCAGTAGATAGAAACAGGCACCGCTTATTTCAGCTTGAGTTTCTCGCTTCTGAATTATTTTTCACTATTCCTAAATTTTATCTTTTTATAACTTTTTGGCAATTTTTTGAGCTTATTTGCTGGTTCTTTTTTCCTGTATTTGTTTGCATTGTCCTTAATGGGCTAACCTATTTTTTTTCTATTTTCAAAATTTTCAAATTTAATTACACCAAATAAGTCATTATCAGCTACAGTGCAATTTCAGCCAGGTACAGTGAAATTTCAGCCATAAGCCACTTTTTTTTAACCCAAATGTGTAACATCCCGCCCATCTTCTAGGCCCAGAATGCTACCACCATTGCATACTTTTATCTTTTTTCAATTGCTAGTTGTTTTAAGCAAACTCTACTTTATTTATAATACAACTACCACTTTACAACATATCATTTTAAGCAACTATTCTAGCATACTAGTGGAGTTTTAACATGCTACCCAAAAGTTGATATGCGAAGTGTTGCTAGTACATGAAGTTATTCATGTACTACTCCCGTGCCGTGCATGATGTCCTCAACGGTCACCTAAAAAACAACAAAGCAAAGGTGGTCCAAAGACTCAACAAGTACAAAGCAAAACAATAAATAAGAGGTTCACGAATCAGTCCATAACCATCACAGTTTCAACAACCACTTGTTTCTATTTAATCTCTTTAAGTTCTCATCAAACAATCATTATGCATATGCACATGCACTTTGTTGTAGGGATGGCCCCCACCTAAGCACAGCCGGCCTGTTAGAAGACTGTTTGGCTCAAAGTGGGACATGTATAATGGCATAAATGCTCCTGAGAGGGATACTAAAATGTAAGGGTACCACTGTAAAAACACTCCCCATATATATATATATATATATATATATATATATATATATATATATATATATATATATATATATATATATATATATATATATATATATATATATATATATATATATATATATATATATATATATATATATATATATATATATATATATATATATATATATATATATATATATATATATATATATATATATATATATATATATATATATATATATATATATAGGAAAACCCTAAGCATTGCTCACCTAACTCTCCACTAACATACTCTTTCTCTGTTTGATCTGTAGCCACAACACACTTCTCTCTTATTTCTTTAGTCTATACTGGTATAGCAGAGTGAGCACTCGTCGATGCTCACCCAAGCCGGCTCTGTTTCCATGCGGGGCACATGCCCGTCCTTTTTCATACGGGGACTACAGTAGCCCGTCATTTTCATACGAGTGTCTCAATCTCCACTCCTGTAGAGAGCCACACAAAGTAGACCAATGATACCACAACACTAACTCTTTTCATGATATGCATGCAATGCAAGTTCTCCATTTATACATATCAACATGTCATGTCTCAACAATCGGTATTCATTATTCCTCATCATGCAATCAAAAATAATTAACTTGCCGTATGATGGTAAGCAATGCACCATCATTCATCTAACAGCAAACAGTACTTGAATTTACCACTTTACCATGCACTTGCCTGGTTAGTCTCGGAGACGATGCGTGGACAGCTCTGACCCAGGACCTTCACCTATATAAACGTCAACCCGACTCAACACATCATATCAAAACTAGTGCTTAAGCGAGCATCGACGACTCTACGCGCATAACCCTACTCTGGCATAAAACGCACGGGGTTAAGGACTCGTCACGTAGATACCAAACCCCTGTTTTTTCTTTCCTTTCTTTTTCTCCTCTTTTCTTTTCTCTTCTCTTTTTTCCCTCCCTTTTCTTCCTTTTTCTTTCTCTCCTTCAACTGGTTCGGCCAAACTGACCTCTCTATCTCTCCTCTTCCTCCTCATTTTTCTTGCCCGAATGGCCTGGCGTCTCCCAGGTGATGCGGCGGCGCACGGCTGAGCTCGGGCATTGCTGGCCCGGAGCTCACCACCAACGGCTCCTCTATTGCCCCCAACCTTTCCCCCTCGCCATCCCTCGGGCTGTCGGCCATCGGCTGTCGGTCCCCTGCTGCATCCCTCTCGGTCTTGGACTCCCTGTCACTATGATGGCTGCCCAGACCGGCATCGCCACCTCCCTTGGGCTCTCCGGTTGCGGCACGCAGCTGGCCAGGAACTCACCGACCTTCGACCATAACGCCTCCAACCGCCACCACCACAAGCTCTGGGCATCACTGGTTCACTCTTCCCCCCTCTTTACTTTTGTGCTTTTGATTTAGCTACTCCCTTTGCCTTGATCTAGTCTTGAGAACGCACGGTTGGGAAGGCTCAAGGTGGCCGCCATGTCGAGATTTGGTGGAGTGCATGCATCGGGGAGCATGCACTGCCATCCAAGGGCGCACGACGGTGCTACAGGCTCGCCGCCAATGCGTTGGGGGTAAGAATGGAGGCTTACTTAGCGTCAGCTTGCTGCCGAGTTGAGGAAGGCAAGGTTCGTGGACGATGACGAGGACGGCCACGTTGCGGTTCGGTTGGGCCTCCTCTCCTCCTTGTTCCCTCTTCCTCTTCTCTTCCTCTCGGCTGGCTTGCTCTCGGTTGAGGAAGGAATAGATAAATGTTGCTTGGCTTGGTTCTGTTGGTAGCCGAGCAAGGCTCTGCCTTTGCTCTCTTGAACTTGCTCTATTGTTGGTCGAAGGGAAGTAATAAGAGAGTAGAATGGCTTGGCTTCTTGGCTTTGCCTTGGTTTGGTTGTGGCTAGCTCTCTATGGAGAGGTGAAGTGGGATTGAGGCTTGTGCTGCGTTTGCTTAAGGGTATGGTTGGCTAGTTCTCTCTCCCCTAGATTTGTGCATTACCCAGACTACCCTTGCCTCATCCCTGCTCTTGTGGCTGATTGCCTTAAGGGCATTTTGGTCCAAGGGTGGGTTCTGCTCTGAATAAAGGTTTTTCTACTATGGCAGGTTAGTCAGTAAAAGGTAATAATTGAATTTCCTGCCAGATGATGAGAGCCCAAATGCGAGACGGTGCCGACCGTCCCTGGACGATCTGGGAAGCTTAGTGAGCGCTAATTTTATTCGGCATTCTAAAAACCGATGTGTCTAACAGCAAAAACTCTACTTAATTTTCTTTATTTTCCTTTTTACATTTTTAGTGGTATTACAAAATGAGCGGCACCACAATCGCTTGCTAATTGTGTATATGTGGTACTGAGCGATTCATGGTGCCTTTGAATGTATCCTTGATGTGGTTTAATGCTTAGGCTCCGTTTATTTCGGCTTAAACTTTTGGTTTCTGGCTTATTTTTTTCACTATTTCTAAATTTTATCTTTTTCTAGTTTTTTGAGCTTTTTTGCCGATTCTTTTTTCCCATATTTGTTTGTATTATCCGTGATGGGCTAACATGTTTTTTCTATTTTATTTTTTTAAATTTAGTTATGCCAAATAAATCACCATCAGTTATAGTGTAATTTCAATCAGCTACAGTACAATTTCAACCATAAACCAGCTTATTTTAGCCCAACCGTGCGGCACCTTAGTCATTATTATATATGTTTGTTGTAACTATGGTTTAATATATATTTCTTTTTTATATCTGTGATTTTGTTTATATTATCTATTTTTGATTTGAAATTGTTATATATCGTTCCAACGGTGCCTTATTCGAGACTCCAAATTTATATTTGTACTATATGTGTCTGAATCTAAGGGAGAAAAGAAGATATAAGCGATATGCGTCCGAAACTCCGAATCACCCTAACTCCCCTGCCCTTCCTCACGCCATTACTCCTGAGCTAGTCCAAGCTCCCCACGGCTCGCCACGACCGGAGAGGGGCGCGGTGGAGAGGCATCCAGGTCGGCGCGGATGGCGGCGGCGATCTTGCGGGCGCTGGTACTGGCGGCGGTGATGCTGCTGGGCGCGGAAGCGGTGTGGCTCGACCTGCCGCCGACGGGGACCAAGTGCGTTTCCGAGGAGATCCAGCCTAACGTGGTGGTGCTCGCCGACTACGCCCTCATGTACGAGTCCCACCCCACCGCGCACCCCACCGTCGCCGTCAAGGTACGCATGGCGCAATCCCCCCTCGTCCTCGCCTTTTTTAGTGCTCTTGGAGTCCCAGTTTTTAGTTCTATTTTTTCAATCTTGATCTGGGCCGGTGAAGTGCTGCGTTCTGGGATCTCGATGTAGGTGAATTGGGGCGTGATTGAGCTACTAGGTTGTTCTAACTTTTTTGTGCGAATTAAACTGTAGTTAGTAGATTGGGCTAAACGTTGAAATTAGTGTCTACGTGATAATTTGGACGAATTAAGTTAGATTAGTGTCTACGTGATAATTTGGACGAATTAAGTTAGATTAGTGACTACGTGATAATTTGGACGAATTAAGTTAGATATTCAGATTTAAGAGCAAGAGGAGAAATGATTCAGGCATAATCTAAAGTAAAATACACTTCTCCGAAGCCAAAAGGCGATGAATTTTATGTCTATCAAGTAGATGCTCAGGATATATATTCTGTGATCTATGGTGAGAGGAATACATGTTAATAGGGCAGTTCGTGTGGAATCTGTTCTTACTCTCTAGTGCTTGGCTTGGGAGACATGATGCAAATCGACTCAAAACTCCACTTGCCCATTGCTTCAGAAGGGGATAATTTGCTTTAATTTGAGATTTTCTATGCAGAATGGCACTCTCCTAAGTCCTACGTAACATACCTGCTGGATTCCACTTTTTCTTTGTGCATCGGTCCTTAAAATAGCATTCTTGTAGGTACTGACACTAATAGCAACTATGTTTGGGGGATAATAACACAAAGGTAAAGCAGAGGGTGTATTGCTATTCATTAGGGTTGCGAATAGGATGATGAGCATTAATAGATTATTCTAGTAAGTTGTAATCATGTGTGCATATGAACAGATGATGTGAGCACACACAGGTGACGTATGCCTCTACCACACCCTGTTGCAGATAACTCAGGATAACTTTAGATCCATAAGGAGTTTCGCCTACTCCAGGGACAGATGTTCATATATCTTAGCGTATACAAGTCTTACATGTTTCATCGGGCATTTGTAGTGATCAATTTTCAACATTATTCACACGATGCGTTGGAAAAGGCAAGCTAGCCATGCGCTAAGAGAAAAAAAAGTTTGCATAGGAACTGCAATTAAATCGTAGCTACAGATACATCAATCCAAGTCATGACTACCTCTTTTCTGCCAAGTATCATTTGATTTCACCACACATTAACTTGTCTGTTTTTATGAACAATGTACTGTGTTCTGCTACAGACGTATTTGTCTGCACATGTATACCATGTTCATTGGCACCTTGGCATGTTGTATGTCTATGAGTGTGGTGATTTTTTTTTATTTATGTTCACAAATGCACTTTTATGAATATTAGCATATAATGTCCATCAGTCTTGTCCAATATACCATAGCAAATAGGAAGGATGCTTGTTTAAGATCTTATTTATGGTACGTTCAGGTTACCTCACCATATGGCAATACTGTACATCACAATGAAAATGCCACAACGGGTCAGTTTGCATTCACAACCTCAGAAGCTGGAAACTACCTTGCATGCTTCTGGTTAGACAGTCCGGAGAAAGGATCAGGAACATCTCTAAATCTTGACTGGAAGATAGGGATTGCAGCAAAGGACTGGGATTCGGTTGCCAAGAAGGAGAAAATTGAGGTATGGGCTGTGTGTCTTTTGATTACTTAAATACTAGTACGGTCTAGTCCAAGTCCCACTGCACCTCAATTTAATGTATTATTTTTTGTTTCTGATTATTTGCAATCTGAATGCTTTTTGTTCAGGGTGTAGAACTAGAGCTCAGGAAACTTGAAGCTGCGGTGGAATCCATCCATAGCAACTTACTGTATCTGAAAGCAAGGCAAGTTATCTATTCCATTCTTTTTTGCATTTTTAACTGGTCCCATCTGGCTTCATGTGTAGAAACAAATAGATAAATGGATACCATTAGAAAAACTCTTAGTCGTCTTAGGAGTTGCAACCAAGATAGCTAAGGAGATGGCCAGGAACAAACAATGACAAAATGTACTATGCAATCCTGGGTCTTCGATAGTCAAGGCCAAGCTATATCAGCGTGAAAAGAGCAGCATCTGAAAATCAACTGTTGCTTCTGAATTTCATGATGGCCTGGATTTCTTTTCTACTCAGTACTGTAGCATATGATTATCCAACATGAACACACAAGATTATTACCACCTTATGCCATAGTGTTTGGAATCATGGTACAATGATCTGATCTATCTATGCAGGGAAGCGGAGATGCGGATAGTGAGCGAGAAAACAAATGCTAGGGTTGCCTGGTTCAGTATCTTGTCACTGGGAGTCTGCATTGTGGTCTCCGTTTTGCAGTTGCGGGATCTTCAGGGGTTCTTCCGGAAGAAGAAGCTGATTTAAATTCTCACTTGTTTGATTTGTGTACTCCAGTGTTAACTACCTTAGGAAAAGGACAGTTTTGTCATTTATATATTTCGAAAAACTCATATGATGGTCAAGAGTCAAGACGGTTGATACTCCATACATGATAACGAATACTATGTTCAATTAGGTTTATCCATGCAATGTGGTTTTTCCCTATAACCGCAGATGGGAAACAGGTTCAAAACTGCTACTTCAGGAATTATTGGGCATATATGGAACATATGTTGTGAAACTTTTATCTTTGTCTCAGTCATCTGAAAGCTTTTGTTGCGAAGGGAATTAAAAATGAAAAAGTGAGAAACTGGAGTTTGGGCCTTTGTGGCGCTTGGCCGAGCCATCTGAGCTTCAGTCGAGCAGGCCGTGCCACGTCGGACTTCAACTGAATGCTCCACTGGTCAACCAACACTTCACCTCAAGCTCGCAGCACAAGCACCGCACGGCCACCATGCCTTGTCTCCGCCGCCTGCTCCTCGCCGTCGTCCTTGCCGCCGTCGCCCGACCCGCCCACCCGTTCACCGAGCTCGAGTTCGCCCAAATCGCCGCTTCCAGGGCTACCTCCGCATCCGCACCTCCCACCCCTCCCCGGACCACCCCGTGTACATGAAGGCCGGCATACCGAGCCCCACGGTAAGGGCAGTGCTACTCGTTGTTAGTTGCTTAGTTCAGTGCACAATGATTGGTGGTAGTGAGCGATCCAATTCTAATTTGAGATGGTCTGAAAACATCATTGGTAGCATCTAAATAATCAGATAGTAGCGAGCAATCAGAATCTAATTTGAGATGGTCTGACAACATCATTGGTGGCATGTAAATAATCAGCACAAGTGCAGGCTCTCCAAACCGTTAGATTCCATAAATTTGCTTGTTTCAATAATACAGTGTGGTGATGAACTTTATGGGCTTGATTCTAGATTATGGAGTACTGGTAAATTACAATGTTTACTAGGATACTTCTGTTTGCTGCTTGTGGTTCGTGTAGCAGTACATTGTTTGCAAAGGCATATATTTTGACATGTAATTTTACTGGTTTCTTCAAAAAAAAAAAGACATGTAATTTTACTGCATTTTTAACGTACAGAGGTAATATTATCATTATGCTATGTTGTAGAGGTATACAATTACAACGAGCAAATGAACAATCCGAAGGATACAGGAAAGGAGATGGTAGTAATAGGTTGTAGGGCTTAAGGACTCTGCTAAAGTTTTTATCCATTTATAGAAGATGAACATGAAGCAATGGTGCAAAGATATGAAAAATACTCTCTAGAATGCAAATGTTCTCGACGAAATATTGAATCTGATTAATTTGTTGAAAAGGTCTATTAAAATAAATATTATCAAATTCTGCACTCTTGTCAATCATCATTCTGTGAATCTCAGATACAATTGGTGAAACAGTCTTTCATTTTTGAAGGCAGTATCTTTCTTCCTGTCCTTAAAAATGTATGCTGTCTTTAAAACCCCAGCCAAATGTCTCCCGTTGTGCATCTATTCATTCATTTATTTCATTAAATAAACTTATGTTGTTCTCATACAGTCATAATGACATGATGGCTAATGCACATGAGTTAAGTAAACATGTACTTGCAATGCACATGAGTTAGCTAAACATGGACTTGCATGTTCATGCAAGTGTGGGGCTCATGTAGCAGCATGCCAGCATGCACATGTAGGAGTTTTTTTTCTCCTGCTTTAGTCATTGTTTTTATCTTACGAACTCTTATGCTTATCCAATAAGTTAGAAAAACGCAGTAGAAGGAACTTTCTGTGATGGAACTACTCATAATTTGACCTCGGTTGACTGTAACTTCTCTTCATGTTCTAGATAAAATAGTTCAGTGAGAATTCTTATCATAATTTATTCCTGTAAACATTTTCACCCGTCCATCATTAGGGTGTCAAAATATGCATCTTTATTAACAATCTATATGCCTCCAGTTCTGCTGAGAATCCTGTAGATAAAATTCAACCTATCGAAATTAGTGTCACGAAGGTAGAGTTTGTCTTTGACCTCTAACAAATGGTCATAACGTGCTGATTTTGGTCCCTCTGTTAATTTTGTTCATTTCCAACTGTCTGCTGTTTTGTTTACTAGAATGAACAAGCTGATGCATTTTAAGTTCTACAGTTCGATTCAATCTAGTAGTGTAAAACTTACGCCAAACGTTCATTAGCGTTGCATGCAGCAAATAAGGCGCGAGGGATAAATGTTCATAAAACCCTTTTTTTGGGATAACAAAAACCTTTTTTAACATTGTGTTTGTAATATCTCTAGCTTCCCTTAGTTCTTATTGGATACATAACCCTTGATTAACAAAATCTCAAAAACAGAAACCTAGATTAACAATGAGAAGAATCCCATATGACTCATGTGATCAAATTTGTAGAGATCAACTTGTCATGCATGAGATTCTCTTAAACAAGTTAGCGGAGAGGATGAAATTGGACAGAAGATACCAAACTAAATCTTTGATAGACCAGAACTAACAAAGTAGAGTCGAAGGGCCAAAACGGACGGGATTACATTTCTGGGCCAAATTAAATTTCTTTTGGAAAGTCAGGTGGTAATCCTATACTTTTTCCTGAAATTAGCAATGTCGCGTGACTCAAATAATCACATTTAATCTAAAACCATTTTTTTACATATGAATGTAAGCATATTGCAGTACACATCCCAGTCTCATTATTTAGTCCTCCCTAGATTTCAATAGCTGTTCTGTTTACTACATTTGGCTGCATGTTATCTGGAGCACTACTTATTTTATACTACTTGTAATTTGCTCTGGACACCAAACTACCAATTTCAACTCCGAATATGTTATTACCTACATTAAGATAAAAGAACATATGCGGACGATGGCATGCAACAAACTCAACATTAGCATACAATTTATCCGTTCTTGTGGCTTTTGTAGTCTCTAAAGACAAATTGATGCAGGGCTTTGTGATGAATATGCAACCTTCAGAGGCAGAGGTGGATTTTGATCTTTGCCTTCCTCCAACCGAAGATACCGAACAGATCATCAAAACTTTGCTTACCAGGTGAAATTAGTTGTACTGTTATGTGGATAATAGAAAATAAATCAAATTCTGTATTGGCCAACGTAACGTCATGTATTACCTACATTCCTGAAATTCGTTATCATTGTACAGCTGATGAAGAAAGGACCAACAAGGGATGTGGCAGGACGTCCCATATTTACACCAACGAATGCGTCAAACCCATGGACCATGGTGGTCTGTATTTGAACAGGCTATCATCTCTGCGGGTGAAAACTAGCTAAGCCTGAGATTTTATCTTCAACAACAGATTCACGCTTTGTAAGCCAGATGGGCATTCCAGCCCTTGGATTTTCTCCAATGATAAATACTCCAATATTACTTCATGACAATAATGAGGTAATTGATCTTGGCCTGCTGTGTTTTTCTTGTACATAATGTAATGCCCAAGCTAAGTGTTATCTCAAAACTGCAGTTTCTGGAGGATAAAGTATTCCTGAGGGGTATCGAAGTGTATGAACATCTTATTAGAGTACTAAGAACCTTCAAAGGATGATTTATAATGGGAAACTGCCGTTGCATAAAGTGTACGTACTATCATCACATGTAACTAAATGGAGATACGGGGAGAAGCCACAACCATCATGCTCCAACTATCTCAGAATTGGTTCAGGCTGAACCGTACCAGAATAAACATGTTAGAAATTATGTAAATCCGCTGAAGATATTAATTTGATGGTTATCTTTGCAGATTTACATATTGATTCATGAACTGTAACAAGATGACATGAAGCCCACGGCTGGATTGATATTTATGTATTTGGAGGTTCCACTTGTTTCATTTGTTTCCTGAGGGAAACCAGAACTGCTGTACAATTGTTCTGTTCAATTTGTTTTTTGCACTATCTTATACAGTGGGTAAACCATTTGGGATTTCAAGTGAATTTTAAACGTAACTGTTCGTGGACATGTTTGGTACTGAAATTGCGGAGTTTATCTACGTGGGAAATGGTAGCGACTGCAATTTGCAACTATTCGAGGCAGTTTAACATGAAGTGTCATGATAAAGCGATCCAGAAATGGTAGCTTGGAACCTTGGAACTGTGGATCTATTTTGCATTTGAGTTGGGAACTGTGGATTGATCAAGAACTATCATTCATGCAGACCAGCATGACACGCATGACACTTCAGTTCCAAATGAGACTAGGCTTGTGCCTTTTAGACGACTTAGCAACACACTCACAATATAGGTGAACATGTAGTGACAAACCAAATGACTCCGAATCATGTGTATGAATAATCTCGATCTCTCCTTTTCTTTTCCTTATTATGAGATACTGGCCAACTAGGTTAAATAATCGATGCGAGTGTATGTCCTATCTTTCACGGTACTTGAATCACAAACGGCAAATAGCTCTCGGAAATTGCGCAATAAAACAGCGAGAAATAGTGTATGGGTGTCTATATATGCGCAACAGGCCAACAAGTACGCGAAACCTAACTTCCCAACAGCAGCAATTAACTTCTGTCCAATCAGCCGAACAGCAAACAGGATTTAATTAGATGTAAACCCCAGTTTCTCGGCTAGCAGGAACAGCAACTAATAGATCTATTTTCCTATCTTCCACAGCAGTAAAACAATAACTCTCAGATTGATCAAGTAAGACGAGAACAAACCGAGAAGAACAGCAGCAGATGGTAACTTGATCTTGGATCGAATCAACGCAGCAAAACTCGCCTTGATGATGCAATCCTGCAACCTGGATGACCTCCTACTCGCACACCGACACCAGGAAGAACACGAACTGGATGGTGGAGAATCCTCATATATGGGGCCGTTCGATACGGCTTTTTGGTCTGGCTTTGGGCTTCGGCTTTGGGCCAGAGAAATTAGAAGCCGGATTGAATACGACAGCTACGGGAAACCTAGGTAAAAGCGGCTTATCCCTCACTTTAGGGCTTGTTTGGGAGAGCTCCACCACTGAAAACGTGGATCTGGAGTAGCAGCTCCACCGTAGATCTAGGATCCCACCATGGAGTATTTGGCTTGTACAGCAGCTCCAGATCCACGAAATTGAGGTTTTGGTGGGAATAGCCACTTTTGGTGGGATGGGGTGTGTAAACAGTGGCATTGGTCGGTAATTACCACCCAACTCCACGGTGGAGCACCCCTTGAGGAGCTCCATGAAATCCATGGATCTGGCCCTCAGATCCAGGATTTTGGTGGATCCAGATTTCGCGTAGCTGGAGCGTTTGGGTAAAATTTCGTGGAGTGGAGCTGTTTTTCGTGGATCTGGATCTGGTGGAGCTCTCCCAAACAGGCCCTTAGACTCCACCAACACCTCCCATTCTCAGTGTATGCCTCACGCTTTCCCCTTCGCCCGTTCCATGCTCGTCCACCTCCTCTCCCCACCCTGGCCAGCTGCACCTCACCGCATCCATCCACAGCCTATCCCCTCCCCCCTCGATCCAGTTGAGCCGCTACCTTCCACGTCCGGTTGACCTGCCACCTTCCTCGCTGCCTACCCATTTCCTTCCCGTCTCCTTTGCCCCCAGGCCCCAACCCCCTCCTCACCCCAGATTTGCCCAGTTCCCTCAAGATCTGGTTGATCCGCCACCTTCCCCTGCTGCCTACCTGTTGAAATTTTAGGGGAATTTCGGTAATTTCTCAATTGAGAAAAAAGGTGATGTGGGGCCCACCTGTCAGTGGGCTGAATGGAAGAGATAAGGGGAGGAGACTGCATCTCCTCCCATGCGTGTGTGCTCGCCAGATCTATTTTCCCTGTGCGTGGCTCGTTCGGTAGATTCGATCTGCGGGGTTGCAGCAACTTCAGCAGAGAGGGAACGGGCGCTGGCGGCGCTTGCGGCCCAGGAGCCTCGGCTCCGGCCATTGGCAGCCAGCACGCCGATTGCCTCTACCCCTTCCTTCGCTCGGCTTTTAAAGCAAGTCACCTCCTCTCGTGAATGGCATCGGAAAAACGTGAGCACTTTCTCTTCCATTCTTTCTTCTTCTTCCCGATTTGGCTCTGGTTTTGGTCTTTGGAACCTCCTCTTCGCTTACAACCATCGGCCTTGGTGGTGGTTTGAGGTCCCTGGTGCTCATTGGAGAGACGCACTTGCCTGGTGCTTCTCTTGTTATTGTGTGGTGTTCCCTTCACCTCGGCTTTGTCGGCTTGGTGATTCCCGAACGACAAAGGTGGGCATTATATCTCCATCAACCACGCTCCTCTCTCGTGGTAGCACATAGGGGCACTGGGTTTTCTAAGTCACAGCACCTACGGGTGTGCCTTGCCCGGTTCTTGTTGGCGATTTTGCTTCCACCGGCTTGATTCACTTCTGCACAGCTTTGAGTGCCGTCTGCACCATGAGTATTTCAATTCTTTTGTTTACAAACATTGGTGACTGTGCTTGTTCTTTAATTTTTGATTTAAATTCAAGTACTAGGAGAGGCTATGTTTGCTTGTGGGCTCGGTTCATATGATCTGTGATGAATTTGTCGAATACTGAGATTGATCTAGATAACTAGAATAGGTTTGAGATCAAGTGGGTTGCTTTTTACTGTCTATACCGTATCTATTTGTGTTATCTCTTTCGGTTGATCATATTTGTTAACTAGCACTGTGATTATTTGACATGCAGTAGTAATATCCTCTGTTCAGTTCGATTCAGAAGAAATCCTTTTCTTTATGATATTCTTCTTATGAGATTGAATTTTCAATAATCTGGATATTGTCTATCAGACTACTGCTTTAAAATCCTTTGCATGTGAACATTTATTATATCGAAAGTTAGAGATTGCTATCCTATGTATATGCAAGTCTGTGATAGTAGGAGCATAAATTAGAGCTCAAATCTTGATTACTAGTTGTCTGATCATTAGTGAAGAGTTTCGACAATAGCATGAGAAGGCCAAGATCAAAAGTCTTGAGCAACTCTGTTCTGAGAGCAATATTCAAGCAATTCTTGTGCATTATGCTAGAGTTAATTGCTTCCCTGTTCATGGAAATACATGATATGTTCATTTAAGTAGTAATTTGGTTACATGCATTGGCTATATGCTCTTGTATAAATGACATGGTAGAATTACATGTTTATATGCTATTTATGTCATTTATATTCTGTTAAAAATGTTCTTTAATTATGCTTTATTTTGTTGGAAATTAATCTAAACATATCCTTATACCATATTTTCTACAACACTAGCCATCTCCTTCCTATCCTCCTTGCTCGCAGGCCCCACCCCCGAGCTGTGATTGTACTTAATACTGACAGTTTTGATTAACCATCTGTGATGAGATGTCTAGTATAGTTTGTTTTGTAGTAGTGACCCCATATTTTCCCGGTCCCCCACACACCTTCACTGCATTGGCGTCTGCGTCACAATCGGTGTCACACACCTTCACTGCATTGGCGTCTGCGTCACAATCGGTGTCCACGTCCACGCTGCCCTCCTCGGTAGCTGGCTCATCCTCCTACTCATCCACATTAGATGTCATGTCTCTCATCCAGTCAGAGTCAGCCTCCAATGTGCCTTCATCATCCGGATTGGGAAGCGGAGGTGACATGGCCCGTGTAGCTCCGCCCAGCTCGCTGCTCCGCCTCACCGAGTCCGCAATGCCCTCTGCTCCCGTCACTCCTACCGGACACCACAGCAAGGTCCTCGTCTCATCCATGCCATCATTGATGAACTCCCGGCCACGCTAAAGGTGCCAGCTTACTCCGCTTATGCATATCCTACCATTTCCAATTTTGTCTCCATACAACGGCACATTTTTGGTTGTGTGTGTTGCTGGGTGATGAGGACATCACTTCGATGCATACAACTAATGGATCTGAACCTATATACTGGCAAGGTCCAATCACACGAGGTCGCGCACAACAATTGAACTATCAGGTAACTTTATTTCTAGGAGCACATTTTGTTTCTCATGAGAATATGCTACTACCTAATGCATGTGATGTTCTTTTACTTAGGAACTTAGGAGCTGATCATGAAGACACACATGTGCGATTCAGTTCGGCCTCCGAAGACAGCACCAACTTCAAATATGCATAACATTCACATACGTAGTCCGTTTGAGGCCCATGAGTACTCGATGGAAAGCTTTTCTCGTCTTCTTTCCAATGGATCTGGTCTCATCTCCAAATTCCTCCTATGCACATTGCAATTACTCAAAGAAGATGTTGTGTCACCTGTTTGGGCCAACTTGGGCCTTGTAATGCTTGGGCCCTATGAGAAGGCGTCCCCTCTCTAGGCCTGTACTGTTCACGGCTGCACTATTTACATGAACAGTACCATAAATAGTACCACCTCTTATTTCTTAGTTTTGTACGACCTTCCCTCCCCTATTTAAGGAGGCCGCACCCTTTTAGTTTGCTTGGATTTCGTTTGCTTAATTTTTTTCATTGTGAAAACTCTTGTTCTTTGCTTGTGTTGACTAGACCAACCGTAAAGAACCTCAGCGGAATCCCACCTTTTGAACTCAATTTATATATTTGAAATTTCAGATTGCTTGTGATCTTGTTCTTGCGTGTTCTTCAGTTGCATGCAGGAATAGACCTTCGTGGTCAGGTCAACCGCGCTCTTGGAACGGTTGATAATGACTTGGTGATTAGTTTAGCGATTGCTTGGTTCGTACGTGATGCGTTCGTAGCCTGGATTATGAGAGTTGATCATCGCTAATCAAAATTATCCTTCTCATCGAAAGATCGGGACAACATTAGCACATCACTGGGTGTGGTCTCATGGCTGTCGTTCTTTCCCTTCCACTTCCACTGCCTTCGCTCAGATGGACAAGGCACAAACTCATGCACACCTACACTACCATGCAAATACTACATGCACTTCTAGTGGCGGATCCAGAAATGAAGCAAGGGTGAGACTAACTTATGATAGATTAGAAATCTCACTAGGTTGCAATTAAATTACATCATAGCAAAAGTACATAAGCACTAAATCAAACAATAATAAAATTACCCTATAAAAAAGAAGAATAAAATTAATTTAGAGCAATGGTGAGGCATGTAAGTCATTATGTGCCTAAAATACTCTAGAAACGGATAAAATCTACTGGCCATGGCAAATCAATACAATTGACTTTCCTTTATCCATGAAACCCTTCACCAAACGAATGACTTTATCATTCAACGCAAGGTACTCAGGAGCCCGTCCACTAGGGATTACAAGTGTAACATAGCTTGAAGCATACACACTGTCAAATGATGTTGTCAAAGCAAAATCATGACTAGACTTCTCATTGTAAGTTTGGTCACCTGCAATGTCATGAATGGTAGTTGAGCACTTTTCCTTGGCACCCTTATCAGGGCAAACTGCATCAACATAGCAACCAAGAGCTTGAAGAGACTGAAATGGGAACATAACCTCATAATCCTCCATGTAATCCTATTTAGCATGTAATTAAGCAAAAAGGTTCAGTACAGTGGTTATGACTTATGACAAATGCGAAAATCAAATACCAAGAATATGAAATTTAATTGATTGGGAAAGTTTCTCTCAAAACATACCCCACAAAGGAACAATATTCTTTTGTTCAAGCTTGCTATGGAGCCTCCAAGTGCTTTTGTAAAAAGGCTGATGAATATCTCTCCATCTAACAATAATCCTAGCAAGTAGCAATATATAATTCTAATTATTTAATTCAAATTTGGCACTTATACTATGGAACCAGGAAGTAGCTACTGATTAGTGAGTAGTGAGGCAATTTACAAACCACTGTGAGGTGGCTTGGCGGTGGATGGCTCTATGAGAACTTGATCTCTACAAGCATAAGCCTGCAACAATTAATAAATATCCTTTTAGATATTAAGAAAAAAATTGGATTATGATTGTAGAATCTCGTTGCACTTGATAAAAATTGACTCACAAAAGAACAACGAAGCTGAAGGTCGGAGGCAAAGGGCAGAGCCAAAGGCTAGAGCTGAAGGGCCCAGGGGCGGCGACCTCACCCGAGGGAGGAGGTTGCTGGGAGGACGCACCTGGAAGGGCGGAGCCGAACGTGAGGAGCCGTAGGTGCCTAGGTAGACCTGGAGGCTGGGGCCAGCGACAACACTAGAGGTAGGAGGCGGACCGTGCACAGGGGGGATCGACGCTTGCCTTGCATGTGCGTCGATCGGGCTACCGGGGCGACAAAAATGGGAGGCCCAGTGGCCCATTGAAGTTAATGGGCTAGACTGGGGCTACATGCTTAGCCCGGGTCCTAGGTCCGCCCTTGTGCACGTCCCCTTTGACTTGACTTACTCAGCCCACTGGAAAACAACCTAAGTCTTGATTATTTCCAACAACTTCTCTCCCTCTCCACCAAAGCTTTTAGGCACGACAACCAAGTTCTCATTGCCATCTTTGCTTCTATGCCTTCATACCCTTCCATATCGTCCTCTTTTACTCTCACTTAGTGTTAGACTAATTGGCTAGGTTTAGAATATTTGTGATGATGAATAATTGACGATGTTGTTTATTGATGTTATTTGAGGCGTGTGACATGTGTGGACTCATGTCAGTCAAGTTATAAAGAACTTGTGTCTGAAAAAAGATGTTGTTTTGGTCTTTGCATGTGTAGGGTAACTCAGAGGCGATCATGGTCTACGACGAGGACTGGAAGATGACTTTGTGCAAAGTCATAGTCCAGATAGTCAAGGATGCTGGAGAAGACGGTCATACTCGAGTTGGGGCGTGTGGAGATCAAAGATGTATGATACGTGTTGGAGCTACGAAGACACGATCCAGAGGCTACGATATGTAACAAAAGTTGAAAAACCCGTGTTATGCAAGAGTTTTGGGTCCCTTATTTATTACAATTGGATAAAAACTTATAGTCTTAGGAATAAGATCATGATTTAGGTTCTAGACTATAAATAGAGATGGGTTAGATTCTAACTCCAAAACTAAGGGATACTAATTTCATAAGTTTGAGAAGTGCCGAGAGGGTACCTTGTAGCTAAAACCGTAATGATACAATAATAAAGAAAATAGTACTTGTGCAATAAAAGAAACCAATCTATTGTAGGAGTGCTGTGGAGGCGCACGGCAGAGGCGCTCTCCTTTTTGTGCGCGTCCATGATATGAAGACTGCAGGAGCGCAGGGCGCCTCTACTTCTTGGTGGCGCTGGTGAGGCGCCCCATCAACAGCCAAGCGAGGTGTGCCTTCATGTGAAGACAACCGATTAGCTAGGCGTTGCTTTTTTTTGTGTTGTTTTCCCATCTCGTCACAAGCAAGGACCGAGTGCATCATATTGTGAGAAGCGGCGACAGAGTAAGGGTACAAGAAAAATTTTTCTTACAGAGAGGGGACTGAAATTGACATCTTTGAATTTTTAGTTTGCTATAGTAACTCATACAGTAACTATAATACCATACACTATTTGCTATAGTACACACGGTTTGATAGGTGCTGCTCGGTTGGACTGAAATAAGCCAGCTTATGTCTAAAATTGCACTATAACTGGCTGAAATTACACCGCAACTAATAGTGACTTATTTGACGTAACTAAATTAAAAAAATTTTAAAAATAGAAAAAAACAAGTTAGCCCATCACGAACAATGCAAATGAATACGGAAAAAAAGCTCAAAAAAGCTAAAAAGCCAAAAAAGATGAAATTTAGGAATAGTGAAAAATAAACCAGAAGCTAGAAGCTCAGGGCCTGTTCTTTTCAGCTTCTAAAAGCTACTTTTCAATTTTTTACAGTAACTAGTGTTTAAACAGAGTATCTTTTTAAGATAGGGTTTACTAGTTAACTGTAGTATATACTGTATCGACTTCATTTATATCGGCAAAAACTGCACGTGAGTTTCTGTTACTTTGTAATCTCTCGCACGAACAACCCAAAAGCCACAAGCTTCAGGGCCTGTTCTTTTCCTCCGAAGCTGGCGGCTTTTGGCTTTTGCTACAGTACCTAACTTTCAAACGAAGTATTTTCTCAAGACGGAGTCTACAAGTTAAACGATGTACACGTTAAAAACCCAACATCTGTAACATCCAAAATCACAAATGAGTATCTCTCTCCGTAATCTGTACCGTAAACAGTCAAAATTCAAAAATTTTAGCCAAAAGCTATAAGCCGCAGCCGTTGCCAAACATGCCAACCAAAAAGAACATGCCCTTAAGCCGAAATAAGCGGAAGCATGGTACCAGAAAAATATTTTTTCCTTTCCTTTCCTATCTTTTTGTTTTTGTTTTTATTGTGTTAATAGGTTAGATAATCAGGAGATAGTAGATTTAAAGAAAAAGTTTTCGCTATGGATTACAATCATTCAACTCATTCTCTGATTACCATCGACGATCCTACACTCATCATTAACAAGAATTTCTCCAATTAAAATAAATTGGGCATAACTTTTACCCGTTACATTAAAATTTGATGCAATGGCATAAATTAATACGGTTGTGGTGGTTCGATCCGCTGCTCATGGCAGGATTCAAGAAGCTTCTCGCCATCTTCCTGCCCGTCCACTGCATGTCTCCTGTGCCCAATGCATTCCAGCTGCACGCTGACGGGCTGAAAGATACGCATGTAAAGATTTAACTATTCGCGCTGTCCATTCCCCCGCTTTGACGAACGAACTGAGAGAAAGAAAAAGGGAAGGAAAAACTGAAGGATCATGGCCTCACTGTGGCACACTTACACCATACTATCAGGGTTTTATTTCTGCGAGCTAGGCTGTTAAAACGCGTGAGTGTGGGCCACGAGGAGACGCAACCGGGCGGGTGCTGATGCTAATGCGTGCTTTATTACGAGTATCTAGGTGGCTTGTGAGACACCGGCTCTTAATCCCATTATTGCGAACACCTCTGCCAAGTGTCTCATCAAAAAAGCACCTCTGGCAAGTGGACATGCATGTTACATGTATGCTAACGAGGCAGAGGAAGAAGAAACAAGGTACGTACTTTTTATATATATAAATGTGTGTGTATATATATGTGTGTGTATGTATATATGTGTATGCGCGCGTGCAAGGGTGCGTGAATAAGGTAGCTAAATCACTTGCCGTTTTGACCCCTGGCACGCGTTCAGATTCACACGTATTGAACGCACCGGGCTAAATTAAACAATAACAGATGGATATACTAAAACAACCAAACAAATGAGCGACATATACTGCTACACCTACATTGCATTTTGTCATGGGTGTAACTATCGTCTCGTCGGCAGGTACATACGTCAGGCAGTCTAGCCTGAGAGCCCCGGCGCGCATCCTGCCAGTAGCCACACGCGGTTTCGGAGGCGCCGCCCATCCAATCCACCCCCCACCCAAGTCCCCGACCCAACCACCTCTCTCTTCCTCGCCTGCAACTTGCGGAGCCAGTGCCGCTCCAGCTAGCCTCGCCCCTGGTGCGCGCGACCAAAATCACACGACTTCGTACCGTGTTTGTTGCCGTGCTGACGCCGTACGCCGCCACTGCCGCGCGCCTACATCCAACCTATCCCCCGTCGCCGTCCGATCCCGTCCCCACGCGCCACCCCAAGACCCGCGAAGCTGCCGCGCCGAATAATCAAAGCCCCCGCCGCATGTTACTCCCTAGCTAATCCCTAGAGTGGTTGCGAGGGCGCGCGAGTTCTCACCACTGTTCATGGGACGAACTGAACATCGGTCTCGCGCAGCCGCGCGATTCGTCGTGGGGGAAAAGTTGGAAAGTACATGTGGCCGGCTAGCTAGTAATATCTACGCATGTCATGACCTAGTGCGCGCAGCTAACTCGTTGGCAGGTTTACTTACAGCTGGGGATGGCTGCACTACACATGCTGCGGAGTTGGTTTTCGGTTACAGTCGCGAGACCGAGCGCCCAGGTTTCAACGTCCAGGGTGTGTGTCTGCACTAGATAAATAATTAAGGTCTGAATTTAACTCTGAAGCCACATGCCAGTAATTGACCAAAATGTGAAGTCACAGGAGTCTACCCAGTGTGGAGTATAATAAGCTTACTGCTTAGTTAATACATTTTCTAGTTATATGTTAGTAAAGTTGTTAAAGCTGTAATGATATGAAAGTATTTTTAGTGACCAATCTAGTGCTATTATTTTTATGTGACAAATCAAAATAACTTTATCTATATTAAAGATCAATATTAAAAGGTTGGCTGCACATATTCTAAGATGATATTTAGAAAATAAAGGGGGGAGTAGTATATATGTACCGGTAGTATAATTAAATTAGCCGTCAGGAGCATCTGTTCCGAGTGACAGGCAGCTGCAGTTGACACTTTGAACTCGGTTAGCCAGTTAATGTTTACAGCTGTACAAATCCTACTAGAACAAGCCACATTCCAATTAAGCCACTATATATCATACTGCACACTTGGGTAAGCTTGAAGGATATGACGTCTACGTTACAAACATCTCGCACAGGATGCTTCCTTTGTTTTCTTATTTATTCCCTCGGCGTTATTGGCAAATGTACGACTCAAGATTATATATATGTTATTTGTCACAGTATCGGTGTGATGTGAACAAAATAGCTATTCAACTGCTAAACAATTGAACAAACACATAAGCCACCTACATTGGCACAGTTCTGACATGTATCCTATAAATAAGGCATCAAAGTATCAACCACACCATACTGGGCACAGCACACAGACATAAGACTTGCATTTGAAAGTTGAAACCATCACTGTACCATTGCATCAAAGGAACCAATAAGCTAGGCGTCATTTGCCAAGAAGCTTTGAGCTAGCCATGGTGAAGACGGCAACGAGCAATGACGCCTCGGCGGCGAAGCAGCTGAGCGGGGGCGGCCATGGAGGCAAGAAGACGTACAAGGGCGTGAGGATGCGGAGCTGGGGCTCGTGGGTGTCGGAGATCCGAGCGCCGGGCCAGAAGACGCGGATATGGCTCGGCTCCCACTCCACCGCCGAGGCCGCGGCACGCGCCTACGACGCCGCGCTGCTCTGCCTCAAGGGCTCCGCCGCCGCCGACCTCAACTTCCCCGTGCGCCTCCCTTTCGACGTCCCCGCCGCCGCCATGTCGCCCAAGTCCATCCAGCGTGTCGCAGCCGCGGCCGCCGCCAATGCCAGAGCTACCATCTTCACCGGCGTCGACAGTGCCAGCTCCAGCGACGCCACCACCGCGGCCTGCAGCTCCAGCAATGCCTCGGCGGTGAGCTCCCCGGAGACGATCAGCAGCGAGGCCGCCCACGACGGCGACTTAGACTGCGGTGACGTGGACTACAGCTCGCTCGCGGACATCGAGGCGTTCTTCCAGTCGCCCAAGTGCATGGAGTACGACATGATGGACCCGTGCAGCGCGTTCTTTGCGCCGGCGCCGATGGCGATGGAGGACGAGTGCAGCTGGGAGGAGGAAGGCGACATTGGGCTCTGGAGCTTCTCTCTGGACTGAAGTGGAGTCAGAGAAGACGAAGCAATGAAGCAATTGACTAATCGTTAATCAAGTGACCAGAATTCAGAACTGGTCATGTATGGTATGATAAGTAATTAAGTATATTTAATTTCATATATATGATAATTTGATTTAAATGTATACATATGTAATAATAAGCTAATTAAGCGTTGTGGGGGAGCTCTCATGGAGCTACATGTTTTAAGGCAGCTTCCGTGGAGTTAACCTCCTTACAACTGCTTGTTTCATGTGTAAAAGCTACTTTGCATGTATAAGAAATGCACAAGGAATTATTATGGTATCTGGCTAGCTGCAAATGGTGGCATCCATCCAAACAGACACGAAAGGCCCAACCTAAGAAGTTTACTAAAAACCTATGCTTCATACTAATCCAATTTGATCATGACAAATTAAAGTCTGTGATCCAATGAAAAATAAAAAATTAGGTTGTTACATCATCTGACAGGTAGATATATAACCTAAACACTTCCGTTACGGCAATGCATCATGAAACCTCAGATCAATCTGCCTCAGCATGTTGTAAACAAAACCACCGTTATTGTTCTTCTTTTAGAAATTTGATTGCTCTTTTGCTTTAAAGTTCTCAGAGATACACACATTTTTTTTAGCAAAACCTTGTTTTCTTAGGACTCAAACGGAGGGCAAAGCGCCCACCTGAACTCAGTTGATTAACTCAAAACTGTTTGTTACAATGCTAGGGGGGATAGCAAATCCACAGGGGTCCTCCCGGGATAAACAGAGCAGGGCGAGGGGATGGGTGGAGATTACAGAAACTTAAGTAATTACATCAATAAGTTGAGAACACCATGACAGGGCATCGTCGGGGGGTCATTAATTGGAGGACCCACACACTTTCCACAGCTCAATGTGTTTGTTGAAGAGCTGAAGAGTGGCGGCGGTGTCCATGACAATATGATCGAGGTTTTCCTGTTTGTGCGCTTCCAGATCACCCATGTCGAGTACAGTGACTGATATCAGTCTCAAAAGGATTTGAAACAATGTGATATAAAGAGTTCTATAAAAATTCTATTAGAATTAGGATACCTACCTTTTTTGTAAGATTTTTACTTTATTTTAAAAGAGGGCTAGAGTGTAAGATCGAAGAGATGACTTAAGCGGATAAATAGACATTTTAAAAATTTCTTTGGTTAAAATCAAGTTTAGATGCGGAAGCGTAAAGTAAATCAATTTTGCTCCATTAAGACATAAAACATCTAGTTTCACCTATCTATACCAACAACCTAAGTCAATATTAAGTTTTGCGATCCTAAGGTGACAAGCAATCATTTCAAATTTAAGAATGTAAATTATAAGAATATAAAAGAGCACAAAATAATCAACTCATAACGCCTTCCCAAGTTCTCTTCATGAGACAACCTATTTCATCAATTCATGAAAAATATTAGTCCCACAAATAGTTGTTATCAATTGTCAAAACTCACCATGAACATATAACGGTGGGGCTAGATTCTTCATAGGGTGATCATGTAAAGTCACGAGGGGTGATCATGGAAAACCCAAGCAATCAAGCAACAAAGCAAGGAAAACACCCATCCAAAGGTAGAGGTGCATGAGAGAATTAGAGACTAGGTTATTCTTTAGTACTAGATTCTTGTATATGGTAAGGATCATAGAGTTATAAGAGATTCAAGAGGATTATCAGAGAGTGATAATCCATTGTACTCTTTTGATGTTTTGCTTAAGAAATTTGTAGTTTGCTTCGCTAAATCTTTTCTCTCTCGTCGTGATTTCTTCAACATCGTTATTTTTGTTCTCTCTATAAGATTAATTTTCTTTGTTCTTGATACTGTACACACTCGTGTCGTATCTCACAGTTTGATACGATCTGGAGGCTACTGCGCATAAGAAGGGGTGTCAGAGTATAGCAAGTGCTATCAGAGCCAAGGCCGGATTAATCTGATTTGTGAAAAGATCGTAAAGTGTCAAATAGCACAAAATCAAAATCATTGTCAACAATGTCACATCAAGTAGAGAAATTTGATGGCGAAGAAAATTTTAGTGTGTGGCAATATGTGGCAATCTGTATGTTTTTGGCTTAAAGAATAATCTAATATCTGTAAAATCGTTTGAGACCGAAGGTTGTGAGGACTTCAAGGTGGAGTCATGCGAGTAACTTGCAAAGGACAGGTAATCATGAAGAGTATCTAGAGCAATGGAATGTACCAATTGATGAGTACACCTAAAGGAAGGGCAATCAATAAGAGGTCTGATAAAAATCCTCGCTAGGAGAAGGAAATCATATCGTTAGCAGTAGGTACTCATATTTCATCTACAATTATATGCGGAACTGCAAAGATAGTTGCAAAATCTAGCAGATGAAAGGTAAATGTGCTAACTGTTGGAAGAAGGAAGACGTGGTGGGACCAAGCACACTATTCTAGCGAGCAAGTGGAGCTCAGAGGCGATATAAACCTATGGCATGGAAGGGTGTAGGAATAGGTGTGGTTAATCAAACTATATAATAAAGGAGCTCTCGAGTGGAGGGTCTGGACAGGGTAGGCCGTACACTGACATACACATTGTGGTGATGTGCATGAACCCCTGTTGTAGTGGCACTCCTAATGGTGGGAGGAAAAACAAAAAAATACGGAGCCGATTTGGAGCAAGTTTTTGAAGGAGCACAATGACTTCAACATATAAAAGTCAACGTGGAGATTGTTGAGTGTGGTGACTCATATCCTAGTTTTTTAGGATTTAAAAAGGTTTGCTATAAGAGTCTTAGATGAATCCTAATAGGTTTAGGACATACTCCACTTTGGAGGAGGGTTAAGAAGACTGTAAAGTCATATGGGGTAGTCATGGAGAACCCAACAACTAAGTAACAAAGTAAAGAAGTCACTCATTCAAAGGTAAAGATACACAAGAAAATTAGAGACTGAGTTATTCTTTAACACTATATTTTTTATATAGGGTAAGGATCCGAGGATACTAAAAGATTCGAGAGGGTTGTGAGAGAGCGACACTCTTTTGTATTCTTTTGAGGTTGTGTTTAAGAAATTTGTAGTCGGACTCGTCAAATCTTTTCTCTTTTGCTATGGTTGCTTTAACGTCATTATTTTAATTCTCTCTTAAGATTTACCTTCTTCATTCTTAATACCATACACGCTTATACTACATATTACATCAGAGCATAACAACCCATAAGGCATGTAGCAGGATAGCAGAGGCCCATTTCGATCTGAGGTTGAGACGGGCAACCATCGATGCACAAAGAACTTCAAGATTTTAGTGGCAGACACTTTGGGGGGATAGAAGTGCTGCCCAAAAAGCTTGGATACTCGGGTAAGAGACAGAGATGGTGAATGCCTTCCTCAACTCCGGGGCAGAACGGGTAGTCATGATCATCAGCTCAACGCAAGTCGTAGAGGAACGACTTGGTCCTTGTTTTCCCATGGCGAAGGATCCAGAAGAAAATCTGTATTTTTTTTTTTGCGCGAAGTTATCCCAGTTGAATTCTTGTAGCGGAGGGCCACATCCAGAGCGGTGGATCATGCGATACAGTGATCCAGACTGGAAATCTTATTACAATAGTCTCTAAGGAAACTGGAGTTGCAGGCAACAAGTGCATAGTCCACTGCTATGACAGTCAACTTTTGCGAGCTTACTGTAAAAAGAAGCACCGTAGTGCCATCGCCAAACATGTCTACGATTCATTGGTCATTGGATCTGATCTTCAGTACAAAATTGAAGCTGTCTATTTGCTAGCGAGTTGGGTATAGTCTGCATTGCGTAAGGCATCAAGACAAACAGTGCTCTGAACAGTTCAGCAAATGAACAGATGCAATAAACCAGTTGCACAACAATTGCCTTTTCCATCTGCAAGCTGTCGAACTTCCAGCTAAAGATTACCATTCAAGATGTGAACTTCCATCCGCAAACTGTCGAACTTCTTGCAGTGCAGAGATACATGTATATGCACAACCTAACGTGCTTCGATAATCATGGAAATTACAGCCTTAGATTACTGAAAACCTGTGCTACACTGCTGCTAATTAATCCAATTTGATCAAACAAAAAGGAATCGACTATATGGTACATATGTATATAACTTATTGGAAATGCTATACAACTGCGTCATGTTGTTTTGAGGGGTTTCGGTCGAATCTCTAACCTCAAGAAGTGCTTGAAAATTTGTGCACCCCCACATCTATCTCCGTCTTTTCGCCAGCTCGCTCGCCGCCATTGATTGCCCCGACGCCAAGTGCACTCCCAACTGTGGCGGGACCTTGCCAACGCTGGCGAGGCACTGCTGGGCTAAGCGATGGCAACGGGCAGGAGATCATGGCGACAACCCTGCGTGCTACACCCTGACCCCTATCAACCCTCTGCTCGCCCTGCCCCACGAAGGCTAACAGGGGAGAGTACGCTTTGTTAGGAACTTCGGTCGATCAACACGTTTGAACTCACACTTGAACACACACGAAGTTGGTAGAACAGAGCAAGAACACAAGAGTTGTTGTGCTATTAGAAAATTGATAGCGTTTTTCTGTTGTATTAGACTGCTATTTAAATAAATTCCTAGTCTAACTCTGGTAGTTAAACCACCCTTATTACGCGTCACTACCTACATGATTCCACGGACCTAGGCCATAACACGCACAATGCTAACAAAACGGAGAATGTGCTCTCGCATGGACTTAGCACGCGTCGATCATTTTCAACAGTTACAACAAATCTTCGACCACAGCCGCTACGACCACGACCACGGCCACTACGACCACGGCCGCTACGACTTATGACCAGTAGCTCTATGACTACATAGTAACTCCACGATTGCTACAGTAAACCTACGACTGCAACAGTACTCTACGATCGCTATAGTAAAATTACAACTGCAACAGTACTCTGTGACTCGACTACGGTCGCTACAACTTATGACTTTTGACCATGGTGAATGTGCTGGATTATTCAACAATCTTCCCCCTAATCCTTGCCACGTTCCCCTGTGATCTCCATGATGCCAATTGTTGTGCGCTAGTTCTGGAACTTGACGTGCCCGAGCAACTTTGTAAGAATGTCTGCGAGCTGCTCCTTTGTGTGAGTATACTCAAGGATGATTTTTCCTCCATCAACACACTTACGGATGAAGTGAAAGCTGGTGTCGATGTGCTTGCTCCGATCGTGAAAGACAAGATTCTTGGTTAAAGCAATGGCGGACTTGTTGTCCACCTTGAGAACTGGCGCACTGGGCTCTGAGCAAAAAAGTTCACCCATCAGCCGAGCTAGTCAGATACCTTGACATGCCGCAGTCGTTGTAGCGATGTACTCCGCCTCATAGGACAACAGCACCACGACTATCTGCTTTTGCGACTGCCAGGCGATGGATTGCTTTTGAGGAAGAAGAGCACTCCACTGGTGCTTCTGTGTTTGTCGACGTCGCTGGTCATGTCGACGTCGTTGGCCATGTCGCTATCACTGAATCCCAACAATAGCGGCCGACCGTCTTTCTTCCTTACGTAGTGGACTCCGTGGTTGCGTGTTTCGGTGATGTAGCGCAGTATGTGCTTGACCGCGGCCAGGTGATCTTCATGCGGTTCCTCCATGAACCGACTTGTGTAGCCCACTGCATAGGCTATGTCCGGCCGTGTGTTCACAAAATACCAGAGGCTACCAACTATACTTCGGTACTAGGTGGCGTCTACCAGTGGGCTGGAGTTTGATTTGCTCAGCTTCAAATGAGCTTCCATCGGTGCTTGACAGCTGTTGCAGTCCTCCATGCCATTCTTCTCGAGCACTTTGAGTGCATAGGCCAATTGGCACAATGAGATGCCACTTGGCCCTTGGCTCACTTCAATGTCGAGGTAGTAGGAGAGCAACCCAAGGTCACTCACTCGAAACAATTTCTTCATCTCGGCCTTGAACGCGCATATGTCAATGACTTCAGTGCTGGTGATGATCAGTTCGTCGACATAGACTCCAACGATTAGCCGACGCGTGTTGTTGCCATGTTTGTACACAGCATGCTCGAAGATGCTCTTGTGAAACCCCAGCTTTGACATGCTAGCATCGAGCTTGGCATTCCACACTCTGGGTGCTTGTCGAAGGCTGTAAAGCGCCTATTAGAGTTGTAGTACCTTGCACTCACCGTTGTCGATGATGAACCCAAGCGGCTGAGCCATATATACCTCCTCCGTCAGATCACCGTTGAGGAACGCAGACTTGATGTCCATGTGGACTTGCCACCCCTCGTGCGCCGCCACATCAAGCAACAACCGAACTGACTCCATGGGCGCCAGGGGCAAATACTTCCTCGAAGTAGATACCGGTCCGTTGTATATAGCCCTTTGTGACCAGCCACGCCTTGTACTTGGAGATGGCGCCATATTCATCACGCTTCACCTTGTAGACCCACTTGAGCCCAATGGGTCGGTGGCCAGCAGGGAGATCGATGAGCTCCGAAGTGCCATTGTCCTCGATCAATTTCATGTCCTTGAGCATCGCCTTGCGCCAGCACTCGTGCTGCTCTACTTCGCCAAAGGATGTTGGATCATCAACAGTCGTGAAGAGTAGCCTAGTAGAGTCGAGGTCACGTGGTGCAAAACCGCAGGGTGAGGCTGGCCTGACGATATAGTAGCTCACAGACTGGTCCTTAATTTGACTTAGGCACCAACCACATACCCCTCGCGCCTGGGAATCAGCATTGTGTCACCAAACAACAATGCATGCCAGCAAGCACCCACACCTAACCATTTGCCTAAGTCGAAACCAAGTTTTTATATTTTGCTTTGAAAGATTTAATATACCTTCTTGACTCACCGAAGTCAAGAATAGATTTTATAAATCATCATTTTATGTGAAACAAATCTTCCCATCCAAATTATTCTAAGAATGGCTAAGCAATTATATAAAAGTCCCAGTTAATACTAATGTACTAACTAGTTTTTTATCTAGGATGACAAGGCATAGGAAGTTCAATGTCAAATTTGGGGTACATACAAAGGACATGGGTATAAATAGAATTTAAATCAGATTTAAACTAGGTTTGTATAAAAGTACGCATGCATAATAATTTAAAAACAACATAAATAATTTGAATTACTGGGAACAACATGATCAAAGGTGTAAATTGCCTTGCTCGAAGTCTTGATGTTGCGAGTCGTCGAAATCGAACTCTCCGGAAGCGTCGTAGTTTAAATACAAAGAACCAAAGAAAATAAATTCAAATAAAATTCAAATAAATTTCAAAAATTATAAAATATATACTAGGAGATATATCATAAATTTAGATGAATTTAGGAAAAAGAATCAACGGATTTCGAGTTCAGACGACGAAGAATGCGTAATCGGAAGATCAGTTGGAAAGGAAATTACTGGAAAATATCAAAGAAAGGAATAGTTCTCAAAATCTTCTTTTTGGCTAGATTTTTAGTTTGTTAGTGTGAAACACAACTGGTGATGAGGAGAGGAGGTTGCGGTTATAGGCTAAGAGGAGCAAAGGAATGGCCACGAGGGAAATCTCATTATTTCTTTTTATTTTTAGAAAAAGAGAAGTGCCAAGAAAATTCTTGGACCTAAAAAATATAATGGATATTTTTATGGAGATTTTGCAAGATTTGAATTTGAATTTTGGAAGTGCACTGAAAATTTTTGAATGGAACCGAGGCTTGGAAAAAGAACTGGGTTTTGGAATTTGAAATTTAAAATTTTAAAATTCTAAATAAACTTGAAATATTTAAAATGATGGTAGAAATAGATATATTATAATTTTTTAACAATTTAGAAATTTGAATGGGTCAAATTAGAGTTAAAACGAAGAAATACAGGTTTCTGGAAGTTTGAAACTAAAGAAAAAGAAAAAGGTGATTTTTAGAATTATTCTTGTACTGGAAAATTGGATTATGACATCAGCAAGAGGATATCTTTTTCGACCAAATATTTTTCAATAGAAAAAGGGTTTTAGTCATTGATAGGTGGGACCGGGTTTATGGTGGATTGAGTTCATGCACTGGCTTGGTTCACCGTGGACTCGGTCCACTGCTGACGTGGCAAAGAAATGGGAGGTGGCAGCCAAGCGCTGACGTGGCTGAGCCGTGGCGCCGCGTGGCTGCCACGCAGTTGCCACGTAAGCACGAGCATTGATGTGGCCGCGCCAGCCGAATGTGGCGCTCGGCGGTGGTCGACGAGGGGTGTGGGGGAGAGAGGAGATGACGGGGAATTCGCCTTACCTTGTGGTGGGTTCCAGCGAGCTTTGTGGTGGTCGGCGGCGGCGGTGAGAGCTCATGGCGGGGAAGGGCTCCAGTGATGTTTTCACTCGGTGGAGGGGAGGTAAGCATGCGCCTGAGCCCGGCGAAGGCGAAGACGGCATTTGTATGGCTCGGCACGGCTCCGACTGGTGGCAATTCCTCGCCGGAGGACCTTCAGTGCTCGGCGAAGAGGGGAGATGACACTAGAGCGTCTCAGGCACGTGGAGGAGGAATTGGAGGAGGGGAATGGGGCGGCGCAGCTAGGGGATCCTCAGGGAGGGGTTTATATAGGGGCAGAGGTGATGAACGGTCGTCGGTTACTTGCTGGAGTGATGGCCAATGGTGAAGGTAAATAAAGGTGAAGGAAATGGGGTTTTAAGTGGAGGAAACCGATGGGATGAATGCGAGAAGTGATTAGGCTTTCAATGGTAGCAAATGCCCGCGCTAACAAGAAGAAGCAACCAAATTTAAGAGCTCAGGCGGGGCAACAATGGCGGCGGCACGAGGAAGAAGAAAGGTAGAGGAAGAAGACGACTGACAGGCGGGGCCCGTTTGTCGGTGAGAGAGAAGAGAGAGGGAGACAGGTGGATGGACGGATGGTTGCCATGTGGCGCAGAGAAAGAATCGGGGCCGTCAGATGGAGAGGGAGGAGGTTAAGTGACATCGGATGGCTGAGATTAGATCGGCGGCGGTGGATTTAATCCTTACCGTCCGATGAAGGGTGCAGGGGTAATTGAGATCAAGCGACTGGGATTAGATCGGTTGAGGGCGGATGAGATCTGGGCCAGACACGTGTTAGCCCAGGGAGATTTTGGTTTTAGAAATTGGTTTTTGATTTTTAAAAACACTAGGAAGCTTCCAAAATACTTAGAAAATACTAAATAAAGTCTAAAAATTCCAGACAAATTTACAGAAATTCTTGGAGATGTTTTAGACTTAGGAAAAGTATTTCCAACTTAAAGTTGGTCTTTTAATTTTTACAAAAATACTTTTTAGCTTTAAAATTGATTTTTAAAATCCAGAAAAGCACAGAAAATCTAGATAAAAGCCAAATGCTTTTAAAATAATTTTTTTAAATGGGATTTTTTTTACAGAAATTCAAAATACCCTTTATTTAATAATATTTTTATATATTTGTAATTAAATTACTTTTAACAAAAGCCTTTTTAAAAGCTAAAAATAGGCAAATAAAATCTTCAAAATTCAGGCAAGCAAAGAACACTTGATTTTATTTTAAATTAAATTATTTTTTCTGAAGATTTTGAAATAGACAGCTCGGCTATTACAGTGCAGGACCCCCAACAATTTCGACAAGGTTGCCATATGGGAAGAAGACTTTTCAGCAATGAAGCCACTCCTCCCCCTCGTTATGAGGGACAAACATATGATTTAGGTGATCTATGACATCACCTGAACCAAACATTTGGTCTGAGACACCATGTGAGTGTCTACAACTAGATTAGAGCATCAGTTCGCCAGTGGGACTATTGGCGAAATCGGTCTCCAATAGACTACAATCCAGCCTCTTTCCAAAAAAGGCGCCATGACTTGATTATAGGTTGTCGGGCTTTCTCGATAGGCCTTCAAGTAGTGCACTAGTTGGATAGGTTTCAACCAACAAATCTTGAGAAATTCAATGGAAAGCATAATCCATTAGAATTTCTGTAGATTTGTACCCCTGCCATCAGGGCCGTAGGAGGCAATAATAATGTGATGGTAAACTACTTGCCCATAGTTCTCGAGGGGTCTACCTATTCATGGTTGCTTAACCAGTTGATCAAATCAATCTACACTTGGGAGTAGCTCTGTAACTTATTGATCATAAACTTCACCAAATCGAACAAGAACCCATGAGACTATATGACAGTATACTAAGAGGTGTAGTCAGGTTCATAATTATATTCCTAAAGTTGCAGAATTCTCTGTCATCTAGGCTTTCAAAACTAGGTTAAAAACTAACAATATATGGAGGACATTGCAATGAACCCTCCAAGGATAATTGTTGAACTATTCAGCATGGCAGACAAGTATGCAACTACTAATGAAGTAGTTGAATGGAACAAGGCCATCGACCAGACAGAAAAGATTCCTCAACCTGGCCTAGAGAAAAAGAGAAGAATCCCAAGAAGTCCCCAAAGGTAAGAAGAATTGCAAACCCAACACTAAAGAGGTCTTTGTAATTCTAGAGAAGTATACTAAGGATAAGAAGGATTATTCCAGTTGGAATAAGGCAAAAGCTCCAACTAACAAATCTAAGAAGAATAAAAGGTGGTGTCGACTCCACCAAGCGGCAGGGCATGATTTATGTAGCTGCATGCCTAGCAAAAGAAACTAGAAGATTATTACTTGGGTAAGGGTACTTCCCCTTCCATTCAGAAGATTGGGGAACCAAGCTCTAAGAAGGATAAAGATGGCGATGAAGAGATGGACTACTAGGAGCCACAGTACACCATTGATATGATCTTCAGCAGGTCCTCCTCCTTTGAGTTCAAACAATATCTGAAGGTTGTAGAGTAGGAAGTGAATCTTACTGAAGCACTGATCGTCGCCAAGCCATCCAAGTGGTCGGAAACAATCATCTCCTTTAGCCAAGAAGACTACCCTATTCCTTCAACTCGATCATGTAGGTTCCCTATCATTATAGAATCTACCATAAATAATTGCTAACTTAATCGAGTTTTAGTGGATAGAGGTAGTTCTATCAATATTCTACTTATGTGAGCTTTATAAGAAATGCAAGTGCCTAAGTCAAAAATAAAGCCCGTGAAATATGTCTTCTATAGTATAGTCCCAGGATCTATGGCCAAACCGATAGAGAAAGTTTCCTGACTAGTTATGTTCGAAAGCCCAGATAGCTTCTGAATGGAAAGGATCTCATTTGATGTGGTAGACTTTGAAACCATATACAATGCGATCCTTGGTCGACCGACATTGGCCAAATTCTTGGTAGCCATGCATTAAGGTTACCAGAGTCTTAAGATGCCAGGACCAAAAGAGGTCATAATATGAATTTCTTCATCGTGGTAAACTTTCTGAAGATAACATGGAGGCTGATCGTACAGCTCAAAAAGCCAAAACATACACTTTGATGGAATGTGTCCTCTACAAATGAGGAACTCACAGAGTGTTGATGATATATATATATCTCAAAAGGATGGTTTGAAATTACCATCTGACATACATGGAGTCTGTGGAGCACATCATTTCTATAAAACTCTGATCGGTAAAGCCTTTTGACAAGGGTACTAATGGCCAACTGCCCTCTATGATGCAAAAGAACTTGTGACAAAGTGTGTGCAATGTAAATTTCATAGCCGACAAGTATGTCAACCTGCACAAACTCTTCAAACAATAATCTTTCTTGGCCTTTCGCAACCTGAGGTTTACATATTCTGAGACCTTTCCTAAAAGTAGTTGTGATCTTTAAATTCCTTTTTGTAATGATTGATACATTCAAAAAATAAATAAAAGCTATGCCAATTATTAAAATAACAAATGAAGCTACTAAAAAGTTCATCACAAAAAATGTGATTACATGATTTGGTGTTCCTAGTCGTATAATCACAGACAACAGTACCCAGTTTTCAAGCATAAATTTCCAGAAAATTTTCAAGAATCTAGGTATCAAGGTATGTTACGTCTTAGTGGCTCACCCACAGAGTAACGGGGCAGTAGAAAGAGCTAATAGCATACTAATATAATGGATCAAACACCAAGTGTTTGACCATTTAATACAATGGTCAGGAGCTTGGGTTTAAAAACTTCTCTCTGTATTATGCTGTTCAAACAATGACCAGTTGTGAGCCTGGTGAAACACCTTTTTTTAGTTTATGGTGCTGAAGCCATGCTTTCTCTTGAATTAAATATCTGCTCTACTCATATAGATTGTTATAATGATAATGATCAAGCAAAATGAAGGGTCGATGACATCAATTTCCTTGAAAAATAGCAAAATGCAGCCCTAATGCGATCAACAGTCTACCAACAAGCCATGCGAAAGTACCACAGTTATAAAGTACAACCTCATAGCCTAGTTGTAGATGATCTGGTTCTCAAAAAAATTTGAAACCAGGCAAATCACAATAAACTTTTGCATAAATAGGAATATCGTTACACTATGGTTGAAGTCACTAGACTAGGCTTGGTATGATTGACTATATCAGATGGGCATGTTATGTCTACTTCTTGGAACATTGATCAATTATGTATGTTCTATATGTAAATACTTATTGTTTTCCATATTTCAATAAAGTTGCAATGTTTTCATTTCTTTTTCGATGAGTATTTTTATTGTACTTCATTATCCAAAATTTGGTCACATAATACCACTACTGTCCGAACTGCTCGGAGAAATCTATTTTTCTCTACACCTCTTCCTAGGGATATTTTTTACTTGATTGGCTTTAACATTCTAGTTAAAAGCTATTTGGATTGTCATCATAACCTTCACAGAGATAGTTTTTACGATAATTGCACTCTTTCCTCAAAGGAAAATAAGTAAAAATGCAAATAGATAATTAACATAGTTACCAAACCGCTCGGTGCTTGAAGCCTTTCCTTCTTACTTCTATATTATGTTCTTCTCTTATTTAAGCCTGGTTGAGACATGGATAACCTCCTATTTGAAATCTCTCCTCTCTGCACATGGTCCTACCCACTGGAAGGAGTTTTCTAGTGACAATCTTTTTCCAACAATAATTGCTACCAGCTAAAACTCAAGAGTGAATATATTTCTTGGAGTTTTGTTCAAGCCTTTAGTCCCCAGCTATCTTACAACTAGATCAGATAGTGTTCGCAAATAAAATACTTATCTAATTTGCATACATTTTCACATAATTTTTCTTGTTATTCATGTCAATATGATTTTGTCATAGTTTTATTCTGATGAAGTTTTGGATCATTTCGATTATGACAATAATATCTAAGACTAGTCAAAATCATTCATTGGCTTTGCCTCATATGATTTCCTAGAAACTACTAGATCTTTTCTACAACATAATCGGAGTTCACTGATTAAAATAAGATACATCTTATCTTGGTCTACTGCTTTCTTAGGAAGTTTTACTACTAAACAAGTGGTTGGGGGCTAGGAAAGATACGAATACTCATTTAAGTTGAAGAAATGACATAAACTTTGTTGATAATAAAGGTAAATTTTTTACATACGAGTACTTCATATTACATTTATACTAAACTACTACTCGAAGCCACCAGACTAACCGCTATGCGATGGGGACCCAACCTTCATCTCCTTTACTATCTGGTTCCTGAAGGGTTTCATCTCTTTGAAGAACTTAGCAGCTTATTCCTTCAAGTAGTCAAACTCCACTCTGAGTGCTTGAGGATTGAGATTGGGTTTTGCAACTTTAATCTTTTCTTTCGCAAAGCTTACTCCATCAGTGATAACATCTCTCATAGTCTACTCATGGTTACTCCGAGAAGCGGCAAGTAGACTTTGAAGGTGTTCAAGTTGTCGACTAAGGCAACTCACCTTCTCGGTCGCTTCTTCTGAGTAGTGTGCAATTGCTTTCGAGACCATTTCGGCAAGCATGTTATTGAATAGGGCAATTTTGTCTTAAGAGATCCCTTGATCCCCTTCCTCTTCTCCTCCTTGAAGCAAAGAGATTTCTCCAATCCTTCAACTTTGAGAGCTTGCTCTGTGCAAGTAATCCCAAGTTAAACACAATTATTTATTACCAAAGTAAGATTGGTTGGATTTTTGATCAGTTACCTTAGTTCTTCTCAAGTGCTTCAACTGCTCCTTTATGTTGAAGGACATTGTTCTCTAACCTGGTTGGCCAGTTTTTAATTGACCGGTCCCTAGCTTGAGGATGACAACACTCTTCGCTTTTGCCTCTGCTTCATAGTCTTCTAGTTCTGTTGACCACAACAAAGGATAGAAATGAGAAAAAAGCAAAGATAAAAAGCAACAAAAATGAGAAGAAAATGCTTACTTCTCAATTGCAGGCTTTTTCCTCAAAAGTTTTGAGAAGCTACTCGTTCTCGATCAAAGTAGACCTGAGCAGCTCACTCTCCTTCTTGAGAGTTTCTTTGAGCACCTTAATAGTGCTCCCCAACCTGTTAACATATGAGAAAATCTAAGTGTAAAAATTCACGGCTAGGAGGTAATGAGAAGAAACATCATTACCGATCATCGCTTTCTCAGCAAAGGGTAGCCTTTTCTTTCTCCAAGGATAATATTCATCTGGTCATCTATCTTGCTAGAACGATGCTCTCCACCATGTGCTAGAAAACAAAAGAGGAGAAAAAGAAACTTAGAAAAGTTTCAAAAAAAATCCAAAATGCATCTTAGAGTGGTCCTGAGACCTTACCTAGACTACTTTATCAGCATACATAGAGTAGAGCATCTCGAGACCTATCCTCAACTCATAATCTGAGATCCTCCTCCACCAAAGCTCCTCAATCCTTTGGTTGTTGAAGATCCAAAGCTGGTCGGGATGTCTCTTGGGTGTGGAGACTTCCTAATCAAGGAAGAGCTTTTCACTTCAGGCCCTCTAAAGAAAGAAGGAAGCATACCTACTCCCTACGACCAGGTCCTGCTGAGACTTCTCCTCCACCTCTACATCCTTTGATAGGGTTGAAGTCGCCAAAGATTCCTGAGTTGTAGCAGCTAATATCGATTTCTCCATCTGCTTGAGGGCTGCCTTGATCACTCAGATCAAAATTGACCGGAGTGGTAGAGGTGCTACAAAGAAACAAGAATAAGAAGGAAGAAGTAAGGACTTCAAAACTCCAAAAAAATAAAAAACTCCAAAAAAATCCAAAGGTATGAATTTACATGAATTTTACTAGGGGAGCATATCTAGTGCTAATGGGCAATTCAGTGCTAACATGCTAATAACAATCTTGATCATCAGATCTGGCTCGAATGGCCTAGATCGAGGCAGGTGGAACACCCCTTTCCACTTATGCCGTTTTGCAGAAATCCCCCGCATGATAAAATTTTATCAAGAAAGTATCCCTATCACTACCCCTTCGTCTCCCTCATCAAGCAGCATCTCGGCCACCGCACATCATATGGCCCTGGCTCTCCTTCCGAACTGATCTCTTGCCCTACACATTTCACCAAACAAGAAGAAACATGTTAGCTGTCAGACTCGCCAACCAGAGCAGCAAGGACCGAATTGATGCCGTTGAGAGCCGCATACCCTCGAGGATTTAGGGGCGAAGACGCTTCTCTGCGATGTGGTTGCTTAGTTAACAACCAGCGGTTGCGCTGCTCATGGCTTGTCCCAAAACACAAATCTGCATAGAAATGATTCAAAACCCCATTAGCAAAACTAGTTGGTATACTAGTACAAACAAAAGAAAGAGATCTTTGATTAATTAAATCTCAGATAAACCCTTGATTACTTAAACAGGGAGCGATCATTGTTCCATGGCCAGATGATGTGCATGTTTGACCACCTCGCAACAGTGGCTGGGACGTTGTTTGATGAGGGAGACGAAGGGATAGTGATAGGGATATTTTCTTGATAAAATTTTATCATGCGGGGGGTTTCTGTAAAATGGCATAAGTGGGAAGGGGTATTCCACCTGCCTCGATCTAGGCCATTCGAGCCAGATCTGATGACCAAAATTGTTATTAGCATGTTAGCACTGAATTGCCTATTAGCACTAGATATGCTCCCTTTTACTAGTACATACCTAATCTTTTTATTTGGAAATTAAAGTGCCCTAGAGCATAGATGTAACATCTTAATTTTTAGAGCCTTTTTGAAGTTTTTAAAATAAAATTCACCATTTGGATTTTTCTGGAATTAATTAAAGCTTAATTGGGATTTTCATTAATTAAAAAGATTTAATATGACTAAATTAAGAATTAACAATTATCAAAAGTATTTTACTTGTGTTCCTTGAGTCTCAAGGAATTATCTAGAATTTTCTTGGATTTTTGTGGAGTTATTTGCTATTTTCTAGAGCTCAAAAGAATTTATTTAATTTCTGAAATTAGAAAATTCCCAAAAACCTAAGCCTGTTGGGCCGAAGCCCATTCCCTTCCGGCCCGCTTCGCTCTGCCCAGCATGCCCCGCTCCTGGCCACGCGTCGTGCATCCACGCTCGCGCTCAACCGACTGATGGCTAACACGTGTCGCCAATCTGGAGCATCTGCTTCGCCCGCGCTCATCTCGGCCGTCCGCATGTCACTTTGCGTGTCATCGTCTCCCAGCCGGTCTCCGTCTCCACCACGACCTCGGTTTCCATGCTCGAACCGAACGCCGTCGCCGTCTCCGCTACGGACTCCGAGCCATGCTCGAGTCGGCCATCCTCGGTGTTCGGGGATAAAAGTGCCGCAACCGCCTCGTTTTCCCGCATCCCGCAGTCGCCGTCTCTCTCGTCGAGTTCTTTGTGCGTCACCATCGAAGGTCACCATCGAAGCTTGCCGTCTTCGTCTCCGGTCGCTGTCGATCACCGTTCCCGCCTCTCGTCGGTGAGTCTCTACCGTTCGTCATCGTTCGTCCTCGTCGTCGCGTTTCATCGGTTCATCCACCGCCGCCCGCTCACTCGCCTGCCGTATCGCCCTCGGTTCCTATGCCACCGCTTCGCACCGTGCGCTTGCCAGCTCAACCGCCCATGCCTGCGCGTTGGTTCGTCTCCTCCGTGGACCGAGTCCACCGTGTACTGTGCCTCTGGCAAGTGGGGTCCACCGACTGGATGCGTTGTGTCATAGACCTGTGAGCCGACCGAGCCGAGTCAGCCCCCACGTGTCGGCCACATCAGCCCTAGGCCGACCTGCCTACCACGTGTCATCCACGTGTGTGCCACATCAGCAACCGAACCATCCCAGGTGCCATGTTAGCGTGCCATGTCATCTGCCACATGTCATGCCATGTTAGCATGCCACGTCTGCCCTAGTGCACACGTGTCCGCCATGTCAGCCCTAACAGCCGCGTCAGCAAGCCCAATCACTTGCACTGTTTCATGCACTAGGTTCACCGTAGACCAGCCATTCCGTGCACCGGGTTCACAGCACAGTAACTTTTCCGATTTTCAGCCCTTTCTTTATATTAGATTTTCCCGGAGCCTGTTCTCATTCGTCCTAGCTCCAACTGACCCGATTCTTTTTCCTAAATTCATATAAAATTGAGCTCTATCTTTTGGTTCTATTTTTGGAGTTTTGGAGTACATTTGAATTTTATTTGAATTTATTTTTGCGCTTTGTTTCATTTTCTCTCTCGTTAGATCACGCCTTCGAAAGAGCTGAAGCAAGATTTGAAGATCAAGAATTCTTAACCGAGCAAGGCCAAGGCAAGTCATGTCCTTTGATTATGTCGAACCCAATTTTCAAATCTGTTATGTATTAGTTTGTTTTAAATTATCATGCATTGCTATTTTTATGCAAACCTTGTATTGGTAGCTATTGTCCAAATTGATTAATTCATCCTTGATAATTTGAGTGCCTTGATTTCATTATAACCAAAGGATGGGTAATTATTTAGTGATGCAATATTAGTTGTCACATGGGTTGTACGTTTAATTTGCTTAGTCATGCTTATTACTAGTACGTTGAGTTATCATCACTTGTGATCAGTTAACTAATTTTGAATTAATGATATATTGGAACGTGGTGGTCAGCCACCATTATAAAAGTTGGGTACCATGACATGGGAGGTGTCATTGGTGTTGGTTATACAAAATTGGTTTTCACCTGGGTGAATGATTGTGTAGTAAATAAGGTGCTGTTGGCACATTGGGATGTGGATGTTTCGCCTGGGTAATACTTAAGGACTTAACTTTGTGCACCATTAATCTGAGCCTTACCGTACAACCACATGTCTAGTATGGTATAGACCTGACTGACTAATTTGTGAAATTTCAATTTTGATTCCACCATTGGGATGAACATGGTCGCTAATTTCCATGAGGCGCAAGGGGGTGTGAGGTGAAACCCTAGCGGGCGGACTCGGGTTGGGATTAAACATTGTAAAGGCCTTGTCATGATTTCTCCGCCGCACACCAAAGAAAGTGTGTCAATCACGTGGTAATATGAGAATATCATGTCTTGTGGGTAAAGTTGTACAACCTCTACAGAGTGTAAAACTATTCGAATAGCTGTGTCCTCGGTCATGGACAATGCTCGGTGATTTCACACGAGGGGTAGAGTTTTCATAAAAACCTGGTTGGGTTGAGTTGAGAAGTGAATGGGTAGTTCACTGGTGGTTCATTACATGAATCTTGGTTCACGGGTGATTTATTGGAGTGAAGGGTCAGTTTACTTGTGGTTGGTCTCAATTCCTTTGATTACTTATTTAATATTATTTTCAAAGTTTGCTTTTCAATCTATTCATTGTATTTACTTTAAATTGTTGCTTTCTACAAAATTAACCTTTAGCCATCCTTTGGTAAGCCTTGCGTACTTTATTGCATTCTTTGTTACAAATGACTTGCTGAGTACTCTATGTACTCACGGCTTCATCCATATTTGCTCAGTTGAGGAAGAAGGACCAGATCAGCAGGAGCTGCTAGAAGGAGGATACTTCGACAACTTCACGGATTAGGACTTCGCTCCCCAGTCGATTGCCTATGGGCATGTCGAATGGCTACTACGCTTATTTCTATTTTTCGCTGCTAGATTCTTTAATTTTTTCTGGCTATTATCTGTAAGCTTGGCCATAAGGTCGCAACTCTGATAATTATTAATAATATTTGAGTCTTTTCTTGGTAAATTGTGATATGTTCGATATTTCATCTTTGTTTATACTGTGTGCACTAGCGTGATCCTGGACTAGTGCAAAATACACAGGCGAGTCCGGATTTGCATATTTGGGTCTCGACAATAGTCCAGAGCGCTTGCCTTCCTCTTTTTCTTGTCAACCGACTTCACCAGTGCCGTACTAGTAGGGCTGGTTAGACCATTTGAGTCCTCCAACTGGATATACTTATCCTTAGTCAGATCCTTCACAGGGTGGTTGGAAATAGCTTTTTTGACCACCTACTCAGAAGATGGAGCTCCCTCGACCACTGAAACAGTCATCTCCTCTGAAACACTTGAATCTTGAGGGATGGCCACTGGGGCTTCAATCCAGTCAGTCATGACAGTCTTAGAACCCACGGTCAATGAATTTGGTATCACCATTGCCTCTACAGTCGTAGTGGCTCCGATCAATGACTCTTCCTTCTCTTTCGCCTTGTCACTGACCGAGGTGAGCTCGATGATGAACACCTTCATCCATGAAATATACTCCTGTCAGTGTGTTTTCTCTGTTCTCCTTATAAGAGAAGGTGTAGGCTTATAAGAAAAAACTCTCAGAGTCATAGTAGAAGCCTACCTCCGAGGGGATTTTGATCTCAGAGATTTTGTAACCAGTTCATAGTAATAAAGATTATTCCTATTCTCTCCTAAGGATTTCAACTATTTTTCTCATATTATTTCGTAAGATAAACAACTTAAGTTACCTCTTAAGTTAGTCCCATCTGTTATCACTTAATACTTATGCGTAGTACTCTAGTTACCTCTTTTCCCCAAACAACTTCTGTAGAGGGTCCAGGGACAGAAGTGATTGAGCCATCTCTAATGTACGTACACACAATACTATTTGTCGTCTACTTCATCCTGATACATAAAGAAAGTACGCATGACATCTTTACTATTCTAAAAGTTTGAGTTGGTGGTCATCCGTCCGTTCTCTCCCACCCCTCCCACCCCTTCTGACAAAAAGGTACGCTGGGTGACGTGTAGGCCCACCCACCCCTCACGACCGTGCGTTACCTCCCCCACCGAACCCGTGCGCCTCCTCTCCTCCATCCTCCTCCGCCGCCACCTGCCTCCCCTCACCGAACCCGTGCGCCTCCTCCCGTCTAATTTCTCTGCCGCCTCCTCCCCTCCCTCCTCCTCCGCCGCCGCCTGCCTCCCCCCATTGAACCCGTGCGCCTCCTCCCTTCTAATTTCTCCGCCGCCTCCTCTTCTCTGCCGCCTCCTCCCCCACTCCTCCTCCGCCACTGCCTCCTCCCCCGCTCCTCCGCTCCGTCGACGCCTCCTTCCCCCACCCCTCCGCTCCGCCGCCGCCTCCTCCTCCCCCCACCCGCGCCGCCGCGGCCTCCTCCTCCCCACCCCGCGCCGCCGCCGCCTCCTCCCCTCCCTCCCACCCCGTGCCGCTGTCGCCTCCTCCTCCCCCCACCCCGCGCCACCGCCGCCTCCTTCTCCTCCCCACCCTGTGCCGCCGCCTCCTCCCCTCCCTCCCACCCCGCGCCGCCGCCACCGTCGCCTCCTCCTCCTCCCCCACTCCTTCGCTCCGCCGCCTCCTTCCCCGCTCCTCCGCCGCCTCCTCCTCCCCCGCTCGTCCGGTCTGCACTCGCCTCCTCCCCCGCTCCTCCACGCTGCCGCTGAGTCCTCTCCCCCGTTCTCCGCGCCACCACTCTCCCCTCCCCGTCTCTCCCCCTCCCACTCGACCAAGGCAACAAAAGTGCGGCGTGGGTTGTGGTGTGCATCAGCTGAGAGCAAGGTGGAGCCAGAGTAGCTGCAGCCTCGGCAGTTACAAAGTGAGGAGTTCTGTGGGCGATCATGGCATAAGATTCGGCAGTTGCAAGCGTGGACGTGTTTGGCTGGCAGTTGCATTGAGGTAACATGCTTCCCTATGTATTCCTCTCGTTCACCTTCTTAGGTTCTTCTCGGTCTCCCATCTCTTCTTACCTGCTACTGTTTCTTGCTCATATTGCAAAATCTCTAGTTCTTTAGGTAATTGCTATGTTGTTGCTGTTTGATCTACTTTCTTTGGTTTGAGAAGAGGTACCTTGGGGCGGTCCGGGAGGAAGACACACTGAATATTTTGCTAGAGTTTGTTCCTAGAGGGTCCATTCAGTCGCTTCTCGGGAATCTCGGTTCATTCCCGGAGGCTGTAAGTAATCTTCAATCTATGTGGTTTGCAATTTGGGTGGATTTCATTGCGGAAGGGACACTGATCCGTTGCATATGTTGATCAGGTCATTAGGAAGTATACTAAGCAGCTTTTGCAAGGGTTAGAGTATCTGCATAGCAATGCAATAATACATAGAGACATCAAGGTACAAACTCTGAAGCCTGCAGAGCTAATGGCATATTTTTTAATCCTTGATTGTTTGGTTATTTTCCTTATCATGATGATTCCTGGCATTTTATGAAATTTCAGGGTGCAAACATTCTTGTTGATAACAAAGGGTGCATTAAGCTCGCTGATTTTGGGGCATCTAAGCAAGTGGCGAAGTTGGTAAGATTGAAAAATTATTACGTTCATTGTTTTATTAACTGTTCAAGTCGAGAATAATCCAGAGAAGTCGTATAGCACAATTTCTTTGATCAAACTTGGAAAATAGACGCCTTTATGATTGCATCAATGGTCTCTTGAAAATCAGTTACTACACCATCCTGGACAAAGGATTGACAACTAAGAAGGAAAAACATGGTGCACTTTTTCTTTAAAAGATGGGTTCAAATGTATACATACCGTGACTATAGACAAAATAAAGTACTTCTATTGATTTTTCGTAATGGATTGGCTTGAAATTGCTGTGGCGGTTAGCTTTGCGGACATGGCACTTAGAAATTCTTCTGTAGAAGACAGTAGTATTAAATGTATCAAAGAATGTGGAATACCTCAGGTTGATATGTGCTGCCACTCAAGTTGAAACAGTGGGAAACAGGACCATCAATAGGTCTAGAAACAGGACCATCAATAGGTCTAGCTCCAAAACCCCACGAGGGGAAGCGCTTAGGGCATGTACAATGATATGAGCTAGTTACTAGCTCTAAGATAACTTCTCCAATGATATTAACTTTTAGCACATAGCTCATAACATGAATAGTCCCATATGACATCTTCATATAATCTTGGAATGTGTGTATGAGACTAGCTCTTGATCAAGAGCTAGCTTTTCTCTATCTTCTATTAAAATATGAAATAATATGTTTAGAGCTAGCTCATAAATCACCATTGGACATGCCCTTAGCTGGGTCATAGTACTGTAGTACATCTCCAATTTCCAGTATTGCCTATCACAACAACAATGGAAGAACTTAGAATCAATATGTGCTCAGAGGTTCACCCGAACACAAAAACTAAAGAAAATATCACTGTCATATCAGGTTTTTCCATATCAATTGCATGCTCTTTTTGTTTCATTGTAACCACCCCAGGAGCAGCTGCCACGTAAGTTTTTGTGTTAACTTTCGTATACTCAAACTTGCAATGCAGTAACATGATACTTTTGCATATTATTTAGTTTCAAGTTATTTACCTGTCATTGACGAATCTAACTCCCGCTCCTCCCTTGAATTATAAACAACATTTGAAGTTGCTGCAAAACAATATTCAAATGTCAAAAAACAAGGAAAAGCAGGCAACTACTATGCCAGTTTTTCTGTTAAGATTTCCTATACTCAAACTCACAAGGCAGTAAATCATAGCAGATATGTATATAGGTTTAAAGTCATTCACCTGCTGTTGACATATTCAACTTCTGCACCTCCCTTGCATCAGAAACCACATTTGAAGCTGTTACAAAAATGTCAGTTGTCAAAGTCATGCGAAAAAGATAAAAAAGAAAAGAATTAAAACCTTTCCCAACATTATTCTTAAGATTTCCTGACGGCTCCTTGATTTCTGGCACTTCCTTGATTTTAGGTTCTCCGAGCCTCTGAGGCACCCTTTGTATATGGCTTTTTGCATACATGTCACCCATTGGCTTTCTTTCTTTGTACTTGGATAAACAAAACATTACCATTAGCACGATGACTACAGCAGATACCACCCCAATAAGAACGTATCCGACAAATTTGACAGCAGAAACAGTGTTTTTTCTGGATGATGGAGTATTCCCTTCTGGTGCATTAGAAGAATTTGCAGGTTCTTTTGAGGGGACATGCCCTGTTGAAGGTGACACTGGTGGTAATGGCATTGGTGCAGCAGCAGGAGGCAATGCTGATGGGGCTATGCTCGTATTGAATGGGTTCCCATCCTTCCTGTGCGGTACATTAATTTATATGAGCATTTTGTGGGGGAAAAGTCACACGAAGTTGTTGAATTCTCAATAGTATACTGTATGAAAGATGGCTTTGTCTTCAAACATTAAAGGTAGAGCAATGATAAGTCTTCCAGAAGGATGGTGCATCAGTTTTATTTTAAACTTCCCGTTAATGTTTATGTTTATTGCATGATGTCCTATTTATCAATTAGATTGTTATTTATGTATTAAGAATACTACGGAAAAATATTGTTTACTATCATTTTTGTACATATTGTTATATATATGGTGCTTGTTCTATCATACTTCATTAATATGATGCTTGATTTATTTACGAGTATGAACATGTATGTTTTGCTTGATACATGATGACTAAGATAAAATTGATGTTTATTATTCAGTTTGAGAACATATTTGATAGTATGTATCACTTTTATTTAATTTCCCGTTGCAACGCACGGGCACCTTACTAGTTTATACAGACATTCTAGTACACATGACATCGATACACACCTTCTACTTTCATACAATAGCTTACCGGCCGCCTTGCAGCGAGCCGGTTGACATGGTACCGCAAGAGGAGGACCATGTCATGGAGACCACTGACCCAAACAGCCCAGTCGAGTCGGTGTCCGAGAACACGAGCACCGCATCCTCTGGCAACGCCTCCTCGCCGTTCAGATAGCGGCAAACCTGTCTCATGCTGGGCCTCGTCTCCGGGCGAGCCTGGCTGCACATCAGACCCAGCCACAACACAAGCTTCACCTCCTCCTTGTCGTAGGACTCTTCCAGCCTCGGATCCACGGCCTGCAGTAGGTCGCCGTTTAGCCCGCAGTCTCGAACCCACCTCACCAAGATCACGTCTGTGTCCGCCGCCTCGTCCAGCTCTATCGGCCGACGCCCGCACGCAACCTCAAGGAGCAGCGCGCCGAAGGAGTACACGTCAGCGGCTGTCGTGGCACGGCTGGTGACCGTGAGCTCGGGGGCCATGTAGCCGAGGGTGCCGGCCACGAGCGTCGTGGCCGGGTTCGCGCCGTGCTCGTAGAGACGTGCGAGCCCGAAGTCGCCGAGCCGCGCGCCCATGTCGGCGCCGAGCAGTACGTTGTTGGCCTTCAGGTCGCGGTGCACGACCACGTGATCCCACTCTTCGTGCAGGTAGAGTAAGCCACTGGCCACGCCCTTGAGTATGCTGAAGCGCTGCGCCCACGTCAGTAGAGGCGCCTGTCGCTCCGTGCCAAACAGGTATGCGTCGAGGCTGCCGTTGGGCATGAACTCGTAGACAAGGAGCAGATCCTGGCCGTGCTTGCACCACCCGCGCAGCTCGACCAAATTACGGTGGCGCATCCGCCCGAGGCTCGCGATCTCCGTGACGAACTCCTTCATCCCCTGCCTTGTGCCTCTGGAGATCCGCTTGATTGCCACCTCGTCGCCGGAGCGACGTTCAAGCACACCTTTGTACACCTGACCGAAACCGCCTGAGCCAAGAAGCCCACTTTCCTTGAACCCTTTGGTCGCCTTGTAGAGAACCTTGAATGGGAACCTATGAGGGTGTTCCAGCTCCCAGTCCTCTGCTGTGTCAGCGAGCGCCGCCCTACGCCGGAGCCAGAGCACAGCAACCATCGCTGCAGCAATCAAAGCCAGTGTCCCTGCACAAGCCACAGCAGCAAACTTGATGATGAGGAGCTTGGGAGGCGGCGTGCTCGGTTTAGGGACTTTCGGCAGTCGCCGGAGGTTAATGGATTGGGCAAGTCCATTAGTCCGGAAACTCCATGCCAAGATGTAGTGCGAGCTCGCCAGCTTCCCGGTAGCGGAAGAGAAGCCGACGTACATGTTATCTTTAAAGATCGGCAGGAGGTCAAGTTTTGTTGATATGAGCGGCCGGTGAGGCCGACCTGCCACGGACACCGGGGCGATGGTCACGTTGAGGATGTTGCTGCCGTCGTCGTAGTCTACCCATGCCTGAATTGGCTGCGCGCTCTCCAGCTTCATGGTCGCCTTCTTGTTCTCGTCGGTGTAGTACGCGGCCGGCTCCGACACCTTCGACACAAGGCTGTTTATGTCGACGCCGACGTGGTTGCCGTTCGTATCGTTCATCTCCAGGTCTAACACCGTGTCGAACTCAACGGCGAAGACATGGTTGGAGGGCTTCCCGTTGGTGGTTGGCCCGAGGACACCGAGGTAGATCTCGGGGGAGGCTCCGGGGAGCGCCCTGGATGGAGCCACCACGAAGGCCAGGCCGTGGCCGCCGCCGCTCCCGATGGTCACGATGTCGAAGACGAAGGCCGTGCTGAAGGAGACCGTGCCGCCGCTCTGGTGGTCGAGCATGCGCACGGGGAAGCCGTAGAACGAGTGGCCGACGAGACGGTTGCTGTCGTTGGTGAGCTGGAGCGCGCCGCCGTGCAGCACCGACGCCGACCCGTCCAGGCTCAGGTTCGACGCGTGCTGGAAACCTTGGTAGATGAAGTCGACGCCATCGGCTGAGGAAAAACGGAAAGAAACTACGAGGAGGAATAGCGCGGTCAAATATAGAGCGGCACTGGATGGCAGCATTCTGAAACACCTCTCTCTCTCTCTCTCACACACACACACACGCTCTCTCAATCGGGGTGCACAAATGAGCAAGATTGCAAGCAAACTGCCGCAGTTTGGGGGTTGATTAGTGAAGCATCGATCGTCCCGTGGTTTTGACTAGAATATTGACTTGATATTTTTTGTGAAGACAGCAGACGGTGGGCCCTACCTATCATTGGGCGCGCACGTTATGTATGACTGGCTCCATGGTCTCATCATCAGCTCTCTGTGCCATTCCAATTCGTAGGTCAAGTCAGACAACACGCGCATCATTTGACGGGAGTGAAAATCAAGAACACAAAAGATGGATCATAATTTCCAACTTTCCCACCGGCAAATATGGTCCAAGTCGTCCGGCTTGGTAAAGTAGGACTGAGAGTTTTTTTTTGAAAAATAATATATTTTTATTTTGAATTACGGTAATATATCTATGTTTTTTTATTTTACACTAATGACCATTTGTCGCTCTACCATTGAGCGACTTGGCCTAGTTGCTTGAATATTGGGTGACAAGTATCCAAGTCGCTCAACGGTTGAGTGGTTTGGGCTAATTGTCCAATGATTGAGTGACAAGTGTCCAAATAGCTTAACCGTTGAGCTACTTTGACACTTGTTGCTCAACCGTTGGGCGACTAGCCCCTTAGTCGCTTAACTCATATATACCGTATTGCTCAAATATTTCAGAAAAAGGCATGCAAATATGCCAAGTGTTCAAGTCACCCACCAGTCTAGTCACTCAAACGTTGAGCGACAGTGTATCATTAGTGTAAAATAAAAAAACGTACGTATATTGCTATAATTTGGAATAAAAAATAGAGTTTTTTCAAAAAAAATATTCGTAGAACTGATACGTATATCTGGTCTGGCTATGGAGTTGGACTTGGGACATCCTCCAGCTTCAAAATGAAAGAAGAGGCAAAAATTCCATTGGCATTGGTGGGTACAAAGGTGACGAGGTAACATGATGCTAAAATATGCCATTGTCTAGCAGCCACGCTTTCGGAACGATTCATTATCCATCAGACAAGGATTGGCCGCTGTCAAGTCGTCGTCAGATTTTTCATTAGCCATCAGATAAGGATTGGACCTGTAAACAAATGCGAAATGCGACTCAACTGAACACAAGTTGTTCCCACGAACATGCACAACTGAAGTTTGGTGGGATGATTGTTCGATGATTAAAGAACCATAGAACGACAACCAAATTGTTAGAATCTCGTCCTGTCCAAAATATGTACTCTTATCGTTATGCTGTTATGCACGGTAGATACGTAGACAAACATTTTTACCTCGCAAAAAAATGTCAAAAATTCTAGAACAGAGAAATTTAATTCGGTAATACCACTGCAAAAGTAGTTCAATTTTAAATACTACTGAACTTTCGATAAACACTACTCATACTGTAATCTGGAAGTTCTGACTTTTATACATTTTCAATAGGGTTTTGTTAAACATCATCCCGATGTTTTTTCCCTAACTATCATCCAGATTTAGGACCATTAGATTAGAGATCCAATGGCCATGAATTCTCCCCTCTCCCTTGATTTCTACCCCCTCCACCTTGAAAAAATCCCCCTCCTTTCAAAAACAAGGGGCCCCTTGATCTCTAATCTAAATGTCACAAATTTGGATGATAATTAGGAAAAAATATCCGGGTGATACCTAGACACTCCCCAATAATAGCCAAAATACCTTTTGTTACATTCAACAAAAATGACGTTTTTGTTATTTAACATAATTAATGTACTTAAAACACAATAAATTCAAACTTGAGAAATATAAAATTAGATATTTAAAAATATGGAAATATTACATCCAAAAATTCAATTCGAGGACTGGGTTTTAGGAATTTTAATCATAATTTTAAAGTTTTAGCCAATTTCAAAACTCTGACTAAATGAACAGTCATCCATGTGTGCTGATTCCAGAAAGAAACCTTATTGAAGGTTAAACAATATACATTCATTAATTACGGGGAATTGTGTGATGAATTTGGCTACCATCAACCCAACTGTCTCGACATGGGATGTGGTGTATATTTATTAAGGGCATTCTCAATAGTGCAAACTACTTGTTATTAAGCTCATGCTATATCATAAATTGGGTGATGTGAAAGAAGAGGGAAAGGAAAGAGAGAGGATTTGTTAGTTGTGTCGATGTTTTAATATCAATCTTACGTATGATTTGTTTGAATTCGGAAGAACTCTTAGAAGATCCGGTGTATGTGCAAGCGGAGTAGAGACACGGAAAACTTTATCCTGATTCGGGCCTTCTCTTAAGAGAATAACAACCCTATATCCAGTGTGATTACTAGTTGCTAGAAAGTGGATTGCAACAGAGAATTACATGAATGGCTAGGGCTATCTTGCGTGAATGATCCACCCATCCTCCTCCTCCTCTCCCTTCGACGTTAAATTTTATATAGTCGATGAAGTGACGGTAGTTATTCCACGCTGGAAGACGTCTTGACGCTTCAGATAATAACCGCATAACGGAAGATACTGTCAGAGAGACATAAGAAGCCGTTTACCATGTAGCGATTGTTGTCAGAGAGAGATCGTGTACGATTAGTAGACTAACGCACATTCTAACCGCCTTGTCAAATGAACTGACAGTGTAGTTCATTGTTGTAGATAAGTCGGTTGGAGATAGACTCGTCGTAGAAATTCCCATGACCACAGAGTGGTCACAGTAAGACTTATGAATACATGTTCGTAAAAAGATTTATGACCATGAGATAGTCGCAGTAAGACTTACGACTATGTGGTTGTAGAAGGATTTACGACCATATGGGTAGTCATAGTAAGATTTATGACTATGCGGTTGTAGGAGAACTTACAACTACATAGTCGTAGAAGTGTTTACGACCATTCTGCCATATTTACCTTTTATCGATAAGGGGTATATTCAAGGAACATAATGATGTCATAATTTGAGGATTATTCTATCCTCGTCATCTAGTCCCCCAACTTCAAGTGAAAATAACTTATTTGACTAAGTATGGTCGTAGATAAAGAATGGTCAGAAGCAAAGACCTTCTTAACCCTTATCGGCTAGGAATTGGCTTGATCGACTTGGTAATTTCACTTGAGTTGTGAAGATAGAAAGACATTGGACAAAGAAAATGCAATCAATTTCCCTCGAGCTATCCATTGAATCGATTTCCTTCCCAAGAGAAGTAACCGACGCATTTGTTAGAAAAAACTTACCAGGGGTGACTTTTGGTTTTCACTTTCCCCATTTGCTCCAACTTGTTCAAGCTCTCCGCCTCTAATCAATCTCCAATCTCGCACGAATCCCTTCCAATCTCCTGAAAGAATGACCAAGTCTTCATCAACCTGTGCTGAATTGGAGATGGATCATACCAAGATGAATGCATTGGAGATAGCAGAAAGATACCACCGCGGTGATTCGTCAGATGGATCAAAGTCGCTGGGCAATGCTGGCCATCCAGACAGATCGGAGAGATTTCAGTGTTCCAAGCGTATTGTGAGTGTGGTCTCCATCTTCCTGTTCATCCCTTCTTGACGGCCGTTCTCGAGTATTTTAGGGTCAAGTTGGTGAACTTGGTTCCAAATTTGATCACGATGCTCAACGTCTTCGTATACCTATGCAAGTAGGGATGAAAACGGAACGGAAATATCCCGTACCGAACCGCATTGTTTTCTATATTTGACCCGATCGAATTCGTATTTTCGGACAAATTCGAATTCGGTTCGAAATACGGAATACCAAATTCGAAAACGGAGCGAAAACGGTTTAGGTGTTTTCCGACCGTTTTCTACTTTTCCACATTTTATTCGGAATATACCGTATTGTAAATACGGTTTAAACCAAATTTGGCCCACTTACAGCCCAACGTCACTCTGCAGTCTCCGCCACCATCTTCCTCCACCAGCCGTTTCTCCACCCGCGCCTCCATCTCCAGATCCACAAGCTCACCTCCCTTCACCGGACACATCGACGCCTCCACCCTCAAATCCTCCGCCGCCTCTATCTGCGCCTCCTTTCCACGCCTCCTCACCGTGCCGCCTCTCCACAGCTTCCCACCGTGGCACCTCTCCCTCTCACCCCATCTCCTCACCGCGCCTTCCCCCCTCCTCATCACGGCTCCGCGCCGCCTTCTCTCACTACGGCGCCCCACCGCCTCCTCTCTCTACGGCGCTCCACCGCGCCTCCTCCTGGCTCCTCCAACCGAGCCGCCTCACTGCGCCGCCTCCTCACTACATCGCCTCACCGCGCCTCCACGCCGCCTTGCCTTTTTCTCACCGCTGCCTCTACTCGCCGGGCTCCCCCTCTCTCTATCCGGCCATGGTGCCGTGCCTCCTCTCTCGGCCATGGCTCCGGGTGGATCCGAACCAGATCGGTGGTTTTTGCTAGATTATTTCTACTGGCTTTTCTATGGGGGATTTGGGGGTATACCTCACTAGCTTGCGGTGGCTTTGCAGGGTTCTTGAGTTCTCTCGTGAGTGGCCGTGCTGGCTTCCATGCCGTGGCTCTAATCCACCTTCTGGCCTCTGGCCGAAGGTGCTATGCTATGGTTTGGATTGAGGAATGAGCTTTGGGGATGGTTCCTGGCTGTGGAATGTCTGCTATTTGGTTGTGCTTATCCTTGCGATGGCTTGTGGCAAATGCAGAGTATGGGGCTGGCTCTCGGCTGTGGGCAGTCTGTGCTCTGGCTGTGTTTATCTTGTATGAGCTGGGGCAATGCAGAGCATGGGGACTGATTTTTGGAGCGCTGGGGGAGATATTTCTGGTATTGTAAATGCAATACCAAAACTGCAATTCAGTTTTGTAAATTTTAATTGTGATAATGCTTGATGAAGTGCAATAATTAATTTTAATTACCTGCTAATTTCTTACTTAGTTAGGGTATTAGATTTAGGGTTGTTTCAGTCTAGTCCCTGTGGAGAACACGACACTCGCCGCTATTTCAGTGGCAACCCGTGCATTTGCGGCTGTGCTATTTTTGCATGATCAATTATATGCACTTGTACTTGATCATGCACTTGGTAATTGTTATGTATTTGGTCACTTGGTAATTGTTATGCACTTGGTCCTACAGATCGGTATTCCGTATTGAATTTTCGTATACCAACCGTGTTCGACATAATTCCGCTCGAATTGGTTCGTTTTCGAAATTCTCGATATTCCGTAAGTTCGCGTTCGTTTTCGTGTCCGGCTTTACCGCTTTCGCTTTCGTTTTCGTATTCAAATGTAGAAGTAGAAAACGGTTGAGGAGTTTTCCGACCGTTTCCGACCGTTTTCATCCCTATATGCAAGGCATATCTGGATATCCCAGTAGATCTCGAGCTCTTCCGATTTTACTACGAAATGAGCCAACAAGTAGGGATTATTGAGAGTTGCGGATTGAAGCTCCATGACTAGAAGACGGAGCTTTATATCCCCATGTTTACCCGATCTTCATGGCCGGGTGGAAGAAGAGGTGGTTCTATTAGGAGATGACCAGTAACGACAACCTCTCCTTCGTCGGGAAGGCCACAGAGAAGAACAGTCTTTAGAACTCAGCCCCCAAAGATGTCATGAGAACAGTCCCCTACATCTCAGCCATCAAGGAGCTGAGAGACAAGGGGGCTTACGAGCTGGCATGTGGTGAAGAACTTCATCATACACCACATTAGTCCCTTGAAGCGTCGAGCACATCCCATGTGGATGTACTCGGGAGTCTCGGATTTGACCCGGGACTACGAGAATGGTAAGTGATACTAGTACTCATATTCGTAACCAAGGTACATTTTCTGAGTACTCTTTATGGATTACCATGTTTATTTGTTTAGACTTTGATTTGGAGGAAATCAATTCTCGAGTCAAGCCCATTTGTGAGAAGGCTCCATCGCTTGAGGTGGAGGCTCCTCGTATCCTGGTGGATGTTTCTGCTGAGCAGAGGGAAGGACGCTTAAAGATAATAAAAAATTTGATTTCATCTTTAAGACTTTTTAGACGTAGAGTATGACCAACGGGTATCCTCATCTTCTGTAGAGTGTTGGTATGGATTCCCATCAAAATGGGCAAGGGGTCGAATTAATGGTTGTCGGAGAGGTTGAAAGAGTAAAAACTCTTCGGCCAAAAGGCGTCGACTGGTTAAAATAGTCGAGAAGAAAAAAGGAGCACAGATGATGCTGTCCCCCTTAAAATTCTTCCTCCGGCTGCCTCAAACGCTTTTATTTAGCAACTTGTCGCAGACATAAGCGCGGCAAGTGAAATAAGGGCAGTCGAATTGAAGCAAGTGTTTCCTGTGATCAAGGTATCCTTCTATTATAATGTCAAAACTAACTCAGTTAGCCTTTTTGAAGGCTTTATCAAGCGTCTTGAAAAAGTAAACTGGAAGAGTTTTGTATTTTTTGTGAAGAAATCTGCCGCATCGTCAGAACCGGCGATCGGGAAGGAGATCGTCCCAATGATCGAAGCTAGTTCCGACCACCAGGAGGGACAATAAAAGGAAAGGATAGCAACTCTTGCTGTAGAGCTTTGACCAGACATGGTCGAAGAGGCTCAAGATTTTCGACCGAACATGGTCGAAGTGATCCTTACTCTTCCGCAACCAGACGTGGTTGTGGAAAAGAAGACGAAGAAACCACTCTCTGGGAATATTTCTTCTAAATTCGCACTAAAAGCAATGACTCAAAGGTATAAAAATACGAGTTTGTATATTGTATTTTACCTTTGTCTTTTCAACTACCGATTCACTTCTTGTGATTGTAGCTCGACCTCTCCATCACCTAAGTCTTGTCGAGACCCGAATATTCAAATTTGGTCTCTCCTGTGTATTCTGCATCAGTCCAGGATCACGCTAGTGCACACAGTATAAACAAAGATAAAATATCGACCATATCACGATTCACTAAGAAAAGACACAAATATTATTAATAATTATCAGAGTTGCGACCTTATGGTCAAGCTTACAGATAATAGCCTAAATGGCTTAAGAAATTTGCAGCGGAAAACAAGAAATAAGCGTAGCAGCCATTCGACATGCCCACAGGCAATTGACTAGGGAGCAAAGTCCTAATCCACGAAGTCATCGAAGTATCCTCCTTCTGGCTGTGAGTACATAGAGTACTCAGCAAGTCGTAGAGCTTCCCAACAAGGAGTGCATCTTCGACGACGAACATCTTGAGAAGGTGTGGCAGACTAGGGTCAAAGAGCTCGACCAATTGAGAGATTCCGGGCAGGTGCTTAGAAATTTTGCTCGTAGGAGTATGAATATGAGTATTGACAACTCGAATATTCATACTTTCTCTTCTTATTTCTCACTACCTTTCCTTATCCAGAGAGCCTTAGAAGACATGGTGACTGTGGCTAAGTACCACAAGTAGCTGATGCTCCTACGACAAGGAAATGTCAAACTCTCCAAGAGGGCAGCGGCATCGTAAGCCTCTTAAGTTATGTAGTCGAATTCTGTCTTGACCACACAACTAGAAATTTAGGTTTACCTTTAACCTTTACAAACCTTGGCTAGATGCAGAGGTCTTGGCTTTTGCACTCGAAGATGAGAAAGCTGATGAAAGGATGCTAAAGGAAGAAAATGCCAATTATCAATAAACCTCATAAAAGCCAACTCTGCTGCCAGAACCTTGGAGGAGAAAATAAATGGTAAGCCCTGAAGCTTGAATCTATTTATCTATGTATCTTTCTAGCCTTTCTTTTTTCCTTTCTCTTTTTAACAGAAATAAAGATTGAATTGAGTGATGTAACATACTTATTTTCAGAGCCTTTTTGAAGTTTTTAAAATAAAAGCCACCATTTGGATTTTTCTGGAATTAATAAAAGCTTAAGCTAAATTTTATTTAATTAATAGGATTTAATATGACTAAATTAAACATGAACATTTGGTTAAAATATTTTATTTGGGTTCCTGAAGTCTTAAGGAATTTTCTGAAATTTTCTTAGATTTTTCAAAGTTTATTTGAGCTAAATTTAAAATTCTAAAAAAAAGAAAAATTCCTGTTGAGTCACCCATCATCATGGGATGGGCACGCTTAACCCTAACGTTTCCAAGCAACCGACCACCAAGCCAAACTTTGCTCCTTCTTGGTTAGAATCCACCTTCTTTCCTTTTCTTCTCTAGAGCCAGCTACTGTTCATCTTCCAACCCCACGATCACAGGCTGAGAGAGACACGAACTCTTCTCTCTCTTGCCTCCCATGGCAACTCTCAATCTGGACCTTATCTCAATGCCTTCCCAAAAGGAAAGTTGTGCCAAATCATGCAAGGAATCCATCCCATCTGGCCTCTTTGCATTTCGTTCATCTGTTTGCCTTTTATCACTTATTTTCTGAAACAGACTCTAAGCCAAAATCTACGAATTGGAGTCGGTTTCTATCTCTTCCAAGCATATAAATATGACCCCTTGACCCCTCTAAACCTGTCCCAAGCCATGCCAAGTCTCCTTAAAGCTTAGAGCGTTGTCAGCACCAAGGCCTTCCGGTCCTGAAATTGCTTGTCGTGTCCCAAGCTATCCGGTGAGATTTTTCGTGATTCTTTCACGTCAAATCGTGTTACCATGTACCATCTACCTTCTTGTCAAAGTAATTTGGTTTTAGTGTAGCCAATCTCTCGGAATCGAGTTCTCCCCAATCTAGGCCAAGATCGGTTCTCGACGTCGATTCGTCACCTCCAGTAAGCTTTAGCCCATGCTGTTGCCTCCTTTAGACTTGCCTCATCACATTCTACGCTGTGCTTCCTTTCTTTTCCCCAAAAACCCTCCATAAATTTTTGCCTCCGACATCTAGCCATAGCCGCCTAGGGCATCTCGTGTCCCCATCTATCCGGTGATGTTTTCCCCAATCCTTTCGCGTCAAAACGTGCCAAACCATCCCAGGCAGCTGCCTTCCAAGTGGTTTTGGATTTCATCTACCGAGCACCGAGATATCAAGTTTTTTCTTTTTCTTTCCCGACGTCCTTCAAACATCGATTGCGTCGTCTCCGATGGGTTTCCGGCTGAGCTGACAATTTTTATAGCTTCATCAAGCCATGTTCTAGCCCGTGCTCACCTACTTCTCTGTGTTCTATGCCTGAGTATTATTCCTCCCTCCTACCCATGTCATCGTTGCCGCCCTACATCGTCACTGTGCTCCGTTTAGCGTGCCATCACTTCCTACGTGTTCCTTGGGTCCCTAGCAACCCATTTTGCTAGTTATCTTCACCTCCCATGCCTTCTCTCGCCGGCGCCAGCCTCCTCCAAGCCCTCTTCTCTCTGTGTATTAGAAGACGAATAGAATATTCTTCGAAATATTCCCTCCTTTTCTATTTTCAGCATTTTCTCGTTCGACAAATTTTAGATGACTCGTTCTTCCTCGTCCGAACTCCGATTGACCTGATTATTTTTCCTAAATTCATCTAAAATTGAGCTCTATCTTTTGGTTCTAGTTTTGAAGTTTTTAGAGTTTATTTGAATTTATTTTTGTATTTTGTTTCGTTTTCTTTTTTGTTAGATCATGCTTTCGAAGGGGCTGAAGCAAGATTTGAAGATCAAGAGCCATTAACTGAGCGAGGCCAAGATAAGTCATGTACTTTGATCATATTGAACCTAGTTTTCAAATCTATCTTGTATTATTTTGTTTTGAATTATCATGCATCGCTATTTTATTACAAACCCCTTGTATTTGGTAGTTATTGTCCAAATTAAATAATTCCCTCCATGATAAATTGAATACCATGATTCTATTGTCACCACAGGATGGGTAATTATTTAGTGATGTAATATTAGTTGTCACATGGGTTGTACGCTTACATTGCTTAGCCATGCTTGTAGTACGTAGGGTTGTCATCACATGTGATGAGTAATTAATTTTGACTTAATGATATATTGGAATGTGGTGGTCAGCCACAGTTATAAAATCTGTGTGTCATAACATTGGGGTGTCATTGGTGTTGGTTATACAAAATTGGTTTTCATCTGGGTGAATGATCATGCAATAACTCCAATGATCATGCAGTTGGCACATTAGGATGTAGATATTTCGCCTGGGTAAATCTAAGAACTTAACTTTGTGCGCCATTGATCTGAGCCTTACCGTACAACCACATGTCCAGTATGGGATGGACCTGGCTAATTAATTTGGGATGTTTTAATTTCGGTTCTGTCGTTGGGATGAGTGTGGTGTGGTTGGAGCCATGGATCTACATTGGTGCAAGAGGGAGCCGGTTAGCGAAACCTTAGCGAGGTGGAACTGGGTTGAGATTGAACATTGTAAAGGCCTTACTGTAATCTTCTTGGTCGACATGCCAAAGGAAGCACGTTATACCAGTGACATTGCAAGATGATCGCATCATGTGGGTAAAGTTGTACAACCTCTGCAGAGTGTAAAACTATTCGAATAGTCGTGTCCCCAGTTATGGACAATGCTCGGTGATTACACATGAGGGGTAGAATTTTCATAAAAACCCGTTTGGGTTAAGTTGGAAAGTGAATGGATAGTTCATTGGTGGTTCATTACGTGAATCCTAGTTCACAGGTGATTCATTGGAGTGAATGATCGGTTCACTTGTGGTTTGTCTCAATTCCTTTGATTATTTATTTATTAATCATTTCCAATCCTGCTTTTCAACCTATTTATTCTAATTACTTTAAATTGTTGCTTTCTGCAAAATTAACCTTTCAGCCATCCGTTGGTAAGCCTTGTATACTATATTGCATTCTTTATTACAAACGATTTGCTGAGTACTATATGTACTCATAGCTTTATCCACATTTGCTCAGTTGAGGAAGAAAGACCAGATCAGCAGGAGGTATTACAAGGAGGATGCTTCGATGACTTCGCGAATTAGGATTTCACTCCCCAGTCGATTGCCTGTGGGCATGTCGAATGGCTACTACACTTATTTATGTTTTCCATTGCTAGTTTCTTTAAGCCTTTCAGGCTATTAATTGTAAGCTTGGCCATAAGGTCGCAACTCTGATAATTATTAATAATATTTGAATCTTTTCTTAGTAAATCGTGATATGGTCGATATTTTATTTTTGTTTATATTATGTGCACTAGCGTGATTCTGGACTGATGCAGAATACACAGGAGAGACCGGATTTGCATTTTCGGGTCTCTACAAGTGAGCTGGTCACTGAAGTCAAAGAGAAGAATAAAGTGACTGGAGAGCTTACTCGTATCAGTAAAGAGAAAGGCGAGAGAATAAAGCTGCTTGAAACTCAGCTATCAGGTAAGAAAACCTCATCTTCAACTAGTTTTTGAAGCTAGTCTTGTAGGATTTATGACTACGTGGTCATAGAAAGACTTACGACCAAAGCGTAGTCGCATAAGACTTACGACTATGTGGTCGTAGAAGAGCTTATGATCATATAGTCGTAGAAAAGTTTACGACTGCAACGAATATTGCCTTGACCAACTTTAACCCTTTCACTGAGTCCATGGTTGAAAAGAAACATCTTTCTGAAGTGATGACTCGTAGTGAGGAAGAAATGAAGCCAATGAAGGCAAACATTCAAGACTACGGCCTTCTTCCGAACAATCTACTACATGAGTTTGGTGCTGAAAAGATGGTTCCCGTTGAGGAGACCACATCCGCTCATACGAGTACAATCCTACTACAAGCCAAGACTTTGGAAAAGCATCTAGCTACTTTGAAGGCTGATCAAACGGAGTTGATAAGGGATGCAATTCGGGGTGCTGTAAGCTATGCATTGGCAAAACTCAAGGCATGTGACCGGAACCTAAACCTGCATCCCACTGAGCATGACTTCGCCTATTCTTTGGAGGAGGCATCTCGCCTGATTGAAGAAGTAGAGCCAATTGGATGAAAGGTGTCCGAAGAAATGTAACTTGGCTCTTCCTTTCCTCCAAAATAGAATAATTTGTAAAAAAACATTTGTAAAGACTTACCTTTTGGAGATGAATGAACTTTCTTTTTCCTGCAATTTATCCTTTGAGCAATTAGTACTCGTAAGATAAAAAAATGAAATGAAATTACAACTAAGAAGAAATAAAGTTATATGAATAGCTCTATCCTAGCCCCCGACTATTTAGTTAGTTTATGTGAATAAACTAAGCAAATAGTACAAAGTAAAGTATGCTGAGAGCAGAGTAATATATCTGACCATCGTCGTCAAATATTTTTTGTCATGTACCGACAGCAAAAATGAGGAACGAGTCAATGCTAGGGAGCTCCTTCTAGTGGGTAGGACTACATGCAGAGAGGAGTGACTCTGACTAGGTGATGTTACCTCCTTTTCGACCAGGTTTAAGCAAATTGAAGTCTTGAATGATCAAAGGATAAACACTCAGATTGCCTTCTATTATATTCGTTCAACGTATTCATAGGCAACTCAATTGTTGTATGCTGATAGCAAGAGTTAAGAATAGACTAACACTAGGAAGGCTCTTTCTAGTGGGTAGGACCACATACAGAGAGGAAAGACTTCGGCTAGTGGTATTCCCGTATCCGACCAGCTAAACATGTTGGATGTGTTAGAAGTAGTCGAACTAATATAAGAGAAGCACTACAAGACATACGACAATAAAAATTCATAAAAATTGAATTTATTATTAAAAAGAGTAGAAATATTTACCCATAGAACTTGCGTAATTGGTCGATATTCCAAGAGTTCGAGAAAATCTAGTCGTCTTTCACAGCAAGTCGTACAGAGCCAGGGTGGGTGACTTCGACCACAGTGTAAAGACCTTTCCACTTGGGAGAAAGCTTGTTCTTAAATTGGCATTGCATTTTCCTCAATACCAGGTCACCTATAGCAAGGCTATGAGGCTAGACCTTATGATCGTAGTACTTATGCATGGCTTGCTGATAGACCACTGATCGGATTAAGGCTTGATTCCCCTTTTCTTCCAGCAGGTTGATATCATCCACTCAAAGTTGTTCTTGGTTAGAGTCATTGAAGTTCTTGACGCCAACCGGATCTTTACATCTAGAGGAAGCATGGCTTCGGCCCTAAAAACTAAGAAAAACGGAGTCTCACCTGTTGCTCGACTCAAAGTCGTGTGAATCGCCCATAATACTGAATGTAATTCTTGAACCCAAGCCCCCGAGCGCTTTACCAGCTGGCCGAAGACTTGGGTTTTGATTTCTTGCATTATTTGGCCATTCGCACGCTCGACTGCCCCATTACTCTGAGGATGGGCGACCGAAGTGAAACATAACTTGGTGCCTAATTCATCGCAAAATTCTTGAAATTTTACGCTCGAAAATTGCTTACCATTATATGTAATTATTTGACTTGGGACTTCAAACTGAGTAATTACACTTTTCCTCAAGAACCTTTTTTTGTAGCTTCCATTGTTGTCCCAGTTACTGGTTCGGTTTCGATCCACTTCATGAATGTATCAATAGCTACAAAGAGGAACTCGAAGCCCCAGGCGCTCTTGGGAACGGCACCAGGATATCAAGACCCCAGGTTGCAAAAGGCCAAGATAAAGGAATGGTCTAAAGAGCCTGAGCTGGTTGGTGTATTTGCCGGCTATAAAACTGGTATTACACATATTTCTTAACCAGATCTCTAGTGTCATTGACGGCTGTTGGCCAATAGAAACCTTGTCGAAAGGTCTTACCGACCAGCGTTCTGTAGGAAGCATGTGCTCCACAGATGCCCCCATGTATATCCTGAAGGAGTTTTAATCCTTCTTTCTGCGATATATATCACATGAGAACTCCCTGAGTATCCCTTTTATAGAGTACTCTGTCAACCAAGGTATACATCTTGGCCTTGTGGGCAAGACGATCTGCTACGAGATCGTCGTCGGGTATTGAATCCTTCTAAAGGTAGTCGTAGATGGGAGCCATCCATGTCTCTTTGTACTCTAGAGAGATTGTCTTGTTAGGGGTTGTCTCTAGTGCTTCGACCAGAGACGGCTTCTGGAGTTGTTCCAAGAAGACCCCATGTGGTACTTGTGATTGGGAAGAAGCTATCTGAGCCATTGGTCTGCGAGGAAGTTATCCTTCCGAGGGATATACTGTAACTCGAAACCAAAAATGCTTTTCAAGCTTTTGTACTTCTAACAAGTATTGAGACATGGTTTTCCTCGAGCATTCATACTCTTTTTCGACCTAATTCATGACTAGTTGAGAGTCTCCACTCATGAGTAGTCGTTGAATCCTGAGTACTTTAGCGGATCGTATGCCAGCCAACAAACCTTCATACTCAGTAACATTGTTAACCGCTAAAAAGAGCAATTGGATGACATACTTTAAGGTCTCTCCCACGGAAGATTCCAGGACCACCCCAGCCCCAAGCCACTTAACGTAAGCAACCCATCGAAGTACATCATCCACAAGTCATGGGAATCGTACTATTGGGGGATCCTGAATAAGTTCATGATTTGTCCATTCAGCAATAAAGTCTACCAAGATCTGGGATTTAATGGCTATTTGGGACACGAAATGGAGGTCGAACACCCCGAGTTCGACCAACCATTTAGCCATGTGCCCCGTTGTTTCCTTATTTTGGAGGATCTCTCCTAAACGAAACTCAGACGACACAATTATCTTGTGCACCTGAAAATAATGCCTCAACTTCCTCAAAGCCATGAGGAGAGCATAGAGAAGTTTTTGGACCTGAGGGTAGCACTCCTTTGGATTGTGTAAAACCTCACTTATGTAGTATACTGTTCTTTGAACGCCCTCGCACTCAGGAACCAGTACAACACTTATTGCCTGTGATGTGGCAAATAGATACACTCAGAGTGTCTTGCCTGTTTTCGGAGAAACCATGACAGGAGCACTTGTAAGGTACCTCTTAATATCTTCAAAAGCGTCATTGGCCTCTTTCGACCACTCGAAACCCTCATGCTTCCTCAAAAGATTAAAGAGAGAAAGACCCTTTTCTCCTAGTCGTGTGATGAAATGACTTAAAGCTGCCATGCACCTAGTGAGTTTTTGGACCTCTTTCTTCATGGTCAAAGTGCGCATCTGGTCGATGGCCTTGATCTTCTTAGGATTTGCTTCGATACCTCTTGCTAAAACAAGGATTCCAAGCTGTTTTCTTGAGGAAACTCCAAACACACACTTTTCAGGATTGAGTTTCAAGCGATGCTTTCTCAGATTGTCAGAGGTCTCCTACAGGTCCGAAACATGATTAAGTTGTTTGATACTTTTTACGACCACACCATCGACATAGGCTTCCAAGTTTTAGCCTATTTGATGTATGAAGGTTAACTGCATCAAACACTGAAAAGTTGGACTAGCATTTTTCAAACAGAGTGATAAACGTGGTTTTCTCTTCATCTTCTGAAGAAGAGTATGCATCTAGAAAACTTAACATTTCACAACTAGCAGTAAAATCTACCAATTGATCAATACGAGGAAGCGGAAAGTCATCTTTTGGACAAGCTTTATTTAAATCAGTACAATCTACACACATAAGCTACTTACCATTAGACTTTTTTTTACAATTATAGGGTTAGCCAACCACTCTGAGTGATTGACTTCTCTTATAAAGCCTGCTTTTAGTAGGTTGTCTAATTCCGACTTGATAGCTTATCGTCGATCTAGTGCAAATCTCCGTAGTTTTTGTTTTACAGGCTTCTTATCAAGCTGTAGAGCTAGCCTGTGCTCGATCACTTCCCTGGGCACCTTGGGCATGTTGGATGGTTGCCACGCAAACACATTTGCATTTTCTCGGAGGAAAGTGATCAGGGTGTCTTCCTATGCAGAGTCAGACGTAACCCCGATGCGAACTATCTTCAAAGGTTCCTCTAGGTCAGAGGGACTTCTTTGATTTCTTCGTTCAACTTCGGCGTAGCTTTAGGCTTGGAGTGCTTGCTCGAAGGCTGCACCTTGGTGGCTTTTCGAGTTGATAGCTATCCGACCATCTCGAGGGACTTGCGATCACACGTCAGTGCCATCTTCTTATCACAGTAGACCGTGATGACTCTCTTCAGACCTGACAACTTAAGACATTGATAGGCATAATGAAAAACTATCAGAAATCATGCCAGAGTTGGTCATCTGAGTATGGCATTATATGCCGAGTCGAAATTGACCACATCAAAGGAGTTTCTCTGCCCTAAAGTTGCTCGAAGAACTGAACATAACAGGCAGAGAAACATAGCCAATAGCGGCTAAGGAACCTGGTATGACTCCATGAAATGAATATCGCACAGGCTTTATTCTAGTATGAGGAATTTGCATCTCATTTAGGGCATTAACAAATAAGGTATCTAAAGAACTCCCACCATCAATCAACACACGATTTACTCGACAGTTGTTGATGGTGGGCTCGACCACAATCAGAAACCGATCAGGTCAAGTCAAAGGGATAAGACAATCACCCTTCTTAAAAGAGATGGTGACTTCTAACCACTTAGGCAAATTATAAAGAGATGGTGACTTCCGACCGCTTAGGCAAATTATTGACAAGGGAAGCATTGATAGAGTTTACCTCACACTCGATAGCCTTATACTGTCACTTGGACTCGTACGCGGATGCACCTCCATATATATGCTCAATAGTGTGCTTCAGGTCCTAGAATAGCATGACCTCATCCTCGTCCGAGTGCTTTCGATCGCTTAACTGTCCCAACTCCTCAATTGTTAGGAGTGGGCCCTTGCCGAAGTAGTAATTCGCGAGTTTTCACTGGAAAACTCGGCCATTGCGAAGATCATGCCCCTCTTTTTTATGAAGAGAGCACCATCTTGGCTTATTTTCCTTCCTCACGAGTGCTTTGCCTTTGCCCCGGTTGGAGTATTATTTGGAGTCACATGGCTCCTTATCGCCCATAGCCAGGACCTCAAATATGTGGCTGGAGGCTTGTGGCTTTTGGCCTTGTCTCCGGATTTCTGGGCCTTCCCTTTACTGTTGCAGCCATCACTTTGCTCCTTGGAATGGTGGCCGGCCTAGTCGATGGTCCTAGTCCATTCGATTACTTTAGTAGCAGTTGCATACTGATCAGCCATCTCAAAGAGCTCGGCGACGGTGGTTGGAGGGTTCAGGGCGATGTCCTCTGTGAACCTTCAATTACGCACTCTCTATCTGAATGCTCTAATTATAGAAGCGTCAGACACCTCCGAAATAAACTTTTGAACCTGACTAAAATGCCAGATAAATTGTTGTAGGGTCTTGTTGCTGCCTTGGCACATTCGATGTAGGTCGTACTCCTTCTCAGGGCCATTTTATGTACCATGGAAGTTGGCTATTAGAAGGTTGTAGAGGTGCTACCACGAGTAGATTGACTTGAAAGGCTGGTTAAGCAACTAGGATCGAGCGGATCCTTCGAGCACTGTCAGATGATAGTTGGCCATGACGTGCTGACCTCCTCCCACTACCTAGACTGTAGTCGTGTAAATATGAAGGAACTCGGGGATTCTGAGACCCATCGAATTTCTCTATGCTCACCAGTCGAAACCACGGTGGCTAGCGCACTGCTCGAAGCTTGGGCACAAATGCTCGGCAGCTGGCAATGATATCCTATTGTCTCCTCTGGGAAACAAGTAGTTAGCATCGCCAGGTGAACACACTCAGCGATGCCCGACGGTAGGCGGACCATACCTATAGTAGGTCTCATCTACTTGGGGTTGACACTCTTAGTCCATTTGCTGCTACAGGTTCCTTGCTCGAAGTGGTGATCGAGTGTTGACTTGCCAATCTGAAGTAGTCTGGGGCATCCTCTTCCAGCTGATATTGCGATCGGGAGTGCGACATGCCCTGTCACCATACTGACTCCTGTGAGACAAGTTTCGTGAATGACTAGATATGCTCGTACCTTGTTGACTATTGGAGGGACATCGATGAGGCTGCTCAAGTCGGTTCATCACATCGTGAAGCCATTGTGCAATGTCTTCAGCGAAGCGGTCATAGCCCAGCACTCGAGCAAGCTCTTGAGTCAGGTTCTCCAGCAAGTCATCGATCCGTTGTAGCTCTCGTGCCTCTTTAGACTGGTACTGGGCCGGCCTAGGCAAAGCATTCTGGGTGACAAGTCACCTTTGCCAAGCAGTCTTAGGATCGTTGATCCCTGAAGCAAACTGGGGCTGCCTAAGAGTAGAGCGAGTATTTCTAGGATTTTCCACACTCATCAGAGTACTGATCGGGCTCATCATTGGAGGTCCCGTCACCATCCCCATGAGAGGAGGGAGAGTGTGATCGCCGGGGAGCATCCTTAGGTGTTCCTCCAAGAGGGTGATGAGAATCAGAGGGCAGGGCAAAAACCACCTGTCTAGAATCTCCACTTCTGAGGGATACCCCCTCATCCGAAGAATCATCAAGCTAGACTGTCTGGTGGCTTGGAGCAAACCCTGCCAGGTAGGGGAAGTCTGGGTTATAACTGTCCCCAGCCTGATCTGCTCCCTGCGAGAATGCAAATGAACACGAAGTGTGCCCGCCCATGGCCTTCGCCAGGTCGTCCGGAGAGTCGCCACTAGGAACTGGCTATGTGCTCCCTGATCGGCAGAGTTTGGGGCTCTGCAAAACTACACAGGGCGAAGCCATGGGACTCGAATGCTTGGGAACGGACCCATCGTCACGTTGCGATCCCTCATCACGGTTGGATTGAACCTTGCCGCTTGGGGGAGACATAAGAAGCCATTCACCGTGTAGCAGTTGTTGTCAGAGAGAGATGTGTGCAGTTAGTGGACTAACACACGTTCTAACCACCTTGTCAATTGAACTGACAGTGTAGTTCATTGTCGTAGATAAGTCGGTTGGAGATAGACTCATCATAGAATTCCCATGACCACAGAGTGGTCGCGGTAAGACTTATGACTACATGGTCGTAAAAAGATTTATGACCATGGGATAGTTGCAGTAAGACTTACGACTATGTGGTCGTAGAAGGACTTATGACCATATGGGTAGTCGCAATAAGACTTACGACTATATGGTCATAGAAGAACTTTCGACCATATGGTCGTAGAAGTGCTTACGACCATCCTGCCATATTTACCTCTTATTGATAAGGGGTATATTCAAGGAATATAATGACGTAATAATTTAGGGATTATTCTATCCTCGTCAACTTGTATGAGTAACAACCTAGCCACTTAAGACCAAGAAAATGGAAAGGAGATGTGGGAGATGGGTGATGTGAAAGACAGAGGGAAAGGAAAGAGAGAGGATTTTTTTACTTGCATGATTAACAACCTAGCCACTTTTGACCAAGAAAATGGAAAGGAGATGTGGGAGAAAGGAGAAGGAAGTGAGGATGACAGATGGATCCGTACAATAATTAATTTATTGTTTGACCCATTAGAAACAAGCTCTAGTAATATGCTATTGAAGTATTCATATCTAAAATCTCATCTAACCATTTACTCTCCCCTAGTAACAAGCTACTATGAATGCCGTATAATATCATAGGAGGTGAACTGAACATGGTGCACCTTCGAGGATCCGACTCTCCGAGCTTTGAGGTCACGGCGTTACTTTGTGTTGGACCATGCTCGATCATTCAATTGTCCAGGCAGCCCCGCCCTCACGCACAACACGATGGTGCACTTCCAACTCTCCGAGGTCATGCCGAGTTATTCTTTGGTTCAGACTAGGGGCGGATCTACGTTGCAGGGCTCGGTGTTATAGGACTCCGGGTCCAAAAATCTGTTTTACAAGTATCAGCATCTCCATTCCATGCGTGAACCTTGCCCAAACTCGGTGCATCCTAGCCAAACGAAAAGAGCACAAGCAGCCTAAATTTTCAATAGCTAGCAGTAGTCCACGAGGAGCCTCCATTGTCCCTCAACCCATGAGGTAACTACAGAAGCCAACCCTTGAGCTGACCCAAGAGGAAGGACCGCAACAGGTTATGGTGTCTATTTGATCGATCCTAAAACATGTCACCTCGCACAGCCCTCTACGTCTGTTCATCTCGTACACCATGCTCGCTACAGCCGCACCCAGTCAAGCAACAACCGTTCACTAGAAAACGAGAGAAATCAATGTCACCAGTCGCCCTTATTTGCCATCTGGATACAGTGCTACCTGATCCCTATTGCCTCGCGCTCTCGCTGGCCAAAGGAAACTTAGACCCACTCAATGAGTATGTACTTTGCTCTAAATTTCTCTCAATTATTCTAATTTGTTTAAAGAATAGGGGCTAAATTTGTGAGTTGGGGTTTCAATGTGATGATTATTGATTAATTCTTGTCAAATTTTAGATTTAAGAATTAGTGTTTTAATTTTGGTTTGTGCAATACTGTCCTAGCTCGTTGCAAATCAGATGAAAAATGTAGTATTTGACATCAGTTAAGTAAGTAAGCCACTGGATGTATTTTTCTATTATATCATTCTTGAATTGTTGAACATAAAAAAATCTAATTAACCTTTTTCAATTATTTGATGATGATTTCATGAATGATAAACTTATTTATTATGTGGAGAAACAAGAATTGTAGAAAATTACCAATGATATTGTGATTCATCACATTATGAATTTGGAAGAAATCAAATACTGAAAGGTAATGTTTTTACTTATATTTGATTATTCTATTTTTTTATTGAAAACTTTACGTAATTTTATTCGTTTTTATAGGCCAATGAGATCGGATAATGTATTTTACTAATGCCGGCCAACTTTTTTATCTGTGATTTCGCACTTAGTTCATTTAGTTTGCTACAACTAGCCAATATTATTATCAAGCTTATTTATTTTGGTAAGCATTTCGATCATTACTTCTTTATCATCATACACTGCTATCGGTTATATTGAAGTATTGATGCTAAATTTTTTTCGGATATATTACTGTCTGTTATAATATTGATTGAAAATTATATATATATATATATATATATATATATATATATATATATATATATATATATATATATATATATATATATATATATATATATATATATATATATATATATATATATATATATATATATATATATATATATATATATGAAATGAAGTGGTGAACCTTAGTTATTTTTATTCTGGTTCCGCCCCTCGTTCAGACGCCACATTCAGCATTACAAAGAGGTGAAATAAATTAACCAGACGTCTGTGACGTCTGAGGGCCTGTTTGGCAACGTGTGCGGCTTATGGCTTTTGGCTGAATTTTTTGAATTTTGGCTGTTTACGGTACAGATTACGGAGGGACAGATACTCACTTGCGATTTTGGCTGGTACAGATGTTAGGCTTTTAACGTGTAGATCGTTTAACTTGTAGACCCCATCTTGAGAAAATACTCCGTTTGAAAGTTAGTTACTGTAGCAAAAGCCAAAGGGCATGTTTGGCAACGGCTGTGGCTTATGGCTTTTGGCTGAAATTTTTGAATTTTGGCTGTTTACGGTACAGATTACGGAGAGATAAATACTCACTTGCGATTTTGGATGGTACAAATGTTGGGCTTTTAACGTGTACATCGTTTAACTTGTAGACCCCGTCTTGAGAAAATACCCCGTTTAAAAGTTAGGTACTATAGTAAAAGCCAAAAGCTGCCAGCTTCGGAGGAAAAGAACAGGTCCAAAAGCCGTCAACTTCGAAGAAAAAGAACAGGCCCTGAGACGCGACAATGCCGTCCAACACGGTGCGCTTCGAGGATTCAGCATTACAAGAGGTGAACTAAACCAGACGTGACGTCCAACCCCCGACGAACAAGCATGTTTCGCTATGTTATGAGCTTTCCAGTATGATTTCCTACGTTGGTTCCCAAAAATGGCCCTATAAAAACTTGGACTTCTCCTGGATTTCCTGAACAATAACCATGTAAGAGCATCTCCAACAAATCTTCTATAATGCTCATATTCCCTATATTTTAGAAGAAGAGGTAAAAAAAAAGCTCCAACAACTCTTCTAAATGATCCCCAAAAAGATAGAGGACTTCCTCCCTATTTTTTCGTTCCCCAAATTTGGAGGACGCACGCCGTCCCCGAAAGCCCTTCGACGGTTTTGTCCCGCGCGGCTTCGGAGATGCCCGCACCTTCCGACGCCTGACGCTATCCGCACCCCGCCGCCTCGGCTTCTCCGTCCGGCTCCCTCGCGCCTGCCCTCGCGCCCGCTCCGTCCGCCTCCCTCGCGCCCGCGCCGTACGCCGCCCGAGCGCCCGCGTCGTCCGCCACCCGAGCGCCCGCGCCTTCCGCCGCCTCGGCTTCTCCGTCCGGCTCCCTCGCGCCTGCGCTCGCGCCCGCGCCGTCCGCCACCCGAGCGCCCGCGCCTTCCGCCGCCCGAGGCTATCCGCACCCCGCCGCCTCGGCTTCTCTGTCCGGCTCCCTCGCGCCTGCCATCGCGCCCGCTCCGTCCGCCTCCCTCACGCCCGCGCCGTTCGCCACCCGAGCGCCGGCTCCCCTGTTCACACCGCCGCCTCGATTCGCATATCCGCCTTCCCGAGCATACACCGCGATGCCACGACAGCCTCCACCGCCGCCTCCACCCCGAGCATCCTCTGCGGCGTCCCGGTCCCCATTGCCGCCGGTACCCCGAGCTGCCGCTCATGTTGGCCGCGTCGGCCCTGCAAGAGTGGGTCTTCCACCGCCACGGGCTGTCCAAGCTCCTGCCTCCGGATGCGCACAAGGGTCGCCACACGCCATCGCCCCCGAGCCGCTGCCACACTCACAGCCGACGATCCGCGAAGACGCCCACACTCCAGCTCCTGGGCACTCTGGCGGCGAAGAATCGACCATGGAGTTAGCTGCAAGTCAGGAGGAGTTCCTCCATCAGTACACCTTCTTTGGTGAAGGTAAATTTATATATGTATGTTCTGTTAATCAAGTGATAAAAGCCGTGGTGGTGTTAGGGAAAGGGTTAATTTCTATATGTATGTTCTTTCACATTTGTTTGAAGGAGTGGCCAAGTGATTAGTTAATTATAGCATGATGCTGCTATATCTGTGATTGATTTTGGTGTCATTTCTATTATGGGTGATATCTGAACACTGGTAATGATGCCATTCTGGGTTTGATGGTGTTATGCCTTAAGGTTGGGCTTTATATTAGATGAGCAAATCATGGGCTTCTCCAACTGTGTACATTGTTGTAGGTGTTTCTGTATCAATTGGTAATGGTAAATTGATTTTGCTAGATGTTTGCAGTCCATTTATATACCTTGTGAGAGGTCGGGCCAGTTCATGTTGGTTGATTTTCCTGCTGATGTTTTTATCTACCTGGTAGAAAGGTTCGGTTCTTCAAAAATTTTCATTTGGTGTTTAAGTTCAACTAATGCAAACGTTTATTGTTCAAATTTGACCATGAGAGAGTAGCCTTTGTAGTTTATGCTGTTCACGTTGATGTGTTAATCTAACTATTCTGTGCCCATTTCTTTTGATTTGTTTGGTGGTTCTATAGCAAAAATGGGTGACAATCTGGTTAACGCAAAGCAAAAAAAGGGTATGTGCAGTAAGTAAGAAGGGTATACTGATAATTCTGTTTGGATATTTCCATTTGTTAAAGGGTTATATTATGTGAGACAAAAGGGTATACTCACAACCTTGTTTAGTAAATGTGATTGCAGCTGTAGTTTAAGCTAGAGAAAAAAGAGCATCTTGTATGATGTACAACGGTTAGTCCGGTAGGATTATAATTAGATTGAATGGTAATACACATATACTACTTACCAGATACTTCTAAGTGCATGTTTATATATCCAGTGGCCGACATAGAACAAAAAATTAGGGTGTTGCACATAGAGACATTTACTGAAAGCATGAAAGTACACACACCCTATTAAGGGTGCTGGTGCATGTCAAGCTAATCTGCTTACTCTCTCTTGTGTGTTGATGCCCCAAACAGATTTATTTTCTCAAGAGGAAGAGTTTGCAATTGTCGATGATAGTACATCGCAAAGGCCAAACCAAAAAAGGACCAAGAATTTTAGTTCAGATGAGGACAGTCTTTTGGTGTCGGCGTGGTTAAATATTAGTTTGGATGCAATTCAAGGGACAGATCAAGCACGTACTGCATATTGGGATCGAATTTATGAATATTTCCATACAAACAGGCTTTTTGATTCAGATCGCTCTCATAAGTCCCTCAACAAACGTTGGACTGTCATTCAAGAATCTGTCAATAGGTTTTGTGGTTGTCTAAGTCGGATAGAGAATAGAAATCAAAGTGGTATGACCATTGAAGACAAGGTTAGACGTAGTTACAAATCATCTATGTTTGTTGTAATCTTTTCGAGCTTATTTGTAATGCTCTATATTTGTTTTCTTTTCGTAGATAGTGCAGGCTGGCGAGTTGTATAAGAGTGAAGATAAGCAAAAGAAGGATTTCACGCTTATACAATGTTGGAATCTTTTGAAGAATCAACCAAAGTGGATTGAAAGGCGTATTCAGATGCAAGCTCCAAAAATATCCAATAAAAAGCAGAAAACCACGGCCTTTTCAAGCCCTGCAGCATCCACGCCTGCATCTACTCCTCTGCCACATGAAGATGAGAGCGGGGATGCAAATCCGGATGATGCCAGAACTTCGCTTGAAAGACCTTTAGGGAGAAAGAAAGAGAAAGAAAAGCTTCGTAAAAAAGGTGAACGTTTTTTTATGATTCCTTAGTTCATCTATGGGCTAAAAAGAGAGAGGATGATGCAGAGAAGGAACTGAAGAAAGAAGAGAGGTTCAAACAAGTGTTCGCGTTGGAAGAAGAGAGAATTGAGCTTGAGAAAAAGAAGTTCGAGTTTAAGAAGATGATGGAAGAAGAGAGAATTATGAGGATTGATACTAGTGGCATGGATAGTCCTCAAAGAAAGTACTACAAGGGGCTTCAAGAGCGTATTCAACGTGATAGTGCTAGTTAATTCTTTCGGGGATAGTACTAGTTAGTTGTCATAGCACTAGTTAGTTGTCATGAATTTTTTTGCTGCTAGTTAATTCAAGTTTGTTTACTTGCATTTCTAGTTATGTCAGTGTGATGCTTGCTTTAAAAACTGATGATGTTTACTCCCATGTTTTGATATTGAGGGCAACTGACTTACAGCTTTGTCAGGAAAAAAGAGAGCAGATGTGTTGCAAACTGACAACTTCATTTTGGACTTGCTAACCAAATATTTGTTTATTAGTTTTTTATGCATCACAAGTTGTGTAACAGAAAGGTGGTGGCCGCTTGTAAGCTGTACACTGAGCATGTTTTGAAATACTACACTGCATTGGGAGAATTGCTTCCTGCCTTCCTCATTGAACATTGCTGCTTCTTTCCTAGATTTGTAATTTTGCTGTGCCAACCTGTAGAGCTTATTTGTTAGACAATACATGTCGCTTCTGTCCTTTCTCAAAAACTGTACATCTGTACACGGTATCTATGTGCATGGCCTACCCAAATGTTGATTAGCCTATGATTTTGCACTTCAGTGAAGCAGAATCTTTTATCTGGGATAAGTTGGATCCGAAAGCTGTTTAGATGGTCATCTACTGTTTTGCTGCCATACTTCTGAGGAACTTTTTCAGGGGGGTCCTGATGGCAGTAATGCATGTTGTCACTAATCGGGGGAGGAAAACTGGCTGTCTTGCAATGCTAGCAAATGTAGTTAGTCTAGTGATGGTTGTATGGGAACAGTCTTCTTGTTGAACAGACAAGTATATTTTCTCATTATCTAATTGCCTTGACAAGTGGATGGCCCCTGTTTTGAAGCTTCTGTGAGTGTCTCTCTTTTGGTGCCCTGGTGATTGTGCAATTGGAATCTGTGTAGTGTGCAGTATTTCCTATCCTGAATCCTTGGTTGGGATACTTTACTTGGCGTGAGTGTGACTTGTCCTGCATAACAGAACTGTTCTGTTTTCCGGTTTCACAGACATCTTATTCCTCTTCACAACTAAAGAATAGCTTAATTAACATAACAAGAACAACAATTAACAACCAGATCCAGCTTATTCAGTACTGGGTTTTTCAGTGAATCCCCAACAAATCCTGATCAAACTACGAATCCAAATGCACTTACTGATGTATTGCGTACAATTGTGAGAATTATTTAGTGATGGAATATAAACTTCTAAACACTACAAATGATGCTATAAATTAACTAATATTGGTCTCCATGATGTTGCCACAAGTGTTCTACGAGGTCTGCTTGAAGCTGACTGTGAATATCCTTATCTTTAATTTTCCTATAATTCTCAATGAACTCATGAAGATCAGGCGTATGTTCATGTGAAACATCGACAGGATCTCCTACACCATCAAAAGTCAAATCATTGTCATCGTCACGCTCGTCTTCTACAATCCTATTATGCATTATTACACATGCCCTCATTATTTCTCCTAGAGTATCTGCATCCCAAAAACGAGCTGGCCCACGAACAATGGCAAAGCGAGCTTGAAGAACCCCAAATGCTCATTCAACATCCTTCCTAACGGCTTCTTGTGCTTTGGCAAAATACTTCTTTTTGTTGCCTTGTGGCATTTGTATGGTCTTCACAAATGTGGCCCATGAAGGATAAATACCGTCTGCAAGGTAATACCCCATATTGTAGTTCTGCCCGTTGATAATATAATTAACTTTGGGAGCCTGACCTTCAGCAAGCTTAGCAAACAATGGCGATCGTTGAAGAACATTGATATCATTGTGAGATCCAGGTAAACCAAAAAAAGCATGCCAAATCCATAAGTCATGTCATGCAACAGCTTCTAGAATTATAGTGGGCTCTCGCACATGCCCACTATACATACCTTGCCATGTAGCAGGACAATTCTTCCACCTCCAGTGCATACAGTCAATAGACCCCAACATTCCTGGAAAACCTCTTTCTTCCCCTGCTGCGAGTAATGTAGCGGTATCATTCTCATTTGGTGTCCTCAAATACTCGTCTCCAAAAACTTCACATATTGCTTTGACCATCTTTTTTAAACTCTCTATAGCAATACTTTCTCCAATACGAACATAGTCATCTATTGCATCTGCTGCTACACCATAAGTCAACATACGGAATGCTGCAGTAACCTTCTGCAAGCATGACAACCCGAGGGTACCGGCTGCATTTCTTTTTTGCACAAAATAATCATCATGCGCCTCCACAGCTTGCATTATGCGTAAAAATAGAGGCCGTCTCATTCTAAACCTGCAACACATTAATAAAATATATCATATGTGTAACACTTTTTGCAATAAAATTGGAAAAATTACAGAAAAATATTACAAACCTGCGCCTAAAATAAATAGGACCATATGTAGGTTCTTCTGAGAAATAGTCATTGTATAGTCTCTGATGACCCTCTATTCCGATCAACTACTTGGTGCCTAAATACAGAACCTCCATGCTTTTCTCTCTGATCATTCATGTATTGTTGGTGAATTAATTGAGCCGCCATAAAAATAAATTCCTCATCATCGTCCGAAGAATCTTCATCCAACAAAAATTTAACGAGATTTGTACGGCGATTCATCTCTGTGAAAGTATAAATTGTAACCATAAGCTATTAACTATACCAATCTATTTAAAACAAATCGTATGCAACTATCACAGCAGCTAGAAATTTATGACTTATTCTTAACCTCCATGCATGTAATCATTAGCTAGAGAGATTAGCATGTACGCAGGAATGACATGTTCCTAATGATATATGCCTTCCGTGATTAGCTAGAGAGATTAGCGTGTGACAAAGATCAAGTGATTTAGTTTGGTAGACCAACCCACCTGCACACGCGCAAACGAATCGGGTAGGTGCTGCTGCAGTGGGACTCATCGTATATGGGACTCGTCACACCGCCGGCGTCGGCCAGGCTGGGGCAGCACTCGCAGTTCTGCGCGCCGGCCGCGGAGGACGCGTCGGAGAGCGGCGTCACGTTTGGCAGTTGCCCGGCGCAGGAGCTGGCGCCCAGGAAGCGGAGGCGCCCCGATCAGCCGCCGGTTCTTGGCGGTGCGACAGACGTGGCGGCGCACGCACACCAGCAGCTGATGGACGTGGCGGCGCATGCACATCAGCAGCCGATCAAGCTAGAAATTGGTTGGTAGTTTTTGTGGACCCAGATTTTAATTTAGGGAACTATATTTAGAGAATTTGTTGGAGGTTACATATTTTTAATCTTCTATTTTTTAGATTGTGTCCTCTAAAAAGTGATTTAGGGGATGAGATTTGGAGGACATTGTTGGAGATGCTCTAAGAGCTCTGGTGTTACTGCAGGATCACGGGCCAGAGGCTTGCGCACGGCCACTTCGGTATATTTCTCTTAACGGTCCGGAAGATCTCTGGGGTGCAGTGGGCCATATGAACTGGTCTGATCTTTATGTAAGACATTGGTCTGGTGACACTGGCCTGCAGCTCAGAACCGCGCATTTTACTGGAGTATTCTCGTTCTCGGATCAACATCGGAAGCACGCTAGGTTCAAAAAAAAAAACATCGGACCATTCGGACGCATACTAATGTTCCTTCTTAATCTAAATCGAAAGCACACTAATAATTTGGAATGACCCTCACTTTTAATGGACTTACGTAGTATATTTAAATTTAATTCAGAGTTAATTAAGAAACAAATGGTGCAGTTCTAACACATTTAATTACATCACTGTTCAAAGGGGAGAAATGTTATGACATTCAAATACTCACAGAGCACATAGCTACAAGAACAAAACCCTAATTCATCAGTTTCGATTACATCATTGTAATAATTAAAATACAGATGTACAACGTTCATACACCATGCATCCTCAATGTTAGGAATAGTCCCATATGAATTGTGGGAAAGGAGAAATCACAACTTATAAGTGTGAGGGAGCCTTCGTCTATTGGATTAGTCTTTTAGAGCAGAAAACTCAATACCACTTATAAGGTTGTTGTTTGAAGGGTTTGCTTGCGAGCAGCCTGTGGGCTCAGGTGCGCGGGGTGCGCAACCCATTTAAGACATGAGGATCAGATAGTGAACCTAGTTGGACCTGGCGAGGTGCCACGGTCCGGATACAATAAATGGTATCAAAGCCCAGGCACGTAACATCTCTCAGGAGTGCAGTGTGCACAATCCATGTGTGAGGGGGAGATTATCTCTCAGGAGTGCGGTGTGCACAATCCATGTGTGAGGGGGGATTGTTAGGAATAGTCCCACATGGATTGTGGGAAAGGAGAAAGCACAAGTTATAAATGTGGGGAAGTCTCCACCCATTGGACTAGTCTTTTAGGAGGAGAAGACTCAATACCACTTATAAGGTTGTTACTTAAAGGCCTTGCTTGCGGGCAGCCCGTGGGCTTTTTCTACACATCAATGCAGGGACTTCTAACATGGTTCTCTCTTCATTGTTGAAATACGATTTATTCTCTAGAGGGCCTTCTTTAAGCATACAGTACTTCACGCCAGCCGCCTTGCAGCAAGCCGGCTGACATGGTTCCACGGGACGTCGTCCATGTCATGGAGGCCATCGCCCCCAAAGAACTCCACCAAAACTCTTGGACTTCTTCAGAAATCAGCTGGGGCCTTGCAATAATCAGAGGAAAAAACAGCCATTGCTGCGGCACTGGCAAGAACCGTTGCCACACAAGCCAGCTGCTTGGCAATGTCGATGATAACGAACTCCGAAGGGGGCGAACTGGGTGGTCTCGGGACTTCGGGCAGCCTGGAGAGGTCTATGGATTGATCAACTCCATTGGTTCGAAAGCTCCATGCCAAGATGTAAGGTGAGCTCATAGCCAGTTTCCCGGTCGTTGACGAAAAACTGGCGTACATATCTTCAGAACAGAACGGCAAGAGGTCTAGCGTTGTTGATATGAGCGATCGGTGAGGTTGGCCTGGCACGGGCACTGGAGCAATGGTCACGTTCACGACATGGGTGGAGCCGTCGTAGTCTATCCATGCCTGAATTGGCTGCTCGCCCTCAAGCGGCACGGCTATGCCCACAGTTTTGTCAGCGTTGGTGTGGTATGCGGCTGGCTCTGACACGTCGGACACTAAGCTGTTTATGTTGGCACAGTCAAGGGAACAAATGCACGTAGTACGGTAATAGAGAGAACAAATAAACATAGAAAAGGCTTTTTTTGGGGATGCATGTCTTTTCTTCTTCTCTGTTATTCACTTGTAACTTAATACTTAACAGGAAATATACGGCTTAAATAAGTCTTACGCACACACGGTCACATATCCTCCACACACCCACTAACTTCACTAACTAAAAATTAGGATCTATTCTCATGCCACTATGCAAGATTTTCTTCATGATCTACACGACTCAGCCAGCTTTATTGACTTAGACTACGACCGCTTCAGTAGACGCTCCGTCTACTACTCGAACGCTCCGACTGCTACATTACTCTTATGAGTACGGCTTACGACCATGACTGCTACAGTACTTTGGGGTCTCTGACTCCGGGATCTCCGACTACTACAGTACTCCGGGGTCTCCAACTGCTACGACTACCGCGACTTTGACTTCTACATGTATTTGGACACATGAGTACATAGTACTCGAAAACACGAGTACCCGACACACAAGTACTCGACATATGACTATATAGTACTCGAACACACGATTGCACAGTACTCGAACACACGAGTACTCGACACACGACTACACAGTACTCGAATACACGAATACTCGACACCGACCACTATCAATAACAAGATTAGTTCCAACAATCAACCCCCTAATCTTGTTGTCATTATTTTTTAGTACCTCTTCATCGAACTTTAGAGTAGTGCCGATTCTTCATCCGCCATAGCAAGATGCGTCTTTTCCTTCCTCGGCTTGCGGCACTCACTGGCAAAATGCTATGCCACAGTTGTAGCACTTCACCTTCTTCCTATTGAACTTGCGCTCACTCATGTCAGAGTCGTTGTTGTCCTTGTCACCGTCATGGCCGTCTCTACAATGGTCACCAGCTTTGACATGGCCATCGCCACATTCACGGTTCTCCTTCGCGCCGCCACCTGACCCTTCTCTATTCTTATTCTCTTTGTTGAGAGTCCCCCATTGCGTGCGTACGAGCAACAAATGCTCACTATATTTTGAATCGCTGAAACTACTTCAGATGTGTTCATCGTAGGCTTTATACCGCCCGATGAGGTCTTCGGCGATGAGAATTTTCAAGTCCACGCTCTGCTCGATGGAGGTGACGAGCTGCATGTAGCGCACTGGGGCAGCACGAAAAACCTACGAACAACAGCAATTTCATCCACTATAGTATCATCCAATGCACGGATACCGGTGACGACAAACGTCACTCGACCGGTAAAATCTTCAACGTCTCCCCTTCCTCCATCTTCAGCCCATCAAATTCCCTCTTGAGGGCCTACAGCTTGCCTTCGCGCAAATGCTCATGCACTATGTACACCGTTTTGATTGCCTTCCATGTTGATTTCGCCGTGTCTTTCCCAACGAAGTAAGACATGACTTGCTCCGGCACGGCCTAGTAAATAGCGTACAATGCTATCCGATCCTTCTGGTACTCCGCGGCACCAGGCTCCACTGCTTCCCACATGTTCTATGCCTGAAGAATGACATGCATCTTCATCACCCAAATCGTGTAGTTCGTGCGGGGTAAGCTGCAGGAAAGACAACGTCATCATGCTCTCCCTCTTTACCACCTACGAGGCGGACGAATCACCATGTAGCAGGCTTCGCACTGTGGACGGAAACACACTTCTTTCTTCCCTTGGCATCCTCTTCAACTCACGAAAACCTGCTCTGATACCAAATATTGGTACAACCTAGGGAACAAACACATATGAGTAGGGAGAACGAATAAACATAGGAGAAACTTCTTTTGTGGTGATGCATATATTTTCTTCCTCTCTGTTATTCACTCGCAATTCAATACTTAACAGGAAATACGCGGCTTAAATAAGCCTTACGCACACATAATCACACGATCTCCATGCACCTACTAACTCCTTTAGCTAACAACTATGACCCATTATCATGCCACTGTCTGTGATTTTTTCACGATCCACATAACTCGGCCAGCTTTATTGACTCAGACTACGACTGCTTCAGTAGTCACTCTGTTTGCTACTCAGACGCTTCAACTGGTATAGTACTCTTACGAGTACGACTTACGATCATGACTGCTATAGTACTTCGGGATCTCCATCTGCTACAGTACTTTAGAGTCTCCAACTGCTACAACTTCTGCGGTATCGAGTACATAGTACTCGAACACATGAGTATCTAACACACGACTACACAGTACTCAAATACACGAGTACCCGATGTTGGTGTCTATCTTAGGATCACTAGAAGTAGATCTGCTAGGGTAGGGTTTCTATTCGGGATGAACAAGAGGTAACGCATCTAGATCTAAAACAAGAGAGTAAAGAGAGGGGTCTTAGGGTTACCGACCATCCGTGGTCTTGGTAGCCGGTGCAGAGGCGTCCGCCATGGAGTCGGTGGAGTCGGGAGACGTCGGCGGTGAAGTCCGGTGGCGGCGCCGTCCAGGAGCGGCGTGGCGGTGGCGCTTCCCGTCACTGGCTGCGCTCCCCCTCGAGATCGGATTTAGGGTTTTGTCGGTGGGGCAGAGCCGGCTCAGACGAACCTCGTGATCAGAGCCGCCGGCCCCCACCTGTATTTATAGCGCAGTGTGACAGGGGCCCACCAACCATTAGGGTTGGGCGCCCCCGATCAGGGCGCGAGCTCAAGGCCCAGTTGGCCGTTGGGCCAAACCTGGGTGGAGATCATCCTAACATTCTCCCCCTTGATCTCAACTTATTCTTAAACTTTATACTTGTCACTCATTGCTTTTCTCATTCCATCACAGATCAGTGCATAGGGCGTGCCTCATCGTCACGGTCTTATGCCATTAGATTGAACAGCCACAATGCACTTTTCTGTTTTGAAATGTACTCTCAACTGGGCCCTTGTTGTCCAGGAATCATAGGCTTTCCCGTAAACCCATGCCGGCTAAGTGTTCTCTGAACACATTGGGCGGTAAGCCTTTTGTGAGCGGATCCGCGAGCATCTTTTCTGTCCTTATATGCTCAAGACTGATTATATGATCCCGGACTTTATCTTTCACAACATAATACTTTATGTCAATGTGTTTGGCAGCACCACTTGACTTATTGTTGTGAGCATAACATACTGCTGGTTCATTATCGCAGTATAACTTTAGTGGCTTATGTATGTCATCTACCACTTTCAACCCGGGTATGAATTTCTTTAGCCAATTCACCTGCCCCGTGGCCTCATAACATGCTACAAACTCGGCATACATTGTGGATGATGTAGTGACGGTTTGTTTTGAGCTTTTCCACGATATAGCTCCTCCTGCGAGAGTGAATACATATCCGGATGTCGACTTTCTATCATCTCCCGCATAATCAGAATCTGTATACCCCACTATATGGAGTGAATCTGATCTTCTGTATGTCATCATGAGGCCTTTTGTTCCTTGCAAATAACGCAAGACTTTCTTTACTAATTTCCAATGTTCTATTCCAGGATTGCTCTGGAATCTGCCAAGTAACCCGGTACGCTAAGTCAGGGCGCGTACACACTTGAGCATACTGTAAGCTTCCGACAGCTGAAGCATATGGAACCGCTTTCATTTGATCGATCTCATATTGGTTCCTGGGGCATTGAAATTCCCCATATCTGTCGCCCTTGACTATAGGAGCAGGTGAAGGCTTACAATTTTGCATACTATATTTCTTTAGAACCTTTTCTAAGTATGTCTTTTGAGATAAACCTAAAACCCCCTTAGTTCTATCTCGGTGAATCTCTATTCCCAGAACGAACGAAGCTTCACCAAGATCCTTCATATCAAAATTCGAGGACAAGAACTTCTTGGTCTCTTGTAATAGGCTAACATCACTACTAGCAAGTAAGATGTCATCCACATACAGGATTAGGAAAATGTATTTCCCATTCTTAAACTTTGCATACACGCAATTGTCCTCTACATTCTCCTTAAACCCAAAACTTCTTATTGTACTATCAAACTTCAAGTACCACTGCCTTGATGCTTGTTTTAATCCGTAAATGGATTTCTTCAGGCGGCATCCCATACGTTCTTTTCCTTCCACAACAAAACCTTTCGGTTGTGCCATGTAAACATTTTCCTCCAAATCCCCATTTAGGAACGCCGTCTTTACATCCATCTGATGTAATTCTAAATCATAATGAGCTACAAGTGCCATTATTATTCTAAAAGAATCTTTACACGAGACTGGAGAAAATGTCTCATTGTAGTCTATGCCTTCTCTTTGCGTAAAGCCCTTTGCCACAAGTCGCGCTTTAAATCTTTCTATATTCCCTCTAGAGTCATGTTTTGTTTTGTAGACCCATTTGCAGCCTACTGTCTTGGCTCCTTTAGGAATAGTTTCTAAGTCCCAAACACCGTTGGTGCTCATTGACTTCATTTCATCCTGCATAGCTTCAAGCCACTTAGATGAATGAGCGCTTCTCATGGCTTCTTCAAAAAAGGTGGGATCACCCTCCATTTCAAATTCCTCAGTTTCATAGACTTCGTAATCATTAGGGATAGCTGATCTTCTGGCTCTTTGAGACCTTCTGAGTCCCTCGCCAGTTGACGCTTGTTCTGTGTGAGGCTGTTGTTGTTCTTCCTCTTGGGTGACAATGGGTTCTATGGGATCCTGAAGGACAGGTTCCTCATGTTCACTCATCGTTCCCACAGGAGAACTGACAACAGGTGCTGTCACTACAGTGTCTGGCACTGTTGGTGTAGCAACAACAGGTAGCGTGAAAAATGGTTCCTGAACCATCGGAGTGGGCACATGTACCCGCTTTTCCTCTAGGTTAATTTCTCGCGCTACTCTGCTCCCCCTGATCATCTCATCCTCCAAGAAGACAGCATGTCTTGTTTCTACAAACTTCGTATGTCTGTCAGGACAATAGAAGCGATAACCCTTCGATTTTTCTGGATAGCCAATAAAATGGCAGCTGACTGTCTTGGGATCTAGCTTCCCTATGTTTGGGTTAAAAACTTTAGCCTCAGCAGGACAACCCCACACACGTAAATAGTTAAGTGAGGGTTCTCTTCCCGTCCACAACTCATACGGTGTTTTGGGTACCGACTTGCTTGGTACTCGATTAAGAATATGAATGGCGGTTTTTAACGCCTCCATCCATAAACTTATCGGTAGCGTGGAGTAACTTATCATACTTCTCACCATATCCATTAAGGTACGGTTGCGTCTTTCAGCCACTCCATTCTGCTGAGGTTCGCCCGGTGTAGAGTACTGGGCAACTATGCCATTTTCCTGTAAGAACCTTGCAAAAGGTCCAGGAACTTGGCCATACGGGGTGTGCCGACCGTAGTACTCCCCCCACGGTCGGATCTTACTATCTTAATTTTTAAATTGTGCTGATTTTCTACTTCAGCCTTAAATATCTTAAATTTATCCAATGCTTCTGATCTTTCTTTAATTGGATAAATGTAGCCATAACGCGAATAGTCATCTGTGAATGTTATAAATGAATCATAACCATCCACAGTTATCACAGGAAATGGACCACAGATATCTGTGTGAATTATTTCTAAAATTCCTGCGCTTCGTTTGGCGTCTTTCTTTATTTTCTTAACATATTTTCCTTTTATGCAATCAATACATTGTTCTAAATCTGAAAATTCTAATGGCGGAAAAAGTGTTTTCTTAATCAATCGTTCTATTCTCCCCCTCGAAATATGGCCTAAACGACAATGCCATAATTTCGACGATGCATCATGATTTATCTTCCGCTTTTTACTTTCATTCATAGACGAAGAGGTATTCTCATTCGCAATGGTCACATGATTCACATTCTCAGAAAGTGATAATAAATAAAGCTTGTCTTGTCGGAAGGCAAGACCAACACATTTATTATTAAACACAAGTCTGCATTTGCCATCACCAAAATGGCAATCATAACCATCATCATCTAATTTCGACACACTTATTAAGTTTCTGCGCAAAGAGGGTACATAAAGAACGTCTGAAAGCCTAAGTACAAAACCATCATGAAATTCTAAAAAGAGATCTCCAATGGCCTCGACTTCGGCTTCAATTCCATTCGCAACTTTAATTGTTCTTTCTCCTCTTTGTAGGGTCCTCCTCGTATGGAATCCCTGTAATGAATTAGCAACATGAACAGTTGCACCTGAGTCAATCCACCAAGTAGATTTTTCATAACTTAAATACAAGGATTCATCTATAAATGTAATGACATCCTTACCATTCTTCAACAGATGCTTCAGGAACTCTGGGCAATCCCTCTGATAGTGCCCCGCCTTCTTCTTACAAAATTTACAGGTGTCTTTGTCTACTGTAAATTGGTTGGGCTTATGAAACTGGGGAACCTTTCCCTGTGACTTAGAAGAGGAGCTACTATCCCACTGAGGTTTCCCTTGTGGTTTGGCATTAAAGTTCTTTCTTTTGTTGTTCTTCACAAGGTTTGCAAAGTCACCCTGTGAGGTTTTAAGCCTCTCCTCTTCTTGCACACACATTGCAATGAGCTTTTCTATATCCCATTTGTCGGGCTGCATGTTGTAATTAACAACAAAAGTGTCAAATTCTTTTGGCAGAGAAGCAAAAATCAAATGAATTAGAAACTCATCCTTGAGCCCCATATCCATTGAATTTAGCTTAGCTGCCGTTGTGCTCATCTTTAATATGTGTTCTCTTATTCCACCACTAGAGTATCTCTCATTCACTAGTTTCTTAATCAGCGTGCTTGCTGTGGCTTTTGAAGAACCAGTAAACTGATTCTTCACTTTCTGTAGATACTCTGTGGCAGTGTCACAGTCTGGGATGGATCCCCTTATTGGATCTGCAATGGTGGCCTTAGCCACCATTAGGCACTTGCGATTCGAGATGTCCCATTTCTTTTTCTCAAGATCGTACTTCATTCTGACTTCTGCATGATCACGCTTTCGGGCAGTGAAATCAGCATCAGTCTCATTTTCTGCCCTCACCGGGTCCTCTGGCTCAGTAGGACACGGAGAGGTGAGGGCTAAGTCATTCTCGGACAGCGCAAGTGCTAAATCATACTTTTCTCGCCAGACCCGATAATTGTTCCCATCAAGTGCCGGGATGTGCGAGATGTATGCCATGGGGTTGAGTCCTGAAACAGTATCAGAAAAAATGAGGAAACATAACAATATAATAATTGCATGCTTTGATTTAACGTTGGTCAAAATTAAAACATGCAAAATATTCTTGTACATTAATTCTACATCACCGTTGGGCAGAAGATAGAATTAATGCATAAATTCATGAATAAATCAATTTATAATATTGCTATCATCAACTTTGGTCAGAAAATAGCAAAATTATAAACATGAACTGTAAATAAATATTATATTCCTCTAATTTTAATTTTTCCCGTTGGTTCCAATTAAAATTAGAGAAAAACTTAAAATTTCTGCTCTTCAAAATTAAATTCTCCCGTTGGTTCGAATTTAATAAGAAGATAATAAACTTTAACTCGCAGCGGAAAAATTCTTGTTTTTTGGATCAAAATTGCACTGAAATTTGATCTCAAACTTAACAAAAAACATCAAATGAATGCTTCTGAAAAAATAAAATCATTTTTTCTTGATTTACTGTGCAAACCGGCTATTTGGCCTGGCCTGCGCAACCGCGGCCCACGGCGCACGGCGGCCTGGCCCGCGCGGCCGAGCGCGCACGGCCTACCTCGCGCAGAAGCGGCCCACGGGGACGCGCCACACGCGCGCGCGCCCGCGGCTTCACGCGTAGCCCGCCCGGCCGTTGCGCTCCTCACGCGCCCACGCGCGCGGCACGCGCCCTTCACGCGCCCACGCTCGCCTCACGCGCGCCTCACGCGCCCACGCTCGCGCGGACGTCGCTCCGCCCCGCGCCTGGCCACAACCTGGGCCTGGGCCGGGATTCTTCTCGCCCGCCTGGGCCGAAAGTTGGCCCAACGCGCTCGGCGCCCTCGCAGCCGTTCATCGCCATCGGACGGCTGAGCGGCGATATCGCCCGAACAAAAACGCGCGGCGGACGCCCCCCGAAAAACCCTAACCACTCGACCCACTCCTTTCTCTCTCTCCGCACCCGAGCGAGCGAAGCGACGGCGGCGGCGATTTCATCCACGCCGCCGGAGAGGAAGAAGGAGCTGGCGCCGCCGCGGGCCCTCTCGCCGGCGTGCGCGCTCCCCTGAGAGGGAGCGCGCCGCCGTCGAGCGGCTCCGTGTCGGTGCCCTTCCGAGCGCGCACGCTCGGATCTGACGCCGGCGCCGACGGTGACTAGCACATGGAGCGCCGGCGAGCCCAAGGCTCGGCCGATCTCCCCTACGCCAGCGACGACGACGGTGGCTCCGGTAAGTACCCGGTTTCTTTTCTAGGGTTCGGGTTCGGGTAGTGGTAGCGATCTTCTTTCCTATATTTTCTTTCTTTTCTTTTCCCCTATCTCAGTTCTACGTCTAGGGGCTCTGATACCATTGTTGGTGTCTATCTTAGGATCACTAGAAGTAGATCTGCTAGGGTAGGGTTTCTATTCGGGATGAACAAGAGGTAACGCATCTAGATCTAAAACAAGAGAGTAAAGAGAGGGGTCTTAGGGTTACCGACCATCCGTGGTCTTGGTAGCCGGTGCAGAGGCGTCCGCCATGGAGTCGGTGGAGTCGGGAGACGTCGGCGGTGAAGTCCGGTGGCGGCGCCGTCCAGGAGCGGCGTGGCGGTGGCGCTTCCCGTCACTGGCTGCGCTCCCCCTCGAGATCGGATTTAGGGTTTTGTCGGTGGGGCAGAGCCGGCTCAGACGAACCTCGTGATCAGAGCCGCCGGCCCCCACCTGTATTTATAGCGCAGTGTGACAGGGGCCCACCAACCATTAGGGTTGGGCGCCCCCGATCAGGGCGCGAGCTCAAGGCCCAGTTGGCCGTTGGGCCAAACCTGGGTGGAGATCATCCTAACACCCGACATACGACTACACAATACTCGAATTCACGAATACTCGACACCAAACATTATCAACAACAAGATTAGTTAAAACAGTTTATGCCAACGTCGCCGACGTCGACGTATTTCGTTCGAAGCCTTGATTACCGACACGATGTCAAACTCAGTGGCAAATAAATAATCAGACTCGGAGAATTTACCGTCAGTGGTTCCGCCTAGCAAGGATGCCAAGGCAGCTCTCGCCGGCCTCTCTCACCTTTGATGGGGATAGCACAGAGGACAAGCCGCGGCAGCCGCCAGCGCCCGTAGCTGCTCCCGCAGGAACGACGTCAAAGACGAAAGCCGTGCTGAAGGAGACGACGGCTGGAATGCTACCGCTCGGTTCTCAACCATGCGCACCGGGGAATCAAAGAACGCCCGACCGATAACATGGTCGCTGCTGCCGTCAGTGAGTTGCAGCGCGCCACCGTGCAGGACAGACGCCGCGCTATCCAGACTCAGGCTCGCTCAACGCGTGCTGGAATCAGTTGAATATGAAGTCGACGTCGTTTGCAGAAAGAGAAGGACGGATAAGGAGGAACAACAGCGCGGCGAGACGAAGCAGGGCCATGACAGAAGCCATCGTTTAGACATTTTCTGTGAGTGCTCGAGCAAGGGCACACAGTCCTCAACAAATTAGTTAAGATCTGCGGTGGACGACTGGACGGTCGTATGGCACTGCAAGGAAGGAGACGAGTTGATGGATATCTGGGGAGATCAGTGCAGTAGTGCAAGGTGCCCAGCATTCTGTATTGTGCGCAGCCTGAAGACTTCTGCACTGAGCGGTTGGTTGCCTTGGACGGTCCGTCAGAAATTTACATAGCCACTTAAATTTACAGGACTACGGGTAATGATCGAGTACTAGGTCATAATGACATATTGACAAGTATCCTGAGTAACATTAGGACAAGTTATGAACCTGAGATGAAAGAAACCAATTAAGGACTCATTCAGATTTCAATGCGATACCTTGATCGGTAGAAAATGGGCAGGTAGTAGTAATACAGTGCTGCCAAAGCATGGTGTATCCGGTCAGGAAAGGCTGGCCACAGATAGGGTTTTTTTAGCATCTAAACTAATAAACCACCAGTTAAAATTATCCTACATCCACCCAACAATTACCTGCTCCACAGTCATAACCTTAACTACGTTTACACCACAATATGCACCCATAATTACACCATCCTAAAAACGTCCGCACCAGATTAACTCTCCTCCATTCTCTCTCCTTACTCAACCATATCCGACGGTCATTCTTCAATGGATCTGCAGTACCCCTCCACCCCGCGCCCCCGCTCGACCTGCGCTGCCCCCTCCCTCCGCCTCCCCCGCGCCTCCCCCTCCTCCCCCGCGCTTCCTCCGCTCCCTCCGCCTCCCCCGCGCCTCCCCCTCCTCCCCCGCGCTTCCTCCGCTCCCTCCGCCTCCCCCGCGCCTGCCCTCCCTCCGCCTCCCCCGCGCCTCCCCCCTCCTCCCCCGCGCCTCCCCTCCCTCCGCCTCCCCCATCCTCCCGCACGCCTCCCTCCCCCATCCTCCCATCTCGCCTCTCCCAGCCGCCGCCGCTTCACCCACGCGGCCAAGAGCACCGACCCCCTCCCCTCCCGATCGCCATGGCCTCCACAGCCTTCGCCGCTGCCAAGTTCCTTCCGGCCACCCACCTCGACTCCTCCCCCGCCTCTCCCCGCTCCGGCCCGCCCCCACCGAGCTGCTGAAGCCACCCAAAACCCCAACCAAGGCGAGCAAAATCCCCAGGCCCCATGGCCCCTCCCACCGCCCCCAAAACCATCGCCGACTTCCTAATCCGCCCTTCCAAGCGCCTCCGCCCCAGCAGCTCCACGCCCGCCGCCCCCTCTCCTCCTCCGCATCCTCCCTCTCGCCAGAGCAGCGCCGCCGCGCCAACACCAACCTCGCCCTCGCCCGCGCGCGCCGCAACCTCCGCCTCGCCCAGTCCAAAGGTACTCCACGCCCTCGCTCTCCCTAGGGTTCCGTTCAGGCGTACGCCCGGCTCGTCGGTCCTGTAACCTTAGGGTTTTGGTGCTCGCGGTTTTAGCGTGGGGGGGGGGGCGCTGTGAAGCTGGAGGAGCTGCTCGTCGAGGAGACGTGGCTGGAGGCGCTCCCCGGGGAGCTGCGCAAGCCCTACGCGCTCGAGCTTTGCCGCTTCGTCACCCATGAGCGCCTGCACGGCAAGGTGCCCGTCTACCCGCCGCCGCACCTCGCCTTCCACGCGCTTAACACCACCCCGTTCGACCGCGTCAAAGCCGTCATCATCGGCCAGGTACCCTGAAGCTATCGAATCGTGTGGATTTTTTTCCTCACCTGCTGCTTTATATTGTGATACATCACAGCAGAAACGTGCGACAATTTCTTAGCTTTACCTGAGGTAGTTATCATTTCTGTGTAAATGTCATGCCTGTGCTGGTTTTGTGATGGAAATAGCTTATTGATGCACCGTGTGTGCAATGCTTCATAGATAGATGAAAATTGGTAATGGCATAATCGTCTATGATGCTTGTGCTCCGTTTATTCTATAAGCTTGTTCAGTTCAGTACTCTCTTTTTTGTTAGATTGCTTTTGCAAGCGTTGGCCCGTTGAGTGATTCTATGGGGAGTACATTGTTTTATGTCATATCATTCATTTATTCATAAAGAAGGTAGCACGAATTTAGTTCCTGAGATAAATAGCAATATGTGTTAATAGGCAGTGGAAATGTGCGAAATTTTACTAATGTAATTTCATTTTGAGGATCTGATTGCTTATTTGAATAAAAGTTGGTCCATTTGGTCTAAATTGGTGCAGAGTTTGTTTTAGTTACAATCAAACCTTGTTCTCTGTTGTGTCTATCAAAGCTGATTACCTAGAGTTACCTAGAGTTACAATCAAATCTGATTGCTTACCTAGAGTTTGTTACAATCAAACCTGTGCACATTCTACTTTTAACATTTTCTTGTAGATCCTAGCTGGCTCTATCAAAGCTTAATATCCGATTCAAACCTTGTTATATAATCAACCCAGAAAAGCATTATCATTTGATTCGTTCTGCTTTCAACAGGACTTCCTCTCAATGACTTCATAGTATCATACTTTAGCTAGGATAAATAATAACTCTTTACACAGCTGCCATTTCCTAGACGCCACCATTTGGTTTTGGGATATATGAAACCTAGATGCAATTTGAAATTTAGACAGACCACTGGAGGCCTCATCATCCCACTCTTCTTCCTGTAACTTGACGCTGCACCTTAAATTCCTGTCAGGGATCAATCGAAGTGTTCACCATTAGATAGTGACGGGAGTAGTTGGTGCAGATTTGTTTAAATATTTGCCTTCACGTTCAATTTCGTGTGCAGATTTGTTGAAATTATGGCAACCGTATTCTCTAGGGATGCATGGCGCTGTGTATGGCATATGATTCAGGTGGAGTGACATTACATGCTCATCTGTTAGTTTTTTTAGAGTGGTATGCTAACGCACTGTGTTCTGCAGAATGACTTCCCACAAGTGGGCGTTTGGCGGTACGAGAATTGGCTAATCTTATTACTGGAAACAGCTTCATTTTAGGAAATTGGCTGAGTTTTTAGGATCACGAATTCGTTCATACACATAATTGCACCTCAGTTTCTTACCAACTGCGGTTCTTTTACTAAGAATTTGTGATCTATGTACTTAATTGTCATGGGTCAACTCTCTTCCTTGCTGACAGCATTGATTTCTGGTGGTAAACTTGTAATTTGGAACATTGCATGTTTGCTAAACTAAATAGAACTTTCACCTTTAAATGAACTATCCACTTCAGTAAAAAAAAAGATGTGTTTTCAAGATTGTCGACGATTAAGGCTAAAATTTGTCTTTACCATATAAAAGGCAGCATAGCCCATTTGTAATTATAATGTTGCGCATGAATCTACCTTTTGAGTTCAGGAATTGGTACTGTCACAGGTGATCCACTGTTTACAAAACGTTTATAAGTAGAAACTTAAATCATTGTGTACTTATGAGAAAATATTATCCCTTTAAAAATGTAGCACATTATCTATTCTAGGTTTCTACAATTTCATTATATGATTCTGTTTGGGCAAAGTCAATCATAGCTAGATGCTAACACGCATGTTGCATATATATATATGGCACTATCGCTCCACTGATTCATGTTCCATGTTGGTTTTGTCATTTTTTTTGCAGCCATTGCTGAGCTTCTTGATAATGCAATTGATGAGGTAATTAACAAGGCGCACTTAGCTCAAATGCTAAAAGAAATTGAGGTTGAACATAAATGCTATGTATGGTTTGTTTTGTTGCATCTTCTCTGTCAGGTGAACAATGGGGCAACGTTTGTTCGTGTTAATAAATTTACAAATCCACGGGATGGGAGCCCCTCATTGTTGATTCAAGGTTGGCAGATTCAATAATATAAATAGATGTGAATCTGCTCAGTTCATAGAAAATTTTATCTTTATAATGATCTTATGGTGTTTCACATGGACAAGATGATGGAGGAGGAATGGATCCAGAGGCGCTGAGATGTTGCATGAGCTTTGGATTTTCAGATAAGCAGTCTGATGCTTTCATTGGGCAATGTATGACCTTTGTGTTGTTTTATGTAATTCCTTGTCAAATTGATGTCTTGAACCCCTACCATTGGATTTATTGCTGCTTGTTGTATCAGATGGAAATGGTTTCAAAACTAGCACAATGAGGCTTAGAGCGGATGTGATTGTTTTTACACAAAACCAAAAGAACTGGTATTTCTCCTTTGCATTCAATAGTCATTCTCGAAGTCTGGTTCTTCAACATCACATCAGAAGAAGCATTTCATGATGTTACCGTAATATTTGTTAACTTAAGGAACTCTTTAAGGCAACTAGACCAGAATGTTCTAACAGTAGTGCTCAGGAGTAGAAGTCAAACAAGGTGAAATATTGGATAACAGCTGCCATAACTGCCCATACAACCTTTTGCAATTTTTTGTTCTAATTGTATGTTTTAGAAAAAAATGTTGGCATGTATTGATTTTCATTTTTTGTGTTACCTGGAAGCAAGTATCACTAGAATCTGATGTGATAACTATGCATTTTATATGTTGCTTGCTGCATGTTCCTGGTCAGACAAACTGCTCAATTGCTGCATCTCTACCCCGAAGCGAAGCGAGGACTCCCGGCCGCCGCCTCCCGCGAAGCGAAGCGAGGACCCGGCCGCCGCCTCCCCCGAAGCGAATCGAGGACTCCCGAAGCGACTTACCCCAGTTCACCCCATTAATCCTCGGTGAAGAAGGTAACACAACCATTCTCCTGTAATTCCCAGTATAAAATTGTTAATTTCCTTTTCCTATTAGTTCACGCTCTAGCACACCACAAGTACGTGCTCCGAGGTCAGTCGAATTTCCATGTCTGGTGTGTGTTAGTTCTGTCGGTTCTTGATTTGGGCGTTTTTCCTGGATCTTCTTGTCCTTGTTTGGACAGTAGGGATTTTTAGAAGGGCTGTGATTCTTGGCACTATTAGGGCTTTTGATTCGTGCGAGTGCCAAAATTTCGGTTGTTTCTTCACGGAATTGAGTATGGCATTACAATACGCGCCTAAATCTTAACATTTGTAGTATGTAGTGCTTAATTTGTGCTCCACTGCTCTACCTGCTGCCAGTTTTCGTACTATCTGCAGTATGTGTTGCCTAATTTTTGTTCGACTACTGTTCTTGCTCTCATTTCGTGTTTACGCGTTGTAGTGAATTACCAAATTACGTCTTTGATTCGGAATATTTGAGCTGGAGCGCGGGTTTCTATTGGCTGTGCTAAAAAAATGCAAGTTTTCAGATCTTTAGGGCTCTTATGGACTGAACTTTGTTTCGATTTGTGTCTCCAATTTTTAATCCCCGCGTGCTCTTCATGTTTCAGAGCAAATCAGTAACAGTTCCCTTCATATCACCAAAAGCTTCGGACTTTGCCGCAATTGGAGATCTTGAGCTAAAAGTCCTTCAGATCGTAAGTCCAAATTCTCCATCCCTCAGTTTCCTTGCTGATAATTAAGTAGCCAGGAATCATTTCTATCTGTATTAATCCTTTTGTTTTAAAATTTTAGTACTTCACTTAGCAATGTTACATGATTACATCCATTCCGCAACCATAAGCTAAAGATTCATCCTAATTTAAGGTCTAATTGCTTTAGCAAAGTGCAACCCTGTGTTGTGCCCATTCTACTTAACTTCGGCTGTAATTTGCAATCTTGGTTGAGACAACTTTATTTCTGTTTTAGCATTAAAGAAAGCTATTTCTTTGTGCTAAGTGCAGTCTTGGGACACCTGCAATGGCAGATTACCAAACTGGCCCTATGCCTGAGCAACTAACAGATAATGCAGTTCCACACATTCCAATATTTCCTACATTTCCTTTCCAGTAGCACATTCTTTCCTAATCTTTTTCCTAATTGCTGCAGCTTGCAGTGTTTGTATGTGATGACGTTCCAAAAGTTGTTATTGGAGATCCTTGGAGATTTCGACAGATACTGACAAATTTGGTGGGTAATGCAGTCAAAGTAAGCACCCAACTTTTGGTATCATGACATTTGATATGCTTCTTGACCATGAATTCTACTGCTGTTTGCATACTTTGTAACTTTAAATAATGTTGGAACGCTGTTTTTTGTATATCATTCTGTTACCAAACATATTAACAAGATGTACTGAGTTCACTATTAATTGTCCCAGTTCACAGAACGCGGTCATGTATTTGTGCGGGTCTGTTTGGCTGAGAACTCAAATGTGGAAGCTAATCAAGCCCTAAATGGAACCTTGAATGGGAAAGATGGTAAAGTTGAGTCTGCATCTAATGGTGCCTTCAATACTTTGAGTGGGTTTCAAGCTGCAGACGAACGAAATAGTTGGGAATATTTCAAGCTGCTGCTCTCTGATAAAGAGTCACTTTTGGATGAGCTTGAGGGTGAAAAATCTAATCAAAATGATTCTGATCTTGTGACCTTGATGATAAGCATTGAAGACACACCAGACGAACAGTAAGCTTGCATGATTTCCACAATTTTAGCATAACTTTTATGTGAGCAGTGCTTCTGTACTCTTCTGAAAAGAAAATTGCATAAACGGCGGGCTGCAGTCCACCATGGTTCAGTCCTGGAACTTGCGGAGGACCGTCGAGGCAGTGTTGCGGAGCATCAGGATCGTCATATTCACGTCCAAGCTCAACTTGCTGTTGCCGTTCGGGCCTGCGGCGATCGTTCTGCATTTCGCTACTAGGAGGCATGTAAGTGTTGTTCCAATTGTGGAGCTGTTGGTTTATAGACCATTAGTTGTAGGCTGCATGGTTTCACTTCAAAATAACACGTATAAAAGAAACTAGAGTACCCAATTGAGGAAAGCTAATGGTTGGTCTGCTGATACATTGTCTGTTATATCTTGGTGCTGATGCAGCTATAGGATGTGCAATTCTTAAGGTCCACTTTTGCACTGCAATAAACAGAGCTGATGTGAAATGTTCAATTTGGGTGCTCTGACTTCAATGTATTATAATGCAGTGTAGCTTAAGCTTTCATATTCTTAGTTAGGTCTATTACCTGTGTTGTTCCCCTGGACATAATGGCATTTTTATTAAATTTGTAAGCTTTCTATTTTAATTTTATCGAAGGTGATGTTCTATTCCTTTATTATAATCAGCTGAGCATCTATTCCTCTATTATAATCAGCTGGAAAGTAACGTTCAATTCAATTGGGTTGCCAATAGCATTGATTATTTGCTGACTGCTATCTGTGTCCTTATTGGAACATATTTGTATGCACTGGGGAGTGTTTGGTGCATTCTTTTGGTAATTTGAGATCAGCACTGCTCCAATTTATTTGATACATCATATTTCACATTTTATAGTCCGACAGGAATAATACGAGCGAAGTCCTGTTGATCAGATAGATTGGTTAGTGATAGCAGTGGTATTTACATCTGAAAGTTATGGTTTGCTTTGCTCATTTTTAGAATTGAACAAAAAGTATCTTTTGAACTTTGGTGCAGAGTCTAGGGCACATCCTTTGGTTCTGATATCACTGCCGTAGATCGGCAAAAGCTCCTGCTGTTCAGAACTTAAGCTAATTGTGGTCATATAGGTATAGGGTACATGGAGAAGAGAACTACTCAAACTATCATGATCGATTCCTCCATACTGTGTCCACGTTGGTGTTAGTATTAGAACATAGTAGATGGTTTTGATTTTAATGAAAGAGGGGACTTGAGATGACTTGACCACTCTGAATGTGCTCCCCGCAGTTTCCAGTACTGCAGTCATCCATTAAAATTTCTGGGCTGCATGTGCTTGTGTTGTAGATGTAACGGCTTAATATCTATCAAATAATTAAAGAGTATCTAGAGAACAATATAGGTATCTGATTGATATTCAATGCTTACAATGGTTTGGTTTAGTTTGAATATTGTAAACTTCACATAGAATCTACTATTCACAAATACGGCCAACTTATACCTCCATGCCACGGTATACCAACTAATCTCCCAGAACAGAATAACGGAAAATTTCCACTGCACCAAATCGAACCTATTTTTTTAGAATCATGAACCTAATTTCCATTTCACCTGATTGAATTTTCTAAACAAATTTGTTTGCTAGCTGTGAGCATACCAAGTCTTGGAGCAAGGATATTTGTGAGGTCCAACAGGTAGTTCTTGGTTTTTATAAAAGGCAGACTTTAGTTTTACATCTAATATGGTAATAACCAACCATAAATTGAGTTGATTCTCAAGTCTTAACATCAAAATCCTAAAGAATTATAGTGCAGTGATACATAAGAAAGGACAACACACCTGAGTAGGATTAAGGATCAACATGCGATCAATTAATTCCACAGCATGGCAGTCAAAGCTGGAAATGGGAGTTTTTTTGGCCACATTACATTCAATCTTAATAGGAAAATAGTAACTATTGTCAATACACAGGCGATAAGTGATAGCAGCTGGATTACCTCTGAAATATATCTCTCAGGCGTCGTTTGGTTGGTGTCGCAGGATGGATAGTCTTGTACAATCGTAGCTTTGATATTCCTGGCCAGTTTTCCTCATTTGGAAATCCGCAGAGTTCAAATATTTTTGATATTCCTGACATACAAGTTTCTGTCAAGGTTTTTTGATAGATGGTTCAGGCGAGACATGACTTATTATTGCCTTGTTATGCATTATAATTGGCCTAGGCTTGTAATTTCATGACCTGAACTTGCTGGTGATATACATGAGTATTTTCCAGATTATATACATGGTGATATACAATTGCGTGAAACTTAAACTATGAAAAAAATATCGTCATTTGGTTGTTTTCATGTGCATCCCTGAAATACCGCCGTAGCGTTAGCACGGACACTATACTAGTAAAGTTAGTATGTAGAAATTAAATCTGATCATTGATTTGTGAGAGTATTCTAAACATTTGTTGTTGAACCTTTTTCCGAAGGATATTTGGGACTATTCACGTTTACATATGTTTGTAAACAGCGTTGGCTCTCAATTCCCATGTAAATTGAATTGATTCCGTCGACGCCACCGATCTTGTCGACGTCGTTGCCTCTCAATTCCCTGGGCCGCCACCGCCTCTCCATTCCTTGTGCCGCCGCCGCCGCCGCCGCATACCTCCCCACCACGTCTCCAATCCACACGCAAGTCTCCAATCGACCGCGAGCACATCTCCCACCAACCAGCCTTCCATCACCCTCTCCTCAAGAACCAGACAATCATTCGTATTTCAATCCTTTCCAAGAACTTTTACAAAGGTCCATTACAATGAGTCTAATTTTGTATCCGTAAAGAAAAGAAATCAAGTATCAATGATTTCTAGTAGAAAGAACACTAAATTGAATTTCATGATCTTTATTTAAAGGATGCAATTTGTGAAATGCATGTGGTAAGAACAGCAAGCAGAGACAACACAGATCCCAAAAGATTGAGCTGCAGGTCTGTCACTATTGCAATACCCACACTATTGCAATACCCACACCTAATAGAAGAACTGCCAGTGCCATTTAGATGCTCCGGCTGCATCAAGGACAAACATAATTACAATTTGTGAATAATTACAATTTGTGATCGAGATTATTGAATTGGAGAATAATGGCTAGTGGTGCAGACCTGCAGCCTGCAGGTGTTCATCACTTCAAATATTCAAAAACCATGTATTTATATATTATCAGTACCAACCAGGATCGCAAATTTGCTAAGTAGTGATTTTGTCATATGTGATATGATAAGAGTTGGATCGGACCTGAATGCCTTCCTGAAGAATAGAGTCTCCAACGATACAGTACAAGGAATTATTGCCAGCTTGGTCATCTGATACATTTGATGGAGTGAGATGGCTAATACAAAGTAGAGAACTACCGACAAACACAAACACTTGAAGTCTGTAGATGAATAACATTTTTAAGAAAGTCTGTTTGAATGCATTTGCCATTTAGTTTGAACTGCTTATTTTAAGTTTGAAAGTTCCTAGTAGGTAATATTTGCAAAAGATGAATACTCAAGATGAAAGATTGGTTTGAATCTCGAAAAGCAAACCAACATGGTAAAAGCCAACAGAGCGGAATCCAAGGCTCAGATTAAGCAAACCAATAGATATGCCATTTAGTATTCCAAAAGAAAGATCATTTGCGAAAGTTGTGATGGACCGGTGGATGGAAGTTGATTAGTGTCTACAGGTCTTATCATATGATTAATCTGTTATGAACTAAATAGTATAATTGCAGCATGTGTTGTGTGATTGAAAACTTTTTTGTTTTGTCTGTAAATACTTAGCGGAATGGTATTTATGACTAGTATGATCGGTCTTGACTTTCTTATTTGTAAGCATTTATTTTTCTAAATAAATTATACAAGAGATTGTAGAAACTCTTTTTCCATCTCAGTACTGCAGAAAACAAATTTTGCATTCATGAATGAACTTACTATAATACACCTTCATAACATTGTCTTGCTCATGTCTTTTGCATCACATACTGTACTTCATCTTGCAAAAGTTACCATCTGATCCTGTTCTTTTGACACACAAAAACACAATGAATAGCATAGGGAAAGTTAACGATCTAATTTTTTTAGCAATATTGTAAAATTTATCATCCTCTTGGTCAAAACATATTCATTTTCCCTTTTTACAGTATTAAAAGCAGTTCAGGAATAAGGTACTCGAATAATGGAAATATTGAATTGGTATCGAGCAAGTCAAAACTATAATATCTATAATATCTATTCTGAAGTTTGCCATACAACATTTTTTACTTGGATTCTCTCCTTGATATATCTTACTACATGGCCCTCCTTATAGAAATATCTTTTCTGTCCTGGTGTATTTGGCACTTCTGAGGTGTTGTATTGTTGGATCATCCATTCACTATTCAATGTCAAACAGGCTATAGTTCATATTAAGTTCTAGTTTGGTTGTGAATATAGATAATGATATAGTTTTTTATCATTAATTAATACTATTTTGTCATTTCAATATATTCAACTGCTTCACACCATGTCTATCTGTGTGATTTAGCTCATACTTTAAACTTATCAATTTTTTTGTATTGTCTATTCCCATCTTATATTGTATGCAATGTGCATGTTGTATAGGAAATTGGTCTATTGGCTATACCGCAGTAACTGGTGGTGAAAACATATCGAACTATTTGTAATATATAATTCATTTTTGCAGTGAAAGGGGTCATTTGCTTATGCATGGGTCAGATTCCTTGCAGCTTCCTTCTCGGGATGTTTCAAAGCCCGTCATTCTGTTGGCCAAACTCTTGGTAACGCCTAAGAAACACAACACAAGAACATGATGAACTCACATAGGATTTGGCGCTGCAGAACTTGGCAGCATTTTCTGGTTTACTTCTTCTCCTTTTATAGCAAATACAAGAACAAAAACTGAAGTGCTAATGACCAAAAAACTGCAAACACTAAAGACCAAAAACTGCAAGCACTAACTCACTAGAAACTGCAATCACAACTCACTAGAAACTGTAAGCCCTTACTCAAAGCAAATACCAAATCAAGATTAATTTCCAACAATCTCCCTCTAATCTTGATTTGCTAAATCTCACAAGATGAAGTTCGATCTCCTGACGCATCTCTAAGGAGTTTTGCCTTCTTCTTGTTGACAATACTGCTAGTGACACACCTTATCGACGACTTTGACTTCTTCCTCAACTCCAATTGTCTTTCGTCGATGACGCAACTTGACGGCGACGGAGACTCTCATCAGAGCATACACACATGAGAACTTGGACACAACTACAAGGATTCACACACACATTACATCATGCACTGACACATCTACGTGCACGAGCACGACACGACTATGCACAAGTATGTAACACACCTCCTACGTGCAAGACCAAATAAATGACACATACAACACACCTACTGTGCCAAAAGACTCAAAATGCAATCGTGCACTTATACTCGTACACGAACTCAACTAAATTGCACCAAATAAAAATAAAGACTTTATGTTGGATTTAAAGTAGCGTTGGCTCGTCCTCTGCAGCCAGAAGAGCCACCTCCTTCTTCGGCCTGCGGCACTCCCTTGCAAAATGTCCGTAGTCCTAGCAGTTGTAGCAACGTACCTTCGCCTTGTCAAAGACGCTCTTCTTCTTGCCGGTGCCGTTGTGGTTCTTCATGCGCACTAGCTATTCCTCCTCTGTAAGAAGTAGGCGACCACTTTCACGCCCACCTTCACCACCGTTGCTATCAAGCTCGTACCGCTCTTCCACTGACTTGAGTCTTCCGGTGAGCTCCTCGACGGACAATGTCTTCAAACTCTTGCTAACGCCTAAGGAACACAACACAAGAACATGATGAACTCACATAGGATTTGGCGCTGCAGAACTTGGCAGCATTTTCTGGTTTACTTCTTCTCCTTTTATAGCAAATACAAGAACAAAAACTGAAGTACTAATGACCAAAAAACTGCAAACACTAAAGACCAAAAACTGAAAGCACTAACTCACTAGAAACTGCAATCACTAACTCACTAGAAACTGCAAGCCCTTACTCAAAGCAAATATCAAATCAAGATTAATTTCCAACACATTCTTCCTATCTATGATGTTATCAAGTCTTAGTCGACAGGGCAGCTAGCAAGTTTTCAAAAAATTGGTACTGGGGCTATTCGAGCTAAAGTACTCACTGCTGCTAGTTTTTCTCCCAGATTTTGCAACCTAAAGTACTCTTCTCCATTTGAGGAACTCCAATTTCTGAATTCTCATCAGAAGAAGTTTGATCAATGTCACCTGCAGTGTGAGGTTAGGGAATGAAATGGGCACCGGCAACCCCAGGTCAGCCGCGTTGTCTACATGGATAGTCACTTTGTTGTTTGCACTCATAACAGCCATAGCGGGTGTTGTGGTCTTCTTGCTCAGCGACAAGCTCAGCTACATCTTCATCATATTGGCTACTGATGCCCTGTTATTTCTGGGTAGTGTATTAGTGCTTGTTTTAGGTGGTTGTATTTGCAGTTCATAGGAAATTTAGCATGTTTAATCTGTTTCAGCACGATGCATGCTAATTCAGTGGAAATTCAGTAGGTTAAATCCTGAAGTTGATTTTGGGAATTCAAAGATCAATGCAATCTGAATTGAGCCTGGTTCTATTTTCTATTTGTTGCTTATAAGAATTGCCTGTCAATGATGCTTCAAACGACAGTTAGTCCATTACTGTCAATGATGCCGATGTTGAAGGCATCTAATCTCATGCACCTACGATTATGATCCAATTAATCGAGTGCCATGTCAACGACCTTTTACATGATTTCCTCTATTCCGTAATGGCCACATGTCGATGTAGGCACGTGTAAATATTCTAAGACCCTTCCTAAAAGCAGTCGTGATCTTTAAATTCCTTTCTGTAATGATTGATACATTAAAAAATAGATAAAAGCTGAGCCAATTATTAAAATAACAAATGAAGCTGCCAAGAAGTTCATCACAAAAATGTGATTACAAGATTTGGTGTTCCTAGTCGTATAACAATAGATAACAGTACCCAGTTTTCAACCAGAAATTTCCAGAAAATTTTTGAGAATCTAAGTATCAAGGTATTTTACATTGTAGTGCCTCACTCACAAAGTAATGGGGCAGTAGAAAGAGCCAATAGCATACTAATATAATGGATCAAACACCAAGTGTTTGACCATTTAATACAATGGTCAGGAGCTTGGGTTCAAGAACTTCTCTCTGTATTATGGGCAATTCAAACCACAACAAGTCGTGTGCCCGGTGAAACACCTTTTTTTAGTTTACAGTGTTGAAGCCATGCTTTTTCTTGAACTAAATATTTGCTCTACTCGTATAGATTGTTATAATGATAATGATCAAGCAGAACGAAGGGTTGATGACATCAATTTCCTTGAAGAACAGTGAAATGCAACCCTAATATGATCGATAGTCTACCAACAAGCCATGAAAAAGTACCACGGTTATAAAGTATAGCCTCATAGCCTAGTTGTAGGTGATCTAGTTCTCAGAAAAATTTGAAACCAGGCAAATCAAAATAAACTTTCGCCTAAATAGGAAGATCGTTACACTGTGGTTGAAGTCACTAGACTAGGCTCGGTATGATTGACTATATCATATGGGCATGTTATGTCTAATTCTTGGAACATTGATCAATTACGTATGTTTTATATGTAAATACTTATTGTTTTCCATATTTCAATAAAGTTGCAATGTTTTCATTTCTTTTTCGATGAGTATTTTTATTGTACTTCATTATCCAAATTTTAGTCACATAATATCACTACTATCCGAACTGCTCGGAGAAATCTATTTTTCTCTTCACCTCTTCCTAGGGATATTTTTTACTTAATTGGCTTTAACATTCTAGTTAAAAGCTATTCGGATTGTCATCATAACCTTCATAGAGATAGTTTTCATGATAATCTGCACTCTTTCCTCAAAGGAAAATAAGTAAAAATGCAAACATATAATTGACATAGTTACTAAACCGCTCGGGGCTTGAAGGATTTCTTTCTTACTTCTATATTACGTTCTTCTCTTGTTTAAGCCTGGTCGAGACATGGATAACCTCCTATTCGAAATATCTCCTCTCTGCACATGGTCCTACCCAATGGAAGGAGTTTTCTAGTGACAGCATTTTTCCAACAATCTTTGCTACCAGCTAAAACTCAAGAGTGAATATATTTCTAGGAGTTTTGTTCATGCCTTTAGTCCCCAGTTATCTTACGACCATATCAGATAGTGTTTACAAATAAAATATTAATCTAATTTGCATACATTTTCACATAATTTTTCTTGTTCTTCATGTCAATATGTTTTTGTCATAGTTTTATTCTAATGAAGTTTTGCATCATTTCGATTATGACAATAATATCTACGGCTAGTCAAAATCATTCATTGGCTCTGCCTGATATGATTTCCTAGAAACTACTAGATCATTTCTACAACATAATCGGAGTTCACTGATTAAAATAAGATACATCTTATCTTGGTCTACTTCTTTCTTAGGAAGTTTTACTACTAAACAAGCAGTTGAGGCTAGGAAAGATACGAGTACGCATTTAAGTTGAAGAAATGACGTAAACTTTGTTGATAATAAAGGTAAATTTTTTACATACGAGTACTTCATATTACATTTATACTAAACTACTACTCGAAGCCACCATACTAGCCGCTATGCGATGGGGACCCAACCTTCATCTTCTCTACTATCTGGTTCCCGAAGGGTTTCATCTCTTCGAAGAACTTAGTAGCTTATTCCTTCGAGCAGTCAAACTCCGCTTTGAGTGCTAGAGGATTGAGATTGGGGTTTGCAGCTTTAAGCTTTCTTTAGGAAAGCTTACTCAATCAGTGATAACATCTCTCATAGTCTGCTCATGGTTACTCTGAGCAATGGCAAGTAGACTTTGAAGGTGTTTGAGTTGTCGACTAAGGCAACTCACCTTCTCGGTTGTTTCTTTTGAGGAGTGTGCAATTTCTTTCAAGCCCATCTCGGCAAGTATGCTATTGAAGAGGGCAATGTTGTCTTAAGAGATCCCTTGATCTCCTTCCTCTTCTCCTCCTTGAAGCTAAGAGATTTCTCCAATCCTTCAACTTTGAGAGTTTGCTCTGCACAAGTAATCCCAAGTTAAACACAATTACTTATAACCAAAGTAAGATTGGTTGGATTTTCGATTAGTTACTTTAGTTCTTCTTCTCAAGTGCTTCAACTGCTCCTTTATGTTGAAGGACATTGTTCTCTAACCTAGTTGGCTAGTCTTCAATTGACCGGTCCCTAGCTTCAGGACGACAGCACTCTTTGCCTTTGCCTCTGCTTCATAGTCTTCTAGTTCTATTGACCACAACAAAGGATAGAAATAAGAAAAAAAAATAAGCAAAGATAAAAAAAAGCAACAAAAACAAGAAGAAAATGCTTACTTCTCAATTGCAGGCTTTTCCCTTAAAAGTTTTGAGAAGCTACTCTTCTCGATCAAAGTAGAATTGAGCAGCTCACTCTCCTTCTTGAGAGTTTCTTCAAGCTTCTTAATAGTGCTCCCCAACCTATTAACACATGAAAAAAATCTAAGTATAAAAATTCACAGCTAGGAGGTAATGAGAAGAAACATCATTACCAATCATCGGCTTCTCAACAAAGGGTACCCTTTTCTTTCTCCAAGGATAATATTCGTCTGGTCATCTATCCAGCCAAAATCATGCTCTTCACCATGTGTAGAAAAGAAAAGAGGAGAAAAAAAACTTAGAAAAGTTTCAAAAAAATCCAAAATGCATCTTAAAGTGGTCCTGAGAACTTACTTAGACTACTTTATCAGCATATATAGAGTAGAGAACCTTGAGACCTATCCTCAACTAATAATCTGAGATCCTTCTCCACCAAAGCTCCTCAATCCTTTGGTTGTTAAAGATCTAAAGCTGGTCAGGATGTCTCTTGGTTGTGGAGACTTCCTAATCAAGGAAGAGCTTTTCACTTCAAGCCCTCTGAAGAAAGGAGGAAGCATACCTACTCCCTTCTCTTCAACCACTTTCTTCTCGGCAGCGACCAGGTCCTACTGAGACTTCTCCTCCACCTCTACATCCTTTGATAAGGTTGAAGTCGCCAAAGATTCCCGAGTTGTAGCAGCTGATATCGATTTCTCCATCTACTCGAGGGCTACCTTAATCACTTAGATCAAAATTGACCGAAGTAGTAGAGGTGCTACAAAGAAACAAGAACAAGAAGGAACAAGTAAGGACTTCAAAACTCCAAAAAAACCAAAGGTATGAATTTACATGAATTTTAGTAGTACATACCTGGTCTTTTTTATTTTAAAATTAAAGCGCCCTAGAGCATAGTTCAGAGTGCTTGCCTTCCTCTTTTTCTTGTCAACTGACTTCATAAGTACCGTACTAATAGGGCTGGTTAGACCCTTTGAGCCCTCTGACTGGATATGCTTATCCTTAGTCGGATCCTTCACAAGGCGGTTGGAAACAACTTTTTCGACCACCTATTGAAAAGATGGAGCTCCCTCGACCACTGGAACAACCGTCTCCTTTGATACACTTGAATCTTGAGGGATGGCCACCGGGGCTTCAATCCAGTCAGTCATGACTGTCTCAGAACCCACGGTCAATGAATTTGGTATCACCATTGGCTCTATAGTCGTAGTGGCTCTGATCAGTGACTCTTCCTTCTCTTTTGCCTTGTCACCGACCGAGGTGAGCTCAGCGACGAAAACCTTCATCTATGAAATATACTCTCATCAGTGTGTTTTCTCTATTCTCCTTACTAGAGAAGGTGTAGGATTATAAGAAAAACTCTCAAAGTCATAGTATAAGCCTACCTCCGAGGGGATTTTGATCTTAGAAGCTTGTGCTATCAGAGGAGCGGTTGCAGGAGCAGTCAGAGCAACACTTAGAGGGCTATTTGGAGTAGTGATTGATGGATCATGATGTGATCTTGATGCTCTATACGACTTCCTGACACTTTGATGCCTATTGGAACTCGGAGGAGCATCCTCCGAGCTCTTAAGTCAACTCATCACTTTCCAACCTGACCATCTATACATCATAAGAGTATTACAACACACTGATCAAAAAATATAAAATTGATGAAAAAAGTTATTATTTTATCTTAAGTCTTTTGATCCTATCCTTTGGAGAGGTAGTGGCCAGGATCAAGGGCACTTCTTCCTTCTGATCGGGCTCCCGACCCTTTCTCTCACCTTAGTAGGACATAGCTCTATGAAATGAAGGAAAAAGAAAAACCTTAAGTTCAGAGAAACTTAACCAAACAAAAACAAAAATCAACTGTAAATAGTGGTTATCCAATCTGAAGCCCAATGGATATAAAACCCTTCAGTTTCCTTGTTAGTTTCTCAATTTTAAAGTGAATGAAACTGCTTCTTCACTCTTACCGTTAAAGGACTAGTTTCCTGATAGAAATTCAATTGGAAAATTTTCAGATTATAAATTCACTTAAGAGTTCGGGCTAGCTTATGAGGATTGAATAAATTCTTAAATACAACTTTAATATTTAATGAAGGCCAAAAGACCCTGGTCAGACATCCACTGTACGGCTTATCCAACCAGATGACCACTCAAAGAATTTATGAATTGGTACCTTGGCCCGCTCCCATGAAATTCCTCCCGTGCAGTGATAGAATCCATATCTTATCCACCTAAAATAGCACGACGCTTCGACCATAAGTCTCTGACAACACCTGCCATGCAGTTGTTCCCCACGTTTGTCTCTCTGACAACCGATAGTCAGACATCCTCCCTATGACAATACCCACCTCCCCGGTCAGATGCGTTGGTTCCATGAGGCTTCTTCCTAGGCAGATAAACTTCAATGATATTTAAGGGATGACGGGAGAAGATAGAAGGACATATTCAATTAAATTGAAGACAGTTCGATAATTCAAGAGTCAAGTAGATCACAGGAGTTATACTCTTCCGTTTAGTGAGAAAAATATAAAGATTAGGGCTAGTTTCATGCTTTAAAAAAGGCATCCTGCAAGCGGTTCATAGTAATAAAGAGTATCCTCATTCTCTGTTTCATGCTTTTAAAAAAGGCATTCTGTAACCAGTTTGTAGTAATAAAAAGTATCCCTATTGTCTCCTATGGATTTTAACCATCTTTCTCATATTATTTCGTAAGATCGATGGCTTGATCGTCGATACCATCCCTAGCGGGTCTAGATCGGCAATCTAGGGTTTGGGCTTGAGTGACTGCTGGATCTATTACCTACTAGTGCAAGGGATAAGAAACACTAATAATAAAATAGGCACTTTTCCCATTATCCCCTAGTTCTCGACATGGCTGGAGTTAGCGACATAGCCCACAGGCCTTGCTCATTCCACTTCGGTGCACTTTTGGGTCTGAATCGACCGAGAACCAGAAGTCAGATGATTTTCATGGAGCAGCCGCGGCGTACGTGAGATCTCGTGGCCCAGCAAAGGAACGTGCCGCACGGTGCAAAACTGAGCCGAAGCGCAGACTTGGAAACGGCTCCCCAATTGGCCGCTTTGCACTGAAACTTTTCGCCCTAGCTCGCACGTAGGGCTGTAAACGAGCCGAGCTCGAGTGAGCTTGGCCTTCCAGGCTCGGGCTCAGTAGAAGCTCGAGCCGAGCATGGGTTAGAGTCCGAGGCTGAACTTAGGCTCGAGTAGGCTCGAGCTCGACTCGTTGAAGCTTGACAGCAATTAAAATAATTTGCACTATTTTTCAATAATAAAAATTTTTGAGTTCGAGCTCGGCTCTAGTAAACTCGATAACAGTCAAAATAATTCAAATATACACTAATTTTCAACAATAAGAAATGCTCAAGCTCGAGTTCGGCTCAAGCATGCTCGGTAAGAGTTAATATGTATCACTATTTAATATCGAATTGAGGCTCGCGAACTATTCGAACTCGGCTCGGTAAAACTCGCAAGCTCAAGATCAAACTCGAGTTCGGCTCATTTAAAGTTCGAACCGAGTTCAAATCAAACCTGAAACGAACCGAACTTGAATAGTTCACGAGCTTCGAGTTTTCTTACAGCCTTACTTACACGCGGGCCGCAGTGGGGTGCTGCGAGACGCCGTGGGGCGGTGGGCTGGGGCTCGCTACGGCAGCCTCACGCAACGCCTCGACTCGCCGACTCCCACTCCGCTCGTAGCGCTTCCTCTCGCCCGTTGTTTTTTTAAACACAGTGTGAACACTTAAATTAGTTCCATCTGCTATCACTTAATTCTTATGCATAGTACTCTAGTTACCACTTTTTAAACAACCTGTTTTTTTAAACACAGTGTAAACACTTAAATTAGTTCCATCTGCTATCACTTAATTCTTATGCATACTAGTTACCTCTTTTCCCCAAACAACTTCCGTAGAGAGTCCAGGGACAGAAGTGAATGAGCCATCACTCATGTACGTACACACAATACTATCTGTCGTCTACTTCATCCTGATACACAAACAAAGTACACATGACGTTTATACAGACCTTCTAGTACACATACAATAGCTTACCGCCCGCCTTGCAGCGAGCCGGCCGACATGGTACCACAAGAGGACCTTGTCATGGAGACCACTGACCCAAGGAGCCCAGTCGAGTCGGTGTCCGAGAACACGAGCACCGCATCCTCTGGCAACGCCTCCTCGCCGTTCAGATAGCGGCAAACCTGTCTCATGCTGGGCCTCATCTCCGGGCAAGCCTGGCTGCACATCAGACCCAGCCACAACACAAGCTTCACCTCCTCCTTGTCGTAGCACTCTTCCAGCCTCGGATCCACGGCCTGCAGCAGGTCGCCGTTTAGCCCGCAGTCTCGAACCCGCCTCACCAAGATCACATCTGTGTCCGTCGCCTCGTTCGGCTCTATCGGCCGGCGCCCGCACGCGACCTCAAGGAGCAGCGCACCGAAGGAGAACACGTCGGTGGCTGTCGTGGCACGGCTGGTAACCGTGAGCTCGGGCGCCATGTAGCCGAGGGTGCCGGCCACGCGCGTCGTGGCCGGTTTTGCGCCGTGCTCGTAGAGGCGCGCGAGGCCAAAGTCGCCGAGCCGCGCGCCCATGTCGGCGCCGAGCAGTACGTTGTTGGCCTTCAGGTCGCGGTGCACGACCACGTGATCCCACTCTTCGTGCAGGTAGAGTAAGCCATGTGCCACGCCCTTGAGGATGCTGAAGCGCTGCGCCCACGTCAATAGAGGTGCATGTCGCTCTGTGCCAAACAGGTGCGCGTCGAGGCTACCGTTGGGCATAAACTCAAAGACAAGGAGCAGGTCCTGGCCGTGCTTGCACCACCCGCGCAGCTCGACCAGATTACGGTGGCGCATCCGCCCGAGGCTCGCGATCTCTGCGACGAACTCCTTCATTCCCTGCCTTGTGCCTCTGGAGATCCGCTTGATTGCCACCTCGTCGCCGGAGCGACGTCCAAGCACACCTTTGTACACCTGACCGAAACCGCCTGAGCCAAGAAGCCCACTTTCCTTGAACCCTTTGGTCGCCTTGTAGAGAACCTTGAATGGGAACCTGTGAGGGTGTTCCAGCTCCCAGTCCTCCGGTGTGTCGGCGAGCGCCACCCTATGTCGGAGCCAGAGCACAGCAACCATCGCAGCGGCAATCAAAGCCAGTGTTCCTGCACAAGCCACAGCGGCAAACTTGATGATGAGGAGCTTGGGAGGCGGCGTGCTCAGTTTCGGAACTTTCGGCAGTCGCCGGAGATTAATGGATTGGGCAAGTCCATTAGTCCGGAAACTCCATGCCAAAATGTAGTGCGAGCTCGCCAGCTTCCCGGTAGCGGAAGAGAAGCCGACGTACATGTTGTCTTTAAAGATTGGCAGGAGGTCAAGTTTTGTTGATATGAGCGGCCGGTGAGGCCGACCTGCCACAGACACCGGGGCGATGGTCACGTTGAGGATGTTGCTGCCGCCGTCGTAGTCTACCCACGCCTGAATTGGCTGTGCGCTCTCCAGCTTCACGGTCGCCTTCTTGTTCTCGCCGGTGTAGTACGCGGCCGGCTCCGACACGTTCGACACAAGGCTGTTTATGTCGACGCCGACGTGGTTGCCGTTCGTATCGTTCATCTCCAGGTCGAACACCGTGTCGAACTCGATGGCGAAGACATGGTTGAAGGGCTCCCCGTTGGTGAATGGCCCGAGGACGCCGAGGTAGAGCTCGGGGGAGGCTCCGGGGAGCGCCCTGGATGGAGCCACCACGAAGGCCAGGCCGTGACCGCCGCCGCTCCCGATGGTCACGATGTCGAAGACGAAGGCCGTGCTGAAGGAGACCGTGCCGCCGCTCTGGTGGTCGAGCATGCGCACGGGGAAGCCGTAGAACGCGTGGCCGATGAGACGATTGCTGTCGTTGGTGAGCTGGAGCGTGCCGCCATGCAGCACCGACGCCGACCCGTCCAGGCTCAGGTTCGACGTGTGCTGGAAACCTTGGTAGATGAAGTCGACGCCATCGGCTGAGGAAAAACGGAAAGAAAAAACGAGGAGGAATAGCGCGGTCAAATATAGAGCGGCACTGGATGGCAGCATTCTGAAACACCTCTCTCTCACACACACACGCTCTCTCAATCGGGGTGCACAAATGAGCATGATTGCAAGCAAACTGCTGCAGTTTGGGGGTTGATTAGTGAAGCATCGATCGTCCCGTGGTTTTGACTAGAATATTGACTTGCTATTTTTTTTGTGAAGACGGCACACGGTGGGCCCTACCTGTCATTGGGCGCGTACGTTATGTATGACTGGCTCCATGGTCTCATCATCAGCTCTCTGTGCCATTCCAATTCGTAGGTCAAGTCCGACAACAGGCGCATCAACTGACCCATCCACCAGCAAAGATTGATCGTAAATGCCAACCTACCTACCGGCAAAGTTGGTCAAGTCGTCCGGATTTAGCATAGTAGAACGGAGGGTTTTTTTTTTAAAAAAAAAATAATCTATTTTTTATTTCGAATTAGCAAAGTTGGTCAAGTCGTCCGGATTTAGTAAAGTAGAACTGAGAGTTTTTTAAAAAAAATAATCTATTTTTTATTTCGAATTAGCAAAGTTGGTCAAGTCGTCCGGGTTTGGTAAATTAGAACTGAGAGTTTTTTTTAAAAATAATCTATTTTTTATTTCGAATTACAGTAATATATCTATGTTTTTTATTTCACATTAATGACATTCTATCACTCCACCGTTGAGCGACTTAGGCTAGTCACCTAAAAGATGGACAATAAGTGTCTAAGTCGCTTAACGGTTGAGCGACCCCAAGTGTCAAAGTAGCTCAACCGTTGAGTTACTTTGACACTTGTCGCTCAACTCATATACACCGTACTGCTCAAATATTGCAGAGAAAGGTATGCAAATGCGCTAAGTGTTCAAGTCTCCCACTGATTGAGCGACTAGTACTAGTAACTCAACCGTTGAGCGACAGAGTGTCATTAGTGTAAAATAAAAAACGAAAGTATATTGCTATGATTCGAAATAAAAATAGATTTTTTAAAAAAAATATTCGTAGAACCGATTCGTATGTCTGGTCTGGCTATGGAGTCGGACTTGGGACATCCTCCAGCTTCAAAATGAAAGAAGAGGCAAAAATTCCATTGGCATTGGTGGGTACAAAGGTGACGAGGTAACATGATGCTAAAATATGCCATTGTCTAGAAGACACGATTTCGGAACGATTCATTATCCATCGGACAAGGATTGGCCGCAGTCAAGTCGTCGTCTGTTTTCCTGTAAACAAATGCGAGTATGCGACTCGACTCGAACATGCACAACTGAGCTTTGGTGGGATGAAATTGTTCTCAGTTGACATTCTTGCAGCTACCCAAGGTCGTCTCTGTCTTGTTGAAGATCGATAATTAAAGAACCATAGAACGACAACCAAATTGTTAGAATCTCGTCCTGTCCAAAATATATACTCTATCGTTATGATGTTATGCATGCATGGTAGATACGTAGACAAACATTTTTACCTCGCAAAAAATGTCAAAAATTCTAGAACAGAGAAATTTAATTCGGTAATATCACTGCAAAAGTAGTTCAATTTTAAATACGACTGAACTTTCGATAAACACTACTCATACTGTAATTTGGAAGTTCTAAATTTTTATACATTTTCAATAATAACTAAAATACCTTTGTTCGCCGGGAAGGTGCCGTGCTTGAGTTCGCCGGCGCTCGGGAAGGCTGCGCGGTGGCTTAGATCCACACGGGGGGAGAACGGATCCGGCGACGGGAGGCAGCAGAGGCCGCCCTCCGCATCCAAGGCGGCGACCATGCCGGCTTGGACGAGTTCACAGATCCGGCTACGGGTGGCGCGTCAGCAGGCTGGTGGTGGCGAGGAGCGAGGACACCCGCGTGTGGTCAAGGGTCATTGACCACGCGGGCACGACGGAGATGGCGGCGACATGACTATGTTGGTGGCAGCAGCAGCTTGCGTCGGCCTAGTGCCAGGGAAAGGCTCGCAGAGTTCGGCGACTGGGGGTCTGGATCCGAGCTCCGTGCTTAGATCCGGCAGTATCGGTTGTGGATCTGGTGTCACCAAGCACAGTCGTCGGTGTATGGGATTGTGCGGTGGTGGCCGTGGTCGATGTGCAGCCATCAACGCTGGATTATGCTAGTCGTTGGCGTGCTGTCGTTGGGAGTGGGTTGGGTGCCAGGCGAAAGCCTTTGTCTTGCTGTTGGGCTGACGATGACGATACCTTTGGGAGCCGTATTACTCCTTGGAGGCGTCTGTCTGTCGATGCACCCCTCCTCTCTCGATGTGGATCTTGCAGGAGAAATCCCTGTCCATGTTGGACGGGCAGCGACGGCGTGGCTACGTCGTGTTCCTTCCTGAAGGCGTTGTCTTTACAGTTCCACACGTGGTTCCCACTTTGGTGGCTTCATATTGGCATCAAAGTTTCTAAGTAAACGAGGATGCGAAGGATTGCTATTGCACAAGATCAAATTTTGAGGCCTGACATCAAGAGTTTCTAAGTAAACTAGGATGCGAAGGATTGCCAGTGCACAAGGTCAAAACAAGTTTGAAGCAAGGACATGGAAGTTAGAATTTTAGTCTTTCTAGCTTTCTTAGTCTTTTTGCTCTTTGTGTTTTTTGTGTACCTCAGTTTTGAGGCTTTGAGTAATTGAGTCTAAAGGCTCCTGTAAACTTTGGCTGCGTATATCCACGTGTGGATATAGAGGCCGGATTTCTATCCATTATCTAAAAAAATACCTTTGTTACATTCAACAAAAATGAATCTTTTGTTATTTAACATAATTAATGTACTTAAAACACTGTAAATTCAAACTTGAGAAATATAAAATTAGATATTTAAAAAATATGGGTATATTACATCCAAAAAATTCAATTCGAGGACTGGGTTTTAGGAATTTTAATCATAATTTTGAAGTTTTAGTCAATTTCAAAACTCCGACTAAATCAACAGTCATCCATGCGTGCTAATATATCGATGGATATATATGGGGAGATCAGTGCAGTAGTGCAATGTGCCCAGCATTCTGTATTGTGCGCAGCCTGAAGACTTTTGCACTGAGCGGTTGGTTGCCTTGGACGGTCCGTCAGAAATTTACATAGCCACTTAAATTTACAGGACTACGGGTAATGACCGAGTTACTAGGTCATAATGACATATTGACAAGTATCCTGAGTAACATTATGACAAGATAGGTTATGAACCTGAGATGAAAGAAACCAATTAAGGACTCATTCAGATTTCAATGCGATACCCCGATCGGTAGAAAATGGGCAGGTAGTAGTAATATAGTGCTGCCAAAGCATGGGGTATCCGGTCAGGAAAGGCTGGCCACACTTAGTATATTTTACGGTACATTATACTGGTAGCATAATATTAGTAAGTTGAAATTTGTTAGCTCATTGATAAATAATTGACAATGGTTAATTTATGATGATAAATATTTGATGATATTACTTATCGATGATATGCAAGATGTGTAACGTGTGTGGACTGATGATTGGTCAAGTTGGGACGAACTTGTGCCGGAAAAATATTCTTTGGTCTTTGCATATGCAGGTTGAACATGGAGGCGATCATGGTCAGTGACGAGGTAGACCGGGACTATGATGGGGAGATCTGAGGTTCAGACGGTCAAGGAGGTCACGAGATGGTTGGGCTCATGCTTGGGGCGCATGGAGATCAGAGATGGATGATACATATTGGAGCTACAGAAGTGCGGTCCGGAGGCTACGACACATGGTGAATGATGCAATACAGAAACTACGGAAGGTGCGGTCCTGGAGGCTTCCACACGTGATACATTAGAAAGGTTGTAATTTTGGAAAAACCGGTGTTAGGAAGCGTTTGGGGTCCCTTGAAAATTAGTTGGCAAAAAGTCTAGTTGAGATAAAAAGGTCTACGTCTAGTTGGACGAGTTGTATTAGAGTTTTAAGTAGAGATTGAATAAGATTCATAGAAGGCTATAGAAAAAGGAATATATGTGTGTAGCGACCGACGAGTACGGGAAAAAAAATAGAGCGGCAGCGTCGTGTTTTGATTGGAAAACAAAAGAAAAGGATGCATACATGGTTGATGGAAGACAAGCTGATGGATAATGAGTAGGAGACGACTCACGACTTCTGATGCATAGTTGGTTTTACTGAGGCTTTTTTATTGAAGCGAGAAGATGGCCGTGTTTTTTTTTTTTTGGTGTTCGGAAGTTAAGATCGGCGGTGAGTCTCACTTTTGGTTCTCGAGCGACTCCTCTGGACCTCATGCTAACTAGCTATGTAGGCGTGGCGCCACGCCATGTCAGTCACCGTGTTGACCGAAGTAAAAGAGACGATAATTCGTAAGGAGTTTCATAAAAAAAAATCGAGGACAAATGCGTAATTTCGGAAAAATCAAAGGTTTTCTGGTAAAAAATCGAGGACCTGTACGTAAGTAAATAAGGACCTATACGTAATTTTGGGAACCCGCGGGGCGCCATCCAAAATTTTGTTTTGAAGGAAAAACTTGGAGGGACCTTTTCGCGAGGGAAAAGGACCTTTACGTAATTATCGGAAAGTCGGAGGAAATTGCCTCTCCCGGCCGTACGCGAAACCGCCCGCCACGCGCCGGCCGGGGGCACGCGCGGGGGCGACGTGGATCGCTGCGGGGGCCGGAATCCCACCGGCTTTGCTCCTCTGGACCTCATGCTAACTAGCTATGTAGGCGTGGCGCCACGCCACGCCAGCCACCGTGTTGACCGAAGTAAAAGAGACGACAATTCGCAAGGAGTTTCATAAAAAAAAATCGAGGACAAATGCGTAATTTCGGAAAAATCAAAGGTTTTCTGGTAAAAAATCGAGGACCTGCAAGGACCTGTACGTAAGTAAATAAGGACCTATACGTAATTTTGGGAACCCGCAGGGCGCCATCCAAAATTTTGTTTTGAAGGAAAACCTTGGAGGGACCTTTTCGCGAGGGAAAAGAACATTTACGTAATTATCGAAAAGTCGGAGGAAATTGCCTCTCCCGGCCGTACGCGAAACCGCCCGCCACGCGCCGGCCGGGGGCACGCGCGGGGGCGACGTGGATCGCTGCGGGGGCCGGAATCCCACCGGCTTTGTAGAGCGGAGCTATGACGGCCACACGTCCATGATCGATTAGCAGCACGTCCTCGGGGAAGCGGGTAGGTCTTCACGTGTGTCTCGTGCATTCCCGTTCCGTGCGGAGGCGAAGCAGCAGCACGTCCTCGTCCTGTCGTTTTCATCCATGAGCTCAATGCATGCGTATAGAGGTCCGTGAGTCACATGTATGTGAACAAAGGTCTAGCCGAAAGTTGTTATTCAGTTTGCCATATTTTACTCGTGATTAGCTATGATTAGAAGACAAGGTAATTAGATGAAGTGATTAGGAGAGGTAATTAGAAGGTTGGATGGTACGTGATTAGTTTCTTGTGTCTCGGTTTTGCTGTGATCAAACGATTGAAGTTTATTATTATTATTATTATTATTATTATTATTATTACCAGAAGGCCAAAAGACCCTAGCTCGCACGTAGGGCTGTAAACGATGTGAGCTCGAGCGAGCTTGGCCTTCCAGGCTCGAGCTCGGTAGAAGCTCGAGTCGAGTTTGGGTTGGGGTCCGAGCCTGAACTTGGGCTCAAGTTCGGCTCGGCCTAAGCTCGAGTAGGCTCGAGCTCGGCTCGTTGAAGCTCGACAGCAATTAAAATAATTTATTATGCACTATTTTTCAATAATAAGAAAATTTTGAGTTTGAGCTCGGCTCTAGTAAACTCGATAACAGTCAAAATAATTCAAATATATATACTAATTTTCAACAATAAGAAAATCTCGAGCTCGAGTAAGCTCGGAAAGAGTTAATATATATCACTATTTAAGCTTGATTTGAGATTCGCGAGCTATTCTAACTTGGCTCGGTAAAGATCGCAAGCTAGAGATCAAGCTCGAGTTCGGCTCATTTAAAATTTGAGCCGAGCTTGAATCAAACCTAAAATAAACCAAACTTTAATAGTTCGCGAGCTTCGAGCTTTTTTACAGTCTTCCTCGCATGCGTGCCACAGTGGGGTGCTGCGAGACACCGAGGGGCGGTGGGGCTGGGGCTCGCTACGGCGGCCTCACGCAACGCCTCGACTCGCCGACTCCCACTATGCTCGTAGCGCTTCCTCTCGCCCGTTGTTGCAGCTGCCGTCACACACAATTCTATTACGGATCAATCTGCACTGTAAACAACCTGTTTTTTTTAAACACAGTGTAAACACTTAAATTAGTTCCATCTGCTATCACTTAATTCTTATGCATAGTACTCTAGTTACCTCTTTTCCCCAAACAACTTCCGTAGCGGGTCCAGGGACAGAAGTGAATGAACCACCACTCATGTACGTACACACAATACTATCTATCGTCTACTTCATCCAGATACACAAAGAAAGTACACATGGCGTTTATACAGACCTTCTAAAACACATGACATTTATACACACCTACTTCCATACAATAGCTTACCGGCCGCCTTGCAGCGAGCCGGTCGACATGGTACCGCACGAGGACCATGTCATGGAGACCACTGACCCAAGGAGCCCAGTCGAGTCGGTGTCCGAGAACACGAGCACTGCATCCTCTGGCAATGCCTCCTCGCCGTTCAGATAGCGGCAAACCTGTCTCATGTTGGGCCTCGTCTCCGGGCGAGCCTGGCTGCACATCAGACCCAGCCACAACACAAGCTTCATCTCCTCCTTGTTGTAGCACTCTTCCAGCCTCGGATCCACGGCCTGCAACAGGTCGCCGTTTAGTCCGCAGTCTCGAACCCACCTCACCAAGATCACGTCTGTGTCCGCCACCTCATCCGGCTCTATCGGCCGGCGACCACACGCGACCTCAAGGAGCAGCGCGCCGAAGGAGAACACGTCGGCGGCCGTCGTGGCACGGCTAGTGACCGTGAGCTCGGGGGCTATGTAGCCGAGGGTGCCGGCCACGCGCGTCGTGGCTGGTTTCGCTCCGTGCTCGTAGAAGCGCGCGAGGCCGAAGTCGCCGAGCCGCGCTCCCATGTCGGCGCCGAGCAGTACGTTGTTGGCCTTCAGGTCACGGTGCACGACCACATGATCCCACTCTTCATGCAGGTAGAGTAAGCCATGTGCCACGCCCTTGAGGATGCTGAAGCGCTGCGCCCACGTCAATAGGGGCGCCTGTCGCTTTGTTCCATACAGGTGCGCGTCGAGGCTGCCGTTGGGCATGAACTCGTAGACAAGGAGCAGGTCCTGGCCGTGCTTGCACCACCCGCGCAGCTCGACCAGATTACGGTGGCGCATCCGCCCGAGGCTCGCGATCTCCGCGACGAACTCCTTCATCCCCTGCCTTGTGCCTCTGGAGATCCGCTTGATTGCCACCTCGTTGCCGGAGCGACGTCCAAGCACACCTTTGTACACCTGACCGAAACCGCCTGAGCCAAGAAGCCTACTTTCCTTGAACCCTTTGGTCGCCTTGTAGAGAACCTTAAATGGGAACCTGTGAGGTTGTTCCAGCTCCCAGTCCTCCGGTGTGTCGGTGAGCGCCACCCTACGCCGGAGGCAGAGCACAGCAACCATCGCTGCAGCAATCAAAGCCAGTGTTCCTGCACAAGCCACAGCGGCAAACTTGATGATGAGGTGCTTGGGAGGCAGCGTGCTCGGTTTCGGGATTTTCGGCAGTCGCTGGAGATTAATGGATTGGGCGAGTCCATTAGTCCGGAAACTCCATGCCAAAATATAGTGCGAGCTCGCCAGCTTCCCAGTTGCGGAAGAGAAGCCGACGTACATGTTGTCTTTAAAGATTGGCAGGAGGTCAAGTTTTGTTGATATGAGCGGCCGGTGAGGCCGACCTGCCACGAACACCGGGGCGACGGTCACGTTGAGGATGTTGCTACCGCCGTCGTAGTCTACCCACGCCTGAATTGGCTGCGCGCTCTCCAGCTTCACGGTCGCCTTCTTGTTCTCGCCGGTGTAGTACGCGGCCGGCTCCGACACCTTCGACACAAGGCTGTTTATGTCGACGCCGACGTGGTTGCCGTTCGTATCATTCATCTCCGGGCCAAACACCGTGTCGAACTCGACGGCGAAGACATGGTTGGAGGACTTCCCGTTGGTGGTTGGCCCGAGGATGCCGAGGTAGACCTCGGGGGAGGCTCCGGGGAGCGCCCTGGATGGAGCCACCACGAAGGCCAGGCCGTGACCGCCGCCGCTCCCGATGGTCACGATGTCGAAGACGAAGGCCGTGCTGAAGGAGACCGTGCCGCCGCTCTGGTGGTCGAGCATGCGCACGGGGAAGCCGTAGAACGCGTGGCCGACGAGACGATTGCTGTCGTTGGTGAGCTGGAGCGCGCCGCAGTGCAGCACCGACGCCGACCCGTCCAGGCTCAGGTTCGACGCGTGCTGGAAACCTTGGTAGATGAAGTCGACGCCATCGGCTGAGGAAAAACGAAAAGAAACAACGAGGAGGAATAGCGCGGTCAAATATAGAGCGGCACTGGATGGCAGCATTCTGAAACACCTCTCTCTCTCTCTCTCACACACACGCTCTCACAATCGGGGTGCACAAATGAGCATGATTGCAAGCAAACTGCCGCAGTTTGGGGGTTGATTAGTGAAGCATCGATCGTCCCGTGGTTTGACTAGAATATTGACTTGCTATTTTTTTTGTGCAGACGGCACACGGTGGGCCCTACCTGTCATTCGGCGCGTACGTTGTGTCATTCTAATTCGTAGGTCAAGTCCGACAACAGGCGCATCAATTGATAGGAGTCAGAATCAAGAGCACAGAAGATGGATCGTAATTGCCAACCTACCCACCGGCAAAGTTGGTCAGGTCGTCTGAGTTTGGTAAAGTTGCATTGAGAGTTTTTTAAAAAAATGATCTATTTTTTATTTCGAATTACAGTAGTATGTCTATGTTTTTTATTTTGCATTAATGTCCTTTTGTCACTCCACCGTTGAGTGACTTGGACTAATCGTCTAACAGATGGACGATAAGTGTCTAAGTCGCTTGGTTGGGCGGTAAGTGTCAAAGTAGCTCAACCGTTGAGTTACTTTGACACTTGTTGTTCAAACCATATACACCGTACTGCTCGAATATTTCAGAGAAAGGCATGCAAATGCGCCAAGTGTTCAAGTCACCCACCGATTAAGCGACTAGTACTAGTAACTCAACCGTTGAGCGACAGAGTGTCATTAGTGTAAAATAAAAAACGAAGGTATATTGCTATAATTCGAAATTATTAGACCATGTGGCTCGGTCTAGGATATTTTGGTGATGAATAATTGACAATGGTTAATTTGTGATGATGAATAATTGGTAATTTTGTTTAGTATTGTTATTCGAGGCGTGTACGTGTGTGCATAGACTAATATCAGTCAAGTTGGTGAGAACTTATGCTGGGAAAATGTTCTTTTGGTCTTTGCATGTGCAGGTTTGGCGTGGAGACGGTCATGGTCGGTGACGAGGAAGACCGGGACTAGGAGGGGGAAATCTGAGGTCCAGGCGGTCGAGGATGTCACGAGGTGTTCGGGCTCACGCTGAAGCACATGGAGATCAAAGGTGGATGATGCGTGGAGAAGATACAGGAGGTGCGGTCCTGGAGGCTTCAACATGTAATGAGTTGGAGAAGTTTTAGTTGGAATTTTGGAAAACCCGTGTTAGGAAGGGTTTCGAGCCCTTATTTATTGGAATTGGATTAGAACTCGTGGACTTAGGATAAGCCTAGGTTTTGGGCCCTAGACTATAAATAGAGAGGTGAGGTTGGAAGCTAACTCTGTGGTTTTTGAGATATAATTTCCGTTTTAGGGTTTTAGGGGTACCAAAAAGGTACTTTGTAATCACCATGATTATCAAATAAAATTTAGATCTGTTTCGGAAAAATTCTTAGCAAGCAACGCTTCTGTTTCGCATCGTGCGAGAAGCCATCGTCACGTCGTCCAAGCAAAAAGCAGCACGCGTTCCTCCCGACCGAGCAACATCCGGCCACCGTGAGTTTCCAGACTATTCCGGCCGTCTTGTGCGCGTCAGCTGTGCACGAAAAGGGCTGTCGAATGTCCCACAATCCATGCGCCTAGAGCCGCGTGCATGAGCGCTGTCTCCCGCACGCCGCTGCTCCCGGCCGAGTGCACGCCCGGTCACCAACTCCCCACATGTTTTATGCCGCTGCATGAGATTAGCTAATCCATCACATCAAGCCGTATGGTCGACACTTGGTATGCATATGCAAGTCCAGGAGGCTTTGATCTACTCCATCACGTGTGAAGACAATAAAACACATAGATGGTTTTGATCATGGTGTGGCATGTACTGTCTTCTATACATGCGTTTCTTTATTTTTGTTATTTCCTCAGGTTTAAAAATAATAATAAATTTTAAGAAAAACTTTCGCTAGGCGCTGCAATCATTCACCCCTCTGATTGTCATCAACGATCTTACAGAAATAAAAAATAGATTTTAAAAAAATATTCGTAGAACTGATTGATTCGTATATCTGGTCTGGCTATGGAATCGGACTTGGGACATCCTCCAGTTTCAAAATGAAAGAAGAGGCAAAAACTCCGTTGGCAGTGGTGGGTACAAAAGTGACGAGGCAACATGATACTAAAATATGCCATTGTCTAGAAGACATGATTTCGGAACGATTCATTATCCATTAGACAAGAATTGACCGCAGTCAAGTCGTCGTCTGTTTTTTCATTATCCATCAGACAAGGATTGGCCGCCGCCAAGTCGTGGTCTGTTTTCCTGTAAACAAATGCGAGTATGCGACTCGACTCGAACATGCACAACTGAGCTTTGGTGGGATGAAATTGTTCTCAGTTGACATTCTTGCAGCTACCCAAGGTCGTCTCTGTCTTGTCGAAGATCGATAATTAAAGAACCATAGAACGACAACCATATTGTTAGAATCTCGCCCTGTCCAAAATATATACTCTTATCGTTATGCTGTTACGTATGCATGATAGGTACTGTTAGGAAATCTGGACCTGAGCCAGCAGCCCTGGCTCATAGTGGGCACCTCACCGGAGATTATAAATAGGGAGTCGTACCGGCATATTTTGTACGCATACAATCAGAAATCAATAAAAAAGACCAGAAGTTCTTTCTACCTCTCTGTGTGTTTTCTCAATCTATTATTCTGTCTTCTGTAATTGATTCGTTTCGTTTTAAGCAGAGGAATCGATCAGACTGGTCGCCAGCGACGGTTTACTCAACACGTTATCAGCACGACTTTGCTCCGGTTATCGAAGCCTAATAGACTGAATTATCTAGAACGTTGTAAATTCGCAATTTCATGTTCTACATTGGTTTTTCTACGGTGCAAATCCGCTCTAATCTACCGCGAGCAAACTTGAAGTCGCCGGCATAACGTCGATCGGTAGATTGCATACAGAGTAGATGTTGATTGCACTGTAGATTGAAAAAAAAGAAAAAAAAAGAAGAATCGCACATGGTCAGCTCTGTACAGTTGCTGTGCGCAAAGAGACTGTCGGCCGCTCGACTATACAGAATTCGAATATATGAGTACTTGATACCGACCACTATTAACAACAAGATTAGTTGGAAGGGTTTATACCGACGTCGACGTATTTCGTTCGAAGCCTTGATTACCGACACGATGTCAAACTCAATGGCAAATAAATAATCGGACTCGGAGAATTTACCGTCAGTGGTTGGCCTAGCAAGGATGCCAAGGCAGCTCTCGCCGGCCTCTCTCACCTTTGATGGGGATAGCACAAAGGCCAAGCTGCGGCAGCCGCCAGCGCCGTAGCTGCTCCCCGCAGGAACGACGTCAAAGACGAAAGCCGTGCTGAAGGAGACGACAGCTGGAATGCTACCGCTCCGGTTCTCAACCATGCGCGCCCGGGAATCAAAGAACGCCCGGCCGATAATATGGTCGCTGCTGCCGTCGGTGAGTTGCAGCACGCCACCGTGCAGGACAGACGCCGCGCTATCCAGACTCAGGCTCGCTCAACGCGTGCTGGAATCCGTTGAATATGAAGTCGACGTCGGTTGCAGAAAGAGCAGGACGGATAAGGAGGAACAACAGGAATAGAGCTTGGCCGATATTTGGGACTATTCACGTTTACATATGTTTGTAAACCGCGTTGGCTCTCAATTCCCATGTAAATTGAATTGATTTGTGAAATGCATGTGGTAAGAACAGCAAGCAGAGACAACACAGATCCCAAACGATTGAGCTGTAGGTCTGTCACTATTGCAATACCCACACCTAATAGAAGAACTGCCAGTGCCATTTAGATGCTCCGGCTGCATCAAGGACAAACATAATTACAATTTGTGATCGAGATTATTGAATTGGAAAATAATGGCTAGCGGTGCAGACCTGCAGCCTGCAGGTGTTCATCACTTCAAATATTCAAAAACCATGTATTTATATATTATCAGTACCAACCAGGATCACAAATTTGCTAAGTAGTGATTTTGTCATATGTGAGATGATAAGAGTTGGATCGGACCTGAATGCCTTCCTGAAGAATAGTCTCCAATGATACAGTACAAGGAATTATTGCCAGCTTGGTCATCTGATACATTTGATAGAGTGAGATGGCTAATACAAAGTAGAGAACTACCGACAAACACAAACACTTGAAGTCTGTAGATGAATAACATTTTTAAGAAAGTCTGTTTGAATGCATTTGCCATTTAGTTTGAACTGCTTATTTTAAGTTTGAAAGTTCCTAGTAGGTAATATTTGCAGAAGATGAATACTCAAGATGAAAGATTGGTTTGAATCTCGAAAAGCAAACCAACCTGGTAAAAGCCAACAGAGCAGAATCCAAGGCTCAGATTAAGCAAACCAATAGATATGCCATTTAGTATTCCAAAAGAAAGATCATTTGCGAAAGTTGTGATGGACTGGTGGATGGAAGTTGATTAGTGTCTACAGGTCTTATCATATGATTAATCTGTTATGAACTAAATAGTATAATTGCAGCATGTGTTGTGTGATTGGAAACTTTTTTGTTTTGTCTGTAAATACTTAGCGGAATGGTATTTATGACTAGTATGATCGGTCTTGACTTTCTTATTTGTAAAGCACTTATTTTCTAAATAAATTATACAAGAGATTGTAGAAACTCTTTTTCCATCTCAGTACTGCAGAAAAAAAATTTTGCATTCATGAATGAACTTACTATAATACACCTTCATAACATTGTCTTGCTCCTGTCTTTTGCATCACATACTGTACTTCATCTTGCAAAAGTTACCATCTGATCCTGTTCTTTTGACACACAAAAACACAATGAATCGCATAGGGAAAGTTAACGATCTAATTTTTTTAGCAATATTGTAAAATTTATCATCCTCTTGGTCAAAACATATTCATTTTCCCTATTTAAAGTATTAAAAGCAGTTCAGGAATAAGGTACTTGAATAATGGAAATATTGATTTGGTATCGAGCAAGTCAAAACTATAATATCTATTCTGAAGTTTGCCATACAACATTTTTTACTTGGATTCTCTCCTGGGTATATCTTACTACATGGCCCTCTTCATAGAAATATTTTTTTCTGTCCTGGTGTATTTGGCACCAAGGATCGAAAAACCGGAACCGGGGCAAATCCCAGCCGCCGGGCAGTACCGGTAACCAGTTGATTACCGGAAATCCCGGATAAAAACCGGTTGAATTTTGTCAAATGAAAATTTTGGGCGGGGCGGGAGGGGACCGGTAACCGGTCGGTTACCGGAAATACCGGTGGAAAACCGGATAAATCCGGTGGAATGAAGTATGAAGTCTAAGGCTGCTGCTCTGCTGCTGCGTTGCTTGCTGCTGCTGCCTGCTGCTTGTTGCTCTGCTGCTTCGCTGCTTGCTGCTGCTCTCAATGTCTGAATAATATGATTCACTGCTGCAGCCTCACACTTTCTCCCTCACATGCAGAAAAGCAGCCCTTTCTCCCCCACATGCAGAAAAGTACCACTTTCCCATCATCAAAGGACCCTACATGCTCCCTAACATATCAATTAAGCATCCAATGCCCCCTGGAAGTCTACAATGCTTCTACAAATTCAAAATTTCAAATTTCAAAACTCAGCCGGTATTTCTTCTCCCAGCCCCATCCGGGATTTCCGGTTACCGGCCGGTAACCGCCGGGAAACCGAACCCTGTTTGGCACTTCCGAGGTGTTGTACTGTTGGATCATCCATTCACAATTCAATGTCAAACAGGCTATAGTTCATATTAAGTTCTTGTTTGGTTGTGAATATAGATAATGATATAGTTTTTTATCATAATTAATACTATTATTTTCATTTCAATATATTCAACTGCTTCACACCATGTCTATCTGTGTGATTTAGCTCAAACTTTAAACTTATCAATTTTTTTTGTATTGTCTATTCCAATCTTATATCGTATGCAATGTGCATGTTGTATAGGAAATTGGTCTATTGGCTATACCACAGTAACTGGTGGTGAAAACATATCGAACTATTTGTAATGTATAATTCATTTTTGCAGTGAAAGGGGTCATTTGCTTACGCATGGGCCAGATTCCTTGCAGCTTCCTTTTCGGGATGTTTCAAAGCCCATCATTCTTCCTATCTATGATGTTATCAAGTCTTAGTCGACAGGGCAGCTAGCAAGTTTTCAAAAATTTGGTACTGGGGCTATTCGAGCTAAAGTACTCACTGCTGCTAGTTTTTCTCCCAGATTTTGCAACCTAAAGTACTCTTCTCCATTTGAGGAACTCCAATTTCTGAATTCTCATCAGAAGAAGTTTGATCAATGTCACCTGCAGTGTGAGGTTAGGGAATGAAATGGGCACCGGCAACCCCAGGTCAGCCGCGATGTCTGCATGGATAGTTACTTTATTGTTGTGGTCTTCTTGCTCAGCGACAAGCTCAGCTACATCTTCATCATATTGGCTACTGATGCCCTGTTATTTCTGGGTAGTGTACTAGTGCTTGTTTTAGGTGGTTGTACTTGCAGTTCATAGGAAATTTAGCATGTTTAATCTGTTTCAGCACGATGCATGCTAATTCAGTAGGTTAAATCCTGAAGTTGATTTTCGGAATTCAAAGATCAATGCAATCTGAATTGAGCCTGGTTCTATTTTCTATTTGTTGCTTATAAGAATTGCCTGTCAATGATGCTTCAAACGACAGTTAGTCCATTACTGTCAATGATGCCGATGTTTAAGGCATCTAATCTCATGCACCTACGATTATGATCCAGTTAATCGAGTGCCATGTCAACGACCTTTTACATGATTTCCTCTATTCCGTAATGGCCACATATCGATGTAGGCACGTGTAAATATTCTAAGACCCTTCCTAAAAGCAATCGTGATCTTTAAATTCCTTTTTGTAATGATTGATACATTAAAAAATAGATAAACGCTAAGCCAATTATTAAAATAACAAATGAAGCTGCCAAGAAGTTCATCACAAAAATGTGATTACAAGATTTGGTGTTCCTAGTCGTATAATAATAGACAACAGTACCCAGTGGAAGGAGTTTTCTAGTGACAACCTTTTTCCAACAATCTTTGCTACCAGCTAAAACCCAAGAGTGAATATATTTCTAGGAGTTTTGTTCATGCCTTTGGTCCCAGTTATCTTACAACCATATCAGATAGTGTTTACAAATAAAATACTGATCTAATTTGCATACATTTTCACATAATTTTTCTTGTTCTTCATGTCAATATGTTTTTGTCATAGTTTTATTCTAATGAAGTTTTGGATCATTTCGATTATGACAATAATATCTACGGCTAGTCAAAATCATTTCCTTATATGATTTCCTAGAAACTACTAGGTCATTTCTACAACATAATCGGAGTTCACTGATTAAAATGAGATACATCTTATCTTGGTCTACTGTTTTCTTAGGAAGTATTACTACTAAACAAGCAGTTGTGGGCTAGGAAAGATACGAGTACTCATTTAGGTTGAAGAAATGACGTAAACTTTGTTGATAATAAAGGTAAATTTTTTACATATGAGTACTTCATATTACATTTATACTGAACTACTACTTGAAGCCACCATACTAGCCACTATGCAATGGGGACCCAATCTTCATTTTCTCTATTATCTGGTTCCCGAAGGGTTTCATCTCTTCGAAGAACTTAGCAGCTTATTCCTTCGAGCAGTCAAACTCCGCTTTGAGTGCTTGAGGATTGAGATTGGGGTTTGCAGCTTTAATCTTTTCTTTAGCAAAGCTTACTCCATTAGTGATAGCATCTCTCATAGTCTGCTCATGGTTAATCTGAGCAGCGGCAAGTAGACTTTGAAGGTGTTCGAGTTGTCGACTAAGGCAACTCACCTTCTCGATTGTTTCTTTTGAGGAGTGTGCAATTGCTTTCAAGCCCATCTCGGCAAGTCTGCTATTGAAGAGGGCAATTTTGTCTTAAGAGATCCCTTGATCTCCTTTCCCTTCTCCTTCTTGAAGCTAAGAGATTTCTCCAATCCTTCAACTTTGAGAGCTTGCTCTGCGCAAGTAATCCCAAGTTAAACACAATTACTTATAACCAAAGTAAGATTGTTTGGATTTTTGATTAGTTACTTCAGTTGTTCTTCTCAAGTGCTTCAATTGCTCTTTTATGTTGAAGGACATTGTTCTCTAACCTAGTTGGCCAGTCTTCAATCGGCCGGTCCCTAGCTTGAGGATGGCAGCACTCTTTGCCTTTGCCTCTGCTTCATAGTCTTCTAGTTCTATTGACCACAACAAAGGATAGAAATGAGAAAAACAAGCAAAGATAAGAAAAGCAACAAAAACAAGAAGAAAATTCTTACTTCTCAATTGCAAGCTTTTCCCTTAAAAGTTTTGAGAAGCTACTCTTATCGATCAAAGTAGACCTGAGCAGCTCACTCTCCTTCTTGAGAGTTTCTTCAAGCTTCTTAATAGTGCTCCCCAACCTGTTAACATATGAAAAAAATCTAAGTACAAAAATTCACGGCTAGGAGGTAATGAGAAGAAACATCATTACCAATCATCAGTTTCTCAGCAAAGGGTACCCTTTTCTTTCTCCAAGGATGATATTCGTCTGGTCATCTATCCAGCCAGAACGATGCTCTTCACCATGTCTAGAAAAGAAAAGAGGACAAAAATAAACTTAGAAAAGTTTCAAAAAAAAAATTCAAAATGCATCTTAGAGTGGTCATGAGAACTTACTTGGACTACTTTATCAGCATATATAGAGTAGAGCACCTTGAGACCTGTCCTCAACTCAACTCATAATCTGAGATCCTCCTCCACCAAAGCTCCTCAATCCTTTGGTTGTTGAAGATCCAAAGCTGGTCGGGATGTGTCTTGGTTGTGGGAGACTTCCTGATCAAGGAAGAGCTTTTCACTTCAAGCCCTCTGAAGAAAGGAGGAAGCATACCTACTCCCTCCTCTTCAACCACTTTCTTCTCGACAGCGACCAGGTCCTTTTGAGACTTCTCCTCCACCTCTACATCTTTTGATAGGGTTGAAGTCGCCAAAGATTCCCGAGTTGTAGCAGCTGATATCGATTTCTCCATCTACTCGAGGGCTACCTTAATCACTCAGATCAAAATTGACCGAAGTGGTAGAGGTGCTACAAAGAAACAAGAACAAGAAGGAAGAAGTAAGGACTTCAAAACTCCAAAAAATCCAAAGGTATGAATTTACATGAATTGTAGTAGTACTATAACATCCCAAAAATTTAAAATTGAAAAATCTGAAGCTTTTGAATTATTTTTGCAATATATTTTATTTGAATTTGGAGTTTATGGCATTTTTCTAAAATTTGGTTGAGGTTCCAAAAAGTTAAAAAGTTCAGGAAAGAAACTAACACTAGTGATGTCATAAAAAGGAAATATGCAAATAATAGTGAATTAAAATTTAAAATTTGAATTTGAAAAGATGATGCAGAAAAGCAAGGGAGAAACTTGACTTAAAACATAAAATGTCATTTTTGAAAATAATGGCATGAATAACAATAGGAGCAAGCAAATGTAATATCAACATATATGGATATATATACACATACCAAAATTTTGCACCTACAAATTTACTGACAAGAATATATAAATATAAAAATTAGGTGAGCAAGAGGGGAATGAATAAAACATGAATTCCATACATATATAAACACAAATACACAAACCAAAACAAAAAAAGAGAAAGAGGGAGTCAGGCCGGCCATCAGCCCGGCCCAACCCCCTCTCCCCGCTCCCCTTTTCTGCTGAATGGCCCAACGGGCCCACCCCTGTTCCCCTTCTTCCTCCCCTGCTCTCACTCGCACCAGGGCCGAGCTCCCTCGCCTCGGCTCTCACTCGCCCGTTCCCGTGCGAACACCGCCGGCCCGGCCAACCTTCCCTGGCCTTCGGCCCAGCCTCGTGCACCCGCCGCTCTCCTCCCACCTTCCTCTGCTCCTAGCGAAGCCCGGTCCGAAGCCGCAGCCCCGCATCGCGCCAAGCTCTCGCGCACGCCCGAGGCGCTGACTCCGTCGCGTCACCATCACTTCTGCGCGCTGCGCAAGCCCAGCTGGCCTTGTCGTGTTCCCACCGCGAATCCCGCACGCCTCCACGCACCGAGCCCCGCGCCGGGCAAAGACCGGCGGTTCTTTCCCCGCCGCCCGGTCCTCCGTCGCCGCCCGATCCTCTGCCACCGTGCCTCCCCCGCCCCTCTGCGCCTACAAAAAGCCAAGGCTTTCTTTCCCCCTTTGCCCCGCGCCATTCCCTCTTCCTCCCCCACCTTCCTCCTTCTTCCCCGAAAACGACCGCCGCCGCCAATCCCACCGCTGCCTCCTCCCCGGCCCCTCTCCCCTCGATTCCTTGGAACGGGAGCATCTCCCAGTCGCCACGAGGCTCTCCCAAGTGTCGCCCCGCTCTCCTATTCACTGTAGCCTGCCGGCAACGCAAGCCTCCCCGTGCCACCACTGACTACCGCCGTCGGCTCGCCTCACCCCCTCTCCCGCTCGGCCGACTCTTGGGTAAGCTTCCACTAGACCTTCTATTGCTCACGCGCGCTTCAATTTTATCTCTTCTTCCCGCTGGTGCCAGCGCCCCGAACTCACCTCACCACCGGCCGCTTTGCGCAGCCGCCCGCCCACCTCGCCGCCACTCCGACCACCGCACCTCCACCCCAAGCTACCTCCTACTCCGGGCAACCCATTTTGCCGAGTACCACCGCCTCCCCGGCCACTCTTCGCCGGCGCCGCCATCAGCCATGGCCGCCCGAGCCTGTCCTCTATTCTGGCTGTCCACCCTCAGCTTTTCTACATTTGTTCCTTCGGTAAGGCAGGTAACACCCCGTGCCCACTTGGTTAGACCGATCGCGCTAACACTCAGTCCCCTTAGGTCCTGAGTTCGATCCCCACTGGCCACACCTTTTTGGCATTTTTATTTTGTCCCTTCTAATCCCTTTGTAATTAAAGGAAAAATTTAGAAAAAAATTAGGGATAATCTGTGGAAGCTAATAAAATTTAAATAAGGCTTTAAATAGGTTATGTATGATTTAAATTTGGATTAGTTATCATGATAAATACTCAGTGTGACTTTAATATTTAAATATTAAATCCAAGTATTTATTAAAGGCATTAATGTGGAAAAGTGGCTTTGGATAAATGTCCATATTTAATAAATATTGCCCTTAATTAAAATGTAAACATATATGCCCCAATATTTATCATGCCACCATTAAACAAAACTCAGTGATATATTTTATTAAATAGCAATAATAAAATATTACCTTGTACAATAATCTCTGCCTAGATAAATACATCTAAATATTGATAAAAGAGCATTAATAGAGGGTGGTTTTTGGTAGAAATATCCATGCCTCACAAGAACTTTAAATAAAATAAGAATATCAAGTAATTAGCCAACATGCACATGCAACTTAAATTAAAACACAAAACTAAAATTTATGGAGATCGTAAAAAGATACTCTTGTAGGTATAGACAATCATCAAAGATTCTTAAGGTAAATAATATCCAATCAAGGAGCAGAAAATAAACAAAATATTAAAAATAATTGGAATAATACGTCCATCTAAAATGTAGAGACTTTCTAAGAGTGTGTGTGTGTGTATGAATAAATGGTTAGAGAAATGCGGATGGCATGTATGCAGCTCACTAGTAAAAATAACAGTACATTTTTGCGTTCACCGTAGACCCTATTAAAAAAATGTAAATGCTATCATTAACATACCGCCAACCATGAAATCTTAAATGGTAGCTTTAGTTAATAATGATAACAAAATATAATCATGTATAGCAAGCTCGATTTATAAAGGGATAAAATATCAGTATCAGTAATTTTCAGAGAGCACTCAAATTAAAAGGGGTCATAATAATATACAGATGCTAAAATATAACAACCCTAGGTCATCAAGCATCAAATTAATCTCACCGACATATAACTACTCTAAAGTAAACATTTAACCAATAACACGAGTAATTAGGGTCGCATAAAATGCTACATATCGGATTACTAGTAATATGAATTAATTCAATAAGCTAAGAATTGTATACATCGCATACAGCATAAATCCTGAACATGGGCTTTCGACAAAATTATGCTCCTCTAATCTTGTACACCGAACCCTAGGTCTAACCTGACTCATAGAATTTCCTTGATAAATACCCAAAAATAATGGAGTCATTGTATTCCACCACCGACCATTCCTCAAATCACCCGAATCACCCATTAACTCATAATAAAACTAAATTGCGTTTATTCAGAATTATTTGGATCTCTTGAGTTATTTGCTTTTATTTGGATTCTGTCATTTAGCACGTAATTAGAAATTGAAGCCCCGAAGAATCAATGGATTAAGCGTGGTCAAGAGCAAAGTGAAGATAGAGACCAACAGCTCAAGAGAAAGCATCGTGTGAGCTCAAGTCCGCGGTAAACCGCGCCAGGCGAGTTAATACTTTGATCATGTTGATTCTACATTTTGTGCAAATTACTTTTGTTTAAATTATCAAATTGCATGCTGTTATTTTATATGCAAATACATGATTAATTCAAGATTCTAGTTATATGCCCATTATTTAACTTGATTAATATTACATCTCCTTTGGAATATTTGAATGTGTGAACCTTGTCACCCTAACAAAATTATAATAGTAACATTTCGAAAATAAGTCCCTAATTATACGCCATGCTTGGTACTGTATAGATACTCGGGGGCGCTGAAATGCCCCAAGCATCATTATCATTTTTAATCATGAGAAACTGGTTTGGGAAGTCATGGTGATAATGCTTGGTACATTTTGATATGATTATTTTATGCTCCCAAAATCCCCAACTTGCTTCAATATCTGGGCAGATGTTATGGGGGCTGGTATGTGGTGCAAAGGAAGCACAAATTATGGAGTGTGGTAGAACCGCCCAGGCAATTCTAAGGACCGAATCTTGTCATGATCTCCTGTGTAAAACAGTACAATCACAAGTCTGTAAAATACAACTTGGCTAAGTAAATTTATCGAAACCCCCGGACTCATCTCACCGGTAGTGGATAGGAGTGGATATGCAAGGGCAAGGGGAGGCCTAAAGGGACACCGAGTGGAGGGTGAAGTTTTCTAGTCGTACTAGCGTTGTGGGGAGTGGAGCCCGAATAGCGCTAGTAACCGTGGAGAACATCCTGTGCAACGTATGGGACCCACCGCAAGTGGGAATGACCCATAGGGTGAGATGACAAAAGGGACTATATACTTTGAAAAGTCACTGTGATGGTCTGCTCAACCACATGACTAAGGAATCGTGTGGGGCAACGAGTTGATTGTCTCTTGTGGTGAAAGTGTACAAACTCTGCAGAGTCAACACTATTCGAATAGCCGTGCCCACGGTCAAGGGCAGACATGGGAACTTAACCAGATATAGTTATGTTTCAAAAATAACTTGATGGTGGGATTGGAAAAGTGGAGGGCCGCAGAAAGCCCTAGTTTGAATTGCCCTGGGTGTCGCCCCAGTGATAATGTAAGCGGCTATAACGCTGAAAGGTTAGCATATGGTGCAGATGCCATGTAACGGTGGATGGAATCTGGACCGATATTATTAGTGCATTTTCTTACACATTATGTTTTTGGTTCAAAACTGCTAGGTCTCAGGAAATTTCTATGTATTATATTTTTAAATAATGATAATACTTCTCACAAAGTAAAATGTCAGGAAGAATAAATAAAGTCGTAAGAAAAGAAGATGGCTGTTTGTGGTAAACGCATAAAGATGTTGGTGGAATCATGTCGACCATAAAAAGGAAAATGATAGTGTGGATTCTGGGAGAAATAAATTTGTGGAGACTAGATGAATATATAGGCTAGATAGATGTTTTAAATGATTTTGGAGAATTAGGGAGTGCAAAGATAATTGCTGGATTACAACACTGATAACTAGTATAAATTCTTGGAAGATGTTGGCGATAATGGGATTATTAGGATTTGATCAAATACTAGGTGGATGCATTGAATTTTTGGAAATATTGGAGAAATGATAACAATTAATGGAGTATAGTCTCGATCAATGATATTCTTAGTGGATGTATATTAGTGAATCGTAAACTTGATCACGGATATTCATGGTGGAGGTATACTAGTGAATTAGTTAGAGATAGATAATGGAAAATAAGATTGATTATTGGAAGAGAAAATTATGGTTTTGGATCAATAACAAAAGGATTGAATTAATAGAAAGTCCTGATACGAGTGATTTCGGTGGATTTAAAAGCAAATATGTTGCATAATCATTAGAATTTAGAAATTAGGAGTTGATGATTAGCAACCTCAAGATTGCATTGTTAGGAAATTAGCATACACAAGAGATTGGTGGATCTAGAATAAAGAAATTGGCAAATAGTGAAACCGAGATCGAATCCATGAATTGGTGGAAAAATCTAGATTCATATGGGAGATAGTAACCCCGATGTGATTAATAGAACATTTAGACAATATAATGGGAATTGTATATTCGGTGGATTAATAAAATGATGTCGCTCGCAATTTGGAGTCTTAGACAACAATTAATAGAGAAAGTGTATCTTCAGTGGATTAAGTCAATTATGGCAATTGCTGTGTGGAGTTCAGGAAGTAACAATAACGCTATGATTAAATAATAAAGCTACTAAAGGCGATTTATGGCAAATAAAATAACCTGACCCTCTCCTTTGACAAGCCCTGCATGCTATTTATTTGCATACTGTGTATTGGCTCGCGGAGCACGGTGGTTTGTGCTCACACTCGCTCTCATAACAAATCCAGAATCAGGAATCAAATCACTACGCATCAGCAACTCTATTGGACATGATGGCAAAGAAGATGAAGATGTCAAGGGCTAAGTCGCGAACCTCCAGTTGGCTGCCTTTGGGCATGTCCTGAAGGTCCCACCTATGTGTTTTGTTCTTCCGTATGATATGTATTCTGATGTTCATTTCTGAATCTGTGAGCACTATCTACTAATCCAGGGAATAGTGCAGTGGAATCACAGAGAATTCCGGATTGTAAAATCTGGGTCCTACAAGTACATACCTGGTCTTTTTTATTTTGAAACTAAAGCGCCCTAAAGCATAGTCCAGAGTGCTTGCCTTCCTCTTTTTCTTGTCAACCGACTTCACCAGTACCGTACTAGTAGGGCTGGTTAGACCCTTTGAGTCCTCCAACTGGATATACTTATCCTTAGTCAGATCCTTCACAAGGCGGTTGGAAACAACTTTTTCGACCACCTACTCAGAAGATGGAGCTCCCTCGACCACTGGAACAACCGTATCCTCTGATACACTTGAATCTTGAGGGATGGCCACCGGGGCTTCAATCCAGTCAGTCATGACTGTCTCAGAACCCACGGTCAATGAATTTTGTATCACCATTGGCTCTATAGCCGTAGTGGCTCCGATCAGTGACTCTTCCTTCTCTTTCGCCTTGTCACCGACCAAGGTGAGCTCGGCGATGAAAACCTTCATCTATAAAATATACTCTCATCACTGTGTTTTCTCTATTCTCCTTATAAGAGAAGGTGTAGGATTATAAGAAAAACTCTCAGAGTCATAGTAGAAGCCTACCTACGAGGGGATTCTGATCTTAGAAGCTTGTGCTATCGGAGGAGTGGTTGCAGGAGTAGTCAGAGCAGCACTCAGAGGGCTCGTTGGAGTAGTGGTTGATGGAGCATGATGTGATCTTGATGCTCTATACGACTTCCTCACACTTTGATGCATATACATCATACCAGAGCTTGATGCTTACCTTCCGAAGAATCCCTAATCAAGTTCACTATGCTCTCATACCAGAGCATGATGTGGTCGCACAACTTCTGATGACTTATACGGCTCATAAAAAAATCTTTTGCCACATACCATGAAGTTAGTCCTTTATCCTTAAGATGGACGATAGCATCGACCCATTGCCCTATCTTTCCCTCTGTCTAGGAAGACCTCCACCATGGATTCTCAACTACAATCCGATCAGCTAAGGAGAGGCTATCTTTTTTGCTAAGCGTCATGTAGAACCACAGCTTCTTCCATGATGACCACGAAGACTTAGAACACATTGAAATATATCAGCCTGCCTTTCCATCGTGGAGCCGTAGAGCGCAACCTCGGAGTGACGCTGCTGATATCCTAGATTTCCTCATCTTCTTATATAAGTACTTGAGGAGCTCCTAATTTAGTGAAATCCCCAAATATGCTTCACAGAGATAGATGAAGATGCTAAATTGGCAATTGAATTGTGGGACAGATTAACCAATTCGATTCTATAGAACTTCAAGACTTCTAATGGGAATGGATGAATTAGCAATCTAAATCTGCACTCTATGTATGCCCAGAAAACCAGGATTTCACCATCGTTCCCGATCAAAAAATTCTCTCGATTGCTAACCTCCATGGGATCAAAATCCTATCGACAAGCAACCCTTCCTCTTCCATAGCCTTCCGCTTCTTTGATCCAAGCTCAGATGCTAACCAATCAGTGATCAAATCTAACATTTTAGTTAAGTGCCAAAAAATCAAAAGGGGATTGAAAAAATTCAAACTATAGCAAAAGGGCCACCCTAAGGTTTGTTTATGAAAGCGTGAACCCAACAGGTAACACATCAGGGGTTTTATAAAGATTTTCTATAACTATAAATAGTGGTTATCCAATCTGAAGCCCAATGGATATAAAACCTTTTAGTTTCCTTGTTAGTTTCTCAATTTTAAAGTGAATGAAAACTGCTTCTTTACTCTTACCGTTAAAGGACTAGTTTCCTGATAGAAATTCAATTGGAAAAATTTCAGATTATAAATTCACTTAAGAGTTCGGGCTAGCTTAAGGCCAAAAGACCCTGGTCAGAGATCCATTGTACGGCTTATCCAACCAGATGACCGCTCAGAAAATTTATGAACTGGTACCTTGGCCCGCTTCCATGAAATTCCTCCCGTGCAGTGATAGAATCCATATCTTATTGTAACATCCCAAAAATTTTATTTGCATTTTATTGATTTTCTTGAGTTTATTTGGATTTATCTGAATTTTATTTCAAAATCTAAAGCAAGAAAATGTATTTTAAATATTTTTATTAAAGCCAAAGGAGTTTATTTTATTTTTCGCAACCTTCCCTAAATTTTTTAAATAGTTTTTAGAATTTTCTAGAATTTAAAATCAATTTTAAAGGTTAAAAAGTATTTTGTAAAATTATTAAAGGCAAATCTGAAATTAAAAATATTTTTCCTAAGTCTAAAATAGCTCCAGGAATATTCTATGATTTTTCTGGAATTTTTAGACATTAATTATTATTTTCTAAGTATTTATAATGATACTAGTATAATCTGAAAAGCAATCCGAAAATAAAAATCAAATTAATCTCAGCTTGCCACGTGTCGCTCTCAGATTGAATCCATCTCTTTCCATGATTTAATTCTAGCCATACAAAGTCACCTACGCCTTCATCTCAATCAAAAGACCATGAATCATCCACTTGCCACGTGTCGCCAATCCAACGGCCCGTACCCTTCATCTCTCCCTCTCTCACCGACGCATGCCCCTCCCGAGCCGCCCGTGCGCGCCGCCCGCATGGCCTCCACGTCGGCCGGTCCCGAGCCGCGTGGCCTCCACGTCGCGCCCGCATGGCGCCATGTGGCCGGTGTGCCACGTCGGCAAGGCCCGTGGTCCGTGGACCCGGTCCACGGTAGACAGGGCCCACCAGTCATTTAAATCTTTTTCCCACCCGGAAAATTCAAAATGGCTGACGTCATAAATAGTATTTTTCAGCACAAAAATAATTCCCGAAAACCGGCTTTTTCCTTTTTCCCTCCTTTTAATCTTCCGAAAGCCATAACTTCTTCATTTTAACTCCGATTTAACCCGTTCAAATTTATAAATTCTTCTAAAATCATAAACTATCCATTTCTGGACTCTTTTTGAATTTTTTAATTTTGTTTGAATTTTCTTTTGGTTCTTCACGTGTAGATTACGACGAATCCGGAGAGTATTTCTTCGACGAATCGCAGCAAGACTTCGAGCAAGGCAAGTTACACCTTTGATCATGTTGCTCCCAGTAATTTAAATTATTTATGTTGTTTTTAAAATTATTATGCATGCGTACTTTTATTCAAATCTAGTTTTAATTCGATTTAAATTCTAGTTATGCTCATCTCCTTTGTATATGGCCAAATTGGATATTGAACAAACATGCCTTGTCACCCTAGATGAAAACCTAGTTAGTACATTAGTATTAACTGGGAATTTTATAGAAATGCTTAGCCATGCTTAGAATGATTTAGGTTGGGATATCTTTTTCACATAAAATGACAAGCTTTTGAAATGTATTCTTGACTTTGGTGAGTCAAAAATGATTATAAAATATTTTGAAACAAAATATAAAAACTTGGTTTAGACTTAGGCAAATAGTTAGGTGGTGGTGCTTGCTGGCATGCATTGTTGTTCGGTGACACAATGTTGATTGCCAGGCACGAGGGGTATGTGGTTGGTGCCTAAGCCAGTTAAGGACCGGTCTGTGAACTACTAGTACAAGTCACACCGTACTACCACAAGTCTGGTATGGGACAAACCTGGCTAAGTAATTTGTGAAGTTCCATTTTAGTTTCACTATAGGCAGAATGTGAGCGTGGCGTAGGCCATGAGATGTCTCACATAGCACAAGAGAGGGCTCCAACATGTGGATTCATGTTGTGGTAAAACCTTAGTGGCGGCGTAACTAATTGGGCAATGGAACCTTGGAACAGCCTTGTCATGAACTCTCAGCCGCACACCTAAGGCAGTGTGTAAATCGCGTGGCAAAACGAGAGGACATGTCTTGTGGGTAAAGTTGTACACCTCTGCAGAGTAACAAACTATCCTGGATAGCCGTGTCCACGGTCAAGGACATGCTTAGTATGGTTTTTCATGGATTAGACTTTGGTTTTTATTAAAATTCAGTTTGTGGAAAATCTGTGAGATCTTTTGGAAAGATGGTCCGGGTGGGATACCCGTGGATAGGTTAGTGTTATGTTGTTGCCTGCACTAACGTTATTATTTTAATTAAAGGAATGTTTTTCATATTGTATCAAATTCAGATGTTTTTCATATTGTATCAAATTCAGCTTTTGCACTTACTTTACTGTATTTATTCCAATGATGTTGTTTATGCAAATAAACCATAATATGCCTTCCTTCGTAACCCCTTATGCATGCATCAAATCTGTTATATCTCCTGGTGTAACTTGTGGAGTACTTTATGTTCTCACCTTGCTTAAACTTTGTTGCCAGAGGACGACGGCGTTGACTATGTTGAGGATTGTGACGAATAGGCCACGTCTTACAGTCATTCTCCTGTGGGCAGGCAGGATGGGCTGCTCCTTTATTTATCTTCCGCTATTTACTTTTATGTTTGGCCATGAAGCCACCTTATTGTAAACTTGGCCATAAGGCCCGTACCTTTGCTTATAATAAAGTTTGGTTATTATGCATGATATGTATCACTGTTCAACCTGTGTGCACTAGCTTTTCCTGGGATAGTGCGATTACACAGTGGGTTCTGGAGTTGTTGCTCTGGGTCCCGACAGAGATGGTATCAGAGCATGTTGACCCTAAGACGTGACCGTAGGTAGAATAGAATGGACAACCTTAAGGATTTATTTTCAAAAAAAAAATAATAGGAATATTTTGAAAATTCTTCTACATCTTACCTCCTTCATTCCTTCACTTGTCTATTCTTTTTAAAATATAAACATGCATAATTGATGACTAACTCCTTTTCTTTTTCAAAATTGTAGATGGCTGAACGTCCTACCAAAGTCACCCATGGAATCCTAGCTGGACACCTAGCCGACTGCCTTTGGGATCTTCTTCAAGAGTTGGGTGTTACGGCACGCCCCGTGTACCAGGGATATTTGGGAACCTATGGAGATCAAGAACGTTGGAGAGTGGAAGTGCTGATCTACGCCAACTTGGGAGATGAAGAAGCATCTCACACCTTTGATGCTCCTCTACCTCGGGACACCTTTTTCAACGGAGTCCAAGATGCAGCTCGTGAAGCAATTCGGCAGATGAGGGACATCTACGCTCAAGAGTTACAATGCACCACGTTTCGATACTACCCCAGCAAGTACCCTGCTAGCCCCAGCAGCATCTTTCCCTTGACAGAATTTGAGAGTAACTCGCGGTTTGTTCAGCAGGTGCAGTACACCAAGTCTTTGGACTATGTGTACCAAGTCACCTTGAAGGAGTTGAGCCTCACGACACAGCGACTCCGTGCAGCAGAAGAAGAATTAGCCAAGTACCGCATGGAAGATGAGGGTTCTTCTGTTACAGGACCACCCCCAAAGAAGCTTAAAAGCCAGTTGTCTAGTAGTAGTACCAACCCATAGAAAACCATAGTTTAAGTTTAAAGTTATAGAATGATACTTGTGAGCTGTTATTCCTTTGTCAACAGCCTCAAGGTTATATTTAATAAAATAATATGGTTGGTTGTTCCTTGAGTTTTCGTTGTGTTTCTTGCTTTGTGGTGGGAATGTTACATAGACCTTCTCCTAGTTCTCTCTCTTTCTTTCCTTTAAATCTGGAAGAATCTGGCAAATGGTGAACACAAGGAGGAATGTCAATGACAATGCCAACAACCCCGGGGCGCAAGGAAGTCAGTCTGTCCCCATCCCTCCGCCTCCACCAGCAGCTGGACCTGACTGGACTCAAATGATGGCAAATCAAAATCAATTGATTCAACTGTTAGCTCAAGCTATCGACAACCCTGCTCCGTAAGCTCCACAGCCACCAGCTCAAGCTCCTCAAAATCGGATGTTAGAATTTTTGAGGATAAGGCCTCCGACCTTCTCAAGCAGCACCAAGCCAATGGATGCTGACGATTGGCTTCTTGCGGTTGGCAAGAAATTGGATATTCTGCAATGCACTAATCGAGAAAGGGTCTTATTTGCTTCTCACCAGCTAAATGGATCTGCATCCGAGTGGTGGGATACCTTGATTGCTTCTCATGCCAACCTTCAGGCCATTTCATGGAATGAGTTTGTACAGTGTTTCCGCAAGGCTCATATTCCATCTGGCACCATTACTCTGAAGAAGAAGGAATTCAGAGCTCTGCGTCAAGGAAGCCGCATGGTGAGTGAGTACCTGCAAAAGTTTAATCAATTGGCGCGCTACGCACCAGAAGATGTGGCTACCGATGAAGCCAAGCAAGAAAGGTTTTGGAGGGCCTGAATGACAATATTTCTGTTCAGTTAATATCAAGTGACTATGCAGACTTTCATCAGTTGGTTAGCAAAGCCATTCGCCAGGAGGGCAAGTTTGTTGAGATGGAGAACCGGAAGAGAAGGATGGCTACGCAAAAGGCTAACCCTGGAGGTTTTCCCAAGCCCCGTAGTACCCCACCTCAGGTTGGGCAGTTCAAACCGCACTGCAGCAACTTCAAGCCTCAGTCAAGCAGCTTTAGGCCAGCAGTTAACCGGCCAACTTTCCAAGTCAACCGCCCCAAACAACAGGCAGTTTCTGTTCCTTCTACTGGTGGTCAAGCTCAGAAGAGTACTGTTACACCTGATGGAGTGACCTGTTTCTATTGCAAGGAAACAGGGCATTATGCCAAGTCTTGCCCCAAGAAGCTCCAAGCAGCAGCTAATACAAATGCTTCGGGAAGTCAGAGTCAAGGTCAACAGTTCAAGAAGACATAAAACTATGTTAAGGGACGTGTGAACCACATCACCGCCGAAGAAGCTCAGGCTGCACCAGACGTCGTACTGGGTATGTTCCTTGTAAACTCAGTACCAGCTTCAGTCCTTTTTTATTCCGGAGCTTCCCATTCTTTTATTTCCTTGGATTTTGTGGTTAAGAATGGGTTGGGAATGGTTTATCTTAATACACCCATGATAGTTCTCTCCCCTGGAGCGGAAATGAGAACAAGGACCTTGTGTCCGAGAATAGAGTTAATCATAAATTGAGTTCTGTTCCTAGCAGACTTAATAGTATTGGAATCTAAGGGATTTGATGTAATTCTTGGCATGAACTGGTTAGCCAAGAACAATGGTCAGATTAATTGTGCTACCCGATCCATAACCCTCACCAATGATCAAGGGATAGAAGTAAACTTCTCCCCTGAAACCCCTGCAGAAGGAGAATGTGTTCTCACTCATCTTCAAGTGCTAGAAGAAGTACCAGTAGTACGGGAATATCTAGATGTATTTCTGGAGGATTTACCGGGAATGCCACCAGATAGGGAAATCGAGTTTGTGATTGACCTAGTCCCCGGCACCGCCCCAATTTCCAAGGGACCGTACCGTATGCCAGCTAATGAGTTAGCCGAGTTGAAGAAACAGATTCAAGAATTGGAGGATAAAGGGTATATTTGACCAAGTTCTTCACCTTGGGGTGTACCTGTTTTGTTCGTCAAGAAAAAGGATGGAAGCATGAGAATGTGTGTGGATTACAGAGCGCTTAATGAGGTTACCATCAAGAACAAGTACCCGTTGCCCAGGATCGATGATCTGTTCGATCAGCTGAAGGGAGCCAGTGTCTTCTCCAAGATCGATTTGAGATCAGGATATCACCAGTTGAAGATCCGTGCGGAAGACATCCCCAAGACTGCATTCTCTACCCGTTATGGACAGTATGAGTTCACTGTCGTATCCTTTGGGCTAACAAATACACCTGCTTACTTCATGAGCATGATGAATAGCGTATTCATGGAGTATTTGGATAAGTTTGTTGTAATCTTCATAGATGACATTCTTATCTACTCCAAGAATGAAGAAGAACATGAGAATCATCTCCGGATAACCTTGGGAAAGCTTAGAGAGCATCAGCTTTATGCCAAATTCAGTAAATGCGAATTTTGGCTAAAGGAGGTCGCATTTCTTGGTCATATTGTGACAGCCGAAGGAATTGCAGTAGATCCCTCCAAAGTGCAAGCTGTAATGGAATGGCAGCCACCCAAGTCAGTAACAGAAGTCAGAAGTTTCCTTGGACTTGCTGGTTACTATCGCCGCTTTATAGCAGGATTTTCAGAATTAGCCAAGCCTATGACTCAGCTTCTGAAGAAAGAAAAGAAGTTTGAATGGATGAAAGCCTGTGAGCAGAGTTTCCAGACTCTCAAGAATAAGCTAGTTTCAGCCCCAGTGCTTATACCACCCGATGTACATAAGGATTTTGAAGTTTTCTGTGACGCCTCCCGTCAAGGTTTGGGATGTGTTCTTATGCAAGAAGGCAGACTGGTAGCATATGCATCGCGCCAGCTAAGACCACATGAGTGCAATTATCCTACTCATGACTTGGAACTAGCAGCCGTAGTGCATGCTTTGAAGATCTGGCGTCATTACCTCATCGGGAATCGTTGTGAAGTATACACAGATCACAAGAGTTTGAAATACATTTTCACTCAAGCAGAACTTAACTTAAGGCATCGCAGATGGTTAGAGTTGATCAAGGATTATAATATTGGAATTCATTATCATCCCGGCAAAGCAAATGTCGTGGCAGATGCGCTAAGCAGAAGGTCTTATGCAAACAGTGTGTTGTCAAAGGAAGATCAGATCCGACTTCAGGAAGGAATCTCTCGTTTAAGTATAAACCCGGTGAATCAAGGTTTTCTCTCAGCCTTAGAGATTCAACCAACCTTACCTGATCAAATCAAGGAAGCCCAAAAGGTTGATGAAGATATTCAGGAAATCAGGAAGAATATGAGAAGAGGCAAAGCGCTAGGATTCAGTGAAGATGAGAATGGGACTGTCTGGTTTGAAAATCGCATTTGTGTGCCCAATAATCAAGAGATCAAAAAAGCGATCCTGCAAGAAGCCCATGAAACTCCATACTCAATTCACCCAGGTCGTACTAAGATGTATCAGGACCTTAGGGAAAGATACTGGTGGGTCAGTATGAAAAGGGAAATTGCAGAGTTTGTTGAAGCTTGTGATACCTGCCAGAAAGTCAAGGCAGAGCATCAGAAACCTGCAGGACTTTTGCAACCCTTACCAATACCAGATTGGAAGTGGGAAGAGATTGGTATGGACTTCATAACCGAACTCCCTAGAACTCAATCCGGCTATGACTCAATCTGGGTGGTAATTGACAGGTTGACCAAAGTAGCTCATTTCATACCAGTCAAGACTACTTACTCTGGAAGTAAGTTAGCTGAGATTTACATGGCTAGAATTGTATGCTTGCATGGAGTTCCGAAAAAGATAGTATCGGACAGAGGTAGTCAGTTCACCTCCAAGTTTTGGCAGAAACTTCATGAAGAGTTAGGAAGTAAGCTTAATTTCAGTACAGCTTATCATCCCCAAACAGATGGCCAGACAGAGCGAGTAAATCAAGTGCTAGAGGATATGTTGAGAGCTTGTGCTCTGGACTTTGGAAATAGTTGGGATCGTTCATTGCCCTATGCTGAGTTCTCATACAACAACAGTTATCAGGCCAGCTTGCAGATGGCACCTTTTGAAGCCCTGTATGGCAGGAAGTGCAGAACACCCTTGTATTGGGAACAGTATGGAGAATCCCAAGATGCGGGACCAACCCTACTTCAAGATGCTGAAGAAAAAGTGAGGAAGATCAAAGACAGATTGAAGATAGCTCAATCCAGGCAGAAAAGTTATGCCGATAATTGTCGATGCGACCTGACTTTTGAAGTTGGGGACTACGTGTATCTCAGGGTATCTCCACTCAGAGGAGTCAGAAGATTCCAAGCCAAGGGAAAGCTTGCACCAAGATTTGTTGGGCCATTCAAGATCTCAAGCCGCACAGGAGAAGTTGCATACCAGTTCGATTTGCTGCTGAGCATGGCAGGTGTGCACAACGTCTTTCACGTCTCTCAGCTGAAGAAATGTCTCAGAGTGCCCGCAGAGCAGGCAGACCTGGAAACCCTTGATCTTCAAGAGGATCTCACCTATCAAGAGCAACCGATCCAGATTCTTGAGACAGCCGAACGCCAGACTAGAAGAAAGACCATAAGATTCTGCAGAGTTCAATGGAGCAACCACACCGAAGACGAAGCAACTTGGGAGCGATAAGAAGATCTGAAAGCCAACCATCCCCATCTCTTTGCTAGCTAGTTCAAATCTCGAGGGCGAGATTTCTTTAAGGGGGGTAGGTTTGTAACATCCCAAAAATTTTATTTGCATTTTATGATTTTCTTGAGTTTATTTGGATTTATCTGAATTTTATTTCAAAATCTAAAGCAAGAAAATGTATTTTAAATATTTTTATTAAAGCCAAAAAGAATTTATTTTATTTTTCGCAACCTTCCCTAAATTTTTAAAATAATTTTTAGAATTTTCTGGAATTAAAAATCAATTTTAAAGGTTAAAAAGTATTTTATAAAATTATTAAAGGCAAATTTGAAATTAAAAATATTTTTCTAAGTCTAAAATAGCTCCAGGAATATTCTATGATTTTTTTGGAATTTTTAGACATTAATTATTATTTTCTAAGTATTTATAATGCTGCTAGTATATTCTGATAAGCAATCTGAAAATAAAAATCAAATTAATCTCAGCTTGCCACGTGTCACTCTCAGATTGAATCCATCTCTTTCCATGATTTAATCCTAGCCATACAAAGTCACTTACCCCTTCATCTCAATCAAAAGACCATGAATCATCCACTTGCCACGTGTCGCCAATCCGACGGCCCGTACCCCTTCATCTCTCCCTCTCTCACCGACGCATGGGTCCCACCCGTCATACCTTTCTTCTTCATCCCCTTTCTTCTTCCTCTAGTCTTCTCTCTCTTCCACCATTGATGCCGAATAAAAGTTTAATTGCCGGTTGTTTCTTCCTCTTAACTCCCGTTTAAAGCATGCATTTGAATGCCCTAACCCTCCCCACTAACCGCCAGCCGCCCTTCCCTATTAATCACCGAAAACCGCCGGCCCCCCATTAACTCCGGTGAGCTTCCAAAACCACCGCCGTTTCTTCTCCCTCTCCGCTTATAAGAGCCTCCCCCGAGCCGGCCACCCCCTCCCTTCGCCTTGCCGTGCGCCGAAGCTCCCTCCCCTCTTCTTCCTGCCGCCTCCTCTCTCACCACCACCGCCGCAACCTCCTCCCACCGCCGTCGACCGCCCCGGGCCTCCCCGCCGCCGCCGGTAGGTGCGCCGCCGCCCCTCCTCTCCCCGTCACCGCTCGCCGCCCCCGCCTCCGGCCGCCGGCGAGGCCGCCGGCCGTGCACCTCCCGAGCCGCCCGTGCGCGCTGCCTGCATGGCCTCCACGTCGGCTGGTCCCTTTAGTGATAAAAATATATAGATTAGGGCTAGTTTCATGTTTTTAAAAAGGCATCCTGCAACCGGTTCATAGTAATAAAGAGTATCCCCATTCTCTGTTTCATGCTTTTAAAAAACGCATTCTGTAACCAGTTTATAGTAATAAAGAGTATCCCTATTCTCTCCTACGGATTTTAACCATCTTTCTCATATTATTTCGTAAGATCGATGGCTTGATCGTCGATACCATCCCTAGCAGGTCTAGATCGGCAATCTAGGGTTTGGGCTTGAGTGACTGCTGGATCTATTACCCACTAGTGCAAGGGATAAGAAACACTAATAATCAAATAGGCACTTTTCAAATTATCCCCTAGTTCTCGACATGGTTGGAGTTAGAGACACGGCCCATAGGCCTTGCTCATTCACTTTGGTGCACTTTTGGGTCTGAATCATTCGAGAACCAGAAGTCAGATGATTTCCGAGGAGCAGCCGCAGCGTACGTGAGATCTCGTGGCCCAGCAAAGGAACGTGCTGCGCGGTGCAAAACTGAGCCGAAGCGCGGACTTGGAAACGGCACCCCAATTGGCCGCTTTGCACCGAAACTTTTCGCCCTAGCTCGCACGTAGGGTTGTAAACGAGCCGAGCTCGGTAGAAGCTCAAGCCAAGCTGGGGTTGGGGTCCAAGCCTGGACTTAGACTCAAGCTCGGCTCGTTGAAGCTCGACAGCAATTAAAATAATTTATTATGCACTATTTTTCAATAATAAGAAAATTTTGAGTTCGGGCTCGACTCTAGTAAACTTGATAACAGTCAAAATAATTCAAATATACACTAATTTTCAACAATAAGAAAAGCTCGAGCTCAAGTTTGGCTCGAGTAAGCTCGGTAAGAGTTAATATGTATCACTATTTAAGCTCGAATTCAGACTCGCGAACTATTCGAACTCGGCTCGGTAAAGCTCGCAAGCTCAAGTTCGGCTCGTTTAAAGTTTGAGCCGAGTTCGAATCAAACCTAAAATGAACCGAACTTGAATAGTTCGCAAGCTTCGAGCTATTGTTACAGTCTTACTCGCACGCGTGCCGCAGTGGGGTACTGCGAGACGCCGAGAGGCGGTGGGGCTGGGGCTCGCTACGGCGGCCTCACGCACCGCCTCGACTCGCCAACTCCCACTCCGCTCGTAGCGCCTCCTCTCGCCCGTTGTTGCAGCTGCCGTCACACACAATTCTATTACAGATCAATCTGCAATGTAAACAACCTGTTTTTTAAACACAGTGTAAACACTTAAATTAGTTCCATCTGCTATCACTTAATTCTTATGCATAGTACTCTAGTTACCTCTTTTCCCTAAATAACTTCCGTAGAGGGTCCAGGGACAGAAGTGAATGAGCCAGCACTAATGTACGTACACACAATACTATCTGTCGTCTACTTCATCCTGATACACAAAGAATGTACACATGGCGTTTATACAGACCTTCTAGTACACATGACATATATACACACCTTCTACTTCCATACAATAGCTTACCGGCCGCCTTGCAGCGAGCCGGCCGACATGGTACCGCAAGAGGCCACTGACCCAAGGAGCCCAGTCAAGTCGGTGTCCGAGAACACGAGCACCGCATCCTCTAGCAACGCCTCCTGGCCGTTCAGACAGCGGCAAACCTGTCTCATGTTGGGCCTCGTCTCCGGGCGAGCCTGGCTGCACATCAGACCCAGCCACAACACAAGCTTCATCTCCTCCTTGTCGTAGCACTCTTCCAGCCTCGGATCCACGGCCTGCAGCAGGTCACCGTTTAGCCCGCAGTCTCGAACCCAGCTCACCAAGATCACGTCTGTGTCCGCCGCCTCGTCCGGCTCTATCGGCCAGCGCCCGCACACGACCTCAAGGAGCAGAGCGCCGAAGGAGAACACATCGGTGGCTCGTGGCACGGCTGGTGATCGTGAGCTCGGGCGCCATGTAGCCGAGAGTGCCGGCCACGCGCGTCGTGGCCGGTCTCGCGCCGTGCTCGTAGAGGCGCGCGAGGCCGAAGTCGCCGAGCCGAGCAGTACGTTGTTGGCCTTCAGGTCGCGGTGCATGACCACGTGATCCCACTCTTCGTGCAGGTAGAGTAAGCCATGTGCCACGCCCTTGAGGATGCTTAAGCGCTGTGTCCACGTCAATAGAGGCGCCTGTCGCTCCGTGCCAAACAGGTGTGCGTCGAGGCTGCCGTTGGGCATGAACTCGTAGACAAGGAGCAGGTCCTGGCCGTGCTTGCACCACCCGCACAGCTCGACCAGATTACGGTGGCACATCCGCCCGAGGCTCGCGATCTCCACGACGAACTCCTTCATCCCCTGCCTTGTGCCTCTGGAGATCCGCTTGATTGCCACCTCGTCGCCGGAGCGACGTCCAAGCACACCTTTGAAAACTTGACCGAAACCGCCTGAGCCAAGAAGCCCACTTTCCTCGAACCCTTTGGTCGCCTTGTAGAGAACCTTGAATGGGAACCTGTGAGGGTGTTCCAGTTCCCAGTCCTCCGGTGTGTCGGCGAGCGCCGCCCTACATCGGAGCCAGAGCACAGCAACCATTGCAGCAGCAATCAAAGCCAGTGTTCCTGCACAAGCCACAGTGGCAAACTTGATGATGAGGAGCTTGGGAGGCGCCGTGCTCGGTTTCGGAACTTTGGGCAGTCGCCGGAGATTAATGGATTGGGCAAGTCCATTAGTCTGGAAACTCCATGCCAAAATGTAGTGCGAGCTCGCTAGCTTCCCAGTAGCGGAAGAGAAGCCTGTTAAGGGTATTAGAGATAAGGGTATTAGAGATAGAGTTTGTATTCTATTCCATATATGTCTTATCTCTATATGGCATATCCCCTTGTACTCTCCTATATATATGGCCCTTTGGGTCTCATATCAATACACACAATATTCATAACATGGTATCAGAGCTTAGGTTGAAAGCCTAACCTCGATCTATTTCCAATCTACTTCCGCATCTGCTGCCCCCGGGAGGAGCGATCTTCGCTCCCGGGGGCGGCCATCTCTTCCCGTTCGCCGCCGCTGCCGCATGTCGTCATCTCCCGGCCGCCGTCGCCCCTGCAGTTGCCCGTCGCGACTTCTTCTTCGCCCGTCGCGATTTCTTCTTCGGCCGCCGCCTCTGCAGCCGCCCGTCGCGGCTTCTTCCTCGGCCGCCGCCCCTGCAGCCGCAAGTCGCGGCTCGGCCGTCGTCCGCCCGTCGCGGTTCGGCCGCCGTCCGTCCCGCCTCGCCGCCGGATCCCGCCGCCGCGGCCGCTCCTGTGGCTGCCGTCGCCGCCAGATCCGACGCCGTTCGCCTTGCCGCCGTGGTCGTCGTCTCCCGCCCGGATCCGTCCGCTCCTCGCCGGATCCGTCAGATCCGCCTGCCTCCACGCCGGATCCGACGGTCCGGCCGTCGTCGCCCGCGCCAGCGCCCGCCCGGATCCGTCAGATCCGGTCGCCGCGCGCCTCCGGCCGTCGTCGCCCGCGCCAACGTTCGCCCGGATCCGCCCACTCCTCGCCGCCTTCGGCCGCCGTTGTCGCTCTTGGGTCGAGGGAGAGAGACGGGAGGGAGGGCGAGGAGATGAGGGAGCGCGAGAAGGGAGCTGAGCGCGAGGACTGAGATGGAGGAAGGTTTAGGGCAACACTGCTGCCGTCACTTGGGCTAGCTGGGCCGTCCGTATTTTTATCTGCCGCTCGGGTGTTTTTTTTATTACTGATTTTTTTAAGTCAGTCTTCGGTTATTTTTCGTGAGTCCCTCGTTGCGTCCATCTAAGTCCGTAGTTTTTTCTTTATTTGTTCGTCCAAGCCGTGCGAGTCTACAAATTTATTGTCAGTCATAGAAGTATAGGAATTTTATTTTGCATGGCAGTAGCCGCCGCTCTACTCTCTGAGCCGCGTGCAGATCGTAAAAGTCGTTATGATGCCGCCGCTTCTCTAGCCGCCGCCCCGAGCTTCAAAGGCCGCCGCGTGTCCTCTGTGCACTTACGCCGCCGCCTCTTGGGCTTCGATCTGCGCCGTCATGCATCTATCAATTCCTCTTTGGCTTGATTTGACAGTTTATTCAAAAACTGCACGCAACGACGACATCATCAAGACTCGGACTTCGGATTTATCTTGTTTTAGTATTAACCCTTTTCAAATGCAATGCTATTGCATACGCCTTGCATTTGAGGGGGGTGTTAAGGGTATTAGAGATAAGGGTATTAGAGATAGAGTTTGTATTCTATTCCATATATGTCTTATCTCTATATGGCATATCCCCTTGTACTCTCCTATATATATGGCCCTTTGGGTCTCATATCAATACACACAATATTCATAACAAAGCCGACGTACATGTTGTCTTTAAAGATTGGCAGGAGGTCAAGTTTTGTTGATATGAGCGGCCGGTGAGGCCAACCTGCCACGGACACTGGGGCGACCGTCACGTTGAGGATTTTGCTGCCGCCGTCGTAGTCTACCCACGCCTGAATTGGCTGCACGCTCTCCAGCTTCACGGTCGCCTTCTTGTTCTCACCGGTGTAGTACGCGGCCGGCTCTGACAACTTCGACACAACGCTGTTTATGTCGACGCCGACGTGGTTGCCGTTCGTATCGTTCATCTCCAGGTCGAACACCGTGTCGAACTCGATGGCGAAGACATGGTTGGAGGGCTCCCCGTTGGTGGTTGGCCCGAGGACGCCGAGGTAGATCTCGGGGGAGGCTCCGGGGAGTGCCCTGGATGGAGCCACCACGAAGGCCAGGCCGTGACCGCCGCCGCTCCCGATGGTCACGATGTCGAAGACGAAGGCCGTGCTGAAGGAGACCGTGCCGCCGCTCTGGTGGTCGAGCATGCGCACGGGGAAGCTGTAGAATGCGTGGCCCACGAGACGATTGCTGTCGTTGGTGAGCTGGAGCACGCCGCAGTGCAGCACCGACGCCGACCCGTCCAGGCTCAGGTTCGACGCGTCCAGGAAACCTTGCTAGTGAAGCATCGATCGTCCCGTGGTTTGACTAGAATATTGACTTGCTATTTTTTTGTGAAGACGGCACACGGTGGGCCCTACCTGTCATTGGGCACGTACGTTATGTATGACTGGCTCCATGGTCTCATCATCAGCTCTCTGTGTCATTCTAATTCGTAGGTCAAGTCCGACAACAGGCGCATCAATTGACAGGAGTGAATGTCAAGAGCACAAAAGATTGATCGTAAATGCCAACCTACCACCGGCAAAGTTGGTCAAGTAGTCCAGGTTTGATAAAGTAAGGTCATTGATGCAGTGGTTATGGCCACTGTGGCACCACTACCAGCCAATTGTGCTAGTTGGTGAGCCATGGTATAACAGTTGCATTGCATTTCTGCTCAACTTGTGGAAAATGGGAGACAAACATAATAAAATGGGAGAGAAGCATAATAATAATAAGATTATGTCTTATAGCAAGGAAGCAGAAATAAAATAGGAAATTCGTGTGACTGCATCTTTAGATTGTGCAAGTTTTCTCCTAAGGCAAGGTCAGTCATTTCGTGGACACGATGAATCTTCTTCTTCCTTAAACAAAGGCAATTTTCTAGAGATGATTGATTGGTACAAAGAAAGGAAGGAGGAAGTCAAGCTTGCATTTGTTGGCATTGCTACTACCGGTGGCGACAGCATCGGTTGAAAGAGCCTTCTCGGCTATGAATATTATCAAGACCGATTTGCGTAATAAGATGTCTGATGATTGGCTTAATGACTTGATGGTGTGCTATATCGAGCGAGAGATATTCAAAGGACTTGATCGTGAAAAAATCAAGAAACGATTTCAAGACATGAAAACTCGAAGAATGAAAATGCCTCGTTCTCCTAGACGTACTTAGTTATTTACTGGTATTTTTTTGTCTTCTTTTATATTGCATCTTTTATATTCTATTATCGAATTGTGACACTACTGATTTATCTATCTTTCACAATTGACAGGTTGTTTCTTTTACAGCTCATCTACAATTGTGGATTAAGCTTCATTAGTGAGGTATTTTTCATTGTCCTTCCGTTATCTACATATGTTAACATGTGAATTGTAGTTGTTGTTTCTATTTCGTATCACATACTTTTATTAGTATGATTGCAACATAGTTTGATCATGAATTGTTTTGCTTTTGGGTACTACTGTTTATTTCACGCTTCCGACTTCAGCCTACCTAGTTTTTTTTCCTAGGTCCGCCACTGGACTTCGCCCTACCAAGATTTTTTTCCTAGGTCCGCCACTGCTTTTGACCAAGAAAATGGAAAGGAGATGTGGGAGTAAGGAGATGGAAGTGAGGATGACAGATGGATCCAAACCATAATAGATTTATTCCTTTACCCATTAGAAACAAGCTCTAGTAATATGCTATAGAAGTATTCATATCTAAAATCTTATCTAACCATTTACTCTCCTCTAGGAAGTGAGGTCGATTAACGTCACCCGACTGGTAAAATCTTCAACGGTCTCTCTTTTCTTCATCTTCAGCCCATCAAAGTCTCTCTTGAGGGCCTACAGCTTGGCTTCGTGCAACATCATCATGCTCTCCCTCTTTACCACCTGCGAGGCGGACGAATCACCATGTAGTAGGCCTCGCACAGTGGATGGAGACACACTCCTTTCTTCCCTTGGCATCCTCTTCGACTCACAGAAACCTGCTGTGATACCAAATGTTGGCACAGCCCAGGGAACAAACACATACGAGTAGAGAGAACGAATAAACACAGGAGAGACTTCTTTTGTGATGACGCACGCCTTTTCTTCTTCTCTGTTATTCACTCCCAATTCAATACTTAATAGGAAATACACGGCTTAAATAAGCCCTTCGCACACATAATCATACGATCTTCACGCACCCACTAACTCCTCTAGCTAACAACTATGATATATTATCATACCACTGTCTGGGATTTTTTCCACGATCCACATAACTCGGCCAACTTTTTTGACTCAGACTAGGATTGCTTCAGTAGTCACTCCGTTTGCTACTCGGACGCTCCGACTGGTACAGTACTCTTACGAGTACGTCTTACGACCATGACTGCTACAGTACTTTGAGATCTTCGGCTGCTACAGTGCTTTAGGGTCTCCGACTGCTACGGCTACCGAGGCTTAGACCATGGCTTCGATTTCTACACGTACTCAGATACACGAGTACATAGTACTCGAATATACAGGTATCTAACATACGACTACACAGTACTCAAACACACAAGTACCTGACATACAACTATACAGTATTCAAATACATGAGTACTCAACACCGATCACTATTAACAACAAGATTAGTGGAAAGAGTTTATACCGACGTCGCCGATGTCGACGTATTTCGTTCGAAGCCTTGATTACCGACACGATGTCAAACTCAATGGCAAATAAATAATCGGAATCGGAGAATTTACCGTCAGTGGTTGGCGCCAAGGCAGCTCTCGCCGGCCTCTCTCACCTTTGATGGGGATAGCACAAAGGCCAAGCCGCGGCAGCCGCCAGCGCCGTAGCTGCTCCCCGCGGGACCGACGTCAAAGACGAAAGCCGTGCTGAAGGAGACGACGGCTGGAATGCTACCGCTCCGGTTCTCAACCATGCGCACCGGGGAATCAAAGAACGCCCGGCCGATTGTTGGCGCCGAGCGCTGGTTCGGCGTGAACTGAATGACGAGGAGTATCTGAACTTGATCACACACGGACTACAGAGAAGAACGCGAGAGAGTTTTCAGTTTTGGTGCTGCAAGACGTTGCAAGCTACCTTATTTCTCTGATGCATTGTATATAATAACAGAAAGAACGTCCCAGACGCACAACGTCCGATTCTTACGCAACATACTTGCCTTGACGCGAACACAGCGCATCTCAGGCTAACGAACTGAAGACAATGCAGAAAGCTAACATGCAGAACATAACAAACATGCAGAACAAAACGTGCAGCGGGATTGAGCCTAACATATCACCCCCTAATCCCGTTGCACCTGAACCACGCCCAACTTCTGCCTCATCTCGACGAATTTGATGCGTCCAAGCGCCTTGGTGAGGATATCGGCCAGTTGCCCATCAGTACCAATGTAATCTACCTTCACCAATCCTTTTTCAATGCAATCACGGATGAAGTGATACTTTGTATCTATATGCTTGCTTCTATCGTGATGCACCGGGTTTTTGCTCAACGCGATCGCCGATTTATTATCTACCAGCAGCTTCACTTCAATTGGATCTTGCGCCATCAGTTCTCCAATCAATCGGCTTAACCATACCCCCTGACAAGCTGCCGCTGCTGCTGATATATATTCCGCCTCACAGGATGAAAGTGCAACTACCTTCTGCTTTTGTGAAGTCCATGTGACCAGGCTTGAACCAAGAAAGAATATAGCCCCAGATGTGCTCTTGCGATCGTTGGCGTCACCAGCGAAATCGCTGTCACTGAAACCAGTGAATTCGGTTTTCAGTTCAGCAGTCCTCTTGTACCGACAACCGTATTCAGCAGTCCCCTTCAAATACCTGAGTATTTGTTTGAGTGCAGCCCAATGTTGTGCACCAGGACACTCCAGAAACCTGCTTACTACTCCCACTGAATGTGCAAGGTCAGGTCTGGTGTTTACTATGTACCTTAGACTGCCAACAAGACTTCTGAATTTTGTCTCTTCAATGGCCTCACCACTCTCCACTTTGCTCAGTTTCAACCGCTGTTCCATTGGTGTGTGGCAGGGATTACAATCTTTCATGCCTGCCATCTCAAGAATTTTGTTGGCATATGCAGTCTGACAGAGGGTGATTTCTTCTTCTCCCTGCTTCACCTCAACTCCTAGGTAATAAGCCAGAAGCCCAAGATCACTCATGCTGAAAGTTTGCATCATTTCTTGTTTGAACTCAGCAATAGCATTCCTGTCCGGCCCGGATATGATTAAATCATCCACATATACACCCACTAACAGGAGTGTGTCTTGCTTTCCCCTCCTGTACACAGCATGCTCCAGTTTGCTTCTATCAAAACCGAGTCTAATCAACTCCTTGTCAAGCCTCGCATTTCACGCTCACGGCGCTTGCCGTAGGCCATAAAGAGCCTTCCGAAGCTTCAACACTTTCGTGTCGCTATTGCCAACTGTGTACTCGGGGGGCTGCTGCACATATACTTCTTCTGTCTGTTAAGGGTATTAGAGATAAGGTATTAGAGATAGAATAGGACTCTTATTTGTTTTCTTATATTTCTTGTACTCTCCTATATATATGGCCCATTGGGTCTCATATCAATACACACAATATTCATAACATGGTATCAGAGCTTAGGTTGAAACCCTAACCTCATCTATTTCCGCATCTACTGCCCCTGGGAGGATCGTTCTACTCTCCCAGGGGCGGCCACCTTGTTGGCCTGCTCAACGACGTCATCGCCTCCTCGTCTCCGGCTCGCCGCCGTCGCCGGATTCGTCAGATCCGACCGACGAGACCCGTCGGATCCGGCCGCCGTGGTCGCCATCCCGGATCCGTCGTGGTTGCCAACTCTGCAGTGGCTTTCGGCCGCCGTCCCGCTTGGATCCAGACGGATCCAGGCTCGCCCGAGGCCGCCAAGAAGCCGCCCGTCGTGGTCGCCGGGCTCTTCCGCCACCGCCGCTCGCCTCCAACTCCGGCCTCTCCGCCACCGGACCTGGCGACTCCGCACCAGATCCGATCTGGATGGGCCGTACACCACCGGCCTTCTCCGGCCGCTCGCGGTCGCCGTCCCCAATCCGGCCTCCCCCGGCGCCTCGTCATGGGCGGCCATCTCTTCCCGGCCGCCAGCGCTGCTGCATGTCGTCATCTTTTGGCTTCTTCTTCGGCCGCCGCCCCTGCAGCCGCCCGTCGCGGTCATCTTCGGCCGCCTGCGCCCGGAGCCAGGCACCCCGACGCCGCCTCGGATCCGCGCCGTTGTCGCCTCGATCACCGCCGCCTTCTCTCGGTCCAGCCCGATCCAGCCGCCTCCGGCTCTCTCCCCGCGGATCTGGCCTCTTCGTCGACGCCGCGCCGGATCTGGCCGCCGCTGGCTCTCTGTCGTCGCTCCTCTTCTTGGGCGGCTGCATCTGCGCCGTCGCCTGGGGAGTCACCTCTGCCGTCGCTCCTCTGCCGTCGCCTGGGGAGCTCGCCTCAAGGAGTTTTGCTGCGGGAGTGAGGAGGGCCGTGAGACGCGAGGGGAGAGATGGATGGTCTATGCTGCTGAAGATGGATGGTCTATGCTGCTGTCGCTACTCGCTAGTATCTGAGTTATTTTTCGGGCTCGATTGAGTTAGTTTTACTTCTGTCAAGTTACGTCGTCGCAGAGTCAGTCTTCAGAGACAGTTTTGAGTCTTCCGTCGCGTCCATCCAAAATACGTAGTTTCTGATCTTTTCGTTCGTCCAAGCCGTGTGAGTCCACAAATTTATTGTCAGTCATAGCAGTGTAGGAGTTTTCTTTTGCATAGCAGTCGCTGCTCTTTTCCTTGAGCCGCTGCAGATCGTAGAAGTCTTTATGATGCCGCCGCGCTTCTTCTGCACCGCGCCTCCGCCGCGCTTCTTGTGCATTGCGTCGCCGCGCTTCTTTTGCACCACGCCTCTGTTGCGCTTCTTGTGCATTGCGCCGCCGCGCTTCTTCTGCACTGCGCCTCCGTTGCGCTTCTTGTGCATTGCGCCGCTGCCGTCTCAGGCTTCGATCTGTGCCGTCATGCTTCTATCTATTCCTCTTCGGCTTGATTTGACAGTTTATTCGACGACTGCACGCAACGACGACTTTATCACGACTTGGATGTTGGATATTTTTTTTGTTTTAGTATTAACCCTTTTTCAAATGCAATGCTATTGCATACGCCTTGCATTTGTGGGGGGTGTTAAGGGTATTAGAGATAAGGTATTAGAGATAGAATATGACTCTTATTTGTTTCCTTATATCTCTTGTACTCTCCTATATATATGGCCCATTGGGTCTCATATCAATACACACAATATTCATAACACTGTCAAGTCACCATTGAGAAATGCGGATTTTACATCCATGTGGTACACCTCCCAATTTCCTTGAGCCGCAAGAGCGATTAACAGCCTGACCGTCTCCATTCTCGCCACGGGTGCGAACACTTCATCGTAGTCCACCCCTGTCGCTGCGCATATCCCTTTGCCACCAAGTGAGCCTTGTGCTTCACGATGTTGCCGGAAGGGTCCTTCTTTACCTTGAAAACCCATTTGAGGCCTATAGCTCGGTGTCCGGCAGGCAGCGTCGCAAGTTCCCAAGTCTGATTTTCACAGATTGCCTCCATTTCAGCATCCATTACTTGACGCCAACAGTGCTCTGACAGTGCTTGCTCAATGCTTCTGGGCTCCTCGGCTGCAAACAAACACAAGCCACTAAACTCTAGATTGTGTATCTCTTCGGTTGTGTCTAGAAGATTTTGGACTGTTCTGTACCGAGGCTTGTATCCATCAGTATCTTCTCCATCTTCTGACGGCGGGGTTGCCCACTGAATACCGAATGGACTGACTTGTGCAGGTTCTGCTGTGTGCAAAGAAGCTGAAGTACCAATCTGAATTGGAGCCGAAAACTGAGTAGAAAGGGCAGGTATATCATCCGATCCTGCTGATGGCACCTTGCCTGCCACTACATTTATTGGATGACCAGCAGTACTTGTCTGAATTGGAGCTGAAAATGGAGTGGGATGAGCAGGAATTTCCGCCTCTTCTGCAGACGGTGCCTTGCCTGCCGGCTCTTCCGACGGCGCTGCCCCTACATCATCTTTTGCCGGACAAAATAACATCACGTGAAATCAGCAGCTTCTTCCCAACCGGATCATACACCCGGTATGCTTTTGCCCCTGGCTCGTACACCAGAAATACACCCGGAATTGAACGGTCTAACAACTTTGTCACTCCAGGGCCAACTCTTTTGACATGAGCGACACATCCAATTGTGCGCAAGTGTCGAACTCCTGGTTTCTTGCAGTACCAGGCTTCGAATGGAGTTTTCCCGGCAAGGCTTCGTGTTGGCGACCGATTCAGGATACACACGGCTGTTTTCACCGCTTCACCCCAAAATGCCGCCGGCACCCGCATGCTCTTGAGTAAGCACCGAGCATCTCCACCACGGTCTGATTTCGCCGCTCCACGACGCTGTTTTGTTGACGGGAATACGACGCAGTGTTGAGGTGCTTGATGCCGTTCTCGTCGCAGTAGCTGACAAACTCGCCAGAGTTGAACTCCCCGCCACGGTCTGATCGAAATGCCTTGAGCCGGCCACCTAATTCACCTTCTGCAGCTGCCTTGATTTTCCTGAAAAATCTGAAGGCTTCATCCTTTGTAGTCAGCAACTCCAGCCACATGAACCGGCTGAAATCGTCGACTATCAACAAGGAAAACGCCTTGCCACCTGGAGTTGGAGGTGTGATCCGGCCGCAGAGATCGCCATGGAACAATTCAAGGCCATGTTCAGCTCGGTAAGCAGTGGCATGCGGAAATGGGGCACGGTACTGCTTGCCAAGGGTGCAGCCAGCGCACACCTACTCCACCCGGCTGATCACTGGAATGCCGTCTGCCATTTTCTTCAAGCCGAGTTCACGGAGAGCACGGAAGTTCAGGTGACCGTACCTCCCGTGCCAAAGCCAAGCTTCATTCTCTGCCATGGACAAAAGACAGACAGGGGTGCCGAGGCTCAACTTGAGCTTGTACAGCCGGTTTTGTGCACGCGGCACGCAAGCAATCAGTGTGCGCTCCTGATCAAACACGCACAGTTTGCCATTTTTCAGCACGATCTTGCATCCGCCCTCCTCCAATTGTCCTAGGCTAATAATATTACTCTTCAGCCGGGGAATAAAGTATACATCTGTGAGTACCTTGTGTTCGCGCTGCCGCCCCTCCATGATCACTGATCCAAGGCCACAGATGTTGACCACTGAACCATCACCAAACCGCACAGTGCCACGCACGGTTTCATCCAGGGATGCCAACGCCGATCTGCGCCCTGTCATGTGATTGCTTGCTCTGGAGTTGTAGCACCCCACATATAGCCAAAGTGGGATACTACTATAGAACGTCATCGCCAAGAATTAAAAGTAATAAGAAAAGATAATAATAGAAATTCATACACAAATTAAAACCTTTCAAGTACTTTATTAAATAATTAACGGAAGCTATAATAATGTTTGAAACATGGCACCGGTCTACTTCTAATCAAATGACAAATAAGTAAATGGTAAAACCTGTGGCAAGCCACAGTGCTGAAACTCGAGTGCTCCCACCCATGCATACTGCTATCAATCCACTGGTCTTTTACCTGAGAGGAGAGAGCAAGCGTGAGATTTGGAAATCTCAGCAAGCAGGGCCAGCTCAACGTTTTCAAGGGCCCTAAGGCGAATTCGGTTTTATAGACCCTTTACTATAAATTTTTTTTCTACTTATAAAATATGCACTTTAAACTTTATATTGTCTAAAGTGGCACAAATCAATAGTTCTAACATGATAAACTAATTAGGTACTAACTAGTTTATAAATCAAATGTAACTAGTAAGTCACATCTAGCTTTAACCACAAAGCATCCATTCCTGGATTTTAGCTGTGCCATTTCATACAGCAAATCATGCATGACATATCTGGAAGACGTTGGAGCTTTCTGAAAGAAGGATCGATTTACGATTTGCTGGAAGTACACATGGCCAACATGCACTGCAAGTGTGCTCTGATAAGGCTCCACTAGACCCACTGCTATCCAGCATTCCAGCTATCCACTAGTGTCTCTTTGTCAAACTCGTAATCCTTAGGGTACATAGAACAGAAAGAGAAGCAGCGCTTCAAATGGAAGGGCAGATATTGGTAGCTCAATTCAAGGGCTGGACAGATGCTGATTTCCTCCTGATGAGGCAATTCCCACAACTCACTTTCCAAGATGCTCTTCCAGTATCCAGCATCAAGTTTCAGGCTTAATAAGCGTCCGAGAATTTTGGCACCCAGAGGAGAACCATTTAACCTTGCAACTATGTTTCTGCCAATACGCTCCAACACCGGGTGGCTGTTGGAATAATCAGAACGGAATGCCTGCATCCAAAAGAACTCCCAAAGAGTTTCTTCAGGTAAGCCCTCCAACACCAAGGGCTTCTTTGTACCAAGATGCTCAGCATTAGCAACCTTCAGAGACCTTGTTGTCAGTAAAACCGTACTTCCCGGGGGGGGCGGGCCCTCCCTGGCCCAGGGCCCTAGGCCGGCGCCCCCCCCCCCCCCGGCCTACCCCCAGAGCCGGGCCTGTCAGCAAGTACCCAACAACGGTCGCAACTCAAGAGTAAGACAAGTAATGCAACCATATGAAATAAGAATAAGCATGATAGTAAGCAATGGACATACGCCAAGCAATGGACAACTGATATCGGAAATACTATCATAAGTAGGAGACGGATATTAGGAGAACTGTGTATTAAGGATATTTATTATATATGACAAGTTATAGCAAGTTGCAGTAAGGGTGCCGGCGACCTCCTCCCACATACCCGGTTATACGAGAATAGCCAGGCACAACCTTGTCCTCGACTGTATAACCGCAGATAGGGTGTAATATCCTGTGTAACGAGAATGTACGGGCCCCCGTACGTTACCAGGTTGGGTGGAAATGACCTCTATATGTGGGTAGCCCCAGCGTGATAACCCTTAGTCTGTTAATTAGCAACTTATCCATAATATAATTAGAGAGTTGAGATTGAATTTAGATAAGGCTATGAGAGTAAGGTTTGATACGATGAGGTTTGAGACAAGGTTGGTATTTCATGATGTTGGGAACAAGATCTGTCGATAAGGAGGCTCCTAACGAGAGTCATACAAGGGTTGTCAAACATACCATTTTATTAGGTAATAGTTGGTCATTAGTCAAGTTAATGTGCAGTAACAACAGTTCACGAATAATAATCAACAATTATAGATCACAGATGCATGGCATATAAATAACTGGCCAATGTTAAAGATTACTAGTGATTAACCTTATATTTAAGCATGATTCGGCGCAACCCTAGTTACCATTTAAATGTTTGTTACAACCCTAACCACATAAGAATTTTACGGTTGACAGCATACTAATTACAAGCATTTATTCTACCTACCTCAACATATGAAAATCTACTTAAACTACACGATCTATGCTAGGCAATAATATAGTGTAACGACCAATGATCACGCTAAAGCAACAGGTAATATGAGATATAGAGTGCGAAAGAAACAGGTTACGGCCGCGAGGTACTTGCCTTGAGCACGCTCGACGGACACACTATACGAAGGGTCTAAGATGCGCGACTGCCCAGCTGCTGCCTCGACAACTGCGTGAGAACCTATAAGCTGACACGGAGGATAACCGATCAGATATGACAATTTGATTAGGAACGACAGGGAATAATCAATTGAATGGAAAATAGTAGTTCAGCCGCACGAACAACCGCGCCTCTGAACCCGGCCGCTGGCAGCCGACCGTCGCCACCGGTCACCGCCGCGCCATCGCCGACCGCTCTGTGCTACTACCGAAACAGCCACACCCGAACGCGCACGCATACGGCCACCGCACCGCCGCCACTGGACTGGCCGCCACCAGCTTGGCCAACACCGCCACCGTCGTGCCCACCTAGCGCCGCCGCCGCTACCCAGAATCGCCGCCACTGCTGCGCCCTGCATGCGCATGAGAATGCACGGCCTGCGTGCGCACCACCGAGCCGGCCACCGCCACCAAGCCGATCTCCGCCGTCGCCGTGACCCCCGCCGGTCGGCCGTGACCCCCCCCCCCCCCGCCGCTGCTTCATTAACGCGCGCGGCTGCGCACGAGCGAACGGCCCATGCGCAAGGCGCACGCTGCCGGCATGCCGCCTCCTCGCGCTGCCGCTGCAGCCTCCAAGGCGGACGCCCATGCGCAAGGCGCACGCTGGGACCGCCGCCGGCGGGTGCCGGCACCCGCTGCTGCCATGCAGCCCCATGCGCTCTCACGCAGGAAGGAGAGAGAGATTGAGAGGAAGGAGTAGAGAGGAGAGAGAGAGTTCACCTGGGAGGAGACGGCACAATAGGAAGGAAAATAGTGATCCACTATTTAAGGAGGTAATTTAGGGTTTTAGGTTTATAACTATTTGTTTGATATATATATATATATATATATATATATATATATATATATATATATATATATATATATATATATATATATATATATATATATATATTGGAGTGTTACAGCTCTCCCCCCTTAGAAAAGATTCGGCCTCGAATCGACTACTCCGGAGATTAACTTGAGAAATTGAGAGTAACAGATGCTTTGCGCGCATTTGGGACTCCAACTCCCAAGTAGCTTCACGATCAGTCTGATTGGACCACAATACTTTGACATAAGTGAGAGTCCGACGCTGCAGCTGACGTTCTGAGCGCTCCAAGATACGGACCGGTCGTGCCACGACAGACAGGTCCTCTGACACCTCCAAGGTTGGCAACTCCAGAATTTGATCATGATCATTCGGATATTTCCTCAACATGGAGATATGAAAGACATTATGGACACCAGCAAGAGAAGCAGGCAACTCAAGATGATAAGCAAGCTTCCCTATCCTCTCCGTGATAGGAAATGGTCCAACGTAACGAGGGTTCAACTTCCCTTTTGCCCCAAAACGGACCACTCCCTTGGTCGGAGACACCCTCAAGAGAACCTGATCGCCCACCTCAAACTCCAACAGCCGACAGGAACGATCGGCGTAACTTTTCTGGCGACTCTGAGCAGAAAGCAAATTGTTTCTGATGAGTTCAATCTGCTCCTTCCAATCCCTGACCTGCTGAGGTCCCAACAACTCTTTCTCTCCAGCCTCATCCTAGTGAAGGGGAGGACGACAGGGTCGGCCATAGAGTGCCTCAAAAGGAGCCATCCCGATACTGGAGTGGAAACTGTTATTATAGGAGAACTCTGCCAGAGGTAAGTGATTCTCCCAACTGCCCTTCCATACCAGTATGCAAGAGCGCAACATGTCCTCCAAGGTACGAATGGTCCTTTCAGATTGACCGTCCGACTGAGGGTGGAAGGTAGTGCTAAAATTGAGTTTAGTGCCCAAATTCTGATGCAAGCTCTTCCAGAAATGGGAAACAAACTTGGCGTCGCGGTCTGAAACAATGGTTTTAGGAACACCATGTAGACGGACAATCTCCTTGACGAAGATGGTAGCGAGATCGCTGGCAGAATAAGTAGTCTTGACGGGGAGAAAGTGAGCCGTCTTGGAGAGACGGTCAACAACGACCCAAATGGAATCCATTCGTCGAGGCGACTTAGGAAGTCCAACCACAAAGTCCATAGCGATGTACTCCCATTTCCATTGGGGAATTTCCAAAGGCTGCAGAAGACCAGCAAGACTGCGGTGCTCTGCTTTTACTTGCTGGCACACTGCACATTGGGACACAAACTTGGCTATATCTTTCTTCATCCCCGGCCACCAAAACTGTCGTTGGAGGTCTTTAAACATCTTGATCTCACCAGGGTGAATGGAATAGGGAGTTTTATGAGCCTCACAAAGAATATCCCTCTTCAAAGATGAATCAGAAGGCACCCAAATGCGGTTTTGGAATCGCAAAAGTCCTCTGTCATCCGTGGTAAAATCTGGCCCATGAGGTTTTTCTCAAATCACTTTCCCGCGGACATGTCGAATCTCCGACCCTACGGCCTGGGCCTTAAGCACAGCATCAAACAAAGGAGATAAGCTCACAGACAAGGCTGAAAAGGCCAAGCAAAGTGTGGTCTGAAGGTCCTCCATATCCTCCTGAACTAAAGTAGGAACGGGTACTCCATCATTTTGCTTTCTGCTAAGAGCATCCGCCACCACATTTGCCTTGCCCGGATGATAATGGATGGTGAGGTCATAATCCTTGATCAATTCCAGCCAACGACGCTGTCTCAAATTTAATTTTTTTCTGGGTAAGAAAGTACTTCAAACTCTTGTGATCTGTGAAGATGTCACACTTCTCACCATAGAGATAATGACGCCAAATCTTGAGGGCGAAAACCACTGCCCCCAACTCCAAATCATGAGTGGGATAGTTAAGCTCATGCTTCTTAAGCTGACGAGACGCGTAAGCTATCACCTTGTGCTCTTGCATAAGGACGCAACCCAATCCCAACCGAGAGGCATCACAATAAACAGTGAACTTCTTCCCTTCCTCGGGCAAAGCAAAAATAGGAGCAGTGATGAGAAACTCCTTCAAGGTCTGAAAACTGGTCTCACAATCCTCCGTCCAAAGGAACCGCTCTCCCTTCTGAGTCAATTTGGTCAAAGGCTTGGCGATGGTAGAAAACCCCTCAACAAAGCGCCGGTAATACCCAGCCAACCCCAGAAAACTGCGTATCTCCGCCACGTTACTGGGTCTCGGCCAGTCCACCACTGCTGCAATCTTGGAAGGGTCTACAGAAAGCCCTTTTCCGCTAATGACATGCCCAAGAAAACTGACAGATGAAAGCCAAAAGGCACACTTCTTCAACTTAGCAAATAGCTGATGCTTCCGAAGAAGGTCCAGAACAATCCGAAGGTGGTGCTCATGCTCCTCCGCGGTACTGGAATAGATCAATATGTCATCAATAAAAATAATGACAAACTGATCCAAATACTCATGAAATACCCAGTGCATCAGATCCATGAACACTGCCAGAGCGTTGGTTAAACCAAATGGCATCACCAAAAACTCATAGATACCATACCGAGTGCGAAAGGTCGTCTTTGGAATGTCAAAAGCCTTAATCCACACTTGGTGGTAACCGGACTGCAGATCTATCTTGGAAAAGAACTTAAGCTGATCGAAGAGGTCATCGATGCAAGGTAAAGGATACCAGTTTTTGATGGTCACTGCATTCAGAGCTCGGTAATCGATGCACATGCGTAGACTCTTATCCTTCTTCTCCACAAAAGTGATCGGAGAAGCCCACTCTGAGGTACTGCGCCTGATGAAACCTTTGCTCTGAAGATCATCCAACTGTCGCTTCAACTCCTCTAGCTCAGTGCGTGACAGACGATAGGGAGCCTTGGCGATAGGTGTGGTGCCCGGAATAACATCAATAGCACACTCAATCGCTCTAACTGGAGGAAGACCTGGAAGTTCGGCCGGAAAGACATCAAGGAATTTCCGAACAATTGGCATATCTTCTGGTAAAGGTCCGGATGCAGGCTTCTCAAGCATAGCAAAAAGACACCCGGGCTTGGCCATTTCACGGCGACCAAAGTAAGAGGCCAAGAATAAGAGACTGAGGTAACGCTCCTTGCCCTGATAAACAATTTCGCCATCATCTTGGAAAAGAATAACCTTGCGGTCCAAACAATGAATAATAGCATGATGACGAGATAACCAATCCATGCCCACAATTAGGTCAAAGGGGTGAATTGGCGCAACCACCGCGTCAATGCCAAAAGCACGACCTTCAATTCCCAAAGCCACATTGAGACAAGCTAAGTTGCTAGAGAGAGGTCCATTAGCGATAGATACCAACACCGGAAGCTCCAATGTACTAACTGGGATTGAATGCTGCTGAATAAAGCGAGATGCCAGGAAGGAAAAACTAGCCCCAGAATCAAATAACGCAAGAGCAGGATAAGAGTGCAATGTAACCATACCTAACAGAGCAAGACAAGTATGTAAACAAGCTAAGGAAAATAGGTAAATAACATCCAAAGCAAATGTGATGGCAATGATAAGTTACCGTGCACAACATCAGAACGACGATGCGACTCCTGAGTCGGTAGTGCGTAGAGATGCGCATCCGTACCGTCAGGTGCAGTAGCGATGGGAGTAGCAGTCGGGGCTAGAACAACTGGAAGTGGACAACAAATGAGGCTACACAAGGGAGGAAATATCCAGTGGAAACATAAAACATTTAGAACACTTACCCGCTCTCTAATGATCAGCAGGTGGAAAAACCAGTTGGTTCACTATGCCAGCTGGAACCTTGCGCTTCTTGATCAAGCCAGGTGGAAGAATGGAATTAGGGTTCTGAGAGCACACAATGGACTTGTGTCCCTGAATCCCACAAATATGGCACTTGCCAGCATAGCCACAGTCGCTGCCCTTATGCTCTTCGCCACAGCGGTAACACACCAGCTTCTTTCCAAAGTTTCCCCTAGCTCCTGAGTTGCTCCCGCCCTTGGGGCGACGAGGAGATGGAGACCGCTGGCGCTTCCCATTTGAGCGAGCTTTCTTGGAATCCCAAGAACCGGACTCGCGCCGTGGCTCAAAAGAATAGGGCCTACAAAAGCAAATGACTTAGGAAATCTTGGATGAACAAGGAATTTAGATAAATGAAAGATTGAATTGAAAGACAAATAAACCTTTTCTTGTCAGAGTTGGCAGCCTTCTGGGCCGTAGTTTGACGAAGCTGGACCTCCATCTGCCGGGCGCGGTCCACCGCATCCCGGTAGGTGCGTATGTCCATAGCAGCTAGGACATGACGGATCTCCTCTCAAAGGCCTCCAATGAACCGCCACGCCTTCTTCTGCTCATTAGAATTCACCTCAGGAAGGAAACGGCAGATCTCCCGAAATGCCCTCTCGTACTGCCCCACCAGCTGACCCTCTTTCTGCCGCAAGGAGTCAAGCTCAAAGTCCTTCGCCGTAGTTAGGGCAAAAGGGTAGTACTCTGCGGCAAAAGCGGTAGTGAAGTCCTCCCAGGTAGGTGGCCCTGCATGAGGCCCGCGAGAGCTGCGTACCTCAGCCCACCACAAGTCCGCCTCTCCCATCAGCTGCTGCGAGGCGAACAACACCTTCTCCTGGGTTGTGAGTTCCATGGTGTCGAATTTCTTGTTCATGTAGCGAAGCCAATCATCAGCCTCCACTGGCCCCGAACCACTGAAGGTCTGTAACCCCAAGCGCTACCACTCCCTCATTGTCATGCGAGGAGCAGGAGGGGGTGGCACCTGAGCAGGTGCAGCAGCGGCCGCCCTTGCCTGAGTAGTCGCGGCCTGATTGGCAATCAACACAGGAAGAGCAGTTTGCACCAACGTGACCAGACTCTGCACTTGCGCTGAAAGCTGTTGCACCTTGCTCTGAGAAGCTGCTTGCGTCGATGAAGAAGGAATGTCTGAGGTAGGATCCACCGGAGGAGGTAAAGTGGAAGCATCCGAAGCGGAGCGAGCTGGTGAATTGGGCTGACCCTGATTATCCGGTTCGCCAGTGCGTCCGCACACCCGGTCCACGTACTCCTGCACGCGGCGACTGGCACGCCTGGCCGGAGGCATACTGTTGCATTGAAGGAGGGTTGAAACAAGCAGGAAATAATGATAAGTGAGGGTAACAATGGAATCCTGAATCAAGTAATATGCCAGTGACTAGACATGCATGCATGAGTAAACTAACCCGAAGCCCTGTGCACATGCCATTTTTATTTACTAAATAGGTTTTTTTTCCAGAAACTACAGCCTGAGCTCTGATACCAACTGTACCACCCCACATATAGCCAAAGTGGGATACTACTATGGAACGTCATCGCCAATAATTAAAAGTAATAATAAAAGTCAATAATAAAAATTCATACACAAAATAAAACCTTTCAAGTACTTTATTAAATAATCAACAGAAGCTATAATAATGTTTGAAACATGGGACCGGTCCACTTCTAATCAAATGACAAATAAGTAAATGGTAAAACTTCATAACATTGTCCTGCTCCTGTCTTTTGCATCACATACTGTCCTTCATCTTGCAAAAGTTACCATCTGATCCTGTTCTTTTGACACACAAAAACACAATGCTAACAAAAACACAATGAATCACAATAAGAAAAGCTCGAGCTCGAGTAAGCTCGGTAAAACTTAATATGTATCACTATTTAAGCTCGAATTTAGACTCGCGAACTATTTGAACTCGGCTCGGTAAAGCTCGCAAGCTCGATTTCGGCTCGTTTAAAGCTCGAACCGAGTTCGACTCAAGCCAAAAACGAACCGAACATAATAGTTCATGAGCTTCGAACTTTTTTTATAGCCTTACTCGCACGCGTGCCGCAGTGGGGTGTTGCGAGACGCCGAGGGGCAGTGGGGCTGGGGCTCGCTACGGCGGCCTCACGCAATGCCTCGACTCGCTGACTCCCACTACACTCGTAGCGCTTCCTCTCGCCCGTTGTTGCAGCTGCCGTCACACACAATTCTATTACAGATCAATCTGCACTGTAAACAACCTGTTTTTTTAAACACAGTGTAAACACTCAAATTAGTTCCATCTGCTATCACTTAATTCTTAAGCATAGTACTCTAGTTACCTCTTTTCCCCAAACAACTTCCGTAGGGGTCCAGGGACAGAGGTGAATGAGCCATCACTAATGTACGTACACACAGTACTATCTGTCGTCTACTTCATCCTGATACACAAAGAAAGTACACATGGCGTTTATACAGACCTTCTAGTACACTTCACAGCTATACACACCTTCTACGTCCATACAATAGCTTACCGACCGCCTTGCAGCGAGCCGGCCGACATGGTACCGCAAGAGGACCATGTCATGGAGACCACTGACCCAAGGAGCCCAGTCGAGTCGGTGTCCGAGAACACGAGCACCGCATCCTCTGGCAACGCCTCCTCGCCGTTCAGATAGCGGCAAACCTGTCTCATGCAGGGCCTCGTCTCCGGGCGAGCCTGGCTGCACATCAGACCCAGCCACAACACAAGCTTCACCTCCTCCCTGTCGTAGCACTCTTCCAGCCTCGGATCCACGGCCTGCAGCAGGTCGCCGTTTAGCCCGCAGTCTCGAACCCACCTCACCAAGATCACGTCTGTGTCCGCCGCCTCGTCCAGCTCTATCGGTCGGCGCCCGCATGCAACCTCAAGGAGCAGTGCGCCGAAGGAGAACACGTCGGCGGCCGTCGTGGCACGGCTGGTGACCGTGAGCTCGGGGGCTATGTAGCCGAGGGTGCCGGCCACGCGCGTCGTGGCCGGTTTCGCGCCGTGCTCGTAGAGGCGCGCGAGGCCGAAGTCGCCGAGCCGCGCGCCCATGTCGGCGTCGAGCAGTACGTTGTTGGCCTTCAGGTCGCGGTGCACGACCACGTGATCCCACTCTTCGTGCAGGTAGAGTAAGCCATGTGCCACGCCCTTGAGGATGTTGAAGCGGTACGCCCACGTCAATAGAGGCCCCTGTCGCTTCGTTCCAAACAGGTGCGCGTCGAGGCTGCCGTTGGGCATGAACTCGTAGACAAGGAGCAGGTCCTGGGCGTGCTTGCACCACCCGCGCAGCTCGACCAGATTACGGTGGCGCATCCGCCCGAGGCTCGCGATCTCCGCGACGAACTCCTTCATCCCCTGACTTGTGCCTCTGGAGATCCGTTTGATTGCCACCTCGTCGTCGGAGCGACGTCCAAGCACACCTTTGTACACCTGACCGAAACCGCCTGAGCCAAGAAGCCCACTTTCCTTGAACCCTTTGGTCGCCTTGTAGAGAACCTTGAATGGGAACCTGTGAGGATGTTCCAGCTCCCAGTCCTCCAGTGTGTCGGCGAGCGCCGCCCTACGCCGGAGCCAGAGCACAGCAACCATCGCTGCAGCAATCAAAGCCAGTGTTCCTGCACAAGCCACAGCGGCAAACTTGATGATGAGGAGCTTCGGAGGTGACGTGCTCGGTTTCGGGACTTTCGGCAGTCGCCGGAGATTAATGGATTGGGCGAGTCCACTAGTCCGGAAACTCCATGCCAAGATGTAGTGCGAGCTTGCCAGCTTCCCGGTAGCGGAAGAGAAGCCGACGTACATATTGTCTTTAAAGATTGGCAGGATGTCCAGTTTTGTTGATATGAGCGGCCGGTGAGGCCGACCTGCCACGGACACCGGGGCGACGGTCACGTTGAGGATGTTGCTGCCGCCGTCGTAGTCTACCCACGCCTGAATTGGTTGCGCGCTCTCTAGCTTCACGGTCGCCTTCTTGTTCTCGCCGGTGTAGTACGCGACCGGCTCCGACACCTTCGACACAAGGCTGTTTATGTCGACGCCGACATGGTTGCCGTTCGTATCGTTCATCTCCAGGTCGAACACCGTGTCGAACTCGACGGCGAAGACATGGTTGGAGGGCTTCCCGTTGGTGGTTGGCCCGAGGACGCCGAGGTAGATCTCGGGGGAGGCTCCGGGGAGCACCCTGGATGGAGCCACCACGAAGGCCAGGCCGTGACCGCCGCCGCTCCCGATGGTCACAATGTCGAAGACGAAGGCCGTGCTGAAGGAGACCGTGCCGCCGCTCTGGTGGTCGAGCATGCGCACGGGGAAGCCGTAGAACGCGTGGCCGACGAGACGATTGCTGTCGTTGGTGAGCTGGAGCGCGCCGCCGTGCAGCACCGACGCCGACCCGTCCAGGCTCAGGTTCGACGCGTGCTGGAAACCTTGGTAGATGAAGTCGACGTCATCGGCTGAGGAAAAACGGAAAGAAACAACGAGGAGGAATAGCGCGGTCAAATATAGAGCGGCACTGGATGGCAGCATTCTGAAACACCTCTCTCTCTCTCTCTCGATCGGGGTGCACAAATGAGCATAATTGCAAGCAAACTGCTGCAGTTTGGGGGTTGATTAGTGAAGCATCGATCGTCCCGTGGTTTGACTAGAATATTGACTTGCTATTTTTTTGAAGACGGCACACGGTGGGCCCTACCTGTCATTGGGCGCGTACGTTATGTATGACTGGCTCCATGGTCTCATCATCAGCTCTTTGTGCCATTCCAATTCGTAGGTCAAGTCCGACAACAGGCGCACCAACTGAGAGTAAATGCCAACCTACCCACCGGCAAAGTTGGTCAAGTCGTACGAGTTTATTACAGTAGAACTGAGAGTTTTTTTAAAAAAATAATCTGTTTTTTATTTCGAATTAGCAAAGTTAGTCAAGTCGTCCGGGTTTGGTATAGTAGAACCGAGCGTTTTTTAAAAAAATAATCTATTTTTTATTTCGAATTAGCAAAGTTGGTCAAGTCGTCTAGGTTTGGTAAAGTAGAACTGAGAGTTTTTTTAAAAAAATAATCTATTTTTTTAATTCGAATTACAGTAATATATTTATGTTTTTTTATTTCACATTAATGACCTTCTGTCACTCCACCGTTGTGCGACTTGGGCTAGTTGCCTAACAGATGGATGATAAGTGTCTAAATCGCTTAACGGTTGAGCGACTCCAACTGTCAAAGTAGCTCAACCGTTGAGTTACTTTGACACTTATCGCTCAACCCATATATTTCAGAGAAAGATATGCAAATGCGCCAAGTGTTCAAGTCACCAACCGGTTGAGCGACTAGTACTAGAACTCAACCGTTGAGCGACAGAGTGTCATTGGTGTAAAATTAAAAAACGAAAGTATATTGCTATAATTCGAAATAAAAAAATAGATTTTTTTTTAAAAAAAACTATTCGTAGAACCGATTCGTATGTCTGGTCTGGCTATGGAGTCGGACTTGGGACATCCTCCAGCTTCAAAACGAAAGAAGGGCATAAACTCCATTGGCATTGGTGGGTACAAAGGTGACGAGGTAACATGATCGGAGAAGGATTGCAAGCAAACTGCTGCAGTTTGGGGGTTGATTAGTGACGCATCGATCGTCCCGTGGTTTGACTAGAATATTGACTTGCTAATTTTTTGTGAAGACGGCACACGGTGGGCCCTACCTGTCATTGGGCGGGTCCGTTATGTGTGACTGGCTCCATGGTCCCATCATCAGCTCTCTGTGCCATTCTAATTCGTAGGTCAAGTCCGACAACAGGCGCATCAATTGACAGGAGTGAAAGTCAAGAACACAAAAGATGGATCGTGATTTCCAACCTACCTGCCGGCAAAGTTGGTCCACAAGTCGTTCGGGGTTGGTAAAGTAGAAATGAGAGTTTTTTTAAAAAAATAATCTATTTTTTATTTCGAATTAGCAAAGTTGGTTAAGTCGTCCGGATTTCGTAAAGTAGAACTGAGAGTTTTTTTAAAAAATAATCTATTTTTTATTTCGAATTACAGTAATATATCTATATTTGTTATTTCACATTAATGATCTTCCGTCACTCCACCATTGAGCGACTTGGGTTAGTCGCCTAACAGATGGACGTGTGTAAGTCACTTTACGGTTGAGCTACCCCAAGTGTCAAAGTAGCTCAACTGTTGAGTTACTTTGACACTTGTCGCTCAACCCATATACACCGTACTGCTCGAATATTTCAGAGAAAGGCATACAAATGCGCCAAGTATTCAAGTCACCCACCGGTTAAGTGACTAGTACTAGTAACTCAACCGTTGAGCGACAGAGTGTCATTAATGTAAAATAAAAAATGAAAGTATATTGCTATAATTCGAAATAAAAAATAGATTTTTTTTTTTAAAATATTCATAGAACCGATTCGTATGTCTGGTCTGGATATGGGGTCGGACTTGGGACATCCTCAGCTTCAAAATGAAAGAAGAGGCAAAAATTCCATTGGCATTGGTGGGTACAAAGGTGACGAGGTAACATGATGCTAAAATATGCCATTGTCTAGAAGACACGATTTCGGAACGATTCATTATCCATCGGACAAGGATTGGCCGCAGTCAAGTCGTCGTCTGTTTTCCTGTAAACAAATGCGAGTATGCGACTCGACTCGAACATGCACAACTGAGCTTTGGTGGGATGAAATTGTTCTCAGTTGACATTCTTGCAGCTACCCAAGGTCGTCTCTGTCTTGTTGAAGATCGATAATTAAAGAACCATAGAACGACAACCAAATTGTTAGAATCTCGTCCTGTCCAAAATATATTCTCTTATCGTTATGCTGTTATGCAAAAGTTTCCTTCTGATCCTGTTCTTTTGACACACAAAAACACAATGAATCGCATAGGGAAGGTTAACGATATAATTTTTTTTAGCAATATTGTAAAATTTGTCATCCTCTTGGTCAAAACATATTCATTTTCCCTTATTAAAGTATTAAAAGCAGTTCAGGAATAAGGTACTTGAATAATGTAAATATTGAATTGGTATTGAGCACGTCAAAACTATAATATCTATTCTGAAGTTTGCCATACAACATTTTTTTACTTGGATTCTCTCCTGGGTATATCTTACTACATGGCCCTCCTCATAGAAATATCTTTTCTGTCCTGGTGTATTTGGCACTTCTGAGGTTTTGTACTGTTGGATCATCCATTCACTATTCAATGTCAAACATGCTATAGTTCATATTAAGTTCTAGTTTGGTTGTGAATATAGATAATGATATAGTATTTTATCATTAATTAATACTATTATTGTCATTTCAATATATTCAACTGCTTCACACCATGTCTATCTGTGTGATTTAGCTCATACTTTAAACTTATCAATTTTTTGTATTGTCTATTCCCATCTTATATCGTATGCAATGTGCATGTTGTATAGGAAATTGGTATATTGGCTATACCACTGGTGGTGAAAACATATCGAACTATTTGTAATGTGTAATTCATTTTTGCAGTGAAAGGGGTCATTTGCTTATGCATGGGCCAGATTCCTTGCAGCTTCCTTCTCGGGATGTTTCAAAGCCCCCTCATTCTTCCTATCTATGATGTTATCGAGTCTTAGTCGACAGGGCAGCTAGCAAGTTTTCAAAATTTTGGTACTGGGCTATTCGAGCTAAAGTACTCACTGCTGCTAGTTTTTCTCCTAGATTTTGCAACCTAAAGTACTCTTCTCCATTTGAGGAACTCCAATTTCTGAATCCTCATCAGAAGAAGTTTGATTAATGTCACCTGTAGTGTGAGGTTAGGGAATGAACTGGGCACCGGCAACCCCAGGTCAGCCGCGTTGTCTACATGGATAGTCACTTTGTTGTTTGCACTCATAACAGCCTTAGCTGCTGTTGTGGTCTTCTTGCTCAGCGACAAGCTCAGCTACATCTTCATCATATTGGCTACTGATGCCCTGTTATTTCTGGGTAGTGTATTAGTGCTTGCTTTAGGTGGTTGTACTTGCAGTTCATAGGAAATTTAGCATGTTTAATCTGTTTCAGCACGATGCATGCTAATTCAGTGGAAATTCTGTAGGTTAAATCCTGAAGTTGATTTTGGGACTTCAAAGATCAATGCAATCTGAATTGAGCCTGGTTCTATTTTCTATTTGTTGCTTATAAGAATTGCCTGTCAATGATGCTTCAAACGACAGTTAGTCCATTACTGTCAATGATGCCGATGTTGAATGTATCTAATCTCATGCACCTACGATTATGATCCAATTAATCGAGTGCCATGTCAACGACCTTTTACATGATTTTCCTCTATTCCGTAATGGCCACATATCGATGTAGGCATGTGTAAATATTCTAATACCCTTCCTAAAAGTAGTCGTGATCTTTAAATTCCTTTTTTAATGATTGATACATTAAAAATAGATAAAAGCTGAGCTAATTATTAAAATAACAAATGAAGCTGCCAAGAAGTTCATCACAAAAATGTGATTACAAGATTTGGTGTTCATAGTCGTATAATAATAGACAACAGTACCCAGTTTTCAACCAGAAAATTCCAGAAAATTTTTTAGAATCTAAGTATCAAGGTATGTTACGTTTTAGTGGCTCACTCACAAAGTAACAGGGCAGTAGAAAGAGCCAATAGCATACTAATATAATGGATCAAACACCAAGTGTTTGACCATTTAATACAATGGTCAAGAGCTTGGGTTCAAGAACTTCTCTCTATATTATGGGCAATTCAAACCACAACCAGTCGTGTGCCCGGTGAAACACCTTTTTTTAGTTTACCGTGTTAAAGCCATGCTTTCTCTTGAATTAAATATTTGCTCTACTCATATAGATTGTTATAATGATAACGATCAAGCAGAACGAAGGGTTGATGACATCAATTTCCTTGAAGAACAGTGAAATGCAGCCCTAATATGATCGATAGTCTACCAACAAGCCATGGAAAAGTACCATAGTTATAAAGTATAGCCTCATAGCCTAGTTGTTGGTGATCTAGTTCTCAGAAAAATTTGAAACCAGGCAAATCACAATAAACTTTTGCCTAAATAGGAAGATCGTTACACTGTGGTTGAAGTCACTAGACTAGGCTCGGTATGATTGACTATATCATATGGGCATGTTATGTCTAATTCTTGGAACATTGATCAATTACGTATGCTTTATATGTAAATACTTATTGTTTTCCATATTTCAATAAAGTTGCAATGTTTTCATTTCTTTTTCGATGAGTATTTTATTGTACTTCATTATCCAAAATTTGGTCACATAATATCACTACTATCCGAACTGCTCGGAGAAATCTATTTTTCTCTTCACCTCTTTGTAGGGATATTTTTTACTTAATTGGCTTTAACATTCTAGTTAAAAGCTATTTGGATTGTCATCATAACCTTCATAGAGATAGTTTTCACGATAATCTGCACTCTTTCCTCAAAGGAAAATAAGTAAAAATGCAAACATATAATTGGCATAGTTACTAAAACGCTCGGGGCTTAAGGATTTCTTTCTTACTTCTATATTATGTTATTGTTTTGTTTAAGCCTGGTCGAGACATGGATAACCTCCTATTCAAAATCTCTCTTCTCTACATATAGTCCTACCCACTGGAAGGAGTTTTCTAGTGATAGCCTTTTTCCAACAATCTTTGCTACCAGTTAAAACTCAAGAGTGAATATATTTCTAGGAGTTTTGTTCATGCCTTTAGTCCCCAGTTATCTTACGACCATATCAGATAGTGTTTACAAATAAAATACTTATCTAATTTGCATACATTTTCACATAATTTTTCTTGTTCTTCATGTCAATATGTCATAGTTTTATTCTAATGAAGTTTTGGATCATTTCGATTATGACAATAATATCTACGGCTAGTGAAAATCATTCATTGGCTCTGCCTGATATGATTTCCTAGAAACTACTTGATCATTTATACAACATAATCGGAGTTCACTGATTAAAATAAGATACATCTTATCTTGGTCTACTGTTTTCTTAGGAAGTTTTACTACTAAACAAGCAGTTGGGGACTAGGAAATATACGAGTACTCATTTAAGTTGAAGAAATGACATAAACTTTGTTGATAATAAAGGTAATTTTTTTACATACGAGTACTTCATATTACAAAGGATAGAAATGAGAAAAAAGCAAAGATAAAAAAGCAACAAAAACAAGAATAAAATGCTCACTTCTCGATTGCAGGCTTTTCCCTTAAAAGTTTTGAGAAGCTACTCTTCTCGATCAAAGTAGACCTGAGTAGCTCACTCTCCTTCTTGAGAGTTTCTTCAAGCTTCTTAATAGTGCTCCCCAACCTATTAACATATGAAAAAAAATCTAAGTATAAAAATTCACGGCTAGGAGGTAATGAGAAGAAACATCATTACCAATCATCGGTTTCTTTCTCCAAGGATAATATTCGTCTGGTCATCTATCCAGCCAGAACGATGCTCTTCACCATGTGTAGAAAAGAAAAGATGAGAAAAAGAAACTTAGAAAAGTTTCAAAAAACTCCAAAATGCATCTTAGAGTGGTCCTGAGAATTTACTTGGACTACTTATCAGCATATATAGAGTAGAGCACCCGGAGACCTGTCCTCAACTCATAATCTTAGATCCTCCTCCACCAAAGCTCCTCAATCCTTTAGTTGTTGAAGATCCAAAGCTGGTCGGGATGTCTCTTGGTTGTGAGACTTCCTGATCAAGGAAGAGCTTTTCACTTCAGGCCCTCTGAAGAAAGGAGGAATCATACCTACTCCCTCCTCTTTAGCCACTTTGTTCTCGGCAGCGACCAGGTCCTGCTGAGACTTCTCCTCCACCTCTACATCCTTTGACTGGGTTGAAGTCGCCAAAGATTCCCGAGTTGTAGCAGCTGATATCGATTTCTCCATCTGCTCGAGGGCTACCTTAATCACTCAGATCAAAATTGACCGAAGTGGTAGAGGTGCTACAAAGAAACAAGAACAAGAAGGAAGAAGTAAGGACTTCAAACCTCCAAAAAAAATCCAAAGGTATGAATTTACATGAATTTTAGTAGTACATACCTGGTCTTTTTTTATTTCGAAATTAAAGCGCCCTAGAGCATAGTCCAGAGTGCTTGCCTTCCTCTTTTTCTTGTCAACCGACTTCACCAGTACCGTACTAGTAGGGCTGGTTAGACCCTTTGAGTCCTCCAACTGGATATACTTATCCTTAGTCGGATCCTTCACAAGGTGGTTGGAAACAGCTTTTTCGACCACCTACTCAGAAGATGGAGCTCCCTCGACCACTGGAACAACCGTCTCCTCTGATACACTTCAATCTTGAGGGATGGCCACCGGGGCTTCAATCCAGTCAGTCATGACTGTCTCAAAACCCACGGTCAATGAATTTGGTATCACCATTGGCTCTATAGTCGTAGTGGCTCCGATCAGTGACTCTTCCTTCTCTTTTGCCTTGTCACCAGCCGAGGTGAGCTCGGCGACGAGCCCTTGATAATAACTCTTTTTATCAAATTTATATTTTCTCATCAGTGTGTTTTCTCTGTTCTCCTTATAAGAGAAGGTGTAGCCTTATAAGAAAAACTCTCAGAGTCATAGTAGAAGCCTACCTCCGAGGGGATTTTGATCTTAGAAGCCTGTGCTATCGGAGGAGTGGTTGCAGGAGCAGTCAGAGCAGCACGCAGAGGGCTTGTTGGAGTAGTGGTTGATGGAGCATGATGTGATCTTGATGCTCTATATGACTTCCTCACACTTTGATGCCTATTGGAACTCGGAGGAGCATCCTCCGAGCTCTTAGTGAACTCATCACTCTCCAACCTGACCATCTATACATCATAAGAGTATTACAACACACTGATAAGAAAATATAAATTTGATAAAAAGAGTTATTATCAAGGGCACTTCTTCCTTCTGATCGGGCTCTCCTTGACCCTTTCTCTCACCTTAGTAGGATATAGCTCTATGAAATGAAGGAAGAAGAAAAACCTTAAGTTCAGAGAAACCTAACCAAACAAAAACAAAAATCAACTGGTTAGAATTTTTTATGCTTACCTTCCGTAGAATCCCTAATCAAGTTCACTATGCTCTCATACCAGAGCATGATGTGGTCGCACGACTTCTGATGACTTATACGGCTCATAAAAAAATCTTTTACCACGTAACATGAAGTTAGTCCTTTATCCTTAAGATGGACGATAGCATCAACCCATTGCCCTATCTTCCCCTCTTTTGAGGAAGACCTCCACCTTGGATTCTCAACTACAATCCGATCGGCTAAGGAGATGCTATGTTTTTTTGCTAAGCGTCATGTAGAACCACAGCTTCTTCCATGATGATCACGAAGTCTTGGAACACATTGAAATATATCACCCTACCTTTCCATTGTGGGGCCGTAGAGCGCAACCTCGGAGTGACGCTGCTGATATCCTAGATTTCCTCATCATCTTGTAGAAGTATTTTAGGAGCTCCTAATTTGGTGAAATCCCCAAATATGCTACACAGAGATAGATGAAGATGCTAAATTGGCAATTGAATTGTGGCCAGATTAACTAATTTGATTCCATAGAACTCCAAGACTTCTAGTGGGAATGGATGCGTCAGCAATCTGAATCTGCACTCTATGTATGCCCAGAAAATCAGGATTTCACCATCGTTCCCGATCAAAAAATTCTCTCCGGTTGCTGACCTCCATGGGATCAAAATCCTGTCGAGAAGCAACCCTTCCTCTTCCATAGCCTTCGGCTTCTTCGATCCAAGCTCTGATGCTGACTAATCGTGATCAAATCTAACATTTTGGTTAAGTGCCAGAAAATCAAAAGGGGATTGAAAAGATTCAAACTATAGCTAAAGGGCCACCCTAAGGTTTGTTTATGAAAGCGTGAAGCCAAGAAGTAACACATTAGGGGTTTTATAAGGGTTTTCTACAATTGTAAATAGTGGTTATTCAATCTGAAGCCCAATGGATATAAAACCTTTCAGTTTCCTTGTTAGTTTCTCAATTTTAAAGTGAATGAAAACTGCTTCTTTACTCTTACCGTTAAAGGAGTAGTTTCCTGATAGAAATTCAATTGGAAAATTTTCAAATTACAAATTAAATTCACTTAAGAGTTCAGGCTAGCTTATGAGGATTAAATAAATTCTTAAATACAACTTTAATATTTAATGAAGGCCAAAAGACCCTGGTCAGAGATCCACTGTACGGCTTATCCAACCAGATGACCACTTAGAGAATTTATGAACTGGTACCTGGCCCGCTCCCATGAAATTCCTCCCGTGCAGTGATAGAATCCATATCTTATCCACCTGAAATGGCACGACGCTTTGACCCTAAGTCTCTGACAACACCCGCCATGCAGTTATTCCCCACGTTTGTCTCTCTCTGACAACCGATAGTCAGACGTCCTCTCTATGACAATAACCACCTCCCCGGTCAGACGCGTTGGTTCCATGAGGCTTCTTCCTAGGCAGATAAACTTCAATGATATTTAAGGGATGACGAGAGAAGATAGAAGGACATATTCAATTAAATTGAAGACAATTCGATAATTCAAGAGTCAAGTAGATCACACAAGTTACACTCTTCCGTTTAGTGAGAAAAATATAAAGATTAGGGCTGGTTTCATGCTTTTAAAAAGGCATCCTGCAACCGGTTCATAGTAATAAAGAGTATCTCCATTCTCTGTTTCATGCTTTTAAAAAAGGTATTCTGTAACCAATTCATAGTAATAAGGAGTATCCCTATTCTCTCCTACAGATTTCCACCATCTTTCTCATATTATTTCGCAAGATCGATAGCTCGATCGTTGATACCATCCCTAGCGGGTCTAGATCGGTAATCTAGGGTTTGGGCTTGAGTGACTGCTGGATCTATTACCCTCTATTGCAAGGGATAAGAAACACTAATCATAAAATAGGCACTTTCCCGATTATCCCCTAGTTCTCGACATGGTTGGAGTTAGCGACACGGCCCACAGGCCTTGCTCATTCACTTCTCGGTGCACTTTTGGGTCTGAATCGGCCGAGAACCAGAAGTCAGATGATTTCCGAGGAGCAGCCACGGCGTACGTGAGATCTCGTGGCCCAGCAAAGGAACGTGCTGCGCGGTGCAAAACTGAGCCAAAGCGCAGACTTGGAAACGGCTCCCCAATTGGCCGCTTTGCTCTGAAACTTTTTGCCCTAGCTCACATGTAGGGCTGTAAACGAGCCGAACATGGATTGGGATCCGAGCCTGGACTTAAGCTCGAGCTCGGCTCAGCCTAAGCTTGACAACAATTAAAATAATTTATTATGCACTATTTTTCAATAATAAGAAAATTTTGAGTTCGAGCTCAGCTCTAGTAAACTCGAAAACAGTCAAAATAATTTAAATATACACTAATTTTTAACAATAAGAAAAGCTCGAGCTCGAGTTCATCCCGAGTAGGCTCGGTAAGAGTATATGTATCACTATTTAAGCTCGAATTGAGGCTCACGAACTCTTCAAACTCGGTTCGGTAAAACTCGCAAGCTCGAGATCAAGTTCAAGTTCGGCTCGTTTAAAGATCGAGACGAGTTCGAATCAAGCCTAAAACGAACCAAACTTAAATAATTTGTGAGTTTCGAGTTTTTTTTACGGCTTACTCACACGCATGCCGCAGTGTGGTGCTGCGAGACGCCGAGGGGCGGTGGGGCTGGGGCTCGCTACGGCGGCCTCACGCAACGCCTAGACTCGCCGACTCCCACTACGCTCGTAGCGCTTCCACTCGCCCGTTGTTGCAGCTGCCGTCACACACAACTCTATTACAGATCAATCTGCACTGTAAACAACCTGTTTTTTTAAACACAGTGTAAACACTTAAATTAGTTCCATCTGCTATCACTTAATTCTTATGCATGGTACTCTAGTTACCTCTTTTCCCCAAACAACTTCCGTAGAGGGTCCAGGGACAGAAGTGAATGAGCCATCACTCATGTACGTACACACAATACTTTTTAGATAATGGTAGATTAATCAACCGGCTTCTTCCTTCAAGAAGGAATCAGGCCAAGAGTTCAACATCACATACCAAAAGACCAGAACAATCAGGCAACATACAGCCAGAATTCAACCAACGACTAAACATGACATCTATAACACGTACACACAATACTATCTGTCGTCTACTTCATCCTGATACACAAAGAAAGGCCACATGGCGTTCATACAGACCTTTTAGAACACATGACATCTATACACACCTTCTACTTCTATACAATAGCTTACCGGCCGCCTTGCAGCGAGCCGGCCGACATGGTACCGCAAGAGGACCATGTCACGGAGCCCACTGATCCAAGGAGCCCAGTCGATTCGGTGTCCGAGAACACGAGCACCGCATCCTCTGGCAACGCCTCCTCGCTGTTAAGATAGCGGCAAACCTGTCTCATGCTGGGCCTCGTCTCCGGGCGAGCCTGGCTGCACATCAGACCCAGCCACAACACAAGCTTCACCTCCTCCTTGTCGTAGCACTCTTCCAGCCTCGGATCCACGGCCTGCAGCAGGTCGCCGTTTAGCCCGCAGTCTCGAACCCACCTCACCAAGATCACTTCTGTGTCCGCCGCCTCGTCTAGCTCTATCGGCCGGCGCCCGCACGCGACCTCAAGGAGCAGCACGCCGAAGGAGAACACGTCAGCGGCCGTCGTGGCACGGCTGGTGACCGTGAGCTCGGGGGCTATGTAGCCGAGGGTGCCGGCCATGCGCGTCGTGGCCGGTTTCGCGCCGTGTTCGTAGAGGCGCGCGAGGCCGAAGTCGCCGAGCCGCGCGCCCATGTCGGCGCCGAGCAGTACATTGTTGGCCTTCAGGTCGCGGTGCACGACCACGTGATCCCACTCTTCGTGCAGGTAGAGTAAGCCGTGTGCCACGCCCTTGAGGATGCTGAAGCGCTGCGCCCACGTCAATAGAGGCGTATGTCGCTTCGTTCCAAACAGGTGCGCGTCGAGGCTGCCGTTGGGCATGAACTCGTAGACAAGGAGCAGGTCCTGGCCGTGCTTGCACCACCCGCGCAGCTCGACCAGATTACGGTGGCGCATCCGCCCGAGGCTCAAGATCTCCATGACGAACTCCTTCATCCCCTGCCTTGTGCCTCTAGAGATCCGCTTGATTGCCACCTCATCGCCGCAGCGACGTCCAAGCACACCTTTGTACACCTGACCGAAACCGCCTGAGCCAAGAAGCCCACTTTCCTTGAACCCTTTGGTCGCCTTGTAGAGAACCTTGAATGGGAACCTGTGAGGGTGTTCCAGCTCCCAGTCCTCCGGTGTGTCGGCGAGCGCCGCCCTACGCCGGAGCCAGAGCACAGCAACCATCGCTGTAGCAATCAAAGCCAGTGTTCCTGCACAAGCCACAGCGGCAAACTTGATGATGAGGAGCTTTGGAGGCGGCGTGCTCGGTTTCGGGACTTTCGGCAGTCGCCGGAGATTAATGGATTGGGCGAGTCCATTAGTCCGAAAACTCCATGCTAAGATGTAGTGCGAGCTCGCCAGCTTCCCGGTAGCGGAAGAGAAGCCGACGTACATGTTGTCTTTAAAGATTGGCAAGAGGTCAAGTTTTCTTGATATGAGCGGCCGGTGAGGCCGACCTGCCATGGACACCGGGGCGACGGTCACGTTGAGGATGTTGCTGCCGCCGTCGTAGTCTACCCACGCCTGAATTGGCTGCGCGCTCTCCAGCTTCACGGTCGCCTTCTTGTTCTCGCCGGTGTAGTACGCGGCCGGCTCCGACACCTTTGACATAAGGCTGTTTATGTCGACGCCGACGTGGTTGTCGTTCGTATCGTTCATCTCCAGGTCGAGCACCGTGTCGAACTCGATGGCGAAGACATGGTTGGAGGGCTCCCCGTTGGTGGTTGGCCCGAGGACGCCGAGGTAGATCTCGGGGGAGGCTCCGGGGAGCGCCCTGGATGGAGCCACCACGAAGGCCAGGCCGTAACCGCCGCCGCTCCCGATGGTCACGATGTCGAAGACGAAGGCCGTGCTGAAGGAGACCGTGCCGCCGCTCTGGTGGTCGAGCATGCATGCGCACGGGGAAGTCGTAGAACGCGTGGCCGACGAGACGATTGCTGTCGTTGGTGAGCTGGAGCGCGCCGCAGTGCAGCACCGACGCCGACCCGTCCAGGCTCAGGTTCGACGCGTCCAGGAAACCTTGGTAGATGAAGTCGACGTCATCGGCTGAGGAAAAACGGAAAGAAACAACGAGGAGGAATAGCGCGGTCAAATATAGAGCGGCACTGGATGGCAGCATTCTGAAACACCTCTCTCTCGATCGGGGTGCACAAATGAGCATAATTGCAAGCAAACTGCTGCAGTTTGGGGGTTGATTAGTGAAGCATCGATCGTCCCGTGGTTTGACTAGAATATTGACTTGGTTTTTTTTTTTGGTGAAGACGGCACACGGTGGGCCCTACCTGTCATTGGGCGCGTACGTTATGTATGACTGGCTCCATGGTCTCATCATCAGCACTCTGTGTCAGTCTAATTCGTAGGTCAAGTCCGACAACAGGCGCATCAATTGACAGTAGTGAAAGTCAAGAGCACAAAAGATTAATCGTAAATGCCAACCTACCCACCGGCAAAGTTGGTCAGGTCGTCCGGATTTGGTAAAGTAGAACTGAGAGTTTTTTTTAAAAATAATCTATTTTTTATTTTGAGTTGGCAAAGTTGGTCAAGTCGTCCGGTTTTGGTAAAGTAGAACTGAGAGTTTTTTTTAAAAAATAATCTATTTTTTATTTCGAATTACAGTAATATATCTATGTTTTTTATTTGACATTAATGACCTTCTGTCACTCCATCGTTGAGCGATTTGGGCTAGTCGCCTAACAGATGGACGATAAGTGTCTAAGTCGCTTAACGGTTAAGCGACCCCAAGTGTCAAAGTAGCTCAACCGTTGAGTTACTTTGACATTGGTCGCTCAACTCATATACACCGTACTGCTCGAATATTTCAGAGAAAGGCATGTAAATGCGCCAAGTGTTCAAGTCACCCACCAGTTGAGCGACTAGTACTAGTAACTCAACCGTTGAGCGACAGAGTGTCATTAGTGTAAAATAAAAAAAGAAAGTATGTTGCTAAAATTTGAAATAAAAAATATATATATTTTTAAAAAATATATATATTCGTAGAACCGATTCGTATGTCTGGTCTGGCTATGGAGTCGGACTTGGGACATCCTCCAGCTTCAAAATGAAAGAAGAGGCAAAAACTCCATTGGCATTGGTGGGTACAAAGGTGACGAGGTAACATGATGCTAAAATATGCCATTGTCTAGAAGACACGATTTCGGAACGATTCATTATCCATCAGACAAGGATTCGCCGCCGTCAAGTCGTGGTCACAAGTTGTTCAATTCCCACGAACATGCACAGCTGAGCTTTGGTGGGATTTAATTGTTCTCAGTTGACATTCTTGCAGCTACCCAAGGTCGTCTCCGTCTTGTTGAAGATTGATAATTAAAGAACCATAGGACGACAACCAAATTGTTAGAATCTCGTCATGACCAAAATATATACTCTTATCGTTATGCTGTTATGCATGCATGGTAGATACGTAGACAAACATTTTTACCTCGCAAAAAATGTCAAAAATTCTAGAACAGAGAAATTTAATTCGGTAATATCACTGCAAAAGTAGTTCAATTTTAAATACGACTGAACTTTCGATAAACACTACTCATACTGTAATTTGGAAGTTCTGAATTTTTATACATTTTCAATAATAGCTAAAATACCTTTGTCACATTCAACAAAAATGAAGTTTTTGTTATTTAACATAATTAATGTACTTAAAACACTGTAAATTCAAACTTGAGAAGTATAAAATTAGATATTTAAACAATATGGAAATATTACATCCAAAAAATTCAATTCGAGGACTGGGTTTTGGGAATTTTAATCATAATTTTAAAGTTTTAGTCAATTTCAAAACTCCGACTAAATCAAGAGTCATCCATGCGTGCTGATTCTGGAAAGAAACCTTATTGAAGGTTAAACAATATACATTCATTAATTACAGGGAATTGTGTGATGAATTCGGCTACCATCAACCCAACCGTCTCGACATGGGGACGTGGTGTATATTTATTAAGTGCATTCTCAATAGTGCAAACTACTTGTTATTAAGCTCATGCTATATCATAAATTGGGTGATGTGAAAGAAAAGAGGGCAAAGAAAGAGAGAGGATTTGTTACTTGCATGAGTAACAACCTAGCCACTTAAGACCAAGAAAATGGAAAGGAAATGTGGGAGATGGGTACTGTGAAATAGAGACGGAAAGGAAAGAGAGAGGATATGTTACTTGCATGAGTAACAACCTAGTCACTTTTGACCAAGAAAATGGAAAGGAGATGTGGGAGTAAGGAGAAGGAAGTGAGGATGACAGATGGATCCATACCATAATTGATTTATTGCTTTACCCATTAGAAACAAGCTCTAGTAATATGCTATAGAAGTATTCATATCTAAAATCTTATCTAACCATTTACTCTCCTCTAGGAAGTGAGGTCGATTAACGTCACCCGACTGGTAAAATCTTCAACGATCTCTCTTTTCTTCATCTTCAGCCCATCAAAGTCTCTCTTGAGGACCTACAGCTTGGCTTTGTGCACACGCTCATGCACTATGTACACCGTCTTGATTGCCTTCCATGTTGATTTTGTCGTGTCTTTCCCAACGAGGAAAGACATGACTTGCTCCGGCACAGCCTGGTAGATGGCGTACAATGCTATTTGATCCTTCTGGTACTCTGCAGCACCAGGCTCCACTGCTTCCCGCATGTTCTACACCTGAAGAGTGACATGCATCTTCATCGCCCAAATCGTGTAGTTCGTGCGGGGTAAACTGCGGGAAAGACAACATCATCATGCTCTCCCTCTTTACCACCTGTGAGGCGGACGAATCACCATGTAGCAGGCCTCGCACTGTGGATGGAGACACACTCCTTTCTTCCCTTGGCATCCTCTTCGACTCACGGAAACCTGTTGTGATACCAAATGTTGGCACAGCCCAGGGAACAAACACATACGAGTAGAGAGAACGAATAAACATAGGAGAGACTTCTTTTGTAGTGACACATGCCTTTTCTTCTTCTCTGTTATTCACTCACAATTCAATGCTTAATAGGAAATACACGGCTTAAATAAGCCCTACGCACACATAATCACACGATCTTCACGCACCCACTAACTCCTCTAGCTAACAACTATGACATATTATCATGCCACTATCTGGGATTTTTTTCCACGATCCACATAACTTGGCCAGCTTTTTTGACTCCGACTAGGACCGCTTCAGTAGTCACTCCATTTGCTACTCGGACGCTCCGACTGGTACAGTACTCTTACGAGTACGACTTACGACCATGACTGCTACAGTACTTTGAGATCTTCGACTGCTACAGTGCTTTAGGGTCTCCGACTGCTACGCCTACCGAGGCTTCGACCATGGCTTCGATTTCTACACGTACTCGGATACACGAGTACATAGTACTCGAATATACGGGTATCTAACATACGACTACACAGTACTCAAACACACGAGTACCTGACATACAACTATACAGTATTCGAATACATGAGTACTCAACACCGATCACTATTAACAACAAGATTAGTTGAAAGAGTTTATACCGACGTCGACGTATTTCGTTCGAAGCCTTGATTACCGACACGATGTCAAACTCAATGGCAAATAAATAATCGGACTCGGAGAATTTACCGTCAGTGGTTGGCCTAGCAAGGATGCGAAGGCAGCTCTCGCCGGCCTCTCTCACCTTTGATGGGGATAGCACAAAGGCCAAGCCGCGGCAGCCGCCAGCGCCGTAGCTGCTCCCCGCGGGAACGACGTCAAAGACGAAAGCCGTGCTGAAGAAGACAAGATAGGTTATGAACCTGAGATGAAAGAAACCAATTAAGGACTCATTCAGATTTCAATGCGATACCTTGATAGGTAGAAAATGGGCAGGTAGTAGTAATATAGTGCTGCCAAAGCATGGTGCATCCGGTCACGAAAGGCTGGCCACAGGGTTTTTTTTTACGGTACATTATATTGGTAGCATAAAGTTAGTAAGTAAAAATTAAATCTGATCATTGATTTGTGAGAGCATTCTAAACATTTGTTGTTGAACCTTTTTCCGAAGGATATTTGGGACTATTCACGTTAACATATGTTTGTAAACAGCGTTGGCTCTCAATTCCCATGTAAATTGAATTGATTTGTGAAATGCATGTGGTAAGAACAGCAAGCAGAGACAACACAGATCCCAAACGATTGAGCTGTAGGTCTGTCGCTATTGCAATACCCACACCTAATAGAAGAACTGCCAGTGCCATTTAGATGCTCCGGCTGCATCAAGGACAAACATAATTACAATTTGTGATCGAGATTATTGAATTGGAAAATAATGGCTAGCGGTGCAGACCTGCAGCCTGCAGGTGTTCATCACTTCAAATATTCAAAAACCATGTATTTATATATTATCAGTACCAACCAGGATCACAAATTTGCTAAGTAGTGATTTTGTCATATGTGAGATGATAAGAGTTGGATCGGACCTGAATGCCTTCCTGAAGAATAGTCTCCAATGATACAGTACAAGGAATTATTGCCAGCTTGGTCATCTGATACATTTGATAGAGTGAGATGGCTAATACAAAGTAGAGAACTACCGACAAACACAAACACTTGAAGTCTGTAGATGAATAACATTTTTAAGAAAGTCTGTTTGAATGCATTTGCCATTTAGTTTGAACTGCTTATTTTAAGTTTGAAAGTTCCTAGTAGGTAATATTTGCAGAAGATGAATACTCAAGATGAAATATTGGTTTGAATCTCGAAAAGCAAACCAACCTGGTAAAAGCCAACAGAGCAGAATCCAAGGCTCAGATTAAGCAAACCAATAGATATGCCATTTAGTATTCCAAAAGAAAGATCATTTGCGAAAGTTGTGATGGACCGGTGGATGGAAGTTGATTAGTGTCTACAGGTCTTATCATATGATTAATCTGTTATGAACTAAATAGTATAATTGCAGCATGTGTTGTGTGATTGAATTTTTTTTTGTTTTGTCTGTAAATACTTAGCGGAATGGTATTTATGACTAGTATGATCGGTCTTGACTTTCTTATTTGTAAAGCATTTATTTTTCTAAATAAATTATACAAGAGATTGTAGAAACTCTTTTTCCATCTCAGTACTGCAGAAAACAAATTTTGCATTCATGAATGAACTTACCATAATACACCTTCATAACATTATATTGTCTTGCTCCTGTCTTGTGCATCACATACTGTACTTCATCTTGCAAAAGTTACCATCTGATCCTGTTCTTTTGACACACAAAAACACAATGAATCGCATAGGGAAAGTTAACGATCTAATTTTTTTAGCAATATTGTAAAATTTATCATCCTCTTGGTCAAAACATATTCATTTTCCCTTTTTAAAGTATTAAAAACAGTTCAGGAATAAGGTACTTGAATAATGGAAATATTGAATTGGTATCGAGCAAGTCAAAACTATAATATCTATTCTGAAGTTTGCCATACAACATTTTTTACTTGGATTCTCTCCTGGGTATATCTTACTACATGGCCCTCCTTATAGAAATATCTTTTCTGTCCTGGTGTATTTGGCACTTCTGAGGTGTTGTACTGTTAGATCATCCATTCACTATTCAATGTCAAACAGGCTATAGTTCATATTAAGTTCTAGTTTGGTTGTGAATATAGATAATGATATAGTTTTTTATCATTAATTAATACTATTATTGTGATTTCAATATATTCAACTGCTTCACACCATGTCTATCTGTGTGATTTAGCTCATACTTTAAACTTATCAATTTTTTTGTATTGTCTATTCCCATCTTATATCGTATGTAATGTGCATGTTGTATAGGAAATTGGTCTATTGGCTATACCACAGTAACTGGTGGTGAAAACATATCGAACTATTTGTAATGTATAATTCATTTTTGCAGTGAAAGGGGTCATTTGCTTATAGATGGGCCAGATTCCGTGCAGCTTCCTTCTCGGGATGTTTCAAAGCCCCTCATTCTTCCTATCTATGATGTTATCAAGTCAAAGCCCATCATTCTTCCTTAGTCGACAGGGCAGCTAGCAAGTTTTCAAAAATTTGGTATTGGGGCTATTCGAGCTAAAGTACTCACTGCTGCTAGTTTTTCTTCCAGATGTTGCAACCTAAAGTACTCTTCTCCAGCCGCGACGTACGTGAGATCTCGTGGCCCAGCAAAACTGAGCCGAAGCGCGGACATGGAAACGGCTCCCCAGTTGGCCGCTTTGCACCGAAACTTTTCGCCCTAGCTCGCATGTAGGGCAGTAAATGAGCCGAGCTCGAGTGAGCTTGGCTGGGGCTCGCTACAGCGGCCTCACGCAACGCCTGGACTCGCCGGCTCCCACTACGCTCGTAGCGCCTCCTCTCGCCCGTTGTTACAGCTGCCGTCACACACAATTCTATTACAGATCAATCTGCACTGTAAACAATTCAACCTGTTTTTTTAAACACAGTGTAAACACTTAAATTAGTTCCATCTGCTATCACTTAATTCTTATGCATAGTACTCTAGTCACCTCTTTTCCCCAAACAACTTCCGTAGAGGGTCCAGGGACAGAGGTGAATGAGCCATCACTAATGTATGTACACACAGTACTATCTGTCGTCTACTTCATCCTGATACACAAAGAAAGTACACATGGTGTTTATACAGACCTTCTAGTACACATGACATCTATACACACCTTCTACTTCCATACAATAGCTTACCGGCCGCCTTGCAGCGAGCCGGCCAACATGGTACCGCAAGAGGGCCATGTCATGGAGACCACTGACCCAAGGAGCCCAGTCGAGTCGGTGTCTGAGAACACGAGCACCGCATCCTCTGGCAACGCCTCCTCGCCGTTCAGATAGCAGCAAACCTGTCTCATGCTGGGCCTCGTCTCCGGGCAAGCCTGGCTGCACATCAGACCCAGCCACAACACAAGCTTCACCTCCTCCTTGTCGTAGCACTCTTCCAGCCTCGGATCCACGGCCTGCAGCAGGTCGCCGTTTAGCCCACAGTCTCGAACCCACCTCACCAAGATCATGTCTGTGTCCGCCGCCTCGTCCAGCTCTATCGGCCGGCGCCCTCACGCAACCTCAAGGAGCAGCGCGCCGAAGGAGAACACGTCGGCGGCCGTCGTGGCACGGCTGGTGACCGTGAGCTCGGGGGCTATGTAGCCGAGGGTGCCGGCCATGCGCGTCGTGGCTGGTTTCGTGCCGTGCTTGTAGAGGCGCGCGAGGCCTAAGTCGCCGAGCCGCGCGCCCATGTCGACGCCGAGCAGTATGTTGTTGGCCTTCAGGTCGCGGTGCACGACCACGTGATCCCACTCTTCGTGCAGGTAGAGTAAGCCATGTGCCACGCCCTTGAGGATGCCGAAGCGCTGCGCCCACGTCAATAGAGGCGCCTGTCGCTCCATGCCAAACAGGTGCGCGTCGAGGCTGCCGTTGGGCATGAACTCGTAGACAAGGAGCAGGTCCTGGCCGTGCTTGCACCACCCGCGCAGCTCGACCAGATTACGGTGGCGCATCCGCCCGAGGCTCGCGATCTCCGTGACGAACTCCTTCATCCCCTGACTAGTGCCTCTGGAGATCCGCTTGATTGCCACTTCATCGCCGGAGCGACGTCCAAGCACACCTTTGTGCACCTGACCGAAACCGCCTGAGCCAAGAAGCCCACTTTCCTTGAACCCTTTGGTCGCCTTGTAGAGAACCTTGAATGGGAACCTGTGAGGGTGTTCCAGCTCCCAGTCCTCCAGTGTGTCAGCGAGCGCCGCCCTACGCCAGAGCCAGAGCACAGCAACCATCGCTGTAGCAATCAAAGCCAGTGTTCCTGCACAAGCCACAGCGGCAAACTTGATGATGAGGAGCTTGGGAGGCGGCGTGCTCGGTTTCGGGACTTTCGGCAGTCGCCGGAGATTAATGGATTGGGCGAGTCCATTAGTCCGGAAACTCCATGCCAAGATGTAGTGCGAGCTCGCCAGCTTCCTGGTAGCGGAAGAGAAGCCGACGTACATGTTGTCTTTAAAGATTGGCAGGAGGTCAAGTTTTGTTGATGTGAGCAAGACATGTAATCCTGAATTCCTGCTTATTTCCTTTCTAATAGAGATAGCGTTGAGCTCGGCTTGGAAAGTTCCTCCTGAGCGCGTCCTTGTTTCACGGCAACAAATCCTGCTGGAGGACGGCGAGATTAGCTCGGCTGATCCTTTCATTTCTTTTACTTTCCATTATTAGGGTCGAGTTGTATATAAATAATTGCCTAATACATTAAGAAAAGCTGTCGCGGTTACAGCACCAAAAAAAATCCAATCCAATTCTCCGTTCTTGAGAGTTCGTGGTGATCGGTTCATCCTCGCCGAAGTTCCGATCATCGCCGGAGAGAAGTTCCGGCTGACATTTGGTATCAGAGCCGTACGAGCCAGGGATGGACCGCCATTCAGCTCCGCTGGGCGATGGCCATGGAGGGCGACGAGGTCGCCGCATCTCGCCTTCGCCAGTGCCGCGGAGGGCGCCGCGAGAACATGATCCACCGCCCCGTCGCGGAGACATCTGCTGCCGGGACTCAGTTCCCCATGCTCACGCGCACTAACTACCAGGAGTGGTCGATGCTGATGCAGGTGAACTTGGAGGCGGCAGGGTGGTGGTACACCGTCGACCCAGAGGAAGGCGAGGAGATCGTCTACCGCCACGACCGCCTGGCGCTCACCGCAATCCTGCGCTCTGTCCCGCCCGACATGCTGGCTGGTCTCCGGGAGAGGAGAACGGCAGCAGCAGCGTGGGCGGCGATCAAGCGGATCCGCGTCGGGGTCCAGTGGGTGCGCGAGGCCAACGCGCAGCAGCTTCGCCGCGAGTTTAGCGCCCTGGTGTGGAAGGAGGCGGAGAACGCGGAAGATTTCGCGAACCGCATCACCGGGCTCGCCACTGATCTGTGTCTTCTCGGCGACAACGTCACCGACACCGAGGTAGTGAGGAAGATGCTGCAGGTCGTCCTAGAGCACCTCGCTCAGGTGGCGATCTCCATCGAGACTCTGCTCGACATCAACAACATCTCCGTTGAGGAGGTGACCGGCAGGTTGCGCGCCGTCGAGCAGCGGCGCAAGCCGGCGCCCGTCCTCGACAACCAGGGCTGACTGCTTATCTGCGAAAAGGAGTGGCTCGCCAGGCTCAAGCTCCGCGAGTCCGAGGAGAAGGGCAACGGGAGCAGCTCCAGCGGCGCCGGCGGCAAGAAGCGAGGCGGCTGCGGGCGTGGCCGTGGGCGCGGCAAAAGTGAGAGCTCTGGCTTTACGTCACGCGATAACAACAAGGGCTAGTCCGGCAGTGGACAGGCCCCCAATCGCGATCAGTGCAAGCGCTGCGGCAAATACGGCCATTGGGCCAAGGATTGCCGTAGCAAACCCAAGGGCAAGGCCCACGTCGCGCAAGCCGAAGAAGACTCGGAGCCCACGCTGCTGATGGCCCAAGCCGCTGCCTTCCCCAACGCGCCGCCGCCACCACGCGCCGCCGCGGCCCCATCTCCGTCCGAGCGCCGGCCCCTACGCGTCGTCGAGGGGAAGGTCTTCGCGCAGCTCGATGGCGAGACAGAGCGCGACGACTGCCTCTGGTACCTCGACAGCGGGGCAACCAATCACATGTCGGGCTGCCGGGACGCCTTAATCGACATCGACACGGCAATCCACGGTACCGTCAAGTTCGGCGACGGCTCGGAGGTCACGATCGAGGGATCCGGCACCGTGCTGTTCGAGGGCAAGACCGGCGAGCACCTCCCGCTCACGGGGGTGTACTTTATCCCGAGGCTGACCACCAACATCATCAGCCTCGGCCAGCTCGACGAGGGCGCTTGCGATGTCCACACCAAGCACGGGGTCCTTCGGATCCGCGACGACAAGGGCCGGCTGATCGCTCGAGTCCAGCGCTCGGTGAACCGGCTGTACCTGCTACGCGTGAAGATTGGGCGGCCGCTCTGCCTGGCTGCGCGCGCCAATGACAGCGCGTGGCTGTGGCATGAGCGCTACGGCCACCTCCATTTCGACGCTCTGCGCAAGCTCGAGCAACGGGGTATGGTGCACGGCTTGCCCCTGCTGGACCTGGTCCATGGCGACCTGTGCGGCCCCATCACCCCGGCGACACCCGGCGGTAAGCAGTACTTCCTTTTACTGGTTGATGACCGGAGCAGGTACATGTGGGTAGCATTGCTCGCCACCAAGAGCGACACACTCGCCGCCGTCAAGAAGTTCCAGGCGAAGGTGGAGGTGGAGACAGGCCGGCGTCTGCGCGTTCTGCGCACTGACAACGGGGGTGAGTTCACTTCTGTTGAGTTCGAGGAGTACTGCGCCGAGCACGGCGTCGAGCGGCAGCACACGGCGCTGTACACGCCGCAGCAGAATGGCGTCGTCGAGCGGCGGAACCAGACAGTCGTCACCATGGCGCGCAGTCTGCTGAAGAGCCGGAGCATGCCAACGATGTTCTGGGGCGAGGCGGTCGCCACCGCCATCTTCCTGCTGAACCGGGCGCCCACCAAGGCTGTCGACGACATGACGTCGTATGAGGCCTGGCACGGGCGCAGGCCGGATGTCCACTTCCTGCGCACATTCGGGTGCGTGGCGTACGTCAAGCAGACGAAGCCACACCTGAAGAAGCTCGACAACCGCGGCACTCCAGTTGTCTTCCTCGGCTACGAGCTAGGCACCAAGGCGTGGCGCTTCTACGACCAGGCGACGCGTCGCGCCGTCGTGTCCAGGGACACTGTCTTCGACGAGCCGACGTCCTGGAGCTGGAAGGATGAGGGCGAGGACCTGGAGGCCTGTGCGGACCTCGTCGTGAAGTACCATGCAATGGAGCTAGGCGCCGGGCACGTCGACACAGACACCACTGCGGGCTCACCAGAGCCCTCGGCGACACCAGCCCTTGCGGCAAGCCCCGGCGCTCCCGTGGCGGGCACACCGGTGATGTCGCCAGCGGCACTGACTCATCCTCCCGCAACTCCAGTACCGGCATTGACACCACTGCCCCAGCCGGAGTTCGTCTCACCACCTCCGAACGCGGAGGAATACTGGGACGCCGACAACGACGACGTCGAACCGAGGTACCGCACCATCGACAACGTCCTCGGACCAGCGTCACCACCTGGCCTCGTTGCACGTCAGGTAGCTGCTGAGCTCCATCTGCAAATCGAGGAGGAGCCAGCCACCTTCGCCGAGGCCGAGAAGCACCAGTCCTGGCGTCGCGCCATGATTGAGGAGATGGACTGCATCGAGAGCAACCGGACCTGGCGTCTGGTGCCCCTTCCACCCGATCACCGGCCGATCGGGTGTAAGTGGGTGTACAAGGTGAAGAAAAACGCCGCCGGCGAGGTAATCAAGCACAAGGCGCGGCTCGTGGAAAAGGGCTACGTCCAGCAGCCGGGCGTGGACTTCGATGAGGTCTTCGCCGCCCGAAAATGATTTCTTTGTCTTTAGATGTACCGACAACCTCGTGGTCGTAGACGTTTCGTCCGACCACCTCACGGTCGTGACTTCGTCCGACCACATCGTGGTCGGGACGTAGCATACTTTCAAAGTCTTCATCCTGCCACCGATTTCATTGATGCTGGTCTGAAGGGTAGGGGATGGAGCGCGCTTTCAAAATCTTCGTCCCACCACTGACTTCGTCGATGATAGTCTGAAAGGTAGGGGTGGAGCATGAGCTTCAAGTCTTCATCCTGCCACCGACTTCGTCGATGACAGTTCGAAGGGTGGGGGACGGAGTGCACTTTCAAAGTCTTTGTTCCTCCACCGGCTTCGTTGACGATAGTCCTGACATCGTCCGCCACCTCGCGGTCATAGACATTTTGTCCGACCACCTCGCGGCTGACACTATCCGATGACCTCATGGTCGTGGCTTTGTTCGGCCACCTTGTGATTGTAGACACTTTGTCTGATAACCTCGTGGTCATAGATGTTTCGTCTAACCGCCTCGTGGTCGTGACTTCATCCGACCACATCATGGTCGGTACCTCGTCTGACCACCTCGCGGTCGTGACTTTGTCTAGCCACCTCGTGGTCATAGACATTTCGTCTAATTGCCTCACGGTCGAGACTTCGCTATCCGCCTCGTAGGCATTGCCTCTGTGGGATAGAGCTTGCTTTCAAAGTCTTCGTCCCACCTTCATCTTCATCGACACCAGTCTGAAGGGTGGGGGACAGAGCGCGCTTTCAAAATCTTCATCCCACTATCGACTTCATCGATGACAGTCTGAAGGGTGGGGGATGGAGTGCGCATTTCAAGTCGTCGTCCCACCACCGACTTCGTCGACGACAGTCCGAAGGGTGGGGGCGGAGCGCGCTTTCAAAGTCTTTGTCCTGCCGCCGGCTTCGTCGATGCTGATCGAAATGGTGCAAGATGGAGTGTGCTTCAAGATTTCATCCCGCCGTCGACTTCGCCGATGACAGTCCGAAGGGTGTGGGACGGAGAGCGTGCTTTTAGTGTTCATCCCACCGTTGACTTTGTCGATGATAGTCTGAAGGGGTGGGGACAAAGTGCGCTCTACAAGTCTTTGTCCCGCTGCCAACTTCGTTGACAACTATCCGAAGGGTGGGAGATGGATCACTTTCAAAGTCTTTGTCCCGCTGTCGACTTCGTCGACGACAGTCCAAAGGGTGGGGGACAGAGCGCGCTTTCGAAGTCTACATCCCGCCACCAGCTTTGTCGACGTTAATCAAAGGGTGGGGGACGGAGTGTGCTTTCAAAGTCTTCATCCTGCCACTAGCTTCATTGACACCGGTCCAAAGGGTGCAGGATGGAGCTCGCTTCAACACTTTGTCCCGTCGCCAACTTTGTCGACAACAATACGAAGGGTCGAGGATGGAGCGTCTGCTTCCAGTCTTTGTCTCACTGCCGACTTCATTGCTAACAATTTGAAGGGTGGGGAACAGAACACATGCTTCAAGTCTGCATCCCACTGCTGACTTCGTCGATGACAGTTCAAAGTGTGGGGGACGGAGCACTTTCAAAGTCTTTGTCCCGTTGTTGGCTTCATCGACAATAGTCGGAAGGGTGGGGGATGGAGCGCACTTTCAAAGTATTCATACGGAGTACTTTCAAAGTCTTTGTCCCGCTATTGGCTTCATCGACGACAGTCTGAAGGGTGGGGATGTAGTGCACTTTCAAAGTATTCAAAAAAAATATTCCGGAGATGGCTCTCCCCACCGCAACCCTCCCCCCTCCTGGCGCCTCAACTTCCCAGTGCCCCACGTCGGCGGCCACTCCGGTGCCGGCGGCCACCCTCAAGACCGTTCCTCTCCCCGGGCTCGTCACCCAGACCCCCCTGGCGCCGGGTTCTCCTTCCCGCTCCCCTGCCCCTTCCGGCCGCTCTAAGGCGCAGAGGTGGAGGGACTCAAGTCCTGCCCCCTCGGTCTTGGTTGGAGGCTCTAGGGTCTCTGGCCAGGCTAGTTTTTGTGGCGTGCTTATCTCCTCCAAGCCCGCCGACGGATGGAAGGTCTTTGAAAGTCGGCGGATGCGCCGGAGACGTCTTCGACCGCCGCGTCATCCCCGTCGGCCAGTTCCTGAGGTCCTGAGAGGAAAGTGTTTCAACTGTCTGTCGCCGTCGCATCTTGCCGCCGTGTGCCGTCACCCCACGCGCTGCCGGGCTTCTGGGCATCGTTCTGCGACGTGCCCTCGCCGGTCGGCTGCTGCTGCGCGTCCTGCTCCCGCCCGGCTGGAGACGAAGATGGTATGGCGCCGCGTTGTGCCCCTGCTAGCCAGTGGGCAGCCTTCCCCCACGCCGGTCGCTGGTGTGGCTGCAGGGCTGGTGCAGGATGTTTGCGAAGGCGTGGTTGGGGATAGCGGCCGCAGGAAGCGTCGTAGGTCTCGTCGGCGGCGTTCTGGTGGCCGTGGCGAGCGCCCCCTTCCCCGGCTCGTTCTTCCAGTGCTGAGGACGATGCTGCTTCCCTGCCCCCAGTGTCCTTTGGTGACGTCGTGAGCCGGGTGGAGGCGGATGCTTCGAGATGGATACCTCAGCGCGTCATCGTTCGTTCGCCTGGTCTGGATAGCATGGAGGATGATCTTCGCTGTGCCCTCGTTGTCACTATCATGGGTGAGTGCTCCGGCCTCTCCGTTGAGCTCCTCACGACACAGATCGCCTCAAGGTTTAGCCTAGTGGAGGAGGAGTTGGTCGTGCGGCGGGACTCATCTTCAAGTTTCCTCCTCATCCTCCCGGATGTGGCCTCTGCTGATCGCGTCTACAACGGCGGGCAACCTTTCATCTCGCCCTCCCTCAGGCTCCATATCATGCGCTGGTCCCGTTTATACCGCTCCAATGGTCTGGTTTGCGCCAGCGAGGTGGATGTCGCGATCTGTGGCATCCCGGCGCACGCCTGGGAGCTGGCCACGGCTGAACAGCTCCTCGACGAGTTCTGCCTGGTTCACGAAGTCCATCCTGACACTTTTGGTCAGCGGGACGTCTTCCGCCTGCGGGCCTGGTGCACGAGGCCTGAGCTCCTTCCTCCGGTCATGGAGCTGCTCGTCGAAGAACCGTCCCTGTCTCACGGGAGTGTTCCGCAAGTGCTTAGGACCTTGTCGTACCCCATTGAGATCACGGCTTCGTTCGCCTCCCCGGCGTCCGTGGCGTCTCCCCTTCCGTCACCGCCCCCCCCGCCCCGGCTGGTAATGGCGATGGTGGCGGTGGTTCTCTGCAGCGTCGTGGTGGCCCGGTTGCCCCCTCCCCGTCGGAAGCTTCTGGGACCGGGTCGGTGCCCCTTAGCGGCGGTCCTCGTGCGCCAGTCCACACTCGGTTGGGCCCAAGTCCAGCGGGTGCATGCATCGCGGTGGCTTCCCCGGTGCTGAGGCGCCTCGGGTCAGGCGCTTCTCCCGCACCGCCGTCGCCCGTTGGCGGTTCGGGGCACATGCCATGCATTGATGAGGTGGCGGCGGTCGGCCTCCCCCAGGAGCATTCCTCCTTCCCCAGGGAGGATGTGGGCCTTGACTACGGCGTGATGGCTCTTGCGTCTGCGGCCTCCCTCAAACCCTGTGCAGATGAGATCTCCGCCGCTCCTGGTGGATCTTCTGCGGCTTTTGTGTTTAATGCTGCCCCGGCCCCTGGTGGTGGGCTGGGTGGCCAGTTTTCTGAGGTTGAGCCTCCCGAGCTGGCTCCCTCTGTTGATGGGCCGGTTTCTCTTGGCACTGGGCCTTCTGAGGTTGATGCTAGGTCGGACCCGGCGGTTGCGCAGCTGATTGCCTCGGATGGACCTGCTCGGGCTTCTCCGGTCGCGGCGACTGCCTCCTCGGTCACCTCGCGGGTGCCTGCGATCTCCGTCCGTTCGCGCCCTCTCTTGGTCTACTCCAGGCGGCGCCGGCGCTCCAGGTCTCCCTCCCAGTCTGCCGCCGGGGACGGGGACGAATCCTCGGACCCCCCTTCTCCGACGACAACTTCGGATGCTGCGGCTGCCGGGGACGTCGAAGCGTCGGCTCCATCCCAGGCGGCGGTCAGAGCAGAGGACGTCGTAGCTGCAGCTCCGTCTTCAGTCTCTGCCCTTGATTTCATCAGCAAGATCGCCGGGGACGTCGTAGCTCCGGCTCCGTCCCAAGCACTTTGCGAGGCCGAGGATATGGCTCTGGTCCCTCCTGCTTCGGCAACTTCAGGTGCTATGTCTGCCGGGGACGTAGAAGCTTCGGCTCCGTCCCAGGCGATGGTCAGAGCTGTGGGCGTCGTAGCTGCGGCTCCGTCTTCAGTCTCTGCCCATGAAGCGTTCATCAACAAGCTCACCCAGCACACAGTCAGCCTGCTGCGGACTCCGGTGGTGTCTAAGCGTCGGGGACCAGTAGCACCACCATCTGTTACCCCGCGACGTAGCCGTCGGTTAGCAGGAGCCCATGCGGAATTTCATATGGGAGATTTGGATAGAAGATCAAAGGAGAAAGCTATGAGGGCCCTTGACATCTTAGGCGATCTTGGAGGGATCGACCAGCAGGCACAAGAAGATTATGAGAAACTCTTTAGTCAGCCTTTGTCTGATTCCCACCTGCAGGCTTTAGCAGCGCTGTTTAAATGGTCCATTCCCATCCTGGATCATTCTGGAGAGGGAGAGGGAGTGGTGTAGTTGTGCTGCTTCCGGCTCTAACCAGAGTTGTGTGAGGTCGTTTATTTTGATGTTCTTATGGATCCAAAGAAAATTTTCGTTTGGAATGTGCGCGGTCTTAACTCGGTAGCCCGGCAAGACTCAGTGCGCACAATGCTGGAAGCCTCTCGTTCTGACATTGTTTGCATCCAAGAGACGAAGATCACAACAATCTCTAGATGAGTTTTGTTATCTGCCTTGGGGTCGGATTTCTCGGATTTTATTGAATTACCGGCGGTGGGTGCTAGTGGTGGCATCTTAGTTGCGTGGCGCCGGCACATAGGGGTCACTGGAAATCGCAGAGTTGATGCTCACAGTGTGTCTATTCAGTTCTGTCCAGAGGGTGGAGCTTCTTGGTGGCTCACTTGTGTCTATGGTCCTCAAGGCACCACAGAGAAAATTCAGTTTTTGCAGGAGCTGCAGGATGTCCGAAGCGCTTGTTCTGGTCCTTGGCTCCTGGCTGGGGATTTCAATTTGATTTATAAAGATGAGGATAAAAATAGTGCCATTTATAATCGGGCGATGATGGGTCGGTTCAGACGGCTAATTGATGATCTTGCTCTCAAGGAAGTTCCGCTTCATGGGCGGAAATTTACGTGGTCGAATCGGCAGGACTCTCCCACGCTGGTCAAGCTTGATAGAGTCCTTTGTTCGGTTGATTGGGAAGACCTTTATCCGAATTGTTTATTGCAAAGCTTATCTTCAGATGACTCAGATCATTGTCCCCTTTTATTAGGGCTGCATGACAACAAGTCAGGTCGAAGGCGTTTTCATTTTGAATCCTTCTGGCCGAAATTGGAGGGGTTTCAGGAGGCAGTAGCTACAGCTTGGGGCTCGGTGCAGGAGGGATCTTGTCCTTTCTCAGTTTTAGTTAACAAGTTCAAGGCTACTGCTAGAGGGTTGCAAAGTTGGAGCGACAAGGCAGTGGGACACGTCAGTTCTCAACTTGCATTGGCTCGAGAGATACTCCATCAGTTTGAGATCGCCAACGACAAGCGTCATCTTTCTTCTGAAGAGTCTTGGCTGAAGCACAACCTCAAGAAGCATTGTCTTGCCCTCTCTTCTCTCAAAAAGGACTATTGCCCGGTTGCGTTCTCGAATTGGGTGGTTGCGAGATGGAGATGCTAATACTAAGCTCTTTCACCTCCATGCCCGGCATCGCAAGAGAAAAAATTTTATTGGCAAATTGGTCTTGGATGAACAAGTTTTTACCAATCATGAAGACAAGGCAAGACTTGTTTTTGATTTCTATGACGATCTGCTTGGTACCAGCTTGGACCGAGAACATGCCATCAACCTCGCAGAATTGGGCATACAATCGCATGATCTTGCCGACCTAGACTTGCCTTTCTCGGAGGAAGAAGTATTGGATACTATCAAGCAGTTACCACCAGATAAAGCCCCGGGCCCCGATGGGTTCACCGGTCGTTTCTGTAAGGTTTGTTGGCCAATCATTAAACAGGACATCATGGCAGTGGTCTCGGCTGTGTGGAACAGAAAGTTTTTGGGTTTTAGCTCTCTTAACACAGCCTTCATTACCCTCCTCCCTAAAAAAGAAATTGCTGAGCACCCCAAAGATTTCAGGCCCATAAGTTTGGTGCATAGCATTGCCAAGCTGATCACTAAAATGATGGCCAACAGATTGGCAAGTAGGCTGCAATACTTGGTATCTCCTAACCAAAGTGCTTTCATTAAGGGTCGGTTTATTCAAGACAACTTCATGTTGGTGCAGCAGGCGGCAAGATTTTTTCACCAACAAAAATTGCCGCGTTTCCTATTAAAACTTGACATCTCCAAAGCTTTTGATAGTGTAGCTTGGCCTTTCCTGCTTGAAGTGCTGCAGTAGCTGGATTTCGGGCAAGTTTGGCGAGACTTGGTCAGTGGGCTGCTCTTCACTTCATCCACTCAGGTTCTTTTAAATGGAATTCCTGGTAATCGTATCTATCATAGGCGTGGATTGCGACAAGGAGATCCCTTATCGCCAATGCTCTTCATTTTGGTTATGGATATACTTGGGCGCTTGGTGGCAAAGGCGGCTGACGAAGGGCTGCTACAGCCGCTCTCACGGCGTGCAATCCAGCACCGGATATCTCTTTATGCAGATGATGTGGTGATGTTTCTCCATCCAGAGGCTGCCGACATCGCTATCACTTTGGATCTGCTGCAATTATTTGGGGATTCATCTGGACTCAAGGCGAACCTGCAAAAGAGCAATGTGTTGCCAATTAGATGTGGTGAATCCGAGCTTGACACACTGCACCATTTGCTCCCCTGTGATATTTCAGTTTTCCCCTGCAAGTATCTTGGCCTGCCGCTCTCCCTAACAAAGCTTAAGAAGGAGCACTTCCAACCTATCATTGATAGAATTGCCGATCAACTCCCAGGATGGAAGGCAGACCTCATGACGCGTGCAGGAAGAAAGGTACAGGTTCATTTCGTTCTAACTGGGATGCTGATTTATCTAGTTATGGCTGTGGATTTTCCTCAATGGGCCATCCGAGCAGTAGATAAAATTCGTCGTGGCTATCTGTGGCGAGGTCGCAAGGAAGCGCAAGGTGGCCATTGCCTTGTGACTTGGAGTACAGTTTGCTTGCCAATACAGCTTGGAGGCCTTGGTATCTCTGATCTCAAGAATATGATTTGGGCGCTGAGAATGAGATGGATGTGGCTGCAAAAAACGGAGCCTCATCGCCCTTGGGCAACTCTGCCTATTAAAGTACCTGCGCAAGTCCAAGCCTTCTTCTCGATCGCCCTCAAAACAGAAATAGGTGATGGCTCACGATCCTTATTTTGGACTGATCATTGGATTCATGGGCAATGCATTGCCAATTTGGCTCCCCGCTTATTTGCTATAGTTCAAAAGAAAAAAATTCAGAAACGTACTGTTCAAGAGGGCCTCTCAAACCGAACTTGGGTTTCAGATTTACAGGGAGCACTTTCAGTGGGAGTTTTAATTGATTACTTGCATCTTTGGGATCTCTTGTTGGATTTCACAATGCAAGTTGATGTCGAAGATAAGCACATCTGGCAATTCTCTTCGAGTGGGCTTTACTCGGCCAAATCTGCTTATGAGAGCCTTTTATAGGTGCTATTCAGTTCAGGCCTTGGGAGAGAATTTGGAGAACTTGGGCACCTGCTAAATGTCATTTCTTTTTGTGGTTGGTCGCTCATAATCGATGCTGGACGGCGGATCGTCTTGCGAAGCGGGGACTACCTAAACCTGAGTATTGCCTATTATGTGACCAGGAAGAAGAAAATATCAATCACCTCCTCACTTCCTGTGTCTTTGCTCGACAATTTTGGTACTTCTTCCTTAGGCAGGTCGGGCTTCACTCTCTTGCTCCTCAACCTTCGGATCAATTATTCGACGCTTGGTGGGAGAAAGTCAATGAAGCAACCAGTGGTATGGTCCAACATGGGCTCAACTCTCTGATTATATTGGGCGCTTGGATCATATGGAACCACCGGAACCGTTGTTTGTTTGATGGTTTGACTCCTAGTGTTTCTCAAGCCCTGATCGTGGCAGGGGAAGAGCGTCGACTATGGTCTATGGCAGGGGCTAGAGGAATCTCCTTCTTGATTGCCCCCATGGACAGGTCTTGATTGCTGTTTTTTAGAAGGCGCGTCTGTTTCTTTTTAGTGTTTCGTTTGTGGTGTGTTTTTGGTGTGTGTTGTATTTGGGTTCTCGTCCCTTTTTTCTTCTTAATATAATGAAGCGCAGCTCTCCTGCGTTTCGAGAAAAAAAGTATTCATCCTGCCACCAGCTTCATCGATGTTAGTCTGAAGGGTAGGGGATGGTGTGTGCTTTCAAAGCCTTCATCCCGCCTCCAGCTTCGTCGACGCTGGTTCGAAGGGTACGGGACCACCTCATGGTCATGACCTCGTCTGATCGTGTCCTGGTTGCGACTTCATCCAACCGCCTCGTTGTCATGACCCCATTGGACCACGTACTAATCGTGACTTCATCTGACCACCTCGTGGTCATGACTCCGTCTGACCATGTTGTGGTTGTGACTTCATCTAACTACCTCATGGTCGTGACTTGGCTCGGTCACTTCATGGTCGTGACTTCATCCAACTCCTGGTGGTCGTGATTTCATCCGACTGCCTCATGGTCGTGACATCGTCTAGCCTCCTCGTGGTTGTAGACATTTCATCCAACTGCCTCACAGTCATGACTTCGTTTGGTTACCTCATGGTCATAGACGTTTCATTCAACTGCCTCACGGTCGAGACTTCGACGTCCGCCTTGTAGGCATCGCCTCGGCGGGATGGTCAGGCTTTGATGTAGGACTTCACCGCCCGCGTTGGAGGCATCACCTCAGCAGGGTGAAATGACTTTGCCGTCTGCCTCAATGGCATCGCCTTGACAGGATGACACGCCTTCGCTAGGAGACTTCGTCGCCCGGCTTGGAGGCATCACCTCGGCGAGGCGACATGACTTCACTACCCGCCTTGTAGCCATCACCTCGGTGGGATGGCTTGGCTTCGACATACGACTTTGTCACCCACCTTGGAGGCATCACCTCAGCGGGGCGGCACAACTTCGCCATCCATCTTGTAGGCATCGCCTCGACAGGATGGCACTCCTTCCCCACCCATCTTAGAGGCATCACCTCGGTGGGGTGGCATGACTTCACTGCCCCTAGTAGGCATCACCTCGACGGGACAGCCTAGCTTCGACATAGGACTTCGCTGCCCGCCTTGGAGGTATCACCTCGACAGGGCGGCACGACTTTGCCGACCGCCTCGTACGTATCGCCTCGGCGAGATGGACTGGCTTCGGTGTGGGACTTCACCGACCTCCTCGTAGGCATCGCCTCGGAGGGACAGCACCACCCCTACTCCATTTCCACGATTTGTTGGTGGACTCTGCAGTTGCATTATGATCAATAAAAGAAGAACCCTCTTCTAGGGGATGCAAACTACCAGTTGCATCAACTCACCAGTCGGCACCCTCGCGCTTACTGTCGGGGGACGGAGGGCTGGGATAGTTGGTCACGTCAGCTCGCCCATCGGGACCTCCGCACTTGCTATCGATAAAGTCTTATTGTAGGGGTGACCCAACCCCCATGACTGGACCTTGCAATTGGTCCAATATGTAATAGGCCTAATAATATAGAGGAATGTACTCCTACTTTTTGTAATTATTAAGGGGTAGGAATTTTTTATCCTACCCCACTCATGTATATAAACCCCCAAGAGGGGCATGAGGAGGGCAAATCCATTTATTTTTACCAATAGCTCTCTCTCCCCTAGTTCTTTTTGCTATGTCTCCTATGGAGAAGGATACCTTGTACCCACTGTTGTAGCCATGCCACAACATATCTCTATTGTCATTGTATGCACTAGCTAATCCTGGACTAGTGCGATTTACACAGAGGGTTCTGAAATTATTGCTTCAAGGTCCGACAGAGATGGTATCAGAGCTATGACGGCTCTAGGATGTGGTCGCAGGTAGAATAGAATGGTTGAATCCTAAGGACATATTTTAAATAACTAATTTCAAAAAGCTTTGCTTACACTTACCTCTCAATCTTTGCTTACCCTTATCTCTCAATTCTCCCTTATCTTTGTGTCATTACATGGAAAACCTATTTCTATCTCTTCTCTTGTTCAAAACAACTATAGATGGACAATATTTGAAATTCATCGACTTTGCCGCCACTTCAATCTTCACTTTAAAGGATCACGCTTCGTACCTCGAAGAGCCATGAAGGATCACACCAAGACAACCATTGCCCTTTTGGATAAGTTGTTAAGTTAGCCAGTGAATGACTTACGAGTTGTCAATTTTTCTCTTCTGTCGATAGCCATAATTGTTATTTGCTTGGTTCTACTGAGTTGGTGTTTTGTTGGATTACGCAAAACAACCCCTATCCCTCCTTTGTCTTACGTCTCTTCTCTACTAACCCTTGGAAGCATCAAACAGATGATGAGCACTCCAACGATCAAGCCATTTAAGACTCTTCAACTCCAGGAAAACTTACAACAAAAGTTCAATCAAGATCCTTGAGTCAGCAGAGTGCAAGACCAGGAAAACGATCAACTGTTTTCACAAGATGAAATGGAGCAATCACTTTGAAGATGAAGCCACTTGGAATTTTGAAGACCAATTAACCACATCTGTTTCTTTGCTAGCCCATTCGAATCTCTATGATGATATTCTTTTTAAGGGAGGTAGTTTGTCATAGCCCAACTATTTATTTCAAAATTTTTAGAGAAAAAATAAAAATTAATATAATTTAAAATAAAAATAAGTGTTCTTTGGTTACTTGATTTTTGGGAGATTTTATTTGCCTGTTTTAAGTTTTTAAAAATCTTTTTCTTAAAAGTAATTTAAGTAAAAAAATGAAAATGTTATTAAATAAAGGGTATTTTGCATTTCTATAAAAATCCTATTCAAAATTAATTACTTTAAAGAATTTGGCTTTTATCTAGATTTTTGTGTTTTTTGGAATTTTAAAAATCAATTTCAAAGCTAAAATATATGTTGGTAAAAATTTAAAAGACTAACTATAATTTGGAAATATTTTTCCTAAGTCCAAAATAGCTCCAAAAAATTTTGTGAATTTTTCTAGAATTTTTAGATATTATTTGATATTTTCTAAGCCTTTTTGGAGTAAAACTTATGTGTGGGGTGTTATCGGGTTCCCATTGTGTTAAGTGAATCGTATCCGCTAAGGACTAGGTGTGGCTGGTTAGCCCACCTATATAAAGGGATTGGGATAGAGACTTGTGTTAATCATCCAATCCATCTCTCTTGTACTCTCATGTTTAGGATAAGGGTTTGAGAGTTGAGTGTTCTATGTGCACTGTATCCTTCAAGGTTGAGTAGTTGTAAAACTTACCTCCTCAAGTAAACAATACATCAATCTTTCATCATCTCCATGAATCCTTCATGTTTTGATTGATTTGCTCTTGATTGGTTGGTTTTGATCTCTCATTTTCTTTCTTCTTGATCTTGTTGTGCTAAGGATGTGAATGAGATAGAGATAATCTCTTGAAATCAATCTCCTATCATCTAAACACTTTGATAGCAAGTTCATCAAGAAATCCGGTTTTGGTTATTTTCGGTATCACAAAGTGATTTCTTGTTTCAAGGGTTTTGGGTCATGGCCTTCAGTGCTCTAGCTTACTGTAATATATGGGAATATATCTAGAGCCATATTGATCGTCATCTTCCCACGAGTAACTTGTATTCACTATTTTTGTTTTTTGCTCGGTTTTGGTGCAACCTTCCTTCATACAGAAAAAGGTCTCAACGTTGGCAATAATTTTCACGATCATTTTTCAGAATATGTTTCTGGTATCGTAGAAAAGATCTCTTCAAAATTTCATATCATTGGATGTACGGATCAAAAGTTCCATCAATTTTAGTTTTTGAAATTGTGCTAATTTATTATTCACCCTGATTCTGCTGTAGTAGCGGTAGTACCATAGTTACTGTAGCCACTAGTCGTATAAGTAAGTGGTGGTAGTTCTGTTTTTGCTTATTTTTCTTGGAACTTTAGTGCCTCGACTCACTAGCTTTTGTGTTGGCTTTTTTGTCCTAATCTTCACAGTTTTGTAGCTATTGAAATAATGGATTGATGAATATTGAGAGAAAAAAATTTAAGGCACCATTCACCCCCTCTGTTGCCATCTTTGGTCCTACAAGTGGTATCAGAGCCCGATTAGCTCATCTCGTAGATCTTAACCGATCTTAGGAGCCATGACAGCAGACAAGTATTCAACCAAGCCACTTGTGTTCGATGGAGTGGAATTCTTGTGATGGAAGTCTCGCATGCATGCTTACATTGAGGCCAAAGGGCACACAATTTGGTTAAGGTCAAAAACCCTTATGCCGATGACAATGTAATTTCTCCCAATGTGGAGGCAAACAGCAAGGCATGCAACTTCCTGATTCAAGGGCTCAGTCGATTAGAGTTTGAGCGAGTCGCTCACTTGAGATCTGCTCATGAGATTTGGAAGACTCTCTCTGACTATCGTGAGGGCTCTACCACGATAAAGGAAGTGAGACAGAATCAACTCAAGAAAGAATATTCTAAGATCAAGCAAAAGTCTGGTGAGTCTTTGTATGAGTTGTGGGGAAGGTTCAACAAAATTCTTCATGACCTCCATGTTATTGGCTTGACCTTCTCGGATTCTGAGAATGCATGCCAAATCTTGCATGCTCTTGATGTGAAGGTCAGGGGATGAAAATCACATCAATTAATGACAACACTGTCATGAGTGGGCTTACCATGGATAAGCTCTACTCGAGGTTGAAGACGCACGAGATTGACTTAATCTTACGTCTTCCCAAGAATAAGTCGATGACTCTTGTGATGGACCCTTCTTGAAGCAATTCTCTAGATTGTGTGGATGTTAGCTTTTCTTTGTCTGCCTTGCACTCAGTTAGTGATGAGTAACTTGAGAGGCTATCTAAGGAAGATTTAGCCCTCTTGTCCACCAAATTCACTAGAGTGTACAACAAAGTGAGAAAAAAGATGAGAGGTGGTTGGGTGACGTGCTTCAAGTGTGGTGAGCTAAACTACATTCAGGCTAAGTGCCCTAAGCTGAAGGGTAAGAAGGAAAATGACTTTTGAAGGTGTCCTCAAGCTCGAGACACAAAGGTCAAGAAGCCGACTATCGAAAGTTTGTCAACCGAGTCTTGCCGCTCTTGAGTTTGTGGACATGAGCGATGTGGACTCGGTGATAGAGGATGATGAGGATGACACCCATGGCAAGAAGGCCTAGGACTTCATTGGCATGTGCTTCGTGGCCAATTGTAGCCACGACATTGATTCCTCCGACTCCAACGAGCTCTACAGTGACCCTGATAAGGTGCTACGTGTGAGGAAGGATGATGTGTGGCTTGTTGACTCTGGGTGTTCTCAGCACATGACTGGAGATTCTAGATAGTTCTCCTTCCTCACACGCGCATCTGGCAACAAGTTGATCATGTTTGGGGATGCTTCTACCAATACCGTAACAGCCAAGGGCACTGTGTGCGTCAAAAATAAATTCATGTTCAAAGACGTTGCTCTGGTGAGTAAGCTGAGGTATAACTTGCTATCTGTCTCCCAGCTACTTGATGAGGGTCTAGAAGTGAGGTTCAAGAGTGGTGAGTGTAGGTTCTAGACTCATCTAGTGAGCATGTCTTTGGGATCTCTAGATTTGAGAGGATCTTAAGTGCTTATTTTCAACATCTCTTCTATCTCTAGCTATGGCGCCCTGTGTCATTATCCCGAGGATACTCACACAAAAGTGTACGGATTATTATTTGCCTAATCAGTAGAACACTGTTTTGACAAATAACAAGCCTTTACCAGAGTCACGCAGTAGAACAATAATATAGAAACTGTACTTTTATTACAACATTGGCCACGAGGGCTATGGTCATTAATATAGATACATAAGAAACAAAAGATACAAGCTGATAACCTAAGGCTCTGCTGCTCAGCTCAGTGGAATGTCTACTCATCCTAGACGTAGTATAGGGGGTCCACCTCCCCTGGCTCCTCTTGATTGTCGTCCTCCTCGCCTGTGAACTCGACCGTGCCTGCTGCCCCTTCATCCAGTTTGGAGTATTCCCCAATTGGAATGTGCTCTAACAAAGGAGAACAATAGCAAGGGTGAGTACTAATGTGCTCAACAAGTATATTAGCAAAATGCACTATATGCCTCTCTTCATCCTTAAGTCTGATTCCAGTCATCTAAATTCAGAAATTAACTTTGTCAAATTAAGTAGCATCTTTTAATTGCGAAAATTCTACTTTTCACTCGGCTAAAGAAAGATCTTTAGTGATCACCATAGTCCCCAATCCAAGAGACTAGCATGAATTCATGATTTTTTTCTTTAGCACTGCGCAGGCTTGTGCCACTGTACCCATAACTACTCTGAACTATCTTAACTAGGCTTTCCACACTTCCTTTGGTGTTGGGTCAAGTTCAAAGTACAAAACTGTTTTCAAGTCACGTTGCTCAAATCTCCAGCCCATTTATTTTCCATCGATATACCAGGTCGCTCACCCAGGCTCTACCGACTTCAAATAATATTTGGTTGGACTGGTTCTCTGCCAACACTCCATCTACGCATATAGCGTCTCGGGACTTACTCACTTCCAGACTGGTGTTGCTGGTCTTGATCTTTATCTATATCTACTCACACATATTTACTTACCCAATGTGAAGAGATGAATAACATAGCAAGGTACCAATTTCTGCCAGTCCAAGATGGAAAAATGGTTGGCACTTTATTTATGGTCCTCATTCCAAGTGAGAGCTTGGTAGGTCCTTATATACTAACCATATGTAAAAGGGTCCTGCCCTCTCTCTGTCTGTCTGTCTTTTCAAGGTCCCCTTTACCCTCCTTCTTACATATACTTGTAGTCCTACTGCTCCTCTTAGCCGGACTACTACTTTGCTTCATCTCTTTCTCTTATTTTTTTTCTTTTCTCATTCATACCTCTTTCATCTTCTTTAATGATTTAACCTTGCAAATACATTTTCTGATGCAACAATATTGTAATTATACAAAAGTAATTTGTATATTTGACATAACTATATTTGTGATCAAGAATTAACTTGCCTGGGTAGTAGTAAGTGCTGGGATCAACTGCAACCTGCTCTACCTCGGTTGAAGCCTGGTCGATTTCTGCACTACAGGCAGACACACCCTTATAAGAAAGTAGTTATTTAGAGTACTAATAGATTAGAAAAAAAAATTTCCCTTGCCCATCTTGGTGGATTTCTAACCTATCTACTGGGTTAGAATCGAATCCTCAGCCTGCGGCTTGAACTGCTAAAATGGCCATAAAGACCCAGGCCTTTCGACCTAGATCTATTCTCGGCCTACGGTCGACGCTCGGTCCACAAGTCACTCCGCCTCGTCCTTCACTCAGTCGACACTCCACACTCCTTTACTCGGCCGACTCTTCGCACTTCGCCCAAACTCTCGGCTCATCTCGGCCGATGGAAATGCTCCTCCTCCTTTCAGCTATTGGATGAAGGATTGGTGAGTATTTGGAGAAAAATTTTAAGACACCATCTACCCTCAACTATGTTGCCATCTTTGGTCCTACAACCTCGATGTTCTGTTTCATGTATCAGCTCTCATATGTGCTTTCAGTGAAGTTCTGAGCTAACTGCTGACACCGGTGTACTTAAATCTATAGAAACATCAGCCATTTGAGCATGCTTAAGTATAGTTTTAAGTTTCGAATGCAGTTGGTCATGTAGGATAGTAGGAACTAATGTTGCCTGCACTGCCATGATTGATATTACATAACTCAAGGGTTAAGTTAGCCTGTACAGCTGTAGATCTGAGTATGTACAGAAGAGTGGATAGATATGAGTACACATTTGTTTCTCCCCTACTTGCAGAACTAAATTAGTCCACTGCGAGGTTGCATGATATCTATCTGAATTCAAGTACATCAGTTGTCGTGTACTCGATCGTATATGATCTGTTCCTCCTCCCTGAACTGCCACATCTCAAACAAAGAACGAGAGGAAGAAAAAGCAAGCAGCGACGAGAATAAAGGACTGCAGGATCACCGGGGCACTAGCACTGCCGCCGGCGTCGTCGGCATCGGCTTCGGCTTCACTCCTCCCGCGCCGCCCAGGGCCGTTCTCCCAACCGTTCACGTCCGGCTCGAGCATCATTGACAGCCAAGCCAGTGGCCCCCAGCCGACCATCACCGGTCCCGGCGGCTCGCTCTCCCCGCTTCTTTCACCGCCGCCGTCGGGAGATTCACCGGCCGGCAGCGGCAGCCCTTGCCGGCAGACCGGGCAGGAGTTGTGGAGACGAAGCCACGGCACGATGCAGTCGGAGTGGTACGCGTGCTTGCACGGCAGCTCGCGCGCGGCCTCGCCGAGCTCGAACTCCTCCTTGCACACGGGGCACTGCGAGTCGTCCGATAGGTTCGCTGGCGAGACGCGCACGGTCGGGAGCGAATCGATGGCAGACGCCGGCGCGGGCAGAGGCCCGGGGCGGTCGTCCTGCGTGAGCTCCTCGATGAGGGCGTTCAGGTCGGGGGCGGTGAAGTACTCCGCCGGGTCGACGGCCGGTGGATCGTCACCGTCCGGGCGCCGCCACATTCCCGGCGCTGGCGGTGGGGAGGGGAACCGGCGGCGAGGGAGCGGCGTGTCGGTCGGGTCCTCGCCGGTGTGTATGACCCAGCGGCGAGGGCCCTCGTAAGGGAGGAACGGCGGCTGGAAGAACTGGTCGGCCGGCGGGTACACGGGCCGGCCCGGTATCGGCAGGTCGATCTCGTGGAGGAAGCGGCCGAAACAGCGCGGGCAGAAGACGTCGGAGGTGGGGGACGAGACGATGCGCAGCGCGCGGCGGCACACGTAGCACCAGTACAAGCGCCATCTCCGCCGCCGCGGCCGCGGGTCGCCGTTCTCGCTCATCGACATGGCAGGCCGCAGGTGCGAAGCTAGCTAGCTGGCCCGCGCGCGGTGGCTTCGAAAGAGCCGAGGTTAAATGCATGAGGCGGGACTGCTTACTTGGTTTGTACAAACTTATAGTCAAGAGGATTAACGAATGGAATAGAGGTTTGATTAAGGAGACAGAGGCGTCAGGTAAGGTAAGGTAATTAAGGTACGGCTCGGCGGGAAGCCGGGAAGGAATGGCTTCAGCGGGGAGATGAATACGATTCTGGCTTGTGTGAGGTGTGTCAAGGGATGCATGTTTTCCTTCTTTTTTTGTTCCGGTGGCTTGCGAGTTGCCACTCGCTGGCGATGCAAAGGTTCGGAGCCAAGAATATTTTATAAAAGGGCTTATCATTAAATTTTGTTAAAGAACTGCCGCTCTTCGATCACTAAAGAATGACGTTTTTTATCTTTAAAAGTCAAAGGAGCTTATTTGACCACCAAATTCTCCTATTATATATTAAAAAATTGTAAAAAGGTAATATTTTAAGGGTGTGTCTAGGCATCATCCGGATGTTTTCTTCCTAACAATCATCCAGATTTGAGACTGTTGGATTAGATATCTAACAGTCCCTTTTTTAGAGGAGGGGGAGATTTTTTTGGAGGGGGTGCGGGAGAATTCATAGCCGTTGGATATCTAATCCAATGGTCACAAATCTAGATGATAGTTAAGAAGAAAACTAGTTAAGAAAAAACATACAGATGATGTTTATCAACACCCATATTTTACAAGTATTTTTATCAAAAGTTTACTCATATATTTTCGTACATCAAAACCATACATTTTAATATATACCTTTAGTAAAAAAATTAATAGGTCTGAACGCATTCTAGCTGTTTCTCTTTTAAGACGAGAGGTAGGATAATGCATACTTTGGGATCACCAGAGCAGAGGCCATGGCCCCACCATCACCCCTCTCCCTCCGCCGTTTGTTGCGTGAAAAGCCCAGGCTCACAAGGCAGTGGGAGAATATAGCACTAGGACAATTTTCTGGAGGCAATTAGTCACACATAACGTAATTTGGGGATAAAAATCTCAATATGTCGCTTTACATAATAACACGTTCTAATCAACCCGATACAGGCGCGATAGTGTGGCGCTGCCACTGTGACAATTTTGGCGAAGCAAGATCCGGGTCTTGTTGTCCGAGGGAATTGTCGATCTTATAAATAGTAGAGAAATCTAAGTTTAGAAGAAGGATGAATAGAAGAAATATAATGATCTTTATTGCTATAATGAGATTAATATTTACTCTTAATTAATGATTATAGAGAAAAATAATACTTGCTCTAATACGGAATAATCTTGCTATTTTTCTCCTTTATCCTCTCTTTGTTCATTGTCCCTTCGTCTTCCCATGTAAGGCTTAAATAACACCGAAGAGACACTAGTTGTTTGCATGAATAGGTGTCTGTTGATTCCATCTGTCTGCACGTGTATGTAGTTGTTGACGGTAAGAGAAGCCTGACTATAACCGTCGATCGGTTGTTGTCATTGAGGGAGAGTATCAGGAAACAACCACAGGGCAGTTGTTGTCAGAGACACATGACCAAACGTAGAGAAGTTGAGGGAGTGGGAGTGCACGTGTTCTGCTTGGGAGGCCCCTATATCGGGTCATAGAGCTTTCGAGTAATAGTTGGTCATATAGATGAACAGTGATTCTTCAACCAGGTGGTACTTAGGACGTGTTATAGCATAAGCTATTATAACACTAGTCTAAGAGCTTTGGTTATGTATTATAGTGGCTCTTTAATGGATTATTTAATCCTCATCAGTTATCCCCAAACTTTATGTGAAATTATGACTTAGGATTTCTCGACTGGAACACTAGTTGGGATATATAGTCCACTCAGGAGATTATTTGACGCAGGTCAAGAAAGGTAAAAAAGTCTTTTCTATTAAAGTTAAGAAAACCTAAGTAGAAGAGGAATAAAACCGAAGCTTTATACCCATTGTGCACGATTCCCATAACTGCCAACTTGGATGTGGGAGAACTCTTATAAACCTAATCAATGTTCGTATTATCCCATGCTTCCTAGAGACCTTTTGCATTCTCTTTTGCTTCTCTTTGTTTCCTCCGCCTCGGCGACTATATCCCTAGCTCTTTTCCTCCCAAATTTTCTTAATCCTTACTAGATTCAAGCCTAAATCTGTGAAGATGTCTGAGTTCATCTCTGAGTGGCTTAGATCAGAATTGGGATCGAAGAGACTTAGAGCTTTAGAAGGTGTGGGATTGATCCCCAATCTAGTTACGATCCCTTCGAGATCGGCGGAAGGCAAAGGCTTCCCAAGTGGTAAAGAGGGCGAGATACCTGTATTTTGGGCATATATGGAATGCGGGTTTAGGCTTCTGGAAAATTCTTTCTTGTTGGAAGTGCTCTAGTACTATGTGATCGAGTTGGTGAACCTAGCACCTAATTCGATCACCACGCTTAGCATATTCGTATAATTATGCGAGGCATACCTGGGAATTCTGGCAAACCTAGATCTTTTTAGGTACTACTACTGGATGACTGGAAGGTTTGGGAAAGCGGGAGCAACGCTCAAAAGTTGCTCGTTGTGTCTCCACGATGGGAGGGTTAGAGAGTACATTCCATGTATTTGAAGTCCTCTTAGTCATCTTGAAAAAAACTCTGGTTCTACATGACAGTCACCAAAGAGAACAGTCTAGCATTAAAGGGAAGGATTGCCATAGAAAACTTAGAGTCGAAGGTCTCTCCTAAGAAAGGAAGGGTACAACTATTGATCGAGGCCATAATGTACCTCAAGAACAGGGTATTGACTCCATGGTATGTGGTGAGAAATTTTACTATGAGCCAGATTAGTCCTCCGAAGTCACACGACCATATCATGTTATGGTACGAGGGCGCAAAAGATTTTACTATCATGTTATGGTACAAGGGCACAAAAGATTTTACCAGGAACTCCTCAGAAGTAAGCATTAAGGATTCTAACCGGTTGAACATTTGTTTAATCATGTATAACTCAAGGTCCTTCTTTTGATTTTGTAGCCTTGTCCCCTTTCGAGACAAGAGAGAGAGAGAGAGAGAGAGAAGGTAATCTATGAAGGAGAACCCGAGTAGCAAGAAGGAGTGCCCTTGATCCTGGCAGCCACCTCTCTAGAGGAGAGGATTGAAAGGCTCAAGGTAGTCATTCATATCTTTACTCAATAATCACTTACCGATCACTATGACCTCATGCTTTTGCGTATGTAGATGATCGAAGCGGATGGCACTCAGCAAAAGAAGGTTCAGAAGAGAAGATTGTGCCTACCCCCAAGAAACATCGACTTGTGAAGAAGTTGTACAGGGCGACTGGATCTTCTCGTGCTCTTTCCGTTGTCAAGCGCCTAAAGAGAAAGAGAAGATTCCCTTAAAAGTAGGCTTCTACTATGACTCTAAAAGCTTTTCTTATAAACATACCCTACTTTTATACGAATAATAGATAAATTACATCAACGAGATCCTTTCTTGGATGAAGGCTTTCACAGCTGAACCTAGCGTTGGCAATGAGGCCATGGGATCGAAGCCAGTGATGAATACAGAGCCACCAGTTGGACAGGTCGAGGCCACAGGACCTGTAGTGGAAGTAATTCTACTGGTCGAGGCCGTGAAAGTGGCCAGCATCAAACAGGCTCAAAATCAAGTGACCACCACTGAGACATCAGTAGAGACAAGTACTCTATTGGTTGAAGAAGCCTGACCCTTCGAGAACATCCAAGGGTCAGAGAAATAGTCTTCGACTGCCCTGAGAAGGAATTGACGAATAACGCTACTCCGAGTGGAAGCGTCTAGTCAGAGGTTGCCAAGATTCTAACCAACCCACCCAATTTTGAACTGGTAAATCAGTTGCAAAGAAATGAAAAGCAAGTGCCTTGGAATATGCACCAGGAAGATTCAAATTCAAGACCAAAAAGACTAGGTATGTAATAGTTATTGGAAAAATATTATTGTACCTTTGATCTTGCCATACCTTGAATATCTTAATTCTTCCCCCTCTTTTCTCTTGAAGTTCATCTGCTACGTCAGGTGCTGAATTTTTGGGTGCTTCTACTAAGGAAACATCCCGAGGAGAAGTGGTCGAGAAGGTCAATCCCACTCCACGACTTCACTTTCTGAAGATGAAGATAAGGGGAATGAGAAGTCGGTGGCAGCAACAGTCATCGAACCTAGTCTTGGGTCATTGCTGACTTCAACTAGAGGAGAAAGGCTACTGCCAATGAAAATCCCTTATGGTTCTAACACCATCGAGGGAAGAGATCATTGCAGTAGAGGCGATGACCCAACATGTCCCTGTGTCTACTGGAAAGGTTGTAGTCAAGGAGGAGCAGGAGGGAACTCAGACCCCTCATTCCTTGGATGCCCAGTGGTCGAGAGCTCTTCATAATTAGGTGCTCTCCTCATCCAAAGGACATCCCTGATTGGGCCTACATCTTCAACAACCAGAAACTCGAAGAGCTCTTGTGGAGGAAGGTGTTGGACCTTGAGTTAAAGACTGGATCCGAGGAGCTCTATTAAACATTTGCTAGTAAGGCGGTCTTGATAAGTACTCGAGACTACTCTTTACTTTTTTGATATGACCAAAACTTTTTTTGAAACTTTTCTTTTTTCTTTAGCACATGGTGGAGGTGGTTGCCTTGGTCGAATAAGCGACCAGGCGATTTCTTGCTATCGAGGAGAGTCTCACCTCCGCTGACAAGTAGACAAGTGGTAAGTTACTTGGCTTTTACGTTTATTTTAAGGGTTCTATTTTCATGATTCCCCGAGTTCCTTTGCTGGTCGGGGGGCATAGTTAAAGTGCTCGAAGAGACCCTCCAGAAGAAAAGGGAGTTGTTTGAGTCTTTAGCATCTAAGAATGAAAAACTCCTTCAAGATGTTGAGTAAAAAGACCTCAAACTAAGAAGTAAGGATCCTTTCAACTTTTACTTCATTCCCTTTTTGTTTTCCTACTTCTCTTCTTCCTTTCTTATCGAAAATTTATATCACTGGAGATATTTGAAGATGAGGCAAAAGCTAAGGGTGTTGTCATTCGAGAATTGAAGGAGTTGTGCAAAACGAAAGACCAATCCATCAAGGATTGGAGAAACAAACCCAGAGACAACACTCTTAAGCACGGAGAGGATATTGAAGCACACGAGAAGACTAACCAAGGTAACTAATCGTGTCTCCAACCAGCTTCCTAGTTGTTGAAATGTCTTCTTGGATAATTTTGTTTACTCATGCAGAGCAAGCATTAAGACTTCAAAAACTTGAGAAAGCTCTTGGGGTGGAGGAGAAGAAGAGGATGACAATCCTTCTTCTCAACAACATGCTTACTAAGATGGGTGCTAAAACCTTGACCTCCTCGGAGGATCTGTTCAAGCAGGGACACTACATCGGGAAGCAAGTTGAGAACCTGCAAGGCCTGCTAACTACTTCAAGGACCAGTCACGAGCAGATCATGAGGACTGCTGTCATGAATGGAGTTAGCTTTACTTGGAGAAACTCAAAGCAATGAACCCTTATCTCGATCTTCTTTTGGTCGAAGCAGCGTTTGACTGCTTGGAAGAAGAGGTAGCAAAGTTCTTTGAAGAGGTAAAAACCTTTGGAAACAAGGCTATTGATGAGATGAAGGTTGGATCTCCATCAGATCGTGGCCAATCTGGAAGCTCCAATGAGTAGTTAGATTTCTCTAGATTAAATGTTAAACTTTGTAAATACTTACCTTTATTGTCGAGGAAGTTTATTTTGTCTATCTATGTTATTTGATAGATATGGCTATTATTTTTTATCTCCCTAGCCCTTGACTGCTTTCTAGTAGAAAACTATACTAACTAAGAAGATGAAAGACATATTGGTCTTGCTTTCGACCAATTGACTTAGATAAAGTAGTGCTTTTGGTAAAAAGGCTGCAAAGGATTGAGTAGAACTAGAAAACTCTCATGATGGGCATAGCCAGAGTGAGAGATTTTGACTAGTTGTAGATGCCTTAGCCTCAACCAGAATAAGACATAGTTGTGGAATGGTTAGAGTACAAACACTACACAAAGCTTTTTGCATTTGTTAAAATAAGAACAAGATAACATGATAAACAAAAAAATAAGTGGTGCTATTAGTACTCTTATCCGACCTGGTCGTAAATTAGTCAAGTGTGAAAAGTGCGAAGGAAAACTTCCGAAAAATGTATTATATCCCTTAGTTTCAATTAGTAGCAAAGATCGTAGGAAAAATGTCATAGCTAGAAAACTCCTTCCAGTAGGCGTGACCACATGCAGAGATGAGAGATTTCAATTAGGAGTTTTTATGTGTCTCAACTAGAATAAACAAGAGAAGAATAGAAAAAGAAGTAAGAAATGAAGCCTTTTAACCCTCGAGCTTGAAATGGTTATATAAGTTTTCTATTTTTCACCATGTTTCCTTCCATAGAAATGTACAAATTTTCGTGAAGACTTTGGCTGGTAAGGTCACGATAAGAATCTGCATGGCTTTTATTGACAATTTCAAGGCTAAGATGTGATAAGATGAAAAGTCCCTGAGAAGGGGTTTGAGAGAGGTGTGATCACACTCTAAGAACTAAGACAATATGGATAATGAAAGACCAAAATCAAAACAGGAAACTACCAACAGAAAAATTTATCAGAGAAATCCAAATAATTTAAATGAACTTCATTTGACATAAAATAAAAGAAAGGTTTAGATATAGAATATACAAAGTTGATCGATATTCCAAGAGTTGGGAAGAATGCGCCCATCTTGCATGGCTTGTCGTACTGATGTAAGGTTGAGGAGACCGACTAGAGGGGGTGAATAGACGCTTTTAAAATCTCTTTGGCTAAAATCAAGTTTATATGCAAAAGTATAAATCAAATTGGTTTTGCCTAATTAAGATATAAACCATCTAGTCTTACTAAGTGCACAAAAATCCTAAGTTTATGTCAAGATTAGCAATTCTAGGGTGACAAACAAACAATACAATTCTAAGAATATAAATGAGCACAAGAAAGTAAACTACAATTGACACAATCTGTTTTTACCATGGTGTTTAGAGACTTGCCGGCCTCCCCTAGTTTACGTTGAGATAAACCCAAACGAATTAATCTGGCTCCACAAATTAAGACAAACACCTCAAATTCCACTAGTGCTAGCTCTTTCCCCTCCAAGTAGGTAACTTCAATCTTCACAACACGTCGGGCCTTCTCACAAGGTTCTTAAGAAGATCACCTGACCACGATGCCTCTAACGTCGTCTAGGAGTTGGCAACTTTCAAGAGTAACAAGTCAAGGCCCTTAATTGACTCTCACCAAATACAACACATGCACAAATGGATACGCAATCCACCTCTAGAAGCAACATATACAAGTAGAGACTTCTCTCCTTGCTCATAAGATACAACACATGTATAATTGAAAGAGGAAACTGACACTAGCTCAAAAGATTAAAACAGGATGCCAAAGGATCAACAACCACATTCTCAACCGGTCACAAGGGGTATTTATACTCCACACCAAAAAACTAGTCGTTGGGATAAGATTTCAACAAAAATAGCTGCGAGTGGTACTATCGCCAAATAATGGCCAGCAGTGCTGCCCTCCTCTACAATGGCTAGAAAAATAGTTGTTATAGCCATTGTCGGTCCGATCGCCCACACAGGGTCCAGTCAGGTCGCACTGGATGGTTAGACCACCATATAGGCTGGTTGGACCACACAACCAAGAACCAGAAAATGGCTCTCTAGAAAAGGTACTAGTACACTGCCTAGTCATACCGCAAGGCCGATCAAAGCTCTCATGCAAGGCCAGTCATACCACTGGCCGGTTCAACCATGCACACAGAGCCGGTCATACTACCCTTACACAACAAAGAGGGAAAATTTCCCAATGGAACAACTGTCAACATATTTTTGGTCATACCGATGTCCAATCAGACTAGCCAATACATGGTAGTCATACCGGACCATGGTCAGACCAGCCAACACAAAGCAGTCATACCGCTATGCAATTTTCAATAGGGACAAAGATGCATGTTCTTCAACAAATTTGCAAAACACGTTCGCAAATCATAATACCATGTAACCAAAGGTCAAAGCATAATTCACAACAAGTTGCAAAATACATTCGCACACTTTAGAATCATGGCAAGGTTTAGGGACACAGATTCAAATAGTTTGAAAAATACATTCACAAACCTAAGTCACATGCTACATAAATTATGCATGAGCTTTAACTATTTGCAAAACACATTCGCAAACATAAGCATCATGCCTCAAGCAGTAGGTACATGGACTTTCACAATTTATAAAACACATTTGCAAACTCTAGTTGCATGCTACATGGATTATGCATGAGTTTTCGCAAATCTAAGCATCATACCACAGAAAGCTAGAGCAAGTGGGATTGAGCTATCAACATATGATGAGACTCAAGTCACTAGATAAGACCCCTCTTAATAGTACGATAACCTATACTAGCAATTCGGTCTCCCAACCAAACACAAAGATTGGTAAAAGAGTAGGGAAATATCCATATCCTAAGCTAGTTATACCTTTGCCTTGCGCATCCTCTTGAAGCTTGATGATGAACATCTTTACTTTAAGTTTAAGTTCTTGTCTTGATGTGCATCAACACATAATGCAAACCACCACTTACCCTTCATCAACGTATGATAGTCTTCACTTGACTTGATAATCAACTTATGATCATCTTCTTTTTGGGATCTTGACTTGATGCTCATCAATTCATGATGATCATCTCTTTTTTCGAACCTTGATAGGGGTGTTTGATTCTTTTAGAGGTGATGAAGACAAGGGCGACGTGTCTTCTTTCATTCGATTGACCTCGCTGGGTGCAAGGACTGGTGACCATGGGATGGAGGAGGATGACGAGGAGGCATCGTATTCCCTAGCACGGAGGCATGTGTCTATGTCAAGGTCGGCGTAGTCTGCCAAGTCAAACCAATTTTCTCATCCCATGTCCCTACCATGATTGCATAAGCAATAATGATGAGACCAGGGAATGACAGAGACGTCGATTAGAACATTGAGAGGCTCGATGCTTCTTCCTTATGGACGGTGCCAGTTGTCAACAATTGAATCGTCGATATTATAAATAGTAGAGAAATCCAAACCTCGCAGAAGGATGAACAAGGGGAATGAGATAATCTTTATTGCTATAATAATATTACAACTTGCTTTTAATAAGTGATCACATGAGAAAATGCTACTTGCCCTAATAGGAATAATCTTGTTGTTGTTCTCATTTGTCTTGTCTATTCGTTTGTTGTCCCTTTGTCATACCTGGGTAAGGCTTAAATAACACTAGAGAAGTGTCAGTTGTTTGCATGAATAGGTGCCTTGTCGATTCTTTCCGTTCGCACGTGTGAGCAGCTGTTGGCGTGAGAGAATCCTGACAATAACTGTCAATCAGTTGTTGTCAGTAAGGGAGAGCCTTAGGAAACAACTGCATGGTGGTTGTTGTCAGAGACACAAAACTGAACGTAGAGCGATTGAGGGGGTGAGAGCATGCTTGTTCTGCTCCTTAACCACACAAGATATCGACATAGGGGAGGCCCCCATGTCGGGTCATAGAGCTTCCAAGTAGTAGCTAGTCGGGTAGATGAACAATGATTCTCCAACTAGGGGTACTTGGGATGTGTTATAACATAAACTATTATACCATTGGTCTAAGGGCTTTGATTACGTATTAAAGTGACTCTTTAATAGATTATTTAATCCCCGTCACTTCTTTTTCAAGAAAAAAACTAGAAAATGCTATACTGTTTGAACGGTATAGCATCCTTTCTCTCGCTCTCTCCTGGCCGCCGCTCCATTGCATTCTCTCTCTCGCTCACTCTCGCTCTCTCGCCAATGGGTTCACCAGTCCCTAGATGTAGAGGGAGGCCAGGGAGGCGGCGGTCCGGCGGTGGGTAGCGGTGGAGGGTGGTGGGCGATGGAGGAAGGCACAACAAGGCGGCGTGCTGAATATTAGGTTGGACGGGGATAGCGGCGCGGTGAGGTAGCTAAGTTGCTGCCAACCATTGGTGGTAGAGGAGGGGACAGGGGAAGGCGGAGGAGGGGTACAAAGCTACGTCGGCATCGGAGAAGAAAGAGGGGGGAAAGAGGAGCGACAAAGGAGGGGAGGGAGAGCTTGCATACCGAGGAAGTTGCATTGGCGCTAAAAGAGAGAGAAATAGAGAGAGAGAGAGAGAAGGAAGAGCTATGGGTGAGAGGAGGAGACTACCGTTGGGAGCTCCTCTCCTCGACGGTACAGGGTTTCTTCATTGCTGCTTTTTCTCGGCTAGATGAATCATGTCGTTTCCATCAACAAGGTTCAGTGGAGCCCAACCTAGAATCACACGCACTATCGCTACCAACCACCTCGCAAACCAATCAACCCGTCACAAATCTAAGTCCCGCTGGGCATGCTAGGCCATGTACAATGCAAAGACGCTTGGATAAATACTTAAAGAGAGATAAATAATACCATATCATAAAGTAGTTATACAAGAGCCATAATCTCCGATGCAAACAATATTATTTTTTACTGAAAGAATATTTTATCAAAGTGCTACCTAACCCGAAGCATTTTTTCTACGCTCGCGACTTGCTCCTAGCGTGGGAAGCTACAATGCTCGTTAAGCTAGACGCCAGGCAAAGTGACTAGTTAATTTACCCTAAGCGCCTAATTAAGGCCCTGCTCAAGCTTCCGACTTCTGACTTATTTTTTACTATTTCTAAATTTTGTCTTTTTCTGGTTTTTTTGAACTTTTTTCCGGTTCTTTTTTTATGTATTCGTTTGTATTGTTCTTGATGGGCTAATATGTTTTTTCATTTTTAATTTTTTAAATTTAGTTATGCCAAATAAATCACTATTAATTACAGTATAATTTTAGCTAACTATTATAATTTCAATCATAAATCAGTTTATTTCAGTCTAAACGAGTGACGGGGCCTTACATTAATAAGTACGTAAACACACAGAAAAGAGCCAATTACATAGCACAATTCCACGAATATTACGCCACGCAAACACACTGCCACCGGGGCCCTCTACACGGGGTCCCACCCGCAGCGGTCGCGCACCGTTCGAGCCGCCGAAAGAGATTCACCGCTATTCGCTAGCTACCCCGGGGACCTGGAAGCCGCCGCCGCCTCGTTTCTCGACTTTTTTTATTCTCTCCCCTCCTCCCCTTCCTCCTTCCCATCCCCTTCGTCAAATCCTCACGAACGCGAGAGCGCAGATAGCACCACCGGAAAGGCCCCAAACAAGCGCAAAAAAGCTCCAAATACCCGCGGCGATGGCGCTTTCTGACCGCTCCCGCGAATCGCTCCTCCCGAGCTTCCTCTACTCGACGGCCGCGCGGTCGTCTTTCGCCGGCGCCGCCCGTCTCCCCGCCTCGCCCGCTGCGGCCGGAGCCGCGGCGGCCGCCCCTGGTGGCGCGCCGTTCGCGATCCAGGCGCCCAAGGAGAAGATCGAGATGTACTCGCCGGCGTTCTACGCCGCCTGCACGGCCGGAGGCATCGCCAGCTGCGGGCTCACCCACATGGCCGTCACGCCGCTCGACCTCGTCAAGTGCAACATGCAGGTGAGGAGGTAGACTCGATCCAGCGGTTGGCTGGTGCCCAGCGCCCCTTACGGTTTCGGATCGGGGGCGGATTTGGTTAGATCCGGCGGCTTGTAGCCGAGTCTTACTGGTTAGGATAGTTGAATGTAATTTCTATAGATCCCTGATTCCTGTGTGCTAGTTGCAGTGCTTAATGTCTGATGTTCCTCATCGATGAATCTATTATCGCTATGCAGTTGGAGTAATTTATTGAAGCATTGCTTTGGGATTAGATGCACACCCTTGAGTGTTGTATGATTAATTTGCAATTGTAGGTTCATGAATCTGTAGCTATCTGTCTGTTCATGCACGATCAGATTTATATGTGAAATTAAGTTAGTGACATGGTGTAATTTTGACCTTCGAGCCCCAACTCTTGAGTTTTCATACATGTTCACTTGTCTAGTAAATTTTCAAATCCTGGCCAACTGGCTGCATGATAGCCATGAATCCATTGAAGATTTTCTCTAGATTAATGTGGTATCATGATCGACATGGGTATCTGGTTCGTGTGGAACCATGGGTATCTATATACATTATAGATATATAGATTTGTATTGTTTGATTGGTTAATCTGTATCTAATAGAAGTTTTTTTTTGTTGAATTGTATATGTGATTGTTGACATGATTGTTTTGGCAAACTGTTCCAGATTGATCCAGCAAAATACAAGAGCATCACATCTGGGTTTGGAATACTGGCCAAGGAGCAAGGAGTTAGGGGCTTTTTCAGGGGATGGGTGCCCACCCTGCTTGGTTACAGTGCTCAGGGTGCTTGCAAGTTTGGATTCTATGAATTCTTTAAGAAGTACTACTCAGATATTGCAGGGCCTGAGTATGCTCAGAAATACAAGACCCTGATATACCTTGCTGGGTCTGCTTCTGCTGAGGTAATTGCTGATGTGGCTCTTTGCCCATTCGAAGCTGTGAAAGTCCGTGTGCAGACACAGCCTGGATTTGCTCGTGGGCTCAGCGATGGGCTCCCTAAGTTTGTTAAATCTGAGGGTGCCTTGGGGTAATTAAATCTTGCTATTTTCTTTAAATATGAAGTGATTTATATCTATCACCTTTCGGTAACAACATTTTTTTTCTTTTGTGATGTTACAACATTTTGTTTTCAAAATTGCAGGCTTTACAAGGGAATTGTCCCACTCTGGGGTCGTCAAATTCCTTGTAAGTAAATTTGATCTTGCCAACTTATTTATTTTGATTGACTGTCATGCTGTTCTTTTCTTACGATTGTATATTTTGGTGATTAGTCTGTTAGTGGTTCATTCTTTCTGTGGTTATTATTGTATGTTGTTTCCATACATCCTTAGAATGAGACTGTTGCTTCCGTCACTATAGTATTTACTATTTGCAGCCTAGTTAATGCCTAGTCAATGGTAGATGGGTTGGATTGATCTCCTATCCTTTGTCATTTCAAGTCCTGCATCTGATCATATGCGGATTATGATTCTCTTGGATTTGACAACTTTTGTCTTCTTTAAATTATCCTCTTCCTAAATCAAATTTAGTCGAAATCTCCCCCTCAAGTTTATATTGGTTACCCTCACATATTAGTTTCATCATGTACAGCACTATTCATCCCATTTCAAACTTTATATGATGTAACACACTTGCCCTTGCAAGACTACTACTCTTTTATGACTTGCAAAAAAGATCACTCTATTTAGTACTTTACTATTTTTTATGTGAGGTATCTTTTTTTTTTGAAGGGAACGACCTTTTCAATATGTTATCCATATAGTTTTTGGGCTTGCTGAATTTATTTAATTGTGTCAAACTCACAATCAATGGTACAACTTTGGGAAAAATAGATTTCATGATTCCTGTGTGGTTTCAAATCTTAGCTTATGCCTGATTTGATTTATTGGATCCAGAACAACTGTATGATCCCACTGAATAGCGTAGCCACAGAAATACCTTCTTGGTTTCCACTTTCCAGCACAATTTGTTGTGTGCATCCAAAGATACAGAGATGCTGTTGTTTTGCTTTTCCATGCATGGATGCTATGCTTATCAAAAAGTGGTAATATCCCAGGAATAAATTCTTATCAATCTGTGTTCAGGGAGTTTAAAATTGATCGTTGTGGAGATGACCAACTTTTGTATAATTTTTTTTGAGCTAGATTTTTTGTGTTCATATTGTTCTTGAATTGCAAGAGTTATTGGCACGGTTCATGTATTCTCATTATAGTTATTTTCTGTATTGAATTACGGTCAATATGATTCAACTTGTTCCCCATAATATTGTATTAGCATCGCAATTATGTTTGTTTGGAATACTTCTAAAGCAAGTAAAAGTCTCCCTCTTTTCTTTGGAGATGAGAAAAGGCTCTATTGGTAACATTGTTACACTAGTTCAAAATATTGAAATCTGCAAGCTCAAGTCCCTCGTCTTTCCTTCCACACTAGATATGTGCGTTGGTCATGGACTTCGAATGACTCGTGTTAATGTTTCTTGATGGTATAGAGATTTTAAACATTGTTTTACATAAAATTTAGGAGATGAACTTTTAATACCTACTTTTTAACTACATCACTAATTCTGCATCAATTTGGTATTTGCGTCAAATACTTTGAGCTTATATTAGCTGTTTTATTTATATTATATTGTTATTTGTATGCATTGTTTAATATTCTCATGATGCATTCAGATACGATGATGAAGTTTGCTTCCTTTGAGACCATTGTTGAACTTATCTACAAGCATGCTGTTCCTATCCCAAAGTCAGAGTGTAGCAAACATTTCCAATTGGGTATCAGCTTCGCTGGTGGTTATGTTGCTGGTGTCTTCTGTGCTGTTGTTTCTCACCCGGCTGATAACTTAGTCTCTTTCCTGAACAATGCCAAGGGTGCTACAGTGGGTGATGTAAGCTTATACTACTTATTGTCTCCTTAATATGCTATGTTGTTATTTTGCTTTTTCAGTCTCGATGATAGGCTACTCGTTGCTATCATTTATGTATTTCTGCAGGCTGTTAAAAAGCTTGGCCTCTGGGGCCTTTTCACTCGTGGACTGCCCCTTCGTATTGTCATGATTGGTACCCTTACTGGGGCTCAGTGGGGCATTTATGATGCATTCAAAGTCATGGTTGGATTGTAAGTGTTTTTCTTTCTTATTTTCATTAGAACGACAATCAGCAGCCTTCAATTGAATAAAAAACTGATAATTCCTATGCAATTTAACAGGCCAACTACTGGTGGTGTGACGCCACAGCCAGCCCCAGCTGCAGAGGCTGCATTGAAAGCTGCCAGTGCCTGATTCTCCTATTAGGATAAGTAGGATGGATTTCTGAGTTTGGTCATTCTTCACGGATGACTGAGTCCAACTATCAATTTGTTTATAAGTTTTGGAGAGGATGACCACGATCATCTTTTGAATGAGAGGAACTTGTTAAACAGGCTTTTCAATGAGAGGAACTCGTTAAACAGGCGATGATAGAATTTTTTTGCCCAAGTTGATACATAATAAGTTTTAGGAACGCATGACTTGGGAGCACAGGTTTTGCTATCACCTGTACTGCCATTTATTCATATTACACTATCCTTCATATTTCTGAAGGTATACCCAAGTTTATGCTGTCAATTTTGTTAATTCATATTACACTATCCTTCATATTTCTGAAGGTATACCCCAATTTATGCTGACAATTTTGTGATATGCGTGATCATCCATGTGTAAATGATTAGAGAATTCAAGATTTCTCTTTCAATGTTATGAGTTGATTGTGTTTTTTCTTTGAATGTCATTCTGTTTCCCAGTATGAGTTGATTGTGCGATGCTGATTGTCGTTCATTAAAGCATCATTCGGTTGGGTAACTGGTTGCAAACTTGCCAATGTTGTCCTTGCTGTTTTATTGACAACTCTATATGTTTTAACTTAGGAGTAATTTTGCAAAACTATAGGTGTGTGCGTGTGTATGTGAAGTCTTTTCCGTACTCTCAGGAGTACATACTCTCACTTCTAATATACCACTTAAATGAATGTTTCATACCTCTTTATCACTTTTCGTATACTTAAATACCAATTCTAAAATATTTCGATGCGAGTTGGTTAAAAAAATTTATTGAAGTTTTTTTTTATTTGTGTTATATACACTTTTCATATAAAAAAATACATACACATATTATGTTATAAAAAGTGAACTATGATGAAATTTTTTATAGAACTCATTTTAGAGCATCTTATAATTATTATTAGAGTATGCTCAAATAGATAAAGATATATAACAACGACATTAAAGAGGTATATTACAAGTAGGAGTATGTACTCTCAGGAGTATAGAACCATTTTTTAGGAAGCCTTTTTTCTACTTCCGAGTATAGTTACACCCATATTATCTTCCATCTATCTTGAGATACTCATTTGCCGATCGGGTTTGTGGGTGCAAGAACCACTAGCAAACCCATACAATGAGGCATCTGGTTTGGCTAATTACAGGATTTGTGGGTGCGTGCATGCATGGCTGTTACGAGTTTACTAGCGGGATTTGCGGATGGCCTGCATGGCTGTGCAAAACTTCAATTCAAAATTCATACATGCATGTATCTCCTAGATTTTAGGCAATTAGTTGGTGCATGGTTCATTTGGAAAGGCGAACTTTGTTAAAGAAAGTAGGATACGCACGTCGGAGTATGAAACATTTTTATACGCACGTCGGAGTATGAAACATTTTTTCTTGCAAAGGAGTATGTGCTTTTGTATGATCATAATAGTTAGCATATATATGCCTTCCGTCGTATAGTATTGCTAGCAAGAATTGAGTGTATGGACCATGTTAGAATGACGTATTAGTACAACTGATTAGCGAGGGAGTATGTCATTTTTGGGGGAAAAAAATTAACGAGGGATTATGATCAATACCACTGTTCAAGTACATATTATATACCACTTTTCAAGTACTATTGATAAGCTTGAAGTATATTGTTTCTGGATGCACTTGTGCATACTCCTTTTCCGTATGTGTAGATACTCCTATTTCCATACATATAGATACTATTTTTTTTATTCAAGACGGTACTATGTTACTATATACGTATGTTCGGACTTGTTTTCTATACGTATATATACTCCCTTTTTAGATATGTGAATGTGTATACTTCTTTAGATTACACATACTTTCTATCCTAAAAACAAATGGCCTAAAACTTGTTATGGATGAACATTTGAAATCTGGAGATGAGTGAGTACTCCTTTAGTCATGCCGCACATTGTCGTGGAGATACTCCTCCAGCCATAGCCTCGCCGGCGCCCTCAACCAGCCATGGTTGCACATCGCCGCGGAGATACTCCTCCGATTACGGCCTCGCCGCGGTAATGGCGCTGTGGTCAATGTGCCGTTGTCGAAGTGTCATGGTCGTGGTGCTATGGTCGAGGTGCCATGGTCGTGACGCCATGGCTGAAGAGTCATGGTCGTGGCACCATGATAGAAGAGTCGTGGTCGTGGAGTCATGGTCAGAGCTATAGTGAACCGGTCATAGTTAGCGGTGCCGAGGGGGCCAACCAGCAGCCAAGGAGGAGCTCCAGGGTAATGGATTTGGCACCAGTGGTGGCAAGGGTGGCCGGATCTAGCACCGGGTGAAGCGAGGAGGATGGAGGACCTCAGGGCAACAGGGAGGTCAGATCTGGCGCCGAGGGTATCGGGGAGGAAGGAGGAGCTCAGGGGTGGGAGGGAGGAGCTCGGGGTGGTGGGGAGACCGGATTCGACCCGAGGGTGCCGGGGAGGAGGGAGGAGCTCGGGGGGCGATGGGGAGGTCGGATATGGCATCGAGGAGGGCAGGAGGGAGGAGCTTGGGGTGGCGGGGAAGTTAGATCTGGTGCCGAGGGCGCCGGAGAGGACAGGAGGGAGGAGCTCGGGGGTGGTGGGGAGGCTGGATCTAGCACCGAGGAGACCGGGGAGGAGGGAGGAGCTCTAGGGCTATAATGATTGGCTCTGAGGAGACCGAGGAGGGGGAGGATGGAGGGGGCGTTGGTCGGTTGAATTCAACATAAAATACAAAAATCTGGAAAATCTCTCGATGGATAATGAAACTCTCAAAGATACTCGTTGGTTGGATTTAAAAATACTAATTGGATCGAGTCTTCCTCTCACCCGTGTCTTTCAACTTCATTAGTATCTAACTGAAGCATGAATCTCAAATAGTCAGCAACGGTGAATGGACAGGGTGTAATTACACCCAAGAGTAATTAGTATTTTTCCTATATGTGTGTGTGTGTGTCTCGCAAAACTAACTTTCTTTACATGTTATGTCTACTTTCCAAGGATATCGGCTCCATTCTTTACCGTTTATGGTTTATGACTTATGATTTATTCCGAATAAACAAATTGGATGATTTCTTCATGATCTTTTCGAAGTGGTTTAGCGGGACAGTCTTTTCAAAACGGCCCGTTGTTATTCAGTTCATTCATATAAGTGCCCGTGGTAGAGTTAAAAGCCACTAGCCACAACCATAAATCATCAATCGGAGCCAAAAAAGAATGCACCCATCATCTTCTTACATGTAGTGGAGTGGTAGACACACGTGGCTATGGGTTTTTTCTTGGTACGTGTCTCTGCAAATGAGAGCGGGGGACAAAGCTGTCATAACCCGTTTCATCTACTGAGAGTGTAGTATGTGAAAAATTTGTGCACAAGATATGTAATTTTGCAAAATATTATTATGTATTTGTAGTTTTTTATATTATATTTATAGTTTTGTGAAATTTACTCTTAATTTTTTGGAGAGCGAAGTTACCCCTCGGAAGCGCGACGCATGGATTCGCTATTAAGTTGCAGAACCTTAGCTCCCCTCTTCTAGGAAGAACGAAACATACGAGGAAGACCCGATACTGGTCCAACCCATTTATTATTCACTAGTAGTGTGCCCGTGCTAACGCTACGGTAAAATACAAAACAAGATAAAATTTGTAAAAAATAAAACGAACAATCAGTACTGAAGACTGGGCTATGCATTTAAATTGCAGTGTGTGGTAATATTTGCAAAAAAAATATTACAGTATTTTGTTCAACGGAAGGAATTATACGAAGAATGATTCAGTAATTTAAAGATACAAACCTCTTCACATTCAATGTTGTCAGTGCCTCTCTGGTCAAAGTCTAAATGCAACTGCAAGAAGGAATTTCTTTAGATGTCAATCAGAGAGGCGGCATATGAACAGAACAAAAAAGAGATTATAAGCAAGGTATTTTGTGAATAAGCCCATCTTTAAATATGGAATGGCTAATCTTGAACAATTCATACAGGGCATCATAGGCTACCTCAGTCATATGTGGGTTAAAACCATAGGATTATACAGCAAACACAAGTACAAGTCACGTAGGCTACTTCAGTCATATGTGGATTGCCATCACTAATTAAAAGGCACAGCTGGAGTATAACCTTGATTGAACCAATCATGTGCCCTTATTCCATCCATATCTAAGCGAGCAATTGGGTAAGGATCCAAGATTTTTCGTAGTATATCCTGGGCACATGGCAAAAGCCATTTAGGAATATGAGCACCCCCTTCAGAATCTACTAATAATATCAGTGTGAGATATGGCTGCAGCAAATAGCTAAATTTTGCTAACGTAAGACTTGATTCCTTGCCCTATACCTTCTGATAAAGGACAATCATATTTTGGTCATCAAATGGAAGATTGCTTGTAAGAATTACATATAGGATAACACCGCAAGACCATATGTCGAACATGGACCCATCATAACCTCTGTTGAGAAGGACCTACATATATCACTGTTAGAAATTCCATCCTCCATATGCAGTAAGTACAAGAACCATGAAGCAATAGTAGGTTCAGAGCCAGGGAAAAGAATGTTTAGTCCTTACCTTAGGGGCTATGTAGTTAGGGCTGCCACATGTGGTATGCAGTAATCCATCTTTCTGAAAAAGGGACGTCATTTTAGATACCAGAGAAATGACTAAGCTTGATTTGACGTAAGAGAAAATGTCATACCCGTTGATGTTGTGGAAGGGCACTTAGTCCAAAATCAGAAACCTTTATGTTTCCTTTTGCATCAACAAGGACATTCCCTAGCTACAAAAGATGCAAAAGAATAACAGGTCTTAAATCGTGTATTCCACTTGGATCATTCCTCTCATTGTTTGGTATCAAAAGGGGGCAACTCTCAAAAGATGAGTAGTGATTACCTTAAGGTCCCTATGATATAATTTGTCTTGATTGTCCAATGGACCATACCCAATGGCCAAAGTATTTCCTGGCTTCATATTAAATATGCTTACATGCTTTGGTGACACGTATAATGAATGGAAGAGCAATTCTTATTACTGATTTAGTGTTTGCTCACGCTCATCATTACTGACGATGAGGTATCGGCCATCACGGCTTTTTGCCACGGCATCAATCTACAAAGAGCAGCCGAACAGAAAGGATTAGAATGCACTAAGTACAGAAAACCAGATTATATCCTCAATGGTAGGTTACCTCATCAATAAAAATAATTGACGGTGACTCCTTTTTGGCCCTAGCAAATAGGTCACGTACTCGAGCTGCTCCCATGCCTACATATAGCTCCACAAATTCACTTGCAGAACAACTTATGAATGGGACTTCAGCTTCCCCTGCTACAGCTTTTGCAAGAAGTGTCTTTCCAGTTCCTGGAAGGCCCACCTGTACATAAAGAACTACATTAGTGTAACAAACACAATAGTCAAGCGAATGTAACTATATCAGTACTTTCTAAAACTTTTGCTCCACCAGAGTTTGAATTCTTCCGATTCCTCAGCTAGCCTGCTGAATGCTGATTATACACAAGAAACTATGTCTATAAACGAAATCCAAAAGTGTGCGTTCACCAATTGATTGAAGTAAAGAAGTGCATGCATCAATACCTGAGAAAAGCTTATTGGCAGTCGCTGCAGAACTACAGCGATTAATACAACATAAATAAGAGCCACCTGCAAAATATAAGGGTGTAGTTAGGGCCAGAAGCATAGCTTGAAGAGAGAGTTATACACGTGGACATGGACAACACAAACATACATATACATATAACAGAAGTTACACCATGCACCTTTGGGCACAACAAGACTAAGCTATGTCTCGGTATAGATGACATGCTTTGTTACATACTTTCTATTATGTCAAATTCCTATTTGTGTCTTCCCATTTAGGATTGCATATTCCCATATTAGGTCAAAGAAAACCTCATGCATTTCTTGACTTGTAGGTTCCAATATCAGACTGGAGTTCAATTTATCGCTTTTTCATGTGAACCAATCCATCACCAGTTTCATCCTGCTTTTCATTCAAGGGGTACTAAAACTACCATCCATGTGTAATTCTGCACAATCTTTTATGTACTTCAGCAAGGAAGTTACTCCAATTTCCATTACTTAGACTTTTGCTATGCTACAGTATGATACATGATTACTGAACAGTGAACACATCCTTGCATGTTAGTGTGGTGGCTCAGCAATAGTAATGATGAGTTCACAATTAGGATGGCACAAGGGGAAAAAGATAACAAAAGGAGAAATACTTGTGATTCTAAGCCTTAATGTTTAAAGTTGTATTTGACATCAGGGTGGGAACTCAATTTTCTGCATAACAATTGCACGCAGAAACATCTAGATGAGTCCTACAGACATGTAAACACTGTATAAATCAAGCTTTAGGATAGAGGGAAGAAAAGAATTAATGAAGTTACAGTTTGCTAACACAAAACAGAATAAAAAATCATTCTTTCTACATTACTTTAGGTGATAGTAGAACCATTTCTTTCATATATTAATGCAAGAATTTATGAGATGCACCAGGCAGCAACTCTATGTTGTTATAAATCATCAGTTTAGCTATAACTAAAGCATCCATAACGATCATAGGATCAACTAAATATGTGATTCCAGACTTATATATAATAACAAAATTGAATTGAGGAATCGTTATGCTTCGTACAGTTAAAAACCACTTGGATTCTATAGTCCCTTGCAAATATCTTGAGTCTCGACATATATAGCAAACATTCAACCTTTTCTTCTCCTTCATGGCCGGTATGTCATATGAAATGTTCCAACTTGCAAGACAATAGTTTATCACATCTAACCTAAATCACTGAAACAAACCAGACTAAAGTTCTACAATCTCCTATGATCCTATCCATTTCAAAACTCTACACCATCTCCAGTTCTACAATCTCTGCCATTCTATATATTAAGCCACGATTCCCTTATTCCTTACTCCCATGTGAATGTGATTAACGCTACTCATATACTAATTTCCAAGCCACCAAGATCACATGTTTAACACATATTTGTCAGCTAAAGTGCCTTACCAAGGCTGAATTGAGCATCCCGCCAGACCTCTTGTCTGGTGACCCAAACTCAACACTATTCTCCACCATCTTCTCATATGGTGTCTTTATGTCCACTGGTCGTGTCGTCGTGAAGATGATTCTCCTTGAAATTCCAGCATTATCAGTCACAGCATTTGTTCCACGCTGCGTTTGTGGCTGCTCCACCACGCCCACCTCAACCTCCGGACGGAGCCGGAACATGATGTGCACCCCATCCACCTCGACCTTCTTCACATGGTCCTTGTCTATGCTCGCCAGGAAGTCGCTGTACGGGACACTGATGTACGTCGTCTGCGGCCGGGGCTCCGAGCCAGGCAGCGCGATCTCCGGCCGCAGCATGCGGAGCGCGAATATGGCGAAGCCGAGCTGGAGGAACCCCATCTCCCGCCCCTGCACTATGGGCTACCAAAGCCATCTCCCAACGCCGCCACCCTTCAGCAGCCGCCGCCGCCACTTATTCTCCCCCCTCTTCGACAAAGGCTGCGGCGCGGCAGCGCTCGTGGTGCTCGTGCTGGTGCTATCGCCCCTGGCTCCGCCACCGCGTCGCGGTCGCCATCTCCGGCCGAGGAGGCCTCGCCCGGCCCGGAGGCTTCCGCGCCGTCGCCGTCGCTCTCGACATTGGCGCGCGCCGCCGGCGGGCAGCGGATGCGGCGGTGGATGAGAGCGAACCCCAGGCCCCGCGGCGGCACATCGGAGAGGCGGATGGACGCGGCCCCGCCTCCGGCCGCGGCTCTCCGGGGGAGGGGGCGAAGAAGTGACCGGGAGGGGGACGCGATGGTAAGCGAGGCGAGGGTTTCGGCGGCGGCGGAGGCCATCGAAGGGGGAGAGGGAGGGGAGGCGAGCCCCAAACCCTAGACTCGCGACCGGGAGGATAAGAGAGCACCAGAGAGAGCTCGACTCGAGCTCCTGCGCGTGTGGAGGAATCGGTGGGGAGGTGTCGCGCTCGGGGTGAGGAGAGGAGAGGAGAGATGAGGAACGGAGGAAGCTAGAAGCCGAGACGAGACGGGACGGAGGGAAGGGGTGGGGAGGAGGAGGCGGCGGCGGCGGCAGCGCGTGGGTGGAGAACTTGAAGGGCGTCGGGGGCGTGCGCGTGGGTGCGGGGTTCTGGGTGTTCAATGATATGCATGATCCGGATGATTTTAGCCTTAGGATCTTCAATGAGTAAGAGAAGAAGACTTGAGTAGAGATCCAGGCCATTCATTTGTATGAAGTTGGATTACTTTGGTACACAAATCTGGGTGGACTTAGATTAGACATGACTGTGGAGGTGGTTGAGGGGGTGGATTTAGTAAAGAAAATTTTAGTGTATTATAGAGTAGGGTAGATGAGCATAGGTGCAATTGAATGACTTTCTTCTTTCTTTTTTGCTAGAGAAATCAACCCACTCCCTTTTCTGCTACGCCGTCTCCACAAGATGGGACTTTTTTCCGTGCTGGCACCCCGAGGCAGACAAAGCAGCCAATAATAAGATAGTTCTTCAAATAGCTTAAAAGTCGTTGTTTTTTATTTTGCTGGAGGCTTTTCGCTGCAGTTATATTATATTAGTTGTTAGTTTTTTCTGAGTTAAAAAATAAAAAAATAATAAAGAGAAAAAAGAAAAACATTACTATATCTTTTGGGGTAATACAAATGAATAAGAGAAAAAAGAAAAACAAAAAAATTCAAAAAACTGAAATTAAAAAATTAACATATTTTAAATAACTTCTGACCTTTCAAAATAAGAAATTTAAACTGTTTAAAGAGGACATACATGACCATCCACTTACTTACATGATGCAGGCAAGTGAAGCTACTACTAAAGCACACATATAGCCACTCCATACAGGTGAAGTACCACCTAGCCATCACCCTAGCTAGTATAGCTAGTCCCTAGTAGAAGTCCATGCTATTTGCCGCGCGCGGTCCGTCCTTCTCCATTGACTTGGACATGGCAATGGATATGATGAACCAAGAAAGCTCATGCACATCATCTCACAACTAGACATCGCACTCACAGACTTGCCTTCGCCATCCACATTGTTAGAATTTAGGGCCTGTTTGGTTGGTGCTTAAGCTTGCCATGCCTAAGCTTAGGCAATGTGTGGCTGCCACAGAAAGTGTGGCTAACAAAATCGAAGCCACACTTGTGGCAAAGTTTGGCAAGAAACTGAGTCTATGACGTGTGGGGCCGGGTGCTAAGAAAGTGTGGCATACCACAGTTGCGTCAGTGAACCAAACAGCTACCTAAAAACTGTGGTACGCCTAACTTGTGGCTAGGCAACTTCTGGTCTTGAACCAAACATGCCCTTAATCTTGTTTATTTTTTTGTGGTTTGCTGTGTCCGAGTCTGTGAGTATTATGATATCCATGTCCTAGGTAAAGTATACTGTTAGTTTCCGTATGTATACGAGATGAGGAGCCGAGTCTTAGTCCGTTTCCGTGTGTGTTAGATACATATGAGGATATAAGCAAGGGTAATGTGTGAGTTAGGAGGTAAGCCATCAGGAGCCAAAAAAGCAAGTTCTCTGAGAGAAATCAAACGCGCAATAGAGAAAAAGAAGAAAGGGCTGCAAGCGGGCAGCAGATTTGAGAGACAAGAAATAAAAAGAAGAAGAGAAAAACTATTGCGTGTGCTGTACAACTTTGTTTATTTCAGTGTTTTTCGTGTCTCTCCAGCAAGGCACCAGACGGGTGAATCACGTCGAGACAAGAGCAGAGCGCAGCTTCATGCTCAGGCGCATACGGGAGCTCGAGCATCACGTGAAGATAGAGACGCTGCTCTAGCATGGAGTCCATAGAAGGCAGAGGCGTAGTTCTGCGCGGATCTAATCAGCGTCAGAGTGAAGGATCAGAAGAAAATTACAACAAGTGGTATCAGAGCATGGGTGACAAGGCAAAGGCTCAGGGTGGGCTAATCTCCCTCCAGTACCCTCTTTCGTCGGCAAGCTGAATTCGTTGTATAATCAGATTAACTCTTTTGGCGACAAGATGGAGGAATCTGTGGCGGTAAAGAAGTACCTGCACGTGCTTCCGGAGAAGTACATACCTGTTGTCACAACACTTATGTACTCCCCCGATCTAGACAAGAAGAAGATAGAGGAGATCACCGGATCTCTCAAGGGGCATGAGGAGTTACTGAAGGGATTTCAGTCGCGCAAGGAGCAAGGATCTCACAATGAGTAGGCATTGCTAGTAAGGGGAGATCCGAGAGACAGTCGTGGCTCATCATACAACTGTGAGAGGTGGCGTGGTCGTGGTGGCCAGAGTGGTCGAGGCGGCAAGGGTGGCCGTAGAGACAAGGCTGGGCAAGGCAATGGTGAGAGATCCTATGATTTGTCACATGTCAAGTGCTTTGAATGTAGTGAATACGAGTACTATGCGATAAGATACCGCAATAATAAAAAGTGCTTCAACTCCAACGAGTTTGGGCACTTTGCTTTGGATTGCAAGAGTAAGAAGAAGGACGGAGAGGTGAACCTTGCCAAAGACGAAGAAGAAGATGACGGTGAGCTAGTACTTCTCTCCTCATATGTTGAAAAGGAGTCGGTCATGGTGGAATTGAATGAGGAGAACGTAGTTCCAAAACTACGCATGAAGGAAGGAAGCCATGATCACACGGATCAATGGTAATTGGATAACAGAGCAAGCAACCATATGACGGGAGATCGCTCCATGTTCCACAAGCTCGACGAGAAGGTTTGGGGCAAGGTCAAGTTTGGCGACGACTCCACGATAGAGATAGAGGGCAAAGGGACGATGATGTTGCAATGTAAGAATGGAGATAAGAAGTTGAGAGGAATTTAGTATGTACCAAGTCTATGCAATAACATACTTAGTCTCGGGCAGATAACGGAGAGAGGGTACAAGGTGGTGCTGCAGGATGATTTCTTGCGAGTGTATGACAAGAACAGAGATTTGTTGATGAAGACGAAGAGATCTTCAAATCAATTGTACAAGATTTCTTTGAAAACTTGCAAACAGGTTTGGGTGGAGAGAGGCACAGATGGACGAGGTGCAGAAGCAGCAGGAGGCAAGCCTGGCGCATAAGAAGTCGTAACAAGGAAGGAGACCGAGTCAGCAAAGAAGCAAGACGAGGCAGAAGGCATGGTCGTAATAAGGAGCAACTCCGGAAGAGCTTGCATCGAGCATGCAGTGCTCGTAGCGAGCAGCGCAGGAGGTGCGCACAGGCATGCAGCCAACTCTGAATGAGCGCATGCAGGCGGAGAGAAGCGGAGCGACGGTTCGGGTGGTCAGCACAGATCACATGCAGCAAGCATGGTCTAGCGAGCAGGGGCTCATGAGGAGCTCTTACGCATGCAGCAGAAGGAAGTCAGAGATGGATCCCGAGGTGGCGGGAGGAAGCACAGCGTGGAGGATAGTGGTCGAAAGCAATGGTGCACAACAGTGAGAAGAGGTGCTCATGGAGGAAGCAGGAATAGGTGCTCCAGCCTAGGCAGGCATGCAAGGAAGAAACAACAGCAAGAGAGAAGGTCAACATGATCAAGAAGGAAAATCAAGATTAAGGAGGTGATTGTTAGAATTTAATCTTGTTTATTTTTTTGTGGTTTGCCGTGATCTCGAATTTTCGGTTTATTGATTTGCTAGGTTGTGTGTTGGTTTTTTATTATAATTTTCTTAGCTTTGTAGCTATTAAAGTGAAGGATTAATGAATACTAGGAAAAAAATTTAAGACACCATTTATCCTCCTATTGCCATCTTCGATATTACACATGCACAGCACCGCCCCCTCACAGACGCATTGTCAACAGCACTAGGAGTACATTTCAAAGTATCTCTTGGGCTTGATCTCTGATCCTCTGATTATGCACGATGCATCCCTCCTAAGACCAAACGACATAGGAATGTACGCACAATTGCATCAAGAGGTCATCATCTTTGTCTCTCTACTGCGCCCGTCTTAAAGTTGGCTTCTGCAGCATTCCGTTCAGCATTCGCCCGTCTTAAATAGTTAAATATGTTTATGGATTGATGTTGTTGCACCGATGCATGCACCGGCTGGCCAGATAGACAGCACACAGCAGATGTGTCGCCGTCCCTGCCCCCGGGTCCGTTTCTCTTGGCTGGACCGCGAGGCGGCATGTCGGGTTCTTCGGCGGCTGTTCACTCATTTTGTTCGTCCCGTGTACGTTCTTTTAGCAGCACGTTGTGCGTGCATCTGTCTTGTCTTGTGCTGCATGGCCACTGCATACGCTTATTCCAACGAGTAACTTTTGCCTCGTCAGCGAAGTATAGCGTGTCTGTTTGGTGTATCAAGGGCTATGCCTAGTTTTGTTGTACCTAATCTAACATGTATTATTACACTTTATTAAATTGATGAGCACGAGTGCTAAATACAGGATTCGAACACCGATGGGCTTGGCGCACGTCGTCTGCCCAAGGGCTACGGTCTCCGTGTATCTAACCTTCTTGTCAAAGTTAGGCACGAACCAAAGCCCCTAGAGCGCCATCAAAGCACTGTGTTGCATCTTTTTCTAGCCTGGCCCATGGGCTATAACGAGGCCTAACCGGCTCGACAGGTATATACATATGAGCCATTAGTCATCCTAGATGATCCATCAGGCTTTATAATCTCACGATCCGCCTGGCGAACCTAGATATATTTTTCAAACTTGCTACTAATAAGTCGGCTGAAATTTTCTCTAAAATAAATCGCCTTTTTCGCTGCTGAATATTACGTCGCGATTCTTGCTCCGATGGGATCATGGTATGCGTACGGATCGAGGAGCACCACGGCGGGGGAGGGGGGGCAGTGGGCCGGACGAAGATGGGTCCGAGTAATCCAATTATTCGAGTTCCCGCTCTAATTGACTTAAGCTTTCGTTTTCGACTGTGATGGTTGGTTTTTGGCTAAAATTGTATTGTAACGACTGTTAGCTTTCTCTATATCATTCAATTAAAAAATAAAATAGAATGAAAAAAAATAAAATAAAAAACATCGTTATATCTTCACAGACAATATAAAAGGATAATAAGAAAATAGAAAAGCACAAAAAAAACCGAAGCCAATTGGAGCATCCCCAATTGGTACCGACATTACCCTTAGGCCTTAGCATTCGCAGCTGGCCTTAGCACTTGCAGCTAGGTTGGATGGACGGGTGGTGATAGTGTGGTTTGTTACAGGTGGTAATGAGGGTTAGGTTTTGTTGGAATAGTCATATATCGGTTGTGGGAAGAGGCAGAGCACGATTTATAAGGATGAGGTTATACTCACTTATCAGGCTAATCTTTTAGAGAAAGATGGCCTATGCCTCTAAGATTGTTGCTCTGCTAGTTGAACTTACGGGTATAACGGCTCAACTACCTATGGTCAGACTGTTGGTTTAATAGACCTAGGGTTGGACACTAGTTTAGCAGTCCGATGATGCTGACGCTGCGCAACATTAGGGATGGTGATGGCTTGTGGTTTATGTACAAAGGGAAAGAGAGGCCCTTAGATCCTGATCTAATGTTGGGAAAAAATGACTGACTGACAAGAAAAAATCAATCACCTTACCCCGAATTTTTCTCAGACCTTACGAAGTGCATCACAGCGCGGATAATCCTCTCCTTGATCTACCGATCGAAGTGCCTGACTTGGCAGGTCAAGCTGGTCAAGTGACTGTAGTCTCCCTTTCACACCTGAATCATCATCTACCGTGTACTGCGCCTGCGTGCGTTTATGGCTGTGGCCGACCATTATTGCGCTACTCCCACATATCGCATTGCCGGCCGGTTGCAAAAGCCTTCGCTTTTTCGCGTTGCCTATGTATCTTCCCATCGCCTTCGGTGGTAGGAGCCCAGGAGCGCACGCGAAAACGAGCACTGGAAATCGGAACCTGCACCGTGCGTAGCTCGCACGTAGCCACCACCACCCGACCCTTCCCTTCCAACGATACAGCAAGATTCCATTACCACCAGACATTACATGCTGCTTAATTTTACACTGTTACACAACTTGCAAGCATAGGTATTGTGGCTACTGACTAAATAGCATATAAGAGAACTCGCTAGAGAGAGTGCTTGTGTATAAAATAAGTGGATCCCCCCTCATACCTCTCTTGGGGTTTATATATATGAATGGAGTAGGATGAGACCCCTTAATAATTACAAAAGGTGAGGGTATACGGTACATTCCTTTATATTACTGGGCCTATTACATATTGGGCCAGTTGCAAGGCCCAGTCACGGGGGTTGAACCACCCCTACAATAGTACTCTCTCAACAACAAGCGCTGAGGTCCCGATGGGCGAGCTGACGTGAACAATTGGCCCAGGCTGGCTTTGCCCCCCGTCCCTCGGCAGTAAGCACGCAGGTGCCAATAGACGAGTTGATACAGCTGGTAGCTCCCAATCTTTGGGGGGTATGGAAGCTGACGCACGTGGTTCGTCCCCCGCCCTTCGGACTTAGGGTCGACGAAGTTGGCGGAGAGACGAAGTTGGTCATGACTTCGTCCGACCACATCGTGGTCGTAGACGCTTCATCCGACCGCCTCGCGGTCAGGAGTTCGTTTGGCGTGTGCGTCAAGTTCGTCTCTCCGCCAACTTCGTCGACTCTAAGTCCGAAGGGTGGGGGGCGGACCACGCGCGTCAGCTTCCATACCCCCCGGGGATTGGGAGCTACTAGTTGCATCAACTCGTCCATTGGCACCTACGTGCTTACTGCCGGGGGATGGGGGGTGTGGTAGCTTGGGCCAATTGTTCATGTCCGCTCGCTCATTGGGGCCTCTGCGCTTCCTGTCGAGATAGTACTATTGTAGGAGTGGCCCAACCCCTGTGACTGGGCCTTGCAGCTGGCCCAATATGTAATAGGCCCAGTAGTATAGAGGAATGTACCAATATACCCTCACCTTTTATAATTATTAAGGGGTAGGATATAAATTTTCCATCTTACCCTATTCATGTATATAAACCCCTAAGAGGGTTATGAGAGGGGGAAATCCATTCATTTCGTACACGAGCACTCTGGCCTATCGTTAGCTCTCTCTAGTTAGTCCTCTCATATACTGTTTGGTCAGTAGCCACAACAATAGAGCTTTCTCGAATCATATCCTCCAGCTTGCCTCTAGAGTGTAGATTACTCCAATTGCCAGGCGAGATTGAAATACTAGCTTCGTTTTTATCTGGTGCTCCAACTAGTTTTTAACTGAAATTATACTGTGCCGGCTATTAGTTTTTTCTGAGAAAAAAAATGAGAAAATAGAAATTTTTTTTGAAATAACCATTATATCGTTACGGACAATGTAAATGAATAAAAGAAAAAAACCAAAATAAATTAAAATTAGAAGCTAATATATTTTAGATATCTTCTGAGTTAAATAAGCTAAAGAACTAAAAAAATTAGAAGCCGAACTCGTTTGGAGCGAGGCCTGAATCCCAATCCTAACTTGTGAAGCCAAACTGTGCTTTACAGTGTTATCATTAAGCAGGAGCCCTGTGTCGTGTGAATGTCTGTAATTTGGTCGCTATCTAGTGGCTGCAAGTGCCCGGAAAGTGCCCGGAACCGTCCGTGCAGCTGACCTGGTCGTGACTGCTCGCACATTGGTTAGAAGTCTGTACCGTTTGCTTTTGAGAAAGTGGCCAATGTACTAACCTTGGAAGCATCAAATGGTTGGGCTGTAGCCTAAAGTCGGACGATCAAAGCTCATATAATATTCATAAAAAGATAGAGTTAGTTTAAAAATCGATTCAAAAATAATTAGTTCAGTCTGGAGCTTAGGCTTAGACTACTTTTACCCTGATTGGGACCAATGGGATAGGTTAACACGTTGAAAAAGAGGCGTACAGATGCCAAAGGGGAATGATCCATGCGCACGCACGCGCTGACCAAGTCCACCTGTGCCCAAAGCCATTTTTTAACAACATTTTGTCGCAAAATTACCACGAAATTACCACAAAATTACAAAGATAATGGTTTTCAGAACGCCTACTGATAGATACTAGGTAGATGCATAGACCCCCACATTTCTCAGGAGTTTCGCTAGTCCATCGTTAGTTGCTATCGTTAATTAATACGCGAAAAGTTCCTCTGGGCATAATGAAAACAGTTTTACTATTGCACAGGCGACTGAAATTTTTTTATGCTTCAGTCACCTAAAATTGCACTCTCAATGAACTAAAATTGCAACCCCCTTAAAAAAACAGCTGCAACTTTAGGTGATTCAGAGTGCAACTTCAGGTGACCTGAAATTGCACTCTCAATCAACTAAAATTGCAGTCCCCCTCCAAAAAAAATATGTGCAACTTCAGGTGATTCAAAGTGCAACTTTAGGTGATTGAAAGATGAAAAAATTTCAGTCGCCTGTGCAATAGTCTATCCCTAATGAAAAATACATGCGCATATGCAATTGAGTCTCCATTTAACGTGTTTTCTTGTGTAGATCGATTGTGCGAAAACCATAGACCTAACAAACGAACAACCGCATGACTAAGCAACCAGAAGAAACCCTTTTTTTCTTACCGACCAAGACTGCTGCTTTCTTTTTTGCGTACGTGCGAAGAACACGGATTCGATCGCGCGTGAGGCGGAAGGGGTATCTGGTTCCTTATCCAACACCAATACACATTAGCAGCAGCTAGTAACTTACCGTATAGCCCTAGCTAATCCATAGTTTACAACGACTGATGACCGTTTACTAATGCCACAGCCACGCGGCTCTTCTTAATCAATCCTCCTATATATGCACCTCGTGCTTAGACACCTTGTGCTACCTCTTCTCTTGCTCTTGTTTATCGTTGAGCCTAATTAGCTTGCTATTATTGAGGGAGATCGATCGATCGGCATGGACGGCCGGGATGACTTCTTCAGCGACTTCATGGTGCTGCGGCCGGACAAGGGCGGCCTGCGCAGCCTCCTTCACCTCCTGTGCTCCTGCCACGTCGCCGACAACGACGCCGTCGACTGCCCCATCGGCACGGAGGTCGCCCAGCGGTGGCGCCGGTGGGTCATCTTCGTCTCCCTCGTCGCGCAGATGCTGCTGCTGCGGGTGAAGAGGCCCATGGCCGCACTCGGGAGGGCAATTGAGTACTGGATGAACCTCCTCACGGACAATGGCGGCGGCGTGCTCATGCTTATCAGGAATGCTATGCAAGGTACTAATACTAAACGGGATTTAGCGTTAGCATGCATGGTTTTATGGTAGAATTAGCCGTACATCAAAATATATAGCATGAACAAATTTTGTGAACGTATTAATCAATCTTTTGAAAGGTGAAATTAACAAAAATGTTCGTGCAGTTTTGCGTTTGGTTTCCAGCTTAGAATTTCTGGAGAAGTAGCTTTCTTGTCTTGCATACCAATGTTGGAAACTAGTCCTTTTTGTTGGGGAAACTTATACTCCTATTTGTAAAATGGGGAAAAAAAGAGAGAGAAAACATTCTAACCAACACCAACCTTTTTAAAATTTTGGAGACTCAGCGCCAAATAATGTTTATCGCGTAGTTTCAAAAGAATAGAAGTATGGGCGCTAGCTAGCTAACCTAGCTAACAAAATGAATGAAATAAAGAAAAAAGAACGCCAATGACCGAAATTAGATGGTCCTTTACTCTTCTCTTATTTATAAAAGATAAAAGTAAGCAAACTTCAATACTATATGAAACCAATGTGTAACATGGTCGTCGTTTCAAAAATACAAATAATAATTGTGAATATTTACATTTTCAGTTCAGGAAACACGTGTTAAATTTTTTAAAAAGGGATGGCTATGCAATTATCAGGTAACTACCAAAATTAATCTTAAAAGGACCTGATTTTAAAAGTTTATCTCGTTTGGAGTACCAAGCAGTGCTGCTGCTGCTGCTGCAAGATCAGCAATGTAGCCCTATGTTTGTTCTAAGGAAAGTGGGTTTAATAGTTAAAAAAACAGTAGATGATTATTTATGCTTGCTACGCTACTGCACAAGTCATAAAAAATAATTTGGAGAGTAGACATTCCGGCGTAATCGCAGTCACATAGCTGGATTAGAGATACTATCTAACTTTTTCAGCTCAGGATTTAGTATTCATATGCATTGCTGGTGAACATGGGAAGAGCTCAATCAAGTCATTCCTATCTTCTCCAGATAAGGGCATGGGTAGTTTCTTAAACAACATGTTAAGTTGGCTGTCTTAATGCTTTAAGCAACTAAGTTGAATATTGTCATTTGCTTTTGTTTGCTTCCTGTTGTGGACACCAGTTGCAATAATCATCCCCGTAATGCACGCCTTATCATTTTCAATTAGTTTGGTTTTAGTTTAGAAACAGAAGTCAAGCACAAGGCCATTAAAGAAAACGAGCAAGGTTGCCGTGTAGACTTTGATTACATGAAATGATCAGTGAGATGGTTAGCATTCTCGTTTCGGTTACCTTTGAATTTGTTCAACATAGCTGTTTCAAAGTTTGCACTGTTCATTTCATTTGGACCATTGTGGAAAGCTCCTAGTGTTTGATGTATAACCATGTGGATGTTGACAGTCAAACAAATTCCACGTTTACCACGAGAAGTCGAAGAGTTCTGAAAAAACAGATCTGTATAATATGTACATACATGCATGAGTGCATGTTTCAAATTTACCACCTCAAGTACAGATGTACAACGATGCATGACTCTGTTTTCCGAACAAGTACGATCGATAATGACATTGGTTTTTCAAAGAAGAACAGTACTGAAACAGCTACAATTCCTACCGTACGTTGGTGCAGGCAAAGTAAGAACTCCAGACAGAAAATCTCCCAACTACCGATCGTTCATCGGAATTATCGACACCAGAATCGAACTGGACAAGAAGATCAAGACAGGGGATAGCAATTACCACGCAGCTCTCGGTATCATGGCCGCGAAACTAGCCTACGAGAACGAACTCGTCATCAAAAGCGTCGTGGAAAACCATTGGCAGGTGAAGAGCTGTGCTAGTAAAATTCTTGCAACATGTTCGAAAGAGAGCATAATGTCCATGTAGTTAACCTGTCTCATGTTCCTAATTCTGCAGATGAAATTCTTGGAGTTCTTCAACTGTTGGAATGGTAAGATCAGGACATGTAAATTATGATCAGTACATAGTTGCATGACACAATTAATGCATATCGTACACGTTTGATTGCCGTTCAATTGATGCGTTCTTCTTCTTTTCCTCAGAATTCCGAGGTGACTACACGACCCAGGTCTTCATGTTCTCCGACAAACCGGCCGACGCCGACCTCGCCGTGGTCGCGTTCCGCGGCACGGAGCCGTTTGACGCGGAGCAGTGGTGCACGGACGTGGACCTCTCGTGGTACGAGATCCCGAGGGTGGGCAAGATCCACGGCGGTTTCATGAAGGCGCTCGGGCTGCAGAAGAACACCGGCTGGCCGGCGGAGGTCGAGCAGAAGCCGGGGAGCAAGAAGCGGTTCGCCTACTACGCCGTCCGCGAGAAGCTGAGGAAGTTCTTGGCAGAGAACCCGCGCGCCAGGTTCGTGGTCACCGGCCACAGCCTCGGCGGCGCCCTCGCCGTGCTGTTCCCGACCATCTTAGCGGTGCATGAAGAATACGCCTTGCTGAGCAGGGTGGAGGGCGTGTACACGTACGGGCAGCCCCGCGTCGGGGACGAGCAGCTCGGGAAGTTTATGGAGGAGTACCTGGAGAAGCCGAGGAGGAAGTACTTCCGGTTCGTGTACTGCAACGACATCGTGCCGAGGGTGCCGTACGACGACTCTGCCCTCCTGTTCAAGCACTTCGGGCAGTGCCTCTACTTCGACAGCTTCTACAGAGGACAGGTCAGATCGATATACACTCAGATGTGCTAATCACTTTAGTTTCAGACATGCTTGGTGCTGATCGTATACTCGTACTCGTATGTTAACGTTGAGCATGCATGCAGGCGATGGAGGAGGAGCCGAACAAGAACTACTTCTCGCCGCTGTTCCTGGTGCCCAAGTACGTGAATGCGGCGTGGGAGCTCGTCCGGGGCTTTCTGATCGGCTACGTGGACGGGCCGGAGTACGCGGAGGGGTGGGCGATGAGGGTCGCCAGGGCGGTCGGGCTGGTGTTCCCCGGCCTGCCACCGCACGCGCCGCCGGACTACGTTAACGCCACCAGGCTTGGGACCGCGTCGCTCGAGCTAGTTCTCCGTGACTAATAGAGTCCGTTTATCAATTAGCGCCGGTGAAAAATTCATTGAAATTATTACTGGGACAGAATTAACGTGTATATCAATGATCTATCTATCTATATACCTATAAACAACTGATAATGTTCAAGGTAGACCATTCGTTTTAGAGGCCTAGAAAATCACATAATAATCCTTAAGTAAGCACACAAAGGTTGTGATCAAAATGGCTTGAGCTTTTGGCTTCAGCTTATTTTTGCACTATTCATAAATTTCGTCTTTTTCTGAACTTTTGACTTTTTTTTGAGTTTTTTTACCGGTTCTTTTTTTCCTCGTATTTGTTTGTATTATACGTAATGGGCTAACATGTTTTTTCTATTTTTAAAATTTTTTAAATTTAATTATGGTAAATAAGCCTCTGTCAGCTACAGTGCTTTTTTCAGCCAGCTACAGTGTTTTCAGCCATAAGCCACAGGCTTTTCAGCCATTTTGATCACAACCAAAAACTAAACTCCTAGAAATGCTCACATTAATTGTGAGAAAAAGAGAATATGTATACCACTTATTTTAGTGTGGCTAAATTATAACGGTGTAGACTAATCGTATGTAGATATTACAACAACTACAGTTGTATAACAAATATAATTATATTTTCCAAAAGCACTAGAGTTATATAAATCAATACATTGCAATATCTAGCCGCTCAATTATATAGATAATTCCCCTAGTTATTACTAAAAATCGATGAGAGATGTTTTGAAGTTGCAAAAGAAAAAAGAAATAGTTATAAATTCTTAAAAAAAACATCCCACCCTTAATTCCATGAACCCTTATTATATTTAACAAATCAGAAGCTCCCACATCAAAGGAGCCCCCTACGCACAAAACAGAAAAACATCGGTGTCTTAATCTGTGGATCCTTATCATCTACCGTATATTAAAGTTGGGGGACTTCCTGGCCGGAGAGCTGTGCCACGTCATTTTTTTGCGAGAAAGCCCCTGCGTTTTGCAAAATTGCGTAGAGGTCCTCCGTTCTCGCAAACAGGTCCCTTCCAGGTTTTTTTTCCGGAAAGCACCCTCCACTTCACCGATAGCAACCCACGGTTTTCAAAATTATGTATAGGTCCTTATTTCATTACGTACAGGTCCTTGATTTTTTGCGAAAAAACCCTTTGGTTTTTTCCGAAATTACGTATGCGTCCTCGAAATTATTTTTAAGAAATATCTCACAAATTATCGTCTCTTTTACTTCGATCCATACGGTGGCTAACGCGGTGTCATGCCGTGCTTACATAGCTAGTAGTTAACAAATTAGAACCATTACATTAGATGCCTCGAGTCCCCTACACATAAAAAGGAAAAACACCCGGTCTCTCTCTCCATCCATGGGAATTTGGAAAACCCAATACACGTGTCAGAATTAAACACAAAAGCCATATCTTTCTCTTCTTTGGAAACCCAATACACGTACAAGAGTCAAAACTCAAAATACGGTTTAATCGGTTCAGTATATACGGTAAATACGGTATTTATAGTTCGGTAATATATGGTTTTTTAAAAGTACAGTTCGGTATCGGTAAATCCCAATTTATTTCGATGTGGTATCGATAAATACCATATTTATCAAAGTTGACGCAAATTGCAAACGATATAACGACTAGCGAGACAAAGCACCAAAGCCAAAGCGCAACTGCTAAAGAAAGAAAACAAAAAAAAGAAAGAAACATCATCACTCATAGGGCTGTGCAATGCGACTGTGCTAAGAAAAAAAGAATATTAATGTTTCACTTCACTTAGAAAGGAAGAAATTAACGCTAGCTTCACTCATCAGGCGATTGCATCATTACTCACAAGGCCCAACGTAAAGCAAAAAAAAAAAGAAAGAAAGAACGGATAGCAATTTGCACTCATGTCTCATGGGCCTTTATTTCTTTCACAACCTGGCGCACGGCCGCAGCACACTTGCACTCGTGGCGTCATGGGCCCAGACAATTGTACAGCCTGCTACCAAAGAACAGCAGTCAGCAGAGCAGCAAGATCAGTATTTTCGATTTTTAGCCGATTTTTCCCGAAAAAACCGAATACCAAACAACCCTAAAATTTAAAAATCGAATCGAATATCAAAAACCGATCAAACCGAGTTGACCGGTTCGGTTCGATTTTTTCAGTTCAGTTGAAAAATGCACAGCCCTAGTCACGATATTTATAAAACTAGCAGTGTACAGAATGTATTTATAGAAATGATACTTTTACTGTCCGATGGACGGCGACAGCGCGGGAGAGATGACATGTGGCTAGGCCGTTGGCCGTCGACAGATGGCAGGCAGCCTACCGCCCAGGCAGGGGACGACAGGTGATTAAGCTGGTTTAATTACATACTCTAATTTTTCTATTTAGTGTTTGTTTGAATTTTTACATATACAAATAAGCTCAAAAAATTATGAACATTTATGTACATTCTTCTAACACAACATACTTCACAGTGTAATTTTTGAGTAATTTTATACATTGTTAATGTTGCTCAAATATTCATACAATTTGGATATTTGTATGAGTTTTTAAATATAGCAAAAGAGCTCCAAAAAGTACAAAATTTTATGTGAATCCTTCCGACATAGTCATAGTTTTTGTGGATTTTTTTGGAAATTTATGTGATCCTAATTTGCCACATTTAGTCAAGTAAATTTAATCATGAATTTAACGATGCTCAGGCATCTTTTCAAGTGCCTGACCTCTGTGCTTCGCGCATGTTCAGCTAATCATGCTATATTTTCTTTCCTGCTATGTGGTTCGCACAATTATACTCTGTGTGTGTCGTGTCCCTCGCGCGCTCTCTCGTTTGCACTAATGTCATTATGTCCGTGTCATCCCCCCTCGCCCGCTCCCTTGTTTGCACATTTGTCAGTGTTACCATGCCGTCCCCCACACCCGAAGTACTGCTTATGACAATGGGTCCTCAATGAACGGGGTGAGCGCACCGGGTTCACTTTTCACTCGACCATAAATACGAACCTCTCGCAATTCATCATTGCTCATCTGAGTCACTCAACGCAGAAGCTCATTGTCGTGGTCGTCGTTCAAAATTGGGAGTGCATAGCTCATTACTTTGAGAAGCTAGTGCATATCTCAAAATTGGTAGTGCTGGTTGTTTCTCCTGAAAGGTAGATAATTTTTTATCGTATGCTTTCGACATTATTCCTGTAACCCTAGTCATAATCAATGTTATTTAGTTAGTCATGACTAATGTAGTTTGTATTATGAAGTAAGTTTACCGTCATTATTAATCTTCGTACTAATATTTGGTCTGTCTTATGTAGTGGAAGGTATGGCTTTACCGGAACTTCTCGAACACTTGTACGATGAGAAAACACCGTTGCCACTCATGGATGACAGGTGACGCGGCTGGCCCTTCGCCCTTCAAGTTGGGGGATCCGTATGTACTGGACGAGCGCTACGTTCGAACCCTACGGGCCACGAGCTTGTTTCCCTTTGCGAGGCTGGTCTTCACCGGACATGAGTTCACCATCAATGGCAGCCTGCTTGTGGCGCTGGTGGACAGGCGGAGGCTCGAGATTCATACATTCCACTTTTGATGGCGGTGAGATGACGGTCACTCTGAAGGACATCACGTTCTTGACCGGTCTTCCTCTTGGGGGTGACGCATTTGTTCCAGCCCCTGCACCAGCCGACTGGAAGGAGAAGCTGATGGACCGGCTCGGCTGACCTATCCCAGAGAGTGCACGTGGCGTCCTCCGCACTAGGCTGAACAATTTTAGTGTGTACCTACATGATTCATCGCTGGAGGTTGTCAGGAGGTACATTGCCGCATTCCTTATTCAGCTCTTTGGTTGGAGCATGTTTCCAACCACACACAGTGATATTTGCAACACTGAGTTCATCAGCCTCGCCGAGTCTTTGGTTGACGCAGAGTTTGGAGCGATGCCTCGATGTAGCTGGGGATCAGCGGTTCTATGCGCCACGTATCAGGGGTTATGTGACGCTTGCCAGCGCGCCACTGCTGGTACCCCCAATCTGGTTATCTGCTATGTGCTCGTGCAGCTATGGAGTTGGGAGTACTTCTCTATCGAACATCCGACCATCGTGACGCCAGTGCACCTGTTTGGCGTGTTCGCCGACCTGATAGATGGGCCCACTATGCGTATCCAGTGGACTGCTGCTCATCTGCAGTGGGCGAAGGGCAAACGGTCGAGGTGCTACTTGCTGTAGCACAATACATTTGAGTTGTTGCACGACAACGATGTCATATAGGGTCCATGGATTGTAGCTTTTGTGCATCGTGTATCATTGCACGGGCTGTCCCTGCAATGCCTGCAGGGCACGGAGCTCTGGGCGATGGCACACTATCTGGTGTTCTTGTACATGGTGGAGGCTTATGCGCCACAGCGCGTGATGCGACAGTTTGGTTTGCACCAGGTCGTGCTCCCTCTGGATGGTAGGTTCCTACCGCAAGCCGTACATCGGTGAGTAAAATTTCATCTGACTAATGTGTACACTTTGTATGTCTTGCTATGTAACATTGATGATTCTGAAAATGCAGATAATCAAGGGCTGGTCGGCATGGTACGGACTGGCGGGCACTACAGCAATAGTGGACAATGGCATGGATGGATAGGGCGCACCTCGATGTTGTCATGGAGCAGCGTCCATACGACGTTCAGATGTACGATGAGTACCTGGAGTGGTACGTACCTCGGTCACATAGCAGACTCACCATTCGTCCACCAAATCGCTTCAAGCAGATCATGCACGAGGAAAGTCTGCAATGCTCGATCGATCCCCACAGCGCTTCGCAGCGGCATGACAACATAAGACAGTTCAAATTTCTTATCATTTCATTCAAGAAATTCATACTGGTCATTAATGAACCTGTTTCGTATGTTATTTCAGCTTTGCAGGCGCAGCAGATCGCAAGGATGTCTGAGGCCACCATCACCAGCTCGGAGACACCATCGGCCCTGCAGAATACTATAAAGTACATCCTAAAGTAGGCCAAAAAAATAGTGCACAACCTAAGCTGCGGCCATTCCACGGATCACACTGTGCACATAAGCCACCCAGTGGGGGCACCGTACTTTCCCGCCAGGTCATCGCAACCTAGCGAGTTCGGCCGGCCATCGCAATCTACCGAGTCTGCCTGGCGTCGTAGTACTAGTCACCGATCATCCGTGCACCGTGCCGATGAGGAGGTAACTTACATACAAACCTATATTTTGTTTTCCTATTAGGCCTTGCGTTCCACTAACATCATGGTGTTCTCCCGCCGTAGGTCCGTCATCGAGATGCATCACTTTTGACATCTGCACCACTCCCTGTTCTTCATATTTGCTGCACATTCGTGAGGCATGTGATTCACATTTTACATCCGGAATATTTATTGTGACTAATATAGTTTCATCATGTAGCCTCCAATTCAACATAGGGGTGACGAAGAGTCCACCGATGATGACACGGGCCTCCCATATGCTTCCAGAGAGCAATACACGGTGCTAGGGTTTACAGCATAAACAGGGCAGAGCTCAATGTTCACAGCTACCTAGGGTTTAGACACTTCGATGGGCAGAGCTCCTCCAGATTCGCTGCCACATCGTACGGTCAAGACGAGAGCTCCTTCGCACCACGAGAGAGATTTTTAGAGTTCTTCATTCACGACATTTTTGTGAGTGGCTTGTAGTTCGGCATGTCTCAGATGGAGGACTTCGACCCTTACCGGACCCAGCCTACTGTACCTAAGCCGGGTGGGATGCCCGTGGTTAGGTTGATGTTTGGTCGAAGCTTGCACTAACGATATTTTTTTGTTGAAATCTTGTTTCCATCTATTGTATCAAATTCAGCTTTTGAATCTACTTACAATATTTACTTCAATTTCGCTTTATGCTCAATTAACCCTACTATACCTTTCTTTGTCCATCCTTATACATGCATTAACTCTGTTAAACCTCCTGGTGTAATTTGTAGAGTACTTTATGTGCTTATGTTGCTTAATTCATCTTTTTCCAGAGGACACCTTCATCGACTACGGTGAGGATTGTGATGAGTAGACCATGTCTTACAGTTATTCGCCTATGGGCAAGCTAGAAGGGCTGCTGCTTTCTGCTTTATTATTCTTCTTCTGTTGCTTATATTTAATTTTGATTTATGGACCACTGATGTAAACTTTAGCCAATAGGCCTTATTTAATAAATGTCATTATACATGATATTTGTGTTCTTTATCCACTGTGTACACTAGCTGATCCTGGACTAGTGCGATTTACACAGAGGGTTTCAGAGTTATTGCTCCGGGGTCCAACATACCACAACATCTTAGCAGGAGGTTCTTGCTTCATCCCAATGCTCTCGTCGTCATCGGGGTTATTTTAACGCTTTCTATCGGGATGCTTTGTACACCGAAGAAATATGTAAGTTTGCATACTCTTTACAGAAAAGGATATAATCGTTTAGACATGCATGTATTCTTTCTACTTCTATTATCAATGGATAAAGAACCTTCTTGGCTTAGTAAGTGGTTCTTGGCAACATATTTTCCCCTGGAAGGATGTCCACTAGGAGACCTAACGATGCTGAAAAACTTTTGTCGGACCAACCATTGCTTGCCTTCAATTTTAGTAGTTCAAGAATGGATGACAACCTTGTGTATTACGGCTTGTAGCCTACAAGCTAGATCCACAAGTGTTATGCTTTCACCAAACTCCCCAAAGCCGACCACCTCCTTTAATGCAGCGCAATGAAGACAGATCTATCGAGACCGATCTAGCTAGGTATAATTAATAACACGGTGTATCCCAGGTATGTCTAACCACGAACCATCTGTAATATATAATTATCATAGACCATTCTCATTAAGAACCATCTGTGATAATTCATAGATGGTTCTTAGTATGAACCGTCTGTGATAAATTGTAGATTTCATAGACAGTTATTATTACTATCACAGACGGTTTTTACTTATCATGGATGATTTGTATTAATAACTATCTATGAATATACATCATAGACAGTTCTAAAATAGAACCGTCTGTGATAAATACACTACATATTGTTCTAAATGCATTCTCATGTATATAAATGCAAATTCACACACACACACACACACACACACACATATATCACATATTCTCATGTACATAAATGCAAGTTCAGTAATGCCTCAGGAGTAAATATATATTACTTAGTTGTTTTTTTACAGCAATGCTGTCATATCATTATACCAAGACTGCTTATATATATAGAAGGTAGTAGATACAAATTCAACTACTTGATTTTATATATGGCCAAACAGCGTGGCCAGTCACTTCTTACAAAAGATAACAAAAAAAGTAGAAACCTAACTGCTTCGAAGTATTTTCTAGTGGCAGAGGTAGCATGCTTCGAAGTTTTTTCTAGTGGCAGAGGTAGCATGCTATCTCTGTCTTCAAAACTTTGTAGTACTATCTCTGTCTTCAAAACTTTGTAGTCGACGTGGTCAGCATCAAACGGTTCGAGATCATCAGCGAACAAAGCCTGAAATGCGTCCACCCACTGACACGCTCGTTCAAGTGTCTCTCGAACACCCTCTGACTGAACAATTAAGTCGAATTGAGCCCATATGCTCTCTTCCCTTTCTTGAGGGGTCTCGACAAGGTAGACTCGGTCGCCCCCGCCTCAACTAAGAACTCCAAGTGACAGTAAGCCTCTTGGAGATATGCAACATCACTGTGGAGGACCACATCAATAGTGAGGTTAGCTCGTTAGAAGTGGGAGACCAACCAAAAGACGCGGCAGAGGAGGATGTCAAGACAGCAGAAGGTGGCCTTCAACTGCTTTGTCAAATCCTCGGACATAGGAGGGAGAACACTGTTGGCATAGTGTCCTTCCGCAGCATCTGCTAGCATATAGCTGGTGAGGTGCTTATCCAGGATGGCCAGGTTGGCCACTAACGCCGGCAACAAGGAAGATTAGGGAGCCATTTATTTGTGCTTGAGAGATAAAGAAGACAAGGAAGATAGCTGGCCGGCGAGGTGCTCATACAGGATCAGCGATGTGAGGATTAATCTCCAGTGGCAGACGATCATTTTTATACAACAAAGAATATATTCGGCGCATGAGACGAAGAGACGCATCGAGAAGCCAAAACGATGGAAGAGGTGTGCATTGGGGAGACGAAGTGCCATTCATATGTAGAAATACATATCATAGACAGTTCCAACCACACGCCATCTATGATATGCAACTATCACAAATAGTTTGTATTAATAACCATCTGTGAACTATCAAATATGGTTCTAATTAAAAACAATATGTGATATCTGCAATTATCACAGACGATTCATATTAATAACCATTTATGAACTATCACAGACAGTTATTAACAAGAATCATTTGTGATAGTTGCGTATCACAAATAGTACATGGTCACGCTTGTAAAACCGTCTGTGGTAATTACAGCACAGATGGTTCCCCATCGTCTGTGATGAAGCGTCTAGTACAATCTTCTCTGTAGTAGTAGGATTACAGGCACCGACAAGACAGCAAGGAATGAGGGCGATGGCTACTAGGACCAGGGTGAGATAAACACCCTATACAGTGGTTCAGACAAGTAGGCATCCCTTGAGCCGAGCAGGCAAGTTTTATGGTATATGTTTAGTACCTTTTTTTGCTTATATATTTGTATTAAAGACTAGAGCCCCTGTAGTAAATGCTGTAATAATAAAGAGACAATTTCTATATTATTGTTCTGCTACGTGATTCTGGTAGACTTATTATTTATTGAGACAGTTTTAATCTACTTGTCATATGAATAATAATTTATTGCTTAAATGTAATTATCCTCAGGTAATAACACCTGGTGTCGATGCATCCTGATTAATTATTCATACACTTCATTGTCTGATTTCCTCTCCTAGAGATCCATTTTGTTGTGCATTAATACAATACAGGTTAGGACGACGAATTATTCCATGCATCGTGGTGACGATGATTTCTGCCGGCTTGTGATTTCTTTTATTGAGGGAATCGCACGCTTTTGTCTTGATGGATAAGCGTGAACACTGCCCTCGCCATTTATTCTCAGATTTGTATAGACAAGCTTTTTTGTTTTGGAATTGCATAGATAGCACCGGACGCAGACAGAATTTGTGGCTGTCTTGCTTGCCTGTTTCTGTGACGGCATTGCGCAATGCTACCATGCCTTTCTGTTGACTTACTCCGTACTTTCTACTTGCTCTAGAATGAGTGCAGTGACATCATTGAATACGCCCTGTTGCTAGCTCTATGCTGGTTGTGCATTTTCGCAACCATAAAATCTAAGAAGATATTAGGTGACTAGACTCTATATCAATTGTTAGATCAGACTCTATTTACATACTTAGGTCTAACTGATTTTACTCCTCGGGCCACAGGTCCAAACGGGTTGAACATAACTAAGCCCACGGAGCAACAGACTTATAAATGCTATTAGGGCTTTTCCCAAAAAAAAAAACTAGTCCAATGGGTGAAGTCTCCTTACACTTATAAGTTATACTTTTTTCTTTCCCACAACCAATATGGGACTATTCTCAACATTCTCCCCTCACACATTGGTTATGCACTTCTGCAACCATGAGGTCCAAAGAGATGTTAGGTGTCTGAGCTCTGATACCAAATGTTATATCGGACTCTGGCCGCATGCTTAGGTCCAACCAGGTTTACTCCCCGAACCACAGGTCCAAACGGGCCGAACACAACTAAGCCCATAGACTACCACATGTAAACCCTAAAACAATAGACTTATAAATGGTATTGATCAACCTCCACCCCAAAATACTAGTCCAATAGGTGGAGTCTCCTTTATACTTATAAGTTGTACGATCGGACCCTGTCTGCAGACATAGATCCAATCGAGTTTACTCCCTAGACCACAAGTCCAAATGGGCCAAACACAACTAAACTCACGGGCTACCGCATGCAAACCCTAAATCAACATATTTATAAATGATATTAAGCTTCCTTCTCTTAAAAGAATAGTCCAATAAATAAAATCTTCTTTACATTTATAAATTATACTTTTTTCATTTTTATATCTAACGTGGGATTATTCCCAACAATGTGCACTGGCCTGGGAGCCATCGTTCCTGCCGCCTAGCCTCGTCTTCTTTTAAGGCAAGACTGAGACAACAATTGAAAATCCAAAAGCAATCATCGAACACACTACCTCACTCTCTCTTACCAGGCCGGGCAGGATGGCTAGCCAAGAAGCACCCAACGCCCGGAGAAACGACGACGACATCGGCAGCGCCGCCAAGGCACACTTTGTGTTTGTTCCGTTGATGTACCAGGGGCATCTGATCCCGGCAGTCGACACCGCGCTGCTGCTGGCCACCCACGGTGCGCTCGCCAGCATCGTCGTGACGCCGTCCAACACCGGGCGCATCCGCCCGACCATCGACTCCGCACGGCAGTCCGGCCTGCCGGTCCGGCTCGTGGAGCTCCCGCTCGACTGCGCAGGGGTGGGCTTGCCTGACGGAGCCGACAACGTGGACAACATTCCACCAGGTCTCGAGACCAACTACTTCCGCGCCTTGGCGCTCCTCCGGGCACCACTGGAGAGACACCTCCGCGCGCACGCGCCGTACCCGACGTGCATCGTGTCGGACTTCGGCCACCCATGGACCATGGAGCTCGCGGCCAACCTCAGGGTCCCGCGGCTCAGCTTCTTCAGCATGTGCGCCTTCTGCCTCCTGTGCCAGCACAACGTCGAGAGGTACAACGCCTACGACGGCGTCGACGACTGCAACGAGCCGGTCGTTGTGCCCGGCCTGGAGAAGAGAATCGAGGTGACGAGGGCCCAAGCCCCTGGATTCTTCCGGGCGCCCGGATGGGAGGAGTTTGCCGACGACGTGGAGCGGGCGCGAGCCGAGGCCGACGGTGTCATCATGAACACCTACGTGGAGATGGAGCCGGAGTACGTCGCCGGCTATGCAGCTGCCAGGGGGATGAAGGTGTGGACTGTCGGGCCGGTCTCGCTCTACCACCAGCGCGTGGCGACGCTGGCAGCGAGAGGGAATGTCACAGCCATCGACGCCGACGAGTGCCTCCGGTGGCTCGACGGTAAGGAGCCCAACTCCATCGTCTACGTCAGCTTCGGGAGCATCGTGCACGCGGATCCAAAGCAGGTCGTGGAGCTCGCGCTGGGGCTCGAGGCGTCGGGGCACCCGTTCATCTGGGTTTTCAAGAACGCCGACCACTACGGCGAGACGGTACGGGAGTGCCTGCAGGACCTCGAGGTGCGCGTCGTGGGGCGAGGCCTGCTAATCAGAGGGTGGGCGCCCCAAGTGCTGATCCTGTCCCACGCGGCGGTGGGTGGCTTCGTGACGCACTGCGGGTGGAACTCGACGCTGGAGGCGATCACGGCCGGGCTGCCGGTGGTGACATGGCCGTACTTCACAGATCAGTTCTTGAACGAGAAGATGGCCGTGGAGGTGTTGGGGATCGGCGTGAGCGTCGGGGTCAAGGAGCCGTTGATGTACCAGGTGGAGGCGAAAGAGATCGTGGTCGGGAGGGAAGTGGTGGAGAAGGCGGTGAGGAGCATCATGGACGGAGGAGAGGAGGGGGAGAAGAGGAGGAGGAGGGCACGGGCGCTCGCGGAGAAGGCGAGGGCGGCCGTGCAGGAGGGCGGGTCGTCGCATGCCAACTTGCTGGATTTGATCAAGCGTTTCGAGGTGGACGCGGGCGGTCGCACAACGGCGTGAGGGTCACAATTTGAGTGGTATTTTCTGGAATAGTGAAAATATGAGATACATAGCCAAAACGTCATTTTCTATGGCTAAAAGGGAAAAAGATTTTAATTCATAATAAAATTGAGGAAATAATATATGTTTTATCTAAACATGTTTAAGATAGCATACATCATGGACACAGAACGCACATAACATGTGCATAGATAAGGGATACAGCATGTATTACCCGCGCCCAATAAGACTGCCAGACATTTCTTTCCATCAAGGAGACTATTCCCTAGTTCTTGCACAAATCTTCAATCAGGTAATTGGTAACAGATTTTATTCTCATCTCAACCACCTTATGACGTCCTAACATTGATACACCCATGAACATTAGACGTCTTTTTGGCTGTGATCATTGTGGCTTCGTTACGTACAGTGCTGGAGGTTTATTTGGCATCATTCATAAGTTTTGTCTTTTTCTGAATTTTTGACTTTTTGTTGATCTTTTTTGCCGGTTCTTTTTTTCCCGTATTTGTTTGTATTATACGTAATGGGCTAACATATTTTTTTTATTTTTTTAAATTTAATTATGCTAAATAAGCCTCTGTCAGTTACAGTGCTTTTTTCAGTCAGCTACAGTGTTTTCAACCATAAGCCACGAGCTTTTCAACCGAACCAATCACCTAACAGACATCGTTCATCGATGGAAAAAAGATCAGTCCTATAAGATAAATAATTTCATCTGTTGCATTCGCAGGAGTGGGCATTCACAAGAGTGGAGATAATGGATTACATTATCGCCCATGCTGGATGGAGAAAACTTATAAAGGGACGATCCCCGTGTGAGAACGCCTCTCATGGCCGTCCTATATTGCCTTGAGAGTTGTCAGATTATGGGCCAATTCTTTTTTGCTACGGCTTATGACTTTTGAGTTGTTTGTATGAGAGATTACAGAGTAACAGAAACTCACGTACGGTTTTTACCGATATAAATGAAATCAGTCAAGTATGTACTACAATTAACTAGTAGGCCCTATCTTAAAAAAATACTCCGTTTAAAAGTTAGTTACTGTAGAAAAGCCGAAAAGCAGTTTTTAGAAGCTGAAAAAACAGGGCCATAATGAACGGTAACAAGAGCATCGCATGTAGGATTTTTTTCCATGGTACAATTGAACTGTGGAGGCCCACATCCAAGAGACAGGAGCAAATGGCAGATTTGGCACTTTTTTATTCATTTTTAAAAAGTAGCCCAAACTAGGAAATGTAGATTCTGTCTTTTTTTCATCTTTTGACTTTTCTACAGTAATTAGCTTTTAAACGAAGTGTTTTTCAAATATAGTCTACTAATTAATTATAGTATATATATTATACCGACTTTATTTATATCGATAAAAATCATACGTGAATTTTTATTATTCTGTAATCCCTCATACGAACAGCTCAAAAACTACAAACTATAACTAAAAGTTATAAATCTTAGCAAAAAGAACAGGTCCGTAGCCTATTCGGGCGCTACGACAGACAAAGCAGGCCTTCAGTGGATCCAGACCGCGGCAGGAAGGGAGCAAAAACGGCGAGACAACAGGCTTGCCTCAAACTTCCCAAATCTACCGTTTTCTCAAGAGAGAGGGGTATACAATTTGGGTGCCAGGTCCAATCCTCCTACCATACCACAGCCCATAGGCTGGTCCGGTACACGCAAGGCCCAGATAGCCCGACATGCACGCGGCCAGCAAGCAGCGCACAATTTCACAAGTCAGAAGTCCAAAAGAGCAGCAGAAAACACAAGCACATGCACATCCAAAAGAGACAGAGAAGGAAGAAGGCAGACAAGAAACACAAAGCTAGCGGCCAATCCACAAACGCCCAGGCCAGGAACACAGACACGTCTTCTGAACTAGTACAAGAGTGCTCTCTCAAAAAGAGAGGAAAAGAAAGAGAAAAATAAACTAGTGCAAGAACGTGTCCAGCTGTAGCAGTCTGTAGAAGCTTGCATGTGCCCCGGCCATTATCTTACTCCCCGTCTTCTGGAAATTTCGCATAGTTAAAACAATATTGCCAGTACTCCCATCTCTCCCTGCCTCTCGCTCGTACGCCCGCTGCTACGACCCGACTATTTTTTATTCGTTCTCCTTTAAGTGACGCTACGTGACGTAGCGACAGGGACAGAAACAAATCATCAAACCCGAGCCCAACCCGCAACGCCACCCTGCATCCGGAGCACGCAGATCACTTGCTCATTGGAGTTTGCGTAGTATTTTTTGGTAGATCATGACCATGACGTGCGGTGATCAGTGGACCAATTTTTTTCAGCTTAAGATTCTGTTCATTTCAGTTTAAATTTCTAATTTCTAGTTTATTTTTTACTACTTATAAATTTCGTCATTTTCTGATTTTTTTTAGCTGTTTTTGGAGATTTTTCGCTGGTTTTTTTTCACGTGTTCGTTTGCATTGTCCGTGATGAGTCAGTCTGTTTTTTTTATATTTTTAATTTTTTTAAAATTTAATTAGGTCAAATAAGCCACCATCAGCTAAAGTAAATTTTCAGTCAGGTACAGTAAAATTTCAGCCATAAGAGCAAGTACAATAATGCTGACTAGGTCGCCTCTAGCGAAATCCACGTCAACATAATCCTATGTGGAAGAGAGAGAAAAGAGGAGAGAGAGGCAAGCTGCCTCTTATATAAGAGCAAGTCTTATAATACAGCCTTCAGCTGGCTGTATGGATACTTACAGCCCACTTATCAGCCTACTCATATAGTAGTTACAGCCAGCTGAAGGCTGTATGATCTACCCCTTCCTCTCACAAAGTTTCTTGGTTCTTGTGCTTCAGCTGACTGTAAGCTTACAGCCCACCTCTCTTCTCTCTCCTCCTCTCTCTCCTCCACCTCAGCATACAGCCAGCTTACAGCCTCTTATAATACTTGCTCTAAGGGCATGTCCAATGATGATTTATGAGCTAGCTCTAAACATATTATTTCATATTTTAATAGAAGAGAGAGAAAAATTAGCTCTTGATCAAGAGCTAGGCTCATACACACATTCCAAGATTATATGAAGATGTCATGTGGGACTATTCATGTTATGAGCTATATGCTAAAAGTTAATATCATTGGAGAAGTTATCTTAGAGTTAGTAACTAGCTCATACCATTGTACATGCCCTAAGGGCAAGTACAATAGAAGAGGTGGCTGCCACCTCTAAGACTAGCCACATAAGCAAAAAGACTACATGTGGCTCATGTGGAGGTAGCTAATACAATGAGTAGAGTAGAGGTTACCTCTACTAAAGCACTCAAACATTTAATACTTGCATAAATATATCAGGGGTCACCTCTTGCATGAGGGGTAGTTTATCTCTCTCTCCTCGTATAATGTGCTAGAAGTCACCTCTTGCATGAGGGGCAGCTTGCTTCTCTCTCTTCTTTTCTCTCTCTTCCACTTAGGATTGTGCTGATGTGGATTTCACTAGAGGCAACCTAATCAGCACCATTGTACTTGCTCTAAGGGCATCTCCAATGGTAATAGCTAGTACTAGCTATATAGTCAGCTGACGTGGAGGTGAGAGACAAAAGCAAAGACTATTTTATACTGTTGGACTCACATGCTCCTCTCTCATGTTCTTGGACTACGTGAAATAGATCAGCTATTTGCTCGTCGCTAGTGACTACTCTCTCTCCTACTTTTTCCTTGCCACATCAGATCTAGCTAACTAAATAGCCAGCTGTTGGAGACGCCCTAAGAGGTAACATCTAGCACATCATACGAGGAGAGAGAGGCAAGCTGCCCCTCATGCAAGAGGTGACCCTTGATATATTTATGCAAGTATTAAATGTTTGAGTGCTTTAGTAGAGGTAACCTCTACTCAACTTATTGTATTAGCTACCTCCACCATGAGCCACGTGTACTCTTTTTGCTTATTTGGCTAGTCCTAGAGGTAGCAGCCACCTCTTCTATTAAACTTGCTCCAAACTACTTTTTTTCAGCCCAACCGAACGGCACTTAAGACTTACGTCTTCTTTAAATAAATAATTAAGATGATTTCTCAGCTATCGTTTTAAAAATAATTTATTAGAATAGTATTTTCAAAATAACTTATCTATTCACATTTTTAAAAGTGTTTGTGTTCATATCAAACGTACCTGAAATCATATGTCGTTGTGGAAGAAAGTCCAGCCGGTGCATCGGTGAGTGCTTGCCCAGAATAAATAATAATTGGCAGATCGCTAGAACGCGCGACGTGGAGGCGCCGGGCGCGGTCTCGTTAGCCCCGCCGCTGCATTATTCAATTGGGGGCATAGCTCTCAAAATGGCATGATGGGATCCGTGCTGGCGTGGGGTTATAGGTGCCTGCAATACAAAATGGCAGGTGATGCCATGGACGACCGGCCGAGTTTTTTACATGGCTTTTGTTGGCCGCGCTCCCATGCAACCGACGGCGTGAGCTACTATTCCTGTGCAGGAGAGAATTGACAGGCAGCCCGGCACAAATGGCTTCCATGTGGCCATCGATCGGCATGACATGTATATGGTGGAGATAAGCCTAGGATGAAGCTAGCCCTCGTGACTGCGTACATCACGCCGTTTAGTAGGACTTTAGCTCTTCCACATGCTATGGTTTTCACATTAGAGCTATTACAATACGTTTAATAAGCTCTCCCAAACGAGCTACATCTTCTCAGCTATACATCATTTTTTGGCTTGTAAGTCCCAGAAACTAACCCCTTTCTAGTTTCCACTAGCTTCTGACTATCTAAAACCTCAGCACAAAAGTGGCTTAAACTTAAAATAAGCCCAAAACGCAACCTGTCGAGAGCACGAGAGCTTAGCTTCAAAATACAAGTCCATAGGGCGAAGCTTGGCAAACAAGCCCTTGTAAAGTTTGCCGCAAACAAACCAGAAATACGACGGTGTCAAGCATGCCCTAAGAGCAACTCCAACATGGCCCCTACTTGAGCCCTCAAACCTCATATTTGAGGGATTGAGGCAAAAATAGAGGTCCAGCAGGACCCCTACTAGAGCCCTCAAATTTGAGGAGCCCCTCAAATCCCCCCTTCAACCCTCATTCCTGGGGCCTCTGGACCAAGCCCCCAAATTTCTGTTGGTTCCCCGCTGCCTCTTTCCCCATCGCCTCCCTCCCCGCCTGCCTCTTTCCCCACCGCCCTCCCTCCCCGCCCGCCTCCCTCCCCGCCGCCCTCCCTCCCCGCCCGCCTCCCTTCCCGTGCGCCTCCCTCCCCGCCAGCGTCGGTCCTAGGGTTTTGAGGGCCCTAAGGCGAACTTGTCGTGACGGGCCCATTAGACCATGTATAGAATTTTATAATATATAGGTGCTAATTTTACTTGCAAAGCGAAAACGAATCCAATAATATATTTTTAATTTAGCATGCCTGATAATTATCAACAAACAATATAGACTAAAATAACAATATATTTGTACTTCTAGAACTAATATGATTACCTTAAGGAGGAATAGAACTCCATCATATCCATTGCTTCTCATAAAATGATACTTCTTCGGGCATTTCTTGATGCAAAATCATCTAAGACGGTATTGAGATCAATAGTGTCCAAGACATCCTTCTCGATGGTGCACATAGCCAAGCCATTTAACCTTTCTTGTGACATAGTTGATCTCAAATAGTTCTTCAACAACTTCAATTTTGAGAAACTTCTTTCAGCCGAAGCTACAGTCACAGGTACAGTTAAGAGGATTTGATAGGCAACTGAAACATTTGGATAGCAATCTGCAGCCATAACAAACTCCATAATCTCAGGCGCTGACATCAAAGCATCTGGCAAAGTCACTTGCAACACCTTTAATTCTGAAAAAAAAATCATTGATCTCAACATTGGATGAGTTATCATGAGAAAATGTTTCCACAAAGACATCATGAATAGAAGCTTCTTGCACATCATCAATTGAATTTTCAGGTTGAGAGGAAGGCTGTAAATTTTCATTCTCTGTAGCATGGTCATTGGCATCAACTTCTTCTTCTTCACTTAAATTATCAATAACTTGCAGCTGCCCTTGTTCTTCAATATCAGGTGCATCTACTTCTACAGGATTATCATTAGGCACAACACTGCTCGAAGCTGAAAAAAAACTTATGTATAGCACCTTTTTGTGATTGAATAAATTGATCTTCTAGTTTTCTTCGTTTTCTTTTCTCAGCCCCCGACAAATGTTTCTTAGGTAACATTCTAAAATTCTAACACCTAAATTAGAATAAAAACACGACTATATGAGTACAGAGTACTAGAAGTCTGAAATATTGTACAAAAAATTAATTTGGATTAAAAAAGAATAAGGAAAAAATACCTAGGGCCTGGACTCTGAATCTCTGATTGAACCATCGAGTAACTGATGAACTGATCGGCTAATCGCAAATCGCAAGAACCAAGACGCCTGATTGATCGGAGTGCCGAGCGCGAGTCAAGATGTCGTCGTCGTCGGTCGTCAAGCCCTGGTCGCCGCCGCCGTGTCCGCGGACCGCGACTCCGCGCGACTCTCCCTCTCCGTCTCGCGATCGCGGACTCGCGGTGTAGGTCGCGGTCTCTGCTCGCGTGGGAAAAGAAACGAGCTCGGGACTCGATCAGGAATTCAGGAGTCGGAGTCCAACGTTTGGCCTTCTTGGGCCGGCCGGCCAGTTTTCTTCTTCTTTGGTTCTCATTATTTTGCTAATGGACTATAGGACCTGGGATTTGTATACATGGGTTTGGGCCCCTCCCTCGCCTGGGCCCTAGGCGGTCGCACCCGGTGCACCTCCCTAGGGCCGGCACTGCTCCCCGCCCGCCTCCTCCGCTTCCCCGCCCGCCCGCCTCCCTCGCCGACGCCTCCCTTCCCGCGCGCCTCCCTCGCCGACGCCTCCCTTCCCGCGCGCCTCCCTCCCCGCCCGCCTCCTCCGCTTCCCCGCCCGCCCGCCTCCCTCGCCGACGCCTCGCCCGTCGCCGACGCCGTCACCGCCACCTCGCCCCGTTCCGCTCACCCCCGCCTCGCCCGCCTCCCTCGCCGCCCGCCTCCCTTCCCGCGCGCCTCCCTCCCCGCCCGCCTCCTCCGCTTCCCCGCCTCCCTCGCCGACGCCTCCGCCTATCGCCGTCGCATGTGTCAGGGGTGGATTTGTCAAGGGTGGGTCCCATGTGTCAGTGGGTAGTGGAATGGATTTGAGGGCTTAGATTTGAGGGGTGCTATTGGAGTAGAAGCAAAAAAATTGAGCCCTCAAAAGTAGGAGGAGCCCTCAAATAAAAAGCAGGGGCTTAGATTTGAGGGCTACTGCTGGAGTTGCTCTAACCATTTCACCATTTTAGTCGAAACAAATTCAAGTAGCCCATGGACGACTTTGGACCATAGGCGAGCGAAAGTCCCGAGGTATGGGCGTTTGCCCGGATAAGACGACGACGCAGGAGGCGCGTGCGGCATGCCATTTGCTCGGACACTCCCGTGGATTCGTTCTCATCCGTCCGTTCGCGTGGGAGCGGTCCGGATTCATCCATCTTTCAGCCTCACTCCCGTGGATTCGTTCTCATCCGTCCGTTCGCGTGGGAGCGGTCCGGATTCATCCATCTTTCAGCCTCTGATTGGGCGGACCGTAACGTCTCAAGCCCTATGCGTCGTGCAGACACCGACACGTTGCGCTATCCCTGGGAAATCGGAGCCACCACTATTCTACTCCTAGAAATAAAAGCTAAACCCACGCAAACAAAGCTACACACGAAAACGACTCGTACAGAATGTGAATACGTGTAGGTTTACGAAAGAATGAGTACTATTGTGCTATCTTTGAGGTGAAACTCATAAGCACTAAAAAGATTGAAAATTTTAATAAAATACATCTATAATTTTTGTACTATATCTAGGTAAAGAATAATAAACGCAAACTTGGTTTTTTTAAGCTTGAATCTAAGTGAACAAATATGATAAATTATGGATTGTGGCTCAACAAATTTGACATGTTGAGTTAGGATCGTGTATGGATGAAGCAGTGGAATGCAATTCGGTAAGACTTTTTATTTTGAAAGGAGAAGTAGGTAATATGTTTTTTTGATGTTAACAACCCTCAAGTCCAGATGAAGCCATCTTTTGTACGAGTTAGTCATCATTGTACCCATTAATGTTTTCTACACGACTTTGTGCCTATTTATGCCATTGTACTTTTTTGTTCCCAACTTGAGTGTCTTAAAGAGTAATATGATGAAGTATGCATATTTTCAAGATAGCGATTTTCACAATTATACTACCATTATTGCCATTGCTCATGAGTTATAATTTCTTCTTACAATAGAAATAAAAATATGCCACTATTCTACGTAGAGATATGGTTTTAGTGCCACTTTACAAGATTGGTTTCCACTTTTCAAATTTCAACACCCAACTTTTCTAGCTAAATTCGATCAGTAGAAGCGACACGATCTACCAGATACATTATACCACGTGGTATTAAGTTCCATGTTTATCTTGTCATGTCTAGGATTGCTTTTGCTTACGCTACACATAATGTTCGTATATCGTATAAGCTTTGTATCTATCCATCTATGGACGCCAACAGAAACGATAACCTGCTCTGTTCTAAAGTCTTCATAGAAACTGAACTAGCCCACTGCAAGATTACCCTAGGTGAAAAAAAATATGGACACTATATTTCTCTTGCAAGTTTGAAAAGAGAAGGGTTAAGGCCTCCATTCTTCTGTAAGCTGAGGCTGTACAAGTAGAGTGCTGTGTTGCGCACCCAGATGTACGGCAGTTCGTCCGCTCGGGTGGAGCGGCCTGTGCGCGGTGCGGTGGCGTGCGTTGTCCGGCGCCGCACTAATCTAATCCCCGCGACCGATTCCGGGGCCTTGTCGTCCTCCGGCGGCGGCCACTTTAATGGCCCCGAGGCGACACCTGTCCCTTCCCGCACCTCGCCGCCGCGATCGCCTCCCTCAAAGCCGCACCTACTCCCCACCAACGCCACCCCTCCCCTGCCCTCCCCTCCGTCTCCCTTTCGTCACCCTTTTTTCTAGATTTCCTCTTGCTAATTCTGGCATAATAGCCCAACTAATCACACTCCTAGCTAGTCTCCTTCCTGTCGCTTCTGCTGCTGCTGCTGCTGCTTATAAGTCTCCCCCCTTAGCCACTCCTCGCCTTGTCCAGTTCTTCTGTGTTGGGGAAATTGTGCTGCTGCTGCGCAGTTTGGGTGAGGATTTGGGGGGAATTTGGGTGGGTTTGAGCGGAGCGGAGGGTGGGTGAGGGCTTGGTGAGGAGGGAGATGGAGATGCCGGGAGGGAGCGGCGGGCCGGCGCTGGCGCGGCAGGGATCGATCTACTCTCTGACGTTCGACGAGTTCCAGAGCTCGCTCGGCGGCGCTGGGAAGGAGTTCGGGTCCATGAACATGGACGAGCTGCTCCGCAACATCTGGACGGCCGAGGAGTCGCACGCCATAGCCGCGGCCGCGCACGCGACGGCTACGACGGCCGCGGTGGCCTACAACGTAGACGCGCAGCCGCAGCAGCCCATCCAGCGGCAGGGCTCGCTCACGCTCCCCCGCACGCTCAGCCAGAAGACGGTCGACGAGGTCTGGCGCGACATCATGGGCTTCGGCGCCAGCGACGAGGCGCCGGCGCCCCCAGCGCCCGCGCAGGCGCAGCGGCAGCCGACGCTGGGGGAGATGACGCTGGAGGAGTTCCTGGTGCGCGCCGGCGTGGCGCGGGAGGACATGGGGCAGCCCATCGTGCTGCCGGCGCAGGCGCAGGCGCTGTTCCCTCAGGGCAATGTGGTCGCGCCGGCCATGCAGCTGGGGAACGGGATGGTGCCTGGGGCCGTCGGGCAGGGGGCTGGGGGAGGGATGACGGTGGCGGCGCCAGCGACGCCGGTTGTGCTGAATGTGTTGGGGAAGGTGGAGGGCGGGGATCTCTCGTCGCTGTCGCCGGTGCCGTATCCCTTCGACAGTGCGCTGAGGGCGAGGAAGGGACCTACCGTCGAGAAGGTGGTCGAGAGGAGGCAGAGGCGCATGATAAAGAACCGTGAGTCAGCTGCCAGGTCCCGCGCGCGGAAGCAGGTGAAGCCTTTGTTCTTCAACTGCAGTGCTGAAGCTATCCATTTATCATACAGCTATCCATTTATCATACACCTTTTGCTTAATTATACTGAAATGTTATCTGAAATCGAACTCAGTGGTGCCCATATTTGGTATGCCCCTCGGTTATGTTGTACTTTATTCGCTTGATGTGATCCGCCACTTCCAGTTTAGCTGCTAGATATTAAATATATGCTTAAGTAGACACTACAAATAGCAAGTTGCGTCCTTAAATATTGTTGAACCAAAGAGGAGAAGAATCTATGCCTGAATCATCCATGGTTCAAGTTGACCCTCTCAGATTCAGAAAGACGATGGATGACTTTGTTTATTTTGGAAATGCAGTTTTGGCATTGCAGTGTTGTGGACTTCGTTTCTTCCATCTACTATTGCCATGATAGGGATAGTATGCTCATCATGGGGCGTAAAAAGAAGCTTAGCAAGACCAATGACGAGAAGTAGTTTCTGTACTTTTTTTGGTGATTTTTTGTCATAGACTTGGTGATATAGGCCTCTTTTGTGTGCATAAGTTACGCTGCCATGATGCAGTCATACTGATATATAAGCTATAAACTTCTGTTTTGCTAAAGCAACAAGCTCAAGTCTATTGGATAGCACTACTGGGTGTCTAATAGTTTGAGATGGTTCTATTTGCTATTCGAGTTTAAAACCATAACTCAATTTGTTGACACTTCAATTCTGCTCTTCTGATATATAACAGGCTTATATAATGGAGTTAGAAGCTGAGGTGGCAAAACTGAAGGAGCAGAATGAGGAATTACAGAAAAAGCAGGTATACTTGCTTTCATATAAAATTGCTGTGATGCTTGTATGCACTCTTTATGTATTTACCTTACCAATTCATGTAATCAGCTAGTGGTCCTTACATAATCTCTACACTCTGGACAATTCTAAAGTTTCTTGCCACAGTTGTCATATTTGTCTGGGAACTTGGGCTTGTCTATGTTTTTTTATGATTTTATCTGCTCTAATGATGCTTGTTGCTGGCATAGCAACGGACAGGTTGCCACAATTAGCATTTTTTAAAGTGTCTGGTCCTTGTTGTATATGTTTTGCATGGAATTAACTGACTAGAATCATTGTTGGAGACTGTGCACAAAAAATATATCCTTTTAATTTTGAACATTGATTGGGTTAAATTAATGTTGTAACATTGTTATGTTGTCTTATGCCATGTGATGTTTGCTAGTTCTGGCACATCTTCCATGCACTCAATGTTGTTCCACACATACCATATTGTATCATGGTTTTTGCAATTTAACAGAAGTAGAATTTTCCATATGTTGCACCTGGATATGTGACATTATCATCATTAGTATTTCATTCTTCAATATGTGGCATTGTAGTGTTATCACTCCTTTGATTTGAGAAAAATGAAAGAAAGTTTTAACTCCAACATGAAGTTGTGGGCTTTAGACCTCCTGGTTCCATTTCATTCATATTACCTTTGTTTATTCACTTGTTTTGCTATTAATTTTCAGGTGGAAATGCTACAGAAGCAAAAGGATGAGGTAATGGCCTTCCATTTTGTAGGAAATACTGTTGTTCTGAATAAACACTATGTTTGTTCCCATTGTTGTAGAAGTAGTACCAAGTTATCTACACCTCTTTTTATCGGCACTGCAGTTTTTTTTTTAAAAAAAATTGTTGATGTCTTCCCATAGAATGTTCATGTATTAAGTCTGTCAACATCATACTACAGGTGTGCACAATGACAGCAGTAGTCTCATGTATCTGTTTAAGAGATGAGTGCATAGCAATGTTCAAGATTTTTTTTATGTCTGCTGAACTTGTGATTGCACTTAGGCTTTGGCTGGCTGAGAGGTGGATTTCCAAAGGCAGTTTTGATAAACTAGTTTTGGATATATTAGTTATTTGGCAAATATTATGGTCAGAAAAACAAATATTTTACTATACATGGCAAATATTTTCCACAACCATGTCATCCCATGGCGTACCACGCCATAGACCAATAGCTAGCAAATGATATGGTCATTGTACCAAAAGTAGATTTTGCATTGTTGTAGCTGTCATTTGTGTGGATAAACGAAAATTGCCTTTGAAATAAATGAGGAAAATCATGATGAGGCAATTTATTGTATTTCAACTGTTGTTGGGAGGAAATGTTTTAAGTGGCTCATATTATGTTTCAGAAATCCCTTATTGTTCAACCAACCACTATCATAAATACAGATGTTGGCCATATAGTCCATGTCACTAACAATCTGGCTCCTTATCCCTTCTCATTTTTTGTTATGATGTTAGCAATGTGGGGTCGTGGTTTTGTTCAAACTCTATATGGCGATGCCATTCATTCATGATATTTGTATAAACAAATCTGATAACTAATGAACATATGCAACGCTGGCTCCCCCTGCCATTGTAGTAGAAATTTCACACAGTGAATTTCAGCTGTGACATTAGTTGGACTGTGTTTCCCTAAACATTACTAAAAAAAGCATTCCAAATCTGGCACTTTACTGTACTTTTCACTGAACGTTTTTAGTCCCCCTCCTAGTTTTAAGATGATGCATGATTTCCTTGTTCCACCTTTCATGTCATTTTTTTAGTGCTACCTAGTGCATAGTTTTGGAGAGTTTCTCTTGTTTGCTCCCAAAAAACTACCTAAACATACATGTGCTCATAAAAACGAGGAAAAACATTGGAAAACCTACATCAATCAGTACATTTATCTATTCTTTTCAATGTTGGCATTGGCAAGAAAAAGGATTAATTGATATTAGTTTCCAAGAAAGGGAAAATAAAATCATTTTTAATGACATGAAAAGATGAAAATTTCTCTTTCATTTTTGTTATTTACCTCTTTCATGTACTTTGATCATCTTTGGTGCCAAAACAGCTGCCAGTTACACCTATAAACAGGAGTCACCAGTGCCTAAACCCTAGTAGGGCCTGCTGTTGGTCCTTGACGGTTAACACTTTACACAGCCACAGCTGGTGTCAGGTGACCGGACGTGTGTCGGTTGCCAACTCTTATCTGATGGCAACTACACCTCTTTACCTTGGAGGTTCTGTTGAAGATGTGAGAAGTTCTTTTGCCATGATTTGGAGTATTACATTCCTCTAAAGAAATATTAGGAGTTTGGTTACAATGAGGCATTCGAAATAGGTTTTAGTTGGCTTGCATGACCTGTTGAAGATACCGAAGGTTCTATTGTCATTTTTTGGAAGTACGGTTTTGCTTTAGTAAACAACCCGTGTAAAATCTCACAAATTCTAAACCATCCTAAATGGTGGAGACTAAAGGGTACATGCTCAATCGTTTTGTGTTTGGAGAGAATAACCTCCAGTTATGATGGGCCTACTGTGGTGAGCACGAAGAGCAAGAGCGCCACCGCCGGCGGAACTGTGTTTAACCCGGGTGGTATTTGAATTCTTTTCTATTAAGCAATAATCTTTTTAGTCATTTCAAGTACAAATTTACCATCAAATAATGCCTTTGATATTTGTAAACTTTTCCACTGAGGTGGAGTACTGAAACAAGATACTTGGAAATATCTATGTTGCTTTAACATTTGTTAAGATAAAAGATGATATTTCGAACAAACCATGGTTGTAGTAGGATGTAGTAGACTTGAGCAAATAGCGGGTTAGGCGGATTGGGACTGGGGCTAGGCCTGGGCCTGTCACAAGCAACAGTGCTGGTTGGGCTATTCACAAATTCTTAAGGCTTTATCCAGGTCAAGTTGTTTTACTCAGGTCTAGGTTGTAATACGATGTTCCATTTTATGCAGGAAATGTCTCTAGTACCAAAACTTCCCGAGATAGTATTGCCCTGTGATCTCTAAATTTTCATATTTGAATTCTACTCTGCATATCTTTCACTAGAAGCCTATAAGTGTGGTAACATATCTGTGATACCAACAAGGCAACAGCATATTTGTCCCAACTGTCATTAAAAAATATTAATTCTTTGTGCATCATGGAGGCATTTTATTTTCAAAACAATGCTGCGGCCCTCATTTGGTCAAAAGAGTTAGACCAAATAATTGTCTTCCCTTGAAATTGGAAGGAAAGGTGTAAAACTATTCGACAGAGCTATAATTTCTGTATCTATGTGTTAAGGTAGGGTAGTCCACTTATTTATCTGCACACGGCCACTTATTTTATCTGCACACGGCCTACCTACCCTAAACCAGGTCAGGGTGTGTGCGTTTGTTAATTCCTGGTCTCCAACCACATATACTCTTTAATCTATACACATCCTGCAGAATTTTGGTTAATATTGGTGTTGTTGATATTCTCACTAGTTAGGGATCACAGATAGTAAAACCGTGCCTTAATTTTTTGAAGTTTAGGTAGTTCTTTGGTTGTGATTATCTTGGATGGAAGATTTGAACTGAGATGTATGCAATGTCCTTGACGATATCGGTCAAATTTGACCACTGTTTTATAGCTGAAGACAGCAGATCTTTGATGCTCCTTATTTTGATGTGTAGCAATTAGAAACAGGTTCTCTTCAGACACCGTTCTTTCCCTCATGGAAATTTCTTTATAAATGGATTTCGCAGGTCGTGGAGAGAATCAATCAGCAACTTGGACCAAAGGCCAAGAGATTTTGCCTGCGACGAACACTGACCGGTCCATGGTAACCTGAAGTTCGCGCTGCAATGAGCACAGACAAGGTCGTTGGCTTCCTTAGATGTGACCAGTGTATATATCAGCTGAAGTCAGAATCTCCAGTTTCCCCTGTGGATCAGAGCTTCAACTGCTACTTTTCTCCTTTGGTGATCGTTCAGTCGCGGGCCAATTGCTGGTGATATTTACTCGCTAGGTTTAGCTGCGCGATTTTCGTGCGAACAAAAGCAAACTATCTCTGTTTAACTCCGTTATCTATTGGCATGGCAAGATCGTGCATGTCATTTATGTTGTTGCTGGATGCAGCTGTGCAGCTGCTTTGTATGTTGTTGAGATTAATATCGTAGAGCATTCGGTTTCCCTGACCTGCTTGTAATGTGAGTTCAGTTACCTTTTTCTGGGCCAAGTGACTGATGAATACAGACGGCATTTAGCTTTTGTGCTTAATTAACACTTTCAAATGGAATGCCCTGTGCTTCATACCTGACAGGTGTTATCAGATATCAGAACAGTGAAAATCTGACAGCACGCTGCACCATGATGAAAGGAAAGGACATCACACATTGCATCCTCCCTAACCCTAAAAGGCTAACATACACGAACTAGTTTTGAGATAGAATGTCAGTCGGCTCCCTGGATAAACAGCTATTCGATTCCTCCTGAACCAATACAACACATGGGTGGCACACATAACAGGTCTCTGGCGCTTCGGCTCCCGTGCGGCTCTCGTATGGCGGCTGAAGCGATCTGATCAACTCGGCTTCGGCTTCTGGTTTATTTTTTACTATTTATAAGTTTCGTCTTTTTCTGAACTTTTGGCTTTTTGTTGAGCTTTTTTGCCGATTTTTTTCCTGTATTTTTTTGTATTATACGTAATGGGCTAACATATTTTTTTTATATTTTTAAATTTTTTAAATTAAATTATGTTAAATAAGCCTCTGTCAGCTACAATGCTTTTTTTCAGCCAGCTACAATATTTTCAGCTATAAGCCATGAGCTTTTCAGCCGAACCGATCACCACCACTTCTCGTCTCAATCTGGGGTTCCCCTAGGGTTTGAGAAACGGTTTTTCTACGGGTTTTCATCGTTTGTCTTATTTTCCACTTGATCACGTGCGTGTGCCGTGTTTTGTTCCTGTCCTCCTGGTTTTGGCCATTGATTCGGGGATAAACGTGGGGTGTGAGGAGGAGCTGAGAGACATGACGAGGAACTTAAATCTCTCGGGTGGAACGGAAAGGGATTTGCGTTGAGAAGAAGGGGTCAGGAGAAGGAAAATCTTCCGATCTCCTAGCAGTTGGTAAACTTTCCCCAGACAAATCGGGCTTTGTCGATGGGATTATCCAAACCCTAGGCAAGATTTGGTGTCCGGGTAAGAGAGTACAATGCAATGTTATTGGAGACTGTCGGACCCAGATTTAGCTAATGTAGAATTCTCTATGAATACCACTGCACTATTCCCTAATCAGTGGATAGTCCTTACAGATACATTACTGAATTATTTTATATAGAACATAAACCGTACCATATAATAATATTACAACAGCAGAGTTCAAATAGACCGCACCGGGTCAAGTTTATAATAGAGCCGACTAGACCAAATGATATGTTACATAAATGCAGAAGCGTAGCGGAAGCAAAAAAGGAAGACACATCTCACTACAAGCAAGCGACTGAGAAATGTTCTTGTGCAACCGATATTAACTAGAGATTCGGGTAATATTGGTGCACACAAAAACTACCTTAGTTAGCTAGACTAGGGTGAGACCTAAATTATTATAGACTAATCTACTCTCCTCCGTATTCTTCACTATCAACTCCTAGAACATCGTAGTTCTCGTAGTGCCCTTGGTCCACAGGCTCTAATGGATTTTGTGAGCGAGGGTGAGTACAAGCAACAATGCACTGCGAGCTAACACACAAAATGAAATATTTATACATACAAGGCTTAACAAGGATTGTCTCAGGTTCTTTTATTTGCTAAAAGTAATATTTTTAAATTACCGATAATTAGGAAGTCTTATGATTTAGCATTTTAACCAAACCATTTTGCTATTAAAGAAAGTGAAAATGTGCAATATTAATAACGATACAGGTTCTATCCACCATATGCTAGTTTTTTTATTATTAAGGTTACATCCACCCAACTATCAACACTGGATTACATCCACCTAGGAAAAACCAAATTCAAGGTTACATCCACCTACGGGAAACTAAATTTAAGGTTACATCCATCCAATGAGTTTTTATCCCACCTACAAAGGTTTTTGAAATAGAAACTAACTCAGTAAGTTTCCATGCTCGCCTTTGACCATGGACACGGCTGTTTAAACAGTTTATACTATGCAAAGACTGTATACTTTACCCATAACACAACCACAACACAAACACCACCACACCACAGCAAGCCCAAGTCGGCCAAAGTAGGATAGCATGAAGAGATAGGGAAAGACCCATACCTCGGCTGGCAAGGCCACGATGCTATAGCGGTGAGCCTGCGGACGACAAACGTGCATCCTTGGAGGATCGCATACTCCCCAGCATATGCCATCCACCAAGTTCCGTGACAGTGGCACAACCATTGATTTTTCTCATCTGTGCGTGTTTAGGGATTTCAAGCAAGCTAAAAATAGTGACTAAAATCAAAATATGCAATGTAGGAGAAGAGTAAACCGTTGCAAGTAGGAAGTGGAAAAGTGGCATTGGCGGAGCCGGCACCTAGGGTCGGCTGGAGGAAGGCGTAGCAGAGCTGTGGAATGTGTAGGAGCACCGTAGAAGCGTTGAGAAGCCATAAAGGTAGTAGTTGGACCGGAGTAATGGCGCTCGGCCATGGCTGAGCCAAGCTCATGTGTGCCAAGCCAGCCGTGACGCGCCCAAGACTCACCCAAGAAGCCAAACCAAATTGAAATAGAGCCAGTGAAATAGAGAGGGGAATGAAGGGGAAAACCTAGGGGAGGCACACAGGGACTCACCGATGGTGAGCCTAGGCCAGTGCACCCACGACACCGCCTGATCTAGCAAACCCTAGCCGAGGTCAACGGGGGCGAAACCCAAGAGCCGAACAGGGAATAGAGGGAGCGACGTGTGGGGATCCTCTGGGGGGAGCCATCAGAGGCGAGCCAGAGGGTGGCGGCGCGCCCGAGCACTTCCCATGGTAGTGGCATTTGGATCGGAGGAAAAGAAGAGAGAGAGGAGTGAGGGGGAAAAAAGTGATAGTGTGGTTTTGTGAGGGGAGGCTAAATGCATGCATGGGGTGTGTTGTGTGGGCATGTGTGTGTGAACGGGGGATGGTGATTGGTGTTTGGGTCTAGATCAGGTGCGGGAAATGGTGTTTGATGTTTTCTGGTGTTGGGCATTTTGCATGTGGTGTTTTGCATATGAGCGTAAGCCAAGGAGTGCATGCATAAGTTAGATGACTGCTCTTGTAGAGCTAACCATGTGGAAGGGATACCATCTGGGGTAAGCGAGGGTTTAATTAGTGACAAAAATTTTAATCGTCGGCCAATAAAACTCTAATTAATTAAAACCCGATAACATTTACCCAAAGGGGAGAAACTAACTGTATAAAAGTATGAATTGCCCAAATTATTAAGTATTTTGAAGCGTAAGTCTACTTTATATTGCAAAAGATGAACTGGCACAGACAGATGTAGTGAATCTGGTCTTGGTTGACGTCGGGATTTTCTACGACTATGAAGGCAAGCTTATTTCTTGATCATATATATAGTTATATTAAATTGTAAAAACTACATTCTTGTATCATATAATATTTATGTGCATCAAAAATATATTTCAAAATCAAATTGGATGAAAAGATGAAAGAAAGAGAAATAGAAAAAGAGCAACTCAGTTGAGAGGAGCAGCTGGGTTGTATGAGTTAATATTAGGATGGTAAAGGGTGCCCTGGTTAGAAAAGAGAGGGAATGTGGGACTTTCTACATATGACTAGAATATAAGGACCAACAAACTTTCACTCGAAAAGGGGTTTGTACTCAAAGTGCCGGCCATATTCCCATTTTTTACAGGCAGAAAATGCTACCATGTTACGTTAATAATTCTCTCCATAATGGGGTAAGAAGTATAATTAGTGGAGGAACTCAGGACCAGTAGAGAGTCCAAAAGTGGGGGATCCAAGGCGCATATATTAGCGCTGGTAGAGTGTTGGGTGAAGGGATAACTGGTCCAATTAACATCTATTTGAGGTCGGTGGGTGCCTGGTGAGGGTGAGAAACTACTTCGGATCACTGACGGAGAATACTAGGGTGGAGATTTAATAACATAACATGGGAAAACGTTCCATACTCTGAACATGGCACCGTATCAAAGAAAATATGGGATACCTAGTTTCAAGAGAGCTATGAGAAGCTATGGATACAGTAGTATAAGCCTGCATAATGCAAAATAAAATCATAAATTCATGTCTGTCTCCTAGATTGGAGGCTGTAGAGACCAGTAGGGGTCTTTTTTCTTTCTGAGTGACCAGTAGCCTTTTCATTAACTAAAATTTTCAACTTAATTTGATAAACTGGTTTCTAGAAAGGAGATGAACTAGAACTTGTGATAAAATAGAGAAGAGTAATACAATGTATTCTTGGCATTAATGCTTACACTAATACTCATTCTTGCTATTACTTTCCTTTATTAGACCCTCAGCCCGATCGGGAAATACCCTGAGTGGGACAAGGGATACGTAGGCGCCGATAAGAACACGTGGGATAGGGACAATCACGCCAAGGACCACAGTGAGGTGGACGCTCTATACAATAGTTGGAATGATTAGATGGCCGACGGGGCCGAGTCGTCGAGAGATAGAGTATAAACATCTGTATCTCCTTTGTATCAAAATAATTTGTAATTAAGACCATAGTCCAGCGTGGCAAACTACTGTATGAAAGCGTAATACCTAATTATTCTTTTGCTATGTAACTCTGGTAAAACTTATTATTCATTAGAGTAGTATTTTATGGAGCAAATGAATAATAAACCGTTACATAAGTGTTATTACCCATGGGTGGGTAACGACAAAGGCCCACAGGGCGTCTCAAGAATGAAGAAGGAAGATGGGTGGAGAGGGAAGAGGAGATGCACTAGATGATTACTAACCACTTTTATATTATTTTTTGCTCCCATGTAGGTGCAAATGTAAATCCCTTATTACAACATGTGTCTCTACGTGTGAGTAATACTATCAATGAGGAGTTGCAGACACCTTTTTCAGAAAAGGAGGTTAATGATGTCCTAGATGCAATTGGGAACCTAAAAGCGCCAGGTTAATGTGTACTCATTCTTGAGAGTGAGGCAGAGGTGGTGCCTGAGAAAATGAAGTGCCTGATCATTCTCCTCAGGCGCGGGTTGAGCGTCATGCAGTCCGTCAATCCTGATAGCCGCGCGGAGCTTCTTAGCTCCAAGCACTATCTCGACATCAGATGCCCACGTCAGATAGTTTTGGCCATGCTGGGCCAGCTCCTCGAACTCCCGGTTCGTGATGCCAGTCATCTACATGCGTATGAACGGAATAAATAAGTTTATTGCTGGTAAACATGCATGGAATAATTTACGGCGGGTAAATAAATGGTACAAAAGGTTCTAGCAATGTTTCATAATTTTCTATGCATTTTCTATAAATTTTACTGCTAATTTCAGTGATTAAAAGCAATTTAAACAATTACAATTAACCAAAACAATAAATAAATACAAATAATAATAATGGCAGAAATAAATAAGCTTCAAATGCTAAAAAATAATTCAAAATTCGGATTCCCGAGGCCCTTTTATGCTAGAATATGAATTTTTAGCGAATTCTGCAATTTCTGTGGGTCTATGTGCAAATTTTCAGTTCAGAGAAAGATTCGCACAATTTCCTAATTTTTCGAGGGGTTTTCTGCAAAATTCAGGACCCGTTCGCAAATCTGAGGACCTATTCATAATTTTTGGAATTACCGAGGCCTCTCTGCAAATTTTGGGACTCATATGCAAGTTTTAAGGGTTGATCGATAATTTCTAGAACTTGGGGGCGTTTTTGCAAAATTACCGCCTCCACCCGTCCGAGCCTTTCTTTTTTTCTTCTTCTTTTCCCCACCCCCGTCTGGCCCACTTCATCAGGCCTGCCTTCGGCCCACTCCATCGACCGGCCCACCCGTGCGGTTCAAAGAGGCGGGGTAGGGTTTCCCCTACCCCATGCACAATAGTGGCAGCGGCAGTCGGGCGAGCGGAGGCCGAGGCAGTCGGCTCAGCTTCAGGCGAGTGGCGGCGATTGGGCTAGTGGCGGCGAGCCGACCTTGACTTCGGGCCGGGTGGCGGCTCCTCGGACTTCGGCCAGGCGGCGCCCGAGCGGGCGGTCGACCTTGGCGTTCGGGCCGTATGTCGGTCAAGTGGAGCAGCGCTCGGGCGGGGCCAGCCTCGGGCGACGGTGGCTTCAGGTGCGGTTGCCGAGAGCATAGCCAAGGCCGCCTGGGGCTTCGGGCGCACATCCAGGGGCAACCAACGCTTTGGGCGCGGTGCGCAAATCCCGGCGACTACAACCCTCAAGTGGCGGCGACCGGGCGCAAAATTCGATCATCGGCGTCCGTCTTCGGGCGGCGCGTGCATGCGGGGAGCCGAAGCGGCAGCAGGCCGAGCAGCGCGCATGCGGGCGCGAGGCCGAAGCGGCGGCCTGCTTCGGGCGGAATGGCGCACACGGGTTTTGAGGCGGCGGTCGAGCTGCTGGCAGCGACAGTCATGCGGGGCGGCAACCAAGTGGTCGGCTGCGGGCCAACTACTAGCGGTGGGCCGGCGGCTGGTGGCAGGCTGGCATCAGGCCGACGGCGCTCTCGCATGCGGTGGCCATGCAGGGCCGAACCATGCATTTTCCCCTTTTTCATATTTTTCTTATCTACAATGCAATCAATATCTACCATGTGATGCAATTTACCGATCGACATTGCGCCGGCGACTTCAGGTCTGTTCGCGGTAGATTAAGGCGGATTTGCACCGTAGAAAATCAATCTAGAATGCGAAAACTGCGAATTTACAACGATCTAGATAATTCAATCTATTAGAGCTTCGATGATTACCTTCGATTCACCGGAGCGATCTCGTGCTGATAACGTGTTGAGGAACCGTCGCTGGCGACCAGTCCGATCGATTCCTCTGCTTAGAACAAATCGAATCAATCATAGAAGACAGAATAATAGATTGAAATCACACAGAGAGATAGAGAGAACTCCTAGTCTTTCTTTATTAATTTCTGATTGCATAAGTACAAAATATGCCGGTACGGCTCCCTATTTATAGTCTCTGATGAGGTGTCCACCATGGACCAGGGCTGCTAGTCCAGGTCCAGGTTTCCTAACAAGTACGTACCGTTTTTGAGACGTAAATGTGATTCCAGTGGCTGGTTTTTCTGGGACGGGGCAGGCAATGATTTCGTGAATTTTTTGTACGGATAATCCATTTTTTATTCGCAAATATATAAATATACCTGCAGGAAATTTTTTTACAAAAATAGGATTCAGTCGCCCCCCCCATTGGGCGACTGCCGCCTTTCGCCCAACCGGGAGGCGACAAAATTTCTATCGCTTTACGTTCGAGCGACTGCAACCAGTCGCTTTCCTATTGGGCGACTGTCATGCAGTCGCCCAATGGAGGGGCGACTTTACTTAGTCCCCGTGATTTTTTAGAGTTTTGTCAATTTTGTAGTTTTAAACTGGAAAAAAATTTGGTATAGTTGTAATAAAAGTTTATGTTTATTGTATGTTGTAGGTGCATTAAAAATTTTGGAATTTTTTTAAGAACAATTGACTGTAGAACGTTTGATATATACATTGGTAAGTGATATTTTCATGTTACTGAGAATTAGTTTACGAAGAGAACTGGTATGTTAATATTGTTAAATGACTTGCTATCTGAATCATTGAATGTGAACAGACGAGATAATAACCTTTTGTGAATAGAAATAAACTTCATAATACAGTTGGGAGTAACATGCCACGTACAATTTTATTACATGCATAACATATAGCATGATATGCGACTAACCCACCCAACTGCTCGTACCACCTACTGTGTGGACCGGGGCCACTTTCCCTTCCTCGCCCGCTCGGCGTTGAACTCCTCCGCGGCCTCTTTTGCCTTAGCCGCAATTTCCCTCTTTCTCTCGCGCTCCCTCTCGCGAGCCTCCCGCTCCCTACGGGTGCACGCTTCGAGATGAGCTTGCATCTCGCGTTGTATACGCAGGGTGTGCTCGTTCTTGCGGCGCTCCTCCTCCAGCAACTCCTCCTTTGTGATATTCCATTCCTCGAAGTCGAGGGTCCATTGGTCCGCAGGGTGGATCTCAAGATCGATCCATTTGCGGTAGCCTCATAGGGGCTCCAGAGACTGTAAATAAAGGAGAGATATTGTTAGTGCGTGTTGTGAAGGAGAAAAGGTAGGGGGGAATGGTGCATGTGGTCGTTACCGGCTGCCGATAGGTTGCGGTGTCAAAACGGCGGTTGGGGTAGTTACTGGAGTAGTTTGCGCAACCCCAGTAACGCATACGTAGACTGATCCGGTGCTTAGACTTGAAGAACTTGCACACGTCCCCGCACCAACAAAGGGGAGGTGTCTCCCCCTCAGGTGGTAGTTGTGGCGAACGCTCGGTCGGGACGTCCGGGATGGGGTTGTTGCTACGTGGGCGCTCTTTGGGGGACCTTTCATCGTAGCACGATGGGCTTGTTCTACCCGGGCCTGTATAGCCCTTATTTTCTCATCGCGGGCGACATCGCGGGCGGCAGCTGACCGTGCTATGTCACGGGTCTCCTTCCAATCCTTCACCATCTTGTTCCATTGCTTCTTCTTGCCTTTGTCCATCCCGGTGGGGTGAGGGAAGCGCGGTGTTGTATGGGGTTTGGATGTGCAATGTTTGCTGGGAAATGGAATGCACACCAATTTATAGGGTCCGTTTTCTCTCTACTCCTACGTGTAAAGTTGGTCCGCGTGGTCGTAGCAGTGAGGAAAGCTGCCCTATTTTGTCATCTCACTGAGCAAAGCTGACCTCTTTTTGTCATGTCATGTCACTGAGCAAAGCTGACCTCTTTTGTCATGTGTGTGCAGAAAGCAGCCCTGTTTTGTCATCTCTCTGCGCAAAGCTGCCCTCTTTTGTCATCTCACTAAGCAAAGCTGCCTTCTCTTGTCATGTCACTGCGCAAAACTGCCCTCTTTTGTCATCTCACTGAGCAAAGTTGCCCTCTCTTGTCATGTGTGTGCAGAAAGCAGCCCTGTTTTGTCATCTCTCTGCGCAAAGCTGTCCTCTCTTGTCATCTCACTGAGCAAAACTGTCCTCTCTTGTCATGTCATTGCGCAAAGCTGCCCTCTTTTGTCATCTCTCTGCTCAAAGCTGTCCTCTTATGGCACGTCACCGCGCAAGTTCTCTCGTTTGGTATAAATAGCACGGTTGGGGTCTCATGACATTGTAGACAGAGAACACTGTAAATCGAACAAAAAAATATCATCTCTTTCGTGGTGGAAAATACCATGTCGGAAGATGAGGGGCCAGTCGATTTTGGGTCACCGAAGGAAGACCTTCCCTTGGAAAGGAGGGAGATCTTTGGTCCACACTACCGCTTGATACCAAGCCGGCGTACTCAACCAGCGTGGTCAAAATGCAGACACAATGAGTACGCGGTCGTGCAGGCCCTGGATGGCTCGTTCGATGGCGGGCGTCGTTTCTTCCGATGCCCACGCTGCGGGGTACAAATTAGTAATAGTACATTAGTTGTTATTGCTTATGGACCCTCCATGTTTACCGTCCTTTCCTGCAGATGGCGAAATGCGACTTCTCCCGGTGGATCGACCCTCCTCATGAATGGTATATTTGCTGTTATGTGGATACATTATGGGATCGAGTCTTGGAGTTGCAGGACCGAATCGAGACTTTCAGTGAGGAGAACAACGACCTCCGCCAACAGATTCAACGCGAGAGGGGAACGAGGAGGTCGTGAACATAGGAAGCTCTTATGATCCCACATGTTGCTGCGCGAACCCGAGCTGCATATGTGCGTGCCACTACCACGACGGCCAGCCACGTCTGAGACGGCCCCCTCAGCAATTCTCCATGTGGGTGCCATGAGGCTCTTTTGGCATATAGGCAACGAGGGGTATGGTTGTGTCGTATTTTAGTTCTTGGTTGTCGTGTTGTGTTGATGGTGTGGCGCTGGGCCTGTTGTCGTGATTTAAATTCTTGGTTGTAGTACTTCCATATGTTCTGTATGTGCAATGTATGTGTTGTTCTCCATGTGGGTGCTATCGCATTTTAACGAACAGCAAATACATCTAGTAAGTAAGCAATACTAAGCTACCAGCACAACACCAACTACATTACAGAAAAGAGATGTAACATACAAGTTTTACAAATGGTACATGAAATTTAGCATGCATTGCAACTACTAATCAGGACATGCATTGCATCGTCTAGCTGTGTGCCCCTCCTGACCGAATCGCCCACAACGTGCACCAGATGTTCCAGCTTGTGATTCGTCCATGTCATTTCTAATACGTCGGCTCTGTCGCCGACCCTTCCCACCCTTCATCATGTTAATATTTGGAACCCAGGTCCTCGCTGAAATGTCCAAAGTGGCGAAGTTTCCCACCACCCTGAACCCCCGGAGCTCCCCACACCAAGCTTGCAGTATTCTCTCCTTGAAAAAGTACTCAGACATGAAGTTGGAAGGATCCATACCCACGGTTCCGCATGCAGCGAGGACATGAGAGCATGGCTTGTGTAACAACTTAAGCTTGTTGCATGTGCAACTAGGTTCGCTTGCATGATCTCCAAGGCATACTTCGTGAGTAATAAGTGAACGAGATGTCCCAAATCCGGCTCTGTCACGGAGTATCACCTCGAAACGATGCTCCCTGTTGCCCATGACATGCACTGTGTGCAATTGACCCTTCTGTGCCTTCGTCTCCATGTACGTAGTAATTTTTGACGAATACAGGGCTCCGGGATTGGCCGCATGAAGTGCGGCACTCGCGTGCCTCTCTTTGATTTAGCGGATTGTGCTGTGAAGAACACCTTCCATGATGGCGACAAGGGGCTGAGAACAGAGATCCCTGAGAACCCAATTGTAGACCTCGGCAAGGTTAGTTGTCATTATTTCGTACCTTGCGCCATCCGTGTTGTGCAACAGCGACCACTTCTCCAATGATTTCCCCTCGATCCACTGCGAGAAGCACTTGATGTTTCATGAGCTTCTCCTTCTTAGACCACTTCGGTTAGGCTCATCGATTGCTGGCAAGCATTGCGGTTGTGCCACCCCAGGAGTGACCGGCCCTTTGCTCCTCTCTTCGACGTTCTTTCTGGTGTGCTCATCCAACAACCCCCATAAAGAATCAAATTTTCTTTGCTGGTTCTGCCTAGCCAGCCTCTTGAATAGCTTCATCAAAGACTGTTTCGGGAATTGCTTGAAAAAGTTTGCCCCTAAGTGACGACTGCATCACCGGTTCCTCATGTCCGGTCAATGAAAGGTCTCCTCAGGGTCTTCTTGAAGTTTTCGTATCGCCTTTATAATACCGACGTGGCGATCATGGATTACGCACACACCAGGACGGGTGCCTACAACTCCAGCCCTCACATGTCTGAGAAACCACAGCCAGCTCTCATAATTCTCACTCTCCACAATTACAATGGCCAGCGGCAGTATTTGATTGTTACCGTCAACGCCTATAGCCGTCAGGAGCTGCCCTTTGTATTCGCCTGTCAAGAAAGTCCCATCTACTGAGATCACTGGCAGCATGTGCCTGAATGCTTCAATGCTAGCACCAAATGCAAACAATACTCTCTGCAACACTGCAAATCCCGGTGGACTTATGGACGGCTTGTTGTGCACGGCGATGTACATGCCCGGGTTCCTTTGCTGCAACACCTTAAGCATACGAGGAAGGTTGTCGTACGCCGCCTCGAAAGTGTCAAAACGTTTTTCCAACGCCTTTTGCTTTGCACGCCACACCTTCGTGTAGCTAATCTTATATTTGAATTTATTCTCGATAGCTACCACAATATGCGTGACCGCAATATCTTTCTTCTCCACTATCTCCCCATACATCAAATTGGCTATAAATCCGGACGTCAGGTTAAGATGCCTCGCTAAGACAGTGTTTAGAATGCAGAAGTGCGGCTCCACCTTGGACACAATCCAGTGAGTCTCATACTTGGGTCTACGTGCGTGCACCCTCCAAGGACAACCAGCCTGCTCGCACTTCAGAGTGTACTGCTCCTGGCTTGATTTGACGACGCGAAATGTCCGCTGCATTGAAAGGGCCCAAAACTTGATGGCATCCTGCAGCGCTTCCTTGTCAGCAAACATAGTATGCAACCGAACCTCTGTCTCATGATACTCCCAAGGTGATTCATGCTCATCATGTGCGGAAACACCCTTCGCATTAAAGCGGTTCCATTCCTGGGGGATAGAAACTTCTTCATCATCAAAACTGTCCTCCTCGTCGTCCTCTGCAGCTTGCTCTTCATCCCATGCCCTCTGGTCATCAGATTCCATCTGCTGCGCGATATACTCATTATGCTCTCCTTCATCAGCTTGTCCAATTCCCTCTCTATAGCTTGACGGCTGTAACTCTCCTCCATGTACCGCATTGCCTGCATCACGAGCAACTTCATCAGCTCCGCCAACGCGCGGTCCGCCCGAGCTGCTAGCACCTCCCGAAGCATAGGCGGACGCACGAGTTTGCGCAGCTGTTTGTAGTGAGCACGGTTGCACAAGCAAGACACACTCGTCCTCCAACTCTGTCCTCCTCTCCTTCTCTTCTCCCCTCCTTTTCTTCCACTCCTCCCTCTCTTCTCCCCCTCCTTTACTTCCCCTTCCTCCTCTCCTCTTCTTCTCTCGCACAATGAGTGCCCCTTCCTCCTCTCCTCTTCTTCTCTCGTTTCTTCTCTATGCGCAGAATGAGGGCAAAAAGTGGTAGGTGGTAGTGGGCGGCCGACTGTGCTCTAATAAATTACCCCCTGTCGCCCTACCGTTAGGCGACTGGAATTCCAGTCGCCCAGCCGTACAGCGACTACAATAAGTTGCCCAACGCTCAGGCGATACCATTGATTCACTCAACGGTTCCCACATTCCCTAAATGTCGCCTCCCGGTTGGGCGAAAGGCGGTAGTCGCCCAATGAGGGGGCGACTGAAGCCTATTTTTGTAAAATTTTTTTTGCAGATATATTTATGTATTTTCGAATAAAAAATAGATTATCCGTACAAAAAAATTCATGATTTCGTCGCGGTTGCGAGCAGCGGGGGCTGGACTAGGGATGGCAATTGTGCCCGTTTACCCGTGTACCCGTGGGTAAATACCCTAATAGAGTCGGGTATGGGGTGCATTCTTTACCCACGGGTAGGAAAATGGGGAAAAATCTCTGCCCATCGGGTAAACGGGTACGGGTATGGGTTAGCTCTACCCGTACCCGTCTCGCCCGTTTACCCGTGAAATAGACTGACAAGTGGGCCCCTAAAATAAAAAACCCTAAGTCTCTAACTCTCCCCGCCACACGCCCAGAAGCTTCTTCGCCCGCCGCCCCCCTCGGCCCCTCTCGCACTCTCCTCCTTCGCTCAGATCCCCTCATGCCCGCCTCCTCGCTCGCCTCGCCCGCCGCCCTGCGCCCCGCTCGCCTCAGCGCCTCCGCCTCGCCCAGATCCGCCGCCTCCGCCCCCCACCCGGCCGCCGGCCTCCTCCTCCGCCCCAGATCCGTCTCCTCCTCGTCGCTCGCCTCGCCCACCGCCCTGCGCCCCGCTCGCCGCAGCGCCTCCGCCTCGCCGAGGTCCGCCGCCTCCGCCCCCCACCCGGCCGCCGGCCACCTCCTCCGCCCCAGATCCGTCTCCTCCTCCTCCTCGCTCGCCTCGCCCGCCGCCCTGCGCCCCGCTCACCTCAGCGCCTTCGCCTCGCCCAGATCCGTCGCCTCTGCCCCCACCCGGCCGCCAGCCTCCTCCTCGCTCGCCTCGCCCGCCGGCATCGCTGAGGGGCTCGCGCGGCGGGGCCACCGCGCCGTAACCTTCGACATGCGCGGCGTCAGGCGGTCCACCGGCCACGCCTCCCTCACGGGCTCCTCGGAGGTCGGGGACGTTCCTCCAATCGCCGCTCCTCGCCGCCCCTCCAATCGCCGCCCCTCGTTCCGCCGCCCCTCGTCGTCCAGGTCCGGCCGGCTGTCGTCCAGATCAGGCCGCCCCTCCAGTCGCCGCTCCTCACCACCCCTCCAGTCGGCGCTCCTCGCCGGCCCTCCGCTGTCAGCAAAACTCAGGTGAGCCTCCTCCGGTCCTCCCTCTTTTCTTCCTCATCGCCGATTCTCTAGCCACGGCACATCAAGGAGAGAGTTCAAGGATATATATGTTGTTTTTGAAATCATGGAGTCTGATTTGCACCAAGCTTGCCGTGAGAAATGCTCCATTTACTGTGTAATTGTGTTCATTGTGTAATGTTATTCTACAACAATTCATTGCGTTCACTGTGTTCATTGTGTTCACTGAGTGATACAGATGTCATTAGACAACAATTCAAACTATTACTCTAGTAGCTGATTTTGCTGTAATGTTTGTGCCTGCACTTATGAAATATATGGAATTGTGGATTACTCTTATGCAATAGTAACTGTTCAGTGTATTACTCATAAAACTCTCTGGAAACTCAGTGTAATGTCATTTGCTGTAGAGTTTCTGAAATCTGAATATGTGAATTTGTGATGCATTGGTGATGTTAAATGTGAATATGTGATGTACTCAGTTCGCGGGTAAACGGGTATGCCCGCGGGTGATGGGTACCCGCGGGCGACGGGTATGGGCGGGGTTTATTACCCGCGGGCGGGTATGGGTATGCCCGTGGGCGAAAATTGGGGTCGCGGGTACGGGTATGGGTGAGCACTACCCGTACCCGCCGCGCCCGATTGCCATCCCTAGGCTGGACAGATCTGCGCGCGAGCTACCGGTTGGGCCGGGACCGGACTACGGCTCCACCGTTTGGATGGTTACTCGTGCCTTGCCGGTGTTTACGCGGCGCCGACTAGTCGCGCATCTAAAGCTGGCGCGGGTACAGACTACACAGAAACACAGCGCAAAAGCCACCGTTGTGACTCCTATGCTCCGGCGCACATCTTGATTCTGGCCAGGTCACCGTTGATGGATCTCGCCACCATAATGTGTCGTGCGTTTCATCCATATTTACAACTGGTTCGTCATCGCTATTTCCTGATGTATTACTGAAGAGAATCTTGTGACATGATCCAGGTCCTCTTCTCTTCGACTTCTAAAACCGTTTATTACAGTAATTAACTTTTAAATATAATATTTTTTGTAAAATAGAGTCTAAAAATCAATTATAATACATATTACAATAACTTTATTTATATCGATTAAAATCATACCTGAGTCGCTAACTCTCTATACACTCTCGCTAACAGCCAAATCCCAAAAGCAGCAGCTGAAAAACATGAATCACCCAAAAAGAACAAACCGGTTCCTTCCACGCTACTCGAGGTAGAGCTTCCGTCATGATACGTTTAGGCCTTAAGAGCGTTGATGAACATTGAGTAGGATCTCCTGTTAGTCATTACGGCCAGGGGCGGCTACCCAGGCTCGCCGGGAGTGGGTGTTTATAACTACAGTGGCGGTGTTCTTATCTCACCGATGAACAGTACAGTAGATTTGCCTAGACTCTAAATTTTTTTTAGCTCCGTCATTAATTACGAAATCGTTTTTCTATCTCTCTAAAAAAAGCAAATCACTCAAAAAATCATATAAAATCTTGGATTAACATGTAGTGAGCCACAATGACATACATGAATGCACGTTTTGTTCGATCTTCTTGAAAGACATACTACAGTACACCTAGCTGTAGACATATATATTTCTTGTAAACTAACAAGGACTCTTCAACTATAGTCTACCTGAGCTTTAATTTTTCTAGAAACTTTGTGCGAAATTTGAACAGTCGTGCACAGACAGAGCAGATGCAACTGATCTGAATAATCAAACGCAGGTGCAATTATGCAGAGAATTCGGCTGCTGTTCTTCCGTTCAAGTTCTAAGGGCATTCCTATCAGCCTATTACTAAATCTTGTTATTAAAGGAGAAAAATGGATAAACGAGATTTTAGATACAAATACTCTAATAACTTATACTACTGCTTGTTTATAAGGACCACATAATGAATTAATTATTGTATAGGGACTCACCTGTCATCTTCCATTCTTCATTCTTTTCCCGTCTCCCGTTTTCCCACCCGCCATTCCATTTTCTTGGTCTAAGTGTCTACCTTATAAAAATATATACAATGATGAGACATTAGCGGTCTATTAAGTCTCATCATATATGATACAAGATAATATAGAGAAGATAGAGAGAGCATATATAATTAGAACTTCTTTCATGCAGTAGTTAACTATAATATAAAAAAATAAGATATATTGTATATGTAGAAATTATCTATATAAACGGATAAAAAATTATTTATTATAGAAACTATCTTTAATATTGTCTATAGATAACATAAAAAATATTATAGAGTGAGTTTTTTTGGGCTGATAGTTTATGGCTTAAATATTTAAATTCTGACTATTCACGAGAGGCAATACGAATAGAAAAATAGTCCCATGCGATTTTGGCTGGTACAACTAAACTCAGTACACTTTTCACTATTATTTTCTATTGATCTCGTCTAAAAATACACCGTTTAAAAGTTAGTTATTATAAATAGTATAAGAATAAGTTAACTTTAAAAAAAACCCGGCCGATAGTTCTTCCTCTTCCACCTAAATAATGATATGACATGGCTTTAAACCAGCAAAGCCCTAACCATCGGATAGGCCCGGGCCTCCAGGCCCTCCACCCAGCGTGGCTTCCCGGGCCGTGCGGCGTGCCTGCTGGAATTGTACTGCCGCTTCGTTGCCTTGCCTTCCTCTTCCCGCAATTAGTACTCCTTCCTCCCCACGCGAACCAACCAGACTTCCAGCCTGCTGCATCTCCTCTCCAATTCTGCTACTCCCGAGTGCGAAGTCTCGACCGCCGGCTCAGATGGACAGCAGCCTCAAGTCCGCGAAGCTCCTGGAGCAGATGCGCCTGCACCTGGCCACCGACGCCGGCAAGGAGCTCACCAAGAAGGTCGCCCTCGTCTACCAGCTCAACATCGCCCCCAAGGTTTGGTCCCCCCTCCTCCTCGAATCGCCCCCCTCATCTCTGTCGTTCTTGCCTAGATTGGGTGAAATCCCCCACGGATCAGCATCGATACTTCTTGATCTCTGTTTGGTGTCTACGCTTCGCAGAAGCTCGGCGTTGACGAGGAGATCTTCGTGGTCGACCTCAAGAAGGGCGAGGTCACCAAAGGTCTCTCCTTTACCTCTTTTACTCTTGATTTCGGCTACCTGGTATTAGTGTCCTGAAAGATTTGGTTCTAATGTGTAGGACCGTACGAGGGGAAGCCGGATGCGACCTTCTCCTTCACGGATGGGGACTTCCTTGCTATCGCAAGCGGGAAGATGAACCCGCAGATTGCGTTCATTCGGTGAGGAGAATAACAAACTTTTCTTGTGTTTTTCTTTCAAATTTAGGATTTTTTGGTAGAAGTTTTTTGGGCCGATGTGTTCTTTTCATGTGCAGAGGAGCGATGAAGATCAAGGGAAGCATAAGCGCAGCGCAGAAGTTTACCCCGGATATCTTCCCCAAGCCATCCAAGCTGTGAAGGTTAAACTGTATTATTTGGGTGCGGTTGGATAATAAGGGTCGTAAGTTGCAACCATTGTGTTTCTGATAGGATGAATGGAATACATGAACAACACTCGAGTGCCTGATGTTATCAGTGGAATTTGGATAATGCCATGGTTAATGTTTCACTTAAATTGAATTCAGTGTTTTGTGTCTCGTGATATTGTTCTACTTTTCTTCTTCATTAGGCTATATGATCTGATGCTTGTTGATGTTTCTTGAGGAATATACTCACTACAGGTGATAATATGGCGTTGATGTCCCTTTTGCATAGTTAGATTGGGTAGCAGTTTGGCATTTTGTGCTGAACTGCGATGCACTGCATAGGGCTGTGGAGTTTAGTTAGTTATATGATGTCAGCCTAGTTTAGTAGAATGTTTCTGTTATGGCTCTAAAAGAGACATTGTTGAGTTAATATTTCCAGAATAGTAAAATTAGATCGCTTTGGAAAATTTGGGTGCTTCAGATAAAAACTGCTTCCCCAGGTCATCGAAGTTATGAAAGTTGGAATAGATTGTACACTAATTTGGTTGTGGTTGCATAATAAAGGTTGGAACCATGTGTATCAGTTAGCATGAGTGGAATAGATGAATAGGACACATGAATCTGATGTTATCGATGGAATTGGGATAATGATATGGTTAATGTTGCCATTTCAACCGAATTCTTTGATTCATTTTGATCAGGTTATATGATCTGATGATGATTGATATTTCTTGATGAATCATGCTGTGATAGTATATGTGGATGAATAGTTTGGGTTTAAATTTCTGAATATATATTGAAATTAAGCTTGTCTTTTTGTGAGAGTGAGATCAAACTTGTTTGAGAAGCCATTTCAAGTATATCTTGTTAACTTAATGGCAGCTTTATACTCAAGTCCTCTTAAGCTGACTCAAACTCGTGTTGACCAGTCTTTCTCCTGTTTTGGCAGCCAACAATTTGGTCTTAACATGTAAGCATTTTCCTAACATGCTATTGTGTAAGATGGAGGAGATAGGCACTAGGATATACTATCCTACAATTTCATCTAGTGACTATATTGGGACAGAAGAAACATAAAAGAAAAATGTGAAACTCTCAGTGACAAATTTGAACAATGCACGATGATAAATTTATTACAATTTGCCTTTCTTGGTTTGGATTGTATCAATAGATCTAAGAGCTGTTAGTTCGTGGAGTTGTAGATTGCTTTACTGCATATACATTTTCTTTCAGATTCTTTACGAAATTTGGTGGGAAGGTTGATTACTCTTATGCCTTGTTCGAGATTCATGTAAGGGCGAAAACATTTCCTTCCTTTTACTCGACCGATCTATGATCTCACCAATTAAGCAGCAGATGTGAGTTTATCTCCAGTTTTTATGAACCACCATTATCTCACCATGAATACTGTATTCATGCATCTTCAGCGACTGAAGGAATTCTATTTCGCTAGATCTGTAGTACAGGGTTTCTTCTGCTCTCTTTAGCTCTAGCTGGATTGCAATTATTGCTATTGAACAGTAGAAATCGTGCCCATCCATTATCCATATCCGTCTGGAATGGGACTTTCAGATTGCGCGAACAGTGTGCTTGATGCCGCTTGTACATTACCGCTGAGATGTGATTTTACCTGGCAAGCTGCAGTCATTGGATACAGAAGCTGCCTCTTTGAAATTCCTTAGGAACTCCATTAATTTAGATCCAGGAGTCTTTCCTCGCAGTCAGAACCAAACATGCGACATGAGCCTTGCATGTGCCATGCGTTTAACTTCAGTATGTACTGCCCGATGCTGCATTGAAGAATTTTCAGTGTCTGGAGTAGTATCAGTAAACAATGCATGGGAAATAACCTGTCCTTTAACTGTACTGCCTCGCTTCGTTGATTTAACAATTACTTAGGTCGTTCTCTCTTCTCTGCACTGACGACTTGTTAATGCCTGGTACCTTGTGCTGCTCCTTGAATTTACCTACTGATGCTTTACGACATGCTTATTGTGCTCTGCTTAGGAGGTTGCTCATTTGCTACTCGACCTCGACAAGATATTACTCATCTGCTCCCTTTGGTTGCTTCAGAGTTAGGATGAGAAGTCCTTCGCTTCTCTCCCTATGGGTGAAAACCACATAATTTACGGCACAAATGGCTCTCCGTAAGGGTGAAATCCACATATTTTAAGGCACAATTGGAGGTCTGATTTTTAACTGGTAATTCCAACCGTGTGTCACCCATGTCATCTGGTTAAACGCTACGCTTCTAGTCTCGTATAGGTGAGTTTATTTGTGGATTAAAGGGTTTCTTCTTTTCAGCTTGTAAAAGTTGTTTTTTGGCTTTTCTATAGTAATCAGCTTTCAAATAAAACACCTTTTTAAAACCAATCGCCTTTGATACTTGGTCGTCTCAGATTGCCTGTTGTACTAGGACGTCTATGACCGCTCGTTGTGCTCAATCGACCCCCATGCTTTTGACCGCTCACCACGTTCGGATGTCACCGGCCGCCTCCCGTACTCGATCGCCTACGACCACCATTGGTACTTGGTCGCTTATGACGCTGTACTAGGATGTCTATGACCACTTGTTGTGCTCGGTCAACCCCGACACTTTTGACCGCTCACTATGTTCGGACATCACCAACCGCCTCCCATACTTGGTTGCCTATGACCGCCTTTGGTACTCGATCGCTTATGACTGGTCGCTATGTTTGGACGTCGCCGATCGCCTATGATATTTGATCGCTTACAACCGCTCGCTATGCTCGGACGTCGTCTATCGCCTTTGATACTCTGTCGGTTACGACCGTCAGTTGTTCTCGGTCACTTATGACTGCCTCTTGTGATTGTCGCTTATGACAGCCGGCTATGCTTGGTCATCTATGATTGCCCATTGTGTTTAGATGTCTCTGACCGCCTACCGTACTTGGTCACTTATGAACATCCGCCGTGATCAGACGTCGCAGACCATCTTGGATACTCGATAGTTTACAACCATCGGTTGTGCTCGGACGTCGCTGACCACCTTCCATACCTGGTCGCTTACGGCCGCCTTCAGTGCTTGGTCACTTATTACCGTCCCCTATACCCAGGTGCTATTGATCGCCCACTATACCCAGACGCCATCAACCGCTTGCCATAGTCGGTCGCTTTTGTCCACTATACACCTGGACACCTACGACTGCTTGTCATACACGAGTGCTTCTGACTGCTTGTCGAAGTCGGACACCTCTGACTACGTATCGTACACGAGTGCCTCCGACCACTTGTCGAATATGGATGCCTCGGATGGCTTTTCAAACTCAGGTACCTCCGACCGCTTGTCATACTCGGACGCCCTCGACCGACTTTGATACTTAGTCACTCACGGCCGCTCATCGTACTCGAGCATCATCGACTGTCTTTGATACTCGTATGCCTTCGACTAGTTTTGAAACTTGGTCTTTTATGGCCGCCTACTGTACTCGGGCGTTGTCGACCGTCCTCAATACACGATTGCTTACAACCACTCACCGTACTCGAGCGTCGTCAATCACTTTTGATACATGGTCAACTTTGAGCGCCCATTGTACTCTTGCGCCTTTGCCCCCCCCCAATTACTCGTACACCTGTCGACCACCTGTGGTACTTGGACAAGGTGTTCTACAGTAACCGATCTGACTACCGACTATGACCGATGGTCGATGGCTTCTGACTACCAGTAGATCGATGGTCGAGGGTTTCCAACTACCGGCTACGACTGATGGTCGATGGCTTTTGAGTATCGGTTATGAAGGATGGTCGATAGCTTCTGACTATCAGTTACGACCAATGGTCGATGGCTTTCGACTACCAGCTACAAAGGATGGTCAATGGCTTTTGACTACTGGTTATGACTGGTGGTCGATGGCTTCCAACTTACAACTGTGATCGATAGTCGATGGCTTTCGAATAGCGACCACGAGCGAGGGTCAATGGCTTTCGACCACGGACTACGTCCGATGGCTTTTGACCACAGATGACCTCTGATAGCTTTCGACCACGATGGATTTTGACCACATACGACTTCCAATGGCTTTTGACCACGATGGCTTTCGACCATGGATGACATTTGATGGCTTTCGACCATGGACGACGTCCGATGGCTTTCAACCATGATGGTTTTCGACCACAGACAACGTCCGATGGCTTTTGACCACGGATGACTTCCAATGGCTTTCGAGTATGATGGATTTTGACCATGGACGATTTCCAATGGCTTTCAACCACGATGGCTTTCGATCATGATGGCTTTCGACCACGAACGACATTTGATAGCTTTTGATCATGATGGATTTCGACCACGGACAACCTTCGATGGTTTTCGATCATGATGGATTTTGACCACGAACGACTTTCGACCACAGACAACTTCTAATGGATTTCGACCACGGATGACTTCCGATGGCCGAAGGCCTAAAAACTATTCTATTCTAAAGTGGAGAAAGCGGAACCTTTCTTTCCCAGAGCGCTGTAAGCCCTTCTGTCCCGCTTTGGGCCTTCTACTTTCGACCACGGATGACTTCCGATGGCTTTCGACCATGATGGCTGTCGACCACGGACAACTTCTAATGGCTTTCGACTACCGATAACTCTCGAATGTCGATGGCTTCTGGCTTCTGAGGAGTCTTTCCTAACGATCACTTTCAACCATGTTGATACTACACCCTGGCATTCTGCTATATTAAAAGTAAGGATGTTTGCCCTTACAGCACCTGAGATTTGGCTAGGTGAGTCTGCACTGCAGTGGGTTCCTTCCTGTTGGTCACTTTTGACCACTTTGACATCTGACCCAGGCGTTCTGCTCTGCTAGCCTCACCACCCGAATTAAGTACGTCTACTACACTGATTCTGCTACTGTATCATCAGATCAGTCATACTTGACGTGAATCATGCACCTTTTAACCACCTTAATTTTATGTGTCATTTGATACCGATGAGATCGAATGGCATAGGTCAGCGTGGCCAGTGCAAAAACTACGCTATCAACGGCCCCATAGACCGATGAGGCCATTGATCATGCCAACGCCTATATCTACATCAATTATTCAACATATACATGGAGAACGTGAAGCAAAGACTGAAGACGATGACCAATGCACAGCTTAATCGAAGGTATTCTGTGGGTTTACCCTATGGATGTCATTAACCGAGAGCCTTCTGAGGCCCCGAGAACTAGGAGATCACATCACCTACGTCAGATCTGCTATGCAAAGCAGGCTATAGAGCGCATATATATAATGGAAACTTGTAATTTGATTATTATCAAATGAATGAATAAAATATATGTTTCCCTATCTTTTCTTGTTTTTATTTATTTTCATGTACTTTAGTACACTGGCACATCCACACCTTATACATCGAGGCAAGAAATCTGAGAACGATTTCTCATGTCAAACAAAATGGCACACTTGGTGGGACATGGTTCTCCTCCCATCTTTGCTGCGCATCAATGGTCAGATTCATCTTCAACTGGTTCTCCAACATGCAACATGGTGATGATGATATTTGGTGCTGTTTTCACTAAGAGTTCCTATTTTGATGAAGAATCCTTCTCCACCAATAACTGCCTGATGCCCCTTATGATCCAATTTGGGTCATTCCCGTCGATTAAGGTTTTTGATTATGGTTCAAAAAATGTGTCTCCATCAAGCATGGGAGTTGACACGACTCCAAGTTATCAAATATAATAAGGCCTGCAAGTGTGCAATGGTCAAGTAAGAAACAATGTGCCTCATCTCGCAAGGCCAAGAAGAGTATACCTTAAAGTAATATTTAGATGCCCGGGGCACCACGTCGAGGCTGATAAAATGAAGGTCTATTCAACAAGAGGCACCCACTCTAGCAATGCCTCCTCCTAGGAAGATCATGCCCGACACTCTCAAAGACAGAGGGTACTTACTACGCATGAAGATGAGCTTGGACAACAACCTCGTCAGCCACAAGCTCAAGAGGAATTGCCATCGTTACATGTTGGGGCATGTTACATGCCTCAAGTTCATTCCTCGAAGATGAACTACAATTGGGAGCCACCTCCCATTAGTCACAAAGTTTTCATACTCTTCTGAAGAAAAAGAAGTATTTAAAGATTAAAAGTTGTTGGCTTTCCCCCCCTAAAGCTGGTTGTACTTCAAAGGCATGCTCGCTCCTCAGAACCATCCTGACCTTCCGTCGTCTGTCCACCTTGATGATGAAGTTTGTGCTAACAAAATTAATCTGGCTCAGGAGCTTACAGTTACTAGCCAAGGTGAGGACATCATTGGGGGCAAGTCACGCTGCCACTATGATGGAATTAGACAGCACGACGTAAAGTGCCCCTCAAAAGCTTCGAAAGGTGAATTACATCAACAAGGATATGTTCTCTTTCCATATAGGCAAAGGTGGAAATATACTTAACCTCTCCTCTTAATCTCACATCTAGTAGTGAGGATGTCACCCTCCTACCCATGAAGTGGAGCAACAACCACATCCGCAGGCAAGAAGCATTGCCTGCCTGGCCTATCTTTTGACTTAATGTCTTATAGCTCATCATCTCACAGCTCGTGGCCGTGCCGCTAAGGTCATTATGGTAACCGTCATCGAGCATCACCTGCTTTTGGACCACACCTCAGCGAGACTAGTGATGTGCATCATCGTGAGAGCCACCGTAGCCATCACCACCGAGCTCGTCATGATAGGTTGTGCTGCAATCAACAACTGTCCACCAAAATCGCAACGGCCATGATCTTGTCTAGCCGAATGCATCATTTAAGTTGTCATGGAGTTTGCCAAATAGAGCCTACTGAATACAAGCAAGCACTCGAGAGGCAGTATATGCAGGCATGAATTGATCATGCACATACATCTCTCTATCAAGTTCACTAACAAACAGATTGGAGTTCATGGTGTCATGCTGCTATCATACACCAGCGGAGTTCACGAACATCGCTGTGACCATGATGAACGCTTAATTAAGAGGCGTAGATATGAAGTCTGCAAGCTAGAACTCATGCCATACTATAATGTGGATCGAAGGCTCATGGAGAAATTTGATCATATTGAAATCATGCATGTGCTGCACAGTAGGAGTGCTCTGGCGGATGCTTGGACAAGCTAGAAACAACACTCATCCTCTTGGAAGGTGAATCCACACTGGTAACCGTTGAAAAGAGGTGGCTCCTTCCTGCTGTCCTTGAACTTATTCCGGTTGAGTGCGAGGTCAACACCATCATGACCATTGTTGCTAATGGAGATGATTAGCGCAAGGCATTCCTTGACTACTTCAGGCATGGTAGCAAAAAGGTGCCAACTTCAACGTCGCCTCCTTTCTTACATCTACAAGGTTGGCATCCTCTGCAAACGATCTTATGGACAAGAGGTCCTTCTCCGACATGTTGATCGTAGTGAAGCTGATAAAGTACTGTGGGAAGTACATCATGGAGTATGTGGTGGGCACCAAAGTGGGACAAAGATGTATCATAGTGTCCAACTTGCGGGATACTATTGGCCTGGCATCATGGTTGGTTACCTCAAGGTAGCTAAATCATGTCATGACTGCTAGATCCACGATGATTTTAAGCATGTACCGCCTGCTCCTCTTCACCCAATTGTTCCCTCATGGCCATTCGATGCCTCAACCCAGGGGCATCGTTTCATACTAGTTACAATTGATTACTTCTCCAAATGGGCAGAAGCTATACTATTACAAGAAGTAAAAAGTGATAGCGTGATCAACTTCCTAGAAAGGCACATTGTATACTGCTTTGGGGTTTCGCATCAATGGTAAGGTCTTCACATCCAACAAGATGCAAAGATTCATAGACAAGTACAAAAGCAGGTGGACGTATTCCCCTGGCTACTACCCTCAAGCCGATGGAATGGTTGAATCATTTAGTAAAAGTCTTGGCAAGATATTTAAGAAAACTGTCAATAGGAACCCAAGGGATTGGCAGAATCATCTCTTTGAAGCTCTATGGGCATACCGTGTCACTGTCCATACCCTAACACAATGTACCCCATATTCTCTTGTTTATGGAAGAGAAGCTATTTTGCTACTCGAAATACAAGTCCCCTCATTATGGGTGGCTATCCATGACGAACTTACTCAAGATGAGCAGATCCAGCTGTGATTCCAGGAGCTCGATGCTTTAGAAGGGGAATGTCTTCATGCTATTCAGCAGAACAAGTGTGGTGATTTCTCTTATCTCCGGGGTGGTTTGCTCCGGCGAACTCACTGAGGTCTCAATGATTTCATGTTGGCGAGGTTCTACTGGTTCTCGGAAGTGTGGTCAACCTACTGAGATCATTCTGCCGTGGTTGTTCAGCTGAGATTGTTTTGGCCATGCTCGACCTGTCATGGTCGTCTGCAGCGGTCGTTTAGCTGAGATCGTTTTTTGACTGCGCTTGACTTGTCATGGTCATTCTGCAGCAGTCATTCAACCGAGATTATTTTGGCCATGCTCGACCTGTCATGGTCGCTTTGTTGCGGTTGTTCAGCTGAGATTGTTTTTTGGCCGCGCTCGACCTGTTGTGGTCATTCTACCACGGTCGCTCAGCCGAGATTTTTTTACTGCGCTCGACTTGTCGTGGTCATTTTGTAGCAGTCGTTGTTTTGCTACTCGAAATACAAGTGCCCTCATTATCGGCACATCGTTAGTGCGCGCTTCACTATCACTCTCGCTATAAATTTTGAGCTACACACACTCACACTCTTGTAGTCTCTTCGCTAACACTCCTTGCCTCGTAGTCTCTTCGCTCACACTCGTATACGCTCTTCATCCACTTTCTTCACAGTCGATTAAATATTGTTTAGTACCATTATTAGCAGTCACATTAACAGGTAATTTTTTATCATATGAATTATCTTTGTTAAATGTGTACATAATTAGTTGCAGTTATTTAGGTGTAATTAATTTAGTCATAATTATTTAGGCATAATTAATTAATTTTTTATATTAATTAATTTTCTGTTAGCAAGTATATGTTGTTTAATTATGTATTTTTATATGCTTTCATGTTGACTATACTAAACATTAAAATTGTAACTACTAAATGTAGAAATTAATTAAACTATGACGTCAGAGGAAAGATTATATTAGAAACATAAAAAAAATATTTTTACTATCATTTTGTTGACCAGATTATGAGCATGTGTTCATATGCACCATTTATTTGGACCGGTACGCATTTGCAGTGTTCGTTTTAGTCCAAAGTGTACATTATTTTGTACTATTTATTTCATCACAAATTTCAATTTATAGTATTTTACTATCATTATTAATCTTTGTACTAATATTTGGTCTATCCCATTTGTTCGAAGCTATGTCTTTACTGGAGCTTCTCGAATAGTTCTACAATGAGAACCACCGGTGCCACTCATGCATGACGTGTGAAGCGGCTGACCCTCTGCCCTTCAAGCTACGGGAAGGGTGGGATCATTAGGAGCTGGACAAGCGCTACGTCCCAATCCTACGGGCCACAAGTTTGCCGACCTAATAGATGGATCCACTATGGGCTTCTAGTGGGCTGGTGCCCGTCTACGCTAGGCCAAGGGTAGACCGTCGATGTGCTACTTGTTGTGGCATAACGAGTTTGAGTCGTTGCACGGTAGGAACATCATTTGGGGACCATGGACTGTAGAGTTCGTGGAGCGTGTATCACCTTATGGGTTGTCCCTGTAATGCCTGCAGGACGAAGAGCTATAGGCAACGACATGCCATCTGGTGTTCTCATAGATGGTAGAGGCTTACACGTCGCAGTGCATAATGTGACAGTTCAGTTTGCACCAGGTCGTGCCTCCTTCGGATTGCAGGTTCCTACCATGAGCCATACACCAGTGAGTTAAACTCCATCCGAGTAATATTTACACTTTGTATGTCATGCTCTGTAACATCAATGATTTCAAAAATGCAGGAAATCGAAGGTGGGTTAGCATGGTATGAACTGGCAACCACTACAGTAGGAGTGGACAATGGCATGGATGGACAAGGCGCTGCTGGATGTCGTCATGGAGCAGTGTCCGTACGACATCCAGACGTACAACAAGTACCTGCAGTGGTACGTACCCGGTCGCGTGGTAGACTCACTGTTCCTCCACCAGATCGCCTCGAGTAGGTCACGCACGACGACAGTCTACAACACTCGATCGATCGCTACAGCGCTTCGTGGCACCATGATAGCGTAACATATATTGAAATTTCTGATTGTTTAATTTACGAAATTTATACTGGTCATTACTGAAAACATGTTTCGTATGTCACTTAAGTTGGAGTGGGTGCAGCGCATTGCAAGCCTGTCTGAGACCACCATCAGTAGCCCAGACACACCACCAGCCCTGCAAAATACTTTGAAATACATCCAAGAGCAAGCTAAAAAAATAGTGGACAACTTGAGCTGTGGCTGTTCAACGGAGCACGTCGTGCACATTGGGCACCCAGTAGGGGCACTATGCTCACCCGCCAGGTCATAGCGACCTACCGAGTCTACCCGATGTTGTCGTACTAGCCGTCGATCATGTGCGAGGTGTATCGACATGGAGGTAACTTACATACAAACCTATATTTCGTTTTCTTGTTAGACCTTACGTTCCGCTAACATCATGGCATTCTCCCGCCGCAGGTCCGCCGTCGAGATGCATCACTTTTGACTTTCGCACCACCTACACAGACTACCACTCCTCGTTGTTCTTTGCTGCATATCCGGGAGGTATGATATTCATATTCTACATCTGAAGTATTTAATGTGACTAACATCGTGGCCAATTTTTGGGTGTGGAGTATATATACCCCCTTGTGGCCGGTTGGAGAGGGTGTTGAGGAGTTCATTCCTGTGTTTTTGAGCTAGAGTGAGGCTCTCCACTCAATTGTGCATGTGTTGTACTTTGTGAGAAGGGAGAGAGGTCCTAGAGTGCATGTGTTGCCTCTAGAGGTGGACTTTGTGTTCGAGTTGAGCTTGTGCATTCGTTGCACGTGGTGAGAGTCAGGTGAGGGACTTGACTTGTTACTCTTGGAGTTTGCCGACTTCTAGACGGCATGGGAGGTGTCGTGCACGGTGATCTTCTCAAAGAATGTTGTGAGAAGACCTGGCGAAGTTGTGAAGGTTGAAGCTCACCTACCCAGAGCGAGAAAGAGCTATCACTAGTGATTTGAGGTAGAAGGTTTAATTCGTGGAGCTGGTCCGATTAGTTCGGGCTTACCTCAATGTGGACTAGGGGAGACTGGCAAGTCTTCGAACGCCACGGTAAAAAGTGATCGTGTCATTTGTGGTTTACTTTCTTGTACTCTATTTACTTTCAAGCAATTTACATTCATAGACTTAATTTGATTGCTTGTAAATCTAGAATTGCAAACTTTGACCTAGGATAGAATTGTTGGTGCACTTAGGCGAATTTATTTGTTCTAGACACTGTTTGAGCTAAACCAAATTGATTTAAACTTCCGTATTGTATACTTAGTTTAGGCAAATAGAAACAGTCTTGAATTGTTAATATTAATTTGAAGAAAAATTTTAGACCACCTAGTCACCCCCTTCTAGTTGGCCTCCTCGATCTTACAGTATGTCTCTGCATGAGAACATCGATGCTTACCAGGCCCAGCCTGCTGTATCTCAACCTACTGGACCACCACCAGTCACTCAACAAACGGAACAGTCTCCGTACCTCCTCCGAACCGACACGCAAGCTTGGACCGGCTGACGTACCCTACGAGACATGGTCAACACAAGACAAAGCCATGCACGTAGAGGCAGATGCGACGAGGAGATAATAGTGGCCTAGATGAGTGAGCCATATCGCATCTCGTGTGATGCGTTTTTTGTACTATTATATGTACTCATACAAATATTTATAATGCATAAAATTCTTAAAAACATGGACAATTACTATGACTATGTTAGGAGGTTGTACGTAAAATTCTGTAATTTGTAGAGCTTGTTTGCTACATGTAACAACTCCTACAAATATCATAATCATACGAATTTTTGAGCAAAATTCGTAGTGGATAAAATTGTTAAATTATTACACAATCAAGTATGTTGTGTCAGGAGGCCGCACATAAAATCTTATAATTTTTTGAGCTCATTTGCTATATTTAAAATTTTGAACAAATAGTATACAAAAAATAATTAAGGCAGGTAATTAAGCCGGTGAATTAGCTGGCTTAATTAGTTGCTGTCCGGTGGTGAGGCGGTAGGGCACCTAGTGCCCCGTGGCCGGACACCAGGTCACACGCGTCTGGGGCATCGCCGTCTGGCCACCAGGCGGCAAAAATGATATTTTTGGCAATACCGCCAGCATACCGTTATTTCTGTAAATACGGATTGCAACAGTGTCAAATATGGCAAAATTTTTGACTCACCCATCATGGTTTAAATACCGGCGCCCACCTTTATGTATACATGAATATGCCTCTGTAGGATCTTTGTGAGGTCACAAATTTATCTCCTGCCTTTGCCATTCTACGTGTCTACTAAGTCTGATAAGAGAAGGCACTTGTCTGTGGTGTGTGTACTTGTCCGTCTTTCTTGTAATTGAAAAAAAAACTCATCACTTCGAGGGGAAAAGAGAAGGAGCGCTACTTAGTAAATTGCCAGAAAAATCCTCGAATGTACTACCATAGACGAATCATCTGCTTAGCTTAACTACGCACACGGGACAAGCAGCAGCCTCGCATGAGATGGTTGAGGTGTGAGTTCAACGTTTTTCATCACCGGACGGTTGAGGGGAAAAAGTGGGTGCTACAGTGCACCGCCCCACAGTTTCCATACGGTCTTGGATAACCTATACGGCCACTGTGCGGCACCATTGACATGTCGGTTCTTTGGTCAGTCCCGCACATTATGAAAGTTTCTTTGCTCAACGACCATAACCCTTTGCTTAGTGGCATCACCGGGCATGGGTGTGCCATCAACCACCACGACCCTATGTGGTAATTAATATTCTACCACTAAGCCACATGGGTGTCCGCAGAGCGCATCTAAAATTTTATCATGTCCCAAGCTAAAAAATCAGAGGTCATTATTACTTAAGTTGAAAGGAAAAGTTACGTACTTTACTTAAATTTATCTAAACTTTGCACTGATAAATATCACACGCTACGGGTTAGAGCCTACACTGCTCGGGTGTGGATCCGCCCCTAGGCATCCGTATGTTTTTATCATGTAATTCACGTTTAAATTGAAAACTCATGGTACTCATTTTAAATTACAAAACATTCACAAACCAACTCGTCACAAAGAAAAAAACATGCCTAATCAACAACCTATCCCTTGGCACCTGCTCCTCCTAGCTTGTTCACAGCCTTCTCCTGGGTCCTGGCATTTCATGCATGCCGGGCGGCTTGCGGAAGCACGGCACCATGGACACGGCGCCCGCCCGCACGGCGTCTCGGGCACCTCGTGGTCAATCGCCGTGAGCAGCATTGCGGCTCAGGGGCCAGGGCAAGGAAGGGGTCGATGTCCATTGCAGCCTCGTCTCGCGCGCGCACGGCCATCACAACGCTAGAGAACGAGGTGGGAGTTTCGAGTGTGTAGGTATGCTTTTTCCACAAGAGCACGATGCATTCATCGGATCTGATGCCCTAATCTACTGCATCGGACGTCGGTGCCGACCCGTTGCAAACAACTGGTCACAGTGTTTCGATTGCTTCCCTTAACGAAATCAGCAAAGCACCCAGCCCAGTTACGAGCACGGATGCACCATTAACCGTTAAGCAAGCATGCAACTTGGTACTTGCGTTAACTGACACCGTTTGACTTCCAGGTATTGGTCCTAGAATTATGAAATTGGAATTCAATTCCAAGGATGCACCGTTAAGAGCAAGTTTATTTTGGAAACAGTGCAGAAGAGTTTCATCCCCATGAAACTCTCTCTATTCCCATGAAACTTTTATCATCTCTCTTCATTAATACAGTGCCATGTCAGCGTATTTACTGCCCATGAAACTCCATGAAACCCCCACTGAAACTGGCCTTAAGCAAACATGCAACTTGGTACTTGAGTTTACTAACCCCATTTAGCTCCCAGGAGAACTGTGGAATTGGAATATAATTTTAATTCCTGGGTAGAAACTGGCAATATTTTAGTAGGTAAATTAACGCCTCAGATAGCGAGCGAATCATCGTGTATCGTGGAAGCTGGATTATTACGCTGTCACCTAGAATTGAATTGACAATTCCAAGATCAATTTCAAGAGGTGTGATAGAGTTAGAAGCAATTATTAACTTACACATATCATTTATCTGTAATACACTCTACAAAATTAAGTACAAGTTTGATATTTGGAATTTCAATCTCACGTTCACACCATAAAATTTTCATGAAATCAACTAAAATTTATTGGAGATGATTTAGTGTGTAGATAAGCTAATTTGTGCACATTGGTAGGTTTATGTGAACAGATGGCCTACAGCATACATACAATGATTTCGTAAAAGTTTGGTATTTGAAATTTCAACCTCATGTTCACCCTATAGTCTTGTAGAATTCTGAATGACATCTAATCAGAAAAATTAGATTTCGCATTGCTTTGAATCAAATTCAAATTCAGCTATAATAGGATTTGTAATCCAATTGAATAAATTAAATTCAATTCTAAGCAGCCAAATAGGACTTAGCAAAGAAAAGAGACCTAGGATTATAGTTTACTTAAAAGGTAAGTGCAGCAGCATTCTCAATTATGGATCTTAAGAGGAAATCCATGCACGTCGATCGGTTCGGCTGAAAGCCTCATGGCTGAAAACACTGTAGCTGGCTGAAAAAAGCACTGTAGCTGGCTGAAAAAAACACTGTAGCTGACAGATGCTTATTTACCATAATTAAATTTAAAAAATTTAAAAATAGAAAAACATATTAGCCCATCACGTATAATGTAAACAAATACGAGGAAAAAAAGAACCGGTAAAAAACTCAAAAAAGCCAAAAGTTCAGAAAAAAAAACGAAATTTATGAATAGTGCAAAAATAAGCTGAAGCCAGAAGCTGAAGCCATATTGATCAGAGCCATAAAATGTTTGTTAGTTGCACGGTAAGTAACCAGTACCAACGAGAATATTTAACTTGCATTATTCAAAACAACTAACCATAGGTCCATTAGCTAGTAGTCACTGCAACTACCAGTGAAGTAGCGGCTCACAGTCCGGGGCGGATCGAGAGGGGTGTTGGCAGGCAAGGTCCTCTTTACAGGATAAATTTGTACTATAATCTTTTATATTTTAAAAAAAATTATTGCCGTTAGTGCTATTTACCTTTTTATCAAATATAATTATATTGTATAACTTGTTTGATCCTCTTATTTCTAAATCCTAATTTTGCCCCTGCTCACAATAGAGACAAGATAAAAGCCCCGCTCGGTTAGGCTAAAAAATAGTGACTTATGGTTGAAATGACACTGTAGTTGGCTGAAATTACACTGTAGCTGAAGGTGGCTTATTTGGCGTAATTAACTTTAAAAAATTAAAAATAGAAAAAAAAAATATGTTAGCTCATCACGGATAACACAAACGAATACGGGAAAAAAGAACCGACAAAAAAGCTAAAAAAACCAAAAGTTCAGAAAAAATGAAATTATGAATAGTGAAAAATAAGCCAGAAGCTCAAGTCGAAGGGAGAAGTAGAACTGGCTAGGGGTCAAGGAGGCTTCGCCATTCACAGGGAAGAAGACGAAGAAGGTGTCTGGCGGCATGAAGCGATAGAGATGGAGCTCGGTGGTGAGCACCACGCTGGTGACCTTGATCATGATGATGCTGCCCCTCTTCAACTTCCTCATGACGACGGTGTGAATCAAGTCCCACCGTGGCCGGCTTAGGCGCACGAGGAGGTAACTTGCACATGAGGTTGGCAGGTGCATCCCATGGTCGCGTTACTACAGTGGTACTCTAATTAACTTTTGATTTAAATTTTTAGCTATGCCTTTTGGTTAAAATTATACTATAGCAGTAGTTAGTTTTTTAAGAAAAATAAGAATAAATAAATAAAGAACCATTATATCGTCATGGACAATACAAAAGGAAAAAAGACAAAATAAATCAAAATTAACCAAAATTAAAAGGCAACGTATTTTAAGTGTGTTCTAAATTAAATAAGTCAAGCATTTGGTTCTTCAGGTTATGCATATGGTTGTTCTAGTATGTAGGCTTTGGTTCGGCTGCGGTACTGACTACGGAGTACGGACTGTCCTGATTCCTGAATGGTCGTAGAATCGAGATTCGTTTTGGACGTGTTCTTTTGTGACAGATCAAGCATGCTTGCAACTCCATTCTTTGTCTATGTATCATTTTTGGCTTCTGATGATGGAAAACTGTTGAACCATATGGAGGTGATCATATGTATATGATGAGCAATTAACACTGGTTTAGGTAAGTCGAGTTTGGTTTGAGTGGTTCGGAGTCGAGTCGTTGCGTGGCGTAATCCGGCTCGGTCGGATTGGTCAAACTTAGTCGTATGAGATTAGGACGCATATTCCGATGATTCGACAGGTTTGGACTTCATCTGTGGTAAGTATGATGGTATTTACGCTTTCATGTATCGAGCGGTGCTATGTGATGTGTTTCTTGTCTGTAAGGCTGCAGGACGTCGAGGCGGAGTCGTGGCGAGACACGGTGTACCGGACTAGACGCAGGTGGCGCTGAGGTCAGAACGGTCGGGATGTGTCGAAGACGACGTGGACTCGAGGTGATTGCGAGGCGTGCGAGGCAAGGAGCGCGGAAGCTTCCCGGAAGGTGCAGGAGGGGCGAATCGGGAATTTCGCAAGGCTGCACAAGCGGGAGCGGGCTCCGTTGGATTTAGCGGGCGTAACGGGGCGGAAACCCGTTAGCCGTAGGCTATAAATACTTGTGAGGGACTGCATGCCCATATATGGATTTTGGAGGAAATTAGGGTTAGCTCTAGTCAAAAGAGGCTTTAGAGGTTGGTTTTCTCTTTTGCTCTTTAGTTGGTAGGGCTCTTTAGTGGTTAAGAGCAGGGAGAGGGCAGAGGCTCTGTGTCCCCTTCGATGGTTTCCATGAGAGTCTCTCCTTCCTGTGTATTTCTCCCAAGAAACATATGAGGTTCTTGGTGATCTTGAGGATTGAGAGGGAGAGATTGGAGAGATGAACTTGTAATCTTCCTTGTTTGAATGTCCATGCGTATGGGGACGTATCTCTTTGTATTTCGCTTGTGATTTGCAATGGAAAATCTGAAGTTTCTCTCTGTTCTTGCCTCTGTTCCTTCCATACTATTTTTGGTGGATTTGTGATATTTTCGTTTTCTTGTTGTTTCTTGTTGGAAAGGTCCAAAATGGGTTGCTATGACATGGTAGATGCTCAAAAGCCATTTGGCTAGTAAATCTTCATAGCAAACCAAGTTTAATTTCAGATTTAAGTTTTTGGGCTCCTCTGTTCATGTATTTCCTCTTCTAGGGTTTTGGTTAAATCTTGTTTCCTTTGGAGAAATGGCATGAAATTTGATCTGGATTATCCCATAGCTATTGCTAACATATCCTCAAAGTTTCATGGCCATAGGATCAAAGGTTGGGGAATAATTTGGATTTTGGTGAAGCCTCTGTACTTTTTCAGTTCTTGGCTCGAATCTGAAATTCCTGTGTTTTTTGTTGATTTCTTGTGTTGTTTGGAGCCCCCATTATATTTAGATTATGCTCTTGGTATTTGTATCTGAAAAGAAAAGATGTTCCTCTTCTCATTTCTTGGATTTGTGCTTTCTCTGAACTTTCAGTTCAAAGTTTCAGTCTGCAGTTCTTTCCTTGTTTTCCTGTAGGCATCTTCAGAGTTCCTCCCGAATGGATTTTTAGGTTCTACTCTTGCTGCATGCGAACAGAACTGCATGCTAGTTCTTTGATGCCTTTTTCTTTTTTCTTTTGCTGATTTTCAACCATTTTGCATGCAAATCAAACGGTATTATTTTCAGCTGAAATTTTTACTGGTTAATCTCTGATTTATGCTGAATTTTTTAGTATCGCATGCGTTCCAAATTTCAGCAAATTTTTTTTAATTTTCTGTGAGTTGTTTTGTTTTGCATCTTTTTGAAAAATCAGTGTTCGATTTCTCGGAGGCGATTTTGAAGCGAGCGACATTCACCCTCTCTGTCGCCATTTCGGTCCTACAAAAACATATGAACAGTTTATATGTACGATAGTCACTCCTATATGCATTTCCTAGAGCGAAAAAATAGAGCACGGTAATTTCCCTAGACTACTTGGGCTTCTCGCCTTTTACAGAGCCTTTACATAAACATTTTTTTAGAAAACTTAACATCTACCGTTAGGCCGTACTGTTTCATATGTAGGCAGTCCATGTTCATAGTGTGTCTCTGTTAGGTAGTGTTTATTTGGGCTTTTAAGTCTAAATTTTTGGTTTTTTATACTATAATTATTGTTAGTTTTTTAACATAATTAAATTTTTTAAAAATAAAAAAGGTCATATCATTACAGACAATGCAAAGGAATAAGAGAAAAAAAACCAAAAAGCCAGAAAAATGAAATTAAAAAGTTAGAAACCAGAAGCTAGAAAGCAAAAGTTGAAGCTCTAATGAGCGGACTCGCAGCTTAAAAGTTCCGCTCGATTTCACTTGCTTAAAAGTTTATTTGTGTATTTTTGGGCCTCTTCTTTTTAGCTTGTAGAAGCTATTTTTCAGTTTTTCTACAATAACTAGCTTTGAAACACAGTGTTTTTTAAAAGCGGAGTATGCAAGTTGATTGTAATACACATATTATAGCGACTTGATTTATATCGGCCAAAACCGTACACGAGTTTCTGTTATTCCGTACTCTCTAATGAACAGCTCAAAAGTTATAAACTACAGCTAAAAAAAATAAGCTAAAGCCAAAAAAATAGACCCTTTAGGGATTGGATCAGGGACCTCTCGGTTGATGAGTCTAACCTAGGAATAAATTAAGGGCCATGTTTGGTTTGAAGGTAAGAGTTTGATTCTAACCCAGGAATAAATTAAACCATGAAAAAGTGGAATAAACTAAGTCACCATAACTAAACCTTTTAAATTCTGTTTTTCTAATCCTAACCAGGCTAACCTTGCTAGTCTAACGAAACAACATTTTAGGCTAGCCGGGTTAGTGCCAAACACAAAAAAAAAGAGAGGTTAAGCCAACCTATCTAGATTAAAATTAGCTAACCTAGTTATTTTAACCCTGAAAAAAGTACTGCCTAACCTTGCTAACCAACTCCACACCTTCAAGGGAACTACCTCTTAGTGAGATGGTGAAATTGTGCGTGTATAACTCACCCATCACCTATCATAGTGTAAATATCGGTGTCCACCTTTATGTATACTTGAGTGTGCCTCGGTAGGTTCTTTGTAAGGTCATGAATATATCTTCGGCCTTCGTCACTCTATGTGTCTGCTAAGTTTGCTAATGGAAGGCACTTATTTATTTGTGGTGTATGTGCACGTCTTTTTAGTAATTAAAAAAAAATAAAATCCATCACTTCGAGAGGAAGGAGAAGAAGCGCCTACCATAGACGAATCATCTGCTTAGCTTAACTATGCACACGGGACAAGCAGCAGCCCCGCATCAGACGGCTGAGGTGTGAGTTCGACGTTTTTTCATAAAGAGACTACTAAGGGCAGTCCCAATAGGTAGTTTCTATGGCATTAAATAAGATGCCAAGTAGACAAAATGCTGATGTGTCATTAAAGTTAAGGAGGAGAGATAAGGAAATGATTTTTTATACAAGAAACCATGTCTACACAAGAACCAAGACAGAAAGAGTTGTGATAGGTAGATGATATGAGAGAGAAGATAGATGCTTGGATGAAAGTTTTATTTGTAGAAACTATCCATTGTGAGTATAATTTCCATGAGTAGTGTCTACATTAATTGGAAAGTATAGAAATTACCTCATAGTTTCTGCATTGGGAGTGCCCTAACTCGATGCAATCAGATCATTAATTAATGCATCGGACGGTGCACGGTAAACTTTAGCACGTGGCGCGCGCGCACCACTCGTGTTCTTGTAGTAGAAAACGCATAACCACCTACACACTCGAACATGTTGCCTAGTTAGTGAGGCCCAAGAGCCATTTTATGGAAGGAAGATAATTATATGGTTTTCTAATAATAATTTATATAACTTTTTAAATATAATAAATAACGAATAGACATTACCTACCTTTTATATACTTTAAGATTAATATTACTTTTATTATAGAGAAAAACATTGAAGTAGTTCTCTAGGAAGTAATCTGCATCGGACGTCGGTGACGACCCGTTGTGAACATCTGGTCATAGTTGCTTCCAGCCTTCCACCGATCTGTTCATTTAACAATTGGTTCGCAGCAACGAGATCTGCAAAGCACCCAGCCCGATCACACGCACCAGTGAACAACCATGAACACTTCAGCGAACTTGCAACTGGGTACCTCCGTGGCTCCGTTCCCTTGGTTTCAAAAAATAAAATAAAACTGGTACCTGCGTTTACTTTAAGTCGTCAAGTCTAGCTAGGAAATGCCTTATAATAACTTATACTTCAAAAGGTCAAGCAAAGCAGCAATCTCAAGTATAGATCTTAAGAGCAAATCCACACATATCGATCGACTACAAGTTCGTTACCAAAGAGAAGAGTTGACTTGCATTTCAAGACAACAACCAACCAAAGGTCCATAGCTACTAAGCTAGTAGCTACCACAAGTGAAGTATCACCTCAGACAGCCAAGATGGACACTGAGAGGGAGAGCAGCAGAGAGGAGCCAAGCTGGCTAGGGATCGAGGAGGCTTCGCCGCTCACGGGGAAGAAGATGAAGAAGGCGGCTGCCAACGTCAAGCGATGGAGCTCGGTGGTGAACGCGACGCTGGTGGTCTTCATCATGACGATGCCGCCCCTCCTCATCCTCCTCAGCGACGGCCTCGGCGCGCCGGCGGTGTGGATTAAGTCCACTGTGGCCGGCTTAGGCGCCCAACGAGGTAATTAACTTGTGCTCTCACGGTTTGCAAGCAAGCTTGTCAGGTGCCGGTCCAAACGTGTTTTGCTTTAATCAATTTGGTTCCTCAGGGCATCTACAATAGTACGTCTCTTATAGTTATCTCTAAAAACTTTAATTCATCTAAAGACAACATCTCCAATAATTTATTTCTAAAACTATTCATCTAACTTTTTTATCATGTTCATCACAACTTCCCTACTTATACTTCCTCACTATTTACGATGGTTTGTATGTCAAGTTATCTCTTGTATAAGAGATATCATGTTCTCTCTTCATATCCTCTCTCTCCTCTAACTAAGATTTTTGGATGATGTGGTAGATAAGAGACGAGTGAGGTGACCACTATTAGATATGCCCTCATACTGTACCATCATTGTACTTGTATGTAGCTTTTGGTTTAACCGTGGTACAAATTTACAGACAATGTCCATGCTGATCTTGAATGTTCGTAGGATCTCTATTTCTTATGTTTATAGAATAGCTCAAAATTTTGAAATCACGAATAGGCAAGCAATTTTCGAAATCCAAATTCCATAATAGCTCAAACTGAAAGTTATTGTGTCAAAATCATGGAAAATGTCATTTAACTTTTACATGGGCCTTTTCAACTGCACTTGGACCGTATTGAACATGTCCTAAAAGCCTACCTCCACTCAAAACATGAATTTTATCTTGTGTTTCTCTGCTTAAAAATCGCTCGATTTCACTTGCAGAATCCGAGAAAGACGTACTTCTCGGTGGCCTGCTCGTTCCAGGACTCGACGAAAAATCATGCGTCAGCCGGTACCAATCCGTGTACTACCGCAAGAACATGACACGGCCGCCGTCGCCGTACCTCATCCAGCGGCTGCGGGAGCAGGAGGCGTTGCAGCGGCGGTGCGGCCCAGGAACCACGGCATACAGAAGAGCATCAGAGCGGCTCAAATCTGGGAAACAAGACGTCGACAACATCGACGGTTGCGGCTACCTCGTGCTGATATCTTACAGGGGTCTCGGCAACCGGATGCTCGCCATGGCCTCGGCCTTCCTCTACGCCATGCTCACCAACCGCGTGCTTCTCGTCGACCGTGGCTGGGGCAATACCCTCACGGAGCTCTTCTGCGAGCCGTTCCCAGCGACCACCTGGGTGCTGCCTCTGGACTTCCCGGTCGAGAACTTCAGGGACTTGAACGAGGAGGCGCCGGAGAGCTACGGGAACGTGGTGCTGAACAGAACCGGGTCGGTGACGGGTCTGCGTTTCGTCTATCTGCACCTCGACCATGCCGCGTCTCCGGCGAACAAGCTCGCGTACTGCGACGACCACCGGCACTTCCTCCACCGGGCGCAGTGGGTGATCATGAGGACGGACAACTACAACGTGCCGGGGTTCTTCCTGAACCCTGTGTACCAAGAAGAGCTCGCCCGGCTTTTCCCCCGGAAGGACTCGGTGTTCTACATCCTGTCGCGGTATCTCTTACACCCGACGAACGACATCTGGGGCATGGTGACAAGGTTCTACAATTCCTACCTCAAGAACGCAGATGATAAGCTGGGCATTCAGATCAGGGTATTCGATGGCGACAAGCCGTACCAACACGTCTTGGATCAGATCCTGGCGTGCACGACGCAGGAATATCTGCTGCCGGCGGTGGTGAGCACGGAAGGAGGAGGACCGCCGCTCCCGACGTCCGGTACGCGGTCCAAGGCTGTTCTGATCACCGGCTTGAACGGGTGGTACCACGACAACATCAGGGAGATGTACTGGCAGTCGGCGTCCACCGACGGCGAGGTGGTGAGCGTGCACCAGCCGAGCCATGAGGAGCACCAGATTTGGTTCCGGAGCAAGCACGACATGAAGGCGTTGGCAGAGATCTACCTGCTGAGCTTGACCGACAAAATTATCACCAGTGGCTGGTCGACGTTCGGATATGCCGGCAGCGGGCTCGGCGGGCTCACGCCGTACATCATGTTCAAGCCCGTGAACCTGACGACGCCCAACCCGCCGTGCAAAAGGGCCATGTCCATGGAGCCCTGCTCCCACGGACCACCCTACTTTGAGTGCACGAGGAAAGAAATCGATAAAACCATCAACACCGGAATGTTGGTTCCTCATGTCCGGGCTTGTGAAGACATGCCTTGGGGACTGAAACTTACTGAGCCCAGCACCGAAAAGGACACGTAGTCTGTTATATCAAAATTTACACCATGCTTGTTTTGCAATCTATGAGGAAAAGAAATTTATACGCAAATAAACCAAGTTATTTCGTCTATGAGTCTTCTCTTACTAATTTGTTTGGAACCAAGGTTCATCAATATTTGTTTACCACAGAATTGTGTACATGCTTACTGAATGTCTTACCATGTAATTCACGGGTGAGGTGAAAACTTACTTTACCAAGTACCCAAAAACCAACTCTTGGTGAAACTCGAGCAAAAAATCATGCCTAATCAAACAACTTAATCCCTTGGGCTAGATCCTCACAAACCCTGACGTGTCGGGACAGCTCCTCGTTCACAGCCTTCCCCTGGCATTTCACAGCGGGAGGCTTGTGGAAGCACGGCTCCATGGACACGGCTCGCACGCACGGGGTCTCGGGCACCTTGTGGTCATTCGCGGTCAGCAGCATCGTCGGCCGCAGCCCCGCGAGGTTGCTGCTCATGTACCCGAACGTGGACATCCCGGTCGTGAGGAGCACGTCGGAGAAGCTGAGCAGGTAGATCTCCGCGAGCGCCTTCGAGTTGTGCGACCGCGGCCCCATCGTCTGACGCTCCTCGTGGCTCGGCTGGAACACTCCCACCCGGCCGCTGCCCTTCGCCGCGTGCTCGTAGTACGTCGACTTGATCCTCTCGTAGTAGTCATCGTGCGGCGACGCGATCAAGATGGCCTTCGAGCCGGCGGCCACGCCAGTACCGCTCGTCGTGCCGACGCCATTGGTGTCCGCCTCGTCGCCGTCGATGTCCGGCAGTATGTGCTCCTGCCGGGAGCACGCGAGGATTTGCTTGTACATGTCGTCGACCGGGATGGAAGCCCAGGAGAACATCCTGATCTGTATGCCGATCCTCTCCTTCGCCTGAGCCAGGTAGGAGTGGTAGTACCTCGTGACCAAACTCCACACGGAGTTCGTAGGGTGAAACAAGTAGCGGCCAAGAAGATGGGACACGCTCTCCTTCGCCGGGAACAGCCATTGGAGCTCGTCCTGAAACTCTGAGATCGAGTACAGTGATGGTACGAAGTAGAAGTCGCTCTGCAGCAGCAGCCAGTTCACCTTCGCGAGCACGAGCTGGTCATCGTTGCAGTAGAACAGCCGGTCCGTGTACTGGAAGTCGTGCGCCAGGTGCAGGTACACGTACGGCGGCATCGACAGCACCGTCGCCTTGGCCGGGTCGTTGGCGATCTTCTTCTTGCCGAGGAGGTTCCCGTACGACTGATCGGAGTGCACCCCGAGCCTGGACAGGTTGGCGACGGGGAAGTCCGGCGGGAGCACCCACGTCGTGCCCGGGAAAGGCTCGCAGAACAGGTCCGTGAAGTCGTCGGTGGAGTGGACGAGGAGAACGCGATCGGAGAGGAGCGCGTAGAGGAACGTGCTGAGCAGCGACAACATGCGGTTTCCAAGGCCCTTGTAGGGGAGCCAGACGAGGTAGTTGCACTCCATGACCTCCATGCTGCGGCCGGACCGGAGCTGCTCGACGGACTTGGCGTGGAGCGGCGTGCCGGGGCCGCACTTCTTGTGCCGCGCCTCGTAGTTGCGCAGCTTGTGCAGGAGGTAGGACGACGGTGCGTACGGGGAGTGCTTGTAGTATTGCGGGGATTGATGCCGGCTCAGGCATGCGCGGCGGTCGAAGCCGGGCGCGAGCAGGCCGAAGAGCTCGGCTGCGTTGGTTGCACCGGTGGCGCTTGGACGAGAGACGTTTAATAATCCTGAGGATTACGAGACACATAACAAACACTTAAAACTTGTGAATTTACCAAAGGAGGTGAGACTGTGAGATGATCAATTTTAGTTCACGTGTTCAAATGTACGTACATCTATACAAGATTCTCGACCGTACGTGGATGATATGGAAACTTCAGAGAACTTTCGAATCCATAACTGTGACATGAATGATCTAGCATGAACAGAGGTTGTGCCATTGTGGCCTTGTAGGTGCTTGTACAAGAGAGTTTTCCGGGCCAAGGAAAAGCCCTTTTTACCGAGCCAGATAGGTAATCTTAGGCCTAGTTTTTTTTCCTTTTTTTTCTTTGTTGAAACAGGCTCAGCCACACTGGAGCATTGTGGTCTGGTGTATTTGGTCCTTTAGATTGGTAGATGTGTAAAACTTCCAAGCTGTGTAAATATTTGTTGCACCACGCATATGCATAGTTTTGCAGCTAATCAGTACTTCAGTAGGATGCATTAAACATAAGGATGTGTCTAGGTACCACTTGGATATTTTCTTCCTAACAATTATCTAGATTTGAGATCGTTGGATTAGAGATCTAACGGCCCCTTTTTTAGATGAGGGGGAGATTTTTTTTGGAGGGCCTAAAGGGAGAATTCATGGTCATTGGATCTCTAATCCAATGGTCATAAATCTAGATGATAGTTAGAAAGAAAATATCCGAATGATGCTTATCAATACCCTAAACATAATAGCGTGGAAAATCACAGGGGAACTAAATGAAGTACCTCCACTCATAGCGCTGACGCCGCTAAGCTTGGCAGCGCTCTGCCAAACGGTGGACGCGCTCGCCCGCCCGCCGACGAAGAACACGAGGAACGGCAGCGTCATTAGGCAGACGATGAGCACCGCGCCAGCCCTGCCCCACCTCTCCTCCTTCTTGCCCCTCCGCGGCATGCCGGCCCTCGCCGCCGCCTCCGGATCGTCCGACTTTTTCTTGCCTCCGGTGCCACCCATGTTCGTCGCGCTCTGTGCATGCATGATCGAGTTGCAAACCCAAGGCTTTAATAGATTTGCAGCGGTTAGCTTGCTATGCGAACTGTTACACGCGACGGCGGAGGAACGACGAAGTAAACAAGATCAATCGCAGAGAGACACGAGATTTTAACGTGGAAAACCCTCTCAATGCGAGAGGGAAAAAACCACGGGCGCCAGCCAGCAACAATCTTCACTATATCGGGGTGAGGTTACAATGCCGGGGATTTACAACTCTAATCTCATATCCCAAACGGCGGCTTACAGGGAATATATATAACAGGGAAACCCTAATTCGACTAGAATCCATACCGCGGGGGGGCTTCGCCCCCCCGCACCCCCCCAGGCGTCCCTGGGTGCACGGGCCTTGCACAATGGGCCGCTTCAGGACTCCGCTCCGCTCCGGCCCTAAGCCTCCGGCGACGGGCCTCCGCTACGCTCCGTCCAGAAGCTGGCCTAATGTATAGAATTTGGATCACAAATCAACACGAACTACTACATGTTAGAGCCGGACTTCCTGCGTATGTTAAGAGTGTACTGTACGTAGAAGATTGGTGTGATCGGCTCCATAAAGTTGCATTTGTTGTTCATTTGGATGCTACTTTGCGTGTCAAATTAGGCCCGGGTTTGATGTACACTGGCGGTTGACTTGGGCAACGGGGCCATCATGTGATTAGACCATTGGGAATGGAGCTGGCGATTGCGTTGTGTGGCTCGGTGGCTCCGCGACCGTGAGGTTTGGGGGTCAACGCGTAGAGTACAGGACACGGCGAGGGGTTTTCCTACGGAATTGCTACCTACTATTCTAGTGTTTTGTTTGAATTGAGCACTTGAAATTTTCACCGTTGGATTTTATCTTGAAATTTATGTTTCAACTCTCTCTCTCTCTCCAGCTTCGACGAGAGCTCTGGCAAGTTAGGGTTAGAGTTTGAACTCAGATTAAGTTCACTGGTGCCTCCCAAATTTAGAGAAAGGTAGAGGACGGTGGCAGATTGACGATAGGCATTGAGGTGAAAGAGGGCGATGGACAATGGAAGTCGACGGATGGGGACATGACAAGGATGAGTGGTTAGGAAGCAGCAGCGGATCTGACAACAGTAGCCATCGGAGACGACAAAAAGGCTGCACAGGAGTGAGGGAGGTATGAGCGGCGGTAATGGAGGCTCACCGGTGGGCAACGCTAGTGCTGGGGATGGAGATGGTGTGGCTGTGGCAGTTAGGTCAAAGGGAGGAGAGGAAGAGGGAGGATATATATAGTTTGGGAGGAGGGATAAGACATTTAGATCTAGATTCAATAGCTTAAAATTCAGGTAAACACTCTGTTTTTCTGTCTTGAAATGTGGATCTCATTGTCAAACCCACTGAGAAGGCGGGAAGAGCCGCTCCTGATGCATGGGCTGATCACAAGAACGAGTAGTTGTTTGTACGGCCTGCACTGCCCATCAAGAAAAGGCGGCCTGGTTTGTTTAGGGCCATTAGAAGCCCAGATAGTTACCATGCATACATTAACTCCGCTTCCCTTTCTGCAGCCTGCACCCTGACTCGGTCTCGGTAGCAGAGTGGTAGTTAACGGGTAGATAAAGCAGAGTACTGCTCTAGTCTATTGTTTAGGTCCATTTATATAGTTTTCTGGTTAGCTTTTAATTTTAATTTATAAATAATAACAGTTTATAGAGAAGATATTCGTATGTAATTTTGATTATTATAAATAAAGCTACTATAGTGTGTACTATAATCGATTAGTAGATCCCGTCTTAAAAAGAACTTTGTTTAAAAGTTAGATGATATAGAAAAATAACTTTTAAAATTCAATATGGATAGGACCTAAAGTTTAGATGACCTCACCATTTGTGTGATTTTTTGGAGACGCATATCACCGTTTATGTTGTTAAACCAACACTACGCATGCTGAAGGTAGACAACTTTGTGATCTCCTATGTGCACTAGTAATTTATCAAACACTTTAACTGTACATGTACAAAAGTGAAACATACATACATATCTTATAGCCGGAGATATTTTTTAAGAACATGTTTACTGTTTGCAAGTTGCCTAATTTTTTGTACACTAGTCAATTTTCTCGGCTTTTAGATTAGCTTTTAAGAGATGTGTTTGATTTTAGATTGATCCAATTGTTAAAAAAGTGGTTCATACTTAAGAAAACATAAAGCACCTTAGAAATAAACATCCCCTTTAGAAAACACAGTGGAAGAACCCGGTTCCAACTTTCATTAAGAAAAAAAACCACAGTATCAGTTCGTCGAGACTTTTTGAAAAAAAAAAGTATACAATGGCTTAAATCCTCATCAATATACGATACAACTGAGAATAAAATGTTTCATATATGTTTCCGTGTTATCTGTTAGAATTAATCTTAATGATTCGTAAATGGTCGTAGAAGCTATGATCGAAACCACAGTTGAAAGTGGTCGAAGCCGTAATCGAAGCCACATTGAAGTCATGGTCGAAGCAGTGCTCGAAGCCAAGGTTGAAGCAGTAGTCGAAGCTGTGGTCGGTGTTCGAGTACTGTGTGGCTGGTCGTAGGTACTACAACAGTCGAAAACACTGTAGTAGTCGTAGGTATTGTAGCAGACGGAAAACACTGTAACAGTCGTGAGTACTGTAGCAGTTATGAGTACTGTAGCAGTCAAAACTGAGAGTAGTCGGAAGCTTGAGTAGCAGCCATGGTCATAAATTATGCTGGACATCTGAGCAACAGTTGAGTTAATAAGTTGGTCAAGTCTATTGGATCGTAGAGGGAATCCAGGAGGTTCGTGGCATGAGAATAGATCCTAGTAGAATTAGTGGGTGCGTGGAATACATGTCATATAACCTTATGTGCATGAGGCTTATTTAAACCGTGTAATTCCTGGTAAGTTGTAAGAGAGTTGCAGCAATAGAAAATATTTGAGTGAATTAATCCCAACATTGTATTAGTCTCCCTCTGTGTGTTTATCTAGAGTGACAAGTGAGAGGATTGAGCGGTTCAATCCCAACATTTGGTATCAGAGCCTGAGTTTTCGGTTCTATATATGCCCAAGTACATTCGCTTCAACATGATGTCCACTACTGAGCAAGCAGCAGCAACACCGGCGCAGCCGATGAAGGAGGGAGGCGTCTCTCTCCAATACCCAATGCTCTCCTCCTCCAACTACTCCACCTGGGTGATCAAGATGGAGGAGGCACAAGACCTCTGGGAGGTGATCAAACCCGCGGCTGGAGTGGTCGTGGAAAGGAGAAAGGACAAGATGGCACTTGCGTGCATTTTTCAAGCCATTCCCGAGGATGTGCTCCACCAAACAGCTAAGGAGGTATGGGAGAGCTTGAAGACGAGGTATCTCAACGCTGATCGAGTGAAGAAGGCATGGTTGTAGACCTTGAAAAGTGAATTCAAGGCCCTGCGCATGAAGGAAGGTGACTCCATCGATGAGTTTGCTGGCAAGATCAGTGGGCTAGCGAGCAAGTTCAGTGGTCTTGGCGCCACCCTGGAGGACACCATACTCGTCAAAAAGTTGCTCAATTCGGGTCCTGACAAGTTTTTACAGGTTGTTGCTGCAATTGAGTAATTCTCCGATGTGGATACAATGCCATTCGAGGATGCGACTGGCCGCTTCAAAACGTACGAGGAGTAGATACACAAACGCGAGAAGGGGGACAAAGAGCATTTGCTTCTCACCAAGGCTGAGTGGGATACCCGGTTATTGAAGCGAAATGGCTAGGGCTCCTCCGACAGCACTAGCAGTGGTTGTGGTTGAAGAAAGTTCAACAAAACTAAGGTGATGTGCTATAACTGCCAATAGTTTGGACACTTCACATACAAGTGTCCGAAGAAAGGAAAGGAGGTGAAAGAAAAAGGAAAGTAGGAGAAAGCGCTACTCTGTGACATTTAGAATGATGATGAGCCAACTCTTCTGTAAAGATTTGTGAAGTGTGGTCTATCAAGATTAGGGGAAATAAATTGTTAGATACAAATTGGACAAAGTTTATATCTGTATGTTTAATTTAGTCTTTTGCATGTAGTAATCGTGTTGTATAGGTATTTGCATGTTAGTAGTATATGGCATCAAAAGAAGCTGGTAGTGGTGAAGGCCATCACAACGAGGAAGATTCAGCGTGAAGCTGCTGGTGATCGTCGATGTGAAGCTGACAAGCATGCCTTGGTGTGAATCCGAGTGGTAGAGGTGTAATGTTGCTGCAAGAAGAATCAAGGTTAGGACGGTGGTGTGAGACCACTGCAAAGATGAAGTCATGCACGAACAGTGGTGTGAAACCGTTGTAAGTCGTGCGAAGAGAAGATCGCTGCGTGTGGCAAGAAGATGTGGGTTATTCGTATTGGTGAGTCAACATATCAAGATTAAGGAGAAGAATGTTAAAATTAATCTTGATGATTTGTAAGTGGTCGTAGAAGCTGTGGTCAAAGCCACAGTCGACATCGTGGTCAAAGCAGTGGTTGAAACTGTGGTCGAAGCCACAGTCGAAGTCGTGGTCGAAGCAGTGGTCGAAGCCACAGTTGAAGCCGTGGTCGAAGTAGCAGTCGAAGCTATGGTCGGTGTTCGAGTACTATGTGGTCGGTCATAGGTACTGTAGTAGTCGTAGGTACTATAGTAGTCGAAAACGTTGTAGCAGTCGTGAGTATTGTAGCAATCAAAAACACAGCAGGTGTGTTGGGCCCCATCGTGGTGCTTGGTGCCATGGGCGTGGCCAATGCATCCTCCGGTTCGCCATTTCCGCTCCCGATCATGTACTCCACCGTGAAGGATCCGTCGACGTCGTCACCGCTCGCATCCTTATCGCCCCACTACCACTGCGTCGATTCGTCAAACACCACGTATCGTGTCACATGGACACGCCTTGTGATGGGGTTGTACGCGCGGTATGCCTTGGAGCCTCGCTCGTACTCGATGAAGATCATGCACCGACCTTTGTCGTCGAGCTTCTTCTGATACGGCATCATGTTCTTGATGTAGATGATGCAACCGAATGTGCGCAGATGCTGGATCCCCGGCTTCTTCCTGTACCAAGCCTCAAAAGGGGTCATTCCCTCCATGCTCTTCGTCGGCAATCGATTGAGGACGTACACCACGGTGAGCACAGCTTCCCCCTAGAACCAGCTCGGGAGCCCTTTTCCTTTAGCATGCTTTGAACCATTCCCACTACCGTGGCATTCCGGTGTTCCACAATGTCATTCTGTTGCGGTGAATACAACGCTGTCATCTGATGCTGCACGCCATGCTCCAAGCAGTGGTCCTGGAATTCCTTCGAGGTGAACTCCCCACCGCGATCAGTGCGCAGCGCACCCATCCACCGTCCAGTTTCTGTCTTGGCGGCCAACTGGAAGTGTTTGATGGCCTCGACAGCTCGATCTTTGGACAGTAGCAAGGTCACCCACATGAACCTGCTCATGTCGTCCACTAGAAGCAAGAAAAACTTGTTACTCGACGGTGTAGCAGGTGAAATCTGGCCACAATGTCCCCATGGACTAGCTCCAGAGCGTGTTCCGCCCGATACTCGACGTGGGTTGGGAATGGTGTCCGTTTCTGCTTCCCATCGAGACAGACCATGCACAGCTGGTCCACCTGATTAATCTCAGGCAACCCTCGCACCAAGCCTCCTTGCACCATCTTCTTCATTGTCAGAAAGTTAAGGTGGCCCAGCCATGCATGCCACCTCCAGGAAAGCTCATCGCAGCTCACCGTCAGACTCACCGGCTGTGCCAGGGAAGTGTTAAGCACGTACAGGCGGTTTGGCGCACGTTCACCTTTGCCAGCAGTCGTCGTCCCAGCTCGCGGATTGTCATCACCCCGTCTTCGATCAACACCTGGTAGCCTACCTCATCAAGATGCCCCATGCTCATTATGTTGCTTATGAGTTGGGGAATAAAGAAGACGCTGTCAAATGAATGGTGCTCGCCGTTCTTGCAGGTGAACCACACGGTGCCGCAGCCCTCGATCCGTGCAATGGAGTCGTCACCGAAGCGCACGGTGCCACTGATTTGCGTATCCAGCTCAGCAAAAGTAGATTGAGAACCCGACATGTGGTTCATTGCCCCGGTGTTGAGGATCCACTGCTTGGCATCTTGGTCCTCCTTCATCCCGAGCTGCACGAGCACCTTCTCCTCCCGTAGTCGTACTGGGCCTCGGGGCTTCCTCACTTCTCCGTGCAGACACGGACGTCGATCGACCACAAGTGATGCCGGCGAGTCTGTCCGTGATGAGGCCGGGAAAGACGGAAGTGGTGGAGTGCAGGGGCGAGACACGCTCGCCTGTGTCATGAGCAATGATGCCTCTTCTTCTTGGGTCACATGTGCCTGCTACACGCACTTCTTGCTATGGCAGTCTCTGGCCTCGCTAGATCGGTCACGACTTGACCCCGAGCTTGGCCCACCTTGGCCTTCTCTGGCCCCCACTCGGCTTCTTCCCTTTCCAATTTCCTCGGTGCTTGCTAGAACCGCTATTGTTGCTGTGACCTCCTTCTTGGCCACTGATCTTCAGCCGCACCATCCACTCCTCCTCCGTGAGGAGCAAGCGCGTGTTCCTGCCCTCCGTGTTGCGTCCATGGAGTCGCTACTCGATAGCCCACAAATGTCCAGTGACTTCCTCCACCGGGAGCACATTGACGTCAACGAGTGTCTCGATGGAGATTGCCACCGACGCAACGTGATCCGACACCACCAGCAGAAATTTCCTCACCATTTCTGCATCAGTTATGTGGTCACCGAGGACACGCAGATTGTTGGCGAGGCCGGTGATCCTCATCGATAAGTCGTCCACCGTCTCCTCTGGCTTGAACGTCATCTCCCCGAATTCTCGGCGGAGTTGTTGTGCATTCGCCTCGCGAACACGCTGTACACCAACGCACATTGTCTTCACCGCCTCCCACGCCTGCTGAGCCGACTCCTTCGTCGCGAGAGATGCCAGCATCTCAGCCGGTACCACACGGAGTATCGCTGAGAGCGCCATCCGATCCTCGCAGTACTCACCGACGCCGTGCTCCACGACGTCCCAGAGCCCCTGAGCCTGGAGATTGACGCGCATCACCAGCGCCCATTCCTGATAGTTCGTCCGCGTCAACATCGGATAGGACACTGATCCAAATGTCTCCTTGATGACCCGCTCGATGATGACCTCGTGCTCCCGACCATTCTAATGTCGCAGGCGGCGAGGACCCCGTGATGGCGACCGAAAACAATCCAGTCGTGGAGGCATGATCGATGTACGTCCCGCCGGAGCTGACATCGCTACCAGGATCTTGAACGGAGCTCTGATAGCAATTGTCAGAAAAAAACTGAGCTTGATCGATGCCAGCACGGCTGCAATCAGCGGCTGAATGCAGTTGTTGGTTGGCTACAGTAACTGAAGAATGTCAGTTCTGAACCGAGCTCCAGCTGCAAAACCTGCACGCGAAAGTGCAGAACAATGATGTTGAACACAAGCTAGTTTTTTGTGCAGCAAGCGCTACTTTTTCAGACTCTATTGCATTACTTATAAACTGACAAGTTTCAACAAAAAAACTGAGAACCAACGGCCACCGATTTAGACGGCATGCCTCTCCACTAACTAACTCCTAACCTGCAGACTCGGTCAGGCTCTAAACGAACAACCCGAAACAAAAAAACAGACTCAACAAAATACTAAGCGGCATTCAAGAATTATTTTAACAGTAGCTGTCCGTCCTCATCAGCAGCCACTGGATGTTCGACAGCAGCCGCTGGTCCTCGTAACCCATCAAACTAAAACGAGAAAATTTGACCGGAATGATTTTTTCATTGGATAGCAAAAGGAACAAAATTTTTGGAATTTCAACGAGATTTCGCCAAAATTGAGCTTCGTACTATGTCAACCTAGTTGTTAGAACTAATCTTGACTCATACTAAGTGTGTTGAGTGTGGTCGAAGCTGCAGCCAAAGATGTGGTTGAAGCTGCAGTCAAAGGCGTGGTCGAAACAGTAGTCGTGACCGCAAGCGAAGTATAAGCGGTCGTAGGAGTCATTTTGTTATTGATCGTAGACCTGAGTAATAGTCGAAGTCATGTGTTCGAGTTGTACTCGTAAGAGTACTATAGCATGGAGTAGTCGTAAGTCGTAGGGGGCTTTGTAGTCATAGGCATAGTCGAGAAGCCGTGATCGAAGCTGGGTGTCCGAGTAACGGCTGTTGTAAATATTGCGGTATAAACATATTTTCATATTTAATTCCAATCAAAATAACATAAATGACATATTTCCAGCATAATAAGAATGACAAAAATTGCATATCAACATGTAATTCTATCTTGCCATTCATAATCACATATATATTCAAAGAATATAACATCATCACTGCTGAAAATAACAATGTACAGAACATGCCTAAGAACAATGAAACAACTAAATCTAGCATATGACAAATTAATTGTTTCATTATTGCTCTCAGAACAGAGTTGCTCAAAATCATAGATTTTGGCTTTCTCATGCATATGTCATAACTCTTCATAATTAATCCAACAACTAAGACTTGAGCTCTAATTGATTGATTGCCAACAGACCCAAAACAGAGAACAGACCTCTGTCCAAATTCTGTATTGCAATATGATTACAAGGAAAGAAATAAATGACAGTGATCTTAGATGTTCAAGTAATCAGCAGCAAACTGAAATAGATCGAGACTGCAGTAATACACAAGTCAAAACAGGACTGAAATAAGAAATATACTGCACCAACAATATGATCTAAACAGATTTGAACAAACCACTGCACTACTCACAACTCCTATTGCAAGTAATCAGATCTGACAGATAGATATACAACTATCTACAGAACGGTCTGCAGAAAACAAAACCTAGAGCTCAAGTCTGAAAACAGTTGTATAGATCAATTCAGTATATGACTAAATTCATCACAGAGCATACACATGCGCCCACAATCATTCACAGCAGTTCTCAAATACTTGAACTAAATTACAGATCAAGAATAACTGCTGTAAATTGCAGAGAATTCAAAATACTCACAGAGCAGACAATATTCTAAGCTGTCCAGAAGCAAATAACCCGAAGAAGAACTCAATCAATTAGGGCAAGGCGCGATGAACTCGCTGTCCCAGAAAATCTATCAACCCACCGTCACTGGCAGATAAATGATTCACGGAGATACAATGCCACACTTCTCTCAGCCGAAAGCCAGAAAGAAGCCCAGGTTCAGAGATGCCGCACAAGACCACAAAGATTGCTCTGGCCGAGAGCAATCACAGCGCAATAGGATCCGGCGCCACCTTCTTCTTCCTTCGATGGACCTCCAAGGTCCCGAGTTCCCCCAAAACCAGGTTAGGGTTCACACGGGAGACCGAAGACAAGGTTCCAATCGCAGATGTTCCGAAGACCAAATCTCCGTCCACCGAAGAACAAGAAGAAGATCCACTCAAGAGGAGAAATAGGGGGTGGAAAAAGAAGCTCTACCTATCGTCGGGCCGTGCCCCTCTTTTGAAGAGAAGACGAGATATGGCCGAGGGGTGGCGTGAGCGGCCGGCTCTGAAGAACCCGGGCTAGCCCCGCCTCCGCCGCCGGCCCTCCACTCGCCATCTCCCCATGCGCAGCCGAGATTCCCGGATCTGGGCGAAGGAGATTAAAACCGTCGCACGGGAAGCGCGCCGCAGCCGCCAGGGACCCAGTGGGGGGGGGGGAGACAGAGACTCCTCCCCCTTATCTCTTAGCGCGGGTGGCTGACTGGTAGGCCCCACCTTTTAGGGTTCCATCCCTCTCTTTTTCAATTGGGAAATTCCCAAAATGCCCCTCTCAAATACAACAACGGCTAAGTCAATGAGTTGGCCGAGTCTTTCGGGTAGTGCGTGATGTGCACAAGTCATGGAGTCGTGGTACGTAGTGTGCGCAAGTCATGGAGTGATAGCTGGTGAAACTGGATCACAGAGCATTTATTTATATCCTGATAATCAGTCTGTTGAAATGAGCGGTGAATAATAGAGAAAATAGAAAATATGTCAAGTGATTGCGACGCCAAAAATCCTTGCGACTTCATCGTCTCCACTGAGTGTGTGTGTGTGAAGAACACAAGAAAAGAAGCAAATCATGAGTGAGTTCTCTCTAGGGGCTGGATCGACACTAGTTGTTCCAACCAACGAGCTTCAAGCCCCAGCTCGCGTCGTCGCATTGCTGGACGTGCGGCACAATCTTTCCGGTGTCTGCTCCCCGCTTCAGCCTGCAATCATAGTACGGCGGCTTGTGGAAGCACGGCTCCATGGACACGTCCCGACCGCACGGCGGGTCCGTCACCGCAGAGCTGTTCCACGACTTGTACATCACCCACGGCCTCAGGCCGCCGAGTCCCTGTGCCACGTACCCAAACGTCGACCAGCCGCTGGTCACCAGCACGTCTGTCAGGCTGAGCAAGTATATCTCGGCCCACGCCTTGGCGTCGTGTGCCTTGGCGCCGAAGTGCTGGTACTCCTCGTGGCTGGGCTGGTGCACGCTCACCGCCTCGCCGGTGGCCGTCGCGTGCTCCCAGTACATGCTCTTGATTTCCTCGTAGTACCAGGACTTCAGAGAGGTGACAAGAACGGCTTTGGACTTGGCACGGGACGCCGGCAAGATCGGCTCTCCCGTGGTGAGCACTTCCGGTAGCAACTTCTCCTTCTGCGTGCACGTGGTGATCTGCTCCAGGAGCTCTGGCGAATTAGGCTGGGAGCCGAAGACGCGCACCTGGATGCCCACTCGCTGCTGCGCCGTTCCGAGGTAGGCGGTGTAGTACCGCGTGACGAGGCCCCAGACGTGGTTGTTTGGGTGGAACAGGTACCGGCCGAGGTGGTGGAACACAGCGTCGTGCTCCGGGAACAGCATGTCGAGCTCCTCCTGGAACGCCTGTACGAGAAACAGCCCCGGCACGATGTAGTTGTCCGTCCTCATCACCAGCCACTGGATGTGCCGGAGCAGCCTCTGGTCCTCATCGCAGAAGAAAAACTTGTCGTGATCGGTGGCATCGTGGTCGAGATGGGCATACGCGAACACGGGCAGGTGCGACGCCGAAACGTCGGTGACGTCATTCCTTACCACCTTGTTCTTCAGCATGTTTCCATAGCTCTCGGCGGTGTCGACGCTGAAGTTGGTGTAGCCTGTCAGTGGGAAGTCCGGCGGCAGCAGCCACGTGGCTCCGGGGAACGGCTCGCAGAACAGCTCGTCCATCTCGTTGCTGGGGTCGATAAGGAGGACGCGGTCGGTGAGCACGGCGTACAGGAACGCCGACGCGGCCGCGAGGATACGGTTCCCGAGTCCGCGGTACGATATGGAGACCATGTACCTGCACTCCGGTGACGCGACGCTCTTGCCGGACTTGAGTTGCTCCAGGGCGTTGTTGTAGGCGGCGGTGCCCGGGCCGCAACGTCTTTGCAGGGCTTCCTGCCGTCGCAGCTTGGAGATGAGGTACGGGGAGGGTTTCCTGCCGGCGTTTCGACGGTACATGGCGGACTGATACCTGCTGTGGCATGATTCTTGGTCGAAGCCCTCAATCAAGAGGCCGCCGAGAAGCCTGTCGTGGTGTGCTGTTCTCGAGTGCAGGAAGGAAACGACGTCTGAACCGGCAAACAAGTGATCTCAGAACTCAGAAGCAAACAGGTCCTAGACTGCTATGTTATTGGGGAAGCTTGCACTACTATAGAAAGCCTAATACTAGACGGTCAATCACAGACGGTTTAACAAAACCGTCTGTGATCGACACTAACACAGACAATTTTAATTTGGACACCGTCTGTGTTGGTGGCGTTGGAGAAAACGAGTATCACAGATGGTTTTTACCGATGAACCGTCTGTGATACTTTAGTATCACAGATGGTTTGTGTTAAAAACCGTCTGTGTTAATCTAGAATTATCACAGACGGTTTTTATTAAAAACCGTCTGTGTTGTGTAGACTATCATAGACCGTCTGTGGTGTCCCGTTTGTCATATTCTGTACATGATCAGTATAAGCACACATTGCTTCTAATAACTTAACTACAGAACTACTGAGACAAGAGATCACAAATTAAAGACAAATTTATTAATTTTAATTAGAGGCAAATTTATTACAAAAGTCGCACAGGTAAAGAGTTTCCTAGATTGTAATCTTTTGGGCGTCGTACGCTTCTTCTTCGACTTTGGGACTTGGAGGATCAGCCGCTGACTTCTCGAACACCGTTAAGATTGTCCTTGTCTTCAGCACTTTCTCCTCCAGCCTGGGTAAATGATCAGTAGCATAGCCCATAATCTCGTAGAGGATAGCATTATAAGATTCCTCATAATCTGCCGTTTCTGCTTGATCGGCAATGTTGTCCATCAGTCTCTCCAATGCCTGTAGAGCTTCTTCCGCTTTGTGCACATTGTGGAGAAGAACCAGGGTGAGGGTTGTTTCCCTTTCTTGAGCGGCAGCGAGACGCCTCTGTCGACGGCGGATGATCAGGTCAAGCTGACGGATGCAAGAAAGTCAGGGAATGAGAGCATGCGTGTGCGGAGAAGCTGCTCCAGATGTAAATTGCTGGCCGCCTGTGTAAGGTTACGGCCGAACAACTCTTGATGAACAAATGAGAGGAAGGAGATGATCACAAGAATAGTAGAAGCCATATTGTACGTACGTAGAAGAGACCTAGATTAGGCGCGCATATTTAACCTTTAGCACAGACGGTTTGTATACCAAACATTAATGATATAGACACTTTGTATAACGATCGAGATACATTTAGACGATCGAAACATGAGAGATACGTTCTGACTTTGCATTATCACAGACGGTTTTTTTATTAAAAACCGTCTGCGATAAAATTGTATGTATACATGTATATGTTGATTTGTTTGTTTCAGATGGCATGGCTAACATTTCCTGAGGCTAGCCAATAAACAGGAATAGATTTAGGGGTACAAAAGAATATCATAGACGGTTTGTAACTAAAAATCGTCTGTGATAACTGATAATCACAGACGGTTTTTAAGTAAAAACCGTCTGTGATAGCTGGTAATCACAGACGGTTTTTAACTAAAAACCGTCTGTGGTATTAATATATCACAGACGGTTTTTAGTTACAAACCGTCTGTGATAACCTTCGATTATCACTGATCTATAAATTCAGATGGTTCAGAAAACCGTCTGTGATGACGTTTTTGAACCGTCTGTAATACGGTTTTCTGTAGTAGTGTTGCTATATGTTCATGGGACTAAATATTGGAGACTGCGGAAACTTCTCTCCTAGGCAAAGGCCCAATCGTCTACAAGGTTCAAAAAGATGGGTTTTGTTAGGATGTGTTTGGTTGGAGTGATGAAAGTGGAATGGGATGGGATGGAATAGGATGAGATGGTTCCACAAAAAAAGTGGAACCACATGGTCCAGCATGTAAGAAGAATATTATCTAAATTTGCACATGCTCATCCCACTTTGGACCATTCCATCCCACCCCATCCCTCAAACCAAACACATAGATAGGCTTGGTCAAAGGAACCATCTCATTCCATCCCACCCCATCCCTCAAACCAAACACATCCTTAAATATCATCAGGATGTTTTCTTTCTAACTATCATCTAGATTTAGGACTATTAGATTAGAGTTGCAAACCTAGTTCTTCATTTGATGTGGTAATGTTTCTATTTTTAGTACCACTAACCATTTCTTACAAGTAGTAAACAATGACATTTTGACATGTCCAAAAACCAGCAATTCATAATATCCAAAGAGAAAAAAGCATGACAAAAACATTTCAATGATAATCATGCATGTAGATGCCACATAGGAAAATGCCCCTCTAGCTGCTCTTAAAACGGCTAAGGCAAGACTTGGCATAATTTCACTCGAGCATGGACAATCCAATGTCCTATACAGTTTTAGTACAAAAATGCATATGACAAAAGGCCGAAAAGGCCAGACGTCCCGATCGTACCACACTATCACGTCTATTACACTCGATCGCCAACGTTATGTGCAAACATTGAACAGAAGTTACCTTGGCGTAAACCGGCCACGGCCGTCTTAATCCAGACCGCCGGCAAGCCGGCGCTCCCGCCGACGAGGATGACAAGGGGCGACACGGCCATCACAAAGGCGACGGCGAGCATTGCGTTGACCGCCCATCTCCATCCCTTGACGCCGACCAGCTTGCTCTTCTTCTCCGCCGCCGCCGTGAACTGCGGGGCCCCTTCGATCTCCAGCCAGTGACGGTGCTCTCGTCGTACGGTGCGCATCGCGCCTTACTGCTTCAGTGTAGCAAACTAGGAATTAATCAGACTACGTTTTGTATTGATATGCAGGTCAACTACAACTCTACAACTATAATCGTTGGTGCTTCACGATGCAGCTGCCTGCATGGCTGCGTTGCAGTTGGGACTTGGGAGTAGCAATCTTGAACAAATAGTACTTAAGTAATTGGCATACTTGGTTACTTTTAGTCGTCCAACATGTAAGGGTTTTTGGTAAGTGCTGCTAGATATAGCCATCGCGTTTGGGTCTAGCGAATGCTCCATGTAAAATGTACGTCTTTGCTAACTCAGAGAAAAATTTGAAGTAAACGCTAGTAGTAACAAGTGACATTTTGCTTGATGTTGTGGTTCGTGCCCTTGGGCTTGGGGTTGCATCGTAGTACGAATCAATTGGCTAGGAGAGTTATAGGGAACTGCTATAAGTTTACGAACAACGTGACCAATTTGCTGTTTATTAAGGTTTAATTTCAATGTTTCTACTTGGATGCTATCAGACCTTTAATTGCTGGGTAGAGTGGATCTAGCACGATCAGATCTGTACTAGCGCCTCTGTATTAGTTGATCTATGGACTTTTTTTGACTAGCTAGGGTTCAAAGGGTCATTCATAGTCAAAGAAATTACCCTTCTACCCTTCAGCGCAGCGGCAGAGCTAGAAACAACGACGGGGTGCTGAAATACTCTGAAACTTTGATAAAATGCCATGTATGAACTAAGAAATAGAAAACTATAGTAAATACTGAAGTAGGAGTATATGATTTGGGAACCAGCCTGAAGCCAGAAAAGTCCCCAAAATATTAACTTCTTATTAATTTTCTGAATAATATTGTCATTTTTAATTATTTACATCAATAAAATACTTTTTATTATTTTATTAATTTTATTGTGCTTCGGGGCAGGCTAACGGCTAAATTTTGGGCCCAGGCCTGGAAAAATCGGGCCAGTCCGAACTGTCCATGAACAAGTTCATTTAACAGTACGTGGAATCTGTATTGACCCTTGCCATGACAAGAGTTCATTCTGTTACTCTACTACTGACGGCTTAATTTTCATGTTTGCGAAATGCGATTTTGGAATAAGCTTGGAGTTGTACCCTTTATATTATCTTTTTTTTCCCAGTATTGCTACCCGTAAGTTAACTGACTTTTTTTTTGTGAACTCTAAGACTAAGTAGATCTTCCTAGTCTTTAGATTAGCTTTGAGATGTGTATCTGATTCTGATCTGATCCATGCTTAAAAATGTAAGTTACACTAAAGAAAGAATAATCCACGTTATGAATGAACACGAGCCTTTTTTGCAAATTGGATCATTAGAATTTAGAAGATCAACCGTACGTAGATAGGTCAAATACTAGTGGTCAAAGTAACAAAACGCGCATACTACTACAAAAAGAGTCATCACAGACGGTTTGGAACTGCCATCACAGACGATTTTCTGAACCGTCTGTATTTATGTGTCAGTGATAATCGAATGTTATCACAGATAGTTTGTAAGCCGTCTGTGATAAAGACAACACAGACAGTTTGTAACTAGAACCGTCTGTGAAGAAAAGTATTACAAATGGCTCAAAACAAAAACCGTCTATGATACTCACACATCACAGACGGTTCTAGTTACCAACTGTCTGTGATTGGCGAAAATCACAGACGGTTAATATATAGAACCATCTCTTATAGTCCTTCATAGACGGTTTATAGCACAAATCGTCTATGATAGTTCATCCTATACCTATGACCTTTGAAAACAAGCAAATATAGTGGCAAACAAAATAGCACATTCATTTCCATTATAATTAGAATTTACCATTATAGTATAACAAGATAATGAACCCAACTCTTTACCACGGCAAGAATATATAAGAAGCAGATATCCTAACAGACACTAGAAGTTGAATGTATCAGATGGTGGTCGGATATCACCGGCAATGAAGAGGAGGCGGTAACGCCACTTTTGTGGCACGACGGTGAGACTAGACAAACATTCTTGTGAAACTTATAACAAGAGTGTGTTGTGCAGTCGACCGAGGTGTCACAATGGAGGCGCTAGCTCACGGCGGTAGTCGGCGTCGTCGAGGAACAAGCTGGATGCATTGAATGGCGACCGGATATCACTGACAATGGAGAGGCGGCGGTAGTGCCACCTTTGTGGCACGACGATGAGAATGCAAAAGACACTCTTACGACACTGAGTGTGTTCTACATTCGATCGAGGTGTCACAACAGAGGCGCTAGCTCAAGGCAGTATTCGGCGTCGTCGAGGAACAAGCTGGATGCATCGGATGGCGGCCAGATATCACCGGCAATAGAGAGGCAGCGGTAGCGCCACCTTTGTGGCACAATGGTGAGACTGCGTAAGAAACTCTTACGACAAGAGTGTGCTATGCAGTCGACCGTGGTGTCATAACGGAGGCGCTAGCTCACGGTGGTAGTCAATCGGCGTCGTCGAAGGGAGGAAACTATATAGTGGATGAACTCATGCGTGACTGCCGGTGGAAAGGTAGATGGGGGAGTAATTAATAAGGGCCAAGCGGTGGGAAGGTAGATGGGGAGTAATTAATAAGGGCCGAGCGGTAGGAGGAACCGATGCCTGCCATCCGATGTGGAGAGAATGGACAGGTGAGATCGAAATCCTAGGGGATACGCCACGGATTGGTGACGTGTCATCATCAGAGACGGTTTGTTACACGAACTGTCTGTGATAATGCATATATCAGATACAGTTTGTTATCCGAACCATTTGTGATAATTTCATAAATAGTTCTTTTTAAAAAATTGTTTATGATAATGCGTATATCACAGACAGCTTTTAAACTCAACAGTCTATGATAGTTTCAGAAACGGTTTTAACCATGAACCGTCTGTAATAATCAAAGCACAGACAGCTCCACATGAACCATCTGTGATGAGACGTCCAGTATAGCTTGTTTTATAGTAGTGGCGGTATACTTGAACCAGTGTTCCAACTGACAAATCTTCTATTAGCTTTCACTGAAGACGCCAAAAGTATACAAAATATGGTAAGATAATGATAACATCCATATGTCGGAGGAAACAAGAGCATCGGACTTCCTTTCTATTCTCAGTCCCTCATCCGCATGCTCACTACTGCTCTTATTCCCCAATATCCCCATCTCCTCTAGTCTGCAGATTCCTCAGTCCTATTCCCCAATATCCCAATCTCTTCCAGCCTCCAGGTCCCATCTCTCTGTCTTCTATTCCACGTATACAACCCCAGTGCAACAAGCTCCAACCAAGCAGGCGTATGCTCGTCAACAATTGATGTTATGCCTTTGTCAGGCGTAGCAACTTCGAGTGCCACTGGCCAGCCGAGTTCCCTCACTGTTGCCTAGTCTTCCATCATAGCATACATGCTCCATTGTTAGCCGTCCGGTCCGAGGTTGCCCCCGCTCACGCTCAGGGATGGCCATCTGCTATAGGTGGAGCATGTAGAGGCCTCCCCTTCCGAGGAGCAGCCAGGGCTCGTTGTACCTGTCGCTGCTACGAGTAGAGCTCACCGGATTTGGTGAGGTTGAGGCCGAGGAAGCAGTAACACTGACAGCGAGTGAAGGATAGGCAATCAAAGGATGACGAGGCGGTGGTGCTAGGGCGACCTTGCTCTGCCAAATCTAGACTCGACGGTTACAAGGTCTGATGGGAATGTTGCAAGTGTTTTTACAATTTGTTGTGCATATTTTTCACAATTTTTGCAAGAAGCATTTTGATTTGTTGCAATTGTGTCTTCTCAAAATTATTTATCACAGAAGTTTTGAATTATTATTACATCATAATTATTTCTTATTGCAGTAAGGGTGTCATTTTGTTGCGCCACTTTGATGCGATTATTTTAGCTGCAGTGACGATCTTTTATATTTTTGTGTCAATTGTTCCATTTGTTGCAAATATTATTCTTAATTGTTGCATACGAAGACCCAAAATATTGTATTATATATAACATAACGTATTTGTTTGTTTGATACTTGTATGGTAGCAGAGAAGCACTACTGTGTATATCCAAACAAGATTAGTATTGTTATATTTCGGTGAGGCCAAAACATCTTTTATCAAAATTCTCCGTTGAGGTTATTTCTATTGGGTGTGTATATGTTTATCAATACCCATTTCGTATTTGTTGCACCTGTTGATAATATTTTGTTGTAGCTATTGATCACATTTGTTGTCCATGGTATTTTCAAATGTTGCGCCATCTAGCCATCTAGAAGGGGAAGTTCTCATCATTCGTTTGAGCACTAGCAACGCCCCATATGGTACTATTCGTTACGATGAACAAGCTTCAACCCCCAGCTCATGTCTTTACAATGTTGGACATGCGGCACAATCTTTCCGGTGTCCGCCCCTCGCTTCAGCCTGCAGTCGTAGAACGGCGGCGCGTGGAAGCACGGCTCCATGGACACGTCCCGCCCGCACGGCGGGTCCGACACCAGAGAGTCGTTGGCCGGCTTGTACAGCACCCACGGCCTCAGGCCGCCGAGTCCCTGCGCCACGTACCCGAACGTCGACCAGCCGCTGGTCACCAGAACGTCGGTCAGGCTCAGCAGGTATATCTCGGCCCAGGCCTTGGTGTCGTGCGACTTGGCGCCGAAGTGCTGGTACTCCTCGTGGCTCGGTTGGTGCACGCCCACCGCCTCGCCGGTGGCCGTCGCGTGCTCCCAGAACATGCTCTTGATTTTCTCGTAGTACCAGGACTTCAGGGAGGTGACAAGAACGGCTTTGGACTTCCGGGTAGGTGCCGGCACGGTGGGCTCTCGTGCCGTTAGCAATTCCGGGAGCAGATTCTCCTTCTGCGTGCACGTGGTGATCTGCTCCAGGAGCTCTGGCGACTCTGGCTGGGAGCCGAAGACGCGCACCTGGATGCCGATTCGCTTCTGCGCCGTCGCGAGGTAGGCGTCGTAGTATCGCGTCACGAGGCCCCATACGTGGTTATTTGGGTGGAACAGGTACCGGCCGAGGTGGTGGAACACGGTTTCCGGCTCCGGGAAGAGCATGTCGAGCTCCTCCTGGAAGTCCATGACCAGGAACAACCCCGGCACGATGTAGTTGTCAGTCCGCATCACCAGCCACTGGATGTTCCGGAGCAGCCTCTGGTCCTCATCGCAAAAGAAGTACTTGTCTTGCTCGGTGGCGTCGTGGTCGAGATGGATGTACGCAAACGCCGGCAGTTGCGCCGTTGACACATCACCGGCGTCGGTCCTGACCACCTTGTTCTTCAGCAAGTTCCCGTAGCTCTCGGTGGTGTCGACGCTGAAGTTAGTGTAGCTTGTCAGGGGGAAGTCCGGTGGCAGCAGCCACGTCGTGTCGGGGAAGGGCTCACAGAACAGCTCGTCCATCTCGTTGCGGGGGTCGACGAGGAGGAACACCGACGCGGCCGCGAGGATCCGGTTCCCGAGGCCGCGGTACGATATGGAGACCAGGTACTTGCACTCCGGTGACCCCATGGCGCTGCTTTTGCCCGACCTGAGTTGCTCCACGGCGTTGCTGTAGGCGGCGGTGCCCGTGCCGCACCGTCTTTGCAGGGCCTCCTGCTGTCGCAACTTGGAGACGAGGTACGGGGACGGGTGCCTGCTGGCGTTCCGGCGGTACATGGCTGATTGGTACCTGCTGTGGCAAGATCTCTCGTCGAAGCCGTCAGCCAAGAGGCCGCCGAGAAGCTTGTCATGTGTTGGTGCCGGCCAGCTCAGGAGGGAGCCATCGCCTGAACCTGCCAGAACAAATGGAACGTGTATTGATAAAAGTGGCAAACCGCATCTACCACATTTGCATTGCTCTCCTGATTGCACCGAATAGGACTACACATGTCCAGTCATGAAACAGTTTACACATTATTGATTAGAAACACCTGAAACCTTAGTTTGTATCTCCGGCCGCACATGTACGACCGTGGTGCCATGAACAGAGCTAGCTAGCCTACCTTGTCGCAAGACATTGGCAGCGCTGATCCACACTGCTGGCGCGCTGGGGCGCGCCCCAAAGAGGATAACCATCGGCGGCACGGTCATGATGAAGGCGACGAGCACGAAGTTGCCAGCCCAGCTCCACTGCCTGTAGGCGAGCCTTCTCATCCTCTGCGTGAACGCCGGCAGCGCCTCTTCGGCGCCCAGCCAGTGGCCTGCAGCCGAGCGCTGCTGCTCCTTTCGTGGCGCCGTAGCGCCATCGCTGCCCATCTTGGCTTCCCGTTGCGGCATTGCTAGGCTAGCGCCTACCTAGCGTTGTGTTAAGGTGCAACGGTGCAATGCAGCAGCTCCGGCGCCGGTAGGCCGGGATCAAAGCACCACTTGTACTGCCTAGTACTACTGGGCTGCTACTGCCTTTTCTTTCTTTCTTTTTTGTGAGAAATTTCGATATTTGACATTGAATACGTGCGCCTCTCAACCTTTAACCCCCAATTCGCACGCCTTTGGAAATTTAACCCTGTCACTACGAATTCTTTTGATTCAAGGGATTCTCCTCATTTTCTCTCCTTTTATATTTTGACACTTGTCACTGCGAAAATGAAGAGAATCCCTTGAATCAAAAGAATTCGTAATGACAAGGTTAAATTTTCAAAGGCGTGCGAATTGAGGGTTAAAAGTTGAGAGGCACACATATTCAGTGTCAAATATCGAAATTTCTCCTTTTTTGTTGGGGGAAGCAATGAGTTACGCCTAGTGCTAATCTTGGGCACTGGTGCTAGAATGCCCATCTGAGATCGGTCATTTGCGAGAAGGGCCATTGTTAACTGAACTGAAATCGAACCTGCAAGTTTCGAAACATTTTTAACTGACAAGTTGACTGCATTCATTTAACAGTACACACAACGCACATGCCAACGTTGGGCATTGACCAGATAGGCAGATACTAGTAGATTGTGTAAGTTCCAATCTCGGCGAAAGCATTTCACCTAGACCAATCACATGATAGAAGAAACATTTTTCCTCGACTTGTTTACGTGGTAGAACTTCTAAAGAAGTAGTAGAAAACTAGGAATAAAAGAGGCAAATCCAAATCTGGCACAATGATGAAATGTATAATAAACCCACTATTCGGTACATTTTCTGTTTTGTTTCTCTCTGATGGATCAGATTCCAATATACTAGATCTACGCTTGGTTATAGACGGAACCAGTTGCCCATTGAATAAATCAAGTTATTAAAACTAAAATTGTATAGAACCAATTAATTTATTAAAAAAATAGTTCATAACAAGCACTGACAGAGGAGTTTTTTTAGACGCAGAATACATTTTTCGTTACCCTACCTGATTTTCAGGTTGATCTATCAGACGACGCAGCTACAGACTAGTTACAGACCATATCGCTGCAATGTTGGTGTCCTCTCTCTTCCAGTCCTTCCCACCGGCGCCGGGTTTGAGATCAGCAGCAAATTCATAGGGAAACATTTTGGTATAGGTCAACTGCTTGGGAAGCTCTGTTCGTGGCTTCGTGCCAAGCACTAGTTGTCTCCTACTCCAGGAATCATAGATGCATGCCGCGATGTGTGCAAAACATGGATGGTCTTTTTACGATGTTTTGAAAAACGGTTTTGTTAAACATCATTCGGACATTTTCTTCCTAACTATCATCCAGATTTAGAATTGTTGGATCAGAGATCCAATGGCCATGAATTCTCCCCACTCCCCCTTGAATTCTACCTCCTTCCACTTGAAAAACATCTCCCCTCTCAAAACTATTCTATTATTGCTGGAGTTTTCACAATAGCAGGTCTGGTCAGCAGGCATGATCACAACAATCTACTATGGTAGGTTGACCACATCAGATGACCAAGGCAGGTCGACCGCAGAAGTTTGATCAAGGTAGAATGACCACAGCTGAACAATCACGGTGGAACGACCTCGGTTCGGAGTTTTTAGAGAAGTCAAAGTCCCTGGAGTCGAAGATTCTGGATAACCCAGTTGTAAGCTAAGATGAACCGGTCGTATGACATAGTGAACTAGTCGCAAGATACAATGGACTACGGTCGTTAGTCGACAGGCTTCGACTAGAATAGTTGGGGTCATGAGTTTTAGTAAATCGATCAGAAGTGACAGTAACCGGTCGGTGGCCGTTGCTACAGTACCCAGTCGATACTCGGTGATCAGTGCTACAGTACTTGTTGATGGTAGTCTGCGCTATAGTACCTAGTCGGTACTCGGTAATCGATGGTACAATGATTGGTTGATGGTCAGTAGTCATAGACTAGGATCGCTATGATGCTTGTGATTTGTGAGTGTTCTGAGTGGTAGTAATTCCCGAGTACTTGTGGTTTTCGAGTACTCATTGAGATAGCGATTTGACCGGCCTATGCTTGGCGGTCATACCGGTCGTACTAAGTGGTCGGAAGATGATTTTCTAGAGGGCATGGAAAGTGTGGTCGTGGATAACCTGGTTGGTGTTGATAGATGGTTAAGAGTGTTGTTTGTGTGTGTGGACTAATGTCGGTCAAGTTCTGAAGAACTTGTACTGGGAAAACGTTCTTTGGTCTTTGCATGTGTAGATTGATGTGGAGACGATCATGGTCAGTGACGAAGAGGACTGGGATTAGGATGGGAAAATCTGGGGTCCAAGCGGTCGAGAATGTCACGAGGTGGTCGGGCTCACACTGGAGCACATGGAGATCAAAGGTAGTGATATGTGAAGAAGCTACGTGAGCTGTAGTCCTAGAGGCTTCGACACATGAGGGTGATGATGTGTGATGAAAATACAGGAGGTGCGGTCCTAGAGGCTTCATCACGTGATGAGATTGGAGAAGTTATGAAAGGAGTCCGTAACTTGAAAGGTTTAGAGATATTGGAAAACTTGTATTTGGAAGGGTTTCGGGTCCCTTGATTTTCGAAAAAGATAGAATTTCGTGTTCGTGTTTGATGATGACACATTTGGGGTATTAGCCAATAAAAGCAGAGAGAGACTAAGGATTAACGCAAAGGCTTTAGAAAGTTTTGGCAGAGAGATTGATCTCGCGTACCTCATCCGAGGTTGGCCCCGGACCCCTCCAAGGATGACCTTGTGTCCCTCGAATGAGGTTGGCCCCAGACCCCTTCGGGGTTGGTCTTGTGTACCTTGCCCAGGATTGGCTCCGGACCCTCTCCCCGGGGTTGGTCTCGTGTACCTCGCCCGGGGTCGGCCTCGGACCCCTCCAAGGTTGGTCTTGTGTGCCCCGTCCGAGATGGGCCCATACCCCCTCTAGGGTTGGTCTTGGACCTCACCGAGGTTCGCTCGCGGGCTTGGCTCCGGATAGACCTCATAACAAGTACCGTTGCTCCAAAGTGGACGTGGGCCCGAGGTAGCGCAGGGATCTTCTCCCAATAGGGTGAGAAAATTTTTAATGCCTTCCATGATTCAACTGCGCTATTCTAATTACTTATACATGATTGTACAGTAAAGAGTGAACAAGTAGGCTTTATAAATCTTTTTAAACAATAAGTATTATTATAAAAACTCATCTCATTGGGTTGATAACATTGCATGAAAGATTGTTTACGCAAAACATGCAATTTCAATTCAGCAAGCTTATCACATATAATGCATATTCGATAAATATGAAACTTCTTATATATACCATAATCTCCAATTAAATTAAATTTTATAAGTGTAGGTGTAGAAACTAACTAGTGAGTTTAAACAAGAACACACACCATAATCTCCAATCAAAGACAATGATACCAAATATAGTGCCAGAGTCCTAACAATCTAATCTAATATTTCTAATTATAAAAGATAACCTTTCTAATATATAAAATTATATCCCTAACAATAACTTAATAGATAAGGAGTCCTAAAATCTAGCTAACCAACTAATCTTTTATATTAGAGAACACGTTTGTTCGAGTAGTATGGTTCGGTTTTGTTTCGGTAGTATCTTTGATTTTTGTTTCTGGTAGCATCTTACGTTGTTCCTTCAATATCTAAATGAAGATCAATCCTATGTCAATTTATATACTCTTTTATATATTGAAGATCAAACCTAAATATGTTCTGGTGGATTGATTCTAATACAACTTATATTTGCAATAGTAAATGGCTGTCACTTCCCCAAAATCCAATGGAACGTGCTTAATACAGGCTGGAGGCAGTGGCCAAGACAACAGAAGGCACTGATTCATAACAGCGTATAATGCGTGATACAGTTCCTCTGCTATTTTGTTTTTCCTTTTCTTATCACATTAGTTTGCTTCTACCTTCTTAATTTTGTTTTTTGTTTTTGCCTTTTGGCATTTTTCCTTTTCTTTTTCTTTTATCCATTTACATTGTTTATAATGATATGACTTTTTATTTTTAAAATTTATTTACGCTAAAAAGGTTATCAATAATTACAATATATTTTCAACCGTTATAATAGAAAATAAGTTATAAATCATGATTTATAAAGCTAAATAAACACCGCCTTAGTTCCCTTCCAAATAATAGAAGCCTTCCCTAATCCCTAGGTACCTTGTTTTAGAATGAGATTCCTGACCCTGAGAAGAACGCATCATCCGCCAGATAACAATGGGCTTGGAGAGAGGTGTTGGCATTGGCATAAGCAAGCGGCCGTCGCAGCAATGCTCGGGCGCCGTGGAGAAGGCTACTCACCGCGCCGAGGCGCCCGGAGAGGGGGACGAGAAGCCATGGGTCGCGAGGAAGAAGATTACATCGCTTGCGATTTGCCTCGTCGCGTTACCGCTCCTGGTGATCATGGTTAGCCGGCGTGATGGGCCGTTGCCGTCGGCGTTCGGCTGGGCATCGTCGGCGAAGACGTACGCGGGGCAAGGTACGTACTAATAAACGCCCTTTTAATTTATCTTCCTCTGCCATCGCGTGATGTCGTGTTAAATCTTGCATGTGCCATGTCTTAGAACAATTTCTATGGCGAGAAGAATTGGCATTGAACTGAAAGGAAAATTTGTTTACCATGGCAGATCGATATTGCGGTTCTCGTGATGGTGCATGTTGTTAATTATGCATTGGTTTGTACATGTTGTCAAGACCACAGCGCCATTTTTCTTCATGTTATTGGAGAGGAAAAATTGTGGAGGAGAGGCGCTAGTCTCTCTTTGTTGGAAAAACAAAGGCGCTAATTTCTCTTACGTGCATGTATGCTTGCAGAATCCAAGAAAGACAGGCTTCTCGGCGGCCTACTTGTCCCGGGGTTCGACGAACGGTTGTGCCTCAGCCGGTACCACCACGCGTTCTACCGCAAGAACATGGCGCAATCACCGTCCGCGCATCTCGTCAAGCGGCTGCGGGAGCAGGAGGCGCTGCAACGGCGGTGCGGCCCAGGCACCGAAGCGTACCGAAGGGCAGCGGTGTGGCTGAAGTCCCGGCAAAATGGCACGGACACCACGGACGCCTGCAAATACCTCGTGCTAGTGCCGTACAGAGGCCTAGGGAACAGGATACTGGCCATGGCCTCGGCGTTCCTCTACGCCATGCTCACCGATCGGGTGCTGCTTGTCGACAGGGGGACATCGTTGACTGACCTCTTCTGCGAGCCGTTCCCGGAGACGTCGTGGCTGCTTCCGCCGGACTTCCCCCTTGGGAACCTCGAAAGCCTGACCGGCGAAGTGCCGGAGAGCTACAGAAACTTGGTGCAGAACAGCCGGGCTGCGTCGGTGTCCGAGCTCCCTTACGTCTTCGTGGACCTCGACCATGCTTGTACCTACCATGACAAGCTCTTCTACTGCGATGACGACCGGCAGTTCCTCCACCGGGCGCCGTGGCTGGTGATGAGGACGGATGGGTACTTCGTGCCGGCGCTTTTCCTGAACCCGGCGTACCAAGAAGAGCTCGACAGGCTGTTCCCTCGGAAAGACTCGGTGTTCTACCTCTTGGCGAACTACCTTTTCCACCCGACAAACAAAGTATGGGGATTGGTCACGAGGTTCTACAATTCGTACATGAAAAATTCAGGTGAACGATTGGGCATCCAGGTCAGAGTGTTCGACGGGGACAGTCCGTTCAAGCACATCTTGGATCAGATCCTTGCTTGCACGTCACAGGAGCATTTGTTACCTGAGGTAGCGACGCAAGAACCGGTTCTCCCCGTTCTGACGGCCGGTACGCGATCGAAAGCTGTCCTAATGACCGGCTTGAGCTCATGGTACTACGAGAACATCCGGTGGAGGTACTGGCAATCGGCGACGTCCACCGGCGAGGTGGTAAGCGTGCACCAGCCGAGCCACGAGGAGCACCAGCTCTCTGGCAAGACGACGCACGACATGAAGGCGCTGGCCGAGATGTACCTTCTGAGCATGACCGACGCCATTGTCACCAGCGGCTGGTCCACGTTCGGGTACGTCGGCCACGGGCTCGGCGGGCTCACCCCGTGGATCATGTTCAAGCCCGAGAACCTCACCATGCCCAACCCGCCGTGTCGGCGGGCCATGTCGATGGAGCCATGCTTGCACGGGCCGCCGTTCTACGACTGTAGGGCCAAGCGCGGTGCGGATACCGGAAAGCTGGTGCCCCATGTCCGTCATTGTGAAGACATGAGCTGGGGACTGAAACTTGTTCACCCAGAGTGAGCGGGTGATGGAAAAAATAAATAAATTTTTCGTGGACTATGCAGATCAATCTTTACGTAATAGGCGAATCACATTTAGTTCTGGGTGTGTATAGGTATCACCCGGATGTTTTCTTCCCAACAATCATCCAAATTTCGAACCGTTGGATTAGAGATCCAACGGTCTCTTTTTTTGGAGGGGGGAGAATTTGTTTTGGAAGGGGGGTGAATTTTTTTGGAGGGGGTGGGGAGAATTTGTGGCCCTTGGATCTCTAATCCAACGGTCACAAATCTGAATGATAGTTAGAAAGAAAACATCCGGATGATGTTTATCAATACCCTTTAGTTCTAGCGTCGTTTGTGAACTCCCCCAGGTAGTCAATGGTGGTGGTCGTAAAACTGTTTCGCCGGTGGTCTTAATGGCCCTCCTAGACTCACGCTCTGCCATAACCATTGCATAACGCCCTACTAAACACTGTGATCATGGGCAGGGCACGTTGCATACTTAACTTGTGCACAACCAAAACGGCTGGCCGGCCATGCTCATGACTCTTAAATGAAAATAACACGCAGCAAACTAAACAATGAAGACAATGCGCAACGGAAGAGTCAGCGCATGCAGAAACTGAAGTAGTAAACCCTAACTAAATGCATGCATACAAGGTTTAACAACCAACAAATTGAAGCAAAAATCTCAGCACAAACTAACTCAATCGAACAGCTTGAGACCGGCACCCGCATCTTCGCAGTGGCGCAGGAATGGCACATGCGCCACCGGGTCAAGATCCTGCTCCGCCTGGCAGACGAGCGACGGCGGCGAGTGTAGGCACGGCTCCACCGACGCCGACCTAACGCACGCAATGTCGGCCCTCATCTTGCTCCAGTCCAATGGCGTCAGCAGCCACGGCCGCAGCCCGGCCAGCGCGTGCGCGACGTACCCGAACGTCGACCACCCCGTGGCTACCACCCTGTCGCAGTAGCTCAGCAGGTAGATCTCGGCCAGGGCGCGCTCGTTGTGGGCCCGCGCCTCCGTGTGCTGGTCCTGGTCGTGGCTCGGCTGGTACACCGTCACGACTTCGCCGGTCACCGTCGAGTTCGTGTAGTACATGCCGTGCAGTTTGTCGTAGTACTCCGGCTTCAACGAGACCACCAGGACGGCCTTCACCTTCGCCGTGCTGTTCGACGGTGCAACACCCGGTTCGCTGGTGGTGGTCACTTGTGGCAGAAGATCGTACTCCCGCGTGCACCGGAGGATCTGCTCGTACATTATCTCAAACGGGACCGGGCTGTGCGACACGATGCGCACCTGTAAACCGAGACGGTCGTCGGCGCCGGCGAGGTACCCGTCGAAGAACCTTTCGACGATCCCCCACACCCCGTTCCCCGGATGGAAGAGATACCTGCCGAGGTGATGGAACACCGACCCCTTCGCCGGGAACATCCGGTCCAGCTCCGCCCGGTACACTGGCATGAGGAACAGCGCCACGGCGAAGTAGCTGTCGGACCTGAGCACCATCCAGTTGAATCTGTCGAGCACCCGGTGGTCCTCCTCGCAGAACGTGTGGTTCTGGAGCCGGAGATTCATGTTCTCCAGGTGGACGTAGACGTACGGCGGCAGCGCGCTCGCATTGCCGCCGTTGATATCGTCGTCGTAGCGGACGACGTTGTTCTCCAGCATGCTCACATAGTTCTCCTTCGACCCGAACCAGAAGCCGTCCTTGTAGGGGAAGTCCGGGGGCAGCAGCCACGAGGTCCCCGGGAACGGCTCGCAGAAGAGGCCCTCCATCTCGGGGAGCTCGCGGACGAGGACGACGCGGCCGGTGAGGAGCGCGTAGAGGAAGGTGGAGACGAGGCTGAGCATCCGGTTGCCGAGGCCCTGGATGGGGAACCACACCACGTACTTGCACTCGGCGTGGTCGGCATTGCGGCCGGACTCGAGCTGCGCCGCGGCCTCGCGGTAGCGCGCGGTGCGCGGCCCGCACCGCCGGTGGTTGGCTTCGTACTGCCTCAGCTTCTGCACGAGGTAGGGGGAGACCGGAAAGGGTGACGGCTTCCAGCGTTTCGAGGCTTCGTACCGGCTGAGGCACGCCGGCTCGTCGAAGTCCGGGGAGAGGAGCCCGCCGAGGAGCCGGTCGTCGTGCGTAGTGCCCGCCGCGTCCGGGGACGACGCATTGCGGGGACCTAAGATTCAGCAAGCAAATGAACACACGAAACACGGCGACCCTTGACGAGCAACTCATGTGTAAGTTTCAAGGAAAGCGCGTACCTCGCTCCTTCAAGTGCTGCCAAACCAGGGAGTCGGCGGCGATGGAGACAGCTCGGTCGCCGAAGAGGAAGAACACGAGCAGCGGCGGCAACGTGACCAAGAACACGACCGTGACAGCCCGGGGTCCGGCCACCCGGCGTTTTTCTGCCTCCGGCGGATCTCGCACTCCTTCCCTCACCTTGGTATCCATGACACGCCACCTTCGTCACAATCTAGTACTGATCTATTTTTGTAGTGGGCAGGGAGAAGTCAACCGTAGCTGTCATTCTTGCATATAAAATTGTAAAGTTTCAAACTACGGCCGTGTAGCGGCGCTTCATTAATCAGGATGGCAGTCTGAAATGGTTATCATTGATTCATTCATGAACGCATACTGGTTATCGGTGATTCATTCACAAACGCATACTATACAATGTTGCTGGGACAAGTTAATAGCTTCCTTCGTATGAAAAATAAAGGCTAACGTGTGAACAATTACTTACCATGTCAGACACAAACATCACTACAATAGTACAATCTACCAGCTACCAAACTAGAGAAAATTGATTGGATGAATTGAAAATGGGAAAAATGGAGCTTATAACCCTATAAAAAAAACTAGGAAGGGGCCTGCTTGGCGTTATAAATTTGATTAAACAAGATATTTATACACATCAGTAGTGGATCGAGAAATCTCCTGTCGGTTGATTAAACAAGATATTTACACACATCAGTACTTCAGTAGTGGATCGAGAAATCTCCCGTCCGTTGACTTAGATTTCTCAGATCGAAAAGGAGGTGCGAATAGAGATACAATCAAGGACGATGAAATCCGTGCCATTTTATTAGTACTTTGTGTTCCACTGCAATCATCCTCTTTTCCTTGCCGTAAATACCTCTCTTTTACCTCCTCCATAACAACCATAAACATAAATTGCACTCAACACAGGGACATTTGGTTAATCCAGATAGCATAACTAGTGGATGGATAACTTTCATGGCACGAATGGTAGCAAGAGCTCAAGGGAATCCAGATTTTTAACACTAAAGCCAGTGTCAAGTCATAACGACCAAAAAACTTCCTATGGTAAAGTTTTAGGCATTATTTTGTTTTATGATTGTAATCCTGTACAGAAACATCATTCTTCTGAAACCAAGGGTCTGTTCCTTTCAGTTTATGGTTTATAACTTCTCTTAAATAAATAAACGGAACAACTTCTTCATCACCGTTTCAAAACAGTTTATTAAGATAATCTTTTAGAAATGTCTTATCAGCTTATTGCCTTTTGGTTTGTTCATACGAGCACTTATATTAAGGTCGAAAACCATAAGTCGCGCCAGTCTTCTTGTGGAACTAGTATTGATGTTTGCAATTCGAAACAATGGCAAAATTATTTCACAACCATATTTTATCACTTGACCTTGAAAATTTTCCTTACAAGGCGAACCATGAAAATAATTATTAAAAAAAAGGCTCAGGCAGCGACTTAGACATTGTTGATTGGTTGGCCATCACAGCATTTCGAGTGAACAATTGTGTGTGCTCAAACCCTGTCAATTGTCATCATGCACAACAAAATTACACTGATACCTCATTGATATGTTGGTTGAGGTTCTTCCCAGGGAGTATGAATATCAAGTCATCCCAACCAGAATTCCTCTCATTCATCTGTACAACCAATTTGTCCTCTACCCCTAAACCTATTCTGTTTATTGCCTAGCCTCAGAAAATGCTAGCTATGCCCTCTGAAACAAGCAGATCAACATGTACATATATACTGTCAGGGGTGTGGGCCTTGGGCTCAAGGCCCAGTCGGGTTATTATTAGAAATTAGAGATTGGTTTCTATTTGAGTTAGAGATTGGTTTCCTTGTATTAGAGATATAGTTAGAGATATGATATTAGTTGCTATATCTGTTAGAGTTATAATTGGGATTAGATTCTATCTGTTAGGAGGAGCCATCTATATAACAGGGGCTACCACACTCTATTGTAATCAAGCAGAGTAATATCAAGTCTTCCCGTCTAAATCTCTAGTCTCTCTCCCTCTTGTTCTACGCCGACGCCGTCCGGCTATCCTCTTGGTGGTGTTTACCCCGGTTCATGACATATACATCCAATTCACATCTCAATTAATTTCACAAACATAAAACATCCATTTCGCAAATCAATTAATTGAAATAAAAACAAGCAAATATAGTATAAAACACTGTACACATTTTGTTTTTATTAAGATTAGAGCCTACCATTACAAGAACAGACAGACAAACAACAAGGAGGAGGAGAACAACAAACAGGTTGTCCATCTAGCTAACACAATAAGAACAGAGAAAAACAAAGATCTTCTATGCCTAGGCCTTCTTGCCCCTGATGCAGCGTACGAGCTGGATGTCTTTGACGCCCACTATCGTCGGTGTTGATTGAGCGCTGCCTTGTGCATCGTCTGCTTCGTGGGGCTATTATAGTATGGGTCAAGGAGGAGGAGGAGGAGAACAGCAAGGAAGAGAACAGTAAAGAGGAGGAGAACAGTAAGGAGGAGGAGAACAGCAAAGAGGAGAACAGTAAGGTGGAGAACAGAAAGGAGGCTGGATTCTAGTGATTATTTATAGGGGAGGGAGTGCGAATTTTTTTGGCGCGGAGACGGAGAGGCGGAGACACGATCCGTGGAGTGAGGATTGGTGGATTTCTATTGGCTAGAATTGGGTTGAGGAGGATCGATGGGCCCAGCGATCAGACTATCACAGACGGTTGGTAGCTAGAACCGTCTGTGATGAATGAATATCACAGACAATTCTATATGCCAACCGTCTGTGAATTAGAGCACAAAATTTTATATACCGATGCAATATAAACAACTAATCTGAAAAGATAAAATACCAAAGTTTTATATGGCTTATATATACTCATTTGAAAGGTTTCGATAAGATCTACAATTTTTTAGTTGAAGCAAAACCCAAATTCCGAAACGAAGACCAAGAAAAAGGGCAAAAACAGAAACCAAAAACTTGCGACGCAGGTTTAGGTCCAAAGATGGTTGATTTTCAGGGTCTTGTAGGGCGACTCGCGCAAGCTGGACGTTTTTTTGGATTGGGCTCATCGTTAGCTTTCCACGAGTACAAGAACGTCGAAAACGGACACCGTATGCAAAAATTATGACCGTTTTACTGAAGGTGTCTCAAAACTGAATCCTACTCGGACTCAGGCAGGAAATTATGAAATTTTAGAGAATTGCAAGGCAAGAAGCATATCACAGGCGGTTTTTAATACGAACCGTCTGTGATAACTTCATTATCACAGACGGTTCTAGATATACTAGCAGCGGAAAAAAATCCTTTTTCGCTCAAAATGTAACACCCCGCCCATCCTCTGGGCCTAGCGTGCTACCATCATTGCATACTAATACCACTTTTAGACATCTGCTAAACAATTTAAGCACACTCTACCTTGTTCATGAAGCAGCAACTAGTTACACCATACCATTTTTAAGCAACTATGCTAGCTTACTAGTGGAGTTAAACATACTACCAAAAGCTAGATATGTGAAGTGCTGCAGGAATGTGAAGTCATTCATGTGCTACACCCGCCCTTGCAAGACGTCCTCAACAGTTACCTAAAAATAAAACAACAAAGCAAGAGTGAGTCCAAAGACTCAGCAAGTACACAATAAAACGATAAACACGACCAAACATGTAAGCAAATCAACCATCCATATCCGCATGCATTGCTATGCTCATATCATCGTTCTCATGTTTCCGCATTAATCATAACATACTCCACATGCATTGTCATATTCCAACATTGCCAAATCATCAATGCAATGCAATCCTACTCTACATGCACATTTGCTCATCTCATTGCAAATACCGGTATTGCCGAGTGAACACTCGTCGATGTTCACAATCTTTGGCCCACCCATTTCGGCACAGGGGTCTCTCCACTCCCGTGGAGGCCTACCGAAGTAGGTCTTACTCAAGAGCACTTCGGATTAGTCCGCTAGCTTTACTCATAGCTAGGGACTTTCTCACCGCCCTCACTCTTGAGTGCACATAATGCAAATGTATATGCACATGCCCATTGTCATAATCATGCTGTGTGCTGTCTTCTGCAGGGTTCATGGCCAAGGTGGCATGCATGCACGCTAAGGCAAGCATGCAGCTTGCCACGTCTCCCTGGCAGTAGGTGAGGTATTACATTCTACCCCTCTTAACAGAATTCGACCCCGAATTCTGGCGTTTAACAATCGCACAGAAGAACAAAATAAAATGATCTACACTTAACATAACTTTAACTCATACCCGAGGAGAACAACTCTGGGTACTTCTCACGCATGCAAGACTCCAAGTCCCATGTCGCCTCTCGCTCGGACTGATGCGTCCACAACACTTTAACATACTTTATCGTTTTTATGCCTCAACACCTTCTCTAATTCCTACAGAATACAAACTGGACGGGACTCGAAGGTGAGGTCTTGCTTTATGGACACCAGTTCTAACACAATCTCATGCTCTGGATCTCGCCAGAACTTTCTCAACATTGACACATGAAACACATTGTGCACTCCATGCATAGATTCAATTCTCATGCCTCGGCATAAGAAAACCTCCAATCCTTTAGGAAAAATACTCTCATAGCTTGCACAAAAGAGACAAGGCTACTCTTATTTGCAACAAGGAGAGCTCTTCTCTTTTACAAGAAAAAAAATATCACGCAACATTCATGGAATCAACTCATTCATCTACAAACACCGACCCTTCTCCCAAAACAGAAGGAAATTCGTTTCCCCACAGGAAATCAATCCTCATCCTAATAAACAACTTTATGCCGCATATACCATGCGAAATATTTCTACTCCCCAAATCAGTCTTTTCTTTTCCAAGAAAGGAAAGCATATTCTTTTAGGCATAAGGATAACGCCTTAGCCAAAACCACATAGACCACAAGTAAAATACGGAAATATCACAACTTTCCACTTAAATCCACTATCCCTCAAAGTGGCCATGAACAATTTCCCAAATCAGGGGAACCCAAAATAATCCTTTGACTATCGATCAATCACTTCAGTCGATAACACGAGAAATATTCTACTTCGTGTCCCTTAAAAATCAGTATCGATCACACATCCATGTGACTAAACTCGCAAGATAGATCTCATTAACTCCCTTAGCAAGAATAATAGGTTCCCATGTTTCAACATATCAAAACATTCCAATTACCCATGTAATAGATTACACTCCTGACTACTCCTTTAAATAATGGTCATCAAACACGGAGGATAAAACAAATCACACCAACCCTCAACTTCTCACATCCACAGAATAAGGTAAGCTCCATCAGGATCTCATTTAACATCAAATAACTAAATCTTCCAATAGCTCTACTTTAACTTTTCCTCAATTTTTTTAGCCTCTACTAACTGTCAACAAGTATGAGGTTCATAAACCAAGGTTCCCAATACTCCTCCAAGAACTCCGATATTAGTATCATCCTCGATCTATGTTATTGGAATCAAGTAATCTAAATCATTAACACCTAGTGATGATTACCTCAAAAAAAAATAAGTCAGGGAAGCTCCTTCACCAAAGTCTCATGCTCTCATCGCTACCCATGCTTTACCAGCTTAAATGTGACATCAGTCACCATTATTCCCCATAGACGCTACTAGTTGCGATAACTCAATCGACCATCGGTTTCGCCTTTAAGGCCAATTTTATCCCTAATCAATTTACCACCAGGATCATGGCCTAAGATCGACTCAGAACTCTATTAGCCACACAAATCTTTATTATCACCCTATTATCAACATATCAACCATCTCACTCTAGATCTAGGCCTAATAGAGCTTCATGTTATAAATTTAACATTCGTTTCGAGAGCAAGGGATTCCAATCCTTCAACAACCCTCCAGAGTTAAGAAGTCTACTAAATTTAAACATCCAAAAAAACAGAACGAAATCCCAACAGCTTTCATTCTTCAATAAGACAAGACTTTAGAATGAGTTCATCACTCACTCCCCCAAAACAACTACAAAACTCCCCAACACGGGATTCACTCTATCAATGATGCAACGTATAGACAGGAGAACCAATCCCTCTGGCCATAGCATCACATCACAACAAACACAATAGGCAATTAACACCAAGAAAATGGAGAGATGCAACAAAATCCAAATATTACATTACCCTAGTTGACGCGCCCGGGCCCACTTTAGACTCTCAACTCAAGACAACCGAAATTACATGTTTGGGAAACGCTCAGGACTCATTCCTGAGTACGCCTAGGACTTCGTTCCTAGATACGCCCGAAACTTACGCGTTCGGGAGCGCCACGAACCACTCGTCCGGGAAATCTCATATGCAGAAGTGAGGGAAGTCATGTAGCACTCACGACACATGCACATAAATCAATCTGTAAGTCATGCGGATCTCCTACTGTACCTCCAAGCATTCATCATTGTTAGAACTGAACATGACCTCCTTCGAAGTCATGAACCCCAAATGATAATGCACAACAAAACACAAAGTGTTTCTTCCAAATACCACATAGAAACCAATTAAAATTCTCTTCCCCATAACCACAACAAGCCAGTAGCTCTTGTACTGTTTACACAGTTTAGCAAATATCAGTTTGCTAATACATAAGTCATTGACTTTTAGTATCCCATCTTGAACCTTTCCACGGCTCACCGGATACTTTAATCTCCATATTTACTCTATAGTTCATCAACCACTACCACCTTACTGTACAAAACATCACAATCATAACAGCTATCAAGCGCGCATACCACAAGATGTGGTCAAGGCTCTTTGATCAATAGGTCCACTACCAATAAATAATCCCATGAGCACCTAATTCCAAGGCGCTAACTAATCTCCGCCAGCTCAACTTTAAGGATGATCAATCACCCGGATTTTAGCACACATCGTATGTACTTTCATAAACCACAATTGCTTTTAAGCATAGAATCCGTCTGTTCTACTTCCGTAGGCGTGCATATAATTTCCTACAAAATGCAGTGGCAACTCCACCAACTCATGCTTTAATATTGCCACCAAATCCCACTAGAACATTATTAACTTCATCCCTCAGAATTTGGGTCTCATTCAACTCTATAAAAATTCTTCCCCATTCAATTTAGCTGGAAGATTTATCCGACATTAAGATCCTCATTCTAATTCTCCCAACTAATCCCAATAGAGTTCTAACATTACAACTATTAGAATCTTCCAAAACATTGGTCATGATTATAATAATCAATCATGGTGCGGGATTAGCGGACTTAGCTTTATAATCCTTCGCCTATTATCAATTGAAAAGTTAACTCCAGATGTGGGATTTTCCACCAAAATAATAAATTAGCACACTTCTTAGCATGCCTAGATTGCACGATTGGGCTAATCGATTGGGACCATCATGATACCAGTCATTCGATGTGGCCCAACAGTCTAAGCAACTATAATCACCTACTTGTTCACCAATAATTCAAATCCAACTATTAATCATAAATGGATATGCTTTACACCGCTACTTCTCATGTTACTACTAAATCCTCATTGGGTTCAAATCATCTTTGATCCCACCACCATAACTAAAGATAATTACTCTCCTAGATTCTCACAATTTAGAATACCATGTCCTACCCACTTGTTACTTTAACCACCGAATCCCACATATGCCTAATCCAACACTTCAACCACTATTGGATTTTGCCTTCTCTAACAAGAGCTATTGGTCTCATCATGCAAGTTACTCCAATCATTCTTATAATCAAAATTCTCCCGAACACCAGACTTGCATGGTACACTCCCCACTATCAGGTATTTACCACACAACTCAACAAGTTGCTAACCAAAGGGAATAATCTTCCCGAAACTGAAGCAAAATATCATTACCCCAATGCCACAATTGGCAACATGACCAGGCCTCTCCAGTGGCCACGGTCTCAGTCTTTACTACATCGGTACACGACACAGTCACGGCAAAGTCCCGTAGGACACACAAATAACCAGTTCAAATACTTGCTATCAACTCACAAGCATCAACATCAAGCATTGCAAATCAACAACATGACTAACAGAAGCGAAAATGCAATGCTTGACCCCAAATCCCATCCTACTGTGCATACGTCCGCGTCATCTAGTTCTCGGCATCTCTGTTCAAGACAGGTAGCCAATCACACAGCTAGCTCACAAACATCTATTTCAACAGCACAAATCAACATCAAGGCTGCGAAAGCGTAAATGCAATGTAAGACCCATTCCCCAACCTATGGTGCACCAGTGTGTCAAATTTTAATTTAATTATTAGGCCTAAGTCAAATTTTTGTTGAATAATTAACCTAGATTGTCAAATTTCTTTACCACGGATCTAACGTCCGCTCTGATACCAACTGTAACACCCCACCCATCATCTGGGCCTAGCATGCTACCATCATTGCATACTAATACCACTTTTAGGCATCTGCTAAACAATTTAAGCACACTCTACCTTATTCATGAAGTAGCAACTACTTACACCATACCATTTTTAAGCAACTATGCTAGCTTACTAGTGGAGTTAAACATACTACCAAAAGCTAGATATGTGAAGTGCTGCAGTCGAGGCGAGGCCGGATCTGGACGGAGGCGCGGTGGAGAGGGTCAGATCCGGCGTGGAGGCGGCGGGCTCAGGCGACCGAGGCGGGCCTCGATCGTGGAGGCGGCGGGCGGCCTTAGGCGTCGGCGGCTTCGAGCGACCGAGGCCAGGCAGCGACCGGATCCAGCGTGGAGGCGGCCGGATCTGACGGATCCGGCGAGGAATGGGCGGATCCAGGCGGGAGACGGCTGGATCCGGCGTGGAGGAGGCCGGATTGGGCGGTGCGGCTTCAGATCCGGGAAGACGGCGACCCAAGGACGAGCGGCGGCAGCGGTCCAAGAGATGGTCGGCCGCGGTGGCTCACTGGGATCTAGACACGACGGGATCCGACGGCGATCCAGCGACGGCCAGGCGAGATCCGGTGGCGGCGGCCAGCAAACGCGGTCGTCAAGGTGGCGGGGATCGGCGACCCGAGGACGACGGTGGCCAGAGACAAGGAGGCGGCGTGTCGATGCAGCCCAACGAGGTGGCTGCCCCCGGAAGAGATCGTTGCTCCCGGGGGCAACAGCAGCGGAAGTAGATATAAGGTTAGGGTTTTAACCTAAGCTCTGATACCATGTTATGAATATTGTGTATATTCATATGAGACCCAAAGGGCCATACATATAGGAGAGTACAAGAGGATATACCACATAAAGATAAGGCATATATGGAATAGAATACAAACTCTATATCCTAATACAACTCTATCTCCTTAACAAATATCATAGACGGTTATTCGTATGAACAGTCTGTGATACTTGCAGCACAGACGGTTCCTAGGAACTGACTGTAATATAAGCGTCTAGTTTAGCCTCTTTTGTAGTAGTGCGTGTGAACAATTACTTACCATGTCAGACACAAACATCACTACAATAGTACAATCCTACCAGCTACCAAACTAGAGAAAATTGATTGGATGAATTGAAAATGGGAAAAACGGAGTTTATAACCCTATAACAAACTAGGAAGGGGCCTGCTTGGCGTTATAAATTTGATTAAACAAGATATTTATACACATCAGTTGACTTCCTGAGATTTCTGGCCGTTGACTTCCTGAGATTTCTCAGATTTCAAAGAGAAATCTGGATCAACCAAACAAGATACCAAAGAGAAATCTCCTGGCCGTTGACTTCCTGAGATTTCTCAGATCGAAAAGGAGGTGCGAATAGAGAAACAATCAAGGAACGATAAAATCCGTGCCATTTTATTAGTACTTTGTGTTCCACTGCAATCATCCTCTTTTCCTTGCCGTAAATACCTCTCTTTTACCTTCCTCCATAACAACCATAAACATAAATTGCACTCAACACAGGGACATTTGGTTGATCCAGACAGCATAACTAGTGGATGGATAACTTTCATGGCACGAATGGTAGCAAGAGTTCAAGGGAATCCAGATTTTTAACACTAAAGCCAGTGTCAAGTCATAACCACCAAAAACCTTCCTATAGTAAAGTTTTAGGCATTATTTTCTTTTATGATTGTAATCCTGTACAGAAAGATCATTCTACTGAAACCAAGGGCATGTTCTTTTCAGCTTATGACTTATGACTTCCCTTAAATAAATAAATAGACCGGTTTTTCAACCATCGTTTCAAAACAGCTTATCAGGATAATCTTTTAAAAGTAGCTTATTGCCTTTTGGTTCGTTCACATGAGCGCTCGCATTAGGACCGAAAACTATAAGTCGCAGCCATAAGCCACAGTCCAAAAGAACAGGGCTTAAAATCTTGCAACAAAGATTTAGCAACGCGTACTTTTTTGTCAGTCTTCTTGTGGAACTAGTATTGATGTTTGCAATTCGAAACAATGGCAAAATTATTTCACAACCATATTTTATCACTTGACCTTGAAAATTTCCTTACAAGGCTAACCATGAAAATAATTATTAAAAAAAGGCTCAGGCAGCGACTTAGACATTGTTGATTGGTTGGCCATCACAGCATTTCGAGTGAACAAATGTGTGTGCTCAAACTCTGCTATCATGCACAACAAAATTACACTGATACCTCATTGATATGTTGGTTGAGGTTCTTCCCAGGGGGTATGAAGATCAAGTCATCCCAACCAGAATTCCTCTCATTCATCTGTACAACCAAGAGCGTTACGTTAGAATGTTAAGTACTCTGTAAAGTACAGCAGTCCAGAGTGTATTCTATGATTCTATCATCCTACCTCCATTTTCTTCAAGACATCCTCCAAACTCCCAACCTGAAGAAAACCAGAAGGCTAATTTTTCATGAGAGCTCAGAGAAGTAAAATGAGAATACAACTATAAAAACACATACCATAATTTGCTTAGACAAGGCTGATCCTCTTGAAGCTTTAGATGCCCTTGTAAGTTCTCTCTCTATGTCCTCCTGAACCAAGAAGGAAGCAGTGAAGAACTAAACCAAATTGGGTACACTACATGAAAGAAAATGCAGCCTGACAAACCTTTTGAAAATATAGAGGACAGTAGCGCTTCTTCTGTTTCTTAACCACCAATAGATCTGACTGCACATGCAAATGGAGCATTTTCATCATAGCAATGAAGAGTTCATCAAATGTTGAACATGCCACTTAAAAGGAAGTTTGTACTTAAGAAACAAAGCAACAAGGATCAAGATCAACAATCACAACAAAAGTCTAGTGCTGCAAATAGCTGTACACAACATCTCAAAAGAAAAAGTGTGAAACATCACCAGGAGAAAATTAAGAAGTGCACAACATCTCAATATTTGACCATATTGGAGTGATTTTCTCTAGAATTACTGCAATAAGTGTAGTTTGGTTGCTGTGTCATAAGGACTTTCGCTTCTCTCTTGGTATCAATTGCGTGGCATGTTGTGGCCACTCTTCTGTGCAACCTTGTAACTGACTACGTTCAATCAATTGGATGAACCAAAAACTGTTTACTTTGTTTTGTTTCCCTTAATAAAGGAAACAGGGATGCCCTTGTTCGAGGAAAAACTCAAAAGTACAGGAAATCTGATATATTCCAGAAAAAAGTTTAAATTGCACGCAACGCCTTCCAGTTAGAGTTGTTTGTTGATTTGTCAGTCCTATTTTAGCACCAACTAGTCGAGTTGACTAGATTGTACTATAGCTTCACAAGATGAGGCTTCCTGGTGGTGACTGGGAAATTTATGCCATTTTCCATGCATTTCATTTCTTAATAAATGGGGATGGGCAAGTGACTAATAGGAACTGTTAATACGAAGGATGCTTGGTATATTGTAATAGTCCATAGGGTATATATATAGTACAAGAGAGACAAGGACCTAAACACTAGACAATAGGAGATGACCTAAATACCCTTAACACCCCCCTCAAATGTAAGGCGTATGCAATAGCATTACATTTGAAAAGGATTAACACTAAAATAGGGAAAATCCAAAGTCTGAGTCTTGAAGATGTCGTCAAAGCGTGCAGCTCTTAGAAAATTGTGTCAAAAAGATTGCCTCTCATCTGAAATCGTGCGGCAACCCATAAAGCATAAGTGCAAAGGCCGGAAAGGTAAAGGTAAGCGGAAGCAAATTCAACCGCAGTAACACGACGAAAAGGGTGTGGAAGGTGACACAAGTAGAGAGAGATGTCAAATCAAGCCGAAGAGAGAGATAGAAGCATAGCGGCACAGATCGATGTCCGAGACGATGGCAGCGCAATGCACAAGAAGTGCAACGGAGGCGCGGCGCAGAAGAAGCACGGTGGCCTTAGAAACTCGGGGTGGTGGCTCAAAGAAAAGCGATGGCATCATAAAGACTTTTACAATCTGCAACGGCTCAAACAGAAGAACGATGGTCGAGGCTATGCGAAAGGAAGGAGAGGACCACACTCATCTAAAAGGATGGACTGTGGCTAGCAAAGCAGTTGGCTGACTAACAGGATTTGTGGACTCGTGTGGCTTTGACAAACTGATAAAGAGATGGCAACGGACTTGGATCGACGCAACGAAAGACGCAAAATAAAAAAAACTAGCAGCTAAACTAAGAGCAATAGCACGCATCCTTCAACAACCGAACAACTCCCCATAGCTCCCGCCTCCCCTTCCTCATCTCCTCCTTCCCTCTTTATTAAGCAGCAAGTGGCCGGAACGCGTCCTTGCTGGCCGGGAGGAGGCGACAGGTTGGCCGCGAGAAGGCGGGGCACAACAGTGGAGGAGGTGGCTCCCCAAGGCTGTGCACGGTGGGGGAGGGGCTCTGAGGGGTCGGCGGCCAAAGGTGGCGGCGTCGGGCCGGATTTGGTCGAATCCAAGGTGGCGGCGACAGATCCAGCCAGATCCAAAAGCAACGACGGCGGATCCGGTCCAGGGACAGTTGAATCCGGGCTTGATGAAGGCCAGGAGGGAGCCCGGCGGCTGCGTAGCGCAAAAGCGTGCGTGGGCGCGGGCGGGCGCCGGCGCGGGACGACGAATTCGGCTCGGGCGGCCGAGGCGGCGGTGCGGCGGCCAAAAGGGAGGCGGAGAGGGCCGGATCCGACGCGAGCGCGGATGGCCCTGATGTGAGCGCGGGCGACGGCGGGCGCGGCAGCCGGGAGGCAACAGATCCGGCGCGGAGGGAGCCGAATCCGGAGCGAAGACAGCCCGGCGGCGGCGCGATGGAGTCAAGCGGCGGCTGGAAGAGGTGGCTGCCCCCAGGAGTGGAGCACACTCCTCACGGGGGCGGTGGCCGGAGCAGAGTCTAGGTTCAAAACCTAGGCTCTGATACCATGGTAATATAAAGGATGCTTGTTATATTACAATAGCCCATAGGACATATATATAGTACAAGAGAGACACAAGGACCTAAACCCTAGACAATAGGAAATGACCTAAATACCCTTAACAGGAACAAGTAGAGAGCTTCTGTTTTCATCAATGTGTTCTTTTTCGAGGACCTACCTAAGCATTATCAGATTATGGCCCATGGACGTTGCCAGTAGCACAATGCACCAGTAATTTCTGTTACACTTAGAAGTCGAGATATTAATCAACAAGTCAATTAGTGCATATGCTGACACACCAATTACTGTTATTTATCACTTGATTTAAAAAACTTCTGTTATTTACTAAATGCAGGGGTATGTTTCACTGTTGCAAGGTGTCGATCAATTGATGTAGCATTCCAAACTAGACAGTAAAATTTCTCCAATTTAGATCTTGGGGAAGGATATACTTGGAGTTTTTGATGGGTAGGCATGCTAGTAGTTATTAATGCATGTAACTGAACTTAACATATATAATAAAAAAATCCATAGTGTCCAATTGTCAATGAGTATCTTAGATTTAAATACTGCTTTCCAAAAAAATAGAATTTCATAGTGGATTAATACAACCGCGGATATTACCTGAAAAACAGGAACACCATCAAAAGCAGTTAAGCCAGATTTCAACTGAAAAACCAAAGAGTAACAACCGTCAATAGGGTGAAGTAAATTTGTTTGCATTCTTTGTATTACAGTACCAGTCCAGGAGATCATAGTAATCCACATGTTCTATGTTCAAGAGTTCAACTTTGATATGGTCATCAGTGAGAAAGTAAGCGTAAGTTATACAGACCAACAGTGCACAAAGAACAGCTCTAGGCCTCTAGCAACATGGAAAATCACTGCATGTGAACTAGTCCAGCCCAGGAAAATAGGAATATTTGATAGCACTTCCGTGTTCTATGTGCATCTATCTAGTATGAAGGCATGCCATTTGTGCAATCTGGTAAAAACATGAACCACAGATGACAGATGTTGCCAGCCTGACATTCATTACCAGGTTAAATGATTTCCTGGAGCCAAGCCACTGTGATAGCCTGATAGGTGTATCATTTTTGCATTGCTCAAATTTACAGTTTGTCAGAACAGAGGTTTTCTTTGAAGTGAAAAGTGACAATACATTATATCGAAAACCTGGACAATGGAGATGCATTTTGGGGATTCAAAGTTTCAAACACCCAGATTGCTAATATACAGTGGTGATTGGTGACTGTCCAACCTTTCCAGGCCTAATCTATACAAGGGTAAGTCAATATTGAGTAGTGTCACTTTATGCAAAAAAAAAAAAAAGGGTCACGAGCACTTGCCCTTAGACCATGGATTCTTGGTAAATAGTCAAAAAACGATATAGGAGTAAAGTAATACAAAAGGTAGTCCATCAAAAGTTTGGAACATATACTGGTTGCGTTGCTGCTTTCAAGAGTAATTTAGTCTACCTGATGAACTGAGTTCTACTTTTCAAGTGAGATAGAGAGAGGGGTGGGGATGCTAAAACTAGTCCATGTATAGATATGATAATAGAGCAACGAGCCACAAGTACAGCAAAGAGCAAACCTCCAGTGCATTCTTTATTTGAAGAGGGTCAGGTAAGAACCGAAATGCAATACCTTCGGCCTTCAACATATAAACCTGTGTTTGGAAGGATGGCGTAAGGTATATTTACACTGTGAAACATCAGTATCAGTGTGGTTCAAGATATAGAATATAACGATGCATGGAGTAGAATGAGTGAAGTTGTAATGAGGCTATCCTAAGGTCATGAATCTTCAAAGCATGAATAGGCTGGCTTGTAACAAAAAACTAAGCTAGGTAAACAGGCAGCGGATACACACTCCACGACAATAGACTTATGAGAAAAAAAAGGTTCGTTTACTCATATACGTAATATGTTCTTCTAAGAAACCTAGTTCTCACTTTGCCAATCGTTGAGATGCCATTAAATTAATGGAGGTGTCTAAGGAATATATGAGTTTTTTTTGTTAAAGGTTACTCGAATTTTGAGCCGTTGGATCTAGATCTAAAGTATCCCATCCCTCCCCCAAATCATATATATTCCACCCCCCCCCTCCTCTCCTCCCCTCCCCAAACCCTAGCCATCAGCCCTCCCCACCGCCGCCCCGCCATTGCCATCCCCAGCGCTGCTCGCCGGTGAGCCTCCGCTCCTGCCTCCCTCCCGCACCACCCTTCTTTCTCCTCTCCAGTGAGCCACCCCACACCCCCACCTCCTTCTTCCTCTCCAGTGAAATACCCCGCACCGCCCTCCTTCCTCGTCTCCACCACCGCTGGATCAGCCGCCTCCTAACCACTCGTCCTTGTCCTTCCCGCCCACTTTCAGCTTGTGGCCGAGGAGGCACCGTCACCAGCACCGCCCCCTGCTGGTCTGGCACCACCTCGGCCTCCCTCTAAATCCGAGGGGCTCCGATGAACTTAACCCGAACCCTAACCCTAACTCGCCGGAACCAACCCCGGAGCTCTTGCCGGAGCCAGAGAGAGAGGTGGAGAACGAATCTCAACGCAAAATCCTACAGTAAGAAATTCGAGTGCTCAATAAAAAAACACTCGAGTACTAGTTAGCAATTCCCTAAATTAGTTTGTGTTATATGTCTTTCATAATTCTGCCACAATCCAACACCGCAAAAACACAAGCTCCCCACTAAACTCTTACATAAACCCCAATACCCCATAACACTTATATGCAGAATTGTTCCTGAAATCATGACATGAACGATCACAAGACATCGAGTTAAGCTCACCTGATCAAGAGTAATTGGCACTACTTTTGCTCCCTTCCCTAGCACCGGCTGCCGCGTTCTCACCTAAACCACACAACCTCCAGAACCATTAGTGAAAAAATCTAAAAGCAAACAGCAAAATCCAGCAGATGGCGAGAGAGGAGCAGAGAGGAAATACATGAGAGAGGAGGGAGTCGGCGTCCTCGGAGCGGAAGCAGAGGAGGCCGAGGGAGCGGAGGCCGGTGGCGGGGTCGGAGACGAGCACGAACTCGTTGCTGGAGTTGCAGACGGTGAAGACGGGTGTGCCGGTAAGCGCGCGCGCGACCTCGTCGGGTGCGAGCGCGAGGGAGCGGGAGGCGCCCTGGGGCCCCGGTGGGTGGACCGCGGCGAGCGCGGGGCGCGGGGCAGCGAAGCGGGAGGCGAGGCGGGAGAGGTGGTGGTGGAGGAAGGAGGAGGCGGCGGCAAGGGGGTTGGGAGGCGGCGAGGGGGAGGGGGCGGGGTTGGACATGGGGGCGGCGGCGAGCGGGACGGAGGACGAGCGCGTGGAGCTGGGCGGCGGCATCGGGTTGGTTGCTTCTCGCGTCGGCGTTACGGCCTTACGGGGGCTTGGCGTGCGTGGTGTCTTGTGGTTTTTTTTGGAAAACTAGTTGAGTGCCGTACATTGTTAAGGAACAACAAAGGACAAATAGATACGAGTGTGTAGAAGAGCAAGTGATAAAAAAATATTTCATCACAATCCACATCCATTGCAATTCATAAGACCCCAAATATATTAGTATAAAAGGATATCACATTTCCTTTGTCAATTTCCAACAGGGTATGAACCATATCAACTATTAAAGTCATATCAACTACTAAAGCGGTAAGTATAGATTAATGAAATTTTACCATAAGTTAAAGAATGCGCCAAAGAACCAAGTCACATTCTACTAAAGTCAAGTTTGAAGGGAACAACAACATAGTCAATAGAGGATCACCTAAAGCATTATCACAAGCACATTGTTGCTTAATTTTATTTTACTTGAGCATTACTGGCTGTTCAATTTATGCTAGCAATTAAGAACAAAGACCATTCGCCCCAGTAGTAATCAGTTTGTATCTCACATCAAGCACAAATAACGACATGTCAGATAACATATTTATTACACAAGCCAATTGAACAAACTGAACATTACACAAGCTGACACACAAGGAAATTTGAAGGCTCAAAAGTTGTTTGTTGCTTCTTTCAGTTCTTCATATGCAAGGAACCTTGTACTTGTGGGGCGAGGAAGTGATTCCACTGCAGAAACTACATCTGGTGCCGTTTGCTTGGCTGTACAGAAATGCCATTTTTCATTGTCAATTAACCTGCTATGCTTTGCTCCCCATTTTAGGCTCAAGCAATGAAGGAGCAGGCCCGTCTACGAGAGGAAATGATGTACCAGTACAGGTTGAGCAATTTTGAGGTATGCCCTTCATTCTAAATTTGAAACCCTTCAATTGTAATTAGACGGGGGAAATGCATACAACTTATGCCAACCTTGCTCTTTATCAGGCTGCAGCTGCAATCCAGAAAAGGTTGGATCCTGATGCTTCTCTGCAATAGGCGCCTGCTGGAAAGTTCAATTCCCTTCAGTTATTCCTCATAGGAATTCCATGAACACTGTAGAACGAGCAAACTTATCATGTATTGTTGTTTATTAGTACGAAAAATTTACCGAGCTGGCCTGTAACATGCTGCTAATTGAGCCGTATAATTTTGAATTCGAGCCGATCAGCTTTTAAACTTTAAACACCAAGCGCACTCATCGGCATGTATATGTACGCGCATATTGCCATTGTAGACTTGTAGTGCATTGGCAGTTTTTTTTATTTGCTTGTTTAAGCTTTTAACATTTTGTTATTTGGGAGTGAGTAAGCATGTCTCTTGTTATTCTGCAATGTAAGCGGTGGCATGCTCCCTTTGTTGAGTATAGTTCTTGTGCGTTGCGTGCATGTAACTATGTGAGAGCCTATTAATTAGTAATATTTTATCTTCAAGAGTGAGGACTTTCTCTAGATAATTAGATTTGGTTCATCCCAGCCCATCCTACTTTCTTTTTAATGGACAGTGAACAGGTTGGCAGTTTTTTTTATTTGCTTGTTTAAGCTTTTAACATTTTGTTATTTGGGAGCGAGTAAGCATGTCTCTTGTTATTCTGCAATGTAAGCAGGTGGCATGCTCCCTTTGTTGAGTATAGTTTTTGTGCATTGCGTGCATGTAACTATGTGAGAGCCTATTAATTAGTAATATTGTATCTTCAAGAGTGAGGACTTCTCTAGATAATTAGATTTGGTTCATCCCCAGCCCATCCTACTTTCTTTTTAATGGACAGTGAACAGGTGCTCAGTTCTAATTATCTAGAGACAAGTCCTCACTCTTGATAAAATATGCTTATATGTAAGACAATTGTTTACCATATTATACATTGTAAGGCCAGTATACCATCCAAGTAAAACCTAGGATTGTTTAAGATTCAAATCTTCAATTTCTCTTAACCATGATAACTCATTCACCTCTGGTTAAAAAAATTTCGGATACAAATACATTCAACAAGGTGAATATAAACAATAAAACAAAGCTTTGGGACTTTTTGCATGTAGCATAGCTACAAATTTTCGCAGATCATCTAAACACAGCATACAACAAAACAAACAGCAGAGATCATCTAATCACAGCATACAACAAAACAAACAGCAGAGAATAGATAATTCGATACTTACGTGTTTCAACAGGAGGCACCTTGTTTTTTCCTTTCCGAAATGTGCAGAAGCAAATAAATAAAACAATCACCAAGACACCAATTAGAGCACCAATACATATGCAAATGGAGGAAGAAGTAGGAGAATGTCAGAAGAGATGGGAGGTGGAGAAGAACAAAAGGAGAGGAATAAATAGGGAAATGAGCTTACCACATTGTAACTGCCAGACAAACACGTCTCTGCTTGCAACTGCTGAGATTGCAGCCACGTTGTTCAAGCTTGACGGTTGGCAAGCTACAACTGCAATTTTTGATGACTGAGTACCTGATCCTGACATTCCTCCTCTTTGTAAACCTCCTGGTAGCTCTGGTTAGGAAACCAGCTCGGTTCTTCGGAAACACCATGAAGACTGTAATGCTGTTCATATAAAATGTATCATATGAAACATCAACACTCATGAGTACCGCAAGTCAAAATTAAAGAATGAGAATTCAAAATTGCGCGGTGTATATAATGTCCTCACATTGCTCTGATCCCGCTCCTCGTCGGCGTCGTGCCACTCCACATTCCCAACGGCCGGCGGCGCCACCTCGACGACCACGGCGTCCTCCACGCCCCCTTCCTGTTGGCGTACACACGAACCCCGTGGCAGTCCGCCCCAATCCGCCACTCCCCATACCCATCGGCGGCGCGGATCAGGACGGTGGGAGGGGGAGACGACTCGGTGAGGAGACATGGGCGCAGATTGGGACGGGGGGAGGGGAGAGTGGCGGCGCGGAGAACCCGGGGGGGAGAGGGCTCGGATCGGGACGGTGGGAGGGGGAGAGTTGGGGGAGGGGAGAGTGGCGGCGCGGAGAACGGGGGGAGAGGACTCGGCAGCAACGCGGAGGAGCCGGGGAGGAGGCGGCGGTGGCGCGGGGTGGGAGGGAGGGGAGGAGGCTGCGGCGCGGTGTGGGGAGGAGCAGGCGGCGGCGACGGCGTGGAGTGGGGAGGAGGAGGCAAGGGCAGAGCGAAGGAGCTGGGGAGGAGGCGGCGGCGGAGCGGAGGAGCGGGGAGGAGGAGGCGACGGCGGCGCGGAGTGGGGAGTAGCACTGAAATGTCACCTCTTTCGAAAAATACCACTAAAAAAATGGGGTTTCGAAAATTACCACCGAAAGATTTATTTTTCTTCGGAATTTAGCATTCTGGACAAAAATACCTCTCTCCCTCCCCTCCCTCACCTTCTCTCCTCCTGCGCCACCCCGTCCGCCTCCCTCTTCGCCGCCGGCCTCCCCGCCTCCTCCTCGCCCCCACCTCCCCGCTCCTCTCCCTCTTCTCCCCGCTCCCCTTCCTCTCCCTCCTCCTCGCCCTCCGCGGGCCCCGTCCCTCCTCCCCCGAGGACGATGCGACCCCAGGCGGACGAGACCAGGCGGGCGAGGCGGATCCGGCGACCTCGGACAGACGAGGCGAGGCGGATCCGGCGCCGACCCCGGGCGGACGGTGGAGATCCGAGCGGAGGATTGGAGATCCGGGCGGCCACGGGCGCCTCCGACGGCATTTCTCCCCCAACTCCGGCCGACAAGACCACTGGCCAAATAAAGCAATCTCCAGCTAATTCCGCCGCATGGGAGCCTCACCGTGACACGGCGACACCATCCCGACCGCCGGCCGAAGCTCCCGCTGCCCGTGCGTCGCCGGCGCCGTGCGCATGGCCGCGCCGCCCTGAGCTCTCGCCGCCGGCTCTCTCTGGGTCTCCCCCGCCTTCTCCAACCGCCTCGGTGCGCTCCCCTTGACCTACTCATACTCCTGCTCATCTCCAATTTCTCCCCTCCCCCGTCGGCGCCGCCTCCCCCTTCCAACCTCAACGTCGGCCGCTCAAACAGCTGTCCCCGCCGACCAGCGCCGTCCCGGGCCGTGCCGCCTCCCCCACCAGCTTCCACACCTCCCCGGGGATGCATTTTTCCAGCTCACCCTGCCCCTCTGGCCCCCCTCGCCGGAGCCCCCGCCGCCATGCGCCCCACACCTCCTCTGTTCGGCCAGCCGGCTGCGGAGGAGGAAGAGCGGAGGGGTAAGGGTATTTTTGTCCAGAATGCTAAATCCCGAAGAAAATGAATCTTTCGGTGGTAATTTTCGGAACCCCATTTTTTTAGTGGTATTTTCCAAAAGAGGTGACCTTTCAGTGCTACTGAACAAATTTTCCCTTTTTTAAGGGGTGTGCGAATGCCTGCATGGTGTCGTGTTGGTCGGCGTCGCCGAGGAGTTGCCGGGCGCAGGGCAGATTTGGTCGCGCCGAGGCCTTGTGGTGCGGACCCGGTTGGATGGGTTGGGTGGTTTCTGGTTCGGTCCAGGACCTGGAGCCCCTCGGTTAAGTCATTTTTCTCTCATTTTTCTTTTTGGCTGTTTGGCACGTTTTAAGGCTGTTTTAGGTGCCTTTCTGGTGTTTCAATTCTTTAAATATTAAACCATATGGTGGTTGTGCATTTAGTAGTGATGAACAGTTGATATTTAGATTTCATTGAAATTTGCGTTTATGAAAGTTCTGATCGATGCGTTATTATTGCTGGAGTTTTCTGGATATCAGGTCTGGTCGACAAGCGTTGACCACGGCAGATGACCAAGGCAGGTTGACCACGGCTGATGACCATGGCAGGTTGACCACAGCAGATCGACCATTGAAGATCGACAACGGCAGAATGATCACAGGTGAACGACCGTGTCGGAACGACCTCGGCCCGGAGGTTTTAGAGGAGTTGAAGATCTTAGAGTTGGAAAGCACTCGGAGAGGTCGAATACTTCGGAGTCAGAGAGGTCAAAGACCCCAGAGTCAGGACTCCAGAGAAACCGGTCGTAGATACAGTGAATTGGTCAATGGTTGTAAGCGAAGAGAAACCAGTTGTAGCTATAGTGAATCGGTCGTAAGCTACGGGGAACCGGTCATACAGAACAGTGAACCGGTCGTATGACATGTTGAATTGGTCGATCCGCAAACTACGACCACGGTCGATAGTCGAAGGCATTGTCCGTGATCGGTGATCGATAGAGTAAGCTATAATAACCGATCGATGGTCGTAGCTATAGTGCGTTGTCATAGTCGTAGATTTCGCAGACCATTGTAGACTTTGCAGTCTGTTATCGTTGTCGTAGGCTTCGTAATTTTTTATGAATATTCTATTTTTATTTAAAATAACAGAAATATACCCGCGTGAACATCTTTTACAAAAATATACTCCAGTCGCCTAACCATCGGGCGACTGGAGCCTATCACCTAACGGTCGTGTGACAAGAAAGCTGTCTGTAAGCGGTTGGGCGATAGGCTCCAGTCGCCCAACGCTTGGGTGATTAGAGCATGTCGCCTAGTGGCTGGGCGACTGGAGCCTATCACCTAACGGTCTCGTGACAAGAAAGCTGTCCGTAAGCGGTTGGGCGACAGGCTCCAGTCGCCCAACGCTTGGGTGATTAGAGCCTGTCGCCCAGTGGTTGGGCAACTGCAAACAAGATGCAGTGTGGGTTAATCCATTTGTGATTTTCATAGATTATGACTAGCAGATAATCTGTTGGATTCGTAATAAGAGTTTATAATCGTTGTATGTTGTTGTAGTGCAACAAAACTCGTGAAACTTTTTTTAAGAACGATTGCAATAAGAATGATCGGTAAGTATGAGGATAATTGATATTGTGATATTACCGGGAATTCATACACGGAGGAGAACTGATTTGTTAATACTGTTTAATGACTTGCTATGAGAATAATTGAATGTGAAAAGACGAGAAAATAAGCTTGTTTGAATTAAAATAGACTTCATAGTACAGTTAGGAGTAACACGTCGCTTATGGTTTGATTACATGCATAACATAGAGCATCATGTGCGACTAACCAACCCAACTGCTCGTACGACCTACTGTGTAGACCAGGGCCATTTCCCCTTCCTTACGAGCTTAGCGTTGAACTCCTCGGTGGCCTCTTTTGCCTTAGTCGCCATTTCTCTCTTTTTTCACGCTCCGTGTGCATGCACTCCTCGAGATGAGCTTTCATCTCCCGATGTATACGCTCGGTTTGCTCGCCCTTACAGTGCTCCTCCTCTCGAATCTCATAGGACCTTGTGACGTTCCACTCCACGAAGTCGAGGGCCCACTGGTCCTCTGGGTGGATCTTAAGATCGATCCATTTGCGGTAGCCACATAGGGGTTCCGGGGACAATGGATACATGGGAGAGGTTGTTAGTGCGTACTTTGAAGGAGAAAAAGTAGGGGGAAAACAGTGCACCTGGTTTTTACGGCTGCCGATAGGTGGCGGTGTCTAGACGACGGTCGAGATAGTCACTGGTGTAGTTTGTACAACCCTAGTAACTTATACCTAGTCTGAGACGGTGCTTAGACTTAAAGAACTTGCATGGGTCCCGGCACTAACAAAGAGGGGCATCTCCCCCTCTTGTGGGTGTTGCGGTGAATGCTCGGTAGGAACGTTTGGGATGGGGTTGTTGCTACGGGTGGCGTCATTGCAGGGAGTTGATCTCATAGCACCCTGGGCTTGTTCTACCCGGGCTGCAGCAGCCCTTGCTTTGTCATCGCTGACGGCAGTTGATCTTGCTAGGTTGTGGGTCTCCTCCAATTGCTTCATCATCTTGTCTCATTGCTTCTTTTGCCTCTTGTTCATCCCGGTGTAGTGAAGCAAGCGTCGGTGTAGAGTTGGGTTTGTTTGTGTAGTGTTCTCTCAGAAATCTCTTTGACCTCCTTTTATAGGGCCCCTTGTGGCCTTCTTGCTACATGAAGATGCTCGTGTGGTCTTGTCACTGCGCAAAGCTACTCAGTGTGGTATTGTTAGTATGCAAAACTGCCCAGTCAGGTCTTTGCACTATACAAAGCTGCACCCTTTGGTCTTGTCTAGCGGGGGTCTAGTCTCCAAGCGACTCAAGGTGTGCATGTCTGAACCACTCCTAAGTCAGCTGGCTCCTCTGTGCTCCCTGGAGGAGGGACACAACGCGAAGCACGATGCAGCTGTTTGACGTGCTCATCCAACAGGCCGTAAGGCTAGTCCAATCCGCGAAGATCACAAGCCATACCTGCAAATGAATTCAAGTTAGCATTTATGCTGAACAAAAAACATCGCATGTAAAGCAACAGTAAATATAACTTGTAAATAAATAAAGAAAATAATACTAGGCTACCAGCACAATACCAACTATATTACTGAAAGGGGGAAGTAACATAACAATTGTACAAACGGTACATGAAATGTACGATACAATTAGTACGATAGTACGCACATCAAAAGTACCAACTAACAAAGTACAGTTTACAATGGATATTTATTTGTAGTCTCCAACAACTAATTGTAAAAACTATGCTGCTCTGCTTAGGGATCAGCACATACCTTGCATCGTCTAGCTATGTGCCCCTCTTGACCGCATTGCCTGCAGCGTGCACCAAGTACTCCGACTTGCGCTTCATCCATATCATTTGTAATATGTTGGCTCTGTCGCCGATCCTTTCCAATCTTTAGCATGTCAACATCCAGAATCTAGGTCCTCCTGCAATATCTAAGCTGACGAAGTTCCCCACAACCCTGAACCCCTTGAGCTCACCACACCACGCATGCATCACCCTCTCCATGAAGAAGTACTCCGACAGGGAGTTCAAAAGAGCCATACCCACAGTCCTGCATGTAGCGAGGATATGAGAGCATCGCTTGTGTAACAGCTTTGGCTTATTGTACGAGCAGGTAGGTTCATTTACATGATCTCTAGGCATACCACATGGGTAACAAGGGCACGAGCCATCCCAATCTAGCTCTATCCCAGAGTACCACGTCGAAATGATGCTCCCTTTTACCTATGACATGCACCGTGTGCAATTGGCCCTTTCTGTGCCTTCATCTCCATGTATATCATAATTTTCGATGAGTATAATGTTCATGGGTTGGCCGCATGAAAGTGCGACATTCGCATGCCTCTCCCTAAAGTAGTTGATTGTGCTATATAGAACACCTTCCACGATGGCGACGAGGGGCTGAGAACGAAGACCCCTGAGAACCCAATTATACACCTCCGCAAGGTTAGTCGTCATTGAAAGCATCTAGGCCCCTAAGATTATTGGTTTTGGTAATTAATAACGTTATATGATCATGGGACTAATGTGTGTGTTAAGTGTTTAAAGGGATAAGTTCAAATGAAGAAGAAAGAGGCTCATAAAATATCTCATGAAGATTCAAAGATCTCAAGGGCGACAAGGTAAATAGTTTAGGGATCTATTTTAATTTTACCGATCTTGGTGAAAGGTTGGAAGACCAGATTATTGGATAGATGCCGTACTATTAAGAGGGATCACGATGATTTGCTTGATCATATTCAAATGTGCCATGTGGATCAATTTAGGATCATGCATACACTTAGAAATTATTTTTTCAATCAGAACTGTGCTTTGTCAGAAAATTCGGTAGTACCGGCGTTCTACTGGCGGAACTACCGCATGGCCGGAAGTACCGGACCTCTGAGCGGATCGTTTATTCCAGAGAGCGCCCGGAGTCTGAGTTAGTCTCTCGAAAATCGAAAGTACCGCAAGTTCAACTGCGGAACTACCGCATGTGCGGAAGTTCCGGGGTCCCAAGCAAAACTTCAATTCCAGAGAGCGCCCGAAGTCAAACTTAGCCTCTCGGAAAACGGAAGTACCGCGGATTGAACTGCGGAACTACTGCATACCAGTAGTTCTGAACATTAGAGCGGAACTTCAATTCCAGAGAGGGCCCTGACTTGGAGTTAACCTCGCTGAGATCGGAAGTACCGGGGTGGAGAGCGGAACTTCCAGATTTCCGGAAGTACCGCGATTTTAATGGCGGTAGTACCGCACTCATTGTCCAACGGTCACTTCTGACCGCCTGACATAGCCGTTCTGTTGCGACGGCGGAAATCCGGTAGTACCGCCCATACAACGGCGGTAGTTCTGTTTTTCCTGAATTTTCAGAATTGTTTATTGCAACGGCTATTTGAGGTTGGTGAGGGTATAAATACATCCCCACCAGAACTTGTAGTTGTTGTTGAACCCATATTGAACATCTTCGAGCCTAGAGCAACTTCTCACACCTCTCTTTCACTCTTGTGCATTCAATAGAGGTAGTTGAGCCCAATTCAAGTGCATTGCATTCTAGATTGAACCAATTGGCACTTGTGTGTGATCAAGCCGCTGTGGTTCATTTCTCTTGGTGCTTGCCGGCACCTAGACGGCTTGGCGGAGGTTCAAGTGATCTTCTCAAGAAGATTGTGAGAAGGCCCGGAAGATTGTGAAGGCTCGGAGCTCGCCTACCCGGAGAGGGAAAGGGCTACCGCTAGTGATCGAGGTGGTTAGGCTCAATTCATGGAGCCGGTCTGATTTGTTCGGGCTTACCTCAACGTGGACTAGGGGAGACCGGCAAGTCTCCGATCACCACGGTAAAAAGTAATTGTGTCAATTGTGGTTTGCTCTCTTGTATTTACCTTCTTTCAAGCAACTCTCTTAATTCATATTATTTGATTGCTTGTTTAGTTAGAGTAGCAACCTTAGACCTAGACTATTTGATATTGCTCTTAGTCAAATTACTTGTACTAGGGATCACTTGAGCCTCTCTAGATTGTTTAGTTGTACTATTGTTAATTTGCTTTAGTAAATTCATTAAGTTTAAAATTGTTAATTGAAATTAGACGAAAAATTTTAAAACCGCCTATTCACCCCCCCTCTAGTCGGCCTCCTCGATCTTACAAGTGGTATCAGAGCTTGGTCTCTCATTTTTAGACTTAACCGTCTAGAGAGAAAAGGATGGCTAGTGAGGGTATAGCAATAGGAAAGGCACCTCTCTTTGATGGCTCAAACTATGCTTATTGAAAAATTAGGATGTCTATTTATTTGAAGGCCATGAGTCCTCATATTTGGAAAGTCGTAAATGAGAGTTATGTTATGGCTCTTGATCCGGATCACCCAACGGAACAAGACGGGCGTAACGCTCATTTAGACACCCAAGCTATGAATGCTTTATTTGGAGCCTTGAACGCGGACGAGTTCAATAGAGTGAGCAATCTTGAGACGGCTCACGCTATTTGGACTACCCTCTCGGAAATACACGAAGGGACATCCACGGTCAAGGAGGCCAAATTGCATCGGCTTAGGATCAAATATGAGACATTCACAATGTTGCCCCATGAAGACATAAATGAGATGTACTCAAGGCTCAACAACATTGTGAATGAGCTCAAAGGTCTTGGAACTAACATTTCCGATCTTGACATTATTCGAAAGATGCTTAGGGCCTTGCCGGAGAAGTATGAAGTGTTGGTGACACTCTTCCTCAACTCACTGGAGTTGGCAAGAATGACACCAACTCAATTGTTGGGCAACCTCATCACCAACGAGCTTTACAAGAAGGACAAGGAAGAGCTCTTGGAGCAATCCTCTTCCAAGAGCAAGATCACCGCCTTCAAGGCCAAAGCGGTGGTAAGTGAAGAATCCGAGGATGATGATGATGAGGATTCCGAAGAAGAATTGGCGCTTCTTGTGAGAAGAATGAAGAAGTTCATGAGAAGGCGCTCAAACCGAAGCACAAGCTATGAGAAGACCAAGAAGGGACATTCCTTCTCCAACAAGAAGTATAGCAACATTCGTTGCTATGAATGTGATGAAAAGGGGCACATTGCCTCTCAATGCCCAACAAAGAAAGATGATAAAGAGAAGTTATCAAAGAAGAAGAACTACAACGGTAAAAAGAAGCTTTTCAAGAAGCTTCACAAGGATGGCAAGAACGAAGCCCATATTGGTGAGTGGGACTCCGAGGAGGAGTATTCCGATTCCGACTCAAGCGAGGACGAATCTCCCAAGAAGAAGGGGCTTGTGGGCATCGCCATCAAGGAGGCTCCATCACTATTCTCCACTCCTACATGTCTCATGGCTAAAAGAGAAAAGGTAAAATTGCTTGATGATGATGAGCCTTCATATGATGATTTGATGGATATGTTAGTTGAATTGAATGAATTTCTTGGAAAAGAAAAGTCAAAATTTAAGGTCTTGAAGAGAGAACACATGGCTCTTAAAGACTCTTATGAGGAGCTAAAGGAAGCTCATGATTTGCTTCTCCAAGAAAATCATAAATCTAGTGCTAGCATCGGAATCACTTGTGATATCTTGAATGAAATGCCTAGTATAGCAATCTCAAAATCTAGCATATCTACTTGTTGTGATTATCTACTTGCAATGCCTTGTTCATCTAGTGTTGATTTTAGAAATGCTTTAAATCTTGTTCATGATGGTGCTCTCACTAATGAAAACAAGAATTTAAAGGAACAAGTGCTAAAATTGAACAAAAGCTTAGAAAGAGCTTACAAGGGAAAAGAAACCCTTGATAAGTTGCTAAGCGCTCAAAGATGCTCTTTTAACAAGGAGGGACTTGAATATGTCCCCAAAAAGGGTAAGAAGCCGGCATACAAACCTCCAAGGTTTGTAAGTGAAAATGGTAAGTTTTGCACTAAATGCCGGGAGGTAGGACATAAGCAATCTAATTGTTCAAAGAGTAAGATTCATTCTGTTGGTGTTTTTGATTCTTGCTATATGCTTAAAAAATCTAGCAATGGAAATGTGATTGCTCATTTTATTGGAACCTCGATTTTGGGTGCTAAAAAGAAATCCATTTGGGTGTCCAAAACCTTGGTTACTAACCTCCAAGGACCCAAACAAATTTGGGTACCTAAAAGAGCTTGATTTTCTTTTGTAGGTGAACTACAAAACCGGCGGAAGGCATTGGGTGTTGGATAGCGGTTGCACTCAACACATGACCGGAGACCGGAAGATGTTCACCACCTTTGAGAGTGGAAGCAATGACAAGATCACGTTTGGAGATAATAGCAAAGGAAAGGTATTGGGCTTGGGTAAAATTGCTATCTCAAACGACCTTTCAATTTCTAATGTGTCTCTAGTTGAAACATTAAATTTCAATTTGCTATCCGTTGCTCAATTATGTGATCTAGGCTTAACTTGCTCATTCTCAAAAGAAAATGTTGTAATCTCAAAAGAAAATAATAATGAACTTGTCTTTAAAGATTTTAGATTTGGAAATCTCTATTTGGTAGATTTTACTTCAAATGAGTCGTGTCTAAAAACTTGTTTAATTGCAAAAACTTCTTTGGGTTGGTTGTGGTATAGAAGGCTAAGTCATGTGGGAATGGTTCAAGTTAAAAAGCTTTTTAAGCATGACTTAGTAGTTGGCTTGAAGGATGTGAAGTTTGAGAAAAATCGACTTTGTAGTGCTTGTCAAGCCGGAAAACAAGTCGCTAATTCTCATCCTTCCAAAAGTATCACGTCAACCTATAGGCCATTAGAACTCTTGCATATGGATTTGTTCGGGCCAACAACATATAATAGCATTGAGGTAATAGCTATTGTTTAGTCATTGTGGATGATTAGTCTAGATATACATGGGTCTTCTTCCTAAATGACAAAAGTGAAACCTCTGGGATTTTCAAAAGTTTTTCAAAAAGGGCTCAAAATGAATTTGATTTTAAAATAAAGAAAATTAGAAGTGACAATGGTTCCGAGTTCAAGAATACAAAAGTTGAAGATTTTTGTGATGAACTTGGAATAAAGCATGAGCTTTCCACAACCTACACTCCGGAGCAAAATGGAGTTGTAGAGAGGAAAAATCGTACATTAATAGAAATGGCTAGGACAATGCTTGATGAATATAATACTTCCGATAAGTTTTGGGCGGAAGCTATTAACACCGCATGTCATGCCATAAATCGCCTCTATTTGCATCGACTTTTGAAAAAGACTTCCTATGAGCTTCTCGTTGGAAGAAAACCGAACATCTCTTACTTTAGGGTATTTGGTTACAAATGCTATATACTAAGAAAAGGTGTTCGGCTCTCTAAATTTCAAAGTCGGTGTGATGAAGGCTTTCTTTTAGGATATTCTTCAAATAGCAAAGCTTATAGGGTCTTTAATAAAAATTCGGGGTTAGTAGAAGAATCTTGTGATGTCCAATTTAATGAAACTAACGGCTCTCAAGAAGAGCATGAGAACTTGGATGATATAGGAGATGAAGGTCTTCGAAAAGCAATTGAGAACATGCAAATTGGAGACATTAAGCCAAAAGAAGATCCAATGTCACCAAGCTCATCAAGACAAGTGGAGCCTCCCTCTTCATCTACAACAAACGACGTTCAAGTTATAGAAGATGAAGAAAAGGATCAACCTCTAAATACCTTCAAGATTCACAATGCAATAGCCAAGGATCATCCAATAGATCAAATATTGGGTGACGTGAGTAAGGGTGTTCAAACTCGCTCTAGAGTAGCTTCATTTTGTGAACACTATTCTTTTGTATCTTCACTTGAACCAAAGCGTGTAGAAGAAGCTTTAGATGACCCGGATTGGATAAATGCTATGCATGAAGAGTTGAATAATTTTGCTCAAAATGATGTTTGGACTTTGGTGGAGAGACCCAAGGAGCACAATGTTATTGGCACAAAATGGGTCTTCCGGAACAAACAAGATGAGAACAGAATTGTGGTAAGAAATAAAGCAAGATTAGTAGCTCAAGGTTATACTCAAGTCGAGGGATTAGATTATGATGAGACTTTTGCACCCGTTGCTAGACTTGAATCAATTAGAATCTTGCTTGCTTTTGCATCATGCTTTGATATTAAATTATTTCAAACGGATCTCAAAAGTGCATTTCTTAATGGAACAATTTCCGAATTAGTATATGTAGAACAACCCTCGGGATTTAAAGATGATAAATACCCTAATCATGTTTACAAACTATTCAAGGCGCTATATGGTTTAAAACAAGCTCCTAGAGTTTGGTATGAGCGCCTTCGTAACTTTCTTGTTTCAAAAGGTTTCATAATTGGTAAAGTAGACACAACTCTATTCACAAAAATTATCGGTGATGATTTCTTTGTTTATCAAATCTATGTTGATGATATTATATTTGGTTCTACTAATCAAGATTTTTGCAAAGAATTTGGTGAGATGTTGTCTAGGAAATTCGAGATGTCAATGATAGGGGAGCTAAGCTACTTCCTTGGACTTCAAATCAAACAACTTAAAGATGGAACGTTTATAAGCCAAACGAAGTATGTCAAAGATCTACTCAAGAAATTCGGAATGGAAGAAGCAAAATCTATCAAGACACCCATGGCAACAAACGGGCATCTAAACCTCAATGAAGGAGGTAAGTCTGTAGATTTAAAAATTTATAGATCCATGATTGGTAGTTTGCTTTATCTTACCGCATCTAGGCCCGACATTATGTTTAGTGTTTGCATGTGTGCACGGTTTCAAGCTTCTCCAAAAGATTGCCATTTGATGGCCGTAAAGGGGATTCTAAGATATTTAAAACATTCCTCAAGCATAGGGCTTTGGTATCTCAAAGGTGCAAAATTTGAATTAATTGGATTTTCGGATTCCGATTATGCGGGTTGCAAAGTGGATAGAAAAAGCACCTCGGGTAGTTGCCAATTGCTAGGAAGGTCTCTAGTATGTTGGTCATCCAAGAAACAAAATTCCGTAGCCCTTTCAACCGCCGAAGCCGAATATATTTCTGCGGGTAGTTGTTGTGCTCAATTGCTTTGGATGAGGCAAACATTGTTAGATTATGGGATAAAATTTGATAAAATACCTCTTTTGTGTGATAATGATAGTGCCATCGAAATATCCAACAACCCCGTTCAACACTCAAGAACCAAGCATATAGATATACGCCACCATTTCTTGAGAGATCATGTGAGCAAGGGAGACATTGAAATTAGCCACATCCGAACCGAAGCTCAACTAGCGGACATTTTCACCAAACCATTAGATGAAAGCCGTTTTTGCAAATTGAGGAATGAATTAAATGTCATAGATTACTCAAATGTAGCTTGAAATCAAATTTCTTTCATCTTTGCTCATTTGGTGTGCTTGTGTGGTATTTCAATGAATTTTTGTCTCTTTTTGTCAAAAATTTGATTATTTTCATAAAAATAAGTTTCAAAGTATAGCAATAGCTCAATTGATGCACAATGATCCTGAATGATGTTATTTGAGTGCAAAACTAGGGATCATTTGCATAATTTCAAGTTGTAAAGTTTAAATTCTGTGAAGTCCCAGAAATTCCGGAACTACCGCCGTGTATACTGCGGTACTTCTGTTCCTGACAGAAAATCCAGAACTACCGCCGTTGTTTTTGTGGTACTTCCGATTTTTCTGAGAAAACGGAACTACCGGCGTGTTAAGCACGGAAGTACCATTTTCTGCGGGATTTAATGCGGTTTCCAAAAACCGCCGACCTCCCTGCCGTTACTCCTTTTTCCCTTAACTCTTTTCTCTCTCTCTCCTCCATTCCTCTCAAACCGACGGCTCCTCTTCCTCTCAAACCGACGGCTCCTCCTCCTCTTCCTCTCTTTCCTCTCTCTCTCCCAAAACCTTCTCCTCTCCTGATCTTCGAATCCAAGGAGAGATCTTTGTTTTGGGTTGTTTCTTTGCACTTCTAGGGTTCCCCTCCTTCGACTCCACAAGGTAAATCGGATCAAAATTCTCTTTTTATCTTGTTCTTAGACCCTAGGTTAAGTTTAGACTAAATTTGAAAATGTGATGATGTTTGCTGGAAAATCTTAGGGCAAATTAGTATATTTGGGGTATTACCATGTTTATTCATACATGCATTGAATTCAAATCAAAAATACCTCAAAAAGATTGAAGATTGAACTTGCCCTAAAATTGCTCAGAAAATTCGGAACTACCGCCCGAGCGGGCGGAACTACCGTGGTTCCGGAAGTTCCGCATGTTTAATGCCGGAACTACCGGATTTCCCGGAAGTACCGCATTTTAGCCGCCGGTACTTCCGATTTTCCTGACACAGCAAACAGTCAATTGTTTTTCAAATCTAGCTTATTCCTTTTGCATCCTTTATCACTCCTCATTATTGTATCACCTGTTTGAAGATGCCGAGGATGAAGAATGTCTCCCACAAGACTTATGGAGGAACTGCAGGACAATCCTCGTCCTCGACTCCCGCGCTTCCTGAGCCGGAGAATGAGGACAAGGGAAAAGGTCCCGCCTCCGACTCCGACTCTGAGAATGAGTCCGAGGAATCCGAAGGGACTGAGGATTATCAAGAGCAAAGTGAGGAGTCTGAGGAATCTGATGAGGAGATGCCTGCGGCAGCTGCAGATCAAGAGGTAGACCTTTCCAAGATCTCCAGCGATGACTATGCTATCATGCGCTGCCGCAGTCAGTATGTTCTCCCTCGCAACTCTCAGGACTCGAGGTTCCATACAAAATTTCAGGAGCAAGTCTATAGAGAAATGTATGGTCCTTCGCGCAAGTTCGCTCATCACAAATTTGTCGACTGGGATCACTTGTCACAGATTGACAAATTTGATGGTGCATATCGGCTTTTTCAGCAAGCCGGGATCCATCACCTTGTTGCTTTCCAGTGCAGCTACATGGAGGAGATGATACGACAGTTCTACGCCACTTTGTATATCTCTCCCAACTATGAGCATCTCTATTGGATCATTGGACAGTAGGTCATTGAGTGCACCAAGCACGAGTTTGAGTTAGCACTTGTAACTGAATCCAGTGCCTATGAGAAGGTGTTCAGTAAGCCGGCACTTCCCATTGCTGCTTATACTGATTATTATGACCGGACAGCTGAACGAGTGCCAGGGACGACAGTTGGACTTCTACCCATTCCCAGTCTTGTCAACAGGATCATCAATCACACCATTTTTCCAAAGAGTGGGAATTATGACGATATTCGCGGCCATGCTTGGTATGTGATTAATTACATTATGCGTGGTGAGAAGTTTGATGTGGTGGATCTCATTATCCGGGAAATAGATGTAAATAAGAATGACAAATAGAGGAGAATCAACTTTGCACCTTTTATTATGGCTCTGATCATTCGCAAGACCGGGTATAGAGGAGCACTTTGCACCGTGCACAAGCCGTACAAGCCTCGCGCAGAGGCCCCGGTTCCTGCTCCTGCTCGTCCTCGTGGTCAGCATCAGCCTCAGGCAGCCGCTGATCCTCCTCCTCCCTAGGGCGAGGGTGATGTCTCTCTGTCCCAGATCTACTCCGCCATTCTCAGGCTTGAGGAGCGCCAGATTGAGACTTCGGGACAGGTTGCCACCTTGATCACATCTGTTTCTTCTCTTGGGGATCGCGTCTCATCTCTTGAGCACGTTGTGGCTCCGACTCACTACTCTCGCCGGACTCGTCGCCGTAGTTCTCCTTCTTCTCGTGCAGCTCAGGATTAATTCTCTTCTTTTTGGTACTTTGATGCCAAAGGGGGAGAAAATAAGCAAGGAGAAGACTGAAGTTCAAGACTTTTATCTATCTATTTTGTTTTGTAATAAAGTATGGTGAAATGAACCATGTGATGTTTAAACTCTATGGATGTTTAGTGTTTTAAATTCCTATGCGTTGTAATGAACTATGTTTGGATCTTGTGCTCCTAATGCAATGCTATTTACTTATCTTTGCGTACCTTTGAATATTGAGCTTTATTATTATGTGATGATCATGCTTGCTCAAACTTGAATTTTTTCAAAAGAGATCATGCATAAATTTTATAATAATCTGATGCACATGTTTAGGGGGAGCTCTTTCTTTTTAGTCTCTAAATTGCAAAAATTCCCCATGTTCTTAATTGCCAAAATTTCTACATAAAAATGTGATATACAACTTGCTAACAAGAAGTATATCCAACCTTAATTCTTCTCCAAACTTGCTCATGTTGTCATCAATTACCAAAAAGGGGGAGATTGAAAGCATCTAGGCCCCTAAGATTATTGGTTTTGGTAATTAATGACGTTATATGATCATGGGACTAATGTGTGCGTTAAGTGTTTAAAGGGATAAGTTCAAATGGCAAAGAAAGAGGCTCATAAAATATCTCATGAAGATTCAAAGATCTCAAGGGCGACAAGGTAAATAGTTTAGGGATCTATTTTAATTTTACCGGTCTTGGTGAAAGGTTGGAAGACCGGATTATTGGATAGATGCCGTACTATTAAGAGGGATCACGATGATTTGCTTGATCATATTCAAATGTGCCCTAATATCAATTTAGGATCATGCATACACTTAGAAATTATTTTTTCAATCAGAACTGTGCTTTGTCAGAAAATTCGGTAGTACCGGTGTTCTACTGGCGGAACTACCGCATGGCCGGAAGTACCGGACCTCTGAGCGGATCGTTTATTCCAGAGAGCGCCCGGAGTCTGAGTTAGTCTCTCGCAAATCGGAAGTACCGCAAGTTCAACTGCGGAACTACCGCATGTGCAGAAGTTCCGGGGTCCCGAGTGGAACTTCAATTCCAGAGAGCGCCTGAAGTCAAACTTAGCCTCTCGGAAAACGGAAGTACCGCGGATTGAACTGAGGAACTACCGCATACCGGTAGTTCCAAACATTAGAGCGGAACTTCAATTCCAGAGAGGGCCCTGACTTGGAGTTAACCTCGCTGAGATCGGAAGTACCGGGGTGGAGAGCGGAACTTCCAGATTTCCGGAAGTACCGCGATTTTAATGGCGGTAGTACCGCACTCATTGTCCAACGGTCACTTCTGACCGCCTGACATAGCCGTTCTGTTGCGACGGCGGAAATCCGGTAGTACCGCCCATACAACGGCGGTAGTTCCGTTTTTCCTGAATTTTCAGAATTGTTTATTGCAACGGCTATTTGAGGTTGGTGAGGGTATAAATACATCCCCACCAGAACTTGTAGTTGTTGTTGAACCCATATTGAATATCTTTGAGCCTAGAGCAACTTCTCACACCTCTCTTTCACTCTTGTGCATTCAATAGAGGTAGTTGAGTCCAATTCAAGTGCATTGCATTCTAGATTGATCCAATTGGCACTTGTGTGTGATCAAGCCGCTGTGGTTCATTTCTCTTGGTGCTTGCCGGCACCTAGACGGCTTGGCGGAGGTTCCGGTGATCTTCTCAAGAAGATTGTGAAAAGACCCGGAAGATTGTGAAGGCTCGGAGCTCGCCTACCCGGAGAGGGAAAGGGCTACCGCTAGTGATCGAGGTGGTTAGGCTCAATTCGTGGAGCCGGTCTGATTTGTTCGGGCTTACCTCAACGTGGACTAGGGGAGACCGGCAAGTCTCCGATCACCACGGTAAAAAGTAATTGTGTCAATTGTGGTTTGCTCTCTTGTATTTACCTTCTTTCAAGCAACTCTCTTAATTCATATTATTTGATTGCTTGTTTAGTTGGAGTAGCAACATTAGACCTAGACTATTTGATATTGCTCTTACTCAAATTACTTGTACTAGGGATCACTTGAGCCTCTCTAGATTGTTTAGTTGTACTATTGTTAATTTGCTTTAGTAAATTCATTAAGTTTAAAATTGTTAATTGAAATTAGACGAAAAATTTTAAAACCGCCTATTCACCCCCCCCTCTAGTCGGCCTCCCCGATCTTACAGTCATTATGTCGTACCTTGCATCGGCCGTATCGTGCAGCAGCGAACACTTCTCCAATGGTTCTCTCTTGATCAACTATGAGAAACACTTGATGTTCCATGAGCTCCTCCCCCTCGGTCCAACTACGTTAGACTCATTGAGTGCTGTCAGGCATTCTGGTTGTGCCGCCCCAGGCATGATTGGCCCTTTGTTCCTCTTGTTGACGTGCTTCCTGCTGTGCTCATCCACTAACGCGCATAAAGCATCAAATTTTCTCTGCTGGTTCTGCATAGCCAGCCTCTTGAACAGCTTCATCAATAGTTGTTTTGGGAACTGCTTAAAGAAGTTCACCCCTAGTTGATGAATGCACTATATGTTCCTCATATCCGACCAAGGGAAGGGCTCCTCGGGGTCTTCCTGAAGTTTCTTGTGGTTTTCACAAGCCCGACATGGCGATCATGGATTACGCATACACCAGGATGAGCACCGACAACTCCAACCATGACATGTCTAAGGAAGCACAACCAGCTGTCGTAATTCTCACTTTCCACGAATGTAATGGCCGATAGCATAATTTGATTGTTACCATCAATACCAATGGTTGTTAGGATTTGGCCCTTGTATTTGTCGGTCAAAAAGGTCCCGTCAACTAAGATCACGGGTAACATGTGCCTTAATGCCTCGATGCATGCATCGAATGCTAAGAAGACCCTCTAGAACACTGCAAAACCTGGCGGCCTTGTAGAAGGCTTGTCCTTCATAGCGATATATGTACCCAGGTTCCTATCCTGCAACACCTGAAATATACGAGGAATATTGTCGTATGCCACCTCAAAAGACCTGAACCGTTTTTCCAACGCCTTCTCCTTCGCACGCCACACCTTCATGTAACTAATCTTGTATTTGAATTTCTTCTCGATATCTACCACGATGTGCATGGCCTCCATGTCTTTCTTCTTCACTATCTCACCATACATCAGATTGGCTATAAAGGCAGACGTTAGGTAACGATGCCTCGCCAAAACACTATTGAGAATACAAGAGTGCGGCTCCACCTTCGACACAATCTAGTGAGTCTCATACTTGGATCTACGTGCGTGTATCCTCCAATGACAACCGGCCTGATCGCACTTCATGGTGTACTGCACCTAGCTAGATTTCATGACCCAAAAAGTCCACTTCATAAACAGGGCCCACAGCTTGATGGCATCCTGCAGCAATGCCTTGTCAACAAATATTGATGCAACCAAACCTTTGTCCCATGATACTCCCACGGTTATTCGTGCTCGTCATGTGCGGCAACACCCTCAGCATCAAACTAGTTCCATTCCTGCAGGACGGGAGCTTCGTCCTTATCCGAACTATCCTTGTCATCTTCCTGTACAACTTCCTCTTTAGCCCAAGCCGTCCGGTCATCGTACTCCATCTGATGAACTATGTACTTCATATGCTCCACTTCATCGGCTTGTCTTGTACCCTTACTATGGCGTGACCATTCTCCCTCTCCTCCATGTATTGCATCGGCCTCCTCACGAGCAACTTCCTTCTCTTCGCCAACATACGGGCCGTCCGAGCTGCTTGCATCTCCCGGATGATGGCCGTCTCCACGACCTTTCACAACTTCTATTGGGCATGGATGCACAAGCATCACGCACTCATATCCACGGCACCAGCACCTTTGTACAAACCCCTTCCACGCAACAATACGCATCAATGTTCTCAACTCCCATCTGATGTCCGTGGGAGACCGGCTCCAAAGCCCTTGTATGACAACACTGCACACCTTGGGGTCCAATGAAAAACTATGGGTAAGCCAGTGCATCACATTTGTGATTCGAGCATTCTCACCGTCCGGGTGTACTAGAGTGGCTTGCGCAAAACTGCTCAAATCCACACCATTTGGACCTTCACGAATAGTTACAACACCGTAATACACTTTCAATGTAATGGGTATCGGCATTACTGATGTCTACCTACATATATTTTCAATTTTACAACTAGTCAAATCGCATCGCACATACGGAAGTACTGATGTATTGTAATTTACATTTGAACGACCGCTCACCTGTTGTAACCAACTACACTAACCTCGTAGCATTAACTTCTATCGGTAGACCACGCACCGACACCGCTCTTTTCTTGCTACTCAAGCTATCCCCTACTATAAATAATTCCAAATGGTTTTGACAATTTACATGGCATATCGATTTAAATGCCTACATACCAGTTACAACGATACACGTGTTTTTTCAATGTACTAACGACATTACATTCATTCGTAATCAATCATAAATATTACGAATTATTGTTTTATACAAAGCAAATTGTTAAATTCTTACAAAAATATTGACTAAATTTTGAATAACTACAAATTTCTACTGACGATTAATTTCTATGTAATGTTGACTGAATTTTCTACAACTACAATTTTGTACACATGCCAATTTGCTAACGATGCTAATTTTCTACAACTATGTTCGCTAAATTTTACATAACTACAAGCTACTACGGCTGCTAATTTTCTAAAACTACATTGACTAAATTTTCTATACCAAAGTTGTACTATTCTTTTCTACATCTATAATTTTCTACTCATACTAACACTAACTAAACTATCTACTTCATATACAAAATTTAAAATACAAAAAATTACCTCACAAGAGTCGCAAAATCTCTCCTTCTCCCTCTCCCTCTCCTCTCCTCCCTCTCCTCTTCTCTCCTCTCTTTTCGTTCCTCTCCCTCTCCACTCCTCTCCTCCTCCCTAATGAAGAATCATGTGAGTCTTGTCAAGTTTTGTATTCTGAGTTGGAGTTTGTTAGATCAATTAATGCATCAAACATGATTCAAATTAGGGATGTCACTGCTAGAGTTGATGAATTAAGATGGGCACATGACTCTTGTGATGAAAAGTTAAAAGTCGCTAATGATGACATTGAAAAGCTTAAATTTAATTCTTATAAAGCTTGTTCTAATTGTAATTTGATACAAGCTAGACTTTATTCATCTCAGGAATCAATTCAACAAATGTTTTATCGTGATATTATTTCTTTCTCTAATTGTCCTAAGCTTAATACTGAAATAGAAGCGTTGACTAGATAACTTAATGCTATTGTTAAAAAAGAGATATTGACTTAGTCTAGTGATTCTAAGGATCTTGTAAATGAATTTGTTAAGTGCTCATTTTGTTCCTCCTATTCCTCGCTGGCTAAAGAGAATGAGTATTTTAAGGACACTTTAGAAAGATTTCATTCGACAAGAAGAATTTGAATATGATCTTGGACAAGTCGAAAATAAGTGTAAAAAATCATAGTATAGGATTTAATTTTGTTGAGCATGCTAATAATAATCGTTCTAAAGTTGTCAAGTTACTCGAACCAAAAAAGCTTGAAGTAAAATCAAAATCAAAACAAATTATCTTTAAATTGCTAGTATTGCAAAAGACCTCTCTGCCAGAGTGAGTACTGTGAAGTAGAAAGATCTACTCATCAAGTCAAGTATCAGTGCACCTATTGTGCTAGATGTAACACCCTGCCCATCCTCTTGGCCTGGAATACTACCACCATTGCATACTACTACCATTCCATCAACTACTAAAAATTTTAAGCCAACACCAATTTATTTATGTTACAGCGACCAGATATATCATAACATTTTTAGCGATTACTCTAGCATACCAGCAAAGTCTAAAATATACTGACAAAAGGTGGTACAAGGAGTGTTGCTGTTTCATGAAATTATTCATGTGCTACTCCCTCAACAGTCACATAAAAACAATAAAATAAGGGTGAGTTCAAAGACTCAGCAAGTATAAAGCAAAACAGTAAATATAGGTTCACGAATCAGTCCATAACCATCACAGTTTCAATAACCACTTATTTCCATTTAATCATTTTAAGTTCTCATCAACCAATCATTATGCATATGAATATGCACATGCACTTCTCTCTTATCTCTTTTAGCCTATACCGACATAGCAGAGCGAGCACCCGTCGATGCTCACCAAGGCCCGCCCTGTTTCCATGCGGGGATCACAAGCCCGTCCTTTTTCATACGGAGGCCACAGTTGAGAGACCATGTAGAGGTATCCCCATGTTGGTGATGAGTAATTGACGGTTGGTTTAGTGAGTTTGAGTTTGTTTTGGGTATTCTAGGGTTCAGTACATTTACTTATGCTTATGTTGATTATGCTGTTTCGTGCGGTGCTATATGACGGTTTGCTTGTCTGTGTGACTGCAAGACTTCGGAGCTAGGTCATGGTGAGGCGAGGAGGACCGGGACTAGGCATAAGAGGTATTGAGGTCTCGACGGTAAGTGATGCCGAAGATGATCGAGGCTGGTGAGGTGGTTGCAAGTCGGGAGACGAGGAACCGGAGCTGGAGCTACCGGTGACGGACACGACGAGCGACGACGAGAGAACCGGGACTAGGCTCAGGGAGGAGTTAGAGGTCCAGACGGTTTGGAGGTCGGTTGCGGTTGTGTGCGACGGAACAGACCAAGACTAGACTCAGGTGGAGTCGGAGGTCTCGGTCGGTGTCGGGTGGACACGACGGGCAGCGGCGAGAGGATCGGGACTAGACTCAGGGAGGAGTTGAGGTCCAGACGGTCGGGATGCCAGGTGCGGTCGTGTGCAGCGAAGCGGACCGAACTAGACTCAGGGAGGAGTCGAGGTCCAGACGGTCAAGGTACTGGAGGCGGAAGCTTCTGGGAAGGTGCTTGAGGGGCAATTTGGTAATTTGACTCAAGCAAATGAGTGGAGGAGGTGATTTCCCTCCAAAATCTGGTTGTGTGTGTTGACTTATTGCCTCATATGGTGTGTGAGGTGTGTTAGTGGGCATTGTATGCCACTTCTTGTATTTCTTCTCTAGGGTGAGCTTTTGCCTTCAAAAGGTGGAGTGGGAGGTAGCAGGTTTCAGCTCATCAAAAGCAAAAAATAGGTAGTGTGTGTGCTCTAGAGAGTGTTCTCACGAGTGGTAGTGAGCTCACTGCATGAATGGCTCAATAGGAAGGGTGTGTGTGTGAATCCCACTTGAGAATCATGTAGTGAGATGTGAGCAAAACCATTTGTAATCATTCATCTCTCTTCCTCTTAATCAATATGAGAACGTTTGTGTTGTGCTATTTTCATTTTCTTGCTTTATCTCTGATGGATTTCAGTTTGAGCTATTTCTCTGGTTCTTGTTGATTTGAGTTATGACTTGATGATGATTCCTTGCTCAGTGAGCTGAATCTTTCTTGTTCTAAGGTGGAAATCCTTAAGGCCATCCGGGCACTCTATTTCCAAGGGCAAAAGGATGAATCAAGGACTCATTTCACCTTTTTGTTTTACGCTTCATTTCCTCTGCTATTTACTGTAGCTAGGGTTTGAACCCAGAGCATGGGAGATTCTCTTCATTTCTCTTTAAGAGATGCTTTCATATTTGTGCTATACTGCCTTGAGATCATGTGTAGCTGACATGCAAAAGCTCATGGGCAAATAATTAGAGAATGGAAAGAATTTTGGGAATCTGCTCTAATTTTCATATTTCAATCAAGAATCTTGAATCCTTGCCTTATTGATGAAATCTTTAGGTTCTTGAAGTCTTCCTACCGTTTGAAGTGTGGTCAAGTTCTTTTGATTCAAGAAGAACAACATTTCTTTTATCAATTTCCCAAATTTCAGCTGGTCTAGTAAAATCTGTATTAAAACTTCAGTTTCAGAATTTCGGGCGGGTGCTCTCTGCCTTTTCTAGGGCTTGCCCGGTCAGACCGGCCTGGTACCGGCGGTCTGACCGGCCCTATCACAGGAGTCTGACCGCCCTATTCTTTTGTGGCTCCCGGCAGTTGTGTGTTCTGTGTTTTCTCTGTTGTTTCTTTTCCCGCTGTCACTTCTGTGTCATGCATTTCCAGAGAGCATGTCATCCTTCTTTTCATAGCTTTCCATAGCTATCGGAGAGGAGTTCTTTGTGGATACTTTTGAGGGAGAATTTTTAAAAGAGGCACCATTCACCCCCCCCTCTGTTGCCATTTCCGATCCTACAACAGTAGCCCATCATTTTCATACGGGGACCTCAATCTCCACTCCCGTGGAGCGTCCACACAAAGTTGACAATTGATACCACAAAACTATCTCTTTTCATGACATGCATGCAATGCAAGTTCTCTATTTATGTATATCAATATGTCATGTCTCAACAATCATCATTTATCATTCCTCATCATGTAACCAGAAAAAGTTAACTTACCATATCATGGTAAGCAATGCACCATCATTTATCTAACAGCAAACACTACCCAAATTTACCATTTTACCATGCACTTGCCTGGATAGTCTCGAGGATGATGCATGGATGGCTTCGACCCGGGACCTCCACCTGTACAAACATCAACCCGACCCAACACATCATATCAAAACTAGTCTTAAGTGAGCAGCGACAACTCTACGCGCATAACCCGACTCTGGCATAAAACACACGGGGTTAAGGACCCGTCGCACAGGTAAGAAACCCCTTTTTCTTTCTTGTCTTTTTATCCTCTCTTCTTTCTCTTCTCTTTTTTCCTTCCCTTTTCTTCTTTTTTCTCTCTCTCCTTCAACTGGTTCGGCTGAATCGGCCTGTCTATCTCTCCTCTTCCTCCTCATTTTTCTCGGCCGAACGGCCTGGCGTCTCCTAGGTGATGCGGCGACGCACGGCCGAGCTCAAGCATCGCCAGCCCAAAGCAAGCCGCCGACAGCTCCTCCGCCGCCCCCAACCTTCCCCCTCTCCCCCTCACTCTCTATTACTCTTCCTCTCTCTCCTCTCTGCCGATTGGATCTGGGGTGTAGCCATCCCCCGGGCCATCAGCCACCGGCTGTCGGTCCCCTGCCGCACCCCCTCAGTCTTGGCCTCCTAGTTGCTATGCTGGCCGCCCAGACTGGCATCGCCACCTCCCTTGGGCTCTTTGGCCATGCCACGCAGCTGGCCAGGAACTCGCTAACCTTCGACCATTACGCCTCCAACGGCCACCACCACAAGCTCTGGGCATTACTGATTCACACTCCCCCCGGTTACTTTTGTGCTTTTGATTTAGCTACTCCCTTTGTGTTGATCTAGTCTTAAGAATGCACGGCTGGGAAGTCTCAAGGTGGCCGCTGTGTCAGGACTTGGTGGAGTGCATGCGCTGGGGAGCATGCACTGCCATCCAAGAGCGCATGACGATGCTACGGGCTCGCCGCCAATGTGTTGGGGGAAGAATGGAGGCTTACTTAGCGTCGGCTTGCTACCGAGTTGAGGAAGGCAAGGTTCATGGATGATGACGAGGATGGCCGCGTTGTGGTTCGATTGGGCCTCCTCTCCTCCTTGCTCCCTCTTCCTCTTCTCTTCCTCTCAGCTGGCTTGCTCTCGGTTGAGGAAGGAATAGGAAAATGTTTCTTGGCTTGGTTCTATTTGTAGCCGAGCAAGGCTCTGGCTTTGATCTCTTTGACATGCTCTGCTGTTGGCCGAAAGGAAGTAAGAAGGGAGTAGAATGGCTTGGCTTCTTGCCTTTGCCTTGGTTTGATTGTGGCTAGCTCTCTATAGAGAGGTGAAGTGGGACTAAGGTTGTGCTGCGTTTGCTTAAGGGCATGGTTGGCTAGTTCTCTCTCCCCTGGCTTAGTGCATTACCCAGACTACCCTTGCCTCATCCCTCCTCTTGTGGTTGATTGCCTTAAGGGCATTTTGGTCTAAGGATGGGTTCTGCTCTGAATAAAGGCTTTTCTACTACGGCAGGTAAGTCAGTAAAAGGTAAGAATGGAATTTCCTACCGGATGATGATAACCCAAATGCGAGACGGTGCCGACCGTCCCTGGATGGTCTAGGAACCTCAGTGAGCACTACTTTTATTAGGCATTCTAAAAGCTGATGGGTCTGACGGTAAAACTCTACTTAATTTCCCTTGTTTTCCCTTTTACATTTTTAGTGGTATTATAGTAGAGACGGTCATTTGGTTATATTCTATTTTCGAAAAGCAAAAAAAAGAAGGAAAACAGGTTAAGGAATGGTACTTGAGTAAAGTCTATGCAAGCCTCTTATTGCCGCTTTGCTCCTTCAAATCAATTGTCTACAGGCTGTCACTCTGCTCCCTCTAATCAACCATCTGCAGGCTGTCGCTTTGCTCCTCTAATCAATCGTTTGCAGGTTCAATAGTTTTTGCAATAGGACCAGTCAGACCAGCTTTCTCCCGTGGTCGAAATAGTGTGGTCGGACCAAAGTTTCAACTAGCATTTCAACAATCAGTGTGTCAACCAGTGCTTTCTACTCGGTCAAACCGGTCAACCGTCAGACAAGTTTTTTTCCCGTGGTCAGAACAGCGTGGACGGATCAATGTTTTGACCAACGTTATAGAGGCGCTCAGATTGGTTTCAACCAGTGTTTTCTACTCGCTCAGACTAGTTGGCAGTCAGATCGGCTTTCCAATGGCGGTCTGACCGAAATCTTACAAAGGCTAATACTTCATTTAAATTACTATCGTTGCTTGATGTTGCTCCTATTCGTCGAGTATTATGGTACTGGATTCCTTAATCTTATTTCACTAACCCTAGTACTAAGAGACCGATGTTTCTAGTGCTGTAAGACCAGCTAACACGTGATGGAGAACACTGCTTGATATGGTTCCAGTCTTTTATATCATTGCTTGGCTGGAACACTTGATAGTTCTTCATTTTGTTTGATGGCTTCTAAGAGATTTCATCTTCTGAGAAGACCATGCGGAAAAGGTGATGTTATCCTACGCCCGTTTAAGTTTCATGTTCAAATTGCTCATATTCTCTCAAAACTGCTTGATTCTTCTTGTTTTGCTCTTTTGCAAAGTGATTGGGTGTGTTGTATCTTTTGGGATTATTCTGAGGGGGTGCTTGTTGTTTAACAGTTACAAAAGCTTTGTTTATTATACATGCTAAATAATACATTAAGTCCAAGCCATTGAAATCGAATGAGTAGTAGAGCTGTCTTTATCATATTTACTCATCTACTATGTAGCCGTGATCATGATAGGTTGTAATCAATGTGTTATACTTGAACTAAAATATGACATGTCGGAAAACTTTGACTAGATTTATTATAGATAGCACTTTGTGATGTTCATCTAAAAGAATTAGCTTGATTGTAAGTCCTCTTTTAAATCTTGGCTATGAGGCTCGTATGTTTCATATAGCAACCTATTGCTCCACAACAAACTTCTTTTCAATCTTGACGAGTTAGCGATTGTAGTTGGATTGACGCATCCGACTACATGCAAAGGTGTCAAATCGCTGCATGAAAATAGAGGAAATATAAGTACTTGAAGATGCTGGTTTCTCGAAGGCCTAAGTGATTGAGAAGTTCTACTTCTGTTGTCAAAGTTTCGAGTACGTGCAGACCGGTCAAAGATCCTACAAATTGAAGCGATCAAGCGATTGAGCGAGAGGTCAAATGCTGAACAGTTGAAACCATCATCGAGCACGTACAAAGGGGTCAAGTGAGCGGTCGAATGTTTTGCGGTTGAAATCTACATTCTGTGAGTTAGGTTGCTTTTCGACTGGTTTGAGATTTGTTTTCAGATATCCAAAAGCGAAGGCAATCATTCACCCCCTCTAATTGCGGTAATCATCCTACATTAAAAATGCACAATTATCTAACTAAAATGCATTTAAATTATTTTCAAGTTAGTAACACAAAAAATACTTATTATTGTATTATGCTATCTCTAATATTAATAAAAAGGCCTCTAACAAGGATAGGGCAAAAGGCACTAGGGTTGTAAATGCGTTGAACTCAAGCAAGCCTGAGCTAGGGTCTAAGCCTGGACTGAGGCTCGAGCTCAGCTCGAATAAGTTCGATAATAGTTAAAACAATTAATATGCACTAATTTTCAAAAATAAAAAAATTGAGCTCGACTAGAATAAGCTCGATAACTATCAAAAATAATTCAACATACACTAATTTTCAACAATAGAAAAACTTAAGTTTCAGCTCGAGTAAGCTCGGTAAAAGTTAGTATACATCAATATTCAAACTCAAATCGAGCCCTAATGAGCTATTCGAGTTTGGCTCGTTTAGAGTTTGAGCCAAGCTCGATTTGCACCTAGAGCAAGCAAACCTTGAGCAGCTTGTGAGCCTCGAGCTTTTTTACAGTCCTAGAAGGCACCTTTGAAGCAGACTCTAATAATTGGAGTTAGCAACATCTAAGCATTAGAGATTCTCTCTTTTTAGGTTCTAAAAGCTGTTTTTGGCTTCTTCTTTTTTACAGTAATTAGCTTTTAAATAAAGTGTCTTTTTTGTAGGGGTTTTCTGCAAAAGTGTTTAAGTGGGATGGAGTTCCCACCCACCTCCATCTGAGCCACGCAATCTAGATCGGACGGTCCACGTCGTCATTAGCACCTTAGCACTGAAATAGCCATTAACACTAGATATGCTCCTTATATATATATATATATATATATATATATATATATATATATATATATATATATATATATATATATATATATATATATATATATATATATATATATATATATATATATATATATATATATATATATATATATATATATATATGTTGAAATGGGGCACTAAGCCTCCCTGCCTTTGGATTGCTTTTAGATGCGTGCAAGTGTAATGATATGTAATATATCAGGATGGAAAGTCTTAATCATGAATAAAAAGTCTCAATCATGGATAGAAAGTCTTAACATGGACGGAAAATCTCAATCATGAAGTCTGGGCACCATGGTGCCCCTATTATATGTGTGTGTGTCTATATATATATATATATATATATATATATATATATATATATATATATATATATATATATATATATATATATATATATATATATATATATATATATATATATATATATATATATATATATATATATATGTGTGTGTGTGTGTGTGTGTGTGTGTGTGTGTGTGTGTGTGTGTGTGTGTGTGTGTGATGGTCCCAAAGTTATCCATATATATATCTTATTTAGGTAAATCTGTGATCGTACAGTATTATGATACGGATTAAAATAAAGAGACAACAAAAACACAAAAAACCATGACACACATTTTCAACATTTCTCCACAAAGTTCACAGTGCTGAACTTTCGAACACTCCGCAGATTTGCCGTAAGATTTTGCAAAAACACAAACGTCCAGCACACTCCACAGTCGCAAACTAATGCATCCACCCTTCCAAGCACAGACTCACTTTCAGATTTCACCAGGAGCCGAGCTCGGTGATCTTGACGTGGAGGTGCCTCTGCGCGAAGGCGAACAGCCGGCCGACCTCCTCCCCGTCGACTGCGCCGTTGCGGTTGGCGTCGGCCGCGCGCACCCCGTCGCGCGCCTTCCACCCCGCGAACCACAGGTGCAGGCTCCGCAGCGCGTGCTGCAGCTCCTCCCGGCTGATCCGCCCGTCGCGGTCCGCGTCGAACTGCCCCAGCCACGCCCAGAACTCCTCCACCGTCACCTCGCCCTGCGGCAGCCCGCGGTACCGCATGAACGCCATCCTCCAGTCGATCGACCGCTGCTTTAGGCGGGCAGCTAGCTAAGCTTGGCTATGAGCTGATGATGAGTCTAATCCTGAATAGCAAAGCAACTATCTGCACGGTCCTATATATACACGATGCATCGAGGCGGCTCTGGCCTTGGGGTTTTACGGCTCAGTTAACCGCACGTTTTGCTTGCACAGTTCGACGCGCGTTTGGCTGGCCTGGCCGCATACATTCCCTGTGTTGAACTTTGGTGATTGTTCGGTGGAAAAAGAATGGGATCAGTCAATCGCTAGTGGGCTAGCCTGCTGGTAGATGCTGCTAGCTTGCATGCCTTTGGGCTTTAGCAAGGGAATAATCGACGGTGGTGCAGCTTGAAAGTGCATTCTTTAGAGTAGGATGAGGTGATGATTTGACACATGATCTAAAGATGCAGTGGGCAAAGAGGTTGCATGATCAAATTTTGAGAATCCTGCAAACTTAATACTCAGCCGAAAATGTAGCAAGTATGACTTATGGGTTGTTTGGTTCGTGTCTAATTGCGCCACATAACTTTTTTTTCCCGAAGTGTCTGGCAACACTTTTGTGCTGCCCAACCAATTAGGTTTGGTAGTGCTTATTTAGGTTACACCTCCTTTTAGGGAAGGCCACGGTTCACATTCGAAGGCCCGACCCTTCCTCTCCAGCGCCGTCTCCCCTTCCTACCTCTCTCCTTCACCTTGCCGCTGCTGGAGCACGCCGCCGGAGGCTTGTGCGGGTGCTAGGAAGGCGGCAGCAGGGCTCTCTCGTCTGGATCTGGGCGGCGGCTTCTGAATCTGGGCGTCGGGTTTGCGGCGGCCGGGCCCCCGTGGTGGTCGCCGGCGGAGGCAGCGCGGCATAAGCGGCGGTCGGGGCCGGAGACGAGTGGGCGACCCTTTCTCTCCCCAGCGTTCCAGCGCCGTCTCCCCCTACCTCTCCCCTTCGCCTCACCGCCGCTGGAGCGTGCCGCTGGAGGCGTCGCCGGCGGAGGAAGCGCCCTGATGGGCGTCCGTGCTGCGGGATGAAGAGCCGGCGAGGCCCGAGATCGCGGAGCTCGCAGTGCAGGGGCGTCACCTTCTACCGGAGGACTGGCCGCTGGGAGTCGCTCTTTTGTTACACCGCTGTCGCCGTCTCTCATGCGTACATGCGTGGGGGCGGCGTTGTCGCCCGCGTGGAGCGGCGTCAAGGAGGTGTGGCGGCGTGCTGCAGCCCGGCCTAGTGGCGGTCAGCCTCGTCCACGCCGAGGTTGCCGGCCAACGACATGTGGCTCCGGCGTGCTGGCGCCTGGATCTGGTAGAGCGCGTGGCCGGCGGCGGTGCTGGTCGCCGGAGCCTTGCATGGGTCTGGATGGAGGCCGGTTGCTGCAGCTGGCGGTGGTGGTTGGCTGGTGGTCCTGTCGTGCGGCAGGCGGTTTGGCTGCTCGGTGTCTAAGGCATCCCACGGTGACCGGTGAAGGCTATGATGGCAATGGTGCTTGGTGTCCGGCGTGGCAGCAGTTAGTCCTCTATAGGCGTCGCTTAGTGGTTTCTTCAGAGTCGGAAATTGCAGAAAGCGGTTCTTCGTGGAGTTCAAGGGTGGCTATGCCATGGCATTGAGGTGTGCAGGACTCCGGAGTGTTGGTGGAGGTCTTTTTTGCGTGTGGGTAGTACGTGGGGTGCTGTGGAGGTGCTGGCGAAAGCCTTGCCGGTGTGTCTTACCGGTTCTGACAACGATGACGCCTTCAGGCGCCATTTTCCTTCCTGGAGGTGTTGTCTTGGCATTCCACAACTCTCATGTGCTCTGATCTCCAGGTGAAAACCTTGCCTTGATGAGGCGGGCGGCGTTGGCGATTCTGGTCGTCTCGTTGGAGGCGTCGCCTAGGAGGTCCTTCTTCGCACAAAGTAGACCGAAGTTTGGATAGCGCAGTCGGTGGAGGATAGGGTCTTGGTTGAAAGCAAGGACGGAGAAAAAGTTCTGAAGTGTAGTCTTTCTAGCTTTTTTTCATAGTCCTTAAGCTCTCTTTCTTGTTGTTGTATGCTCCTCAGTTATGAGGCTTTGAGCTTAAGAGCTCGTGTAACCATTGGCTGTATATATCTCTCGTGGATATAGAGGCCGGATTTTATATCCTTTATCTAAAAAAATAAGTTTAGACTTCTGTTCTTTTTTTACTGTAGTAGCTAAAAATACACTGTAACTATTGTTAATTTTTTAAAATATATTTAAATTTAAAAATTAAAAAAATATCATCACAGACAACACAAAATATAAGAAGAAATAAATAAAAGATAAAATTAAAAAGCTAGAAGCAAAGCTCGTTACAGCAGAACCAACTGGCCACGATGCAAAAGAATTATATGGATCAAGATAAGCAATGCACATCAATAACCGGAGATCCACGATTCCACATGACCACATACACCATAAACCATTTTCATATAAGGTGCTACATCCTACATGCAGATTGTAGAGTAACAACTAACAAAAGAGAATCAGTGAATCATCATATTTCACATCCTTTGCCAGTTTAAGGTTTCAAAAACTTTACCTGAAGAGTGAAGCCTAGGAGTTGGGAGGCAGGCGCCGTAGGCCGTGAGCGGGAGGGGGGGCGCTGGCTGGGAGGCGCAGGCTGGGAGCTAGGTGACCCTGCCCAGGAGGTGGGGCAGCGCTGGGAGGGGCGGGCTAGGAGCTGGGCTGCATTGGCGGGATGCGGGGCGGCGCCAGGAGGGGGTGGACCATCGGCGGGCACGCTGGCCGAAATCCGAGAGGGGGACGCGGAGTCGGGACGGCACAGGAGATGTAGCAGCATCGTCTGTAGACCTAGGGTTTGGAGAGGACTAATTTTGGTAGTGGCGGTTGTGGCCTGTGGGACTGGGTGGTGGTCTAGTGGATGAAGTGGGCCGAGAGGGAGTGGGCGAGCTGGGACGAAGTGGGCCAAGAGGGAGTGGTTTGTACCAGCATGGTGTCATGGGCTACTGGGCCACCTGCGCTGAATCCTAGCAATACTACCCTAGGTTGGGCTATACACTACGTATTTTTTCACGTCCTGGGCTAAAGCCTACCTTGCTAGGGGCCCAATTCTGCCCCCGTGTACCAATCTTAGGTAATCAATTGATCAGCCTAAGGGCCTGTTCGGCAGGCAACAAGCCGGCCGGCTTTTCACAGCTGCTACAGTACCTAACTTTTAAACGAAGTATTTTTTAAGACGGGGTCTACAAGTTAAACGTAGTACACGTTAAAAGCCCAACATCTGTACCAGCCAAAATCGCAAGTGAGTATCGATCTCTCCGTAATCTGTACCGTAAATAGCCAAAATTCAAAAATTTCAGCCAAAAGCCATAAGCCGCAGCTAAAAAGAACAGGCCCTAAACTTTAGCGTTAGCTGGAGATACTGCATACCACCAAACACATGACCTACATTTCCATTTTGCTTGAGTGTGGTTGAAATTTTCTTGCATTTGAACTGTTCTTGTAGGCCGTCTGATTCGACTTTTCATGATACTACCCTTGCTCTCGTCCGAGTGTAATCTTCTGCGTCCATTTTGCCAACAGATTGCCCCTGACAACAGTAATCCATGTGTTGGTGATATGCCCTAGAGGCAACATGGAGATGTTGAATATATCACATACTATGTTTATGATACATTGCTTTGTTCCTTGAAATAGACATTATCATTATTGATCAATGAGTATGTGACTTATTCATGAGACTCTTAATGCCAAAATGTTGCTATTTCTAAATGATCCCTGATCATATATCATATGAGGAACATATATGATTCAAAGATCAGCATATGTATTGATTGATGATCATGTCTCATGGATCATGGTATGGAGATACCAAATCAATAATATGGACATGTGTTAGTGAACATATGTTGGATAGACCCGCCATGAGACACTGCAGAGATTCCATGTGTCATTAGTTGGTCTCAAGTAGTGTTTATGTAGAATCGTTAGACTTGAGATCATCATGGTTCCCAACATGCGTAGTAGCCTATTTTGGGACTACTAACCACTACTCCGTAACTGGGTAGTCATAAAAGTAGTCTTCGGGTTTGCTATGAAACATGTAGTGGGATGTGAATGATCAAGATAGAATTTGCCCCTCCTTATGGGAGAGATATCTCTGGGCCCCTCGATGTAATGGATTATGAAAGTGCATGGCCATGCCAATGTGATTGAGGAGTCAATCACAAGTTTATAATCCATCACGGAATCGAGAGAGTGATTGAGCCATTAAGAGGATGACACAGGTCTCGCCTTGAGCTTAATCTATATCGTGAGGCAAAAGGATTCGTACATGAGAACATTACAGGTTCAGCCGATATGATCTTTACGTATACTTTGGGGTTAATATGTCTTGCTAGAGGCCGCTATTAACAGGGTGACCGGAAAGGTGTTTCCGGGTCGCGACCAAGTATACGTGAACCTACAGGGTCGCACACTTAACGGGTTGGAACACTAATTCGAATGTGATTCGGATGTGGGCTCAATTCGGATAGAGATCCGGATAGACTCCTATTGGGCCTCGGTCCACGAGGCCCAAGTGAGGAGGTCTATATATTTGGAGGCGGGGGGGGCTGAGGGATGGACGCATATGTTCCTCCCGAGCAAAACCCTAGCCGCCACCTCCCGAGCCAAACCCTAGCCGCTCGCGAGTGCTGGTACACTCGCGATCGGCGTTCCAGCCCCGGACGTGTGGATACCGGTGGAGGCGCTGCTCGTTGCGGCGTTGATCGGCATCAACAAACTACAGATTGGATCTACTCGTGGTGTGTTTGATCGCGTGGAGGAGACGATCTGTTCGGGACGATCGGCTACTTCCACTACTACCTCGACGCGCGTGGTTGGATCGGCTTCTCCAACTCTTCTTCCGCTGCGCTGCGCGTCTAGTGGTAACGATCTATGATCCCTTCTTAGCATGATGTCCTGGTGTGCGCGGTAGAAATTTTTTATTTTCTGCTATCGTAGCCTACGCGCGTTCCTTCAGTGGTATCAGAGCCATCTTGCTTAGTTTGCGATCTGGATCAGCGCATATGATGATATGCGGTTGTAGTAGATTGGATCTATTACAGTCTAGATCAGTCGGTTCATGTGATGAATCGATGGTAGCACGGGTTGATGAGATCAATCGGTGAATAGGGGTTGGATGAGGCGCAGATTGTATCACTACTAGTGCCCTAGAGATTGTCTCGGATCGGCATAAGGTGGTTATGTCGAATACTAGTAGGATACGAATCTGATAGCCTCGGGCCAGTGGGAATACTAGTGCCCTAGAGATTGTCTCGGATCGGCATAAGGTGGTTATGCCGAATACTAGTAGGTTACGGATCTGATGGCCTCGGCCCAGTGGAAAAACTAGCATCCTAGAGAATGTCTCGGATCGGCATAAGGTGGTTGTGCCGAATAGTTTTTCCATTGCGATTTCATAGATTGGATCTGTAAATTTCGTAGGGTGTGCCCCCCCCTCGACCCCCCGCCCGCTGACCGGCCAGCGGGACCGCCGTGCGTACCCGCCTTGTATAGCGTCTTGGGTTCACATCGTTAGGTAGAATACGATTCTACGTCTAACTTGTTTTTGCAGAGAATGACGTGAATAGTATGGCCCTATATCTTATTGGAATGTATGAGATGTATGTGATGCATGTAACATTCGTTCATGGCCTGCGTGTCATGATTATTTCAGCTATTGTTAGCTGTCTATATTGTATTTAACGACCTGCGTGTCGACCTTAATGCTTGAATCTATCTTTGTAATCTTCAATTTCTAGCTATTATAGGTAGTAGCCTAGTTTTGAGGTTACAAGCTTTCAAGCATGGTGGCCTAAAGGAGTGATGTGGAGGATGGAGATCGTCTACACCTACATGGAGATGGAGATCACCATTTGTTTGGGCCATACTACTTCACAGTTAAATGTGTTTATCTGTGATATTATCTATCTTATTCTTATGCAATGTTTTTGTCATATGTTGCTTTGGTAGGATAGAATCCCTCATAAAATTAGGTGTTCATGCCCTTCCATATGTTGCACCAAAAGATAATGATCACCGCATGGTAGGTCTACCAAAGTAGAGTGCCGTCGGTTATCATCATTATTTGGGGTAGATGTCGGACATCTACATGCGGAAGCATTTGGTTTACTTAACAAGGTTATCAAAACAGTTTTGGACCTTGGGGCATAGATTGGGGCCGGGGCATGTTGATGTCACCCAACAAGCAAGAGTCACATAGGGATGTGATTAGCAAGGTGTTGCTTACCCATGTCACTAGTTTTCTAGCCGTGATGCCAAAGCTCACTAGGAATTAGTGAAATGAGGTTCTTGACCCACTATGTAACTTAGAGGGAGTTTTGTTGCAAAACACATAGTGGGAGTCTTTTGTTAAATTGTTTAATAAAAGATGAACATAAACATAGTGCTAAACTTTGCATATTCTTTGTTGTAGATCATGTCAACTAATGCCGCATCCAGTTCTTTTAATTTGCGATCTATTCTTGAGAAAGAAAAACTCAATGGAACGAACTTTATGGATTGGTATCGCAACTTGAGAATTGTTCTCAAGCAAGAGCGCAAGGAGTATGTCCTTGAGTCTCATTATCCTGATGACTTGCCTGATAATGCTCCTGCGGCTGCACGGAGAGCTTATGAGAAGCAAACGAATGATTACCTTGATGTGAGCTGTCTCATGCTTGCCACAATGTCCTCTGAGCTTCAGAAGCAATATGAGAACACAGATGCCTACAATATCATTGTGGGGTTGCGTGGTATGTTTGAGAACCAAGCAAGGGCTGAGAGGTTCAACACTTCAAAGTCCTTGTTTGCGTGCAGGCTTGCAGAAGGGAATCCCGTCAGCCCTCATGTGATTAAGATGATTGGCTACATTGAGAGTCTGGAAAAGCTTGGTTTTCCCCTTAGCCAAGAGTTGGCTACTGATGTGATTCTCCAGTCGCTCCCCCCGAGCTTTGAGCCATTCATACTGAACTATCACATGAACAACATGGATAAGACCTTGGCAGAGTTGCATGGGATGCTAAAAGCTGCCGAGGAAAGCATTAAGAAAAGCAGCAATCATGTGATGATGATGCAGAAAGGCAAGGGCAAGCCCAATGTCAAGAAAGGCGCGGTCAAAAGAAAGTTAGCTCCCGATGAGATCGCGAGCAGTTCTAAGGCCAAGCAAGTCAAGAAGGGCGCTGCTCCTAATGCAGATTGTTACTACTGTAAGCAATCAGGTCATTGGAAAAGGAACTGCCCAAAGTACTTGGAGGATCTTGAGAAGAAGAAGGGAAGTACGACTTCCTCTCCAGGTATAAATGTTATAGAGATCAATCTTGCTACTTCATCCACTGATTCTTGGGTATTTGATACCGGATCGGTTGCTCACCTTTGCAAATCGTTGCAGGGGCTAAGAAGAAGTAGAAGTTTGAGGAGGAGCGAAGTGGATCTTCGCGTTGGCAATGGAGCAAAAGTTGCTGCGGTCGCTGTTGGCACCATGCCATTGTCTTTACCTTCAGGATTAGTTTTGGAATTGAATAATTGTTATTGTGTTCCATCTCTTTCCAAGAACATTATTTCTGCTTCATGTTTGCAAGCAGAAGGTTATGACTTTAGATCTGTGAACAATGGTTGTTCTCTTTATTTCAAAGATATGTTCTATTGTCATACTCCATTGGTGAATGGGTTATATGTTCTTACTCTTGAAGAGTCACCGGTCTATAACATTAATGCAAAGAGGCAACGTTCGAATGATTTGAATCCCACGTTTATTTGGCACTGTCGCTTAGGTCACATAAATGAGAAACGCATGGAGAAGCTCCATAGAGATGGTATTCTGCACTCATTTGATTTTGAATCATTTGAGACATGCGAATCTTGTTTACTTGGCAAGATGACAAAGGCACCTTTCACCGGTCAAGGTGAACGGGCAAGTGACTTATTGGCACTCGTACATTCTGATGTATGTGGACCAATGAGCTCAACAGCCAGAGGTGGTTTTCAGTACTTCATAACTTTTACTGATGATTTTAGTAGATATGGGTATATCTACCTGATGAAGCATAAGTCCGAATCCTTTGAAAAGTTCAAAGAATTCCAAAATGAAGTGCAAAATCATTTAGGCAAGACAATCAAGTTTCTACGATCTGATCGTGGAGGCGAGTATTTGAGCCATGAGTTTGGCAATCATCTGAAGGATTGTGGAATTGTTCCACAATTGACTCCGCCAGGAACACCTCAATGGAATGGGGTATCTGAACGGAGAAATCGCACCTTATTAGATATGGTGCGCTCCATGATGAGCCAAAGTGATCTTCCGTTGTCTTTTTGGGGGTACGCTCTTGAAACAGCCGCTTTCACACTAAACAGGGTTCCATCAAAATCAGTAGAAAAGACACCATATGAGATGTGGACAGGACAACGTCCTAGCTTGTCTTTTCTTAAGATTTGGGGATGTGAGGCTTATGTAAAACGTTTACAATCTGATAAGCTCAGTCCTAAATCTGATAAATGCTTCTTTATCGGGTATCCTAAGGAAACAAAAGGATATTACTTCTATAATCAAGGAGAAGGCAAAGTGTTTGTCGCCCGGCATGGTGTCTTCTTAGAGAAAGAGTTTCTCTCAAGAAGGGATAGTGGGAGCATGGTGCAACTTGAAGAAATTCGGGAAACACCTGAAAACGTTTCAGCTCCTACAGAACCACAACAGGATGAACAAACTGTTGAAGAACCTGTTGTGGACACACCGGCACCACGTAGGTCAGAGAGGTCACGTCGTGCACCTGAGAGGTACATGTTCTTGACTACTCAACAACGGGACATATTGTTGTTAGACAACGATGAGCCTAAGACCTATGAAGAAGCGATGGTGGGACCAGACTCTGAGAAATGGCTTGAAGCCATGAGATCCGAAATTGAATCCATGCACAGTAATCATGTTTGGAACTTGGTTGATCCACCTGATGGTGTTAAAACCATTGAGTGCAAATGGATTTTCAAGAAAAAGATAGACATAGATGGAAATGTTCACATCTATAAAGCGCGATTGGTGGCCAAAGGTTTCAAACAAATTCAAGGTGTTGATTATGATGAAACTTTTTCGCCCGTCGCAATGATAAAGTCTATTCGGATCATTCTAGCGATTGCTGCATATTTCGACTATGAAATATGGCAAATGGATGTCAAAACAGCTTTCCTTAATGGAAATCTGAGTGAGGATGTGTACATGACACAGCCCACGGGTTTTGTCGATCCGCAATCAGCTGGAAAGATATGCAAGCTGCAAAGATCCATTTATGGATTAAAGCAGGCATCTCGGAGTTGGAACATTCGTTTTGATGAAGTAATCAAAGGGTTTGGTTTCATCAAGAACGAAGAAGAGCCTTGTGTTTACAAAAAGGCTAGTGGGAGCGCACTCGTGTTTCTGGTCTTATATGTGGATGACATATTACTGATCGGAAATGACATTCCTATGCTCGAATCTGTTAAGTCTTCATTGAAAAATAGTTTCTCTATGAAAGACTTAGGAGAGGCGGCATATATTCTGGGCATCAAGATCTATAGGGATAGATCAAGAAGGCTAATTGGATTAAGCCAAGATACGTACATTGACAAGGTGTTGAAAAGGTTCAACATGCAGGATTCCAAGAAAGGCTTCCTACCTATGTCACATGGTATACATCTTAGCAAGAGTCAGTGTCCTAGTACACCTGATGAGCGGGATAAAATGAATGCGATTCCATATGCTTCGGCTATGGGATCCATTATGTATGCCATGCTTTGTACACGTCCAGATGTCTCGTATGCTTTAAGTGCTACAAGTAGATACCAGTCAGATCCAGGTGAAAGTCACTGGATTGCCGTAAAGAACATCTTGAAGTACTTGAGAAGAACTAAAGATGTGTTCCTCGTCTATGGGGGTGAGGAAGAGCTCGTTGTAAATGGTTACACCGATGCTAGCTTCCAAACTGACAAAGATGATTTTAGATCGCAATCTGGATTTGTGTTCTGCCTGAATGGCGGTGCGGTGAGCTGGAAGAGTTCCAAGCAGGAGACGGTTGCTGATTCTACAACAGAGGCCGAGTACATAGCAGCTTCTGAAGCTGCTAAAGAGGCTGTTTGGATCAAGAAATTTGTTTCTGAGCTTGGTGTGGTGGCTAGTGCCTCCAGCCCAATGGACCTCTACTGTGACAATAGTGGGGCCATTGCGCAAGCCAAGGAGCCTAGATCGCACCAGAAGTCCAAGCACATTCTACGGCGATTTCATCTCATCCGCGAGATTGTGGAGAGAGGCGATGTGAAGATATGCAAAGTACAAACGGATTTGAACATTGCAGATCCGTTGACAAAGCCGCTTCCCCAGCCAAAGCATGAGGCTCACACTAGGGCAATGGGTATTAGATACCTACATGGTTGACTCTAGTGCAAGTGGGAGACTGTTGGTGATATGCCCTAGAGGCAACATGGAGATGTTGAATATATCACATACTATGTTTATGATACATTGCTTTGTTCCTTGAAATAGACATTATCATTATTGATCAATGAGTATGTGACTTATTCATGAGACTCTTAATGCCAAAATGTTGCTATTTCTAAATGATCCCTGATCATATATCATATGAGGAACATATATGATTCAAAGATCAGCATATGTATTGATTGATGATCATGTCTCATGGATCATGGTATGGAGATACCAAATCAATAATATGGACATGTGTTAGTGAACATATGTTGGATAGACCCGCCATGAGACACTGCAGAGATTCCATGTGTCATTAGTTGGTCTCAAGTAGTGTTTATGTAGAATCGTTAGACTTGAGATCATCATGGTTCCCAACATGCGTAGTAGCCTATTTTGGGACTACTAACCACTACTCCGTAACTGGGTAGTCATAAAAGTAGTCTTCGGGTTTGCTATGAAACATGTAGTGGGATGTGAATGATCAAGATAGAATTTGCCCCTCCTTATGGGAGAGATATCTCTGGGCCCCTCGATGTAATGGATTATGAAAGTGCATGGCCATGCCAATGTGATTGAGGAGTCAATCACAAGTTTATAATCCATCACGGAATCGAGAGAGTGATTGAGCCATTAAGAGGATGACACAGGTCTCGCCTTGAGCTTAATCTATATCGTGAGGCAAAAGGATTCGTACATGAGAACATTACAGGTTCAGCCGATATGATCTTTACGTATACTTTGGGGTTAATATGTCTTGCTAGAGGCCGCTATTAACAGGGTGACCGGAAAGGTGTTTCCGGGTCGCGACCAAGTATACGTGAACCTACAGGGTCGCACACTTAACGGGTTGGAACACTAATTCGAATGTGATTCGGATGTGGGCTCAATTCGGATAGAGATCCGGATAGACTCCTATTGGGCCTCGGTCCACGAGGCCCAAGTGAGGAGGTCTATATATTTGGAGGCGGGGGGGCTGAGGGATGGACGCATATGTTCCTCCCGAGCAAAACCCTAGCCGCCACCTCCCGAGCCAAACCCTAGCCGCTCGCGAGTGCTGGTACACTCGCGATCGGCGTTCCAGCCCCGGACGTGTGGATACCGGTGGAGGCGCTGCTCGTTGCGGCGTTGATCGGCATCAACAAACTACAGATTGGATCTACTCGTGGTGTGTTTGATCGCGTGGAGGAGACGATCTGTTCGGGACGATCGGCTACTTCCACTACTACCTCGACGCGCGTGGTTGGATCGGCTTCTCCAACTCTTCTTCCGCTGCGCTGCGCGTCTAGTGGTAACGATCTATGATCCCTTCTTAGCATGATGTCCTGGTGTGCGCGGTAGAAATTTTTTATTTTCTGCTATCGTAGCCTACGCGCGTTCCTTCACCATGTTCATCATGATCTACACTTTGTTAATTCTTTGATGAATCTATCTCTGCTTTTTCTTTATGCGCTTTTATAAAATATTCACTGGTGTATGTGGTGGTAGGACAAAAACTTAAGGTATTAGGGAAAAGGATAAGAGTTGTTTAAGAACAGTTCTGGTACTAGTCCTACAGAAGCCTCTAAACTCCAAAGATTCTTTGTTTAAAGATGCAGAAAATTCATTGATTAATGAAGAACCAGATTCATTCAGTAGGCTTTCAGAGGCATTCGAGGACCAGCAAATTGCTGCGCAAAGTGTCAGTTATTTATGATAGTAGGGTTAGGGTATAATGGGTTATCTAGATAGAATTATATCACCGGAATGATAAACACATGCAGTAATGCAGCAGTTATTTAAACTTATTTGTGACTGTAAAGGTAGGGATTTATCCTTGTCCCCACAGCGTCGGAACAAAATTGTGGTGGTAAATATGAGGACCTGTATTGTAAAATTGATGTGAAAAAACTTGCCGTGTTGAGATTTCAGAAAATGAGGTGAAGATTGTACTCTGATAATTACCCACATTGTTTAGCATGGGTATTTCTCTGAGAAATTCGTCAAAATACGGCAAGGAGCAAGAAAAGACTCAACGACATGCTGAGGCAACACATATAAAATATGTCATATGATAAAACACATCAGGCAGCTTAGTCCATAGATCCTCTCATTACGAAGATTGCAGGATCAATTCCCGTAAGTAAATACCATGATTTGAATGACATGAAGGCAAGGAGCAAGAAAAGACTCAACGACATGCTGAGGCAACACATATAAAATATGTCATATGATAAAACACATCAGGCAGCTTAGTCCATAGATCCTCTCATTACGAAGATTGCAGGATCAATTCCCGTAAGTAAATACCATGATTTGAATGACATGAAGTTTTCTAGAAAACTCTGTAGAATTACTTGAGTTTCTGTCTTTCCAAGTACGTGCTCAAATAGGATACATCGTTTAGGACACGCGTCGTCTCTCGAATTCAGAATGAGCATGAAAAGCCCCAAAAATTCAAAATCCAAAAATTTCTATTATTTTTGCTGCATTTTTGAGTGAATTCTGATATCTTTCCCTTTTTGGAATTTCTCCCTGGAATCCGCTTTCTCTTTCTGGCCGGGCATCTCTTCCCTTCGCTGGCGCCCCGCCTCTTCCCGTTTTCCCCGTTGCCTGACTCCTTCTCCCGCTGGCGCTTCCCCCTCTGCCGCTGGCGCCTCCGTCCCTCCCCGCCTCCTCTCCCCTCTGGCGTCCGCTCCTCCTCCCCATTCTGCTGACGCCCCTGCTCCCTCCCCGCCTTTCCCTCGCGCACGCGCTGCGCGCTGCGCGCCGCGCCCGCCTGCGTCGGCACCGCCTCTGCGCCCTGGCTTCCTCCGCGCCAGCACCGCCCCGACAACCCCGGTTCGAAGCGCGCGGCCGTCCTCGCGCCACGTCGCCCACCTTCGCCCCGGCCCCGCCTGGCAGTCGCCGCGCCTTCCCCCTCCCGCGCGCGGACGCGCCTCCACCCCTGCGCAGCTACCTGCTCCCGTCTCCTCGCCATTACGCCGCTACAGCGCCGCGCGTCAACGCCCGGCCAGCGCCCCGTCCCGCGGAGGAGACGCCCTCACTGCTCCCATGCCCTCCTGTCGACCCCAGAGCCCGAGCCCTGCCTTCTCCCCGAAGCTTTTCCCCTCGCCGCTCCGGGTATAAAACCCGCCCCCGCGGCTCCCTTGCCTCCTTTGCTTCCCGAGCTCCCCCACCGCCCTCAATCTCCTCCCAACACTCCAGAGATCCTCCAGGAGCTGTCGATTGAACCCTCGTCTCCCTGGTCGCCGTCGCCGCCCTCCCCTGCGCCGGCAGCCCCAGTGAGCCACTCTCCCTCTCCATTGCCCCATTCCTCGATTCCCTTCACTTGGAGCCCCTCTGCTACTCCCTAACCCCGATGGTGTCCTTGTCTGTCCAGGAGAATCCCCGAAGAGCCCCGCACCGAGGCTCACCGCCGGCCGTAAGGCCCTCCCCGTGGCCAGCTCGCTGTGGACCTCCCCAGCTCGCACCGCCGCCGTGAATGTGAGCCCCCTTCTCCGTAGATGGTGTAGCCGCCCCCGATCGACCCCTCTCGGCCCCGGTGACCCTCTTCGCCGCCGGGAAGCCGCTTATCCCCTTTTTGCCTCCCGCCCCCTTCGTTGTTTCCCTCGTGCCCTAAAACCCCAAAACGGATTCCACTTGTCGAGCCGCACCCGCCGGTGCCCTCGGTCGCCGCCGACGGCCCTCCGTGCGCGCAGACCACCACCGCCACCGTAGCCCTGTCCCGGGGGTGCTGTAGCGGCCGGAGGTTGAAGACAGCCCCCCCTCCCAGCGACGTGGTCACATCCCGGCCGCCGCTCCCGTCGTTGCCGTCTCACCCGAGCCGCCCGATGGCAACGCCTCCCCACCGTCCGATCTCCATAAAAGCCACCCTCCGCCTCCGTCCGATCCCTCCCGTACCGCTTCGCCGCCCCATTGCTCCGCAGCCGTCCGATCTCCGCCGGCTTCATCCGATCCCTCGGTCCGCCCCACATCTCCGCCGTCCGCGCGAGCCACGTGTCCCCATCCCGATCAGGCGGACGCGCGCGCAAGCGGGCCGCGCCTCGGCCTGCCAGGCCGCGCCGTGCGCTCCGCGCGTGGGCTGCGCTGGCCTTCGGCCGCGCGGGCCGTTTTCTCTCCCGGGCCGCACTGTAGCAAGCGGCCGGGCCGGTTACTATTCATCCCGATTTTTTCGATATTTTCCAATTTCCAAAATCCAGAAAAATCCAATTAAATCCTAGAAAATCACAGAAAATCCCAAAAATTCCCAAATTTCACCACTTTGCGCCAAATATTATTCCAGACCCTCTGGTGAACTCCATTTCCACAGATTCTCCCCAAATAAATTCCTAAAAATCCATTTGGAGTGTTTATGCATTTTATTTCTTTTTAATTAGATTATTTTTCCTCGCTTGTTTAGTTGCAAGCCGGATTTACTTATTTTAATTGTTTGCGCTAGTGTCGGAGATTCTGGAAGCCCAGGAGCAGACTCAGGACCCCGGTGCTTCTACGTTCAGGCTAGCCGAGTTCGTCCAAATTGCCGGCAAGTCTCAAATCCTTTGATCATGTTGCAACCCATGATGTTTAATTATGTTAATATGTTATTTGCATTGAGCTAGTTCTGAAATGTTAGTTCGAAAATAAAATAAAATGTTTAGAATGACGTGTGATATAGTTAGTCCTACCACCGTTAAATGCCATGTCTAAATTGTAGCCATGCCTTTGAAACCCTAGAATTAATTATCTGATAATCTAGATAATTGTAGGCTATTATTATCATGCAAAGTGTTACACTAATAAGGTTGTGGCTGTGGGGCCAATAGAATTTGAAAAACCCGACTCTAAGGTAGGGTGGTATGGGACACCGTATCTTAGAGCGGAGGAGTGCCGGCGTGCACAAGGTAGGGTAAGGGGGAGTGGAAACCGCAAGGCGGTCCTCGCCAATCTTTTACCCTAGGTTTGGAGTAGGGTAAGGGTGAGTGGGAAACCGCGGGACGGTCTACGCCCACCGCTTACCTTAGTTGGGTCGCGGGCCTGGCGAGGTTGCGGACCATGTGAAAATATAAGGACTGAAACCCTTACGCTGAGCAAATGTCACAGTAATCGCTCAACCACAGGAGTTGACTTGTCAACACTTGTCTAGTAGCTGCTCAACTCGATTGAAACTCTACAGGAGGTTTAGCAGTGAGGTTAGGTGAGCCGCGCTATGGGTGCCTAACAACGGTAGAGTTCACTCGAAGCGGACACTGTTTTCTCTTGTGTGGGTGTGTGTGTGTGTGTGTGTGTGTGTGGGATCCAGACCCGAGTGAATTCTACCGGGTAGAGCCTATATAAAGAGTTGAGCAGTGAAACGACCTGGCTTTCTTAACTCTGTCGCGGGAGTTAAGGGATCGTGTGGGTAAAGCTGAGCAAACTCTGCAGAGTCAAATAAATGGTATTCGAATACGCCGTGCTCCCGGTCATTGGAGCTGTGTCACTTGGGTGATTCCAGCAGCAAAGCTTAAGTAGTTTTGTAAATGGTTTTAATTTGATTAGTTGGTTAAGTAACTCTTGATGAAAAACCCCTGAGTTCTTGAGAAGTAGTTTTGGGTCCATTTTCTCAAAATGATTGCAAATAAAACTGCATCCACCAAAGGTTAATAAAACCAGTATTACTCCCTTCCTTTGATGTTCCGTGCATGTAATAAGTTAGGGTCCCTTTTGGGACTTGCTGAGCCGGTTGTTTGGCTCACGGCTTGCTTAATCCACTCTTTAGAGGATCAAGACAAAGGTGAAGGTTTCTCCGTCAAGGACGCCCTGAAGATTGCTTTGTCGTCGAGGACTCGTGGCTTTAGGTCTTGGCCGCGCTCAAGCGGATTCTGGAGTTTTTGTGATGTAAGTATACTTTGGGCTTGCACGCCCCGCTGTCGAAAATGGATGTTAATCCGTATGTGAAATATATGATGGTCTTTTGTTGTAAGCATGCAATGGTATACTCTTGCGCGACACTTCATAACTGTTCATGCGTGAATAGTTGCGGAGTGCCGTGTCCGTACGCGCCCCTGGAAATGGGGGCGTTACAAGAAGTGGTATCAGAGCAGGCTCTTGACCGTAGGTTGAGACCTAAGGCAAACTAGGAAGCGATTTTATCGCAAAATTTAATTTAAGCCATAAAAATGGTTTACGAAAAATATAAGTACTATTGCTGTCTTTTCCCTCTCTTGTTGCTACCTTATCTATCTTAGTTTACTCCTGCTTAAGTTTTACTTCGGCAAAATGTTTACTGTTTTCCTTGTCTAGCTTCAAAATTTTCGTTTCTCGGCAGCTGGAGGAGTAGCCGTCGTTCGCTAGACTAGACTGACCCTGAGTAATAGTGGTGCTTTTGTAATGTAAAGCAGGTGTAATCATGAACCCTAAGAGGTTTGTGTGCCACTTGCATATTGTAAATTTATGTTCATTACCCTCGTATGTTGTTTGCTTAATTATCAGTAATCCCCCTGTGTTCAAAGTTTTCTCCTGTCCCTTTTCGCTCTCGTTCTTACCTTATTCGTCCTATACTTACCTTGAAATTCAAAGTCTTACTTATCCCCTCTTATTCTCCAAAAGCCGCTGCAAAACTGATCTCCAGTTCCCAATTGGCAGATGGACCCAACACAGCAGAATGGTCAGACCAACAGGCAGGGTGCACCTGCCACAGATCAAGCCCAGATGTCAGAACAGCCAAGAGAATCACTGTCACAGGTTATTGTCAAGGTGACACCTGAAGAATCAATGTCAGCATCAAGTGTAACTGCATTGAAGTTTACGGCTTTCCTGCAAACTCAACCCCCAAAATTCCCTTCAACCACAGAGCCACTGAATGCAGATGACTGGTTACAAGATATTGAAAGGAGAATGAATACTATCCAGTGTACAAATAAGGAGAAGGTTCTCTTTGCCACCTATCAGTTGTCCGAGCCCGTAATTACATGGTGGAATGCTACCCAGTGGATGCACTCTAAGGAGGAAGATATTTCATGGGAAGACTTTGTGAAGAGATTTCGTGAAGCCTGCATTTCTCCTGAGGTTATCACAAGAAGATATCAGGATTTTCTTAACCTTCAACAAGGAGAGAACTCCATCACAGCATATCTACAACAATTTCATCAGTTATCCCAGTATGCTCAAGAGGAAACTAACACCGAAGCTAAAAGGATGGAGTACTTTATGAAAGGTCTACAACCCAATATGAAGCAACGCCTTCAGGCCATGAAGTTTTCAAGCCTATTGAGCCTGGTTGATCGAGCTCTACAGATAGAAGAAAGACCAGGTTACGTGAAAGTCATGAAACGAAAGAAGCCTTCGTCTCCATCACCAACGGCTTGTTTTCACTGCGAACAAGATGGGCATTATCGTGACCAATGCCCACTGAAGTCTTTACCCGAAGAAGAAGCTAAAGAGCAAGCAAAGAGGCAAACATCATCATCCCGCCTGCCACCGATGGAAGAAGATGAGACTTACCCTAAGAGGACCAGTATGGAGGATGACAGAAAGCGTAAAGCAGAGCACAAGTCTCAGTATTCACACAATGATCAGCGGAGCAAGACCACGGGATCACCCTCACTTCGATCCCAACCCTTCCGTCAGTTTGAGACGATACCGAAGACCCAGTCTGGACAGTCTCAGCGGTATGCCACTCCCTCACCACTCGCCATCGAGTGCCTCACCTGTGGTGGCAAGCATCTTACTAGCAGCTGTCCACGAAGGACAGATGCATGTTTCCATTGTGGAGAGATTGGACACTACAAGCATCAATGTCCCAGGAGAAGTTTGTCATCAGAAGCAGCTAAACTCCAAGCCCAAAACCAGCAGATAGACAAGAGAATATGAGCTATGCAGAACAAGAAATGAGATGATGTACTTTTGGTTATCCTTTTGTAAACCAGTTGGAAGAACTTAATGGTTTATCTGTAAATCACTTTAATTAAGACTTGTGGCAAAATTATGAAAATGTATAAAGACCCTTTGTGTAAAGTGAAATGGGTATGATGGTCATGTTGTGATAGAGTTAATCCTAGCAGACCCAATCATATCCAACCTTGGTACGACATAATTCATCCAAGTGAGAACCGCACCACACACACAAGGGTGATATACAGGTACAAGTGAAAAGGAGTCAGAGTCAATCCAGAGGAGGTTAAAGCAGATTTGCTGCAGCCAGATATGCAAGGGTTGGATGTCATTTGGGCATGAACTGGCTAGCCAAGAACAAAGGCAAGTTAGATTGTGAGATCAAAATAGCATCATTGTTGAACCCTGAAGGTTAGAAAGTGGTAAAAAAAACAAAACAAAACAAACCAAGGAGTATTGAAGGATGCGAGAAAGCGTATGATCAACATGCTAGCAGTTACACCGGATCAAACGCCAGTAGTGCGAGAATACCCTGATGTGTTTTAGAAAGGATCACCAGGCAGACCCTGACAGATAAGTAGAACTTGCCATATAGTTGATTCCAGGCACCAAGCCAATTGCCAAGTACCAGTACAGAATGTCAGCCAGTGAATTAAAAGAGCCCTGGAGGCAGTTAGATTAACTGCAAGAAAAAGAATTTATACGACCGAGTGTTTCACCTTGGTCGGCCCCAGTTCTGTTTGTAAAGAAGAAGAATGGCGAGTTAAGAATGTGTGATGAATACAGAGGTTTGAATGCAGTTACAATAAAAAAAAACAAATACCCTTTGCCCAGAATTGATGACATGTTTGATCAGCTCAAGGGTGCTAAAGTACTTTTCAAGATCGACTTGCGCTCGGGTTATCATCAGCTCAAGACCCGAGAGCAAGATCAAGAGAAGACAGTTTCATCACCAGATACGGATTATTTTCAGTTCACGGTCGTGCCCTTTGGGTTCAACCAATGTGCCAGCCTATTTCATGAATCTTATGAACCTGGTGCATATGGACCAATTGGATCGATTTGTGATTGTCTTCATTGATGATATTCTGTAATATTCCGATATACTCCAAGAGTGAAGAAGAACACAAACAACATTTGCATATGGTTTTGAGCAGATTGAGAGAGCATAAGTTATATGCAAAATTTGATAAATGCAGTTTTTGGTTAAGAGAAGTCGCTTTCTTGGGTCATATTATATCTGAAGATGGAGTGAAGGTCGATCCCAAAAAAAAAAAAAGATTTCAGCAGTTATGGAATGGAAACAGCCTCAGACAGTGACGGAAGTGAGAAGCTTTCTTGGATTGGCGGGCTATTATCGCCGATTCATAGAAGGGTTCTCGAATATTTGTCGTCCACTCACTCAACTGCTGAAGAAAGACAGGCCAGTTACATGGACAGATGCTTGAGAAGAGAGTTTTCAGCTGATGAAGCCTAAGTTGACAGCAACGTCAGTATTGATTTTGCCCAACCCAGAGAAAGAATTTCAAATCTATTGTGACGCTTCAAAGTAAGGATTGGGATGTGTACTTATGCAAGACGAAAAAGGTTGTTGCCCATGCCTCAAGACAACTGAAACCACATGAAGAAAACTACCCAACACACGATTTAGAACTAGCAGCTGTGGTGCATGCACTCAAAATTTGGCGGCACTACCTGCTAGGGAATCGTTGTGAGATATTCTCAGATCACAAGAGTTTGAAGTACCTATTCACACAGCCAGAGTTAAATATGAGACAGCGAAGATGGCTAGAGTTGATAAAAGAATTATGACATTGAGCTTCAATATCACCCGAGCAAGGCAAATGTAGTTACCGATGTCCTTAGCCGCAAAGCTCGTCCAAGCAAAGTCAGTCGGTCAGAGTACCCACCAGAGTTGCAAAGAGATATGCTACAGCTGAATTTGGTGATCACAGAACAAGGTGAAGAAGCAGCATTAGAGATTCAACCACTACTGACAGATCAGATTAAAGCAGCCCAAGATGAAGATGAAGAGATTCAAAAACTGAAAAAGGATATTCAAGAAGAAAATTCATCAGAGTATGCGATAGACGAGCATGGATTCCTTACCTTCCGTGATCGCTATTGCATACCCGACAAAAATGAGTTGAGAGAGTTGATCTTATCTGAAGCCCACTCCTCTCAATTTTCAATTCATCCAGGAGGCACAAAGATGTATCAAGATTTGACGAAGAGATATTGGTGGAACCAGATGAAGAAAGAAGTGGCAGAATATGTAGCTAAATGTGATGTCTGTCAACAGATCAAGATAGACAAAAAAAAACCTTCGGGATTGTTGCAGCCTCTGCCAATTCCTGAATGGAAATGGGATAGCATTGGTATGGACTTCATCACTGGACTTCCCAAGACTCGTGAGGGATATGATGTTATCTGGGTCATTGTCGATAGATTGACCAAAGTGGCTCATTTCCTCCCGATTAAGCAAACCTATGGGAAAGACAAGCTTGCCGAGTTGTATTTGACCAGAATTGTGACACTGCATGGAGTTCCGAAGAAGATTGTGTCAGATAGAGGAGCACATGTTACATTCAAGTTTGGAAAAATTGCATGAAGTTACGGGCACCGATCAGAATTTCAGCTCAACATGTCACCCACAGGCAGATGGATAGACAGAGAGAACCAATCAGATTTTAGAAGACATGTTGAGAGCTTGTGCGATAGTGTATGAAGCAACATGGAACACCTGTTTACCATTTGCCCAGTTCTCATACAACAACAGCTACCAAGCCAGTATCCAAATGGCCCCGTTTGAAGCCCTCTATGGTAGAAAATGCAGGACTCCACTGAATTGGACAGAAGCAGGAGAACGACAACTTATTGGTCCCCAGATTGCTCAAGATGTAGAAGCACATGTTCGGATTGTCAGAGGCAGACTGAAGATGGCACAAGACCGACAGAAGAACTATGCGGATAACCGCAGGAAGGACTTGAGTTTCGAAGTTGGAGATTACGTCTACATCAAAGTCACTCCGTTCAAGATAGTCAAGAGATTTCAAGTCAAAGGCAAATTAGCACCAAGGTATGTGGGACCTTTTCAAATAATTGAAAGAGTTGGGGAAGTAGCTTATCAAGTGCAGCTTCCGCCCAACTTATCCAGAATTCACAAACGTGTTCCACGTATCCCAGCTTCGGAAATGTCTACGCCAGCCAACAGATGAAGTGTCATTGTCAGATATCGAATTGCAAGATGACTACACATATGCTGAAGAACCACTACAAATACTTGAAACGACAGAGAGGCAGCTCAGAAACAAGAACGTCAGGTTTTGCAGAATACAATGGAAGAATCATACACCTGAAGAGTCAACTTGGGAACGAGAGTCAGACTTGCAGCGAGATTTCCCCAACTTACTCCCTGGACCAAGTTAATCTCGGGGTCGAGATTCTTTTAAGGGGGGTAGGTTGAAAAGCCCCAAAAATTCAAAATCCAAAAATTTCTATTATTTTTGCTGCATTTTTGAGTGAATTCTGATATCTTTCCCTTTTTGGAATTTCTCCCTGGAATCCGCTTTCTCTTTCTGGCCGGGCATCTCTTCCCTTCGCTGGCGCCCCGCCTCTTCCCGTTTTCCCCGTTGCCTGACTCCTTCTCCCGCTGGCGCTTCCCCCTCTGCCGCTGGCGCCTCCGTCCCTCCCCGCCTCCTCTCCCCTCTGGCGTCCGCTCCTCCTCCCCATTCTGCTGACGCCCCTGCTCCCTCCCCGCCTTTCCCTCGCGCACGCGCTGCGCGCTGCGCGCCGCGCCCGCCTGCGTCGGCACCGCCTCTGCGCCCTGGCTTCCTCCGCGCCAGCACCGCCCCGACAACCCCGGTTCGAAGCGCGCGGCCGTCCTCGCGCCACGTCGCCCACCTTCGCCCCGGCCCCGCCTGGCAGTCGCCGCGCCTTCCCCCTCCCGCGCGCGGACGCGCCTCCACCCCTGCGCAGCTACCTGCTCCCGTCTCCTCGCCATTACGCCGCTACAGCGCCGCGCGTCAACGCCCGGCCAGCGCCCCGTCCCGCGGAGGAGACGCCCTCACTGCTCCCATGCCCTCCTGTCGACCCCGGAGCCCGAGCCCTGCCTTCTCCCCGAAGCTTTTCCCCTCGCCGCTCCGGGTATAAAACCCGCCCCCGCGGCTCCCTTGCCTCCTTTGCTTCCCGAGCTCCCCCACCGCCCTCAATCTCCTCCCAACACTCCAGAGATCCTCCAGGAGCTGTCGATTGAACCCTCGTCTCCCTGGTCGCCGTCGCCGCCCTCCCCTGCGCCGGCAGCCCCAGTGAGCCACTCTCCCTCTCCATTGCCCCATTCCTCGATTCCCTTCACTTGGAGCCCCTCTGCTACTCCCTAACCCCGATGGTGTCCTTGTCTGTCCAGGAGAATCCCCGAAGAGCCCCGCACCGAGGCTCACCGCCGGCCGTAAGGCCCTCCCCGTGGCCAGCTCGCTGTGGACCTCCCCAGCTCGCACCGCCGCCGTGAATGTGAGCCCCCTTCTCCGTAGATGGTGTAGCCGCCCCCGATCGACCCCTCTCGGCCCCGGTGACCCTCTTCGCCGCCGGGAAGCCGCTTATCCCCTTTTTGCCTCCCGCCCCCTTCGTTGTTTCCCTCGTGCCCTAAAACCCCAAAACGGATTCCACTTGTCGAGCCGCACCCGCCGGTGCCCTCGGTCGCCGCCGACGGCCCTCCGTGCGCGCAGACCACCACCGCCACCGTAGCCCTGTCCCGGGGGTGCTGTAGCGGCCGGAGGTTGAAGACAGCCCCCCCTCCCAGCGACGTGGTCGCATCCCGGCCGCCGCTCCCGTCGTTGCCGTCTCACCCGAGCCGCCCGATGGCAACGCCTCCCCACCGTCCGATCTCCATAAAAGCCACCCTCTGCCTCCGTCCGATCCCTCCCGTACCGCTTCGCCGCCCCATTGCTCCGCAGCCGTCCGATCTCCGCCGGCTTCATCCGATCCCTCGGTCCGCCCCACATCTCCGCCGTCCGCGCGAGCCACGTGTCCCCATCCCGATCAGGCAGACGCGCGCGCAAGCGGGCCGCGCCTCGGCCTGCCAGGCCGCGCCGTGCGCTCCGCGCGTGGGCTGCGCTGGCCTTCGGCCGCGCGGGCCGTTTTCTCTCCCGGGCCGCACTGTAGCAAGCGGCCGGGCCGGTTACTATTCATCCCGATTTTTTCGATATTTTCCAATTTCCAAAATCCAGAAAAATCCAATTAAATCCTAGAAAATCACAGAAAATCCCAAAAATTCCCAAATTTCACCACTTTGCGCCAAATATTATTCCAGACCCTCTGGTGAACTCCATTTCCACAGATTCTCCCCAAATAAATTCCTAAAAATCCATTTGGAGTGTTTATGCATTTTATTTCTTTTTAATTAGATTATTTTTCCTCGCTTGTTTAGTTGCAAGCCGGATTTACTTATTTTAATTGTTTGCGCTAGTGTCGGAGATTCTGGAAGCCCAGGAGCAGACTCAGGACCCCGGTGCTTCTACGTTCAGGCTAGCCGAGTTCGTCCAAATTGCCGGCAAGTCTCAAATCCTTTGATCATGTTGCAACCCATGATGTTTAATTATGTTAATATGTTATTTGCATTGAGCTAGTTCTGAAATGTTAGTTCGAAAATAAAATAAAATGTTTAGAATGACGTGTGATATAGTTAGTCCTACCACCGTTAAATGCCATGTCTAAATTGTAGCCATGCCTTTGAAACCCTAGAATTAATTATCTGATAATCTAGATAATTGTAGGCTATTATTATCATGCAAAGTGTTACACTAATAAGGTTGTGGCTGTGGGGCCAATAGAATTTGAAAAACCCGACTCTAAGGTAGGGTGGTATGGGACACCGTATCTTAGAGCGGAGGAGTGCCGGCGTGCACAAGGTAGGGTAAGGGGGAGTGGAAACCGCAAGGCGGTCCTCGCCAATCTTTTACCCTAGGTTTGGAGTAGGGTAAGGGTGAGTGGGAAACCGCGGGACGGTCTACGCCCACCGCTTACCTTAGTTGGGTCGCGGGCCTGGCGAGGTTGCGGACCATGTGAAAATATAAGGACTGAAACCCTTACGCTGAGCAAATGTCACAGTAATCGCTCAACCACAGGAGTTGACTTGTCAACACTTGTCTAGTAGCTGCTCAACTCGATTGAAACTCTACAGGAGGTTTAGCAGTGAGGTTAGGTGAGCCGCGCTATGGGTGCCTAACAACGGTAGAGTTCACTCGAAGCGGACACTGTTTTCTCTTGTGTGGGTGTGTGTGTGTGTGTGTGTGTGTGTGGGATCCAGACCCGAGTGAATTCTACCGGGTAGAGCCTATATAAAGAGTTGAGCAGTGAAACGACCTGGCTTTCTTAACTCTGTCGCGGGAGTTAAGGGATCGTGTGGGTAAAGCTGAGCAAACTCTGCAGAGTCAAATAAATGGTATTCGAATACGCCGTGCTCCCGGTCATTGGAGCTGTGTCACTTGGGTGATTCCAGCAGCAAAGCTTAAGTAGTTTTGTAAATGGTTTTAATTTGATTAGTTGGTTAAGTAACTCTTGATGAAAAACCCCTGAGTTCTTGAGAAGTAGTTTTGGGTCCATTTTCTCAAAATGATTGCAAATAAAACTGCATCCACCAAAGGTTAATAAAACCAGTATTACTCCCTTCCTTTGATGTTCCGTGCATGTAATAAGTTAGGGTCCCTTTTGGGACTTGCTGAGCCGGTTGTTTGGCTCACGGCTTGCTTAATCCACTCTTTAGAGGATCAAGACAAAGGTGAAGGTTTCTCCGTCAAGGACGCCCTGAAGATTGCTTTGTCGTCGAGGACTCGTGGCTTTAGGTCTTGGCCGCGCTCAAGCGGATTCTGGAGTTTTTGTGATGTAAGTATACTTTGGGCTTGCACGCCCCGCTGTCGAAAATGGATGTTAATCCGTATGTGAAATATATGATGGTCTTTTGTTGTAAGCATGCAATGGTATACTCTTGCGCGACACTTCATAACTGTTCATGCGTGAATAGTTGCGGAGTGCCGTGTCCGTACGCGCCCCTGGAAATGGGGGCGTTACAGAGCACACATGTGCTGTGAAACAAAATCGATTTTCAAAAAGATTTAAAATTCTCTTTTGACTTCGGTTTTCTTTGATGTCTAGCCAAAACCTACACCCAATCTCAGCCATCCAAGCCACAAATTCTCACTGGCATTGCTCCAACGGTGGATTTTTTGCGCCGGCACTGTGCACCATCCGAAAAATCTCGCCGCCGCCGATATTTTTGCCACCACCCGATATTTCTTTGTTCGCCGCCGCCACCCTCTTCTGGCCGACCTTCCTGAGCCGTAATCTTTGACCGCCGCATTGCCACTCCTAAGACTGCCAGTACTTCCCCCTTAGCCACCTGCGCCGCACCTTCCTGCGCCCTCTCGACCGTGTCACGCGCCGCCGTCACCATAACCCACCTCCTATGCCGAATTGCCTCCCCGCTCTATTTAAAGCCCCGAGCTTCCCCTGAGAGGCGCATCAATGCCCAAGGTAAGCCACCACCACCCCAATCGCTTCGACGACCGCCGCCTCACAGTCGATCGTCGGAATTTCCTAAGTAAGGCCGAAACTCATATCTTCTCTCATGGTCTATTTCCTTCCAATTAAATTGGTTTAAAGCTTCCTTGTAGCCCTAGAAACCATACCATAGCAGTGCCCAAGCTTTTCTTGCCCTCTTCTTCCCCGGTGCCCTGACCCACCGCTCGGCCAAGCGACCTCTCCGTGGATAGCTCACTAGGGGTCTCCCCAACCTAAACCGCCACCACTCAAGTCACCCTGACCACCCCCTAGATGGGTAAATGGTCACCAATTGCAAGGATGATCGCCATGTAGCTCCTGTGCCATCAAAAGCTGTTCCGAGCTTTTTACCTCGCCGCCGGTAAACGCCGCCTTCCCTGCCCTCGTCGACCCCAAAAATAGAAACCCCATAGTGCCAGCAAGCCATCCCTGGTTTCTGATTTCATCGCAAAGGTCGCCGCCGCTCTTTTGCTCTGTTTCCTGTCGCCACGCCCGTTCAGACAAGGAAGATGAACAATAACCGCTCGTTACTGTTCACCCGACCCGTTAGCCCTTGAATTAAGCTAACCCGCCATGAACAGTGAAAATCTACTGTGAACAGTAGCCCGACCTGGTGTGAATAGTAAATACCCGCAGTGAATAGTGCCCAGACTCATTACTATTCACCCAAACCCAAAATTGCATTTATATACTCATTTCGAGCCCACCGATCCATCCCTCAGCTCTGTTTCCCCGTATTAGACACCTATAAGCCCAAAACCTATTTTATTTGGTTTTTCTTGTATTTGATTTCTTTATTCCTAGCTCAACCCTTCGAACATGGAATTGATTTATTTTCTTTTAATCTTCGGTAGCACACGACATCGAAAGTCAACCAGTTCAGGAAGGAGAAGCTCAAGGTCAAGCACAAAAATAAAAAATACAATATTGTAGAATACATTGATCCGCAAGGCAAGTCACATGTTTTTTTTAACATATTGGACCAACATTCTTTTAATTATTTATTTACCAGTATTTTTATTACTGTTATTTATGCTCTATTATTTGCTTAAAAATAAATATTTATAATGACATGATATTTAGTTATGTCCTACCACCACAAAAGCCCTACTTAATTTGATGGCCATATTCACCTTAACAAACCTTAGTAATACTAAACATACTATTTAAATATCCAAGCTAGATTAGGTGTTCAATTATTTCATGCTACTAAATGATTCGGCTTTTGCCGATAAGTTACTGGTTTATGGTTTAAAGTTGTTTCAGCAAAAAGTAAGAACTAGAAACTTATGCCAAGTAAAGAACATAGTGATCGCTCAACCACAAGTGTTGACCTATCAAACCTAGTTTAGTAGCTGCTCAAATCAATTGAATATCTACAGACTATTGGGGTTCTGGAAAGGGAATAGCCCGCGTGCATAAAAGGTGGTATGGAAACGTTAAAAACTATACTTAACAACGGTAGGATTACACGGGAGTCGGATTGCACGCTTTCTGCATTGGCCAGTGGAATATCGACTGCCTGTGTTGCCAAGTCCCTACCGGGTAAAGGCTATACAAAGAGTTGAGCAGTGAAAAACCTTGTTATCTCAACTCAGTCGCACGCAAAAATGTTGCGTATCTATGGCTTGACATTATGAACCTGAGATATCTTGTAGGTAAAGCTGGGCAATTCTCCAGAGTCATAACTTAATGATATTCGAATACGCCGTGCTTCCGTTAAATGAAGCTGTGTTTAATGAGTGATTCCAATAGCGAAGCATAAGTAGATTTGAAAATAAGTTAGAAATGTTGAAGGTTGATAACCAAGTTATTGAAACCCCAATTCCTTAAGAAGTTGTTATTCTTCTGTGTTTAAAAATATTTGTAAATAAAATTGCATCCACAAATACTTAAAAAACACTATATCCCCATCTTTTAAAATCCTAGCAAGTAGTTATCTAGCATTTCCCCCACGTGACTTATTGAGTACGGTTGGTTTTACTCATGCTTGCTAAAATCATAAACAGAAGAAGATGCTTACCAAGAAAATAAAGAAATCTACGAAGATGACGCTGAAGCGCACTACAATATAGACGACGCCTGGTGTTAGGGTTTATTCTACACTTAGACATGCCTGTGGATTTTCTTTTTGTATTGTAATATAACTTTAGGTTGTACACCCCGCTGTGTAAAATTTGGCTGCTGGGTCTTAATTTTGTAATAAAGTTTGATTTTTATGCTTAAGCTTGTGATAGCAATGGTGTACACTCATCTACAGTACTCGCAGCTGAAAAATTCTAGACAGTTGCGAAGAAATCCTTATGACCCCAAAAATGGGGGCATTACATGCTACCTACGCTAGTTATACACAAAGTTTATGGGTCTGTTCTTTTTTGCTGCAGCTTATGGCTTTTGGGCTGTTTGTGCAAGAAATTATAAAGTAACAGAAACTCACATGCGGTTTTTAGCGATATAAATGAAGTCGGTAAAGTATGTACTACAATTAACTAGTAAACCCTATCTTGAAAAGATATTCCGTTTAAAAACTAGTTACTATAGAAAAGCTGAAAAGTAGCTTTTAGAAGCTGAAAAGAACAGGGTCTATATTCGATCTGAACAACTGTCTTTGCACACGGAGAAATGCAAAATACATTTTTCCATTTTTCCTTGAAGGAGCATGCAACAAAAATGCTCGAACCCGCTAAGTCAAAAAGTTCAGCATTCAGCAAACCCTAATGTTCAAGCTGGATGTTCCTGAAGAATTCACATTTTTCTAAAGTAGATATGATTCTTGATTTCATCCATTGGAAAACACTGTTATCAAAAAGATACAGAAATAAAACAAGAGCGTAACAAAACAATGCATTAATATTGATGTAGCTGGAAACCATTTCAAGAAAATTTCTTGTGAGCTTCCTTAGCACCGCAAATTAGACCTAAAAATGACTGTTGTTCATGTGCTCGCATGGATGCTTCATGCTTTAGAGTTTAGACTACTTGTGCTAATGCTATCATTAACTACAGCAGTCAGAAGCTACTTCGTAGTTTTACAGGAAGCCTGCCGGTCAGAGAAGTACCCATAACACGATCCAAGGGGAAAAAAGTCGTGAAGAAATGCTCAATGCAGATTTAATAATTTAGTCCTCCAAAAGAAAGGACCAAATGAGCTTTTCAAACTCTTAAGTAATTCTCTTCAAGATCGTTTCGTGAATCGAGAAGGCAGACATTCAAAACTCATCTCTGGACAAATGATCCCCGTATTTGAACCAGTAAGCTAAACCTAGGATAATACAAGTTGAAGTACAACATTAAACAGAAACCAACGAGTCAAAGAAACAATAAGAACGTACCAACAGCACATTAATAATAATAGACTACAATGCTCTTAGAAAACTGCAATAACAAGAGCAATAGTAAGATGCTAACAGCAACAAAGATTGGTAAAGAAAGAAAGAAAAGAAATGGTTCTTCCAATAATTAGATTAGATCATATTAGACACAGAATAGAAATTACAGGGCAATAATAATGCACTCCCCTCCCTATATACTGTTAGTATGCACCTTAACGGCCTGCCTAGAACCTATGTTCAGGATCCCCCTTCTAATATACACTCATATAATATACACAACGCGGCGGGAGAAGCCAACGCGGCGGGGGCGAGGAAGCCCGGCGGGTGGAGGAAGCCCGGCGGGAGAAGCCGCCGCGGAGGGAGCCGCCGCCGGGAGAAGCCGCCGCGGAGGGAGCCGCCGATCTCGGCGAGGATGCCGGCGAGGAGGGGAGGGGAGGGCGGGGTTGCCGGGCGCGGGGAGTCGGGGAGGAGAAGCCGACGCGGCGGGGGCGAGGAAGCCCGGCGGGTGGAGGAAGCCGCCGGCCGCTTGCGCTCCGACGAGCCCGCCTGGCCGCCTCCACTGTTGACGAGGGCAAAAGGGTTATTTCCCGTCCCTGAAAATGCAAAAATGGCAAAACAAAGACAAAACACTGAACTGTGTGGCATAATAACAAAGTCACTTTAAGTTTGGGGCAAATGGGAGGATGGCTCTGAACTTTATGGCATGAGAGCAATTTTCCCTTCTAATATACACAGCATATGTACATTCTCTCACCAAACGGTGCAAAAAAAACAGCAAAAAAGTAAAATCTCAAGGGAACTTACATAGGTGAAAGCTTGCTCAGAGTTGCTATTGGACATCTTGCCTCCGTTATGTACACAAAATTCTCAATTGCTGCTACAAACAATAGTCTTGAACGTCGGAAGTACCTGATGGGATTGAACGGACCAAGTTGCCGTACAGAAGTCAATGCTGGCCGTCCGTTTGGGGATACTGTTGGCTTGATGTCCCATCCTTCAACATTTTTTGGAACACAAACATCGAACAAAATTTGGCCAAGGACTCCTTGAGGCTCCATGCTGGGTGGATGGGATAGTTGCCGCCTCTGCTCCTCAATCAGAGAATCTGGTTCCCTGGATTCATTATGGTCCTTCGAACTTGGCAAGAAGTGGTCACTGGGACTGTTAGCTACTCTTCTTAGGCTCTCATTTGAATTGGCAGCCGCTTTGTGTAGATTGCACACAGAGTGCACTATCTTGTAATTCTGATCACCTGTGGCACTTGCACCATTCAGCTGGCTTCTGTGGCAGAAGGTGACAAGAGCTTTCTTCAGTATATCATTTACAGCACTTCTGTATTCAGCTTCACGTGACTTGTCATGACCTGGCAGGTTATCAAGAAAAGATATCTGGTTGTCAACTATATTTGAGATGATGTCTGACAGCAGAGAAGAAAATATTAGCACTTTATGCTGATGGTACCCACATAAATATCTGCATATCTGTAACAGCTATAGACTATATGTATGTTGTAATGTTGCATCCTGATATTATGGTGTAACCATCCTCATCTCAAGGAGTATAAGTGTGCAAACAGTACATATCAAATACTTCGATAAATTGAAAATTCTAAATACATGGAAAAGGCCATCAAACAAGATAACGCAAATAATTAATTCATTATCTTCAACTGTAGGTTTCTCTAGGACATGGGACTTGCGGGGCATGTATTTGTCTTCACATCAGTCAGTCATCGTATTGACAATTCAATATATGAGTTTTGAAATGCAAGCAGCTACAATTGTTATCATGCAAATTCCAAGTTTCTAATAATATATTTTACATTCTGAGTTAGTAATCAGTAATCCTATGAAATATAACCTGATAGTGTCATAGTGAGGATAAAATAAGAACATACCAACATGATGGGAATCACTCTCACTTAATAACTTTAACATCAATGCCTTGTTTGACCAGACGCCTGGCAAAACCACAGACAACATGGCATGGAGCAAGATCATCTTCTGAGCAAAATATAAGAACCGGACCCAACCCCTGCATGAATAGTAAATGACAATATTTTATGTGATTAGTGATAATGATATGCAAAAAATCCTGTAGGCAAAACTGGACTTACTGCTGATGAGTAGTGTGTGTGCCAGTACTCTGCACGCTGAGCTTCAATTCTGCTTGGGAAGAGAGTATCCATTCCAGATGCCAGGGCCTTGGCCATCCATGAAAGTAACATGGATGGTTGAGATGAATTACCAATCACAGGATTTTGGAGAAATTGGGTGCCCACATCACTAACAAAACCTACTGGACCAGAGTCATAGACTTGCTCACAGATACAGTTTCTCACTAACCGATAGTCCTTCTGCATAATGGAAAATTTGTGCAAAGTTCTAAAACTCGGTAACTGGTACTCACTCGGTCACCTCACCTTGTAGTTATTATACGGTAATCGACTTTGTACTCAGCCTTATAACCGATTTTTCTATTTTAATAACGGATTTATATATGTATTCATATAAAATCAAAATCTACAAAAGAATGTTTAAATTACAACCTGGACAGCTCCAAACAAAAATATATATGATATATCAAATAAAGATGTAAGCCTAAATGACTACAAACCTTCTCAATTGCAATTTTACGCTTTCTTTCCTCCCCAAGTTCTGTATCACCCAATGGAACCAATGGAAATGCAAGTCACGAGCTGTGGTATAAGCAATAATATAATGGTAAAGGCATACCTAACAAGACCATTGCTTTCTGTTCTAGAAAGCTCTACATTGTCACTCTCGGGATCAGAAGATTCAATACCACTCAGGGTCTTGTCCATTCAGAAATTAAGTACAGAAAGGCAGCTTACAAGAACTAAACTTCGAAGTTGTTCACCTTGTACACACCAGGTGCAACAACCACAAGATACACGATCTTTGTTGTTCATCTGCTGCCGTGGTGGCTGGTGCGTGTAGGACTCTCTGTTAGGCTGTGGGTTTAATTGAACGTGGGCTTCATTAGACTTGACTAGCCACTCAGCGAGTACACAGCCTGTTAGCCGATTATCCCGAGTACTCGCTCGGTTATACCGGTTAAACCGGTTAGCTACTCATTTTTGACTACTCGTACTCGGTGAGAGGACCTAGTCTGAGTACTCAGGCAAGTAGACCTAGTTTTAGAACCATGAATTTGTGTCAACAAGGTCTAACATGTTTGCCAAGAAACTCACAGATGCATGGTGAATCGTACATATGTTGACAAGATATGTCGTGGGGAAATAGCCTAAATGTTTGCAACGAAAAATATACCAAGTCACTACATGATGACAATGACGAATATCATGAACAAAACTACTACATACAAATTGAAGATACAAGCCACGTAGTATATAGATCTGACGAGGGAGTTGAAACAACCCAAACTTTCAAATTTTTTATTTTTGTTTAAATTTCTCTTGAATTTGCTTGATTTCCCAAAAAAAAACCCCTCCTAATTTGGCATTCCACCTTGAATTCCTGCCTTCCTATTTTGCCTTTCACATCTCCCTTTCCCGTTGGCGCCTTTGGCAAAGCCGCCTCCCGCCACTACCTCCCTGTTCTCCTATCCACGTGGCCGGCCGTCCGCACCCCAAATTATGTCCGAGCTCACCCCGGGCATTCACACTTCCACTGTTCGAGTGGTCAGCAAGGTCCTAGACTCCAGTCGCCCATCTCTCGGCTGACCTCACTCCCCTCCCTCACTTGGCGCGCCGGGTTTGACCCAAGCTCACCCCACTGCAATTCTTCGCCTCCCTCGCTCGACATGCGCGCCCTCCCATACCAGATGTCGTCATCTCTCGCCAACCCTTGCAGGAACCCTACGCCACCTCGCCTGCGCTCCCAATCCCCCTGCAAAGCTCACGCCGTCTCTCCCCTCCACGCGCAGGCGACGCCTGAGACCGCCCTACTGCTCTCACCGCCTCTCCGTGGCCTTAAATTCCAATCGCCTTCATAGAGGACCTCACATCACTCCCAATCTCACAACAAAGCAACCAAATTGAACTGACTCACACCCCAGCTCCTCCGTCGATCTCCCCTGAGCCCGGTGAGCCCTAGATACAAACTTCTTCCTCCTTTGACTAAAAGTCAATTGCATTCGCCCACAGCACCACCTCTGCATCCCAAACACACTGGTGAACTCACTTGAACGAGAGCATTTCCGTAGAGCCTTAGCACTGTGAGCTTCCTTCGGCCATGGCGCCTCGCTGTGGACAGCTCATCTAAGAATCCCCCAGCCCAAACCGCCACCACTCCGATGTTTCTCATCCCCTATGGATAACCAAAACACCCTTATTCTCGCCAAAAACCCACCAGAGTAGCTTTGAACCGTAGTGGACGCCGAAAGCTTCTCTCCTGCCGCCGGCCACCGTCACTTTTTCCTTCGCGTCCTAAACCCCCAAAAATCAGCCGGCCTATCCGACCGTTTGAAGCTAAATCCCGCGCACGCATTGCTTGAACCGAGCCGGCCCAACACTATTAATCCTGTAGCAAATCACTGTTCACCAATACCCTAATTTCATAAATAGCTCCAATTGGATCGATTCGACGCCATGAATCCATTTACGACCTCATTCTGCCAAATCAAACCCCGACAAAACCCAAACCCACTGTTCCAAAATCAATCCGCTTGTTTCTATTCGTCCCAAAATCCGTCCAACATACATATAGTCCTTTCGACCCTCTCGAGCTCACCTAGCCCAATTCTAACTCCAATCAGTCAAACCACGCACCACCTAAACCTCGACCACCAAAACCTATTTTCTTTGTGTATTTCAGTTATTTTATTTGTGTTTTGTTCCCAGCTTGCAGGATGCAAAGAAGGAACCTTTTTGCATTCGTTTTCCGCGCTAGTATTTGGACCCAGCGAGTTGGTCAACAGAAGAGCTACAAAAGCAATTATAGAAGTTGTCCTGCAGACAAGGAGGCAAGTCACATGTTTTTTATCATGTTGAACCTACATTCTGTTAATTGTATACTTATTAGTACTTTCATTATCTATCAATACTTTCATTATCTTTTATTTACGCACCGATATTTTAAGTACAATAAATATTTAGAATGACATGATACCTAGTTACATCTTACCACCGAAAAAGCCATGTTTAATTTGATAGTCATATTCACCTTAACAAGACCCAGTAATATTAAAACTATTATCTAAGTAGTCATGGTGGATTAGAAACTCAACTGTTGTATACTACTAAACGACATAACACTTTGCTAGTAGTTTTGCAAAAGTGATCTAGGAAAGAAAACATCATGGAAAACCACAAGATGGTTCGGTAGCATTGCCGTGTATTGGGATATGGGTTAGAGATGGAAAATGCCTCAAAAAAAATAACGTCAAAGCTTCAGAGAAAGTAAGGACAACCTTATGCTGAGCAAAAAACATAGTAATTGCTCAACCATAAGTTGGAGATCTACCGGGTAGAGGCTATATAAAGATATGAGCTATAAAACAACCATATTTTCTTAATTCAGTCATGAGAGTTAAGAAAATTTGTGGGTAAAACTGGCCAACTATGCGGAGTCATCACAATGGTATTTCAAGTAGATCGCGCTTCTGGTAAAAAAGTTATGTTTAATGGGTGATTCCAATAACAAAGCATAAATAGTTTTGGAAATGATCTGGAAATGTTTAAGTCAAAAATCAAGTTATTGAAACCCCAAATTCCTTAAAAAGTTATTACCCTTTTGTGTTTAAAAATGTTTTGCAAATAAAACTGCATCCACGTAAAATGATAAAACCCATACATCCCATATCTTGAAAATCTTGGTAAGAAATTACATAACATTTCCTCATGTGACTTGTTGAGTACGGTTGATTGTATTCAGTCTTGCTATATTCTCCATCACAACAGGTATCAAAAGAAGAAAGGATATTATAAGTTTTCTTGTTAGGGTTACAATCGCACTCAAGTGTTCCCGTGGAGTTTTTTTCGGTTATTCTGATTGTAAGTTATGTTTTAGGCTTGGACGCCCATTAAAAATTTCTAAAGTTGACTGTTACATCTTATTTTAATCAAGTTAACCATTTTTAAATGTTCATGAACAGGCATGATACTCTTGTCCGCAACTGAACTACTAGGCTGTTGCGGGACGTGCAACGGCCTTGTTCCCAAAAATAGAGCTGTTACAGGAGTCACCTCACACAACAAATAAATGGTAGATTAAATCAAATAAATAATGGATTGCTACGACGTAGAACTGAAAATAAAATATAGCCTAGCAGTACCTAATCTGTACGATACGCAGTTGCTAAAAGTTTCCACATATCAATTGCCAGAACATTTAAATTAAGTTTTTTCATAGGTCTCCATTATCGTTGAAATGAATAGAAATGTATGTGCAACTTTCAGGAAAAGAGAAAACAAAGAAGTAGCATACCATGGTTTCATCTCCTTCACATTTCCTGTCTAGTAACTGGAAAGCCAAGCAAATCAGTCACTTCGATCGTGAAAAATGGATAAAACAAAAGTAAAATGGTGATTAATACTAATCAAATGATAGTAATAACAAATAAAGTAGTGATCAATCATGCACCTGAATAACCATGTACATGCATCCCTTTGAGCCACCGGAAAATGATGCAAGCACAGTTGGCAATGGCTTTACTTTCAATTCCTGAAACACCAGCATTTCACATAATTTCGGAGTAAATTATATTATATATATATATATAAGGTAAACTACATAAGGCACCTGGGTGCCTAGGCATCCATGTCAAGAACTATCCGATACACGTGTATGATTGATAGAATTTTTAGAGTTTAGGTATGAAAATGTTGTATACTCTCAATATATTTATGGTAAGTAAGTTTTAAACTCATTTCAAACTAGTTTGAACTACTTTTTAATTTAATGTGACTATAGTGAGTATATACCATGAAATTAGTTAAACTGAAGTTGAATTTAATTTTTTTCGGAGTTTGATATCTCAAATACACTTTTTATGGGTATGTGAAGATACCCATGTCAAATGTCGTAAGCACATCAACGGGCATTGATTTGAGATCCTAGGCACCATGGTGCATGAAACACTTGCCCAATAGCTTTTACATAATCCTCCAACAATACCAAAAGTATATCAAATGAAAACGTAACTCATTCCTGATCAGCAAAAAGATTATGCTGAGATGGCCACTTTGATGGAACGTATAAAGTGATGGAAAGGAATAAGATCCGATTTGTAAATTGTGATGTGTTAATTTTCTGAGGATTATTAAAACTATGGATTTTATGTGCATATAACAGATGAATAACTAACAACAGAGTCAAAGAGAAGCATTCCTGGTGCAGGAACAAGCTAAATACAGTACTGTCACTGGCCAAAACATCAAGGAACATACAATTTGTGCTTTCCCCCCTTGAACAACAAAGTTATCAATACTCACTACACAACATTGTATTTGTGGAGTACAATAACCAAGACAAAAATACACTAACCTTCACCAGCTCACTAATAACACCAGATGCCAGTGATGCTGCTTTCTCAGAGAGATACCTGGAAGAAGGAAAGAATTAGTATATTAACAGCATGAACAAAGGGACCTAAGGGTGCAGAGGGCCCCATCTGAATTCTGAAATTTGACACTTTATCCCTTCAAGTATAAGATATTTGAAATATGGTGCAAAAAATCCATTACTAGCACAAGAAAGGAGACCCCACTCAAATGTCATTCTAGGTAAAGGACCCGGTTGAACAAGGGCTCTGGCTCCACCAGTGGATAAAATGGCGCTGATGATTGATGAAGACTCTACCTTCAGCACCATCTGACTTGACATACTATTTACTAATGTTATTATTCCACCAAAAAAAATACCCCATTGTGTCTAGATTAACTATATCAATGAGACAATGTGACTATAAAGCTTCCAGCTGCACAAACTTTGTGCAAGAAACAAAATTTTGCATGGACCTCACCTCATAGAAGTACCTAACATTCTAAAAAGATTGAAGCAATTCATATATTGTTTTGGGCCTGTTCGGCAGGCAACAAGCCGGCCGGCTTTTCGCAGCCGCTACAGTACCTAACTTTTAAACGGAGTATTTTCTCAAGACGGGGTCTACAAGTTAAACGTAGTACACGTTAAAAGCCCAACATTTGTACCAGCCAAAATCGCAAGTGAGTATCGATCTCTCCGTAACCTGTACCGTAAACAGCCAAAATTCAAAATTTTCAGCCATAAGCCGCAGCTAAAAAGAACAGGCCCTTTAGCTTCTATTACTATGTCAGCACACACCAAGGTAAAACAAAATTGAATAAGAGGCAATTGGATCAAATATCGATGTGAAGAACTTACAACTGAAGCTAGACACCTTAAAACCTAATGGAAGAAGGGATTAAGTTTCAAAACGTTCTCCGTTGATACAATTCATTCTACTTCCCAAAAATAATCCCCAAAATCGTGCCAACCATGATCGTGCGCAAGCATCCAGTTACCACAACGCAAACCTTTCACCATCCTCCAAAATAGCTTAACCAAAACAACCAAGCCTAATTAAACTTCAAACAAGCAAGCTATCTACCCATATCTTTGCTGACATTACCTAGTTGTTTCTACCCAACAGCCAACAGGGAAACAATATAAACCGTAAAAGAGTATAAGTTGCACAATTACATCAATTCTCGAACTAAGATAATTAATGTGCCGTGATGAAATCCTCCAATAATCCAAGATAGAGTGACCGATTCAACACTACTGACCTAACCAATCAACTCCCCACGATTTTAGCAGACACAAAACTAGCACGCGATCTCTAAAATTAAACCTAACCGCGGCTACAATTACACTCCATAAGCAACAACATAGGTTACAGAGCTACAAGCGGCCACTCCCACAAGCCCAGACGAGCGATAGCTCGGCTCAGTCAAACCACTAACACAAGCAAAGGCGTAGCGAGAGGGCGGGAGGGAGCGGCACTCACAGCAAGACGAGGTCACCGCGGCAGACGAGGCAGAGCCACCCGAGCGAGGAGTAGAGCTCCACGAACGGCCGCAGCTGGGCCTCGTCGCTCCACACCCACGCGAACACCACCACGACGCCCCTCGCCTCCGCCGGCGACGGACGCGCGGGCAACCAGCAGACGTGGCCACCGCAGCTAGGCCACATGGCCAACGCTGCTCCTCCGGCGAGCAAGCCGAGGCGGGAATCGAAGCAGGAGAGGCGAACAAGCGTTCGTGCTGTCTCGCTTGTTTGGTTTGGAAGAGGGGGGAGGGGAGGTGGGTCGCTTTTCGGGATGGATGTTCGGTCGGGTTAGATATTCAAAGTTGAAGTATAGTAGCAAAAAAAATTAAAATAAAATTTTTATAGCAAAGATAACATCTTAAATAATTTAGAAAATTTTATTGAATTAGGAATATAGAATACATTTGTAATGTTGTCGATACGCGCGGTCTATCTTGTTGGTCTCAGTGGTCTAGCCACCACCACACGCTCCCTTTTGTGACCTTGGCTGTAAGCGATATAGCGTAGCCACGCCTGGCGCTCGCCGCTGCCCATTTGCTATCTTGAATTTAAATTATACATAAAATTCAGTTTTGGCCAAAAGAATTTTACACTATGTATTCACCCTGCCCTCCTCTAGTCAGCCTTTTTGAACCTTCAGCTGGATTGTAGTTTTTAGATGAATTGAAGAGTGAGAGGTGTGTGAATAGGCTAAAATCTATTAGGGGTATAAATATGAAATATTTGAATCAATTACACACACACACACACACACACATATATATATATAGTATAAATAACAGGGGCACTTAGGTGTCTGGACACCTAGTCTCCTTACCTTTGGATTGCTTTTAGATGCGTGCTAGTGTGATTGAGACTTTCCATCCATGATTAAGACTTTCCTTCCATGATTGATTTAGCATGCCTAATATATTACATACCATACATACCATTGCTCTAGCACGTATCTAAAAGCAATCTAACGGCAGGGAGCCTAGGTGTCTGGGCACCTAGGTGTCCCATTTCAGCGTCCTATATATATATATATATATATATATATATATATATATATATATATATATATATATATATATATATATATATATATATATATGTGTGTGTGTGTGTGTGTGTGTGTGTGTGTGTGTGTGTGTGTGTGTGTGTGTGTGTGTGTGTGTCAATTATACCTACTAAATGCAGGGTATGTCACTAAAAAATTTGTCTATTCAGCTGAACACCCATGAACTATATGGGATCCGCCCCAGGCTTCGGCGTTTGGTCCGTCGCAAAATTTTTTTTAAAAAAGTTTCTACTAGATTTTTCTCCTTTGTCTTTTTTCCGATTTGTGTACAAGTACGATAGTGGTTTTCTTTCAGCAATTAATAATGGGAACAAATAGCGTCCCAAAGTATAATGGGCATGTAACATATTAGACAACATATGCAACAAAATTATTCAACATATGCAATAAAAAAGTACTTAGATCTCAAAAATTGGGGATGGAGATTTAGTTTATTGTTGAAACTCACTTAAAAATTATATATCTCGTTCGTACACATAGATATACTTGCTAAATTAGCACAGAAGTTTGAACCAAAAAATCTATAAAAATGTTATAACCTCTGCAACAATTTTGAAGGACACCTGCAACAAAATAAATCGGAGAAGACACATCATATCTAACAAGAGAGCAACAAAAATCATCGATTTACAGCAAAAAACTCTATGTTGCAACGGTTGTTGCTGCTTGTTACACTTATTGCAATAAAAATGCAACAGTCGAGAAACAAATCCATAACAAATTTGGGAAGGCCGCAGCAAACCGAAACTACAACATTATAAAGAAGGAAATGCAACATAAAAAACTCATACAACAACTCGACTTAACTATTGTAACAATCCAAATGAGTTCAAACGAGGAGGAGAAGGAGCCCACAACATTGCCTCATCACTGCCAGGCCTAAATTTGGTTGCAGGCGAGTCCAACCTCCACCACCACCCCTTCGGGGGGAGCTAGATGACTACAGAGCCACTCATGGAGGCCACAATCGATAGCAACAGAGCTTGGGCATGGGAGCTCATGGGGCTCTGGTGGCGGAGCGATACGGAAGAAGTAGGTGGAGCAGCACGGGGATGGGAGCTAGGATTTGCTGGGGATATAAGGTGATGGTAGTTGTTGGCATAGATGAAGCCATCTTGCTCCATCTTGTATGGTTGTGTGGGTGTAGTTGTACGTAGATGGATAAAGTTAAGGGTCGATGTGTGTTATACAGTCAGGATGGGCCATGCATGTGAGTGGAGTGGGTTGGTGTCTGAACACATTGGACGGCAAAGCTATAGAAACTCCTATTAATAGAACTTAAGTGGTGAGTGATCTATTCTAATATGTGCACGCTCACGAGGTTCATAAGATGAAGATGAGGAAGATGCATAGTCTATTATAGAAAAAACAATACTTCTACGTATAGTCAAACATCCAAGTTTGAATCTTTGGATGATTGATCATTAGTGTATTTTGGTTATTTCTTGTTCTGATTAAAAAAACATAGCAAAGATGGCTAGAAACCTCCATGCATAGTACTGTAACTCTATCTGCCAACTATCTAGAAATTAAAGAATATCTATGAAGTATAAACAAGATCACATTAAGAACATAAATTCAAAGTAGGGTCTAATAGGAAAATGAGAAAAGCGAATATGTTCGCCAAATTTGCTTGTTGATTCAATACATGGTATGCAAGTTTTCTTGTCGCTATCACCGAACTTTCTTAACCTCTACAACCACTGTTGTTTGGCTTCTTTTGTCATTACAGTGGCTTTTCAAAAACACTCTTTTCTACTTTTGGGTATAAAAGTATGTTGATAGCATCTTTTTGAGCTAAAGATTCATGTAACTAATTTTTTCAAGTACATAACTAATTAATTAAATTCCACGCCAAGCACAAGCTAGCCCTTAGTAATGTATAAAAACAGGCCTTTACCTTATCCTTAAAAAAAAGCATTCGCCAATGGGTGTAAAGTGCCATTATTTTAAGTTCCACTATGTTTGCTTGCAAATTCCCGTTAATCCGTAAGAACTAAGGATCCATTTTGCAAAAAAAGTCCTCCAGTTTCACTAAATTACATAAAGGTCCCACCATGCAGCATTTTCACGAATAAACCCTCTATTTCCAAAATTACATGTAGACCCTTAATTTTTTTAAAGAAATCCCTCCTTATGTGATAAAGCCCCGTGCTTTCTTAGAATTATGTACTGTCCTTGATTTTATGAAAAAAACCCCTCATTTTTTCCAAAAATACATATGGGCCCTTGTTTTTCCCAGAAAAACTCTCTACGAATTGTCAACTTTTTTACTTCGGTCCATGTGGTAGCTAGCGCGATATGGCGCCGCGCTTCCATTGCTAGTAAATATCATAATTATTCGAAAGAAAAGCAAACGAAATGCGCAGTAGAGCAAAGATATCAATGGAAGTAATGGCTCAATTCTTTTTAACTTATAGGTTCTTCTGAATAAATAAATGAGACGGTTTCTTCGCTGTCATTTTAAAATAGCTTATCGGGGCAACATTTTTTAAGTGGTTTATCCGTATACGGTTTGTTCGTATAAACACTTACACTAGAGCTAAAAGGCATTAGCCGCCGCTGAAAACAACATACCCAATATTTATAAGAAAATTCTCATGTGATCCCTCAGGAAAAAAAAACTCGTGACACATGATATTTAAAAATGATCAGAAAATAAGAAAATTTGAGCAAACAAGGTATAATTGCATCAAGATGCTTTACGGCCTCGAGAGCAAAGATGTCAAGCGAAGCAATATTTGTCATCCTCATTAGGCCAGAAGCAATTCGTACCAGACTTGGTTCTGGAAGGTGTTAATTTCTCGCTGACATAATATTGGCACAATTTTGCCTAAACTCTCGCTCCCTCGTGCATTTCTTGTGCATGTCCGTTATCTGGAAGCATTCCAAAAATTTCTTTCGTATTTTAACTCTATAACTGTATTAAAACAGAAGGATCACGGATGTTGAGAACAGTCTAGACCCAAGAGAATTGTGAGAAACTGACAGCGACCCTCACCGATCTTTTTCAAAACTGAAAATTCATATTTGTATTTTTTGACATAAGCATGCATGCATAGGGAATGTCAAAATGTCTCGGATTACAACTGAAGTTCGGCACGCTCGTTCAGGCTACTTAACTCTGCTATTTTGCCCTGTATTTTCTTTCGTTTTCTCATTTTTTTTCTGCTGCTTTTCTAAATTCTGGGGGTGTATTTAGAAAAATTCAAGACTAATATGGCCTTTTGGTGAACATTCATCTCAATCTATGTTAGTATATCATCTTATATAAAAGAACGGATCGGAGGTTTTTCTCCGTGTTGGTAGTGATCGGGCACGAATTCCTCAATGTTGGCCCATTAGTTCACGCTCGCCTAGCCCGGTTTTACCTAGGCACCCAGCTCTCTGTTGGGCCAAACCCATATAATCAGAGGACATGAAAAATCTCAAAATGCAGAGTAGAACGGCCTTTTTGCAGTCGTGTTGCTTAAAATCTGGGTGGTAAAGTTTTTTTTTTTGAGGAATTTTAAGTCGTATCGAAAACATAAAAAGAAGCTGAGATCGATCAAAACTGATATAGAAGAAACCAGTTAAAAGATACTTGAGAGATTAGAATGTATTCGAAAAGTTGGCTTTGAATAGGAGAGCATAGAAGTTAGTGATCCATGTACCGAAACCATGACATAAGAAGAAGATTTAGAAACAATGTTTTAGGCTCTTGGTTTATATTGCAGGATGTAGGTTTTAGTGTTTTAGCTTTGTAGGTTTTATTATAAGAGTTTCGTTTCTTTGATCTTGAGAAAGTTCCATTTCTAACATACTCATTTCTGTTGGCTTCTGCGACAGCAAGTTGGTAATTTTCCAATTGAAAAAGGAAAAAAAAAAGAGAAAGGGAGAGGTGGGGCCCACCTGTCAGTGGGCCGGCCGAGTTGATTAGGGGAGGATCTCCTCCCAAGACGGTTCGAATGGGCATTATATCTCCATCTACCTCACTCCTCTACTGCGAGCAGCACAAGGGTGTGCTAGGTTTTCTGGGACAGCGCCATGTGCGTGCCTTGCCGTGTTCAGATTCTTCTCGATGATTTCGAATATCACCACTACTGTGAGTATATTAGTTATTGATTCTTTGCAATTTTGTAAAATATTTCACTTTTCTGTGAGTATCACTAGCTGGAAGATTGCAAAGAATTTTCTGTGAATTGATTGCTCTGTGATGAAATGACATATTGCTGAGATTATATATGGATGTGATGGTAGATTGATCTTGAGCATTCAATTAAATCTACTATATTTTCCTTCACTGGTCATTAAATCTTGCTATCCATTTCTTGCTGATCTCTGTTAGATCTGTGCAGTGGTTGATTTTTGGTCTTGTCTGGTCTGAGCCGAACCTTGTTAACCTGTTGAATTAGTAGCATTCTATGTGAATGTTTGGAAGATTGATTTTTAGGAGTAGTTCTGCTCTGTCCAGCAAGCTGTTTGCTTGATTTGTGGATCTTTGGTAGTAGCAAGATTTAATTTTAGCTCAAGATCTAATCTATAACTGTCATATATAATCAAGATTAGATTTTGTCATGGCGGAGATGGCCAAGATTAAATCTTGTGCAACTAGCTTTCTGAGAGCACCTTATAAAATTTAATTTGTAGATCATATGCTAAATCTGGTCATATATGTTAAATTTTGGTTGAGATTAGCATTTATATGCACTTGTGTATATGAGGTTATGCTAGTCTTGCACTCTTATATGATATTTATATTGAGCATATGTTTCTTTTGCAATGACTTACATAATTCATATGTTAATATGCTGATTAAGTCATCTTTATGCCATGTTTGTTGTGCTTGTAAGTGTTTCTATTATGCTGAAATTAAATTTAAAAATATGCTAATTCCGTAAAATTTACAGTAACTTCTAACTTACTAAATTGTTAGGGACAAAAGATTTTGTTGTTGTAAGTTGAAGTTTTTTGAGACGGAATCTGAGTCTGAAGTTACAATGCAATATTACTCTACTTCCCGAAGAAGTTGACATCACCGAGCGACGTGAGTCTAGTAGTACTTATACACTTTCACCACGTGAATAAATTGCTCGATCCATGTAATTATGCAACTTAACATAGCTGCATAAATATATGTAGAGTGGCATAGTGCTAATCACACATGCACGACACTGTTACTGCATCAAGTTCGTCAAGAATCAACAAGATCATGCAGAAAACATTAATATGGGACTGGGAACCCGGTTAGTTTGATCCTTGTAGGCTCATGGGAGGAGTACATATAATTCCTGTGTTCATTGATCACTCCGCATATATGACACACATTAATGACTGGCAAGCAGCAAGCTCTTTTGTTCCCTTGTTGTTTGCATCAGTGACTCGGTTCAGTTTTGTTGTTTCTTCTGGCGTAATTCATGCGGATGATGCCACCCAACTGCATTGTTCGTCACTGCTGGCAGACTTGAAGCAGACGACAGCTACAGTCAGTGCAGAAAGGTGTCCCTTCAACAGGTGGCCAAATTAGCCCACCAGCCTGCAACAGTCTCGAGTTTTTCATTCCTTGGTTCGTCTTCTTGATCCATGCATGCATTCATGTGCTCAGTCATCAAGGAGTCGATGAAAAACTTCCTACAAAATCCTTACGCCCCAAACAAACCCATGCTGGTTCAGGTTCTGAAGAAATTGATCCAACCTAGAGGCTAGAGTACTTACGTCCTTTCCGGAAGTCCATGAACACGCATAGGATGTTCGCCTTTTCTTCCTGAATTTGTTAATGAGAGCAGCTAGCTAGAATCGGTCGCTAACCGGAGTAGCACTTCGTCACCCACCACCGCCGCCGGATATCGCGGGAGAGCTCGTGCGTGCGCTGGATAGAAGAAAGAAACGTTTCCCACCCATTCCAAGGAGAGTAGGAGACACGTACGTACGCAGCCCCAGCAAGAATCACGATTTCAGCTCCACCATTCTGCTCGTTTTCCGAGTGGGTAAACCAACCGGGCGCGTTTGGTTGGTAGGTGAAATTCTCTAAGGATTTCTAAAAATGCTCCAATAATTCTATAAAATTATCTTATTTAGTCAAACAACTAGTAATCTAAATCGCGAATTTAAGATTATCTTGGAAATCAGATTACCATAATTTTCATGAATCACTTTCCCGTAAAAAAAAAGGTGTCTATCTTGGATTAACAGGGAAAGGAATCTGTGTTGTTACACTTTTATTATTTGCTTTAATTTCACATAGTCAAAATCTAAACATTCTGAATTCAAAATCCAAATTAAAAATATTTTTTCAAAACATGATTTTTGAAACCAAAATATTGAAATTTGAATACTGGATTTTAGAATCTTAAATTCAGGCAATTTAAATTTCAAAATTTCAAGATTGGATTTTGACATTCCATTTTTAAATGTAAATCTTAAAATATGAAATTCCGAATTCTGTATTCCAGAAAAATCAAGTCCCAAAAATTTATTTTTTTATAAATTCGAATATTTTAAAGTTCCAAACCCAAATTTTCAATTTTAAATTTCGAAAATCCAGATTTTGAACTTTGAATCATAAGAATTAAATTTTTACTGTTGCAATTTTAAATTGAGAGAATTTGTAAAATTTAAATTTTAGTTTTCGATATAAAATTTATAAATGTTAACTTTCAAGGTTTGAAATTGACTCGTTAGTTCGAGTTATAAAATATTTGAACTATTATAAAGATGATTTTATAGATTCTTTGAAACCAATCCATCATTGCAATCTTAGATTACTGATAATATATTACCAGCATTGGGATTGAAGGAAAAATTAGATTACAGAAGAGCACCCTCAGCGCCTTGTAACTCTCGCCACCGCAGCGGAATGTTATCGTCTTGGGGATCCTCGCCTCGCCTAGCTTCCCCCGCCCCCCCCCCCACCCATATGCCACATTTCCCCAGGCAAATTACCCACTTCCAACTGCTGCTGCTAGCAGCGGAGCTTCTCTGCTCCATGCGCTTTTCTTAAGCATGTGCGCAAACCGCGTCCCTCCACGCTCCCACCTGCTTCCATGGATCTCGGTTTGGGATCACGCCGTGATCGTAAATTAAGAATATTAGAGCATGTACAATAAGACTTAGTCAGTAGACTATAGCAAATATAATATCAACCAAATCTTACGTGGCAGAGAGAGAAAGAAAGAGAGAGAAGGAAACTGGCTACTAAATTACAGCTAACTATAGCACGTAAAAATATACATTTCACTCTCTTACACGTGGGGCCAAATAGCTATTAGAATAGCTATCTTATTGTATGAACTATTTTTTTGAAGGCTATAGATAAAATGGACAAGTATTATAACCACTAGTTGGCTATACTATTGTACTTACTCTAAGATGCTCGTGCTCCCCGTCTCTCGCATATTGTCGCACGCCATCGATCAGGAATTCGAGAATCTTGGCGTGGGATGTTGCAGATCGGCTTGCGGGTAGCCTGTTCGAGTCTTCTTCTTGGACTGCAGCACAATACTCCACATTTGAGTACTCTTTCTACTTGACAAAAAAAATTATGTTGGACATTACCATAGTCTCTAAAATATAATTTTGACTACTAACTACTATTATAATATTTATAAAAATTTAACAAAATTATAATATTATAAAAGTACTTTTGAGGTGAATCCATACATATAATTTTTATATATCTAATCTAAATATTTAAGAAGATATCGATGAGCAAAATTTTCTAACTTTGACAGCACGTATTCAAAAACATATTGTTTTTTTTATCTAGAGAGAGTATTTGACAATCCCATGAACCACGTAGGCTCCATGCAATCAAACCAAACTCACCCAAACTGGACTAGATCCAAAATAACTCAAGAAAGTCCGAACCAAACATATGCAACTACACGTTGAAAAAAAAGGCTCGATCTTACGCTGCAAGACCCCAGCATGAAGGCTTGCGGGCAGCAGTAGCATGAGCATCTATCTGCCCCAATCATTAGAACTAGTACATTAGTTCTTACCAATTAACCGCAAACCCAGATCCCAATGGAATGCAACATTCCGTCCGTCCTTCCTCCCTCCTTCCCCGCACATCTCCACCACCTCTTGCTTGCCTTATCCCAGACCCATGTGCATGCACCAGATCCCAAACCATCTCCTCGTGCGTACTAACCGCAGTAATCAAAGTTTACCCCCCCCCCCCTAATTTAATCCCTTCTTCTTCTTCTTCTTCTTCTTCTTCTTCTTCATCATGAGCATGCAGGCATGGCAGCTTCCATTGGTGGCCGCACGACAAGCCGGCCTCGGCCAACCTTCTCCTCACGGCACGCCATGGATAACATCATGGAACCATATGTACTGCCGCTGTCTCTCTTCCCCCCTGTGGATGGTCGCCTGAAAGTTTACTGCTCACTGGCAATTGGCAAATTGAAGAGACGGAGCATTCGAAAGAAATCTGCAGCTTGATGCGCTATCTAGACGGTGGAATTCTGTACCGGAGTGCTACTAGGTAGCGTACGGGAAGACAAGTGTAAAAGGACTTCACCGACATTCTGTGCCTGCGTGTGTGTGAGAAGAGGTACGAAGAATAAAAAGACTGGGAGAAGCAGGAGCTGCAAAAGAAGTTTAACTGTTGCAGTGCCACTGCCGCTGTACATTGAATGCCATCCCAAGATACCAACCAAAAACAGAAACAGGAGTTACACAACACGAGGGGAACAACCTATTTTTCCGTTGCAATGGTCTAAAGAAAATATATTTTAGAGGCAGGCACTACGAAATAATTTTTAACAAGTACGAGAGATACAGCCTAGGCTAAAATGCTTCTTTTTTTTTTATTTCTCTTCCTTTTTTCCCCTTCTCTTTACTGTTTTCCTTTGGGAGCATCTCTTTCCCATGCCTGGCCTTCCCTTTCTGCGCCGCCGCTTTTGGGCTTCCGCTTTGCATGCTCCCCGGCCGCCCTCAGCCGCTGGCCACCGGGGTCCACTCGAACCGGCCGGCGTTGATCGGCACACCACGGACGACGTCGAAGTTGTACCTGGAGAGGATGAGGAGGATGAGCACGACGTGTTGGCGCGGCAGTCGTGACGATGACGAGCGGCGAAACGTGTGTGTGCAGCGGTGGAGTGTGTGTTTGCACCAACGGTAAGTTTAATTCCGCTTACTTGGCGGCGAAGCGTTCGGCCTCGGCCTTCTCCGCGGCGGCGAAGAACTCCTCAATCTCTGCCGCCGGTGGCATCCTTGGTCTCACCGCTGCCTGAAATGCCGCTGAGGTCGCCGTCGTCGTGGCCGGACACCTCCGGCGGTGGTGCTTTTGCTCCTCCGCCGCCAGACTAGACTCCAGGTCGCTCAAATCTCCCGGCGGCTGGCTCGACGGCGTCGTCTCCCTCCTGAATTACCAGGATTCAGTTGAAACCCGTAAGCGAAATAAGGTCAGGAGTAGGAAAGAATGCATAACTCAACAGAATTCCGACGAATTTCGAGGGGAACTCACCACTCCCGCTGGTGCCCGGAGTCGCTGACGGAGCTCTCCACGTAGCGATCGTCGCACGCCTGTAGACCAAGAAACCAGAACAAAATCTCATAAGTCAGCAGCACAAGTGGGCGAACAGCTCGAATCACGTACGCGCGGGAGAATTCTAGGGTTCCCACTCACCTCCGAGTCGCCACCGCTCCTCTCCCTAACTGCCACGTCCACCGACGACGCCGTGCTGGAGAAGCGCGAGATCCCGGCCACGACAGCCACCCCGGAAGCCCCAGAATCCGCCGGCGGATCCTCCTCCGCCCCCGCACCCCGCGGCGCCACCACAGCGGCCGTCGCCATGAACAGCCTCCTGCTCCGGAGATGGAGGTAGCACCCTGCCGCGCCGTCGTCACGGCCCAACCCCTCCTCCTGCACGCGTGCCGTCGTCGCCTTCCTCCTCTTTGGCGCGGTGGCCCTCGTGACGGCGGCCAGCGTGGCGGCGGAGCGGGACCGCGTGCGGACGCCGACCACCACCTGCGCGCGGAGCTCCCCGGCCGGCGCCTTATTCCCCGCTGCACCCCTGCACTTCCTCATGTACTTCCCCATCCGAGAAGATAAAAAACCGTCGCTTTGGCCGTTTGCCTGCCTCCCCTCCCCTCCCCTCGCTCACACGCTTAAAAAAGAGCTCCCGCACCGCACCCACCGTTTCCATCCACCCTCTCCAGTCCAGCCACGACGAGCCTCCGGGGCTCGCGTGCGCGTACCAAATACCGGAGGCAAGCGGGGCTGACCAGATCCGGATCCAACGGCCGAGGCGCTCGCTCGGCGGCCCTGACGGCGCCGTGACCTGGATCCGGCCGGCCGTTTGGGAAACGGACGGCGCGGCGCGCGGTCGGCTCTCTCCGCAAGGCGGCACGTGAGCGCGCGGCCACCTACGAACGTAGCCTGCCGTGACGCGCGCGACGGCGGCGCTTTAATCAGTGGAGACGGATGTAATAATTGCGGCGCGGAAGGGGGGGTTACCGGCCGACTACGGGCGCTCGCCCGTGCCGTACGATACCGGAGCCCTTTACGATCGAGTGGGCGCCACGTGTACGAGGGGATCGGACGGTTGGGGCTGGCCCGGGGTTTGAATTTTGAATTTAAAACTTGGGTCGCAAGGATGGGCGTGAGGCGTGACGGGACGGGGACGGGGCTTAATTGGCCGAGTAAATGCAGCACCGTTGTAACGTGACGCGCGAGAGGGGAGGATACAGGATACGGCCCCCCAAGACTGAGTGGTCTCCCGTTGAAAGCGTTCGTGCAGCCCAACGGAGTAGACTCTAGCCTCCTTTGCAACTTTTTAGCTTGTTCCATTGGCTAATATTATTTATCCGATCTATCGGTCATAGCTAAAAATTATTAGTTAGAGCAAGTATAATAAGAGGCTGTTAGTAGACTGTATGCTGAGATAGAGGAGAGAGAGGAGGAGAGAGAAGAGAGGTGGGCTGTAAGTTTACAGCCAGCTGAAGCACAAGAACCAAGAAACTTTGTGAGAGAAAGAGGTGGGTCATACAGCCTTCACCTGGCTGTAAACTACTATATGAATGGGTTGACAAGTGGGCTGTAAGTGTCCATACAGCCAGCTGAAGGCTGTATTATTAGCCTTGGTCTTATAGCTAAGAATGCAAACAGAGCAGATACTTTTTGTTCTACTGACCGGTTGAATGTTTTGCACGGAAGTGACAAATAGGTATCTAACACTATCCGTACCTGACTCTTACGGAAAATATACGGAATAGGATACAAGATGAGTGATATCTATTTGTATGTGTCCGAATATCATATGGTATGAGAAAGATTGTTGTGACTTCACTTAGGAACATAATAAAAGATAGATGGATTGCTCTATCTAAATAGGAAGAGAATACAGAGTGCTTTTTTTTATATCTCGACGATTAGTATCTTTGTGTTTGCTCTGACTGCACTGCTACTGTTCAATGATCCGTGTAAGGGTGCAAAAGAAGCGGATAGTTTCTATCTATCCGACCGAACAAAGACTTACAGAGCGAATACGGAATAGATAAATGAGTATACGTTATTATCCGTGCTCGATTCTAACTCTGAGAAAAAATACAAAATAAAATACATGATAAGTAATATATATATATATATATATATATATATATATATATATATATATATATATATATATATATATATATATATATATATATATATATATATATATATATATATATATATATATATATATATATATATATATATATATTCTCTCTAATTACACCCTTAGTTTATAGCCTAAAAAACATATCCTCTATTAGTGTAATCCAGCTAACCGTTTGCTTCGAGGAGTAAGTTTATGTTTGCCCTCATCGCTAAATCCTGATTCCGCCCCTGTCGGTGTAATCTAGTTAGACTTTTGCTTTGAGGAGTGTGTTAGTTAAATGTTGCCAGCAACACAATGAATCAATCAGCCGGGCCGACTGGTGACTGCAAGGCTGACAAGTTCTGCATGCTGTCCTGCCGGCCACTGTTCAGCTGAGGCATTTCTTCTGCATACTTCGCTCATCACGCGACTTGTTCGAGAAATTAGCTAGCCAAGCTGATCACCCGGTCCCCGACGGCATCTGATAAAATATCACCTCAGGAGACGCCTGCCAGCAGCTTGTCAGTTAGAGTATAAGCCACGTACATGTCTTGTTTCGCAAAGCCGGGACAAATTTACGCTTGGCAGTGTGTACGTACGCGCGTACGGCTACGGCGACGACACCTGTACGGAAGTGTCACATGATCTTACCTCCGCACTGTGAGCCCAGAAAGATACGAAAGATTCATTAAACCCATGCATGCAGCGGCGGACCCGCCCTTCGGGCTCCGTTGGTGGCCGGAACCCTCTCCTCCAGAGCCGGCATCGGCAGGGTGGCACGCCGGCACCTCCGCACGTCTGTAGTTTCGGACCAGCACCATGGCTGATTGGCTGTGCCGCTCACGAGTTGGCCAATGGCCATCAGGCCACTGGCCTAGGATGGCAATCGGACGTAGCGGGTGTGAATAGTAATCGTTCATATCTATGCCTACGATCCCGATGTACCCCTACGGGCATATCCACGAAGGATGACAGATGAAAAACCTCGTACATGCCCATCACCTGTGGTCATACCCGTGTACCCACGAACAATGCATCACATATTCACATTTACGAGAATGCAACAGCAAGCTACCAAAAATAAGATTTTAACAATTCAGGTAGTTTTTCAAGAACTATTATTTAAAATGTATAAGCAGAAGTTAGCTTAAATTAACGAAAATATACATACTCAAAACAAGGTTTTTTAGAAGGATACTCAAAACAATTTAGATCACATACCAGGAAAATAGTTCATGTGTATAACATAAAGCTGATCTCTTGTCCCATGCTCTCTGATCCCATCAATGTTGAACAATCTAAGACCCTGTAAATAAGGTAAAATGGTGATACTAATCACTATGGCACTAATTCATGGATAACAAACGACTGCAAGAATCACTGGTACCGGTCGTTTGTGCAGCTCTCTTGCCAATATCTCGAGCAATGGTCTTGGAGGATGTTCTGACTTCTGACGGAGTATGTAAGAGCATCAGATGACAATATTGTTCTCTAAAACAAATAGTGGATAACATCAATTTATTGCAAGGCTAGAGAAATCGAGACATGGAAGTTTACCAGCAACATGATGGTCAAGATTTGCATTAGCTACAGTACAATTGACCGTTGAAAACCAAAATACTCTGGCATTATTTGATAGATCACCTTCATCAACATTAGGCAATGAAAACCTCCGCACAACCCTTATTGCATCCCCAACAATGTAGACATTAAACACAAGGTTAATCTAGAATTGGGATATATTGAAATGAAATACTAGGCAAAACTCAAACAAAGTTCCATGGTTAACAAGTTCCCGAAGAATCAAACGGGGCTCAAGCTTTGTTAAGGAAGTTGGGTCATAAGCAAGAAACAACTCATGGGACGGTGTTGAGGAAGAGGTCGAGCGGGTGGAGGTGACCAAGCGTGACCGCGTGAGGAGGGCGACAGCCAAGAGGAGAGAATCGGGCCAATGTTAAGGAGGAGACCAGGCGAAAGGATGGGGTTGGGTAGGTGTTGAGGAGGAGGCCGAGTGGGAGGAGGGGGTCAAGCTCGGGCTGGCGTTGAGGAGGAGGCCAGGCAGGAGGAGGCTACTGGGTGGGAGGTCGTGAGGACGATGGCAGCCAGGAGTAGGACAGGTGTTGAGGAGGAGGCCGAGTGGGAGGATGGGGTCACAGGGACGGATCTGGATCTAGAGGTGAGGAGGGAGTGAGGGACAACAGTGGGCGTGAGGAGGAGCGGTGGTAGGGCAGGGGCGCCCTAGTCGGGGGGAGGGGGTGGCAGCCGGTTGGGAGGAGGAAGTAGGAGGTAGCCAGGTGGGGAGAGGACCGGAGGACTGAGGAGAGAAGGATGAGGCGGATGGATGTACAAATTTGGTGGATGGGGCTTCGGCGCTTCTTCGAGTGTTGGACCTGATAGTAGCGGTTGGGAATCTTACATGACTAGGGTGTTGACTGGGCCACTTGTTAGTCTATATCATGGGTAAACGGGCGAGACGGGCACGGGTGAAGCTTGTTTACCCGACAAGCAGAGAGTCCCCCCATTTCCATGCCTGTGGGCAAAGAAAATATCCCATGCCCAGCTTCATTAGGACATTTACCCACGGTGCATAATTGCCATCCCTACTCTGGCCTCATTTGTCAGGATGGTGAATGGTTCGGCCCAGGAGCTAGGAGGCGAGCATCGATTTGGCCCAACCCTGGCAAGTGGAAGTGTATAACATACAAAAGCAACCGATCTAGAGAGCAACCGAGTGGTCGAGACGGACCCAAGCGAAGGCATAGAGGACCAAAGCAAGTAAGCAACCCTAACCCTAGCCTAGAGCGGTAAGGTCACTTCTAAGTTCTAATTACATCAACACAAAACAAGTTTTTTTTTCAGGTTTTGGACTATCAATTTTCCAATTTTCTGTGTCTCTGATCGATAATCCAGAGAGAGATTCCAGCTCACCAATCTCTGTGAACTTGGAAATTACAGATAATTCTTGATAAAATCGATAAGAAACATGGTAACAGAAGTTAAGAATGACCACTCTGACAATAGTTTAGACGCATTTATCTCATCAAAAACATAAAAACAAAGTAACAATCAAGAGACCAAAATCTTCAAGAATCCCAACTAAATATCACAATAATAATCGAATAACAGTAAGTAGCTGTGACACAAAAGGAATTAAGTAGGACAAATCTCTTCATTTAAAAGCTTATCTCTGACTCTAAACTGAAGCTTAACTGAAGAACTCATCAAGCTTCACTGTAGGCAATTGATATCTGCAGACAGAGTATTTGGCATGCTATTATGCTAATATTTAACCGTAGGAAATTGATTTCTGCATCTAATGATTCCTGGTTCTATTATTAAATTGTCCACTGGCAGGAGCTAGGCAACTGTTGACTAAGCATTATTAGTGAAATATTTTTTAATATCCTACCATTGTCTACACATATTTACATACGAATTATAGTTATTGCTTTCATTTTGTGTCATATACTTTTATCAGTGCGATTGTAACGTAGTTTGATCATAAATTATTTTGTTTTAGAATAATACTGTTTACTTCACGCTTATGATACCGTTTTAACTATATTTTATTTCTAGATCTGTCACTGTGCATGCCAGTCAGATTTATGCTAGATGCCCGATTAGTTGGGCTTAGTAACGCCGCATGGGTGCCCATTACACCAACCGGAACAGTGATCCGGACGCGCGCAGTAATCACCTCGCCACGCCGCGCGCCGGGCGCTGGCGTCCGTCCGCCATTTGTACCCGTGCCCGCGCGGCGACAGCGAGCGGCCCCGTGGCGCGTCACGTGCATCGGAGCGCACCTACGCGCGTACGGCTAGTCGTTGGAGCAGTTAAGCCGTCTAATCTCCGCAGATCCCATGCGTATCCGAGCGGTGTTGCTCGCTCCCTCGCTCGCTCGCACGGAGCGCCGGGATGCACGAGGCGATGCACACGCGCGTGTGCGTGGGTGCCCACTGCCCAACCGCGTGAGGTTTAATTAGTTTTGCTCGTGTGCGATGGATGGGCGAGCCATTGGGCAATGCATGTCCTTGGTGTGAGCTGGATTGTCCTCTTGTCTTTTGGATCGATCGATTGCAGCTCCTGCCGATGGATCGATCCCGGTACAGTAGTTCTCAGACTTCTTTTCACTGACCTCATTAATTCGTATTGAACTTTATTCTAGAGCAAAATTCCAAGGAACTTTAATAGTGAAGAAACTTCTATCGATCGGCAGCCCTCGACTAGCAGTGTACCATTATTGTAAGGGAAAAGGTTGCCCAAAAGCTCCTTTGCTTGTCACTTTCCATGATTTTTGAACTTTACCGCTGTCGGGGATTCTACCAAATTACATGTCAGAAAGCATCTGCCAGTCGTTCTCATCATGGTGCAGTCCTTGGATGGCAGGGCAACAGTGAACTTACTTTCATGTCATGGATGGCTTTTCATTTGCCATGCACGAGCTAGCTAGCTCCTTAATTTGTCCAAGAGTTATTTGTCCAAGAATTCGCAGCCCTTATTTAATCTACCCACCATTTGTTCGTGACCTACGACCATATTTTTGCACATAGGAAAATATAGAGGAATGCATCTACATACACATCACGAAAATAATGTTCGTTCTTTTCTCAGGTATTGCACTATGCTAGTAAAATTAAGAAAGAGCTGTGGATTGAGATTTGGTCAGTCCAAGAACAAGTTAATATCTACTCATTATTGAATGACATTTTCAAAGGAAAAGGCCGAAAGGGGGTTGATGAGTTGATCTTGATTGGATGCTAGCATGCATATATACTGTTATCCTCTAGGCTCTAGGATAAGAGAGGATGCTATCCACCACAGTACACCCTTGGATTCTCGTTTGTGCTTTTAACAAAACCATCTCTTGTCCTTTCTGCTCCTAGTCCAAAGGATCAAATGTCCTAATAACCATGTTACATGGAGTAGATAAATCCAAGAATAATTATTATCCTGGCTGACAGGTGCAGTCGGCGATGTTCAGAATAGATTGATAATTCCGTCCAATCAAAGTAACAGTAGGTAAAATCGGGTATAGCAAGTTAAAGAGATGAATAACTCTTTTAAAATTTTTCCTCAAGTATTAAAAACAACATACAGTAAAAACATAATTACACAAACTCTCAAGTACTCAAAAGGTCAACAGCCAAAATCTACTGGGATACTTTGTCTCCACTGCTCTGACTGCTCAATGGTTGGACCTCATGTGGTATTGGTCTGACCACCGGAGGAGCTGGTCTGACAACACACTGATCGAATCATTCGGTTTCTTGCAGTCTGACCGCTTGCCAAGGAATAGTACAGATAACACTGCACATAATCCAAAAAAGATCCAAGTCTCAAACCACTGATACAAATATAGTGAAACTTAGCACAAACACTCCCTATAATGTCAAGAACATATTCTAATTATGAATCATGAAGATCAATGCCAACGTTATGGCATTTATCCAAAACAAGGAGAATTGAGCCAAAACCGAGCAAAAGAGGAAAACATTGATTTGCTCTTGCTTGTGAGTTCTAGATAACTTTGGATGGGTTCTCACATATTATAGCAAGCTAGATCATAGCACGAATTCAATCCAAATCACTCACAAAAGTAAAACCATAAAAATCAACGCTCTGTTGAGGAAAACCAGGCAAACTCAAGCACTCTCCTAAGAAAGTAAAACCATAGGTCGTTTCCTCCGTTTGCTAATAGAATTTACTGATGTCGCGCACATGGCTGCTAATAGACTAAGCTCATATGATCACGGCTTAAGACCGCACGCCTACGACTATGGCATACACTACTACAAAAGAGGTTATACTGGACAGCTACATCACAGACGGTTCCGTATGAACCGTCTGTGATTAAACTGTCACAGACGGTTTATACTGGCAACCGTCTGTGATATTTTCACAGACGGTTATTAACACGAACCGTTTGTGATAATTGAGACATCACAGACGGTTCGTATTTAAGAACCGTTTGTGAACTTTCACAGACGGTTCGTAATACTAACCGTCTGTGATAATCTGGACAACACAGACGGTTCATGTTAATAACCGTCTGTGAAACTTTTACAAACGGTTCTTAATACGAACCGTCTGTGGTAAACCTGATAGACCGTTGTCGTATGAACTACAGAAGCTAAACTGAGACGAGAGTCAAATTCAAGGCAATTTTTATTACAAAAGTGCAAAAAAAAGGGATTCCCAGATTTGAATCTTCTGGGCTTCATATGCTTCTTCGTCGACTTCTGGAGTTGGAGGATCAGCCGCTGTGTTCTCGAATGCCGTCAGGATTGTCCTTGCCCTCTCCACTTCCTCCTCAAGCCTGAACAAATCATTAGCATGTTCCATAATCTCAAACAGGATGCCATGATAAGCTCAGAATCGGCCGATTCTGCTTGATCGGCAAGGTTATCCATGTGTATCTGCACTGCCGCAAGATCTTCCTCCGTTTTGCGCACATTGTAGAGAAGAACGAGGCTGAGGGCGGTTTCCTTATACTGAGCGGCAACGAGACACCTCCGTCGGCGGCGGATAATGAAGTCCAGCTGACGGATGGAAGCGAGTCGAGGAAGGAGAGCAGGACGTGAGCGGAGGAGCTGCTCCAGACGTAAATTGTTGGCCACCTGTGTAAAGTTGCGTCCGAACAACTCGTGATGGATAGATGAGAGGAAGGAGATCAAAAGAATTTTAGATGTCATTATTTAGAAATGTGGTGATGAAGAAAATGAGGAGAGGACGTACAGTGTGTAGAAGAGCAGGATTAGGGCGCGCATATTTAAGCATTAACACAGACGGTTCGTATTCCAAACCGTCTCTGATATTAATATCATAGACGCTTCGTATTCCAAACCGTCTCTGATATTAATACCAAAGACGGTTCATATTATCTATCACAGACGGTTGGTATTACAAACCGTCTGTTATATTATGCCATCACTGACTGGACGGCTACATCGCAGACGGTTCATACGGAACCGTCTGTGATTAAACTGTCACAGACGGTTTATACTGGCAACCGTCAGTGATATTTTCACAGATGGTTATTAACACGAACGGTATGTGATAATTTTAGAGATCACAGACAGTTCGTGTTAATAACCGTCTGTGAACTTTCACAGACGGTTAGTAATACGAACCGTCTGTGATAACTGAAACATCACAGACGGCTCGTATTAAGAACCGTCTGTGATATTTATTATCACACACGGTTCGCGTTAATAACCGTCTGTGATAATCACATATCACCAATAATTGGCGTGTGATAATCACGTGTCACCAATAATTGGCGTATACCCAGGATTTCGATCTCACCCGTCCATTCTCTCCACATCGAATGGCAGGCAGCAGTTCCTCCCTCTGCTCGGCCCTTATAAATAACGCCCCATCTACCTTTCCACCGGTACTAGTCACGCGTGAGTTCATCCACTGTGAGCATATATAGCTGTAAGTGTGGTAAGTGTGTCTTGTTCACCCGCACCGTCGTTCCATGAAGAGTTCACTAGCTTGTTATCCTGTAATAGATCTAAATGTGTTGTCGTGCTTGCCTCTGTATTTGCATGTTCCTCGACGATGCCGACTACTGTCGAGATGTGATGTTCACTCCGACAATCCTTCTTTTTCCTGCAAAATTCAAGGCAATTTTATTACAAAAGTTCAAAAAAAAGACATTCCCAGATTCTTCGGTGAGCAGCCGACTTCTTCGCTGAGCGACTATCCATCTACTTCTTCCCACTTCTTTTCTTCATCTCTGGTCTTTGGATCACGTACACCAGTAGCGATGATATTGGTTATGCTTGTGTTTTTCATAAATGTATGTATGTTCTATTGTAATTGTAAAATGACTAAGGAACTAAAAAATAGTTATATTTATGGTTATGCTTGCGTTTTTATAAATGTATCTATGTTCCATATTGTAATTGTAAAATGACATAGGAACCTAGCTAGCTGCGGGTATTTATAGTGAACTATCACAGGCAGTTTATCAAAAGAAACCGTCTGTGATAACACATCACAGACGATTCTATCGATATAACCGTCTGTGATATGCATATCACAGACGGTTCGTTTAAGGAACCGTCTGTGATAGCTTATCTTTAAATACCCGCAGCTAGGTCTGCGGAGTCCACTCTCGCGCAGTCTCTTGTCTCCACTCTGCAGCGCCCCTGCTAGCTAGGTTTTGGTCCCTCCCACCGCCGCTCCCTCCCGACGCCGCCGGTCCCTCCCGACGCCGCTCCCTCCCGACGCCCCTCCGACGCCGCATCCTCCCGATCGACGCCGCCGGTCCCTCTCGACGCCGCTCCCTCCCGACGCCGCCGGTCCCTCCAGACGCCGCTCCCTCCCGACGTCGGTCCCTCCCGACGCCCCTCCGACGCCGCTTCCTCCCTCCCGACGCCGCCGGTCCCTCCCAACGCCGCTCCCTCCGAGCTTCACATGTATTTTATGTTATATGCTTCACATGTTATATGCTTCACATGTTGGAAGGCCCATAGCTCACTACAGTTAGTTAATCGTTAGAACTTTGTCAAAGGGCATAAAGCAAGTGACACACTACAGTGTATCTTGTTCAATGAACTTGATGCACTGGTTTAAGTCACTTGATTCATAGAACTTTGACAAACTGGGACCATAGCTCCCTGCAGTTAGTTTTTTTCTTAGAAGAGAGATGGCGTCCACACAGTCTTCGTCGTCGTCATCTGGGTCTCACGCTCCCAAGATTGCGAAAACTAAACGTGGCCGAGGAGTATCGAAAAGGTCAGAGGGTCGAATGACCATCACGGTGGTATCTCCGAATGGGATCCCTCTGGAACCGACGAAAGCAGTATCATCATTTCGGACTACCTGCGGGATAATTGGAAGACAACGGGTCCCCATCACCATAGCAAGCTTGAAAGATTTGACAAAGGATCACAAAAATCAGCTATGGGAGGAAATTACAAATTCGTTCGAGATCCCAGCAAAAGTACTGGGACTCGTGCAATGGCAGGCGCTCCTCGCGATGGGAAAAGCATGGAAGAATTTTAAGAGCACTCTTGTGACGAAGTACGTGTCCAAGGATGTCACGCCCTTCACGAAGTATCCTTTCGTGTCGCCGGAAACATGGGAGGCCTTTGTGCAGATGAAGACGACGACCGAATTTGAACAACAAAGTGCGACGCACAAGGCTCTCCAGTCACAAAACACGCACTCTCACAGACTTGGCACTGCTGGGTACGCGGGTAAAATCCCGCAATGGAGGATGCAGGATGAGGTCGCAATCCGATCGGAGGCCTCTCCGCCATTTGCCGGGATTGCAAACGAGCGCGCTCGAAACTGGTTAAGAGCGAGGTCATCAACCACATCTTCGGGTGTCTCTTTCAAAAACCCCGCAGATGAGGAAGTGTCCCAACGCCTGGTAAAATATGTTAAACAACATAGTTGTTAACACCTCTTGAACTTCATGGGTTCAAAAATAACATGATTAATTGCCTCTTGCAGCAATCATTGACTACCGAATCTTCTCGTGGCTCCTTTGAAGAATATAGGGAGATAGATTTACTATCACAGGCCTTGAAAAATAAGGAGCACCCAGGTCGCACACGAGGCATGGGGGTTTATCATTTATGTACCTTGGAGGCACGGATTTCCAAATTACTCCGAGACATATAGGAGTAGGAAGAGATCCAAGGCGTACCGCAGCGAACAAATAAAACAGGAGCTTCGTGCTCAACTTGAGGAACAACTATCTGCCTCACTTCAAGAGCAGACTGCCTCACTTCGAGAAAAGATAGATTCGTTGCGGGAAGAACTGAGACAAGTCCGCAACCATTCGCAACCCACTCCTACTACTGCGGTACCCAGTCCCCCTCAATGTCGCAGTAGCTGCGCGTCCACACCAATTTCTGAACATAGCGACACCCACTTATCTATTGATGACAATCAGGTAATTTACCTCTTTAGAATGGTACATAGATCTCTATGGTGGATGCCTTAACTCATCTTGTATCGTTATGTAGGAGCCCATGCCTTGCAGCCTCAAAGTCAGGCTTGTTGGCTCTATTCCCATTGACGCTGGGCGCGGCATGGTGTATCCATTGCTGCCAGGGACGCTGGTGCACGATGTACAAGTAGACACCGGTTTTATAAAGGTCCAGGTGGACATGATTAATGATATTTTTAAGACCGTCCCTCTTGAGAAGCCCCAAACGAAGAGATTAAGACATTAGGGGATGCCGTCCACACATGCATTCAGTGGCCCAAGAGGGACATCATCCTCGACATGTCCGTACCACAATCTTCACATCCAGTGGCCCAAGAGGGACGTCGCCCTGGACCTGGCACATCGGCTCCGGTGGCTCCACCTCCACCTCCAAATCCAGTAAAGTCTGTTACATCGGCTCCCGCCGAGACGCCACCGAGAACATATCCTAAGCGAGGCTCCAGGGCTCATACGAAGAAAACTAAGCCGCATCCCGTGCCATGGAAGTTTATTCTAGGAGTGTCGTTGGTACCCGAGTCACAATTATCCCAGCTTGGTTTGATTTGCAATACATTGCATGCCTGGTACATGGAGAAGTCCAACATGAAGCCAATCCTGCAGAGTGCATTCATTCTGAAATATAACGAGATGCATTTCCTCCACGACTCGGGCTATATCGTCGTGACATTTGAAGAGTTATTCTTACTATTCAATCTCGATGAACTCGACGCCTCACTTCTACGATGCTGGATACTGTAAGTGTATTGTACAATGAAGTTCTACATTCACGTTATACAAATAAATATCATTACTCTTTCTTTATATATAGATACATGATCCAAGAAGTCCGGCGATCGCGACGACCGGTGGGTTTCCTCGACCCTCACTTGGTCTCCGAGCAATCTATCAACGCAGATGCATCCTTCGTGCAAGGTTACATAACGAGGGGATTGATTGCTCACAACGACAAGGAGTACGTCATGGTACCCTTCAACCAAGGGTAAGTGCTTCACTAGTTGCCACACATATATTTCATTTGTACTTTACATGCAGCATGAATTTAGGATTAATCACTATGGCGACACACATGACTAGGCATCACTGGATTTTGATTGTGATTGTACCAAAGTGGAGCAATGTAATATAGCTTGATTCCCTCCTTAGGAGCAACCACGACTTCAGTCGTGTGCAAGAAGTACTTAACAGGTAAACTCATTTCCTCCATACATAACTCTATTGTAATATTTCTTTTGTTTGCCACGGCCAAGGCTAACTTTTTTTGAATCACGTAGGGCGTTTGCCAATTATGTTGCACAAGGAGGAAGACACGACAAATCCAGTGACACGCTACGACACAACACGCGATTTCCGGTACCCGCTACAACACAACAATCTTATATCATACTTTGTTATAATGCCTCTAGAATTGACAATACCGATGTATGTAATTCTATTTTTGCAGTGCCACCAGCAGTTACAGGGCAACGTATGTGGATTCTACGTTTGCCACCATATGAAGGAAATCATGGATACTAAGATCAATGGTCCAGAGGTTTGTCTGGTCCTTCCAATAATTATTATTTTCTGATTATATATATGTATATATATTTACACACACATGCTAATTAATGACTTAACATTGCTCCTATCGACAGTGGGTGGACTCCAACGAAAGTGCATATGATCTTGACAATCTCATCGACATTCGTGCAATCATCTCCCAATTCTTGCTAGCAGAGGTCATAAATAAGAGGGGAGAGTTCCACGCCGGCAATGGCGATAATTAGATGTTGAAACATTGGATTCAATTGTACAAGTCAAACAATTCCTTCAATTTAATTCATTTGTCAGATTTTGTGTAATGATTTTCATTCTATATATGTATGTGATCAGCTGGCAGTTTGTTACATTCATCTGTGTATCGAATTTTGTTGTAATTTACCTTGAGTTGCAATTAACTTATATATGTCATTTATCTGTAATCTGCTTGCTTGCTTGCTTGCTTTCAGAGGGCATGGCTAGCATATCCTGAGGCTAGCCAAAAAACAGCAAATAAGATGGTTGATGCACTTGCTATCACAGACGGTTCGTTGTTAAAAACCGTCTGTGATACAATATCACAGACGGTTTCAAAGAGTGCCGTCTGTAGTATGATTGATATCACAGACGGCCTTTATTACTAACCGCCTGTGATATGTACAATATCATAGACGGTTTTTATTACTAACCGTCTGTGATATTGTGTATATCACAGACGGTTTTTTTATCAAAAACCGCCTGGGATACTCGCCTATCACAGACGGTTTTTGATAAAAAAACCGTCTGTAATGTGAGTCATCACAGACGGCTTGGGAGCCGTATGTGATAACCACCTACTATCACTGACACCTAAACACTGACGGTTCAGGAACCGTCTGTGATGACGGTTCCGAACCGTCTGTGATAGGGTTGTCTGTAGCAGTGATATGACCACAGTTTACAACCATGTGCCTACGACCACGGCATACCAAAGCAACAAAACAACAGCACCTACAACTTAAACAATGAGCAACCAAATATATGATGCCAATCATAAATACGTCTGTTTTGGTTCATCTGCATTCTCCGATTGTGCTATTTTATAGCGCAATTAGAGAATGTTGATGAACTAAAAGAGGCTTATTTATGAGGACACGAGAACACAATCACAGATGATTCTTAATTAGATTCATCTGTGATATTAGATTATCACAAACGGTTCTTAAGTAAAACCGTCTATATTGTAACTTATCATAGATGGTTCGAGAGCCGTCTGTGATAACCACCTGTTATCATAGACACATAAAATCAGACGGATCAGAAACCGTCTGTGATAACGATTTTGAACCGTCTGTGATGACTCTTTCTGTAGTAGTGAAAATCTAAGAATTTTCCTTTAGGCCGGCACTACTGCTGACCATAGGCCGGTACTACCGCACTCACACACCTTGCAACTGGACCTCTCCGAAAATTAGCTACCACCAAGTAAACCATGGTACTACCGCTCTCCGATATGACCGCTCTTATATCCACGATATAACCGGTTTCCTTGAAAAATTTAGAAAATGATCTAGATAAAATGTAATCTTTGCAAAATCAAAAATATATTTCACAAAATTTGCAATGGTTTATCACATCATTATTTTAGACTTTCTCACATGGTTCTTCAAATGTGTAAAAAAAAGTTTAACATCAAGTTTTCATTCCTTACCTCTACAATTATTTTCATCTCCTCTGCAACTCATTTTGGTTCGTTATCCTCGTAGAAGTCTCCCTGCAGAAGCAAACAAAGAATGAAAAAAGCTGCGAGCATCATGTACTGTAGACCGCGATAGTAACGGGAGGAAGCAAAGAAGATCCCAGAGACAAAAGGACAAGAGAGACGAAACGCAGAGAACAAATACTCCTACAAGGGGAAATTACAGTTCCTGGCAGGAGGAATCTTCTAATTTGGCACATTTTGATTCCCTGCCAGATCAGGGACGCCATGATGAGGGGTGACTCTCCATGTGGCCCACCTAGGCTACAGCCTAGGCCCACTGTCCTGTGACTGTAGTCTGCCACAGTATCCTACGTGTCGAGACCCTGGGAGGGGCCTGTCGCCGTACGATGTGCCCAGGAATGACTGTGGAGCACAGTTCTTCGACACAGCAGATCTGTCTGCATAGCTCACGTATTTCTTCTCTGTTTTTCTTTTTTTGTGTTCAAATTGTAAGTCCTACGTAGTGCACAGAACAAGTGCAATGCACCACCAATTTATTTTTGGTAGGTTAAATTAACAACTGAGCTATTCCAAGGTTCTGAAAAGAATGGATTATCCCTAAAGATCACACTACATAGGTAGGAATCAGCAATGAACAGTCGATGGAAAAAAAAAACCACCACGAGGCAGACAGCAAGCACCGTTGAAGTTTCGTACGCTTTGCGGACCGGAGCTAGCTTAGCGTGTAGCTAGACTGGCCGGGATCCGGATCGCACTGTGCAGCACTTGGATTGGAGCAATTTTTCACGTCCCCAGGTGATCACTGGCTCACTGCCACCTCAATAACCGCTCCTCGTTGTCCCGTTCTCCCGGATGAGCGCGCTGCGCGCGCGAATGCATACTTGGTGCATGCATTGGCTGCCGCTAGCCCGCTACAGCTACGAGGAGGCGAATCTTTTAGCGGATTTGATGTTGTTTACTACCATATTTATAACTAGCTATATGTATATTATATTTATAGAAATAACGTTTTTATCATTCGGAGGGCAGATAGCAGCATGAGGAGACAATGCGTGGGTACCTGATGCTCCGTGAGCAGACGACAGGCGCCTGTCGCTCGTCCACCAGACGGCAGGAGCCGGCTTAATCACTGTCTAAATTCATAATTTTATATCATATTTGTTCTAATTTTTAAATATGATAAATGAGGTCGAAAAATTACAAAATTTTATGTATAGACTCCTGACACAACATACTTCATTGTGTAATTTTTTTACAATTTTGTTCGAAAATTCATACGATATCGATATTTGTAGGAATTGTTACATATAACAAATGAGTTCAAAAAATCATAAAATTTTATGTGGAGCCTCCCAACACAGTCGACTTAACTGTGTATTTTTTTGGAAATTTTATGTGCTTCAAATTTGCCATACTTTACCCCCTTGCCCGCTCCCTCCTTCGGACATGTGTTGGCTTGACATATCGACCCCCTCGCCCGCTCTTTATCCTGCACAAATGTTAGTCTGGCCATGTCACCCCGCCTCGCCCGCTCCCTCGTACACACATGTCACTTTTACCATGTTGTCCCCTGTCACCCATGGTGGTGTATGTCGACAACACTTCCGTAATTTCCAGTGGCAATGCACTATATTCTCTTTTCCCTCGCTTCAAATACAGAGCTCTCGCAATCGCCCATCTAAACTGCATTTCACTTCTTGTAGGAAAAAGAGTCTTCTGCGTTATACAGTAACATAACATGGCGAACACCGAGGGGCTAGTCGGAGCGGGCTCACCAAAGGAAGACCTTCCATTAGAAAAGAGGGAGGACTTCAGCCCTAACTACCGCTTGATGCCAAATAGGCAGGCTCAATCGGTATGGCCGAAATGCAGACACAGGGAGGACGCGGTCATGCAGGTTATTGAAAGTCATTTCGATGGTGGGCGATGTTTCTTCTGATGCCCACACTCCGGGGTACAATTAGTAAATAGTTTATTTTCTTTACTACTAATAAAACTTTCATGTTAACCCTCCTTTCCAGCAGATGGTGAAATATGACTTTGTCCGTCGGATCGATTCTCTTCATGAACACTATGTTGTGAGATACATGGATACACTAAAGGAGCGAACCTTAAAGATAGAGGCATAGATTGACGGTCTCTATAAGGATAACGGTGACCTCTGGCAACAGATGCAGCGCGAGAGGGGCAACGAGGAGGTCGTCAATATAGGAAGTTCGTATGACCCCACATGCTATTACGCGAACTCTAGCTGCATATGTGCGTGTTACTACAACGACAGCCAGCCACGTTCAAGGCGCCTCCCACTACAATACTCCATGTGGTACCACGAGGCGCCTTCTACCAGTAGGCACGCACAGAGAAGCTTGTAGCATGTAGTTTGTAGTTATGTTCAATCTCATAAAGCATGTAATTGAATGATGTACGCATCATTGCAGTTGCTATTTTTTGAGTAGACTGTTCAAATGCTGCGTCGCATGCATTAAGCTAGAGGGGTCGATATGCATTGAACAAACATACATCATACAAAGGAATATGTTGTGGCTACAGACCAAACAGAGAGAGAGATGGTAGTGGGGAGTAATGAAGATAAGTGTCCTGACCTGGCCCCTCCCCCTGGCTTACCGCTATATATATATATGCACCTGAGGAGCGCTTTTACAATAGTGCCCTTACATTGGAGTGTCCCTTTAGGGGTGCTTATGTCATTACGCATGGCCTATTCTGGGCCTTGTAATCTCCTGCCAGGCCTGCTGGGTTTAGGTGGGGGCCACCCCTACGACAGGAGCCTCTCATGGTAAAGGGCTTCATAAGGCCGAAGCCATGTCGTCGAGTCCTTTGGCCCCCTCCGTCCCGCGGCCTGTGAGCCTGTCCAGTACTTGACCCGGGGCTGTGCTGCGGCCGAAGCAGACGTGCGCGCTGTTGCGACGCTCGGACTTCCGGGCGTCCACGTGGTGCAGCGTGCTTGGCGTGGCACGGGCGTTGAGGCGTCGTGACTTATTAATACGGCGGCGGACTTCCGGTGGTTGGACTTCCGCCGGTTGATTCCTCCGCTGATTGGGGTATATATATGGCGCTGGTGAGGCGTTGCTCCTGCGTATATTGTGATAGAAGCTGTTCCCCTAAAATGGGCCCCTGCCGTACATCAACATTCCTGGGTGACGCTGAGCGGCTTGGGGAATGTTGATGTACAGAAGGAGGTCTATTTTTCCTGGGAGCTTGATCAACGCCGGTTATCGACACCCAGCCGCGCTTTCTGCACCGCGCTTCCGTAGACGACGGCGAGGTCTGCCCTGTTTTTCTTAACAGGCCTACTTACAGTCGGTGTTCCTGAGGGAGCCCGCTGGCATTACTTTGTACGTTGATGCACTGTAGGTGGCCTGTTAAGGAAAACGAGGTAGATTTCGCAGGACAAGACTCCCGCAGTGGGCTCGCGCGCTCGGTCCCCTACCCTTCGAACGGGTGGCGGCGAAGCTGGCGCCTCGTCGAAGTAGACGCGCGCGCTCCGTCCCCTACCCTTCGAACGGGTGGCAGCGAAGCTGGCGCCTAGTCGAGGTAGACGCGCGCGCTCCTTCCGCTACCCTTCGAACGGGCGGCGGCGAAGCTGGCGCCTAGTCGAAGTAGACGCGCGCGCTCCGTCCCCTACCCTTCGAACGGGTGGCAGTGAAGCCGGCGCCTAGTCGAGGTAGACGCGCGCGCTCCGTCCCCTACCCTTTGAACGGGCGGCGGCGAAGCTGGCGCCTAGTCGACGTAGACGCGCGCGCTCCGTCCCCTACCCTTCGAACGGGTGGCCGCGAAGCTGGCGCCTAGTCGAGGTAGACGCGCGCGCTCCTTCCGCTACCCTTCGAACGGGTGGCAGCGAAGCTGGCGCCTAGTCGAGGTAGACGCGCGCGCTCCTTCCGCTACCCTTCGAACGGGTGGCAGCGAAGATGGCGCCTAGTCGACGTAGACGCGCGCGCTCCGTCCCCTACCCTTCGAACGGGCGGCGGCGAAGCTGGCGCCTAGTCGACGTAGACGCGCGCGCTCCGTCCCCTACCATTCGAAAGGGTGGCCGCGAAGCTGGCGCCTAGTCGAGGTAGACGCGCGCGCTCCGTCCCCTACCCTTCGAACGGGCGGCGCCGAAACGGGCGCCTAGTCGAAGTAGACGCGTGCGCTCCGTCCCCTACCCTTCGAACGGGTGGCAGCGAAGCTGGCGCCTAGTCAAGGTAGACGCGCGCGCTCCGTCCCCTACCCTTCGAACGGGCGGCGGCGAAGCTGCCGCCTAGTCGACGTAGACGCGCGCGCTCCGTCCCCTACCCTTCGAACGGGTGGCCGCGAAGCTGGCGCCTAGTCGAGGTAGACGCGCGCGCTCCTTTCGCTACCCTTCGAACGGGTGGCAGCGAAGCTGGCGCCTAGTCGACGTAGACGCGCACGCTCCGTCCCCTACCCTTCGAACGGGCGGCGGCGAAGCTGGCGCCTAGTCGAGGTAGACGCGCGCGCGCTCCGTCCCCTACCCTTCGAACGGGTGGCAGCGAAGCTGGCGCCTAGTCGAGGTAGACGCGCGCGCTCCGTCCCCTACCCTTCGAACGGGCGGCGGCGAAGCTGGCGCCTAGTCGACGTAGACGCGCGCGCTCCGTCCCGTACCCTTCGAACGGGTGGCAGCGAAGCTGGCGCCTAGTCGAGGTAGACGCGCGCGCTCCGTCCCCTACCCTTCGACGGGGCGGCGGCGAAGCTGGCGCCTAGTCGAGGTAGACGCGCGCGCTCCGTCCCCTACCCTTCGAACGGGCGGCGGCGAAGCTGGCGCCTAGTCGACGTAGACGCGCGCGCTCAGTCCCCTACCCTTCGAACGGGTGGCAGCGAAGCTGGCGCCTAGTCGAAGTAGACGCGCGCGCTCCGTCCCCTACCCTTCGAGGGGGCGGCGGCGAAGCTGGCGCCTAGTCGAAGTAGACGCGCGCGCTCCGTCACCTACCCTTCGAACGGGTGGCAGCGAAGCTGGGGCTTAGTCGAAGTAGACGCGCGCGCTCCGTCCTTTACCCTTCGAGGGGGCGGCGGCGAAGCTGACGCCTAGTCGAGGTAGACGCGCGCGCTCCGTCCCCTACCCTTCGAACGGGCGGCGGCGAAGCTGGCGCCTAGTCGACGTAGACGCGCGCGCTCCGTCCCCTACCCTTCGAACGGGTGGCAGCGAAGCTGGCGCCTAGTCGAAGTAGACGCGCGCGCTCCGTCCCCTACCCTTCGAGGGGGCAGCGGCGAAGCTGGCGCCTAGTCGAAGTAGACGCGCGCGCTCCGTCCCCTACCCTTCGAACGGGTGGCAGTGAAGCTGGCGCCTAGTCGAAGTAGACGCGCGCGCTCCGTCCCCTACCCTTCGAGGGGGCGGCGGCGAAGCTGACGCCTAGTCGAGGTAGACGCGCGCGCTCCGTCCCCTACCCTTTGAACGGGCGGCGGCGAAGCTGGCGCCTAGTCGACGTAGACGCGCGCGCTCCGTCCCCTACCCTTCGAACGGGTGGCAGCGAAGCTGGCGCCTAGTCGAAGTAGACGCGCGCGCTCCGTCCCCTACCCTTCGAGGGGGCGGCGGCGAAGCTGGCGCCTAGTCGAAGTAGACGCGCGCGCTCCGTCCCCTACCCTTCGAGGCGGCGGCGGCGAAGCTGGCGCCTAGTCGAAGTAGACGCGCGCGCTCCGTCCCCTACCCTTCGAGGGGGCGGCGGCGAAGCTGGCGCCTAGTCGAAGTAGACGCGCGCGCTCCGTCCCCTACCCTTCGAGGCGGCGGCGGCGAAGCTGGCGCCTAGTCGAGGTAGACGCGCGCGCTCCGACCCCTACACTTCGAACGGGCGGCGGCGAAGCTGGCGCCTAGTCGACGTAGACGCGCGCGCTCCGTCCCCTACCCTTCGAACGGGTGGCAGCGAAGCTGGCGCCTAGTCGAAGTAGACGCGCGCGCTCCGTCTCCTACCCTTCGAACGGGTGGCAGCGAAGCTGGCGCCTAGTCGAAGTAGACGCGCGCGCTCCGTCCCCTACCCTTCGAGGGGGCGGCGGCGAAGCTGGCGCCTAGTCGAGGTAGACGCGCGCGCTCCGTCCCCTACCCTTCGAACGGGTGGCAGCGAAGCTGGCGCCTAGTCGACGTAGACGCGCGCGCTCCGTCCCCTACCCTTCGAGGGGGCGGCGGCGAAGCTGGCGCCTAGTCGAAGTAGACGCGCGCGCTCCGTCTCCTACCCATTCGAACGGGTGGCAGCGAAGCTGGCGCCTAGTCGAAGTATACGCGCGCGCTCCGTCCCCTACCCTTCGAGGTAGGGGCGCGCACAAATTGGGCTCTTCGATGCGGCCTTACGTTATACAGGTTCCTTGAATCATGCCGGTCCCTGGCCTGACAGGGTTAGGTTCCCGTACCGTGTGACCTGACGCGCCCGGGGCACGCGGCATCCTATGACTGCTGGGTGGCGGGATGTGGACGGTTGCGTGTTTGCAGCCGCTCGCCTCTTCCCTAGGCGAGGGGGACACGGGGCGTGCAGGGAGTGGCGCCTGTGAGGCGTTGCGCCGTACGGGCGCTCATACGACTGCGGTCGCGCCTCGTGCACGGACCTCCGCGACCCTTCGCTTTCGATTACGGGGAAGCGTGCGGGGCGGGTCTTTACACCGCTGCGGTTGCATCCTGCACGCGGATCGTTGCGACGCTTCAGTAGCGGCGGTACGGGCGAGGCGGCTTGAAATAGCCCCCCGTAATAGCGCCCCCGCACTTGTGCGTCCTCTTTCCTGTTTGCTCGGTCTTCCCCACTTTCGCGCTATCTTTACCGTATTTGTCTCGTCGTGGGAAGCGATGGCCTCCAGCAGCGAGCGCGGCCAGGCGGTTGGTGGCCCTGCCATTCGCCGGCGATCCTCACCGTTGGAGGTAAAATACGCGCTCCAAGAGCGCGACCCGGCGGCGGCTGACCAGGAGCGGCTGGCGGCGGAGGAAGGCACGTTTTCCGGTGAGCTAGGCCCGTCGCTCGTGACCGAGAAGACGATCCAGGGGCTCTTGCGCGCGGGGAAGTTGTCCGGGCGCCAGGACGTACGATTGCCCGCCGGCGACGAGACGGAACCGCATCCCGAGAGGTCGGAGGCTGTCGTGTTCGTTGCCTTTTTCGACGCGGGGCTCCGGATCCCAGCGGCGAACGTGGTGGGCGACGTACTGCGGACCTTCGGGCTGGAGCTGGCGCAACTGACTCCAAACGCCGTGGCCCGGCTCGCGGTTTACAGCTGGGCCTTGCGCTCGGGGGCGTGCTGGCCCAGCGCGTCGCTGTTCGCCTACCTCCACGAGGCGCGATGCCAGCCGAAGGGCCGGGGGGGCGGGACGTTGTCGAGCTTCGGTAGCGTCTCTTTTACTCTTCGCTCGTCTTGCAAGAAGCTCTTCCCTGCGAACTCAACCCGCGGGAAGTGGGAGTCCTACTGGATGAAGCGGTGGTTCTACCACCGAGTGGAGAGCGGGAGCGGTCTCGCGTGCACGGGCTGACCGATCGCGTTCAAGCCTTCGCTCGGCCGAACGCTCGATGACGAGGACAAGCGGAGGGCCAAACGGCTCGTGGGCATGGCCGCCCGCTTCAACATGCGCGACCTTGCCGAGGTGTACGTGATGTACGGCGTGGCCCTGCTTGCCTACGACTGGCATCTTGCCGCCGAGAGGCGTCGAGATGACAATATTTCGCCGTGGGTTTGCTCGCTACCGGCGCCTCCCGGTCCCCGTAAGCCTTGAACGCGCCCCTCCTTTGCTGACGCGAAATGCGTTGCATGCTGATGCTATTCTCCTTTGCCTCAGGGATTTCCTTAGAAGAGGCGGAGCAAACCGTGCGCGTGTTCCTGGGTCCGTACACCACTAGGGAGCACGAGCAGCGCGCGTCTGCTGTCGCCCAGGCGGGGCTGGGGCGATTAAACCGCGTGTGCGAGGTCCTGGGCCTTGCCGCGCCGGACCGTGTCGCTCCAGCCGATGGTGGAACGAAGAAGAAGAAGACCTCGTCTCGGAAGAGGGGCCGCAGCGGGGCACCTGCCGCGCCCGCTGCTAGTGTTTCCGAGGACGCGGCGGACGCGGAGTCAGACTCTGCGAGGTACGCCGATTCGGGCTTGGATGGCGCAGGCGCCGAAGGTGAGGTGTCTTCGGCAGGCGTCCCGGACGGTGGGTTTGCCGCAGGCGGCCGGAGGGGGGAAGCCTCACCACCCGCCGAAGTCGCCGAGGTGGAGGCCTCGACGGCGGCCGCTGCGGTGCCAGAGGCGCCCTCCGCGGGGGCACCCGTAGCCGCGCTGTCCTTGCCAACAGCAGCGGGGACTGAGGTGCCCCCTTCGACGACTGCCGCCATGGAACCTTCACCCCCGGGCGCGGCAGCTGCGGGGTCTTCCCCAGCCACGGCTGCGGGGGTGGTGGCGCTGTTGGCTGCCCCGGCTAAACGGCCGTGCGTGCGGCCGGAGCTCCACCGGACACCGCGGGGATTTGTCGTGGCCACGGGCATCAGAAGCCTGTGGGACACCAGCGCAAGCGCCGGAGGCCCTGCGGCATATGCACCTTCCGGCCTCCCGACGACGCCGTCCACCGCGCGGGGACGGCCGCCGGCCTTCCCGAACGAGGAGGCTTCCGCCCGCGGCGGAACCATCCCTTCGGCCACCGAAGGTAAGGTGGCCGATCTTACTCTGGTGTATGATTTTATGCCTTGGAGTGGTCACCCGCCTCCTTCTTTACAGCGTTGCTCATCCCGGAGGGGGAGCATCCGACGGAACCCGGGGCCTCCGAGCCCGTGAACCCTGCGGACTTCGTGCCGCCTCCGGAGACGCTGAGGGCGTGGCGCGGGATTGTGGATGACGCGGCCAGGAGCGTCGACCCGCAAATGCTGCAGGCCTACGGCGCGGGGCGCCTCGAGGACGCTTTCGAGGTGTCTGGGGTGAGGGTAAGTACTCATGCGACCACGCCTGAGTCTAGCTGCGCTTGCTAAGTCTTTTTCCCTTCTGCAGACACTCGTGCTGGGGCAGGCCCTGCGAGCGGCCTATGCTCGTAGCCAAAAAGCGCTCGAGGATAGGCTGCGAACCGCCGAGGGGGAGCTGCGCGAAGCCTCTGGCGCCCGCGCTGCCCAGGATGCCCGCATCCGTCAGCTGGAAGCGGAATGCGCCGAAACGAGGGCGCACGCCGAGGGGCTTGTTGCGTCGGCGCAGGAATCGGCCGCAGCAGCTGCTGATGAAAAGTTCGCGGCGGAGCGGGACGGGCTCCTGGAGCAGGTCGGCGCGCTAGAGAAGGATAAAGGCGAACTTGCCTTGGCTCTAGCGGAGCGCAACCGGACGCTGGGCGACGCCTCAGTGGTTGCCTGGGACGCCATCCAAGCGCTGGAGAGCCATCTTCAAGGGCTGGTGGCGGAGGTGCCGGGACGCGCCTTCGGTCCGAAGGAGCTGTCTCGGGCGCTCCGCTGGATCGGGGATGCCGCCAACGTCGCGCGCGACGCGGCGACGTCCTTCGGCACCCACTGCGCGTACACTTCGGCCTGCTTGGTGTGCGCGCTCCTCCAGCACCGCGGCTGTACGCATGTCGCCGGGTTAAATGACCCCCAGCTGGAGATGCCTGGCGGGACCGGAGTAATGTCCGGCGCCGTCCGCTCCGCTCGCCGTGCCCTTGGGCCCTTCTGCGACCGGATCTGGGATCCCGTCGGGGCGGAAGCTGTACGGATCGAGCTCCAGAAGACGTTGTACGGGACGGGGAGCCTCGGCCAATTTCTGGACGGGGTCCCTCGACGCGATGATGGCGACGCTGGGCCCTCCGAAGGCGCCGGGAACCCGCAGGTCTGATGCCGCGGCGCCTAGTGTAGGCGTACGTTGTACCGCCCCTTGTCTTTGCTAAGAGAGCGCACGCTTTCTGCATGCATGCTAATTTTTACCTATATCCCGGGCAGCTTTCCTGCTGGGGCCGGCTTCGGTCGGCCGATCTTTCAACCCGGCGACGCCTTCGACGGTGGCGAAGGGCCGAAGATTCGCTCGATTTTTGGGCGAGCCGGCCCTCCTCGAGCGAGGCCCCAACTTTAGCGCGTGTTAAGGACGAACCCGCGGGGTAGCGGCTTAGAGTGGCCGGGGTGTTGGCGGACCTTTGTACATGTGATTCTTCGGGTAAGCAGGCCTCCTGGCATTTCAAGATGTGCGCTGTGTGTTGATGCCGCCGTTGGCGACGTAGCTGCGCCAGGGTTCCTTAGAACGGACAGTCCGCGGACTGACGTATGCGGAGGCAGACCTCCGCAATTTGCCTTGCTTTATAGTCCGGAGACTCGCGCGTGCGGAGCTAGGCTCGACACTACGTCTTCGTTATAGTCCGGAGACTCGCGCGCGCGGAGCTACGCTCGACGCTACGTCTTATTTAGAGTCCGTGGACTATTGCGTGCGGAGCTAGGCTCGACGCTACGTCTTCTTTATAGTCCGGAGACTCGCGCGTGCGGAGCTAGGCTCGACGCTACGTCTTCTTTATAGTCCGGAGACTTGCGCGTGCGGAGCTAGGCTCGACGCTACGTCTTCGTTATAGTCCGGAGACTCGCGCGCGCGGAGCTATGCTCGACGCTACGTCTTATTTAGAGTCCGTGGACTATTGCGTGCGGAGCTAGGCTCGACGCTACGTCTTCTTTATAGTCCGGAGACTCGCGCGTGCGGAGCTAGGCTCGACACTACGTCTTATTTAGAGTCCGTGGACTATTGCGTGCGGAGCTAGGCTCGACGCTACGTCTTCTTTATAGTCCGGAGACTCGCGCGTGCGGAGCTAGGCTCGACGCTACGCCTTATTTAGAGTCCGTGGACTATTGCATGCGGAGCTAGGCTCGATGCTACGTCTTCTTTATAGTCCGGAGACTCGCGCGTGCGGAGCTAGGCTCGACGCTACGTCTTATTTAGAGTCCGTGGACTATTGCGTGCGGAGCTAGGCTCGACGCTACGTCTTCTTTATAGTCCGGAGACTCGCGCGTGCGGAGCTAGGCTCGACGCTACGTCTTATTTAGAGTCCGTGGACTATTGCGTGCGGAGCTAGGGTCGACGCTACGTCTTCTTTATAGTCCAGAGACTCGCGCGTGCGGAGCTAGGCTCGACGCTACGTCTTATTTAGAGTCCGTGGACTATTGCGCGCGGAGCTAGGCTCGACGCTACGTCTTCTTTATAGTCCGGAGACTCGCGCGTGCGGAGCTAGGCTCGACGCTACGTCTTATTTAGAGTCCGTGGACTATTGCGCGCGGCGCTAGGCTCGACGCTACGTCTTCTTTATAGTCCGGAGACTCGCGCGTGCGGAGCTAGGCTCGACGCTACGTCTTATTTAGAGTCCGTGGACTATTGCGTGCGGAGCTAGGCTCGACGCTACGTCTTCTTTATAGTCCGGAGACTTGCGCGTGCGGAGCTAGGCTCGACGCTACGTCTTATTTAGAGTCCGTGGACTTGCGCGCGCGAGGGCGTCCCCCCGGTGCGTACTTTGTTTATACTCAGTCCCGCCACCTTGGCGACGGCGAGTGCACACGCGAACGTGCGTCTTTGGTTTATACTCAGTCCCGCCCTCCCTGGCGACGGCGAGTGCACACGCGAGCGTGCGTCTTTGGTTTATACTCAGTCCCGCCCTCCCTGGCGACGGCGAGTGCACACGCGAGCGTGCGTCTTTGGTTTATACTCAGTCCCGCCACCTTGGCGACGGCGAGTGCACACGCGAGCGTGCGTCTTTGGTTTATACTCAGTCCCGCCCTCCCTGGCGACGGCGAGTGCACACGCGAGCATGCGTCTTTGGTTTATACTCAGTCCCGCCACCTTGGCGACGGCGAGTGCACACGCGAGCGTGCGTCTTTGGTTTATACTCAGTCCCGCCACCTTGGCGACGGCGAGTGCACACGCGAACGTGCGTCTTTGGTTTATACTGCGGGGGCGCGCGCGCTGACCAAGTTGGCGCACGCCCTCACCGCGTGGTCGCATGTGACGAAGAAAAACTAACGGCAAACGGCGATCTTCATTATATCCCCGTTTGCGCGGGTGAGCGACTATAAGGGGTGAATATACTGACCGTTTACCCTTGGTGCTGCCGCAGCCTCTAGTCGCTAGACGTCTGCAGGACCCGCGCAGGCGCCTATGGATGGCCCCACGGACCTCCGCGCTGTAACGTCGCCTCTAAGGGCATCGCTGGGCTTCGCGGCGCGGGCATCTGGTGCCTGGCTCGATGCGTCGAGCCATATCCTGGTCGTCTCGGACGGTGATGATGGTCCTGGGGCCCGGGATTTTCATGCACAGATAGCCATGATGTGGTACCGCGCCGAAGGAGTTGAGGATTGGGCGCCCCAGAATGGCATTGTAAGGATACGGGAGGTCGACCACGTCGAAGGTGGCCTCTTCGGTCCGCGCATTGTCATTTCGACCGAAGGAGACTTGAAGGCCGATCTGGCCCAGCGCCCGCAGGGGCTGCCCTCCGAAGCCCTGCAGTGGGATTCCCGAGGGCCCCAGGCGGCTTCGCGGAATCCCCATCTGGTCGAAGGCCGCCGCAAACAATACGTTCGCGGAACTACCCCCGTCCACCAAGGCGCGCCCCACGTCGCATCCCGCGATGGTGACCCGGATGACCAGGGGGTCCTGATGAGGGAAGTCCACACCTTGGGCATCATCAGGTGTGAATGTAACCTCGTGCCGCGCCCATTCCGGCGGTGCTTGCGCTGGATATGCCGCCACGTGGTGTAGTCTTCGCGCGTAGGCCTTCTGCTGCCGCGCCGAGGCGAATTCCAGCGCAGAGCCGCCGGATATGACATTAATGACCCTGCGGTAGGTTGCGTCCGGGGCCTGCAACGATAGGAGGCCTTCCCGAGGCTGCTGTACGTGAGCTTGGATCCGCAAGGTGCCTTCCTGGGGTTGCATTCCCTGCGCCTGTGCCTGCATCCCCTGCGCCTGTACCTGCATGGGGGCCTCGTATGGGAATTGGACGTGGGCCACCGCAGGCGGGCGCGCCTCCGGGTTCCTGTCCCGAGCGACGCTGTCGCGGAGCGCCGCAATGGAGGTGCAGTTACGGGTATCATGATTGCCGCGGCCGTGGACTATGCACCACCAGGGAAAAATGTTTCGGTGTGGAAAAAATTTCGTCACCAGGCGAAAGAGACGAAATTACCGAAATTTCGGAATTTCGTCAGAATTTCGGACGAAATTTTTGAATTTCCGTTTGAATACTTAGCCGAAACGAGAACGAATTCTGAACGAAATTTGACCGAAATCTGAACGAAATCTGAACGAATTCTGACCGAAAAAATGCCGAAATATGGGCGAAATTTCGGCTGCAGACCAGTTTTGTAAATGACAAAAGAGATGATTATTCGTTTACTGCAGAACAGGATTGCAAAAGAAGTTATTCTTATACAAAAGCATACATATAAAACATCAAACACAACAATTTGGCTGCAGAGTGGAGGAAATATTTCAGGTTTGCATAGGTACAGCAATAGCAATAGAATGAAATTAGTGATCACAGAATATATAACATCCATGTAATTTGGCTGCAGAGTGGAGGAAATATTTCAGGTTTACATCAAACACAACAAGGCATAGTTACACACTTGAATGGCCCAACCGCCCAACTTCTTACCTGGAGTCCTGGACTAGAATTTCTTGCGGATGCGGGAGCTGGAGGCGGTGAAGGAGACGAGGTTGAGGAGCAGATGACAAGAAACGGAGGAAGGCGGTCGTGGAGGCGCGGCGAGGGGTGGCCGGGCGGGGCAGGACCGCAGGAGAGCTGGGTGACGGCGACGGTGCGAATGGCGAGTGGCGGCGTCTGGGGTAGTGGGGTTAGGGTTACGATGGGGAATTGGGGAGCGCAAGCGCGACTGCCGCGGGGGGACTGGTGGCGGTGGGCTGGGCATTTGGGCCAAGGCCGCCCGGCGATTTCGAAAACCCACGAAATTTTTGACCGATACAGGGTTTTTTCGTTGACCACCGAAAGCAACGAAATTTCGCCGAAATTCTGAAATTTCGGACGAATTTTTTTTTCCCTGTGCACCACAGCCCCTGATGCTGGTCGTCATAGTCTCCACGGCCCTTATCGTCGCGGCCCCTGCCACGGCCGCGGCCCCGGCCGCGGCGCCCCCGGCCGCCTCGGCCCGCTGGAACGCCCTCGTCAGACCCGCCTTCGATGTCGAGGACGTACCGGTTTCGCCTCGACCTTTGCTGGCCGCGCTTGGGCTGATCCGACGACTCCTTATGCGGGTTATCCCTGCGGTCGGGCGCGTCCCTGGACGATTCCTGCTTACGCTTTGCTTTCGAGGAGCCGCCCTTCGGTGGATCTTCGGTTTTTGCCGAGGCTCCGGCCTGGTTAGTGTCGGAGTTGTCACCTTGCCTTCGTCGCGCGTCTTCCTCCGCCCTGGCGTATTCTTCCATCTTGTCGAAGAGCTTCGCCACCGTCTTGATTGGCTTCCGCGCATTGTATTCGGCCATCGGGCCCGGACGAAGGCCCTGTATGGCTGCATTGACGATGGTGGTCTCGTTGACGTCCTTCACTTGACACTGAATCTTGGCGAAGCGTTTGAAGTAATCCCGGAGTTTCTCCGAGGGTTTTTGCTTCACGGCGAAGAGTTGGTCCGCCTCGACCCGGTCGACGTAGTTTCCCTGGAAGTTGTTATGGAGGCGGACGCGGAGCTGTTCCCACGCGTAGATGGAGCCCGGCTCTATGGTAAAAAACCAAGAGAGCGCCACTCCTTGCAGCGCGAGAGGGAGTCCCTTTGCCTTCGTGGCGTCGTCTCCGCCCGCGGCTTCGATCGCGGTTTCGTATACGCGCACGAACTCACGGGGGTCCGTGTCGCCTTTATACGAGTCGATGGCGCTAGGGAACTTGAAGTCTTCGGGCCATGCTGCCTGCTGCAGCCCCGCCGAGAGCGGGGACTCCGGATCCACGCGCCGCAGCGGCACGCGGCTGGACGTGTGGGCTTCGCGACTGTCCGCCCTCTCCGGCGCGGGCTCGGACGCGATTGCTGGCGCAGCCGGCTGACTCCGAGCCTCTTGTATATCTCTGACGGCTCCGCGAAGGTCCCCCAGCTCCCGCTGGAACGCGTTGAGAGCCGCCAGCAGGGCACTTTCCACCGCCGGTGCCGGCGGGGTCGCCGGTACTCCCAGCGGGCGGATCGGCGCGGGGACGACCGCGTCGCGAGGTCCCGAGCTGCCGGTCGCCCCGTCGTGGCTACTTCGGACCACCCTGTCCGCGCCACCAGCGAGGGTTGCCGCGGGGGCGGCGAGGTCGGCTGCCGTTGCGTCAGCGGGGCCGGTTGCCGCCGCACCCGCGTCGACGTCTTCGGCCGCGGGGTCGGCCACGGGGCCCGTCCCCACGACACCGGTAGCTGGGAGGGTCGTCGCGGTGCCGGTGCCGGGGGTGATCGTCGCGGTGCCGGTGATGAGGTTGGGCGTCACCGCGCGAACGCCGGCGTCTTCGGCCGCCACGCCTGCGTCGACGCCCGCGCCCGCCGCTGCCGATGCCGAAGCCCTGGTGCTCATACGGTGCTCCGGGCCGACCACCTTCTTTCCCTTCGCCGCCGCTGAAGAAGCTTTTTTCGGTGCCATCTTTTTCCTTCGGCCTTCAGGCTTGTCTCTGTCCTCCCCACGGACGGCGCCAACTGTTGTGGCTACAGACAAAACAGAGAGAGAGATGGTAGTGGGGAGTAATGAAGATAAGTGTCCTGACCTGGCCCCTCCCCCTGGCTTACCGCTATATATATATATGCACCTGAGGAGCGCTTTTACAATAGTGCCCTTACATTGGAGTGTCCCTTTAGGGGTGCTTATGTCATTACGCATGGCCTATTCTGGGCCTTGTAATCTCCTGCCAGGCCTGCTGGGTTTAGGTGGGGGCCACCCCTACGACAGAATACAAATAAAAATGCAACAGTATTGTAGACATCACGTGCGATAATAAATTATAGAGTAAATCATTCAAGTAATCAATTGATTAATTGCCAATTATATCTCAAATGGGTACAAATATGAATTAATACGATACATTAAAAGATACATGAGATTATGACACTGAGTGGCGACCAGACGAGCTCGGTCTATTGGGGCAATATTTCAATGAGTGTCCGAAGGTCTTACATATTCTGCATTTCACTGTGCGGGTAATGCTGATACGTTGTCTCACATCTATGTTGTTCTGGAAGCGTCGTGTCTGCCGACGTCCCTTTGTAGTTATCTGCAATAACTTGTTGAGGGCCCATTGTAGCATGTCCGACCAAAAATCCCTGTAGTTCATGTCCAAAACGTAGGAGTAAAACTCTGCACTTCATGTACTAAAAAGGTGTTGCATGTCATAGTACTCTAAAATGTAAGCCTCGGACATCTGTCTCATTTGCGCATATGCCTTGTACATATGCGAGCATGGTTTGTGCAGGAGCTTCAGCTTGTTGCAGGTGCATGTTGCCACATCACCCAGGATGCATGCCTATTCCATTTCACCCCTGGCATGACTGTTCACATATTTTTGCCGAAGCATGATCTTGTACTTCCTCTGGAGGCCATCGATTACCCGGATGTCATGCATTCGGGCTTTCTCCATCTTCAGTTCCATATGCCTCTGGATGTTCTCGGACCATTTATTGCTTTTGTCTATTTGACGCCTGGCTGTGGTGGCTTTATTGACGAAATAACCGACAATGTGAGTCTATATCTCCTCCATGATCCTGGTGATAGAGCGGCACCGCACGCCTTTCAGTACGCTGTTGTACACATCGGACATGTTGGTCATCATAATCCCATACCTCGCACCATCTGTGTCACAGAGAAGGGACCATTTTTCTAATTTAGGAGTGTGCCAACGAATCCACTCTGAGAAACTTATGGCACTGCGGGGTTGCTCTCGCCCCGTAGTTTACCTTTCTAGTTCTGTCTAGATGGATTTGAACTTCCGCCTTTGGTTTTACAGACATAATGCCTTGAACATCTTCAGAACTTCCTAGGTATGGAACTGTGTGAACAAGTTAGATGCACAATGAAGTACGTTGTGTCACTACTACAAAAGAGGCTATACTAGACGGCTACATCACAGACGGTTTGACAAAACCGTCTGTGATTGACACTAACACAAACGGTTTTAATTTGGACACCGTCTGTGTTAGTGGTCGAGTATCACAGACGGTCCTTACCAATGAACCGTCTGTGATACTTTAGTATCACAGGCGGTTTAAAATAAATAACCGTCTGTGATAATCTGAAATTATCACAGACGGTTTTTTATTAAAAACCGTCTGTGTTGTGTAGACTATCACAGCCGGTTGTTGTTAAGAACCGTCTGGGAATGTTCACAGACGGTTTTTTACAAGAACCGGCTGTGATGTCCCTTTGTCTGTCATATTCTAGATCAGAGGTTAATATATAAGTACACATTGCTTCTAATAACTTAACTACAGAACTACTGAGACAAGAGGTCACAAATTAAAGGCAAATTTATTAATTTCAATTAGAGGGAAATTTATTACATAAGTCGCACAGGTAAAGAGTTTCCCAGATTGTAATCTTTTGGGCTTCGTACGCTTCTTCTTCGACTTTGGGACTTGGAGGATCAGCCGCTGAATTCTCGAACGCTGTTAAGATTGCCCTTGTCCTCTGCACTTCCTCGTGCAGCCTGGGCAAATGATCAGCAGCATCCATCATGTCGTACAGGATAGCATTAAAACATTCCTCACAATCTGCCGTTTCTGCATGAGCGGCAAGGCTATCCATCAGTCTGTGCAATGCGAGTAGAGCTTCTTCCGCATTGCACACATTGTGGAGAAGAACCAGGGTGAGAGCTGTTTCCCTTTCTTGAGCGGCAGCGAGACGCCTCCGTCGACGGCGGAGGATCAGGTCAAGCTGACGGATGCAAGAAAGTCGGGGAAGGAGAGCAGGGCGGGTGCGGAGAAGCTGCTCCAGATGCAAATTGCTGGCCGCCTGTGTAAGGTTCCGGCCGAACAATTCGTGATGAACAGATGAGAGGAAGGAGATGATCACAAGAACAGTAGTAGAAGCCATGTTGTATTGTATATATATTGTATTGTACGTACTTAGAAGACCTGGATTAGGAGCGCATATTTAACCTTTAGCACAAACGGTTCGTATACCCAAACATTAATGATATAGACGCTTCGTATAACGATCGAGATACGTTAATTAGACGATCGAAACACGAAGCGTTCTGGCATCGAAACACGCGCGAAGCAGTTCTGGTATGAAGCTTATGACAGACGGTTTTTTATAAAAAACCGTCTGTGATAATATACTGGACGGCTACATCACAGACGGTTCATACGGAACCGTCTGTGATTAAACTGTCACAGACGGTTTAAACTGGCAACCGTCGGTGATAACTAAACATCACAGACGGCTCGTATTAAGAACCGTCTGTGATATTTATTATCACACACGGTTCGCGTTAATAACCGTCTGTGATAATTACATACCACCAATAATTGGCGTGTGATATCACGTGTCACCAATAATTCGCGTATACCCAGGATTTCGATCTCACCCGTCCATTCTCTCCACATCGAATGGCTGGCACCAGTTCCTCCCACGGCCAGGCCCTTATTAATAACTCCCCATCAACCTTTCCACCGGTACTAGTCACGCGTGAGTTCATCCACTAGCTAGCTTCCTGCATGCATCTCCCCTCCGCTGTGAGCTAGCACCTCCATATCGCGGCACGTTCGGTTCATACTAAACAACACACTCTTGCCGTAAGTGTCGTAAGTGTGTCTTGTTTAGTGTGGACCGTCGTGCCGCGAAGGGTTTGTTAGCTTGTTATCCTGTAATAGATCGATCTGAATGTGTTGTTGAGTTTTTGTGCTTGCCTCTGTATTTGCATGTTCCTCGACGATGCCGACTATTGTCGAGATGTGATGTCCACTCCGACAATCCTTCTTTTTCCTGCAAAATTCAAGGCAATTTTATTACAAAAGTTCAAAAAAAGACATTTCCAGATTTTTCAGCAGCCGACGTTGCCGACTTCTTCTCTGAGCGACTATCCATCTGCTTTTTCCCACTTCTTTTCTTCATCCGAGGCCTGCAGCTGTGTCTTGAGGAATGCCACATCTGAAGACCCAAGAGCTGGTCAAGAACTGGTCTTCAGATGTGGCATTCCTCAAGACACAGCAGCAGGCCTCGGATGAAGAAAAGAAGTGGGAAGAAGCAGATGGATAGTCGCTCAGCGAGGTTGGGTATCACAGACGGTTCTATTAACGAACCGTCTGTGATAAAACAATCACAGACGGTTATTAACACGAACCGTCTGTGATAGTATGCATCACAGACGGTTCGTGTTAAGAACCGTCTGTGATAATGTAGACTATCACAGACGGTTATTTATGTGAACCGTCTATGATAGGCAACAATCACCGACGGTTATTAAGTTGAACCGTCTGTGATATTGCTTGTATCACAAACGGTTCATATTAGTAACCGTCGGTGATAATTCACAGACGGTTATTAATACGAACCGTCTGTGATATATCATTTTCACAGACCGTTTGTGGTTGGAACCGTCTGTGATATTCTGCGTAGTATTAATTGCTTGGCGTACTTGCTTGAAGGATGTCGACACCGATCTGTCTTCATTGCGCTTCATCGGTGGAGCAAGGCGGCCGGCTTTAGGGAGTTGGGGGCGAAAAAATATCACCGTCTTCTTAGTGATCTGATCAGAGGTTAGTATACTTAACATTCTTAGTGATCTGATCAGAGATTAGTACTCAATTACATAACATTCTTAGTGATCTGATCAGAGGTTAGTAGTAGGGGTAATAATCATTTTTGACACCCATTTGTCACTTGTGTAGCGTAGATGGACCGAAGCTGGATGTATATTGAGAACCGTGTGTGTGAAGAGTACATTACTGGCGTGTCTGCTTTTAGAAGGGCGACCGAGCTGGATATGTTGAAGAAGGGGATGAAATATATGTATTGCCCATGTATTGATTGTGATAATCTCAAGATGTTTAGCAACTCAGCGCAGATTGAAGCTCACTTGATTCGAAGGGGTTTCAGAAAAGGGTACAAATGTTGGACCAGTCACGGTGAAGAAAAAAGTACACAAGAAGGTAGTTATGACATAGTCGAGGGAGGCAACGATATACCAGATGTGGACTGTTCTTTCGATCATGAGGATAGGTCGCAGGATGACAATCTGGATCAGATGTTACGTGATGCAGAAGGGAACTATAGTGAGAGAGAGTTTGGTAAATTCGAGGGCTTGATGGAGGACTCGGAGAAACCTTTGTTCCCGGGCTGCAAGCCGCAATACACGAGGTTGTCATCAGTTCTAGAACTGCTAAAATTGAAGGCAAGCAATGGTTGGTCCGACAAGAGTTTCACGGCATTATTAGGTCTCCTAGTGGACATGCTTCCAACGGGAAATGTGTTGCCGAGAACCACCTACCAAGCCAAGAAGATTCTTTGTCCATTAGGAATGGAAGTAGAAAGAATACATGCATGTCGGAATGATTGTATCCTGTACCGTAAAGAGTATGCTAGCTTACATGTTTGTCCGGTGTGCAAAGCATCCCGATATAAGCGTAAAAATGACTCTGATGTTGGGAAGGGCATCGAGGTGAAGCAAGGACCTCCTGCTAAGGTGATGTGGTATCTTCCTGTAATCCCCCGTTTGAAGCGTTTATTTGCAAACCGCAAGAATGCAAGATTGATGCGTTGGCACTACGAGCAGCGTAAGAAAGACGAAATGATAAGACATGTTGCTGATTCTGCCCAGTGGAGGAACATCAATAGGATGTTTGTAGATTTCGGTGTGGAACCGAGAATATAAGGTTTGGGTTGAGTACAGATGGAATGAATCCTTTTGGTAACATGAGCAGCCGACATAGCATCTGGCCCGTGACTCTGTGCATGTACAACCTTCCTCCTTGGCTGTGTATGAAGCGGAAATATATTTTGATGTCACTACTTATCCAAGGGCCGAAGCAACCTGGCAACGATATTGATGTGTTCCTAGCCCCATTGGTGGAAGATCTTGCAACACTGTGGAATGAAAGGGTACATGTATGGGATGCGGACAAACGAGAGAACTTCACTCTACGGGCCATGTTGTTCTGCACCATTAATGATTTTCCTGCCCTTGGTAACCTGTCAGGGTTTAGTATAAAAGGAGCCAAAGCGTGTCCGCACTGCTTAGATTATACGGAGAGTGTGTGGTTGAACAACTCCCGAAAAACTGTGTACATGCGTCACCGTAGGTTCCTTCCAAAGTATCACCCATACCGCAAGATGAAGAAACAATTTGACGGAAAAAAAGAGGATGACTCAGTACCAAGACCTTTTAGCGGGAAAGAGGTGTATGATATGGTTAAGGATATAAATGTTGTGTTTGGAAAGGGACGTAAATTGAGGAAGAACATGTGGAAAAAGAGGTCAATATTTTGGGACTTGCCTTATTGGGAGCACTTAGAAGTTCACAATTGCATCGATGTCATGCACGTAGAGAAGAATGTATGTGATAGTTTGATTGGTCTCTTACTGAACATTCCTGACAAAACAAAGGATGGTGTTAACGCAAGGCGTGACTTGGTCGCTATGAACATCAGGACCGAGTTAGCACCGATAGAGACCGATAAAGGCCGGACGTACCTTCCCCCAGCATGTTACACTCTGTCTAAGTCCGAGAGAACTGAATTGTGCCAGTCCTTAAATGGTGTGAAAGTTCCATCCGGTCACTCGACAAGCATGAAGAAACTTGTTTCCATGGAACATTTGAAATTAATTGGCATGAAGTCTCACGACTGTCATGTGCTAATGACTCAAATGCTACCTGTTGCAATTAGAAGTATTTTGCCGAACAAGGTTCGAGTGACAATCATAAGGCTATGTTATTTCTTCAACGCAATTGCTCAGAAGGTCATTGATCCGGATGGACTAGATGCTCTGCAAACCGAGGTGGTGACAACTCTATGTCATCTAGAGATGTATTTCCCTCCATCATTTTTTGATATCATGGTCCATCTCATTGTCCACCTTGTGAAAGAGATAAAAATATGTGGCCCCGTATTTCTACGTCATATGTACCCTTTCGAGAGGTACATGGGAATTCTGAAGTCCTATGTACGCAATCGATCTCGACCGGAGGGTAGCATCATCGAAGGTTATACAACAGAAGAGGTCATTGAATTCTGCATCGGCTACATTTCTCAGGTAGAGCCGATAGGTGTACCTCTATCTCGTCACGAGGGGAGGTTAGAGGGTATAGGGACTATCGGGAGGAAAGCAATAACCCCGGATCAAAATACGTATGCTCAAGCCCATTTCATGGTTTTACAACACATGACTGAAGTGACCCCATATATTGAAGAGCACAAGGACATGCTACGTCAGGAGAATGCAGGCCAGTCAGAAGTTTGGATCACGAGACAACACAACCGTCAGTTCAACGAATGGTTGAAGGCGCAATTGACTAGGAGGTCGTCAAATGAAACACTACAATGGTTGGCAAAAGGGCCAAAATTTACAATTGTGACATGGCAAGGATACGACATTAATGGCTACACATTTTATACAACAGATCAAGATAGAAAGAGCACAGTGCAGAACTCAGGTGTCCGCATAGATGCCTATGATTCGCACGGCAGAACCGCTGGCCCAAGCTCGTACTACGGGCTTGTAGAGGAGATTTGGGAGCTTGACTACGTAATTTTCAAAATTCCTCTATTTCGGTGCCGTTGGGTCCAACTCCCACGGGGTGTAAAGGTTGACAAGTACGGCGTCACTACCGTGGACCTCGAATGTGTAGGATACAAAGACGAACCATTCGTACTCGCGAGGCAAGTTGTTCAAGTATTTTATGTAACCGACCCGGCAAATAAGAAGCGCCATGTAGTTCTTCAGGGAAAAAGAAGGATTGTCGGGGTTGAGAATGTTGTGGATGAGGAAGAGTACAATCAATTTGATGATTTGCCTCCATTCGGAGACGGCATCAGGCTCGATGAAGAACAAGGCGATGAAGCAAGCTATATGCGTATCGATCATCGTGAAGGGCTTTATTTAAAATGATATAGCCAAAGTGTAATAAATGATATAGGTTATGCTTGTGTTTTTCATAAATGTATGTATGTTCCATTGTAATTGTAAAATGACTAAGGAACCCATGCATTGTAATTGTAAAATGACTAAGGAACCCATGCATTGTAATTGTAAAATGACTAAGGAACTAAGAAATAGTTATATTTATGGTTATGCTTGCGTTTTTCATAAATGACATAGGAACCTAGCTAGCTGCGGGTATTTATAGTGAACTATCACAGGCGGTTTATCAAAAGAAACCGTCTGTGATAACACATCACAGCCGGTTCTATCGATATAACCGTCTGTGATAATATGGGTAGCAGGGGTGGGAGGGAGCAAAACCTAGCTAGCAGGGGCGCTGTAGAGTGGAGACAAGAGACTGCGGCAGAGCGGACTCCGCAGACCTAGCGCGGGTATTTAAAGATGATCTAGATAGAACCGTCTGTGATAATTCCTATCACAAACGGTTCTATAGATAGAACCGTCTGTGATAATGCATATCACAAACGGTTATATTTATAGAACCGTCTGTGATAGATCATCTTTAAATACCCGCGCTAGGTCTGCGGAGTCCGCTCTGCCGCAGTCTCTTGTCTCCACTCTGCAGCGCCCCTGCTAGCTAGGTTTTGCTCCCTCCCACCGCCGCTCCCTCCCGACGCCGCCGGTCCCTCCCGAAGCCGCCGGTCCCTCCTGACGCCGCTCCCTCCCGAAGCCGGCGGTCCCCCCCGACGCCGGTCCCTCCCTCCCTCCCGACGCCGCCGCTCCCGACGCCGCCGCTCCCTCCCGACGCCGCTCCCTCCCGTAGCCGGCGGTCCCGCCCGACGCCGGTCCCTCCCTCCCGACGCCGCCGCTCCCGCCCGACGCCGGTCCCTCCCTCCCTGTGCTTCACATGTATATGCTTCACATGATATATATATGCTTCACATGTATATGCTTCACATGTATATGCTTCACATGATATATATATGCTTCACATGTATATGCTTCACATGATATATATATGCTTCACATGTATATGCTTCACATGATATATATATATATGCTTCACATGTATATGCTTCACATGATATATATATGCTTCACATGTATATGCTTCACATGTATATGCTTCACATGATATATATATGCTTCACATGTATATGCTTCACATGATATATATATGCTTCACATGTATATGCTTCACATGATATATATATATGCTTCACATGTATATGCTTCACATGTATATATATGCTTCACATGATATATATATGCTTCACATGTATATGCTTCACATGTATATATATGCTTCACATGTTATATGCTCCGCAAGGTCTATTTGGAAGGCCCATAGCTCACTGCAATTAGCTAATCGTTAGAACTTTGTCAAAGGGCATAAAGCAAGTGACACACTCCAGTGCTCACTTCAGTTAGTTTTTTCTTAGAAGAGAGATGGCGTCCACACAGTCTTCGTCGTCGTCATCTGGGTCTCACGCTCCCAAGACTGCGAAATCTAAACGTGGCCGAGGAGTATCGAAAAGGCCAGAGGGCCGAAGGACCATCACGGTGGTCTCTCCGGATGGGGTCCCTCTGGAACAGTCGAAAGCAGCGTCATCATTTCGGACTACCTGCGGGATAATTGGAAGGCAACGGGTCCCCATCACCATAGCAAGCTGGAAAGATTTGACAAAGGATCACAAAAATCAGCTATGGGAGGAACTTACAAATTCGTTCGAGTTCCCAGCAGAAGCACAGGGACTCGTGCAACGGCAAGCGCTCCTCGCGATGGGAAAAGCATGGAAGAATTTTAAGAGCACTCTTGTGACGAAGTACGTGGCCGAGGATGTCACGCCCTTCACGAAGTACCCTTTCGTGTCGCCGGAAACATGGGAGGCCTTTGTGCAGATGAAGACGACGCCCGAATTTGTACAACAAAGTGCGGCGCACAAGGATCTCCAGTCACAAAACACGCACCCTCACAGACTCGGCACTGCTGGGTACGCGGGTAAAATCCCGCAATGGAGGATGCAGGATGAGGTCGCAATCCGATCGGAGGCCTCTCCGCCATTTGCCGGGATCGCAAACGAGCGCGCTCGAAACTGGTTAAGAGCGAGGTCATCAACCACATCTTCGGGTGTCTCTTTCAAGAACCCCGCAGATGAGGAAGTGTCCCAACGCATGGTAAAATATGTTAAACAACATACTTGTTAACACCTCTTGAACTTCATGGGTTCAAAAATAACATGATTAATTGCCTCTTGCAGCAATCATTGACTACCGAATCTTCTCGTGGCTCCTTTGAAGAATATAGGGAGATAGATTTACTATCACAGGCCTTGGGAAACAAGGAGCACCCAGGTCGCACACGAGGCATGGGGGTTTATGTACCTTGGAGGCACGGATTTCCAGATTACTCCGAGACATATAGGAGTAGGAAGAGATCCAAGGCGTACCGCAGCGAACAAATAAAACAGGAGCTTCGTGCTCAACTTGAGGAACAACTATCTGCCTCACTTCAAGAGCAGACTGCCTCACTTCGAGGAGAGATAGATTCGTTGCGGGAAGAACTGAGACAAATCCGCAACCAATCGCAACCCACTCCTAGTACTGCGGTACCCAGTCCCCCTCAACGTCGCAGTAGCTGCGCGTCCACACCAATTTCTGAACATAACGACGACCACTTACGTATTGATGACATTCAGGTAATGTACCTCTTTAGAATGGTACATAGATCTCTCTGGTGGACGCCTTAACTCATCTTGTATCGTTATGTAGGAGCTCATGCCTTGCACCCTCACAGTCAGGCTTGTTGGCTCTATTCCCGTTGATGCTGGGCGCGGCATGGTGTATCCATTGCTGCCAGGGACGCTCGTGCACGGTGTACAAGTAGACACCGGTTTCATGAAGGTCCAGGTGGACATGATTAATGATATTTTTAAGCCCGTCCCTCTTGAGAAGCCCCCAAACGAAGAGATTAAGACATACGGGGATGCCGTCCACACATTCATTCAGTGGCCCAAGAGGGACATCGTCCTCGACATGTCTGTGCCACAATCTTCACATCCAGTGGCCCAAGAGGGACGTCGCCCTGGACCTGGCACATCGGCTCCGGTGGCTTCACCTCCACCTCCAAATCCAGTAAAGTCTGTTGCATCGGCTCCCGCCGAGACGCCACCGAGAACATATCATAAGCGAGGCTCCAAGGCCTCCAAGACTCATGCGACGAAAGTTAAGCCGCGTCCCGTGCCATGGAAGTTTGTTCTAGGAGTGTCGTTATTGCCCGATTCACAATTACGCCAGGTTGGTATGATTTGCAATAGATTGCATGCCTGGTACATGGAGAAGTCCAACATGAAGCCAAACCGGCAGAGTGCATTGACTCTGAAATATAACGACACGCATTTCCTCAACGACTTGGGCTACATCGTCGTGACATTCGATGATTTATTCTTACTATTCAATCTCGACGAACTCGACGCCTCACTTCTACGATGCTGGACACTGTAAGTGTACTGCACAATGAAGTTCTACATTCACGTTATACAGATAAATGTCATTACTCTTTCTTTATGTATAGATACATGATCCAAGAAGTCCGGCGATCGCGACGACCGGTGGGTTTCCTCGACCCTCACTTGGTCTCCGAGCAATGTATCAATGCAGATGCATCCTTCGTGCAAGGTTACATAACGAGGGGATTGATTGCTCACACCGACAAGGAATACATCATGGTACCCTTCAACCAAGGGTAAGTGCTTCACTAGTTGCCACACATATGTTTCATTTGTACTTTACATGCGGCATGAACTTAGGATTAATCACTATGGCGACACACATGACTAGGCATCACTGGATTTTGCTTGTGATTGTACCAAAGTGGAGCAAGGTAATATACCTTGATTCCCTCCTTAGGAGCAACCACGACTTCAGTCTTGTGCAAGAAGTACTTAACAGGTAAACTCATTTCCTCCATACATAACTCTATTGTAATATTTCTTTTGTTTGCCACGGCCGAGGATAAGTTTTTTGAATCACGTAGGGCGTTTGCCGATTATGTTGCTCAAGGAGGAAGACACGACAAATCCAGTGACACGCTACGACACAACACGCGATTTCCGGTACCCGCTACAACACAACAATCCTATATCATACTTTGTTATAATGCCTCTAGAATTGACAATACCGATGTATGTAATTCTATTTTTGCAGTGCCACCAGCAGCTACAGGGCAACGTATGTGGATTCTACGTTTGCCGCCATATGAAGGAAATCATTGCTACTAAGATCAATGATCCAGAGGTTTGTCAGGTCCTTCCAATAATTATTACTTTCTGATTATATATATGTATTTGTATTACACACACATGCTAATTAATGACTTAACATTGCTCCTAGCGACAGCGGGTGCACTTCGACGAAAGTGCATATGATCTTGACAATCTCATGGAGATTCGTGCAATCATCTCCCAATTCTTGCTAGGAGAGGTCATAAGTAGGAAGGGAGAGTTCTACGCCGGCAATGGTGATAATTAGATGTTGAAACATTGGATTCAACTGTACAAATCAAACAATTCCTTCAAATGAATTCATTTGTCAGATTTTGTGTAACGATTTTCATTCTATATATATATGTATGTGATCTGCTGTGTACGAATTTTGTTGTAATTTACTATGAGTTGCAATTAACTTATATCTGTCATTTATCTGTAATCTGCTTGCTTGCTTGCGTTCAGAGGGCATGGCTAGCATATCCTGAGGCTAGCCAAAAAATATCAAATAAAATGGATGATGCACTTAGTATCACAGACGGTTCGTTGTTAAAATCCGTCTGTGATACAATATCACAGACGGTTTCAAAGAGTGCCGTCTGTGGTGTGAATGATATCACAGACGGCCTTTACTACTGACCGTCTGTGATACACAAATATCACAGACGGTTAGTAATTAAAACCGTCTGTGATATACAAAATATCACAAACGGTTAGTAATAAAAACCGTCTGTGATATTGTATATATCACAGACGGTCTTTATTACTAACCGTCTGTGATAGTCTTGTATCACAGACGGTTTTTTTTATAAAAAACAACCGTCTGTGATACAAGACTATCACAGACGGTTTTTTTAAAACCGTCTGTGATACAAGACTATCACCGACGGTTTTTTATAAAAAAACCGTCTGTGATACTCGAATATCACAGACGGTTAGTAATAAAGACCGTCTGTAATGTTGTTATCACAGACGGCTTGGGAACCGTCTGTGATAACCACAACTATCACTGACACCTAGACACTGACGGTTAAAGAACCGTCTGTGATGACGGTTCCGAACCGTCTGTGATAGGGCTGTCTGTAGCAGTGTGTTAGAAGTCCGTGCATAAAATTTCATAATTTTTTTTACTTCATTTGCTATATCTAAAAATTAAAAAATATAATATAAAATTATGAATTTGGGCAGCTAATTAGCCGGTTTAATCACCTGCCGTCTGATGGGCAAGCGGCAGCCGCCTGCCGTCTGCTCACGGAGTGGTAGGTGCCCACGCGTCATCTCTCCGGTGCTACCATCCATCCACCAGACGATAAAAATATCATTGCTACAAATACTCTATATATAACTAATTTTATAAATACCGTCATAAACACCGTATGTGCTAAAAATTCCGAGGAGGCCGTGTGCATGTGTCCGGCCAGTCACTGCAGTGGAGTACGAAGGTAAGTGGTACACACATGTGATACGCTTCCCGAGGAGAGTACACACTGGTTTCATCCTTCATTACTCGATAGACACTTCGCTTCGCTTCCGGCTGCGAGCCTGTGACGCTGGTGCCCATTGTCTATTGTTTTACTGCTTTCACGAGTTTGTCTCGGTAATTTCGTCGTCGTGTGGAGTCTCAGACGCACCACGTTTGTCGGCTATTTCCTGAATCTATTGGTGCATGGCCAGTAGCCTAGTAGTAGGACTATGGCGTATGCTTTGCCTCTTTGGAAGAAGCACTGCACTGTGCTTGCGATTCATACGCGGGTAACTAACCGGGGGTGAAATGAAACGAGGCGAGATAAAAGAAGGGGAAAATCAATGCATGTGCATGATAAGGTGGAAGCTTAAACAAGAACAGGTGAAATAAACATTTCTTCTTGATGATTTAGTCATCTTACAAAATAAATGAGGAAAGACTACAATCTAGACTACACAAGGGGAAAACATAATGTCTTTATTATTTAGAATCTGTTATAAGGGGTTGCTTAATGATCACAAGAACAATGAGCATAAATAAACTATGAAGTACATGAGATATGTCCCATATTGCCACTCAACTTGGCCTTAAATAGTATTGAAGCGGCATGTCCCATTCAGCCACTCAACTTGGCCTTAAATAGTATTGAAGGGGTGGTAGTTGTATCCAATAAAAAGACGCATTATCATTTTCAAGAATTGGCGCACATGGAGACAGTTGCTACCAACGATTCACCCTTCGGATATAGCCATAAGGCGGTTTCTTGGACGGTTCTTGTCATTGGGACATGTGATGAGCCGGACGGTTATGTTGGAGACACAATAGTGCACGTTTCCTCCATCTTCCGCACATGGTAGGTCCTACCAATCGAGTGAGTGGGTCCACATGTTAGTTCTTGAACCTTTGAGTGATTAGTGACTAACACATAGTGCAAAGCAGGAATATACTTGAATTAAAATTGTTGAATTAAAATTTTATTTACTATGTGCTACCTTGTTTTATTTACTCATATATGGATTTGATGCAATGATACACTATGTGCCAGCTAGCTATTGATCATGGGACTAGCACAGTAAATACGTAAAGTTCAGAATTTAATTTTAGGTCCAACACGGAGGGGAAAACAAAATGCATTATTGCTCAGAATGTATTACAAAAGGGGTGCTCAATAACCATGAAGAACACATAAGCGTAAATGAACTACGGATTAGATGGTAACCATGAAGAACACATAAGCGTAAATGAACTACGGATTAGATGGGATGTGTCCCGTATTTCTACTTGACTTGGCCTTAAATGGTGTCAAAGGAGGAATTTTGGGAGAATATGGCCTCCTGGCGCCATCTATTGCCAGAAGTAGCCCTCGGCATGCGGAAATACCGTTTCTGGTCTTGTAGCGTGTTCAGTGCTCGTGCGAGCCAGGTGGCGCTCTCGACGACGAAATTTGGACACTGTTGGACCCTTGGACCCCGAAAATTCCGCTTTTGGCCCCCTGTACAAAAAAATTCCAAAATTGGACCCCTCTCCACCGCGCGATCACCTGCGGCCGCCACCTGTCCCCGCCGACCGCGCGTTGCGCCCCGCCACCGCGCGTCCGTTTCCCGCGCCGCGCGAGCGCGCGTCACGCCCCGCCCGACCGCGCGTCTGCCCTGCGCGAGCGCGCGTTCGCTTTGCCGACCGCGCGATTCGTTTCCCGACCGCGTGACCGTTGATTTGACCGCGGGATTGATTCCCGACCGCGCGTCTGGCGAATCGGCGCCGAAAGAAGCGGCTTTTTTTTTGGGTTTTTTCACCCCAGCAGCACAAGTAACACACGCGTCATCACGTAGCTCGTATGGCCCCTCACTCATGGATGAATGCAGAGATAAAACCGAGCTTCATGCGTGTATGGACATCCAGGAAGCTCATTTGCTTTTTTTTGGAGTGAAGACCGAGCGAGCGCGAGGGAGGAACTGAAGAAAAGTGAGGAGCGAAAGCCGTAAGATTTCAGTTGTTTTCGTTTGGAATCAGCGGATTTGGCAAGTACAAAAGTTGTAGATCGTCTCGTGAGCTTCAAGAAGAGGTAAGTTTTGTGCCCGTGCAACTATCATTTTATGTATGTCATTAGCCTTTAATTAAGCAAACCATCTTGTGTTACTGTTATTTTATGCGAATCTTTTATACGCTATGTATGTATAGCAAATCATGCATATGTTAGGCATAATGTATTGTAGTGTATGTAGTGTTTTCCTTTGTAGTGAACATACGTACTGTAGAGTAGTTTCAGTTAGGTGGAAAATACGAATTTGTAGTGTGTAGATGTTGAGAAAATATATATTTATGTTAGAGCAATTGTAGGTGATAACAATAGTAGTAGGATTAGAAGCATATGATTAGTACGCTTAGGGAAGAACTACATACAGTGCGGTATGTGGTAAAAAGAAATTAGAAATAAATTTGGTAGATTAGAAATAAAATATAATAGCAGTCATAGAAAGTTATAGTAGAGCTACATAAATACTATATTAAGTAAAAGTTAGAAAAGATTGTAGTGTAAATAATGTGTATGTGTTGAAAAAGTAAATATTTATGTTGGAGCATTTTTAGGTGGTAAATTTGTAGATTAGAGATAATTTGTATAATTAGTATGCTTAGTGAATGACCGTAGTATGGAAATAAAAATGATATGAATATTTAATTTGATGTATGGTACAATTTGAAAGTAAAATAGTTACAAATACATCGTAGATTTAGAAATACAAAACATATACTAATCGAAACTGTTAATTACATGGTACGATTGTTACATGCTGTGTACTAAAATGGTTGATTATGCACTTATGTTAGGTACGCAATGGCTGGCATTGAACAATTGATGGTGTTTTATGGGAGTGGTCTCGTACGTGATGGGCCGTATGGGGCGGACCTGTCAAATTGCGAGCGGACCGTGATCCGGGCACCCGGTCTGAGCGCCATGAGCTTGTCTGAGCTACGGAGGTGTGTCCGTTCAGCGTTCGATCGACAGACCGCAAGGAATAAGTTACGGATCGAGGCAGTCTATGCCTCAATGGTGGATGACGGAAGGGGGAGCATATGGCAACTTCTGAAGGTGACCAATGACGCCTCATGGGCGAACTACATGGAGGTCGTGCGCAACCCTGATGCTGCGATATATGGGAGGCCAATGGTGTATGTCGAGTTCGTGGAGAGGGCAGAATCATCAGGCATGGTTGGTTCAGATGCCGCTGGTGGAGATGAAGTGGCCGGCGGTCATGAAGACCCTTCTGCGGGAGAACATGTGGGCGAGGAAGTGGGTGATGAAGACGACAGGAGGCGTGCGCAGAATTTCCAGCCCAACGAAGGTGTGCACGACAGGTGGTGGGCCGCCCGTATTGACTGTCATGAGTATCTTGGGGACCGGGTGGAAGAAGAGGACAGCGAGGAGGATGAGGAGGTTGACACAGGCAGCTCTGGAGAGGACGAGGATGGCGAAGGTGCAACTGGAGGGGTGGTAGGTCGGGTTGTGACCACGGACGGTGCGTACGTGTCGTCCAGACTGGACGACATCGCAGCGGCAGCCCTAGTTCTGCCACAGGAGGAGGGAGAATGGGGGTTCAGCGAGGGCGCACTCTTTCTGGGGCAGTGCTTCCGTAATAAGAGTGCTGTCCAGCAGGCTATTGCTAGACATGCCGTCAACATAAGCCGGACGTATCGGGTCCACAAGTCAAAGCCGGACACGTACGTTGTGAAGTGTGTGGACGGGTCGTGTGGTGGCAAAGTCCGTGCACAACGGTACAAGGGCGTTGGCACGGAGTTCCGGATAACGGTGCTGCAAGATCACAGTTGCGAGCTTGCGGGGCCAGTACATAGACACCGCAACATGACATCACGTTATGTTGCGGAGGTGGTCACGCACCTCGTCCAGGCGGATGTGTCAATTACCCCGAAGGTTCTGATGGCAGCAGTAGCGAACGAGGCGGGCTACGAAGTGAGCTACAAGAAGGTGTGGCGGGCGAAGCGAAAGGTGCTGCACGGTATGTATGGGACGTACGAGGAGGCGTACGACCTGGTCCCAAGAATGCTGAATCAAATTGCACAATCAAACCCAGGCACTTACATAAACAGGCAGGAGAGGGTCCATCCTACGGAGGGCCCGAACTGTTACATTCTTGACAGAGTGTTCTGGGCCTTCCATCAAGCGATAGAAGGGTTCAGGTGGTGCCGTCCGGTGCTAACCGTAGATGGGACGTTCCTATCCGGCAAGTACAAGGGCACGATCCTTACCGCAGTTGCAGCCGATGCAAATGACCAGTTACTCCCAGTGGCATTTGCAATTGTGGAGAGCGAGAATACAGATAGCTGGCTTTGGTTTCTTTGCAATTTGAAGAATGCCGTAGTGCAAGACAGGCCCGAAGTGTGCCTTATCTCCGACCGCAATGCAGGCTTGATGTCTGCGTTGCGAACGTTGCAGGATGGGACGCAGGCCCCCGTCCCGTGGACTGATGTGAAGAACCGCTGGTGCATGAGGCATATTGCAGCGAACTTCCACAGAAGGTTCCGTAGCAAGGACCTCATGAAGATGTTCAAGAAGCTATGCATGCAGAACCAGAAGCGGAAGTTCGACGCCTTGCGGAGGCAGCTGGATCAGGAGGCTACGAAGCATGTGCCCTCAGCAGCAGGGGCCGTGGAGGGGGGCTCCACAGGAGTCGGGGTATTCTCACAATGGGTTCAGTCCAATGCACCTGACTTGGAAATGTGGTCTTTGTTGCACGACACCGGTGGGGCGAGGTATGGGATCATGACAACCAACATGTCCGAGGTTTACAATGGTGTATTGAAGGGCGTCAGATCCCTGCCGATCACGGCAATTGTGGCCGAGACCTGGAACCGTACCGTCGGGTACTTTGTGAATAGAGCCAGGATGGCGCAGAAGCACGTTGAGGAAAACAAGCAAGCAGGTATGCACGATTGGTGATGAAGCATCTTGCAGCTGCAACAAGCCCCAGCTTCTGCACAAGCCATGCTCCCATGTGTACGCGGCATGCGCTGTATGGAACCAGGCGTCGACATAGTACATCTCCAAGTACTACGACATGCAGCACTTGTATGCAACCTGGAGTGCAGAGTTCCATTCCTACGGGGTAGACATGCACTACAGGGAATTATGGCCGGGGGAGATAAAGTGGGTGCCCAACGATGCACTGAAGCATGTCGGGCGTGGAAGACGACAAAGCCGTCGCATCCGCAACGACATGGATGAGAGCCAGCGAGGGGATCGTGTTCGGCGCCCGAAGTGTAGGCTATGCAAGACCTTTGGCCACTCCCTCAGTCAGTGCCCAAACAGGCCGGCATCAAGCAACGCTCCGTAGTACCAACCACAATCCATATGTAATGTATTATTCAGGAGGTGTACGCTTAATTGTTGGCTCGATGGTGTAGCTATGTATTGCACATTAGCATGTTATGTATATTTTCGCACATTCCATATGTTTCCTTGTCGTGTGGGTCATATTCGTGTGCACATTTTACGTATGTTTTTGTACATTCCTTGTTGTGAGTTATGTTGTTATTTGTTGCACATTTTGTTGTAATGTACACTAACTTGTTATCCTTCTTTGGCAGGACATGGCGTTCGAGCTGCTAGAGCCCCGTTGGGACGAGCACCACCGATGCCATGTGTGGTTGTCGGCACCCGCACAGGGGCCTCCTTGCTTCGCCCTTAGGGGCCCCCGAGAGAACTGGCGTCTCGACCCTCGGTACATCCCACTACTACGGGACACCGGTCTGCTGCCCATTGCCCGCATGTTGGATCTACCGCATGGGTTCCAGTACGATGCGCCACTGTTGTCAGCTCTCGTTGATCGATGGAGGCCGGAGACTCACACCTTCCACTTCCGGTGGGGGGAGATGACGGTTACGCTGCAGGACGTCACGATGATTACAGGTCTACCCCTCCGTGGTGCTGCGTTGGTGCCACCCCCGAAGGCAGCAGATTGGAAGGTCCGTCTGGGTCACCGGTTCGGTCATGCGATCCGAGACAACGCAGCTGGGGTGCCACATGGATGGCTTCGTCGCTTCATGACCTGTCCTGAGGACGCAGATGAGGTCGCGGTGCGGACGCACTTCGTTGCATACCTGCTATATCTGTTCGGGTACGTCTTGTTCCCTAGCACGACTGGAGACTCCGTGCAGCCTAGCTACATACCGCTAGCGGAGTCCTTGGCGGATGGCTGGCCTGGTCAGCAGCCACAGTATAGCTGGGGATCAGCAGTCCTTAGCTCCACATACCGAGGCTTGTGTGACGCCTCGCAGCGCACCGCGGCCAGCGAGCCGATCCTAGCCGCCTGCTACCTTCTCCTTCAGTTGTGGTCATGGGAACACTTCCCCGTTGGCAGGCCTGACTTTGCTCGTCGTGTGCACCCTTATGACCTCGTCCCGCAGTTGTATGGTGGTGACGACCCCGTTGATGGGCCCACAATGGGTACACGTTGGACGCATGGTCAGTTGAGGTGGGCCAGGGAGAGACCGAGACGTGCGTACTCGGATTTTCACCAGAGGTTCGAGCGTCTGGCGTTTGGCGACGTAGACTGGTGGCCATGGTCTCCACAGTTAATTGCGAACACGGCCCCCCACGGGTTGTCATACCAGTGCGAGCGAGATCAGAGGTACTGGCTGACGACCTGCCACTTGGTGTTCGCGCACTGCGTCGAGCCGTACAGCCCACACCGAGTCATGAGACAGTTCGGGTTGTACCAGCATGTCCCTCCCATGGCAGGACGCCCTCTTGCGGAGGAGTTGCACCGGTATGTCAGTACACCCCAAATTTAATTACTGCATTAGTGTCAATGTCAGTACCGTACTGATTGTGTAATGTCTCAATGGACTTGCAGGCAATCGAGGAGAGGGAGAGCGACCGAAGACTGGAGAGCCACACAGCGGACGTGGACAGACATGTGGTCTGACCATGCGCATACGATGGTTGTGGATGAGACACGGCCGTACGACCCTGAGGACCCCGCGCCGTACAGGGCGTACCTTGACTGGTACGCTGCACGCACCCGCTGTAGGCTTACTACAGGGGAGCCCCCACAGCCTTCACCTCATGCTGTTCACGGGGCGGCTATACAGGAAGGTCCAGACCGTCATCTAGCGGCACGGGTCGACGAGGCGGTACGAGAGTACTGTGTCATTACGCAATGCAGGATTACATTTGAACTGACTGTTTGTTTCACTGCAGGTGGACCGGATACATCGTATCGACATCGAGGCTAATGAGGCTATACGACATAGGAAGTCCAATACCGAATCTCGGTGGGTAAGCTATATGCGCAGCATCAGCGAAATGGCAAGGGGTACGATACGGGGCTTGAGTTGTGGTCGCCGAGATGACGTTGTTGCTACACGCGGTGGCGGACGTGGGCAGGGACCACCACCTCCCTCCGCGCCTCCGTCAGCACCAGGATCAGCACGGCCATCCTCGGCCTCCACGCGCTTCGGCCCAGCGGTTCGACAATTGGCAACTATTTGTTTGTGCACTGAGTGGCATTTATGTCTAACCACATCTTCGTCTTGCAGCAATTGCGCCAGGATAGCACGCTGCTACGGAGGGCGACGTCATCACGGAGGTCGACATCGCCGCACGAACCAGAGAGGCCGTCCGAGAGTCGGCAAAGCTACGGTCGCTCGGCCTCCACGCGCTTCGGCCCGGCGGTTCGACAATTCGCAACTATTTGTTCCTGCACTCATTTACCATTTATGTCTACGCACATGTTCGACTTGCAGCAATTGCAACAGGATAGCACGCAGCTACGGAGGGCGACGTCATCACGGAGGTCGTCATCGCCGCACGAACCAGAGGGGCTGTCCGAGAGTCGGCCAAGCTACGGTCGCTCGGCCTCCACGCGCTTCGGCCCGGCGGTTCGACAATTCGCAACTATCTGTTCATGCACTCATTTACCATTTATGTCTAACGACATGTTCGTCTTGCAGCAATTGCGACGGGATAGCACGTCGCAACGGGCATCGTCATCACGGAGGGCGACGGACGAGCGACCGCGCTCTCCAGGACGACGGGGGCCCACTCCAGACAGCGGCGGTGACTCGCCGGACGAACCAGAGGGGCAGATGCCCTCGTATCTCCCGGGACAGGTGCAGACCAACCTATATGACCCGGACAGGTGGGTTGTGCCGACCTATCAAGGCATGACATCGCACGAGTACATGGGGGACTTCCCGTCGACATCCTCATTTCACCAGCCACATACCCCGGTATGCACTAAACGTGTGTATTTCATTATGAACAATTTTCGTACTTTCCATTGTCTAATTCAGTTGTACCATCTAAGCAGGACGTAGGCACCTCCTCCGATTGGGTGAGCTCTATGCTTTATGACCAGCCGTCGCAACTGTCTACAGAGTTGTACCCACCGCCGCCTCGGCCACACCCCTCGCACTACGATCTTCGCGATGCACCCCGCTCCCCTAGTAGGTTCACCTTCTCAGAGGATCATATGCGCCGTACGAGGCGGCGACGACGAGATGATGAATGAATTTTTTAAATTGTGCTTTTGTAATATTTGTGATGTTTTTCAAGTGCTTCATGGTTTGATGTTCAAAGATGGTTTCCAGTATAAAAGGGTTGCTCTAAGTTCTTTGATTTAGTACGGCATACAACCAACTGAGAGATGACAACACGGGGTAGCGGGAGAAGACATAGCTTGACGACAAATTTTTTTGCCTTCTGATAACAACTCCACGTACATAACAACCAATTCATCACATGCTTAACAACGTTGCACAAAATATGAAGGTCACAGAATTTATGGAAAGTTCTACACCCAAAACATCAACACAACAGTCCTACTGGCACAGCATCAACACATTCGGTACCGTCGTGGCCTACATGCCAAACGAGCCTCGTGGCACCCACATGGAGAACTGCTGAGGGGGCCGCCTCGGACGGGGCTGGCCATCGTGGTAGTGGCACGCACATATGCAGCTCGGGTTCGCGCAGCAACATGTGGGATCATAAGAGCTTCCTATGTTGACAACCTCCTCGTTTCCCCTCTCGCGTTGCATCTGTTGGCGGAGCTCATTGTTCTCCTCATTGAGAGTCTCCATTCGGTACTCCAAGTCCATTATTCGGTCCCATAAAGTACCCACATAACGGTCAATATACCGTTCATGAGGAGGGTCGATCCAGCGGGAGAAGTCGCATTTCGCCATCTGCGAAAAATGACAGTAAACATGGAGGGTCCATAAGCAATAAAAAAAGTACTATTAGTAATTTGTACCCCGGAGCGTGGGCATCGGAAGAAACGGCGCCCGCCATCGTTCGGCCCTTCCAGGACCTGCACGACCACGTACTCATTGTGTCTGCATTTCGGCCACGCTGGTTGCGCACGCCGGCTTGGTAGCAAGCGGTACTGTGGTCCGAACATCTCCCTCCTTTCCAAGGGAAGGTCTTCCTTCGGTGACCCATATCCGACTGGCCCCTCATCTTCCGCCATGGTATGTTCTTTGTTCGATTTACAGGGTTTTCTGGCTACAACTTCATGGGACCTCTACCGTGCTATTTATATCGAATGGCGGGACAATAGATGGCTGCTTTGCCCAGAGACAAGACAAAAGCGCTCAGCTTTACTCGGTGAGATGACAACACATGCCAGCTTTACGCAGTGATATGACAAATCGGGGCAGCTTTGCTCAGTGAGATGACAACACATGCCAGCTAAACTGCCTACATAAAGACTACGATCTGAAAAGCCTTCATACGAACATTTGTTGCTACTCTGAAAAGCCTACATAGGAACATTTATTGCTACTCTGAAAAGCCTATCGCTACAGAAACCAACAAAATGGGGGCGTAGGCTGTGGCCTTTACAGTGAGTGTTCACGTCATAGGCATGTATCCTTTCCAGTGAGTTTTCATGTCACCTTTCCTTGTTGTTTCATAAATACAGGATACAGGCTCTGAAAAGCCTACATAGGGACATTTCCATGGACTATGCCCACTGCACCAGATAACCTGCCTACATAAAGGCCTCCTATGTCTTCCATACCACATCTCCTCCTCAAGCCTTCACAATACTACTACACAACAATGTCTTCCTGGAGGTCCGACCCATTTGGAGTGCCGGAGTGGCATGAGCGCCCCAAGTGCCGCTGCGGCTTTAGGACGATGTTGGGAGTCTGGACGGATCAAGAAGAGCGAGCCAAATACGGCCGTAGGTTCTTCAAGTGTCCAAATCTGGATGACGATTTCATGGTAACGACGACAACTAAATCATTTGTTTCTCGTTGTCGTTTTTCAACTTGATCCATGACATCTACCATGCCACACATAGGCTTGCAGGTTCATCGAATGGGTGGATCGGGTGTCGCCGACATGGCCACATAACCAGGCAGTGGAGGTGGAAAACAAAGGACAATACTTTGTCAAGATGACTCAGGCTCGCGAGGTGGAACGACAGCTGCGGCGTGAGCAAGAGCGCCGCGTGAGGGTGGACCAAATCCGTCTGAAGGGCAAGGAGGATGAGCTGCAAAGGAGGCGGGAGCAGCTAAGTCTGCGTGAAGCAGCCATCAAGCGTCAAGAGGAAGAGCTTCAAGCTCGGGAGGCAGCTCTCAAGTCCAAGAATGACAGGAAAAAGGATGCAGCGGAGCCATCTTCAAGGCGCGATAAAAAGGGGAAACAACCACGCTACACCCAGTAGACAAAATGTTACGAGCAGTTGGGTGGGTTAGTCGCATATCATGCTATATGTTATGCATGTAATAAAATTGTACGCAGCATGTTATGAAGTTTATTTCTATTCACATAAGGTTATTATCTCGTGTGTTCGCATTGAATGATTCAGATAGCAAGTCATTTAACAATATTAACATACTCTTGGTAGCAACACGAACAACTCATACATTTCACGTACATGACATGTAGCAAGTAGTACAACCACCAACACACCAACGAACACAAGAACTAAAATACAACACAACCGTACATAAAACATTATCAAAAGAGCTTGACGACAAGATAGCATAAAACATTGCGAACATACACGAGGATAACCTCCAGCACTACAACTTGAGGATAACAATAAACACAAGAAACAAAATAGCACACAACATTAAATTTATCTTCCACTCTAGTCTGTCGAAACGATGCTGCATCCCGACGGGGTCGCAACCCCCCACGACAACTCTCTCACGGCGAACACTGTCATTCCTATTTCCCATTTCATCCTCCCACACCCAGAATCGGCAACCACCATGAGCTTCCTGCGATTCCATGACAAGAAGATTTTTAAACATACCACCACGATTTGAATGAACCCGAAACAATATGACTCACCGAGTGATTGGGGCACTTGTAGTAGTGTCGCCCGGGATTCTTGGCCGTCTGTGATGTCCTACGTCTAACCACCAAGTTGCAATTTGGGCACATCACCGTGGGTGCCCATGAAGACGTGCTGAGCTGACTCATTGCCTAGTCTTGGGGAGTGAGCACGAAATAAAACTACACAGATTGTGAACAACTTACTCAGGAGGTGACTGATAACATGGCCAGGGAGTATGTGAGGGATGGCTCCGTTTTATAGGCTGTGTGGGGGGTAGCCTCACGCACAAAGACCACAGACAACACAAATCTTGACCCCACACCATGCTCAGTGAGGAGACAAAACATGCCAGCTTTGCTCAGTGACATGACAAAAGAGGTCAGCTTTTGCTCAGTGACATGACAAACGAGGTCAGCTTTTGCTCAGTGACTAGACAAAACAGGTCAGCTTTTGGCTTTTGTTCAGTGACTAGACAAAACGGGCTGCTATTGAGCTACCGCCTACCGAGCAGCTTGATGACTCTGGCTAGGCCATTACGACATATACATATTAGGCTAATACTTTAACTTGGCAGAATGACGTGTGGTACAATTTTCTACGTACACGTAAGAGAGTGAATGCACAAATTCCTGCAGGTCTTCAGGGGAGGAGCCTATCTCATCAATTATCCATTTTCAGTCCCTGAGCTAGTGTAAAAGTCATTAAGTCATTCCCTAAAAGTCCCAAGTGCAATGATACACATCACATTCAAAACGCATTACATAAGAAAGCATAAAATGTATACAGGGACAGATGTACATAATATTGACAATGAAATAAATTTTAATATTGGATCAAATAACACCTCTTACCGAATGAGGCCATCATCTTCGGTTCCCCGTGGCTTGAATAAGGAGGACATCATTTCTAGCTTGGGTGACTGAGTGTGCAGCTTTGCTCAGTGAGATGACAAAACATGGCAGCTGTGCTCAGAGACATGACAAAACGGGGCAGCTTTGCTCAGTGCGATGAGAACACATGCCAGCTTTGCGCAGTGACATGATAAAACGGGGCAGCTTTGCTCAGAGACATGACAAAACGAGGCAGCTTTGCTCAGTGAGACGACAATAGATGCCAGCTTTGCGCAGTGACATGATAAAATGGGGCAGCTTTGCTCAGAGACATGACAAAACGGGGCAGCTTTGCTCAGTGATATGACAAAAGAGGTCAGCTTTGCTCAGTGGGATGACAAAAGATGCCAGCTTTGGGCAGTGACAGTACTAAAGAGGGCAGCTGTGCTCAGTGACATGACAACAAGAGGTCAGCTTTGCTCAGTGAGATGACAAAAGATGCCAGCTTTTGCCAGTGACATGACAAAACGGGGGCCTTTTTTCAGTGATATCGCAGCCCTCCCATCTTTACTCACTGCTACGACCACGCGGACCATCTTTACACGTACGAGTAGAGAAAAAACGGCCCCTATAAATTGGTATGCATTCCATTTCCCAGCGAACATTGCACATCCAAACCCCATACTACATCGCGCTTCCCTCACTCAACCGGGATGGACAAAGGCAAGAAGAAGCAATGGGACAAGATGGTGAAGGATTGGGAGGAGACCCGTGACATAGCACGGTCAGCTGCAGCCCGCGATGCCGCCCGCGACGAGAAAATAAGGGCGATACAGGCCCGGGTAGAACAAGCTCATCGTGCTACGATGAAAGGTCCCCCCCCAGAGCGCCCGCGTAGCAACAACCCCATCCCGGACGTCCCCACCGAGCGTTCGCCACAACTACCACCTGAGGGGGAGACACCTCCCCTTTGTTGGTGCGGGGACGTGTGCAAATTCTTCAAGTGTAAGCACCGCATCAGTCTAGGTATGCGGTACTGGGGTTGCGCAAACTACTCCAGTGACTACCCCAACCGCCGTTTTGACACCGCAACCTATCGGCAGCCGGTAACGACCACATGCACCATTTTCCCCTACCTTTTCTCCTTCACAACACGCACTAACAATATCTCTCTTTTATTTACAGTCTCCGGAGCCCCTATGTGCCTACCGCAAATGGATCGATCTTGAGATCCACCCTGCGGACCAATGGACCCTCGACTTCGAGGAGTGGAATGTCACAAAGGAGAAGGAGTTGCTGGAGGAGGAGCGCCGCAAGCACGAGCACACCCTGCGTATACAGCGCGAGACGCAAGCTCATCTTGAAGCGTGCACGCGTAGGGAGCGGGAGGCTCGCGAGATGGAGCGCGAGAGAAAGAGGGAAATTGCGGCTAAGGCAAAAGAGGCCGCGGAGGAGTTCAACGCCGAGCGAGCAAGGAAGGGAAAGTGGCCCCGGTCCACACAGTAGGTCGTACGAGCAGTTGGGTGGGTTAGTCGCATATCATGCTATATGTTATGCATGTAATAAAAGTCTACGCGGCATGTTACTCCCAACTGTATTATGAAGTTCAATATCTCGTATTTTCGCATTCCATGATTCACGTATCACCTCATTTAACAATATTAACATAGCGCTCCTCACCGTACACGAATTCTCACTAACCTTCGAAATATCACTTACCACTTTATGTCTCGACCGTTCTACGGTCAATTGTTCCTAAAAAAATTTACCAAAATTTTATTAGCATCTACAAGTTATAATGAATATAAACTTTTATGACTACTTGGTCAGATTCTTTCCGAGTTTACATTTACAAAATTGACAAAACATACAAATAACATGGTGATTGCAAACCTCAAAACGATACGAAACTCTAAATATCACTTACCACTTTACGAAACGATCGTTCTATGATTAATCGTTTTTTAAAAAAATTTATCCAAATTTTTTATACATCTGCAACTAACAATGAACATAATTTATTATTGCAACTTTATCTATTTTTTTCTCAGTTTACAACTACAAAATTGAGAAACCATACAAATATTCACGAGTATTACAAACCCTAAACAGACCAAACGCGCGCTTGGGGACGCAGACGCGCGCTCGGGCGACCGCGCCACGGCAGACGCGCGCTGGCGGGTGCGGGACGCGCGGTGGGCGGGCCGGTCGCGCGGTGGGCGAGGCAGTCACGCGGTGGGGCGGGAGCTCGCGCGCTCGGGCGCGGCGCCAGGCCGGTCGTGCGGTCGCTGACCGCACGACCGGATGAACAGTGCCCACGTGGCAACCTCCCGTAAACGCGCGCTCAAATGGGGTCCATTTTTGGAATTTTTTGCTTTGGGGGGCCAAAAATGGAATTTCAGTGGGCTATGGGTCCAACAGTGTCCAATTTCCTCGACGACCGCGTTAGCAGGGCTGGCGCGCCAACGGCTGTGTGACCTCGCTAGCGCGCTCGTCAATAGCGCTAGGAAAGTGCCCCCATTTTTCCATATGTTTTTTTAAGAATTAGTAAAAGGGCTAAAAATTCATAAATTTTATGTGATTGTATTGTTTGCAGGAATTTTTTAATATAGGAAATGAGGCTCAAACATTATGAAATTTATTTTGAAGGCTCCTTATACGGTTTATTTGGTTATATAATTTTAGCCGAATTTTGTATGTTGTGAAATTGTCGAATAAATTTTATGCAAAATTGCATTTTATCATGGCTATTTTAGTGAAGATGTTATTTACGTCAAATGACGTCATTTTATGTAGCTTGTAGTAATGTTCGGATGTGATGAAAAACATAGTGGCGTACAAATTATTTTTGGGAGACATCCGAGATCTGATTGTTTTGCAAGGTATACTTGAATTAAAATTGTATTATGCGGTCATACAGTGTGATTAATTAGTAAAGCGGTGGCTTATTACTACAAAAACTTGTTGTTAATCGCATCGTATACAAGGCTAACTACCAAGTTTTTGTACCAACAAGCCACCACTTTACTAATTAATCACATTGTATGTCCGCATTCAAGTATACCTTGCACAACAATCGGATCTCGGATGTCTCTTAAAAATAATTTGTATGTCACTATCTTTTTATCACATCCGAATATTACTACAAGCTACACAAAATGATATCATTTGCATAAATAACATCTTCACTAAAAGAGCCATGATAAAATGCAATTTTGCATGAAATTTATGAGACAATTTCACAACATACAAAATTCAGCAAAAATTACACAACCATATACACTCTGTAAGGAGCCTTCAAAATAAATTTCGTAATATCTGAGCCTCATTTTCTATATTAAAAAAATTCTTGCAAACAATACGTCATATAAATTTTCTAGACTTATTCATAAATGTTAAATTTGCAAAAACTTTATGAATTTTTTAGCCCATTTACTAATTCTTAAAAAACATACGAAAAATGGGGGGCCTTCCTAGCATTGTCGCTGAGCGCGCGTGGCTGCTGGGCGCCCCAGCTAGCTTGCGCAGCCATTGGGCGTGCCAGCCCTGCTAACGCGGTCGCCGAGCGCGCCACCTAGCTCGTGCCACATGTTAGTTCTTAAACCCTTTGACTGGTTGGTGACTTACACATAGTGTAAAGCAAGCATATACTTCAATAGGGGTACACTCAGAGGCTATTGACATGACTTTGTTCCGACAGCTACCGTAGATAGCAAGTTATTTATTATGAATTATTTAATTCTCATCGGTTATTATGTTTTCATGCTCCTTTCAACTCATTTAACCACCTGAAAAAATTTCTTCGAGCAGATAAAACCATTAGAAAACAAACTGTATTTTCTTCCCATGGATGGTCGGCAAGTATGCTCCCTGCTTGCAAGACACCAGTGAGCAGCAGTTTTTAGTGCGCGCAGGGCAGACAAAGGGAGAAGAAAACCATCCGCACGCTGCAACCCTTTTTTTTTAACCCTCTAGAACTACATGCTGTAGCTTTTATGCGCGCGTGTACCGCAGAAACCCACGCATGGATCGAATCGTGGCGGCGAGACGAGCGAAGGAAGCCATAAATGAAGCGCGACTCCGAGGCGTACACGCACGTACGCGCGCGCGTGCGCGCGACACACCGCCGGGCCCCTCGTGAAATCCACCGGTACGCGGTGCCCGCGCCGTTACGCGCGCGACGTAGTTAATCGCGAGCGGCGCTCACACGCAGGCCGTGCCCGCCCTCTCGTGCACGGGGCATGCCCCGTGGATACCTAATGCGTCTGCCCCCCGTCCCCGCGTACGTGACCCACCTTGAATCTCTACTTCTTACCGTGCGCTCGAGTATGGTACTGCTTCTCCGGCGAGGGAATTTACCGCGCGCACGAGCAGCAGGCTCGCATTCGCATGACGCGATCCGATTGTCCCGAGCTCTTTCCTGCGGTGTCTTTCTACTCCGGTGCGCATGTTTGCGGTTGCGTGGAAGACCGTGCGCCGGTGGGGGTGCGTACGGGACGCGTCTCGTCCCCATCAAGCGAGAGAAGAAAAGAACGGGAGAGGGAGCACCCGGCGCGGAGCCGCGGCCCCCACCCACCACCCGCGGCCGAGCGGGCCCCACCACCTCGGCCTGCCTCGCGAACGGTGGGCCTGGGCTCCCGCATCTGAGGCCCGATTGGAGAGCCCGGCCTGCCGGTAGGGCCCACTACCCACCCTCGTGGGCCCTCGCCGCGGGCGTGCCGGTGATGTGAGAGTACGCGCCGCGAGCGGCGAGCGATGGGGGAAGATAAGACAGCAGCACTGCGTGCGCGCGTGGGGGCCCAGACAGGGAGTGGATTGGATCGGTTACGCGATTCGTACGGCACGGCAATCAGGTGTGTTGGTGTGTCGAAGTGTGTGTGTGCGTACTACGGGGGAGTGGAGTGCACTGGATATTCTTTCCAATTACTGCTACTGCTTTTCGTTAGCCGATGTGCACCGTCAACGTAAACATTTCGTTCTCTTTCTGGCTTCGTGGTATAAACATCGAACACCAGGGACTCACTCAAAACGTAAAATTCTACTCACCTAGGACCTAGCAATTGCTGAGATGAGGCGATTATACCCGTCGTACGTATTAACGATAACACGCTCGTCGTATGTATTAACGATAACACGCTATGTGCTATGAAGCTAGCAGTAAGACTGTATAGTGTATACTAGTAGCCTAGTACCGCCGCAGTTGTTAGGATAACGGGATAAGGTGATTCGATTTCAAGGAAAGGGGGGAGCTAGGGTAAGGCTAGATTCCATATGCCACCGCGCCGCGGGAATAAATGGCAAAAGCACGTCACATGGGCCAAGTCCCCAGATCCTTTGTGCGTCTTGCGCCTGTGGAACTATGGTGATGTGCGTGAGCTCAGCGAATCATGCTTATCACACAAATGGTGTTATAGCTATTTTTTTTCAAATTAGCTTTGGATGTCTGTTTTTTTTTTTTGCAAATCTAACCTCTTTTTTGGATTTACTGAGTTCAACAGATCACCAACCGATTAGTGTGTGCTTTAATTAGTGCTGATCATATTTAATTAGTGCAAATTATGAGCTTTAATTAGCGTTAAACACGGCATTAAATGTTGCCGCAGAGGGAGTGCTCGGCAGCACATGCTACCGAGCTAGGGGAGCTCGGTAGTTGCTACCTCCCAAACTCAGTAGGTTCAAGGAGAAAGCTAGATTTGCAAAAACGAGATGCCAAATTTGAAAAGAAAAGTGAGTAAGGGCCATTTATGTGAACAGTTCCTTATGGTTTATGTCTACGTCTTATGGTTTTTAGCTCTAATACGAGCGCATGCGTGAACAAACAGAATACCGATAAGTCGTTTTAAAAAGATTGCCCTGATAAGTCATTTTAAAACTATGATAAAAAATTATTCTATTTATTTATTCAAAAGAAGTCTTAAGTCGTATAAAAAAGAACTCAGCTAAATATGTTAGAACCCTAGCAACTACGTGCGCCTATCGTGTAGCTTCACCTAGCCGAGGTAACATAATTTGAGAGCTGGCCATTGTCTACGAGAAAACGATCGAGAGAGTAGTATAAAGGCATGACACGACCCGAATCTACAATGAAAAAACAATCCAAATCTTGCTTCCCTTTTCTTTCTTTCTTTTTGGATTCGTGTTTGAAACAAGATGAAAGTGGCACCCAAATATCAAGTGAATATATTTCTCCAAAGAGATATGCTAAAATAACCTATCTGGTCAACGAATGGAAACCGACGAATCATAGGCTGTGCTTGGATTTGCTAAATCGAACCAAGGCAAATGAATACCAACAAAACGAGAGAATGGCATCTCGTCATTGGCACACTGATTAGGAGTGACTATTGCAAAATCGACTACTTTTTTCTTTTTATCTTCAGTTATTTTTTTATACTGCAACTTTAGATAATTAATAAGAGTGTAACTTCAGGAGGGGGAACTAGTACAGTGCAACTTTAGGTGACTGAGAGTCTAACTTCGGATGACTAAGAGATAAAAAAAACAATATCAAATCCATAAAAAAGGCCATATGTGCAAGCAAGCATGCATGCATGCATGATGACGAATAAACTTTGGGTAGGTAGGTGGTGACCTGATGAGATCATGACCTCGCATAGAAGTACCGATTGAGATAATGTACAATGCATGGGTGTGGTAGTTTCATCTTTCACCTAATCACAATCTATCGAAGACACCATCAAAGCTCACACCCTTCTAGTGCACGGTAGTTTGAAGTGGAACCTAAAAAAACTAAGACACCATTAGACAAAAATTAAATAATCTACAATAAATAACTTGCTATCTACACTATCATGTGCACTAGACAGAGGAAACTTTGAGTTGTTGTATCTCTGACATAACCACTCGACTCCTCTCATGTCTCACGAACAAGAGCCGCTCAATGAAACACTTTACGACTATGTCTGAAGGGTGAATTGTTTGCAGCAACCCTCTTCATGTGTGCTAGTTCCTAGAAGCAACAAGGCATCTCTTCGTCGGATATAACTGCCACCCCTTTGGTGCTATTTTAGGCCAAGTTGAGTGGCAGCACAATACATCTTTCATATGATCTGTAATTCATTCATGCTCATTATTCCTCTCCCTAATCCTGTGCTTGTGGAACTCGTCATTACTAGTCCTCTTGGTCTAGAGCTCCTTTCGCAACTCTTGTAGGCGAATTTGGAGAGTGTGGATATAAACATGGGCAGATATTGGATACAATGGATCCACTCACTCGGTGAACTTGTAATCCATGGTCTACAAACAAGACGAGGTGACTACAAGTGATCCATGTGTGCAAGTATAGGTACGTAACGAACTACTTACCATGAACAGAGGGCAATGAAAAAAATCAATGTCTTGGGTGCATGTTGTCATCACAAACATGCATCACCGCATCATGTTAGTGCTTGCATTGCGGCCAAGACTTAAGGATATGTGGGTAGTTACAGAGGGAATTTCTAGGGGTGTACAACTCCCTCGTTTCGAGAGGTAGATCGGGGCTAGGGGCTGGGATCTAGGGGACCATAGATGCTTGTGTCTTTGAGGTAAGGGTCACAACCTCAAAACCCAACACGTGCTCATCATCCCCTCCCATTGCTTGAGCTTCCAACACTGTCTGCCATGCTTTGTTTGACAGAGTGCGATTCCTAGCAATAAAGAAAAGGATGTGTCAGTGTCCATATGAAATTAACATTAAAAAAATGTGTCAGTACCTATACAAAATTTACATTAAAAGTTACATAAGAGAACATGGCAATATTATGACTGAACTTAATTTAAAACAAGAAAATTTTGTATTGCAAAACATTACTTTATTAATAGTTACATTGCACGACACACCGGCCTTACAAATGTAGGTTCACCGACAACTACTATGAACGTCTTGAGGCACAACACTATATTCTGGATCATAGTAGCCCAACGAGAATAAAGCACGAACAAGTACACAATTGAGGTGCTAGAAATCGTCATGTCTATAAGGCGGCCTACAAAGTGGGCATATTCAATATGTTCCTCATGGAGTACCCCGTTGTATTGCATAGCCTGCACTTCCGTAGTCTCGCCTGTTGGCCATTGTAGGATCAAGGATACCGACCAGAGGGGGTGAATAGGAGGTTTTTAAATTTTACTTGTCTACTTAATTAATTCTCTACAATTTCAATAGCAAGAATATAAAGCAATTAAGCCTACACAATTCTAGTCAATAGACAAATAATGCTAGCTCTAAATCAAGCAAATGATCACAATAATATCAACAAATATGAGCTAGAAAGAAACAAGCAAGACATGTACACAATCGATATTTTACCGTGGTGATCGGAAACTTGCCAGTTTCCACTAGTCCACGTTGAGGTTAGCCCGAACCAATCGGACCGGCTTCACAAATTAAGCCGAAACACCTCGATCACTAGAGGTGGCTCTTCCCCGCTTCGGGTAGGTGAGCTCCGACCTTCACAAGAATACCGGGTCTTCTCACAATCTCCTTTGAGAATATCACTGACCAATCCTCCTCTCAATCGTCCAGGTGCCGACAACCACCAAGAGTAATAGACCTGGGCTTCACTTGATTGCAATTGAGTGCCAATGGATCAACTAATGAATGCAATGCACTAATTGCTGAACCACCTCAAATTTAATGCACAAAGTGAGAACAAGGGGTGGAGTGAATGCTCTATGCTTAAGAAATGTTCAATGAGTCTCTTCTCACTGTCCTTGAGCAGTGGTACGGGTATTTATACCTTTCACCAATCAAAACTAGCCGTTTGGAACAAATTCCAGAAAAATCATGGTGAGCGGAACTACCGCCGGTCTGAGGCCGGTAGTACTGCTCCCCTATCTGACGCAGCAGAATGGCTATGTCAGAGGCTCTGCTGTGACCGTTGGAAAGTCGACGCGGTACTACCGCCATTGTAACTTCCGGTACTACCGCTCTGCGGTAGTTCCGCAAAGTCGACGCGGTACTACCGCTTGAGCCGAACTCCCAAAAGTCCCAAACTTGGCGCTCTCTGGAAAAAGGCTCCGTTCATTCTTTGGAGCTTCCGGGCTTCGGAAGTACCGCTCTGGACAGTGGAACTACTGCACCCTGTGGTAGTTCCGGCGTTGAAATCGCCGGTACTTCCGATCCGCGAAATCTCAAATTGCATCTGGAGGGTGCTCTTTGGAAAAAAAATGCTCCGCTCAGGTTCGGAGCTTCCGGTCGTCAGTAGTACTGATTTTACCTGCGGAACTAGCGCAGACTACCGCTCTGCAGTAGTTCCGACATTGAAATCAGCGGTACTACCGCTCTTCCAGACAGAGCACAGTTTTGGTTTTAAAACTGATTTTTAATGAATGCATGCTCCTAGATTGATCCAAATGGCACATAAAATTTGCTATCAATCTACTTGCCATGATCCTTCTTTATGGTACGATTATTTATCCTATAATCCGGTCTTCTACCTTTTCTCCTAAGACCGGTAAAAATAAAAAAGGGATCCTATTCTAAGTATACCTTTGTCTTGAGCTATTTTTGATCTTCACATTTATCCTTTTGCTTGCATCTTGTCAACCTCATGTGGACTTAACCTTTACATACTCATTAAACACATTAGTCCCATATTCTCATAAATTCATTAATTACCAAAACTATTTTTAGAGGCCTAGATGCTTTCAGCCATGCTGACTGTTATCTATGTCATTGCAGATGTGGCGAGACTGACATATTTCACATCCGAGTTGCTTCAGTGCGTCGTTCGGCACCTACTTCACTTCCCCCAGCTAAAGGTCCCTATATTGCATGTCTACCCCATAGAAGTTGAACTTATTGCTCTAAGTCCTGCACAAATGATAAATGTCATAGTACTTTGAAATATATTGCACGGATGACTGTGTAAGGGCCTAGATTATACAATCCGGCATCCTCCGTGATTCCACCGCACTATTCCCTGGATCAGTAGATAGTGCTCACAGATTACAGTTCTGAATATCAAAGTACATATCAAGCGGAAGCGTAAATATAATAGTAACTTACTCATGGGCCGATTAGGCCAAAATCAATAAGATGCAGTAGCGGAAACGAAGCACACAGGTGGAACCCTCAGGACATGCCCACAGGCAGCCAACTGGAGGTTCACGACCTAGCCCTTGTTGACTTCATCTTCTTCTCCATCATAACCAAAAGTATTGTTGAAGCGTAGTGATCTGATTCCTGCTTCTGGATTTGTTATGAGAGCGAGTGTGAGCACACTAACCACCGTGCTCCGCGAGCCAATACACAGGATGCAAATAAATAGTATGCATGGCTTATCAAATGAGAGGCTCGGGTTATTTTATTTGCCAAAAATCGCTTTTAGAAGCATTATTATTATTAAATCATAGTGTTATTAATTCTACCTAAACTTCACACGGCGATTGCTATAATTGACTTAATCCACCAAAGACACCCTTTTTCTTACTGATTGCTGTCTAAGACTCCAAACAGCGGGTGTCATCATTACTTAATCCACCGAATATACTATTTCCAAATTGATTGTTGTCTAAGTCTCCAAACAGCGAGTGACATCATTTATACAATCCACCAATCATACACTTTCTATATTGATTGTTGTCGAAAACTCCAAACAGCGAGTGACATCATTTAATTAATCCATCGATCATATACTTTATTTATTGACTGTTGTCTAAAACTCCAAACAGTGGATAACATCAACTATACAATCCATCAATCAATTGTTTCCTAAATCCCCAAACAGCGAGTATCATAATTTATATAATCCACCGATCAATTGTTGCCTAAAACTCCAAACAGCTAGTGACATCATCTATCTAATATCATTTGATTAATCCAGCAAACACACACTTTCTATATTGAGTGTTGTCTAAAACTCCAAACAGCGAATATCATCAATTATACAATCCACCAATATCTTTTGTATTCCAAAATTCCTATCAACCCATTCCTTTTGCTATTGATCCACAACCACAATTTGCTCTTACAATAATCAACCTTATTTTCCATTATCTATTTTTAACTAATCCACTAGTATACCTTCACCAAGAATATCATTGATCAAGTTTATACTCCAATTATCATATCTCCAAACTCCCAACAATTCAATTGACTCATCTAGTAATCGATCAAATCCTATTAATCCCATTATCACCAATATCTCCCAAAAATTGATCTAGCAATTACCTTTGCACTCCTTAATTCTCCAAAAATCATTCAAATCATCTATCTAGCCTATCTATTCATTTAGACTCCACCAATTTATTTTTCTCAGAATCCACACTATCGTTTCCTTTTTATGATCGACCTGAATCCACCAACAACTTTATGTATTTACCACAAACATCCATCTTCTTTTCTTATTACTCTATTTATTCTTCCTGACATTTTATTTTTTGAGAAGTATTATCATTATTTAAAAATATAATACATAAAAATTTCCTGAGACCTAGCAATTTTGACCAAAAACATAATGTGTAAGAGAATGCAATAATAATAGCGATCCAGATTCCATCCACCGTTACATGGCATCCGCACCATATAGCATCTTTCAGCGTTATAGCCGCTTAACTTACCACTGGGACAACACCCAGGACAATTCAAATCAGGGCTTTCCGCTGCCCTCCACTTTTCCATTCCCACCCACAAAGTTTTTTGAAATAGAACTATATCTGGTTAAGTTCCCATGTCCGCCCTTGACCGTGGGCACAGCTATTCGAATAGTTTTGACTCTGCAGAGTTTGTAAACTTTCACCACAAGAGACAATCAACTCGTTGCCCCACACGATTCCTTAGTCATGTGGTTGAGCAGACCATCACAGTGACTTTTCAAAGTATCTAGTCCCCTTTGTCATCCCACCTTATGGGAAACTGTCCACTTGCGGTGGGTCCCATCTATGCACGGGATGTTCGCCACAGATACTAGCGCAGCCCAGGCTCCACTCCCCGCAGCGCTAGCACGACTTGAAAACTTCACCCTCCGCTCGGTGTCCCTTTAGGCCTCCCCTTGCCCTTGCGTATCCACTTCTATCCACTACCAGTGAGATGAGTCCGGGGATTTCGATAAATTTACTTAGCCAAGTTGTACTTTACAGACTTGTGGTTCCACTGTTTTACATAGAAGGTCATGACAAGATTCGGTCCTTAGGGTTATCTGGGCGGTTCTACCACAACCACACTCTCGTGCACCCCTGCACCACACCTCCGAACCATCCGCCTAGATAAATAAGCAATTTGAGGTTTTTGGGAATAAAATAATCATATCCAACATATACCAGTCATTAGCACCATGACTGCCCAATCAAATTTTCTCATGATTAAAAGAGATGCTTGAGAGTTCTCGCGCCCATGAGTGTCTAAGCAACACTAAGCATGGCATATAATTACAGACTTATTTTCAAAAGGTTATTACTATAAGTTTTGCTAGGGCGACAAGGTTCACAAATTAAAATATTCCAAAGAAAGGGTAATATTAATCAAGGTACACAATAGGATATAACTAGAATCATAAATTAAACATGTATTTGCATATAAAATAACAGCATGCAATTTGATAATTTAAACCAAAGTAATTTGCAGAAAATATAGGTTCAACATGATCAAAGTATTGACTTGCCTTGTGCGGGTTGCCGCGGTCTTGAGCTCACTCGTTGCTTTTCTCTGGAGCTTCTATTCTTTATCTTCACTTTGCTCTGATCACGCTTGATCCCTTGCCTCTTCAGAACTCTGCTTTCTAAATTACGTGCTAGATGACTGAATACAAATAAAGGCAAATAACTCAAAAGATCCAAATAAAATCCAAATAAACTCGGTTTAGCTTAATATGAGTTAATGGGCGATTTGAGGCAAGGTTGATTGGGTGCAGAGGACTGACGAGGTTACACAGGGTTGGGACGAAGTGATGATTGGCAGAAGGAAATTCGACGAAGCGGAGGCTAAGGAGGGTTCGTGATACAGGAATATTGACGACGTTATTCTCACTTCGGATTTGAGGATGGCTAGGTTTAGCCGGCCATTGAATTCCATGGGCTCACTCATTTTATTTAATAACTTCTTTTTATTATTTTTATATTTATCAAGGAAGTTCCATGAGCCACGCTAGATCTATGGGTAGATGTAAGGCTGTAGTGGGGTGTAGGGTATTGCCTTGTCTAATGCTAGTTTTTAAGAGTTAGTGCATGAGTTACATACATGATGTATATGATTTCTGGTTTGTCGGATTAATCTTATGGCTTACATCTTTAGAAATCCGAGATGCATTACTTTAGGTTGTGCTACTGTTACCTTGTTCACAAAAAGGCAAGGTGGTAAGATTATTTTAACTACCGATGCCGTAGGGATTTTGGTGGATACACCAACATGACTTTTATTAAGAGAGGCTCTTCGGATTAGGTATCGTAGATATTCTGCGTATCTTTTAGTTATTGTGTAGTGCAATTTAAGCCTTAAAGAAAAGACTGTATAATCTTTAATTCAAACCCTTATTTTTATAGCTAAACATGATATCTAATATCTTTTATGAAATTTTGGATAATTAACCAAAGTCATCTTTCATTAATACCTTTAATTAAAACATAGATTTTTTTATGTTCCAAACTACATTAGTTACTTATATTTAACATTTAATCCATTATTAAATCCCAAATAATCTTATTTTATATCCTAATAAAATTTATTACATTCCCTAGATTATTCCCAAATTTTCCTTAACTTTTACTAGTTAAAATGGATCACAAAAATTGGATTAAAAATGGGGAAGAAACGGTGCGGCTGGCCATACTGGAACTCGAGACCTGTGGGTTTGCCAATTCTTAGCGCGTGTTCAATTAACCAAGTGGGCGGGGGCTCTGGACTAGCAGAAGAGAGGCGTTATGCTAAAAGAGGTGAGCGGCGGAAGCAGCTCAAAACAGAGCACTCGGCAGCGCTTGGCAATTAGCGGGGTCGCCGGCGAGGTGAGCAGTTAGGGGGGGCGAGGACCGGTGAAATGGGCTTCGGGGTAGGTAGGGAGGAGGAGGGTGGCATCGTTTTGACCGGAGCAGCGGCGAGACGGGAGGGCGACGGCGCGGGCGGCAGGCAGGGAGATGGACTCGGGGCGGCGGCGTCGGCGGGAAGGGGGAAGGAAACCGGAACCCGCACGAGCATTGGGGGTTCAGGGGATGCTTACCCATGAGCTATCCGAGCGGGGGGGGGGGGGGGGTGTGCCGAGGGGAGCTGGCGGCGGTGCCCGGTGATAGCGCGGGAAGGGCTCACGCGGAGGGGTCACTCCGGCGAGGGAGGGCATCGGCCGACTGTCGGGGAGGCTTCGGGCCGTCGAGATGTAGCTCTCCACGTGCAGAGGGAGAAGCAGAGGGAGAGTGGGGGCCACCATGACGCGCTCAATTGGGAGAAAGAACTGTCGCGGTGGCCGGAGGGTGGTGGAGGCGCCGGCGGCCATGAACGGAGCTCGGCCGAACACAAAAGAAGAGAAGGAGGGGAAAGGGAGAGGAGTGGCACAGGGGGGCAATGCACTCCTGGGGGCACGCCATTTATAGCCGGCAGAGGTACTGTGGCCGGCGACTTGGGAGCATGTCGCGGCGGTGTCGGGATGGTCCGCTCGGCGTGCACGACGTGGGGCAGGTGAGGACGCGACGGGAGGCGCGGGGCAGCGTGCGCGCGCAGGCGGGGCCGGGGCATGCACGGCTGACGCGGGGGCAGTTGGCTGATGCCGAGCCAACGCGGGTGAGCAGGAGAGGACAGGCGGTGACGCGGGGCAGGCGCGTGCACAGGGGGGAGGGGACGAGTGACGCGACTAGTAGTAGGAGGAGGGAGAAGAGCCAGCGCGGAGGAGGAAAAGGGGGGTGTTCGGGCCCAGACGCAGAGAAGAAAAATGCGGGGGTGCCGGCCCACTAGGCAGTGGAGGGAGAGAGGAGTATGGGGAGAAAAGAAAAAGGGGAGGGGGGAGAGAGTAAAAGAAAAGGGGAGAAAAAGACTTAAGAGAAATTTTTGCAATTTGAATGCTTTTGATTTACATTTCTTCTTTTTTTTGTAAAATTATTGATTTCAATTTTTAGATTTTAACTCGAGTTTTGGTCCAATTATCCGGATACCAAATCTAATATCCGTCCACTTTCTATCTTATTTAATTTGCCCGTGGATTTTGATTTTGACCTTACTTCGGCCTAGATTGTATATAAGTCTTAAGCTTTCATTTAAGTTTTCGGTTTTGTTTTATTGGCTTGAATTTAAATTAAAGATTTTGGTATTTTGAGTTCGTGGTCTATTTTGTCATTTAAATTTTTAATGTTGTCATGATTATTATTTGCAATTGGACTAGCCTCGAGTTATTAACTTGCGTAGCACGGCACTCAGAATATTTCAAATAAAATAAAATAAATCCAAATGGAATTTGAACACTAGAAAAATTGCAAGAAAATTTCTAAAATTTCATATTTTCTGAGCACCCGAGTTTTGGGATGTTACAGACTGCCGCCACGTAGCGCACATGGCGTAGACATGCGAACAAGGCTTGTGTAGGAGCTTCGATTTGTTGCATGTGCAAGTTGCTACTTTGACTATGGTGCATGCATGCTTGCGACCACCTTTGGCGTGGCCCATGATATACTTCTCCCTCAAACGACTTGTGAGTGGTAGTAAAAATACTTGTGACTCAGCGACCAGCAATAAAATTACTTGTGACTGGTAGTAAAATTACTTATGATTGGCAGTAAAATCAATAACCATAGGTGACCTATTTGGCTAAGCGTGCCCAGGCTAGCCCAGCATAGCCCGGCCTTTCTCCGTGTCGTGCTTAGATCAGAGGGCCGACACATGGACCAGTATAGCACAACATGGTAATTTATTCGTTCTAGCCATGCCAAGTCTAATCGGGTCGTGGCCTATCCGGGCCCGTGCCGTGCTAGGTGGCCTATTTGGCCAGGTCTGCCATATCGGCTCTGATGTGGACGCTTGGGGCTACCAGCCAGCATGTAAGGTTTGTATGTGTCCCTGTGATTCTATGCATGATAAGGGGCCATGGGGAGGTTTGTTTCCTGCCAGAATTTATGTGAATAAGCCAACAATTTGAACCAAAAATCCTTGTCTATTTATGTGAATGAATTGATATTTAGACCAAACCAAGCGAGGCTGGGAGGGCCAAAGAAATGAGATAAATATCCCTCCTTTCGCACATGCACCCCCCGGCGCGGGGTCATTCTGATGGGCATCTGCGGCCACCGTACAAACGCCAAACGGTGTAGGCGCGTAGCCGGCGACCTTCACGCCCGTCAGAAAAGTGGATTGTCTCGTTGCGAAGTTTTGAGTTGGTACACTGTTGCTCTCATTACTACTCCACGATGCTTGGGTTGTTGCTAGTCAGTGACCAATGATTTCGTGCTCGGCTTGATCCTGGTCAGTTGTCACATGAGGCGACGATTGAGCTGCTACGATTGTATTTGGATGCATGCATGCTCTGCACGTACGGCATCGTGCGTGTTGCTGGCCTGTTCATGAACGTGAGAACAGAATGCCTTTCGCTTTTGCTTGCCTCGCCGTACGGAAACGGGCGATCTGTGGATGCACGTCCTCTTCCGTGCGTGTAGAGGGGAGAGAAAGAGTCCTTACGTTTCCACAAGGCCCAAACGGCAATTCCCAAGCCCAGAAAAAGAGCCACAAGGCCCAAACGGCAATTCCCCAGCCCAGATAACGCACGGCCCAAATCTAGGAGAAAACCCACGTAAACAAGCAGCAAATATGCAACATGCACCCCTAAAATGTACAAAACCCCTTCGAGTCCTTCTTTCTCGTCCTTCTTTCTCGTCCGCCGTCCGTCGCGCGCTCGACGAATCCACCTAAAACCCACGAAAGAACAAACACCCGCAAGGATGGCGGACACCGGCGGCGGCGGCGGTGGCGCAGGGGGTCGCCGGCCGCTGGGGCTACTGGCGAACGCGGCGAAGCGGAAGGACGGTTTCGTGCAGCTGCTCCTGATGTCGGGCATCCTCATGATGAGCCTGCGGTCCCTGGGCCAGAAGCACCGCCTCCGCGACCTCGCCGATGACGTGGCCGACCTCCGCCGCGAGGGTGACCACCTCTCCCTCCGCATGCGCGACCTGCAGGATGCGCTCCACCGCGAGGCCGACGCCTCCGGCGCCCTCGCCTCCCACCTCCGCCGCATCTTCGCCGCCCACCCCGCCGCCACCGCCACCGACGCCACCGCCACCAACGACCACTAGCTCGCTCCCCGCCAAATCTTCTCCGCTGTTCTTGTTCCTTGGTGTTCCGTCGCCCGTTCAGTCTTTTTGAGATCTTCGCGCGTGGCCCGTGTTGCTGCCTCGCGAGCCTTGGCCGTGCACGCGATGTGTTTGTGGAAATGCAGCAGAGGCTGCAGGATTGCATCGTACTGACGAACAATTCGTTACCTACATGCCTCGCACCGCATCGTTGTGGCTTAAACTTATTTGTGTTTTTTTGTCGATCAATTTTCCATTTTCCATCTCCCCCTGATTCGATAATTTCTGAGCTACTGCTGTTGCGTTTGAATTATCTGATCCTGTCTGAGTCGAGATCATTAAAAGATATACTGTTCTTGTGCGTTTAAACTGAAGCTTCAGACCTGATAGACATAGCGCACTCATCGCTCGTCACAATTCAATACAAATGCTTTTCAGATGAAGCATCATACACCCATAAAGAGCTTCTGATAACACAGCGAAACCCTTAGTAATATCCAAAAGTCAAGAAGTACTTTAACTTGGAGCAGCATCAAGTAAGTTCAAAATGCTACAGCAGGCTTATTGTAGCTACAAATCAATCCGGACAATACCATGGAGTTAAGTACAGTATCCTTCATAGCAGGAGAGATACTTCTTCAGTTAAAAACTTAAAATACCTTCGGCCTGTGATGTTGTCAATTCCACACAGAATCATAGTCTGGTCTGGTTCATGACATGATTTGCATCCTGTACAGCTCATATTTATCCCGTTCCATATGTGAATCAGTTGCAACAAAGATTTCACTAGCATGCCCACAGCAAATTGCAGGAATAATCCCAGCTATACCAATTCCAACTGCAACAATGCAGCACACGACAGCTAAGAAAAAAGGGGGTAAGAAAGAAAAAATCAATCAGAACAGTAAAAAACTATGGAAGATATCACATCAACTCTGTCATAGATGAAGGATATAGTTTCAGTTGACCTTGACCAGCAACTATAGGTGCCAGAATGGGAAGAAGCCAGATGTTCCTGATTATGAAAACAGTTCCAGCAAAATTTGTAGAAGTACAAATTTGTTCCTGCATCCCAAGGCTAACACCAACTGGATCCTTGACTTGGTTCAAAGGAATAATGGAGCCACAGTGCAATAATTCTACGTGCTGATTGATGTTTCGGAAGCTAATTTGAGGCTAGGGGTAGTTTGGTGGTGCGTCAGCTGATCGTGGGCGTCTATGTTGACGACTTAATCATCATCGGTGGCAACACCAACGGCATCCATGAGATCAAGAGAGAGATGAAGAGTCTATTCCGGATGAGTGATTTGGGGGTGCTCAGGTACTATCTCGGCATCGAGGTGCACCAGAGCCCAGACGGCATCACTCTCGGGCAATCCGCTTATGCACTAAAGATTCTGGAGAAGGCTAGGCTGATGGACTGCAACCCCTACCAAACTCCAATGGAGGAACACCTCAAGCTCAGCAAATAAAGCTCATCCCCGCTGATCGATGCTACTCTCTACCAGAATCTAGTTGGGAGCCTCTGGTACCTCGTCCACACCTAGCCGGACTTGGCCTCCTCAGTAGGCTATATTAGCAATTTCATGGAGACACCACGCGAAGAGCACCTCGTCACTGTCAAGCGCATACTGCGCTATGTTGCAGGGACAAGAACATGAGATGTTTTCTACGCGGTTGGGAAGAAGAAGAGCGCGTGGTCGTGTCTGCTAGGCTATAGCGACAGTGACATGGTCAGGGGCGTCGATGGCAGAAAAAGCACCTCGAGTGTAATCTTCTTTCTCGAGGATGGACCCATCTCTTGGTAATCTCAGAAGTAAAAAGTGGTGGCTCTATCCTCTTACGAGGCAGAGTATATCGCCATGGCATATGCAGCTTGCCAAGGTGTCTGGCTGGTGCGGCTTCTACTAGACATGCTCTATTCAGAGTCCAGCGTACTGGTTTTGAAAGTGGACAATAAGTTCACAATCTCGTTGATCAAGAACCCAGTGCATTACGACCAAAGCAAGCACATCGGCATGAAGTTTCATTACATGACATCTTCACTAAGCCACTCGACCGCATTAAGTTTCAAGAACTTCGTTCCAAAATTGGTCTCCTTGACAATGAGTAAGCGCAGCAGACTTAAGGGGTGTTTGTTGGATAAGTCTTAGGCGTAGTCGTGTGCGTGGTCGTAGACGTAGTCGTGTGCATGGTCGAGGGAGTAGTCGTGTGTGTGGTCGTGGGCGTGCTCGTGGGTGTCAGCTTGATGCGCGTGTCGTTCGCACGGGAGCGAGTTGTAGTGGCGTCATACACGGGTAGTACCAGGGGCGGAGCCCAATGGACCAGAGGGGGTTCCCAGGAATCCGGGTCCAAAATTTTTTTTAGTTATTACTAGTAAACATTCACCCTTTGTGCACCCCCCTTGGTCCAATATGGTGTACCCCTAGCCCAACAAACACCCTCACTCGCCCTGTCCAGCCCATTCTCCCACCGTCCTATGCTCCCACGCGCGGCCCGTTGCACCCCCCTCCGTTTTGCTCTAGCTCCGCCACTGGGTAGTACGTTCGTGGCGCAAGTCTAGGAGGCCATACAAGCCACGTTCTGTACGTAGAATCCTTCAAATTTAGTAATACAAATTAGAAAATGCTGCCGTCTTGTAGCACAAAAACTAGTTGTTCATCATTTTCGGGTGTGTTCATAACTCGGTTTTTTCTAACAGGGCCGAGGCAGCGCAGAGGCGAGGCGATGCCGGGGCCGAGGCAGCGCGGAGACAGAGCAGTAGGCGCTGCGCGGTGTGGCCATGCCGAGGCGAGCCAACCGATGGAGGAACTGGTGGCCGGCGGCTGGGGCTTGCGTGACTGGACGAAAGGAGCAGTAGCAGTGGCTGTTGGCGTGGAGCCGTGGAATGAAAGAAGGAAGAGCAGCAACCATCAGATAGAGAAAAGAAAGAGAAGAAATGGAAAAAAGAAATGGGGGAGAAGGGGAGGAAGAGAGGTAGCAGGAGAGCAGTTGGCGCCGAAGGAAAGTGTTGAGAGACAGAGCAGTCGGCAGTGGGTGGAGGTGAAGAAAAATGGAGAAGAAATAGGGGAAGAAAGAAGGAAGAGCAGTCGGCAGTCAAAGAAAGATAAGAGGAAGAAACACAGGAGAAGCAATGTTGGTGCCTTGGTGGAGAGAAGAAAGAAGTACAGAAAAGCGAGAAGCAGAAGTATCGCTGGAAGAAAAGAAAAAGGACACGAGAGAGAAGAACGTGTGGCTGTCGGGTGGAGTGAAAAAAGGAAAAAAAAAAGAAAGGTGAGAAAAGAACAAAAGGAGAAAAAGAAAGAAATGGAAGAAAAGAAGAAGAGAAGACGGAAGCATGTATCCGGTAACAACATCGGCAACTGTGCACAAGTGACCGAGAGGGATGCAGATCTAGTGGTGACGCTGGCAACTGCACATGAATGGCCGAATAGATCGCGTATGATGGTAGTTAGCACTACTACTGTTTCGGTAAAAATCTTAATATTAATTGTATTATTGTATTTATGGTATTTAGATGTGCATGTTTAGGGTGTCGATTTACCTAACATTGGATATGAGTATTGTTGGTTTCAGTATAATTAATGTATCAATTTCTATTATGTTGTTAGCCAGGGAATCAGATGATGATACATTAGATGTCATTCTTCATTTAACTAATTAAATGAATTTTCTTATGATGTAGAGTGCTTCTGGTATTTCTTTCCTGCCAGCAGGTTTACTTGCTAATGATGTAGAGTGTCATCCTGTTTTAGTGGTAGGAACATGTGAGGATTACTTCTCTATTATTCATTTTAACTATCATATCGTTGTCCTGCTCATAGACTATTTTTGTCTTGTGTCTCAGACTTTTATTTGGACATACCTAATCATTTAAAGCTACATGTATCTGAAGATGACTAAAATCACATAATTTGATTTGCTCACATACATATAAATGAAAAATGTCATTTATTATTTTTAAAAACTTTCCTTCAACACAGTGATGCAACTCATACAAAGGAAACTCTTTAGATCCTGCAAGAGCATGTTCAAGAATTGTCTGAAGCAGTGGTGTACTTTATTCCAAATTTCTATTCAATAGCAGCAATGGATGGCCATTGCCAAGCATATGCAAAAGCTAATTTGTGAATATTTGACTGATGAGATCATAGCTGTGATGTGAGCATGGTAGGGAGAACAATCGAAGAAAGGAGATCATCTCTCACACCCAAGATGATGGAGGCAATCACATGCGCCAAGACTGGGAATTAGCTAAAGAGCGGCAACAGTACCAACTGAAGGATCTTGAAATTATGCAGGCACACGCTGACCTCGAACGCATGAATGACCTAGACATTGATGAGCAGATACTATGTATACATGTTGTTATAGTTAGTATGTACACATATTGTTACTGTACTCTTTTTTTTACTCGAGAAACCCCACTCTAGGGCATAAGGTTTTAAATGAGGCAGTAACATTGTATCTTTAAAATATAAAAAAATTGTACTTTCCCCTGAAATATTTACGTCATTACATGCCCATGTTTTTACGCAACTAATTCAATTTTAACTAGTTTTTAACAAAGCAGGTACGAAAGAAAAGAAGATGGCAGCCGCCGCCGCCTTCGTCGTGTATAGTTACTTCGGGCTAAGCTTGGGCTGGCACGGCACGAACATCAGTATAACGGGTTTTGGGCCATGCCTGGGCCTGACTAGAGGTGAGACAGGTCGGCATGGCACGGCACGGGGAGGTGACCAAGCTAAGCCGGCACGACACGACGTGGCCCGAAGGCAATATCAAGACGGCACGGCCTAATGCCCACATCTACTCCTAAGCTCCTGAAGTGTTGTTGCATCAGCCGAACTACTATTTCCTTTTTTTTTTTTGCAATTCTTCCCAAGTAATACATAGCTGAAAATGTGTGGACGTGTGTATGATAAAAAAAATGGTGGTAACATCTCTGACAGCTGGGGAATGAAAAAAGGCAGTGCAAAATGCATATGTATAAATGTGCTTAATACCAAAATCCCTGTGTTTTAACTCTTGAACAGCATGTATAAACATCTAGATGTTCATGCATTACACACACGTTCAGTAGTGCACTTTAGCTATCACTTTTCTAGCTATTTATTTTTGGCAGTGACGCACATAACTGTAAGAACAAAAGGCCATTCTTACCACAGCCAGATGGGCCGTTCGTAAATAATGGGCTCAAACAAAATACAACCAGCCCACAAACCATTGCCACACTAAAAACCTGACCCGTTAACTGGGACGACGAAAAAGTCCCGACATCTGTGCGCGGGGGACTTCGATTGGAATCGGACGCCACAAAATTCGAGTGCCGCATGCATAAAAGGTACTGGAATGGTGACTAGACGCTCCTTTTCTATATTTCTTCAGGAAAAAAAAGCCTTTTCCACGGTGCCTTTAGTGCTACTTTTCAAGTAGGCATCCGAACTGTACTTGTTGTACAGTAATCACAGTTGATTTGTTGCCCTGTACTTCGCAAGAAATGTTGCGCTGTACACATCACTGACGAGACGGATCGTTACTCGTGAGCTGTGCCATTTTGGTGTCCTCTTCTTTTTAAGTGGTTTTTTATTTTTTTGACTTTAGACTAATAAATCGTAAATAAAAGTTATAAATAAAGATAGTGTTTATTTGGGCTTATAAGCTCAAGTTTCTGCTGTTTTGTATTGTAGCGATTAAAAATGCATTGTAGCTGCTATTAACTTTTTCAACGTAATTAAATTTTAAAAACTTACAAAAATAAAAAAAAAATATTATCACAGATAATGCAAAGAAATAAGGCAAAAAAGCCAAAAAATAAAATTAAAATGCTAGAAATCAGAAGTAGAAAGTCGTAGAGCAGGGCTAAATCCTTCCACTCTCCCAGCCTTCTGCCAACCCTCACATGCACACACGTTCCAACATAGTTTCAAGAATACGAGCACCTTATTCATCTCAAGCACCTCAAATCATTGTACCAACTTTCAAACTTGCAATGAACAATTGCCTCGTCGTCATCGCCATGCCACTCATAGCTGCCATCTTACTTAAAGTCACATCGCTAAGCTCCCTCGCCCAGCCCCATGTCCTCTGCACATTCCACCTCTTCTAAGATCATCCATAGTGCTCCACCCTGGACGGTGGCCTTGCCGGTCCACGTCAGAGCCGAGCCACAGTGAAGGGAAGAAGGAGGAAAGGTGGTGGCTTGCAGTGTATCAGAGAGGTTTGCAGAAGCTGCGGTGGTTTGGGGAGAGAGAAGGTAGTCCATGGAGAGAGGGAGTACTCTTGAGGCATATGCCAACGTCCGGGATTGGCAAGGCGAGCCAGTGATGCCGGCGTCCTCCAGCTTCTTGAGCAGGCGCTCCTCCAGCTCGTCCTTTGTGGCGCAGCCCCACGGTGCCACATCATTGGAGGCCGTCGTACTCGCTGTGGACAAATCGGGATCAGAGGAGGCCGCGGCCGCCAGCCCCGTCCTGGCGACGCGGCTCTTGCAGGCGGCGAGGAGGATGTCGGCAGTGGTGAGGAGGTCTTCGACGCTCGAGGCGCGGGGGTTGGTGACGAGGTCCTGGGAAGCAAAGTCCTTGCAGCCCTCGAGGTCACGCGCCATCAGGAGCTTCTTTACCACCCTCATCCACTGCTCCGCCTACCTCCACGCATCAGCGGCAGCCGGATCCATCGTGGGTGGGAGGAGGATTTGATGGGGATTTGGGGGAGAGGAGTGCGGTGGGAGTGGAGTGGGACCAACCGAATAAAAAAGGTGAAGCTACCACTTCAAGCCATCATTCACCGTGGGAGGAAATTTTTTTATGTGATGGTTTGAGCTAATGTGGTGGTATTCTCTCTCACGAAACAACCACCTTGTGTAGCCTCCACTAGGATGCCCTAATAGCCCTCCTCCCGGTCGCCGTGGCCTCACAGGGTATACCTCATCGACTACGCATACTTTAGTCCCAACATCAATTTTCGCATCCCTGTTGCCACCATCCTCAAGCAAGCCTACTGCAAGTTCAAATTCCATTAGGTTGGCTTTGGTGATAATGACAAATTTAATTATGAGACTAACTTGTTTATTGATTATGATATTGTTTAGTCTTATTTAGATGAAAATGTGAAATTATGGAGGTATGCATTCGACTTTACATTGTTATATCTTATTGCATTACTCGGATCCAAAATATAGATTGAACTCCACTAAAAGTCCAAAATGATTATGTGCATATGTTTGCCAATATACATTCTTGTATGCACACATTTAGGGGGAATTCACTATATGTTTTGAGGTTTCATTAGTATTGATCCATATTCCTCTTTCCATATATTAAGGATCTTTATTTTTAAACATATCCCTCGAGTATATAGCTTATGTAGTTCATATACACTCATAATCAGGTTGTCATTTAGTTCCTCTATTATATGTTAGTAGTTGGATGATTAATGACAACCAGATGTATAAGCTTTGCTAGGAATTAATTTCAAAGATAAACACACACTCAAAATGAGTTAATTGCTTGAGAAGCTTATCTTAGAGTATACAAGTGTTGTGTGCATGTTGTATACTCGTAAATCAATTTCTATCTTATTATTTGTTGAGATTGTCATGAATTACCAATAAGGAAAGATTGTGGAATCTAGTACCTCCATTATGAGTTAATGGTGAAATTTTGATAATTGATGACAATTGATTTTTGGACTAACAGTTTCATGAGTTTGATGAAAATGTTAAGTTCCACAAGTGAAGATGACTTGGGATGACTTTATATGTTGAAGATCATCAAGTCAAAATGCGAGATAAAGGATGACTTCATGTGTTGAAGATCGTCAAATAAAGATGTGGATGGAAAATAGCTTCATGAGTTGAAGGCCATCAAGTGAAGGATGCATCATGAGTTGATACATGTCCAAGAGAAGATAATTATGTGTTGATCATTATGTCAAGAGAAGATCCATCATATGTTGATGGAGTTTAAGCGACAATGACTTGAATTTGAAATGAAGATGTGCGTCATCAAGCTTCAAGAGGATACTCAAGGTAAAGGTATAACTAGCTAAAACTAAGAATATGTTCCTAGTCTTTTACCTGCCTTGGTGTTTGGTTAAAAGACTAGATTGCTAGTATAGGTTGCCGTACTATTAAGATGGGTCATGTCTAGTAGCTTAAGTCTCATCATGTGTTGATAGCTCAACCTTACCTGCTGTAGGTCTCTTTGGTATGATGCTTATATTTGTGAATGTGTTTTGCAAATAGTGGAAGCTCATATGCTTGAATCCTTGTAACATAGGACTATATATTGCAAATGTATTTTGCAAGTATTTGAATTCCATGTTTCCTATTCTTTGTGATATGAGGCTTATGTTTGTAAATGTGTTTTGCAAATGGTCGAAACTCATACATAATCCTTGTAGCATGTGACTTAGGTTTAAGAATATGTTTTACAAATATGTTATGTCCATGAAACTGTACCTTGTGTCATGATTTCAAAAGTATGCAAATATGTTTTGCAACTTGTTAGAAATCATGGTTAATCCTTATGTGCATGATACTATAATTTGCAAATATGTTTTGCAAGTTTTGTTGAAGTGTATGTACTTGTTAGGATAATCAGAACTACCGACGTGTATTGCGCGGTACTACCGAAGATTGGAAGTACCGGAATGTTTTGCGTGGTACTACCGAATGTTGGTACTACCGGCTCTGTGTGAGAGGTACTACCGGATTTTGGAAGTTCCGAAAAATCTAGCGGTACATTTTTTCTAGGGAGCACCCCTGAAGACACTTTGTCTCTTGGAAATCGGAAGTACCGAGATTTGAACTGCAGTAATTCCGATGATTGGTAGTACCAGACTTTGTGTGGCATTACTTTTGATTTTGCTGATAATAACTAGTTTTCTGACCGTTGCGAGGAGAGCGGTAGTTCCATGTTTATAATTGTAGTACTACCGCATTTCCTGGAAAAAGTCCCTAATGGCTAGTTTCGCTGTGTGAGGTATAAATACCCCCTTGTGGCCGGTTGAGGCAAGCAAGACTTGTGGCACTCTACTTTATTCCCTTTAGTTAGTGTGAGGTCCTCTTCTCAATTATGCATGTGTTGCACATTGTGAGCAAGAAGGAAAGCTTTAGATTGCATGTATTTGCATCTAGAGGTGGATTAAGTATCCACCCGAGTTTGTGCATTAGTTGCAAATGGTGAGAGTCAAGCGAGGGGCTCAATGTACGCTTGCATCCGACACTTCCAAAAGGCAAAATCAAAACCATCCAGCATAGGGGACGATTCACATACCTCTCTGATGTCATCGCAACCTTGCTCTGATACCACTTGTAGGATCGTTTGGCACAATTAGAGGGAGGTGAATGATTGTATTGGAACTTGAAACTAAAACTAAAAGTAGAAGAAAAACAATATGTAGATTATGACCGCAAGACGTTGGTTCGCTCGCCCGTACTCGATGAACGCTTCGATCGTCCGATCGCACCCTTCAATCGCTCGCTACGACCGCCGACACATGTAGTCGTGATCTCCCTCCGCTCAAAGACTTTAGCCGCTCGAACGAGCACACGCTGGAGATAGAAAACAAATGATGCTTAGAAAATACGTCACCGATGCCAAAAAAAACTTTTCTTGAAATATATCTGATCTATTATTTATGTATCATAGATATGGTTATAAAGTGTCATCATGGCACCCCTAAAGGCTCTCTTGATAAAAGCCCTCTAAAAACCCACACAAGTTTTCTCCCCGAAAGCCTTACAAAATACCACACATTAGACTTTAGTCTCTCCCTACTTTTATAGGCTAACAACCAAGCCGTGTTTGTCTCAAATACAAAAACACAACTCTACCTCTTCCTCAAATCAAGAGACTCAAAACCCTTCCTGACATGGGTTTTACAATATCTCTAAACCTCTCCGTTATAGACTCCTTCCATAACGTCTCCAATCTCATCACGTGACAGCCTCCAGGAGCACCTCTTGTATCTCCATCACGCATCACCAACTCCCGTGTTGAATCCTCCGGGACCGTACCTCCTGTGACTTCTCCACACATCATCATGTGCTCTAGCCTGAGCCCAATCACCTTGTGTGACATCTCGACCGCCTGGACCTCAGATACTCCTTGTCACTGACCGTAACCGTCTCCACGCCTGTACATATCATCCACCTTCGATCTCCACATGCTCCAGCATGAGTTCGACCACCTCGCTTGACATCTCAACCTCAGATTAACCCCTCCTAGTTCCGGTCCTCCTCATCACCAACCATGATCGTCTTCACGCTCACCTGCACATGCAAAGACTAAAGAAACTTTCTTCCGGTACAAGTTCTCCATAAGTTGACCATCATCAACACATACACTCACACCACCCTTGTCCATCAATAGACAAGAACAAAACAATTCACGACCATCAACTAGGTCATCTACGACCACAAACTCAATCGCTTACCACAAAGCAGCTCCAGACAACTTCTTACGACTGCTAGCTCAACGAATACTCGAAAAACAATAAGTACTCAGAAAATACTATCGCTCTGCTGCAAACACTAAGGGATACCACGCATCGCTATTGACCAAAACCACCGAGTATCGACTACCGAGTACCGATCACATACTACAAGTCTCCGATAACTGATCGTAACACCTCTCCTAACCATGATCGTGAAAACCACAACTATTGAGTATTGAGTCCTTCCGACTACCAAGTACTCCCATCTTCCAAGTACCAAAATATGCGAGTATTGTTCCTCCGAACACTGTTCACCGATCACCGAGTACCTACCTGGTATTGTCACAACGACCACCAATCACTGACCACCACGCACCGACCAGCTAACCACTGGCCCAACACAAGTACTCGAGGTACTTAAAGATCACAAGAAGTGAAGCACTCAAACTGACAATGAAGTCTGCAAGTACCGACCACGAAGCCTACGACAACCGATCGCAAAGCTTTTAACTACCGAAGACAACGACAACAGTCTTCAAAGTCTACGACTATAAAAACAAGAATACGAAGTCTGCGACTATAACAGCTATCCGTAAAGTCTACAACCATCGACTGCAAAGCCTTCGACTATTGACTAGTAAAATTTACGGCCATGAAAAAGTATTGTAGTTACGACCATGAAAAAGTACTATAGCTACAATTATCTTTAGTGGTCATTCTATCATGGTCGAAGTCGAGCGTGGTCGAAGCCTGTCATGGTTGGAATGTTGTAGTCGAGTTGCCGTGGTTGAAGCCAGATGTAGTCAAAATGCCGTGGTCATTCAAACACGGTTGAAGTCGGTCGTAGTCAAAGTTGGACGTAGTCGTAAAGCTGAGCTTCGCTACAATACTTTTCTAAGTACCAGCTGAATCACTGTTCACATCCGAGTACTATTTTTTCGACCGTACAATTTTGTCTAGTTCAATGTAGCTTCGCCCGTACAAAAAACATGTGGCTTTGACCGGTCTATCATCTGAATCTTTGATCGTGCCGCTCGAAGGCCGTCCAATCATCCGGTGGTACTCAAATGCCGTTCGATCCTCCTAGGACACTCGAACACCATCCGGTCTTCTGGTGGTACTCGAACACTGTCCGATCCTCCATTGCTTACTCAAAAACCGACCGATGCTACTCGGACCAGATCGGACTGGTCTGAAACTACTCGAAATAGACAAAACCGCCCAGAGCAAATGAAAACCATTCGTACATGATCGAAACCACTCATATCAGACCAAAATCACTTAAAGCAGGCCAAAACCACTCGGAGCAACAGGAACCACTGGGAGCCAACAAAAACCACTCGGAGCAACTCAAAACTTAACAAGATCACTCAGATTTAAAATCTTTAACTGCGATCGATCGAAACTTTAACAAACATAAATTCCAAAATAATCCAAATATTAATTATTTATTATCACTTTTAATCACAACTATATTCGTATAGTCTAACAAGCCCCTTGTCTACCAATCGTTGAACAACTTTTGTTCACCCTATACTTCATCGCACGGAAGGTGTTCAACGGAAGATCAAGATATACACCCCTAGGGGCGGAGCCAGGAATTGGATATAGGGGGCAACATGGACAACAAGTAGAGTAGAACCAATGAACCATGCCGGATTTAACGATCCAATAGTCACATATCCAAGTAATATGTTTCACAAATTACAATGCAAAGAAAATTACATCTCTATTAACATAAACTTAGCTCTACGATTACCAGCAAGATCATAGGCCTTAATAATATCATCATGACTAATCTTTGCGGCCAATTCCTTTTCAATATAAATTACCAAACAATCTCGTAGAAATCCATCTCCCATTGTACTTCGAAGTCGCGTCTTCGCAAGTTTCATAGTTGAAAAACATCTCTCGGTGGTTGCAGTTGAAACCGGAAGAGTTAAGACTAATCTTAACAACATGTCCACCACAGGATAAGATGAATCTTTACCAGTCTTAACTAGTCCACTTGTTAGATCAGCAAGTGATGGTAATGCACTTAGGTCTGGATGGTTGCATACATCAAGTTGAAAAACACTATGAATTGTCTTTCTCTTTTTCATATCATCTAAAATTGTAAAGGGAAACTATGAACCAGCTCTGAGACCCGCTCCCAGACCCTCTCTGCAGATGGCGCGCTCCCATCCAAGCACATTGAAAATCACATTCATAGTAGAAACACACTCAAATCCTGAGAATTCCAATTTCGCACGAATTGTACTCCTGTACTAATTGATTCAGATAGTAGCAAGTAGTGACCGAATCCCGCAGTATTGGGAACGGAAGGGGATCGAAGTGAGGACTCACACGCGCATTTCTGGCCTTCTCGGTGTGCCGGAAGAGAGTTAGGCCGACCTTCACGGAGACGAACAGACAGAGCGTGCGGCAAGAAGACGAACATACAGAGCGTGCAGCAAGCTGGCAAATAGCCAAAGGCTCAAATATGAAGCGTCAGCCCTCAACTACTAAGCCTAATTGGGTTGCATATGACTGGGCTTTAAACATACTTTACATTTGGGCTAAATTGGGAGGGGCCAAACTACTAATTAAACACATGTAATTAACTACATAATAGAGGATTAGTAGAAGGTTAGGGTGCCAGGCCCCCAGCCCCCTCTCTCCGTCACTGTACATCCCTGACATCCGCACGGCATTCGAGCACCTCTGCGTCCATGCTGGAGGTCGCGCGGTCATTAACAATGCTCAGCGTAGTCCTAACCTGTCCGACAAGCACGTCGAGCGAATTTTTTGTATGGATAATCCATTTTTTATTTGAAAATACATAAATATACCCGCGGGAAATTTTTTTTACAAAAATAGGCTCCAGTCGCCCCCCCATTGGGCGACTGCTGCCTTTCGCCCAACCGCGAGGCGACATTTAGGGAATGTGTGACCCGTTGGGCGACTTATTCAGTCGCTGTACGGTTGAGCGACTGCAATTGCAGTCGCCCAACGGTAGGGCGACAGGAGAGCAATTATTCCCCCCTGTCGGCTGCCCACTCCCACCAACCACTTTCTTCCTCATTCTGCCCACAGAGAAGAAACGAGAGAAGAAGAAGAGGAGAGGAGGAAGGGGAAGAAAAGAAGAGGAGAAGAGAGGGAGGAGGAGAAGAAAAGGAGAAGAGGGGGAGAAGAGAAGGAGAGGAGGACAGGGTTGGAGGAGGAGGTGAGGGAGGAAGGAGGAGTAGAAGCTATTCCATCCATTTGGATCCAAGTATTTTTTTGATTATGTTGTATTTGCACTATTATTTAGATGAAATATTGGTGTTAGTAAAAATTGTAGATGTAGTATACATTTTGTAGTATGGAACATTTTGTATTATAGAAATTTTAGCACCCTTTTTAGTACAGAAAGTTTAGTTTAGTGTTGTACGATGTTATTTGACATGTCGTAAATTTCAATCATATATGTAGGCCTACATCATTAATGGCCACTACTACATTGAGAGTGTATTATGGTGCTGGAATTATTCGTGAAGGTCCGAATAGTGTGGATTTGAGCGATTTTCCGCAAGTCACTCTCATACTTCCGGATGACGAGAATGCTCGAATGACAGATGTGCAGCATTGGCTGACCCAGAGTTTTTCATTGGACCCCGAGGTGTGCAGCGTCGTTGTGCAAGGGCTTTGGAGCCGGTCTCCCACTGATATCAGATGGGAGTTGAAGACATTGGTGCGCTCTGCTTCGTGGAAGGGCTTTGTGCAAGGGTGTCGGCGCCGTGGATACGAATGTGTCCTGCTTGTGCAACCGTGCTCACTACAAGCAGTTGCGCAAGCTCGTGCGTTCGCCTATGCTTCGGGAGGTGCTAGCAGCTCGGGCGGGCCGCACGTTGGTGGAGCCGATGAAGTTGCTCGTGATGAAGGCAATGCGGTACATGGAGGAGACTTACGGCCATCAAGCTATAGAGAGGGAACTGGGCAAGCCGATGCGGTACATGGAGGAGAGTTACAGCTGTCAAGCTATAGAGAGGGAACTGGACAAGCTGATGAAGGAGAGCATAATGAGTATATCGTGCAGCAGATGGAATCTGATGACCAGAGGGCATGGGATGAAGAGCAAGCTGTAGAGGACGAGGAAGAGGACAATTCCGATGATGAAGAAGTTCCTATCCCCCAGGAATGGAACGGTTTAATGCGGAGGGTGTTTCCACACATAATGAGCATGAATCACCATGGGAATATCATGAGACAGAGCTTCGGGTGCAAGCTATGTTTGCTGACAAGGAAGCGCTGCAGGATGCCGTCCATAAGTCCACCGGGATTTACAGTGTTGCAGAGAGCATTCTTTGCATTTGGTGCTAGCATTGAAGCATTCAAGCACATGCTTCTAGTGATCTCAATAGATGGGACCTTCTTGACAGGCAAATACAAAGGGCAGCTCCTGACAGCCATAGGCGTTGACGGTAACAATCAAATATTGCCGCTGGCTATTGCATTTGTGGAGAGTGAGAATTATGAGAGCTGGCTGTGGTTTCTCAGACATGTGAAGGCTGGACTTGTAGGCACCCGTCCTGGTGTGTGCGTAATTCATGATCGCCACGCCGGTATTATAAAGGCGATACGAAAACTTCAAGAAGACCCTGAGGAGACCTTTCCTTGGCCGGACATGAGGAACCGATGGTGCAGTCGTCACTTGGGGGCAAACTTTTTCAAGCAATTCCCGAAACAATCTTTGATGAAGCTATTCAAGAGGCTGGCTAGGCAGAACCAGCAGAGAAAATTTGATGCTTTATGGGGGTTGTTGGATGAGCACACCAGGAAGAACGTCGACGAGAGGAGCAAGGGGCCGGTCACTCCTGGGGCGGCACAACCGCAATGCTTGCCAGCAATCGATGAGCCTAACCCAAGTGGCCCAAGAAGGAGAAGCGCACGAAACATCAAGTGCTTCTCGCAGTGGATCGAGGGGGAACCATTGGAGAAGTGGTCGCTGTTGCACGACACGGATGGCACAAGGTACGGAATAAGGATAACTAACCTTGCCGAGGTGTACAATTGGGTTCTCAGGGGTCTCCGTTCTCAGCCCCTTGTCGCCATCGTGGAAGGTGTTCTTCACAGCACAATCCGCTACTTCAGGGAGAGGCACGCGAGTGCCGCACTTCATGCGGCCAATCCCGGAGCCCTGTATTCGTAAAAAATTACTGCGTACATGGAGACGAAGGCACAGAAGGGTCAATTGCACACAGTGCATGCCATGGGCAACAGGGAGCATCGTTTCGAGGTGATACTCCGTGACAGAGCCGGATTTGGGACATCTCGTTCACTTATTACTCACGAGGTATGCCTTGGAGATCATGCAAATGAACCTAGCTGCACATGCAACAAGTTTAAGTTGTTACACATGCCATACTCTCATGTCCTCGCTGCATGCGGGGCCGTGGGCATGGATCCTTCCAACTTCATGTCTGAGTACTTTTTCAAGGAGAGAATACTGCAAGCTTGGTGTGGGGAGCTCCGGGGGTTCAGGGTGGTAGGAAACTTCGCCATTTTGGACATTTCAGCGAGGATCTGGGTTCCAGATATTAACATGCTGAAGGGTGGGAAGGGTCGGCGACAGAGCCGAGTATTAGAAATGACATGGACGAATCACAAGCTGGAACATCTAGTGCACGTTGTGGGCGATGCGGTCAGGAGGGGCACACAGCTAGACGATGCAATGCATGTCCTGATCAGTAGTTGGTGTTGCAATGCATGCTAAATTTCATGTACCATTTGTAAACCTTGTATGTTACATCCCTTTTCTGTAATGTAGTTGGTGTTGTGCTGGTAACTCTGCTGAAATTTTCTGACGTCCATGATAAAAGTAGTTCATATGCCGACATGTTTGCACTGTTGTAGCACTTATTTCGTGGAACATACTGTTTCCTGCAAACGACTGAAAAGGCTACGTTATTACGAGACTACAGGCTCTGAAAAGCCTTCATAGGGACATTTATTGCTACACTGGAATCCTGAAAAAGCGAAAAGATTCTCATGTCGTCCTCTCCATGGATTATGCCCACTGCACCAGATAACCCGCCTACATAAAGGCCTCCTATGTCTTCCATACCACATCTCCTCCTCAAGCCATCACAATACTACTACACAACAATGTCTTCCTGGAGGTCCGATCCATTGGAGTGCCGGAGTGGCATGAGCGGCCGAAATGCCATTGCGACTTTAGGACGATGTTGGGCGTCTGCACGGATCCAGTACAACGAGTCAACTACGGCCGTAGGTTCTTCAAGTGTCCAGACCTGGATGATGACTTCGTGGTAACGACGACAACTAAATCCTTTGTTTCTCGTTATCATTTTTCAACTTGATCCATGACATCTACCACGCTACACATAGCCTTGCAAGTTCATCGAATGGGCGGATCGGGTGCCGCCGACATGGCCACGGAACCGGCCAATAGAGGTAGAAAATAAAAGACAATACTTTGTTAAGATGACTCAGGCTCGCGAGGTGGAACGACAGATGCGGCTTGAGCAAGAGCGCCGCGTGAGGGTGGACCAAATCCGTCTGAAGGGCAAGGAGGATGAGCTGCAAAGGAGGCGGTAGAAGTTAAGTCTGCGTGAAGCAGCCATCAAGCGTCAGGAGGAAGAGCTTCAAGCTCGTGAGGCAGCTCTCAAGACCAAGAGTGACAGGAAGAAGGATGCAGCGAAGCCATCTTCAGGGCGCGACAAAAAGGGGAAACAACTACGCTACACCCAGTAGACAAAATGTTATATGTTATAATAGTTGGGTGGGTTAGTCGCATACCATGCTATATGTTATGCATGTAATAAAGATGTACCCGCGATGTTACTCCCAACTGTATTATGAAGTTTAGTTCTATTCACATAAGGTTATTATCTCGTGCGTTCGCATTCAATGATTCAGATAGCAAGTCATTTAACAATATTAACATACCAGTTCTCTTCGTACACTAATTCTTAGTAACATGAAAATACCACTTACCAATGTATATATCAAACGTTCTACAGTCAATTGTTCTTAAAAAAAATTTCTCAAAATTTTTAATGCACCTACAATATACAATAAACATAAACTTTTATTACAACTATACCACATTTTTTTCTAGTTTAAAACTACAAAATTGACAAAACTCTAAAAAATCACGGGGACTGAGTAAAGTCGCCTGGGGCATTGGGCGACTGCACTTTTAGTCGCCCATCCATTGGGCGACTGTATGGCAGTCGCCCAATTGGAAAGCGACTACATGAAGTCGCTCGGACGTGCAGCGACAGATATTTTGTCGCCTCGCGGTTGGGCGAAAAGCAGCAGTCGCCCAATGGAGAGGCGACTGGAGCCTATTTTTGTAAAAAAGTTTCCCGCAAATATATTTATGTATTTTCAAATAAAAAGCGAATTATCCATACAAAAAATTCCACGTCGAGCCATCACGGGGATGATGACGCTACACCGTACGTTTTGAGAACACGTCGAGCAGCTCAGTGTGGTACGAGTTGGCGTAATGGCGTATATACAAGCCAAGGGCCGGATGCGCAAGGGCGACAGGGTGTGGATGATTGGGTCCGGGTCCGGGTTGAACTGTTGAAGTGCAACAGCGCTGCTTGGGCCCACACCGCTGCAGACGGGTTATGGGCCGAGTGCATCCATCGTTACCCGGTGGATATGTATGCCATTAACAAGGGACAGGCACGTATGCATAAGAACATCTTTCAAATGAAACCTTGTGCAAGCTATGGGTGTCTATTTCAGTTGATCTTTACTACTTTCTGTAATGTTACCAATATCTTGAAATGTTGTAGTGAATGTACCATATTAGGTGTAAGGGAACTGTAACAAATTATTATTTTTGTTCTTTTTTGATGGTGCTCGGTTAGACTGATTTTTTTATGATTTATGATTGAATTTTCACTATAGATAACTGAAATTACATTATAGCTGATGGTGGCTTATTTGATATAATTAAATTATAAAAAATAAAAAATAAAAAACAGATTAACTCAGCACGTATAATGCAAACGAATACAGGAAAAAACAGACAAAAAAGCTCAAAAAATCTAAAAAGTTAAAAAAATAAAATTTAAAAATAATAAAAAATAAGTTAGAATTCAGAAAGCCTTTCAAACGAACGGGACCAAATTTATCGGTCGTTTCAGACATTGATTTTGTTATTTGTGGGGGAGAGAGACTGGTAGGCAGAGGAAAGGGGGAAAGAAGGAGCAAACGAGGCGAACGACTCGCCTCCCCCGCGAGAAGACAGGGAGCGGGCCCCACCGAGCTATAGAAAGAAACTCCGGCGCGAGCGCGTGAATTAGGAAGCTCCACCCTTTTCACAATCTGGCAGGACGTCGGCGACCGCACAATGCTTAATTAGTTATTAATTATTGTTAATTATGCTTATTTTAGTGCTAACCATGCAATATTGGTGCTAATTGTGATTATTCGGCCACTTGCCAATCTGTGGGGCTTGGCAGGTCGTCGTGGAGCCACAGCTGCTTGGTAGGGTTCGGTAGTATCTGTTGAGCTGTTGTAGCGTAGTAGTAGACGATATATGTTATCTATTGCGACTATCGAGCTTAGAGAAAAAACAACTAGATTTGCAATAGAAGATATCTAAAGATTTGCTACCACACGTGTCGTTTGCTATGACGGTCGAGCTCAGAAAAAAAAACTAGATTTACAATACTAGGCGTCTACAGATCAAAATAAAAAAAAGCGGCTAGTGCAATTTGTGTGATCAGCTTCCTTTTCGCCAGGATCGCTGCCGCATCAATCTAGCTACGTTTCGCTGGCACGCAAGCTCGATTGTTACATAATAATTAACAGTAATAATTGACGCCTAACCCTTTTTTCTGCCTTGCTTAACCAATACTTTTCCACAACCGATTGTCCCCACGAAGAGCCTACTTCTTCAATATAAAACTAGCAAAATGCGCTAGTGAGTACTGAGTACATAGTATATTCTGCGGCAGGAACGACGGGCCTGATAGAATAATGGTTTCTGCCGCGGTAACAATCCGCCAGAGCATCCCAGATCCATCTCTCCTCTGCGAGCCAATTAGCCGAACATTCGTGCCCTAAACAAGGACTAATCCCATGAGCTCGCCGTATTAATCATCGGTGCTCGTGCTCCGACTATTCTAACCACGGCAACCGTATCATTCGTCGTCGCCGGGTTAATCCTCCGTAGTGTCCCCGTCCCGCCGATCAAACACAACCGTGGCGCGGCCCCACACATCGTCGTCTCGGAGGGTGCCTGGGACCCACGCGCCTGGGCTTCGATCAGGCCCACCTGTCAGAGGACAGGCGTAGCTCGTGTCGCGTCACCGGCGCACCGCCCAGGTGAAGTTACCGTTCGCCGCGTTGCTTTGCTGCTCCCCAAATCCGCCCGGCTCCACTGCGCCAAAAGGCGCCGCTCCTGCTGCAGCAGCGACACGCGCACGCAGACATCGAGCACATTTAGCGGCGCGAGGTACTGTAGTGCGAGCCCTGCTTGGTCGCTTGAGGCGGGGGCGCGAAACCCTAGCGGAGCCCACCGGTCTCGGCGGCGGCGGCGGCGGCGGCGGTAGGATGGCTCTGGCTCCGGCGGTAGCGGCGCCATGGTGAGGGGCTTAGCGCCGGCGTCGGCGGCGCTCGGGGGCCGCGCGGCGGCGAGGTGGTGCACGTACCGGCGCGTCACCGTCGCCATCTGCGTCGGCAACCTCGTCGCCGCGCTGCTCGTGCTCCGCTCGCTCTACACCACCGCCGGCTCCTTCGCCTCCACGCCCAGACGTGCGCTTAGCTCCACCACGGCTCGTTGTTGGTTTTGTACGATTGTTTTGATCTAATCCGGCGTTTGACTCGGCGTGCGTGCGTGCTTCAGGCGTGGATGTGAAGTATTCGGAGGAGCAGATTAGGCGGGTCGAGGAGTCGATCCGGATTCGCCGCGCCGCCGAGCCCGTCGAGCTCGTGGAAGCAGTATAACTATTACACATATTCTTATGTTTGCAACTCATGTTTTTTAGCTGCTTTGTAAGATTGGTGATCTGAAGTTTCTGGTTTGGGATTTGCCGTTGCGTGTGATAAGGTGAAGAAGCTGCGGAAAGTATTTGCGAGGGAGGAGAAGAGGCGGAAGGAGTTGCCGCTCGAGTTGAAGCAGAAGGTTTCCTATGAGATTTTTCAGAGGCTGCGTGATGTGGGGGAGAACAGCAACACCACTGAACAACGAGGTAGTATGGCCTTATTTTGTTGACATTACTGATACTGACTAAGTTGGAGTTGTTGTCCGGTGCATTTGGAATGCTGTACCTTCATTTTCAGTACTAAAGATTGGAATTTTGTGCTCCTCTATGATTTGGTGTCATATGTTTATGTTGTTTTGGTCGACTGTATGTACGCCTGTCTGCCCTAGTGTGCTATTTGACTAATCGGGTGCTTTGTTGGCTGCCATCTATGGCCCATCTCTTGGTTCTATAAGACACATTAAAATGAGTTTTGAATTGTTCATTTTGCATATTTGAAAAGCAACAGAGTATTTGCTTGTTCCTAGAGTTTTGTTCAATTCCTTTCTGTTATTTCACATGGAAGTATCAAATTCTAACAATAATGGGCTCTATCTTTTCTATGGTACCTTTTAAAACGTGAGGCCAAAAGCTACCTTATGGACTTTGTTTACATCTCCTATGCGCTTTTTCATGGATTTCCTGTTCAAGTGCGCTTTTTGTGTGGATGTTTTCCGATCCTCACTTTGTAGATTATTATTTTTTGCTTGTGTGCAACTGTGCATGTGAACATAGAATTGGACTAGCTATAATGCAGCTTCCTTTTCATAGAGCGACTTAAGATATGGGATGTGATTTAATCTTTTTTTGAGAAAAATATTGACATGAGGGACTATGAAGTGCTGACAGTTTAGGAAAGTAAGGTGGCATTTGACTTTAATTCATGGTGTCAGATGCTTGAGAACATCTTGTACGTTCTTGCAGTTTATAGGTTACACAATAATTGAATTTAAAAAATGTTTATTCGTTGCATGTTTAAGTTGTAAAAGTGTGTCTTTCATAGTTATGAATTGCAAGATTGAATATATGTAGTGGTATGCTATTGAGCAGCAGGGTGCAAGAGATGATTTATCATGTCAATTTCACCAAAACTGAACTATTTGCTTTCTTTTTTTGTAATGTATGCCAGAAGCTATAGATTCCTGGCGTGTTGAGAAGCTGAAAGATATCAGAAGTGCATCTGCTCAGAATTTATCAAATTTAGGCCTCTCTGGTGAAGAAACAAGTATGTGAGCTTATTTGAAATTATTCTTTCTGACTAATGATTCATTATATTTATACTCATTTTTAGGTTTTCATTCATTTGCAATAATGCTCTATGATTCAATATTTAGGGATGTTAAAAAGAGCCTTGGAGTTCAATTGGCGTATGCTACTGGAGGACATTGGTCTTTGGGTACCTGTCAATGTATGGCATACTGAACACAATGACAAGCCTGAAAATGAACCAGAAGGTTATTTCCTTTACATTGTTCATGTGTCTAGCATCCTACTGATTATTTATTTTGGGACATGGCTGGTGACATTGGATTTCTTCTGGAATGGTTTTTAAAATGCTCTAAGAAACATTTGAGTCATTGCTTTTGATATGTACTATTGTTGCAGAGGAAGAAATAATACCAGGGCCACATTTGCCTCCTGAATGCAATGCTGAACTACATACTGATTATGGTGGTGCTGCTGTTAGATGGGGCTTAACACACCATAAAGAAAGTGCCGCTGATTGCTGTCAAGCTTGTATAGATCAGGCCAAGACGGCCAAACCAGGAGCATTAAAGTGCAATATATGGGTGTACTGTCCATCAGAGTATGGATGCTACTCGCCAGACAAATATGAACATAAACATCAAGAGTGCTGGTTGAAACAGGTATAACTTGGCTGTCATCGCTATTTATAACTATAAGCACTAGGTCTTATGATAGTTCTTGTGCATCTTTGGTGATATTAGTTCAGAAAATGGTACCTGAATCATCCTGTTTCCTGGGATAGTACTTCAAATTGTTATGCCCTTTGCATACCATAAATGATTCAAAAGCACTTGGTATTTTTTTTCAGTACATGGAAATGGGAAGAGACATGAAGTTCTAGTTGGTGGGCATCTGTAGAAGTTCTCATGTCTGTCTTAAAAGCATAGTCCCTGCTTATAACTTGGTTGTCAATTTGTCATGGCTTTGAATGATAAAACTGTCTTATTCTATAAAATGGTCAATATGATCACCTAATTGTGAGTCATTGGAGCTAAAATTCTAGAAGATTTAATCCTCTGCAAAGTATTGCAACATGTGGAAACTTGTATGCTTCATACACAGACAGCATATTAGTTTACTGCCTATAATTTAGTAGTGCATTTGTTGGGTCTTTTGAGCTATCCTCAATAAGCTACAAAGGTTGTACCAACACTTCTAAACTTAATTCTTGATGTAGCTCAAAATTTATTACATGCCAGGGAAAACCATATTATGTAGCATAGAAGTTGGTGGGTTTCCTTTACATATCATTGAATACTGTGAGCTCTCTTTGATCATGTCTTTGCCAATGAGGGTCTCAAATTGTAAACCTTGCAATTTAATTATCTTAAATTGCTTCCCTCTTATGGCTTTGACATGCATAATTCTGGTTGCTGAGTTATGATGATGTGAGGAATTTCGGGTGAATTTTGAGCTCATTACATTATTGGGTAGCCTCAAGATTTTGTCGAGATATTTGCTCTAGAGTTATTCTGTAAACAATTACTTTCACATGAACCTGTAGTTTATGTTCGATCTGATTTAATCATCAAAACATTGGTTGGTGTTTTATTCATGTATGTGACAAAACAACAAATTCTGCCTGACACTGACAAAGTAACTTGGAATATATTGGTTTGTATGTTTGCAGGCCGATCACCCTAAAATGAACTTCAAAGACCGGTATTCTGAGTTGTACAGGGATTCTCATCCAACTTCTCCCGTTGTTGTGCCATGGATGTCGGGCGTCATCAGTGCGTGAGCTGCCTACGGCCTACCTACTGCCCAGGAGCTCCACTTCGAGTGTGCCGACGTCCCAGCTGAATCCCCTACATTTTCACAAACTCACAATACCGTTTTGTTTTCCTTCCTTTATAGTCTTCAGATTAGTCTAGAATGTAGTTCATCTGAGTTAGCCCGTGGGTTTTTGGAAGGACTGCTGGTGGCTAACTCATTTTCCAAAAAGGAAAAGGAAGAACACATGATTCAAGTTAAATCCGTGTGTTTCCCCGACCTGTGCTTTTTCTATAGTCGATAGCCCGGTTGCATTGATTGGCCATTTCGATCATTTTACCCCCTTAGCAGATATAAACCACCCGTTATCTGTTGCATAGTATTATATCTCTGAGGGATTGATAAGAATAGATGGCTGGGAGACAATTGATTAAGAAAGTCATCTTTATGTCATGAAAAAAGTAAAGTCGTCTTTGCAACATGTACGCCGTATTCTCTCCATGCAAAAGTTAAGGTGACCACATTTATCTGTAGTGATTTGTAGCGCATGATATTTATCTCAGCTCTGGATTCGACCTAACACATGAGAGCTAACCAATCCAACTTTTGCTCCTGTAGCCCTGATCAACTCGGCTTCAGCTTCTGCCTTATTTTTTACTATTTATAAGTTTCGTCTTTTTCTGAACTTTTGGCTTTTTGTTGAGCTTTTTTGCCGATTCTTTTTTCCCCGTATTTGTTTGTATTATACGTAATGGGCTAACATATTTTTTATATTTTTAAATATTTTTAAATTTAATTATGCTAAATAAGTCTCTGTCAGCTACAATGCTTTTTTCAGCCAGCTACAGTGTTTTCAACCATAAGCCATGAGCTTTTCAGCCGAACCGATCACCACCTTAGACCTGAAAGTTGGGCTAGGTTTTTTTGGGTTAGAGGCCTAACCAACATGATATGGACACGACACGTGGTGGACCGAGCTAGCATGACGCAAACGGTGAGCTAGGCTGGGCCTAGAAAACTAGCCTATCGGGCGGTTCGGCCCAGCCCGGCCTATCATGCTGTGCTCGGGCCAACTCAGCACGAGAAAGGCATGATGGGTCCTACTGAGGTTATGTTGTCCCGATCTTTTATTGAGAAGGATAATTTTGATTGGAAAATGATCAACTCTCACGATTCAGGCTACGAACGCAACATGTATGAACCAAACAATTGCTGAACTAATCACCAAGTCGTTATCAATCATGTCAAAGACCCGATTGACCTGATCACGAGGATCAATTCTTGCAAGCAATCGAAGAATAAGCAAGAACAAAGTAACAAGCAATCTGAATTGCAAATATATAAATTGAGTTCAAAAGGTGGGATTTTTAAGAGATTCTTTATGGTTGGTCTAGTCGACATAAGAGAAGAACAAGAGTTCACAATAGAGAGATTAAGCAAACGAAATCTAAAGAAACTAGAAGGGTGCAGTCTATTTAAGTAGGGAAGGGAAAGCCGTGCAAAACTATGAAATAAGGGGTGGTATTATTCATGGTACTCTTCACATAAATAGTTAGTTTGTGAATAGTACAGACTAAGATAGGAGGCGCCTTCTCCTTAGGCCCAAGCGTTACAAGGCATAATTTGGCTTAAACAGGTGACGCAGTACCTTCTTTTGATGATTGCGGTGCGCATAAAAGGAATTTAGAGGTGAGGTTAGATCCATTGGAAAGAGGACAAGAAAAACTTTCCAACAAATACTCGTGGACCTCAAACAGACTCCATATGTGAAAGTTATGCACATTTGAAGTTTGGTTTGTCAGGCTGAATCCGAATTGATCTGGAGGCCGAATTGAATTCCAAAATATGTCCAACTTGAACTCTTGCTTGAATTGATCCAAAAGTGATGTGGTGCTACGAAAATATATTTTTTCATCATTAGATAGCATCATATAGTTCATATAATATAAAAGCACTCCTAAAAACAAGCTCACCTGATAATTTAATTGAAGTGTACGATCTCTTGTAATTGAAATAGCAAGCATAACAAATATGGTTGTATCCATAAAGGTCATGTCCTCATCACCTTACGATGCATTAGTGCAATTGGAAGCAAGGCAATGCATCACAAATCAAGCCTATCAAGACAGATGGCATCCATATGCTTGATTCAACAATAGTTTGAAATAAACAAATTTCCATGTTTTTAGTTTAAACAGGATGGCTAATTATTTTATACGAAGTTGAGCATAGAAATGTCTTGTGATTATCATTACCTTGAGGCAAATGCTTTTCCGTGCTTTTTTTGTCTTATAATTTGATAGATGAAAGAGGTCATGCAAACTTTTGGTAATTTACTAAGAAAGTTAGTTTGCTAATTAATTTAGGTTTCTAAGCATATTTGCACAAGTGCCAGAGGGCTCGGATACAAATGTTACCATTGATGAGCACTCATTACAAATACTTAGAAGGAGAGCAAACGTGTGGGAACATTTTGAGCATGAGTTGGTTGTAATCAAAAGTGTCCCAAAGATTGTTTGTAAATATTGCAAGTTAAAGCTCACACATACCAACAAAACTGGTACAAACACTCTTAGAACCCACATTGCTAAGTCTTGCCCAAATATTGAGATTGATGACAGAAATAGGTTTGTTGAAACTGTGAAAAAGCAATCATTTGAAGCTTTATTGCCCTGATCAACTCGGCTTCGGCTTCTAGCTTCTGGCTTATTTTTCACTATTCATAAGTTTCGTCTTTTTCTGAACTCTTGGCTTTTTGTTGAGCTTTTTTGCCGGTTCTTTTTTCCCGTATTTGTTTGTATTATACGTAATGGACTAACATATTTTTTATATTTTTAATTTTTTTAAATTTAATTATGCTAAATAAGGCTCTGTCAGCTACAATGCTTTTTTCAGCCATCTACAGTGTTTTCAGCCATAAGCCATGAGCTTTTCAGCCGAACCGATCACCACCTATATATCTTTGATCCCCAAAGGACCCGTGAGCTGATCACCAAGTTTACCATTCGTGCTGAGATTCCATTTCAAAAGTTCAAGGATCCCTATTTTGAGGAATGGATGTAATCAATGCAGCCAACCTTTAGAGTCTTTGAACATCAAACTTTTCGTAATGATTGTATCAGTTTGTATGAGCGAATGAAGGAAAAGTTGTGTAATGAATTTTGGAACCTCAATTCTCGTATTTGCCTGACCTTAGACATGTGGACATCTGTTCAGAATTTAGGGTACATGTGTGTAACGACCCATTATGTTGATGCCAACTTAAATCTCAAGAAAACATAATAGCATTAAAGGATGTGAAGTATCCCACATAGGGCTTGCGATTGAGGAGGCTATCACCAAATGCCTAACAGATTGGGTCATAGAGAGTAAATTATTGGCTATAACATTAGACAATACGTGCAACAATAACTTGGCCTATAAGTTTTTGACATAAAGTGGCAAAGATGATATGTTGTTTGATGAGTAGCATTTTCATGTTAGATGTGAGCATATACTGAATATATTGGTTCAAGATGGCATTAAACCAATTCATGCGGCATTAGAATTGATTTTAATGTTTTCATGTGCAGGTCAAGATGGAGCATGATCTAAATGATGTAGCAAGAGGAGGTGACAATGCATTTTCTTCCTTGTCTTGTGTGAAGCTATTGATTCAGATATTGTATTCTTTGCTTTGAATTGCAAAAGGCTGTCTCTAATTAAAACAATGACTTCTAAAGTTTGCTCTGTCAAGAACATGTTATTCTGACCGACCTTTTATACTTCAGTTGAACTCTTGTGCCTTTAAAGGTCTGATTGGACTGGCAGGATATGGGAACAGTGTGCTTGGAAATTCTCACTAGAATAGCTTGGCATTCATTACCATGAGATTCTGTATCTGTACCATCTGATTACACATATACTGTAGGTGATATATATGCTGGAGACATAATTATGTGCCAATTGACTGATATAGGGGAGGTGTGATTTGATCTCATTTGATATGACATTATGGATGTAACTAAAATTGTGGTAATTTTCTGAATTTTCCCAGTAACCCCATGGATGTGTCTTAGCTACAATCTTTCCTGTATAATTGAACTATATATATACTGTTAACATTGCAGAGATTCTATGAAATGGGTGACTCTGTAATTTTGATGTTGGAGGATTGCCCAAAGTATATCTTAAATGTTGTAAATAACTGAGTGCCTAATTTTCACAGTGAAAATTGGGTCTTGTAGTTTCTCATGGACTGGCCGGCCGGCGCGTGGCCAGCGAATTTGCGTACGGCCGGCCGAGCCACTTTCCTCATATTTTTTGAAAATTACGTAAAGGTTCTTTTTCCTCGCGAATAGGTCCCTGCAAGTTTTTTCTTATAAAAAAAATTTTTAGATGGCGCCCCACGGGTTTCCAAAATTACGTATAGGTCCTTATTTACTTACGTATAGACCCTTACAAGTCCTCGCTTTTTTGCGAAAAACCCCTTTGATTTTTCCAAAATTACGCATTTGTCCCTGGTTTTTTTATGAAGCTCCCTGCGAATTATCGCCTCTTTTACTTTGGTCCACACGGTAGCTAGCGCGGCGTGCGCCGCGCTTATGCGGCTAGTTAAGAACAAGAAGCACGCTCTTTCTACTAAGAGAAGAGCCGCTGCCCCATCGGCGGCATCTCCTGGTGCTGTGGTATCTAGTGTGCGTCGCTCCCCACATTTTGTGGTAGCCGTCTCATCTCCTCTAGATACATTTCCAGTTCATGATTACTTAGAGGAAAACCAAAGTGCCATTGACACCAAAAAATCAATTTAGATTGTTATTCGCCTCCTGCAGATGTACTAGCAAGATAGGGAGACCGTTTGAGTTGTACATACATTTTGTGTAGTATGGCATTTTTGCACCAACTCCTGACATTTTTCAGTTTGCGGGACATGCAGGTAATTTTTTGTTGGACAGGGGATTGTTTCTTTGCTCTAAGTAAGGAGATGTCCAGATTACTGCAAGTTTATATTGGACAACTATCAATGTTTATTGTTTAAAGAAGCTTGAAAGCTGAATGTTGCTTTAGAAGATAACCAGACTACTGCAAGCTTGTACTGGAATTAATCAGTGTTCATTGTCAAAAAAGCTTGACAACTAAATGTTGCTTTACATTATTCAAATTACTTGTGCAGCCGTGTTATAAGCATTGCTCTAAAAATGTATAGTTATTTGATACTAGTAGTGTGCCCGTGCTAACGCTACGGTAAAATACAAAACAAGATAAAATTTGTAAAAAATAAAACGAACAATCGGATTCATTAAGATTCACGTCTCATATATTGTATAACCAAATATTTTTGTCACATAATGAATGTCACATAACGACTGATCCTTTGAGGAGGCGACAACATCATTGGACTCACCCACCGACGACTTTCTCCATCCCCACATTGTTTAAACTTGAGGCTACAAAGAAAACAAACATTTTTGTCACATAAAGAAATATGAAACACAGTAAGGAAATAGGTGTTTGTGGATTATTTACTTACTACATCACCATGCTAGGACGTCTTTATACACAATATTTTTGGTGCTCCCGGCCTTCGAGATTGTTCCGTGACGCCCGAGATGGAAAGAAAAACAAAACGGAAGAGTAATTTTTGCCTGCGAGATATTAGACGGGATTAATTGAAGAGTAATTTGTGCGAGATATTAGACGGGTACAAATAGAATGCTGCAAACATCACGCTCAAACTTGAGTTATCCTGGTACTATTTTTTTTTCCTGGTACTTGAGTTATCACGCTCAACATGGTTGCACAACGTGGTCGTTACCAACCATTGTCAACGTGATCGAAACCGAACATGCACAACGTGGTCGTAACGTGGTTGTTACCAACCACCACGTTGAAGGAAGTTTCAACATCATCGAAGAGGCGTTCGACCACGTTGAAGAAGAGGCTCAACATCATCGAAGGGGCGTTCGACCACGGAAAACCTGAAGAAGACGTGGTCGGGAGGTGATACGACAACGGCGGAGGAAGTTTGAGAGTGATCGACAGACATATGACCGCATCAAAGCAAGTTGATCGTGGTTATGGAGGTATTCGACCACGTTGAAGGAATTTTGAACGTGCTGGAAGAGATGTTCGACCACATTGAAGCAGCAGACAAGAGGGAGCAATACAAAGCCTAAGCAGGCTTTCCTCCTCTGGACAGTGTGCTCAGCTCATCGCATAGACATCAGGGTGCACCTCTGGACGGTTGTCTTGGAAGGCTGAGCAGCCTTCGGAGCTCTCTTCAGGTTTCGACTTACGATCTTCTCTATCTGCTCTATTCAACTGGAAAGTTTCTTCTCCACAGATTGTACTGGAGTACCCTGCTCTATCGAGAGGAATACCCTGCTCTGTTTGTACTGGAGTTGTTGGATCCACAGATTGTGAAGAATCTTCCGTCCATTGGATCTGCTGCCGAGCCGCAGCATCTCTTAGGCGACTTTTCCTCTCGACAGCCTGCAAGTTGTAGTTAGTGTATAGCTATAGCAGGTTGCGACGGAAACATAACTAAATGTATGAGATTACAATCTATTGGATTATTTGAAGGATGTATCTGCGTTGTTGCCCTACTACATTTAACAGCGGACAAAAACATTTTCTGCACTTTCACACCCCCCAAAAAACTATGAGGAATAAAAGGCATGAACAGCCAGTAGTTGGCAAATAACTACTTGCAGAGAAATGAACAAATAAACAACATTTCCTTTGTACCCTAATAAAAATAAGGGAATAGCATACCAGGGGAAGTACTGAAGTAAAATTTTGTTAGATAAACTGTTAATATATTGCGAAATAAAACTCTGTATGGATATTAATTATGTAATACTACATAAGTACACTCATTTTGGCTACAATAGTTTTTCATTAGGGTGCTTAGAATATTACGTCAACTTGCAATAATTTCATTATCAACATTTTTCTTACATTGCATACTCCGGCAAAAGAAATTTTATTTTCTATGTAAGCAACAGTGTACAGAACAAACTGGAGTATAATTCCAGAACATCAGCCATGAAGATGACCGAACAAGACTATAGACAAAAAAGAAGAAGCTAAGGTGAAAGCAGATGACATAATGCTAAACTGTCATGATTCATGAAAGAACAGACCCAAGTGTGTAGCCTTTTGGTTTCAATCTAAAGTGCGTACTGCTAAATGAGGAAAGCAAGTCAGATATTTGATGAGCGCTTCTCACATGATTAGTCAAACATTTAAACTCCATAATATTGGTGCTTAAAAAGATAATAAAGGAGCTTATTATTTCCATAAAATGACCTTATTATTTAACCAAGCTTTTCTGTGAAATGAATCGTAGTATTTCTTGCAATGGGTATCTAAAATGCCAGATAGCTAGATCGAAGCAGACAGAACAAACATGAAAGAAGCACCGGTCATAGGAAAGTTCTACATTGCTAATTCGTTCAAAATATAAGAAACTTTTATATGACTGCACGAAGCATAAAAGATAACATTTAAACGTAATTCCATGCTACTGTCTTTCTCATTCTAATCATCAAGACAATGGCTAAAAAAATTTAATGGATGCTATCGTAATAACACTAAAATGCCTATACCACCAGTAGGAGTGAAAGACACCTGTAACTCCTGCATTCCAAGTTTGACTAATCATATTCAAACTATGCCGATTAGATTCCAAGAAATTGACAAAAACCTACTTTGGTAAACATAACATTTTAAATGCAAGGCCAACCGCAATTTGAGAATCACACACACACAAATAAATCAACATTGTAATATTAGCAACAAATACGACTTAACTCTGATATTAGCACAACATGAACATAACATTTACAGCATTTAGAGAACATCCCACAAACAGTATACGGAAATGGTTCATCACCTTGACGACTCATGTGATGTTGCGGAGTGGGGTCCTTGGGTACCACTCCGGTAGGGGGCTCCTCTTCGGTGCTGCCCTCACAGCCCACACCGGTGGCACGTTCTCCTTGTTGCTCGACGGTGACAAGACCCGTCGAGCCAGCGGCTTGACGGCACCCTTCACCACCACAGCTCCTGGCGACGTCATTCTCCTGATAAAGAACCCACCACCAGAGAGGTCCGCGAACGTGGCCCTGCTGACATTCCTCACTTCAGGCATCTTGGAGTTCTGTGAGAAGTTTATGGTGCACATCGGTGACGCGAGAACCCAAAAAATGCATCACAAGAGGAATAAATGGTCCTAGAAATCACAAATTTCCCTTACAGGTGTTAGCACGGGCACACTACCGGTAGCGTTAGCTCAGTGTCCTCTAGCTTCCCACCAACCTTACCTTCCACCTTAATTAAGTCCAAGTTTACATCCTTCCTTTCCAAATCGGCAACTGCAAGGACTGCTTTGACAGCAATCTCAGCCAGCGTTCGCTTACAACGGTTAACACTGTAGAATAGGAGTAATGGGTCCAATCAGACAAGCCATAAAATAACGTACAGAGAATCTACCCATAAAGAAATACTTCTAAGGCTATGACATATATTTCCTGGTAGATCAAAACAATTTCCGCAAACAAGTTCCATGTTAGAACTTAGAAGTAGACCTACAGAGTTGATATTATTGCAAAAAGAAGAGAAAGGATATGTCTTTTGTCAACATATGGACCAGCAAAATAAGAGAGTAATGCCCTAGGTACATTGAGCTTGAGGTTGAATAATTATTATATACATGCATCAATGAATCACAACATGTGAGAGTCAATGGAATCTTGTACTCTTATTCTGCTAGGTTAGCTAAGCTAACAGGGGAGAAAAAACTGAAAATTTTCATGGCAAATCACACACTTCTTGACAAAAGAGTTAACCTAAAGCACAGAATTTTGCCAAATGCCAAGGATTATAATTTATAAACAACAAAATGGCACCAGAAGTTATTTACAACAGCACACAAGTGAAAATTGTCCATATGTTGTGTTCTTGAAAAGAAAAAAAGAAATATGTTCCTCTGATAGCCTCTTGACATATGTGGAACCCAGTTCTAAGTTCTAACAAACATAATATATACCCAATTCTTATAACTCAGTTGTAATACAGGATTCAAATAAAGAAGATAGATTAAACATAATATATTCTGACTTACATCTTTGAGGACAGAGTAGTCATACAGGGCTGCACCAAAGGCTCTATATTTGTAGCACTGAACTCAAACTTTTGGGTGATGCGTTCAAGGTGATCAAAAGCTATCCTTGACGCCATCTCATAACCTTCAGCAATCCTTATCGGGTGAATACCACGTTCCAGCAGTTTCTCAGCTTGCTCTAGGAGCGACCCGGCCATGACCACCACCCCGGTAGTACCGTCCCCAATTTCATAGTCTTGACTGCAGGACAGCTCCACCATCAGCTTCGCAATCTGGTTGTCAACATCCATTTGCTCCAGGATCGTCGCCCCATCATTGGCTGACAATTCGTAAGGTAAGATTATCAGTAAACAAAACAACAGAGAAATAAAAAAACACTCCTAGACAAATTTACATATATAACCACGGTAAATCAACTCTTAAAAGCACCAACCCGGATCTCCAGATCCACAGAAGATATACACACTAATCAATTTCACAAATCTTACACTATTCACCATTGCAATTGCAGCAGTAAAACACTCACTTCGCCCGAAATCGGTAGATAGCTGTAGAAATGGCAACCTAGCATTGCCACAGTAAACAAAACATTCCAAACCCGGGAGGGAGAAAATTGATACTTTGCCATCCTATTCGGTGGGCTTCGACAAAATACCACTCCCTAGAATGATCACTATAAAATGCCACTCTTAACATTGACACTTTGATTATTTGCCATTTTGAGAGTTTTTTAGGATTCTTAATTATTTTTTAACCATTTTCAGATTATTTGCTATAGGAAAAGACACATTTGCCCTTGAGCCATTTGCTTATTGCCTTCCATGTCGGCAAATAAGCAAATGGCCCAAGGGCAAATGTGTCATTTGAAGGATTAGCATCAGGAGTTGCAGGACTCGTTCGACATCTTCCTACAGGGAGTCCAGTCATTCTTTTCTGTGTCCATAGCCTTGTTGTCAAGGCTAAAGATATTTGCAATACCTCAAAGGTTTAGGACAAATCCTTACGGAGGTCATGGGAAGGTAGCACAGAACCTTGTAAGAAAATATTAGACTTGTTGCTGCAGCTCATCTTCCTCGTGGATATTCAGGTAAGATCACAAGGCGATTTTTTTTTTCTGAAATATTGATTGGTGGTTAGCTCCTTTGTTTCAGTCATGTACATGGAAGGCAATAAGCAAAAGGCCCAAGGGTAAATATGTCTTTTCCCATGGCAAATAATCTAAAAATGGTTAAAAAATAATTAAGAATCCTAAAAAATCCTCAAAATGGCAAATAATCAAAATGTCAATGTTAAGAGTGGCATTTTATAGTGGTCATTCTAGGGAGTGGCATTTTGTCGAAACCCACCAAATAGGATGGCAAAGTATCAATTTTTGTCAACATCCATTTGCTCCAGGATCGTCGCCCCATCATTGGCTGACAATTCGTAAGGTAAGATTATCAGTAAACAAAACAACAGAGAAATAAAAAAAACACTCCTAGACAAATTTACATATATAACCACGGTAAATCAACTCTTAAAAGCACCAACCCGGATCTCCAGATCCACAGAAGATATACACACTAATCAATTTCACAAATCTTACACTATTCACCATTGCAATTGCAGCAGTAAAACGCTCACTTCACCCGAAATCGCTAGATAGCTGCAGAAATGGCAACCTAGCATTGCTACAGTAAACACAACATTCCAAACCCGGAAGGAAACTAAATGAAATGAGGAACCACTACAGGAAATAATGAAATATTGACAAACTACATATAGAACGCCCCATCCTTCCCCTGGAAATCAAATCAAGGCACCAAAGCAAGCAGCATCCCACAAACAGCTAGATCTCATGACCCTATATGCACTATACCACCCACAAAAACCCTAATCCCCGCAGCACTACCGCCAACGATCCAATGGTGGGCGAACCCTTCTAGATATGATGAAACTAACCGAGGAAACACAACTAAATCAACCCTAGGATAAAGCTAGTATAATCTAAGGAAGGAGAAAAGGAATAGAGTGGGGCGGCGAGTGTCGGTTAGTCATTACTGATGGTAACGTCGCCGTCGGGGGACTGGAGCATCTTGTCCATGCCCTTGGGGCCGAGGGAGGTGCGGAGGATGCGGGCGACGGCCTTGCCGGCGGCGATGTTGGCCTTCTGCGCGTCGAGGCCCCGCAGCCGCGTCTTGTTCTCCTGCTCCCTGAGGATGATGAAGGGCCGCCCGAAATCATCGAAAGCGAGCGCCATGGCCACCGCCCAAGCTGCCCTAACCGGAAGCTCCCGGGATGCCAGATCGGATGGTGAAGCGGCGGCGCGGGTTGGGGTGGGAAGCGCCGGAGCGCAGGGGTTGCCTGATGGACGGATGACGGCGGCACAGAGAACCGGGAGAGACGGGGGAGAGGATTCGGTGGGAGGAGAAAAGCTAGCGCACGGGATTCGGTGGGGGAGGAGCGGCGGAGGACTCTGTGGGGAGGAGGCGACGACGGAGGTCTCGGCGGAGGATCTGTGGGGAGGAGGAGAGCGGCGGAGGATTTGTGGGGAGGAGGAGAGCGGTAGAGGATCTGTGGGGAGGAGGCGAGGACGGACGTCGTCTCGGCGGGGGATCTGTGGGGAGGAGGCGAGGACGGAGTGAAGTCTGCGGAGGAATCGAGGCGGAGCGGTTTGCGGGAGAAAGAGATGTGGAGAACGTACGCACGGGTTTCGGGGTGGAGACAGGTATCGCGGGGTGGAGGCAGCGTCGGGGGCGTGTGCGTGGGCGCGGGGTGGGGGTTTTAGGTTCGATGATGTGCATGATCCGGATGATTTTAGCCTTAGGATCTTCAATGAGTAAGAGAAGAAGGCTTGAGGAGAGATCCAGGCCATTCATTTGTATGAAGTTGGATTACTTTGGTACACTAATCTGGGTAGACTTAGATTAGGCATGACTGTGGGGGTGGTTGAGGTGGGTGGATTTAGTAAAGAAACTTTTGGTGTATTATAGAGGGGTAGAGATGAATTTGGGAGGTTTGATTTGATCTCATTTGATATGACATTATGGATGTAACTAAAATTGTGGTAATTTTCTGAATTTTTTTTATTTTCCAAATTTTTCTTGATTTTCCTTATTTTTCCTGATTTTTTAAAGTGTGTCATTCAGTTAAATGGGTTGGGAAATGCCTTGGAAACGGTTGAATCCATATTGAGGAAATCGCGTTGGGGTTGGTTTGGGTTGAAGTTGCATGTGGGTTGGGTTGCAGAGGTGGAGCAGTGGGCTGGTTTGGGTTAGGTTGATGTGCTACATTGAAGTGGATTAGGGTGGGTTTAGGTTGGATTTTAACCCATTAGCCGCAAGTCATGGACAGAACGGGCCATATCGGTGGGGGTGGCGGTTGTGGATTGGGTGGATGGGGATTAGAGTTTGGTAGGTTTAGGGCCTGTTTGGGAGAGCTCCACCAGCTCCAGATTCACCAAAAATATGGATCTGGAGCTGGATTCACCGTGGAGCAGCTCCATCGTGGATCTGGGATTCGTCAAAGTGTTTGGTACAGCTCCACCTCTCTCTCTATCTCACTTCCACCTGGGCCCCACGCGTCAGTGGAGCAGCTCCATTCTTCTTCCTCCCGATGAGAAGCACGCGCGCAGAGGAGGAGGCGGCGCGGCGGCCGGCCTGGGGCGGCGCGGCGTCTGGCCGAGGAGGAGGAGGAGGAGGAGGGGGCACGGCAGAGGAGGAGGCGGAGCGGGGGAGGCGGCGCCTGGGGGGCGGGCGCAGCCGGCTGGGGGGCGCGGCCGGCCAGGGGCGGCGCGGCGGCTGGCCTGGGGCGGCGCGGCGTCTGGCCGAGGAGGAGGGGGCACGGCAGAGGAGGAGGCGGAGCGGGGGAGGCGGCGCCTGGGGGGCGGGCGCGGCCGACCGGGGGCGGCGCTGCGGCCGGCCGGGGGCGGCGCTGCGGCCGCCCGGGGGGCGCGGCGGCCGGCCTGGGGCGGCGCGGCGTCTGGCCGAGGAGGAGGAGGGGGCACGGCAGAGGAGGAGAAGTCGCCAGGAGGGGAGGCGCTGCGAGAAAGAAGAAAAACGAATCGTTTTTTTGTGTAACCAGTGGCAGTGGTGGGTAATTTTCCCCAACTCCACCAACTTGAGTTTGGTGGAGCACCCCTTGAGGTGCTCCACCAATTTGGTGAATCTGGAGCTAGATCCATAGTTTTGGTGGAGCAGATCCACGGTGGAGCTGCTGGAGCTGGAACTGTTTGGCTTGGAAAAGTGGATCTGGATCTGAATTTGGTGAATCTGGAGCTGGTGGAGCTCTCCCAAACAGGCCCTTATATGTGGACGGAAGGGGAGGACGAGATCCACATGATTTAGATCCAAGGGTGATAAAATTTGATTGATCCCCCCACCATAATTCACCTACCTTTTGAATTTGCCCACCATACCTAATTATTGTTTACTTTGCCCCCTATAATTTAAGTTGGCCTGTAAATAACCCCTTAGACCGCATGCTAGCACTATTTCTTGTAGTTTTTATTATCTTTGGCATTTGTTTCATTGGTGTCAATACATTCAATGATGTTCATACTTATTTCAATTATTTGGGTGAGGTCGGTACTTGTAATACACAATTTCATTACTAGTGTTTTAATGTTGAAATTATGTATTACAAATACTAAAATCATTAAAACAAGTATTGAATATACGAACATGCAACCAGGGAGCATTAGCGAGCCAACTTAACTTTGGGGGGGTCAAAGCAAATGAAAATGAGATATGTAGAGCAAATTGAAAAAGCAGCTGACTTACAACTTACAAGGGTGTTAATGAATTTTTCCTTTTCTAAAGAAAAAGTGTTTGGTAGACAGCTCCACCTTATTTTTTGATGGTTGCAGACGAAGACTTTACCTGCATCTAGCAATTTTTTTGAGTCTACACCTTCTTTTCACAAAATTTACAACATCTAGCACATTTTCACAGGAGAATTCAGTCACTTGTCACTTGAATGTCCAATAGAGATTGGTGGGACTGGGCACATGTTTGTTGGGTTCTTTTTTATTGTGATTGATGACTTTTAGTCTTATCATAAGTGCTTGTGCGAACTAAATGAATGCTGATAAGCCGATAGATCGCTTTGAAAAGATTGTTCCGATAAACCATTTTGAAAAGACAATAAAAATCTATCCTATTTATTTATTTGGAAAAATTTATAAGCTATAAGTTAAAAAGAAGAAGACTGAACTTCCAGGTTAGGGGATTAGGGGATTCTGGTCACGTGAGATGGCCTTTTCGTAAACCATTAGTAATAATTTTTTTTAGTACGTATACCATTTTCCTTCACAGAAATGCCCCCCTTCCTTTTATCCCCTAGGAAACAGTTATTTTGTTTCAAGCTGTGAGTTGTGACACCTGCACAAGTCACTACCGAGTGTATCCTCGAATAGACAAAGAAGTCCTCTTCGGTGCGATGTACTCATGTACAGCTCTACACTCGACCGACGCTGTATCACCTTTCAATGACTTATCCAAGGTATTGTTGTATTCTTGCCGAGTCGTTCGGTGAGTACATGATGTATGACTGTGGTGTGAGCGGCAGACTCGCAATCTCCCGCTCGTGGCTGCCAGTGTCTTGCTCTAGTTGCCTCCTCCCCTACCCATCGCCAACGACCAAACCCTGCCAAGTTTCCTCGTGCCACTCCGGTGTTTTTTTTCAACTACGAATTATGACTTTTAGCTTTAGCATCTTAGCGTGAGCGTTTATATAAACGAACTGTATACCAACGAGCCATTTCAAATAGGCTATCTCAATAACCCGTTTCGAAACGACGAGGAAAAGACCGTTCTATTTATTTATTCGAAGAAAATCATAAATTATTTGTTTGCCTGCATTGCGCTGGCCCATGCCAGGCGCACTGAACAACCTTATTTTGTTCATTTGGTGTTTGAACAACCTTATTTTGTTCATTTGGTGTTGTCTTCTCCTATTGCACACCTGTAGCCTCCGCCTGTACCCAAGCCGTATCTTGCCATCAGTACTACTAGTAGCAAAAGCCCGGCACCATGTCACGCTAGCTACCGCGTGAGCAGAAGTAAAAGAGCCGATAATTAGTAAGAGGGGTTTCTCTGAAAAATCAAGGACCATACGTATTTCTGGAGAAATCAAAGGGTTTTCCGCATAAAACCAAGGACCCATGCGTTATTTTGAGAAAACCATGGGACTTTATCCAGCAAAAGCAGGATCTCCATTAAAATCCGAGGGCTCATATGTAATTTTAGAAAATTAGAGTGATTTTTTGCAAAAAATGACGTGGCAGAAAACCGCAGGACTTTATCCAGCAAAAAGGAAAGTCTTCATGGAAAAACCGAGGATCTATACGTAATTTCAAAAAATGGAGGGGTTTTTCACAAAAAACTAACGTGGCAGGGAACTTTATGCAAAACCAAGGACACGCATGTGATTTCACAAAATCAGAAGGTTTTTTCACAAAATATTCGACATGAAGGGCCTCTCGGGGGCGAATCCCCCCGGGCTTAATATAGGAGAGTTTCCTGACCTCATTACAGTACGAATGCAATTGTGTTGCTAGGATTGGAGAAGAGAGTTGCACAGGCATCAATGATGCGCTGTTGCATCCGGGAATTGGCCAATCTCACGCTCCCTTTCCTCCTCTTCTCCTCAATCCTCTACCTCTCCACCAGGCAGCTGCTTCTTGACGTGGCCATCCGCGGGGAGGTCACCGCCGGCACGCTGCGGGTGTTCAATGACCCTGCCATTACCACCGCGGAAGTCACAATGGCCGATACGGTGCGGGTGTCGATGACACCGCCATTGCCATGGCGGACACTAAGACCAAGGTCACCACCGACGAGCCGCGGGTGCCCAATGATGCGGGCATCACCGCTGATTCCAAGGTCACGGTTGACGAGCTGCGGGTGTCCAGTGACGCCGGCATCGCCATTGAAGATGCTACTGCCAAGGGCAGGACAGATGTGATGCGGGTGTCGAACAACGCCACCGTTGCCGACGTTGATACGAATGGCGATGCTGATGCCGTCGCGTTCGACTTTCAGCCGTATGTGTGCCTATACAAGAGCGGGCACATCATGCGCGTCTATGGCACGGACACTATCCTGCCTGGCGTTGATGCGCTTACGAGCGTCGCCGTCCATGGACGTCGCCATCGACGGTGCCATCGGTGTCAGTGTATGACTCTACTTGCCGAAGAACCATATGCGCAAAGGTAGGCGCAGTAAGAAGAAGCTGTCCATGCTGCTATACTTCCATGATGGCGCGTTCGTCATAGAGTCGGCCTTCTTTCCACTCTACCACGCTTTCTTGAACATCTTTGTCTCCAAGGCAGGCGTTGTGGCCGTGTCCGTGAACTACCGCTTCACACTGGAGCACCCACTCCCAACTGCATATGACGACGCGTGGACAACGCTTGAATAGACGGTATCCAACTACCGGTCGGGGCCAAAGGTTTGGCTCGCCAACCATGCTGATGCCGCCTGCATCTTCTTGGCTAGCGACAGTGCCGGTGGCAACATCGCCCACAACCTGGCAGTAAGAGCTAGAGCAGAGCGCCCGCTGCAGGGCGCAGCCATCGCAGGCATGGTTCTCCTAAACCCATACTTCTGGGGCAAGGAGCTGGAAGGCTTGGAGCCCGGTGTCCCGTGGATACGCAATGGCCTTGAGAATGTTGCAGCAAGTCGGAGCACACAACATGGTCAGAAAACTTGTGAAAATCTCGACTGTGAGTACTCGGAAGTTTCAACCATGAGTACTCAAGAGACTTCAACCGTGAGTACTTGGAGGCTTCAACTGTGAGTACTCGAAAGAACTGCTCGGATGAACAGTACTCTCCTATAGTACTTGTAGAACAGTACTCATAGAATAGTGCTCTGCTACAATACTCATAGAACAGTGCACTGCTATAGTACTCTTAAAATAGTGCTTTGCTATAGTACTCGTAGAACAGTGATCTGCTACAGTACTTGATGAATAGTACTCTTACAACCACGAAGGCACTCGTATATGACCACGAAGGCACTTGTATACGACCACGAAGGCACTTGTGTACGACCACGAAGGTACTCATATACGACTACGAAGGCACTCGTATACAATCACAAAGGCACTCGTGTATGACCACAAAGCACATGGGGATGTCTGAAACACATGAGGATATCTGGACTCTCTGGAGAACAGTGAACTCAAGAGACAAACAATTTGTGTGTCACCCCTCTGAATTGGTTTGCGGCATTTTCTCCATTGATCTTTTTATACTGTGAAAAATAAATAACTGATTTGACATACCCGCCACGTCCAGCTCTTCATGACACGCCATCCCACGTCCGAGCTATTCATGAAATTCATGAAGTTACAAAATGCACGTACTAATACTCTTAACACACGCACTAACTCACTTAACGTACGCACTAATGCAGTACGACTAAGACTACTATAACATTGTAGGTGTGACGTGGTTAAGTCCAACAAATCACCCCCTAACCATGGCGCACCGGCTTTGCCTCGACTACCCCGATCTTTTGCCTTAGTTCGATGAACTTGATGCGATTGAGGGCATTCATAAGAATATCAGCCAACTGCTCATTTATGCTGGCATGCTCCACATCTACTTTGCCATTTTCAATGCAGTCACAAATGACATGATACCTCATATCAATGTGTTTGCTGCGATCATGGAGCACATGATTCTTACACAAAGCAATTGCCGATTTGTTACCCATGAGTAGCTTTGCCTTTCTTTGGCTTCACACCCATCAGGTCTCTGATGAGCCGAGTTAGCCAGATTGCCTAGCATGCTACTGTTGCTACCGCGACATACTCTGATTCACACGAGGACAGCACCCCAATCTTCTGCTTCTGCAACACCCAAGTGATCAAACTTGCACGAAGGAAAATTGTCATACCTATGATGCTCTTGTGGCCATCTGTGTCACTCGCCAAATCACTATCGCTATATCTGACAAGTTTAGGATTCAGCGTGCTTGCCCTCATGTAACAGTACCCGAATCCAATCGTGCTGCTCACATAGCAAAGAATATGCTTCACCACGGCCAAATGTTGTGAAATTGGTGCCTCCATGTATCTGCTCACAATCCCCACGGCATAAACAATGTCTGGCCTCATGTTCACAAGGTAGAGAAGACTTCTGACAATGCTACAATACTCAGTGGTGTTGATGGCGGCATTGCCATCTTTCTTGCTCAACTTCAACCTGTTCTCCATTGGCGTTAAGCACGGATTAGACCGCATCATCCCTACTGCTTCCAAAATCTTGCATGCATAGCTACTCTGTGATAGCGTTATCTTTCGGTCTTCTTGCTTGACCTCGATGCCCAAATAAGGAGACCTATGTAGTTGATCCAGACAACGTGGTTGGAGACCAGCGCAGTCAGAGACCTGTGTGGTCGATCTGAACAATGTGGTCAGAGACCAACGTGGTCGGAGATCAGTGTAGTCAGAGACCTGTGAGCTCAAACTGGACAATGTGGTTAGAGACCTGAGTGGTTAAACCATCCAACGTGGTTAGGAACTAGTGCAATCAATGATCGGTACTTTCGATCAACTCTGTGTGAGTGATCCGGTCGGCTCTATATGAGCGTTCCGATCAGCGAGCGATACTACTAACTCTGTGTGAGCGGTAATTTCAATTTGCGGAGTGTCTGGCTTGTGTAGCGGTACATTTTTCCTAGAGAGACACCTGTGTGGAGTCTTCTCATTCCCGAGGAAATCGGTAATTCCGCACGAGTGTTGCGGTACTTTCAACGATCGGTAGTATTGGACTTTGCACGATGGAACTATCGGATTTGCCTGGAATGGCTAGTTTTCTGACCATTACTGAGGGGAGAGGAAGTGACGGTCGTTTGCCTATGGTACTTTCAAAAATCCTGATTTTCTATCCCAACGGCTAGTTTCGAGGTGTGGGGTATATACCCCCTTGTGACCAGTTGGAAAAGGTAATGCTTCACTCTATTTCACTCTCTTGAGCTAGTGTGAGGTTCTTCTCTCAATTGTGCATGTGTTGCACCTTGCGAGCGAGGAGGTTTATATATAGAGGTGGATTGTGTATTCACTCGAGCTTGTGCATTCGTTGCACGTGGTGAGAGTCAAGTGAGGGGCTTGACTTATTACTCTTAGGGTTTGCCGACTCTTAAACGGTGTTGGAGGTGTCGTGCGCGATGATCTTCTCAAAAAAAGGTTATGAGAAGACCCGACAAAGTTGTGAAGGTTGGAGCTCACCTACCCGCAGCGGGAAATAGCTACCACTAGTGGATTGAGGTGTTTCAGCTTAATTTGTGGACCCGGTCCAATTCATTTGGGCTAACCTCGACATGTATTAGGGGAGACCGGCAAGTATCTGAACACCACGGTAAAAAGCAACAATGTCAATTGTGGTTTATTTTCTTGTGCTCAATTTACATTCAAGCAATTTACATAATTAAATTGATTGCTTATCATCCTAGGATTGCAAATCTTAACATAGGCTTAACTTGTTGGTGCACTTAGGTGAACCTAGTTGTTTTAGGCGTTATTTGTGCTAAACCTTTTTAAGTTAAGTTTCCTCATTATTTGCTTGGTTTAGCCAAATAGAAATTAATAATTAATTAGAAGAAGAATTTTTAGACCGCCTATTCACCCCCTCTAGTCAGCTTCCTTGATCTAATAGAGGAGAACCTCACACTAACTCAAGAGAGTGAAATGGAGTGCAACAATAATTTCTCCAAGCAGCCACAAGGGAGTATTTATACCCCACACATCGAAACTGGCCCTTGGGGACAAAAACTGGGGAAATTGGTAGTACCGCAGGCAAAACGCTTGTACTACCGCTCCACTCAGCAATGGTCAGAAAACTAGCTGTTACTCAGTAATTCCGGTAGTACCACTACACAAGGTCCGGTATTACCACGCAGTGGTTGTACTGCTCTACACATGTGGAACTACTGATTTACAAGGGAGTAGAAAACCTTCCAACAGGTGTCTCTATGGAAAAACGTACCACGGATAGATCGGTACTTCCACTGGCCAATTCAACCATGCAACACATGCCAGTCCAACCGCTAGCCGGTAGTACTGTATTTACACGCTGGTACTACCTATGTACAGATATACTGTGCAACACATGTCGGTACTACCGACTTCCGGTCATACTGTGCAACACATGCCGGTACTACCAACTTCTAGTCGTACCGCGCAACACATGCCGGTACTATCGTTTTTTCAGAAGAGTGCATATATTTCAACTAATTTGCAACACACATTCGCAAATTATAGTACCATGCACACAAAGATCAAGCCATGATTTCCAACAAGTTGCAAAATATATTTACACACTTTTAGAATCATGATACAAGATATAGATACATAGGCCCTCATGTTTGCAAAACAAATTCGCGAACTTAAGTTACATGCTACAAGGATTATGTATAAGCTTTGACCATTTGAAAAACATATTTGTAAACATAAGTCTCATACCACAAGGAGTAGGAACACATGGACTTCAAACACTTGCAAAACGCATTCGCAATGTATAGTCTCATGTTACAAGGATTCAACACATGAGATTCAACCATTTATAAAATATATTCGCAAATATAAATATCATGTTATGGAGAGTTAGAATAAGTGAGGTTGAGCTATCAACACATGATAAAACTCAAACTACCAAATAAGACCCCTCTTAATAGTATGACAACCTATACTAACACTCCGGTCTTTCAACCAAACACTAAGACTAGTAAAAGACTAAGAATATATTCTTAGCCCTAACTAGTCATAATTTTTCCTTGAACACCCACTTGAAGCTTGATGATGTACATCTTTACTTCAAGCCCGGGTCATTGTCTTAATATTCATCAACCCATGATGCATCCTTCACTTGAACTCCATCAACACATGATATGTATTCACTTAACTTGATGATCAACTTATGATCATCTCCTCTTAGACATGCATCAACTTATGATGCATTCTCTTCTTGATGGCCTTCAACTCATGAAACCATCTTTCATCCTGCACCTTGACTTGATGATTTCCAACACGTGAAGTCATCCCAAATCATCCTCATTTGTGGAACCTAATCTATTCATCATTTCCTATTAGACATGCATCAACTTATGATGCATTCTCTTCTTGATGGCCTTCAACTCAGGAAACCATCTTTCATCCTACACCTTGACTTGATGATTTCCAACACGTGAAGTCATCCCAAATCATCCTCATTTGTGGAACCTAATCTATTCATCCAACTCATGAAAAATGTTAGTCCACAAATCAATTACCATCAATTACCAAAACTTCATCATTAACTCGTAATGGAGGGGCTAGATTCTACAATCTTCGCTTTTTTGATAATTCATGACAATCTCAACAAATAATGAGATAAAAGATTGATTTATGAGTATACAACATGAACACAACAATTGTATACTCTAGGATGAGCTTCTTAAGCAATTAACTCATTTGAATGTGAGTGTTTATCTTTGAGATAAATTGCTAGCAAAGCTGATACATCCGGTTGTCATTAATCATCTAACCATCAACACATAATAGAGGAACTAGATGAAAACCCAATTGCAATTGATTTAATTTAAATCAATCATGAGTATATATGAACTACACAAGCTATATATATACTCAAGTGATATGTTTCAAAGTAAACATCCTTAATATTTAGAAAAAGAAACATAGATCAACACTAATGAAACCACAAAACATAGAGTGAACTCTCCTAAATGTGTGCATATACGAATGTATAATTGAGAACATATGCACATATTCATCTTAGGCTTTTGGTTGAGTTCAATTTATATTTTGGATCCGAAGAATGCACTAAGATATAAGAATATGATGTCGAATGCATATCTCTTATGATTTTCACCTTTTCGTCGAAATGAGACTTAAGCAATATCATAATCAATAAATGAGTTAGTCTCACATTTGCATTTGTTATTAATCACATCCAAATGAGACTTGGGAAATATCATAATTAATAAATAAGTTAGTCTCACAAATGTATTTGTTATTATCACCAAAACCAACTTAATAGAGTTTGAACTTACAAGGGGTCATGACTTGTAACTTGAAAGTTAACCTGTGCCACTTTGATCAATTAAGTGTTCATGCATGCATTTGAATTTCATGGAACTCTCTCCGATTTTCATTGAAAAATTGGTATGAGCGCAAGTCTTGAACGGTAATACCGCTACACCTGTACTACTGACTATTACATGTTGGTAGCTTATTTCTAGAGATGTATTCTTTTGGCATTTCTTGAATCAATACTGTCACATGTGTTGCACGGTAGTACCACAGAATGGTATGATCGCATGATTGGTGGTACTACCGGAAATCGGTAGTATCGATATCTACTTGGCGGTAGTTAATTTCCAGAGAGGTATATTTCAAAGCATTTTCTCTCCTCTATAAATCGGTACTACCACAGCTTGGGTGTGATACTACCGCACGATTGATACAACCGGACTCTATAAGGGCGGTAGTACCGATATTTGAAGTAATAATTAGTTTCTATTCATTTAATGAACGTTAGTTTATGTTCATTTAATGAACCTCAAATAGCTGTTGAACAATGGGTGCGGTAGTACCGGCTACTACTTGGCGGTAGTAAGGCATTTGCTGATTTTTGGGGAATTCAACCTGAACGGTCATCCTAGTAGGTGAAAGCTATAAATACCCCCCACCAGTAGCAAGTGGGCTCTCTTAGCTCTCTTGGACATTCATTCAAATACTCTTGAGCTCTTGCTAGACTCTCTCCAACACATTTACTCCATTTGCACATTTTGTGGTTGTTGAGAGCATTCAAGTGTATTGTATCATTTGTTAATCATTATGGCACTTGAGAAACATTCAAACAAGTCTTGTACTTATTGCTTTTGGTGTTTGCTTGTACCTAGATGGTTTAGAGAAAGTTTGTGTGGTGATATCTTCAAAGAAGATTGTGAAGAGACCTAGCGCCGTTTGTGACTGGTGTGATGATCGCCATCTCCGAAGTGAAGGAAGAGCAGCCTTAGTGGACTTGAGTCTTTAGACTTAATTCGTGGAGCCAGTTCAATCTGTTTGGGCTAACCTCAACGTGGATTAGTGAAGACCGGCAAGTTTTCAATACCATGGGAAAAAGATCGTGTGTTTCGATTGTGGTTTACTCTCTTATCTTTCTTTCTGCATTTATATTTCTAGCACATATATTGAATTAAATTGTGTACCTAGAAGTGTATCTAGTATGACATTACTTATGGTGCCTTAGTAAAACTTAAAAGATTTAGGCTTTAATTATGCAAAAGATTTTTTATTAAGCTCATATTTGCTAAAAATTGTGATTTAGTTAAACTATTTAAAAAATCGCCTATTCACCCCTCTCTATTTGGTTATCCTTGATCCTACACCGTTGCCTGATTCCCTCCCTGCCCATTGCTTCTCTGGTTCCTAACCATTGCCTCGTTCCTTCCCCGCCTGTTGCTTCTCTGGTGCTAACATGGCACGAAGCCATAGCTCTCGGCCGTTGTCTTACCACACCGTCCTCACTATCTCTTTCAGTCTCTCATCACTTCAGTCTTCATCAGTCACAAATTGTCCACTCATCTCTGTCTCTCACTCTCTCCTCTAGTTCGCTCTCTCCAAGTCTCCATACTCCAGAGTCCAGCAGCTCTCCTCACTCTTTCTCTCTCAATCCCATTTGCCTGGACTACCTCTCCATGCGGCTGAAGGTGGCGAGGCGATGGTGGTGATGGAGGGAGGCAAGCCAGAGGAGAAGGCGGGTGGCGAGGTGAAGGAAGCGGGCCGCCAGCAGGCGAGCTCCATCGCTGTTAGATCCAACCGATCAGACCGCAGTGCGCTATGCCTGCACCGCCATCGAGCCAGTCGTGCTCACCATGTCAGACCGGCCTAAGCACGACACGCTATGCTAAGTCTGACCGTGCCGCCCAATAGACCGGTTGCCTAGGCCCAACCCCATCCATGCTATGCTTAGCCCAGAAAAGCTCGGCTCCACTCCCATCACTACTCGACGGTCTACCTAAATTTAGCAGCTCAAGTCTTCTAGAAGCGGGCCCAGTTCACCAGTTACCGCTAGCGCACAACACAGGACGGCCATTAGTCATGCCTGTCGTCACCAACACGATGCTCTCTCTCTTCGCACCAAAGCATGGAACACTACAGTAGCGCCACTACACCAACCGTTTGGTCCACCCATCTCTCCTCCATTACATAGCGCCCAGCGAGCCTCAAGACCTCAAACCAAACGCCAAGAACAAACAAGCAATCGGAGGCATTGTCCCAATGGCGGCAACGGGCGCGGACGCGGAGGTGCACTTCGAGTTCTTCCCCATCATCCGCCAGTACAAGAGCGGCCGCGTGGAGCGGTTCATGAACCTCGGCGCGATCCCGGCCGGCACCGACCCGGCCACGGGCGTCACGTCCAGGGACGTCGTCGTCGACCCGGCCACCGGCCTCTGGGCGCGCGTCTTCCTCCCTCCCGGCAGCAGCCACGAAGGCAAGCTCCCCGTCGTCGTCTACTACCACGGCGGCGCCTACGTCGTCGGCTCGGCCGCGGACCCGTTCACGCACAGCTACCTCAACGGCCTCGTCGCCGAGGCCAACGTCCTTGCGGTGGCGCTGGAGTACCGCCTCGCCCCGGAGCACCTGCTCCCGGCCGCGTACGACGACTCGTGGGAGGGGCTCAAGTGGGTGGCGTCCCACGCCACGGGCGGCGGCTCGGAGCCGTGGCTGGTCGAGCATGGGGACTTCTCCCGCGTGTTCTTGGCTGGGGCCAGCGCCGGGGGCAACATCGCCCACGTGGTGGCCGTGCGCGCCGGCGAGCACGGCGGCCTCGGGTTGGACATCAGGGGCCTCCTCGTGGTGCACCCCTACTTCAGCGGCGTGGCGGACATCGGCAAGGAGGGAACGACGGGGAAGGCGGAGAAGGCGAAGGCCGACGCGTTCTGGCGGTTGCTGTACCCGGGCACGCCTGGGCTCGACGACCCGCTGTCCAATCCGTTCTCGGAGGCCGCGGGGGGCAGCGCGGCGCGCATCGCCGGCGGGCGAGTGCTCGTATGCGTCGCCGAGAAGGACGAGCTCCGGGACAGGGGCGTCTGGTACTACGAGAGCCTGAAGGCGAGCGGCTACGGCGGCGAGGTGGAGCTGCTCGAGTCCATGGGCGAGGGGCACGTCTTCTACTCCATCAACCCGCGGTCCGAGAAAGCACGGGAGATGCAGGAGCGCGTCCTCAGCTTCCTCCGCAAGTGAGCGCCTGTTCTATTTCCCATGATGTAATAATTTTCACTGCCAGTGATGTGGCCATGCCTGAGCTTGAGAGCTCCACTGATTTCTTGTTCGTGAGTTCTGGTCTTGTCGGTGCCAATCAAACGATGTTTTCATTCCTCAACATCACTATGGCTTGCTATTTTTTTTTTCCAACTTATGCATGTTCCTACTGTCTTCTGCTTTCTATTTAAAAAAAACTAGTACAATCATACAGCTTTTTTAAATAATTTTTTCATTTCTCTTACTACCATCACACTTTAGAAATAAAATAAAAAGTCATAAGTACATGACTCATCTCATTCATTTCCCTTCTATCATGCACAGATACTTCTCTCATATTTTACATGGCTCATCTATTTCTTATAAAAACTACTTTCAATCGTTACTATTTGTTGAATCCAAGTGACAGAAAAAAAAACATAAGCAAAAGCTAGTACCGACACCCTCCTTAGGCTAAGGACTCTGACATTCAGAGTTGGAAGGTGAGCACTAGCGCCAAGCCGAGGCTCTATCGCCGGCAGGCGAGGACGCAACATCAGTATGAAACAACCGAACAGACTGAAATTTCCACTAGAATAATCAATCAATCAATTCATCATACAACTTTGCGTGTATTACAATTCAAGCATTGAAACGGTTATTGAGAGCATAAAATATTCGAGTTACTTCGAGGAAAGCCATCTCCATGACGGCTCCACCGGCCGTCGTCATTTCTTGATGAAGGCCACCGTGCACTCCTGTAGCTCGACGCCCTGCTCGGACTCGAGCATCTCGAAGTGGAATGCGTGGCCAACGCCCTTGGACTCGAACAGCTCCAGCTCGCCGCCGTAGCCGCTCGCCTTGAGCTCCCGGTAGTACCACAGCGCCCGCTCCTTGAGCAAGAAGTCCTGGTCGGCGACGCACACCAGCACGCGCTCGCACCGGATCCCTGCGGCGGCCGCGCGCGCCGCGTCGTCCACGAACGGGTTAACGAGCGGGTCGTCCAGCCCCGACGTCTCCGGGAACACGAACCGCCACGTGCGGTCCATGAACTCCCGCACCTCGGAGCCGAACGCCGCCTCCGCGCCCACCGCCTCCTTCCCGGTGAAGTAGGGGTGCACCACCACCAGCCCGCGGACCGTGACGCCATCCGGCAGCGCGCCGGTCGCCGAGGCTCGGACGGCCATGTGGTGCGCGATGTTGGCGCCGGCGCTGCAGCCGGCCAGGAACACGCGGGACAGGTCGGCGTGGTCTAGCAGCCACGGGTCCGCGCCGTCCCCGCGCGAGGCCGTCCAACGCACGGCCGCCCACGCGTCCTCGTACACTGCGGAGAGCGGGTGCTCCGGCGCGAGGCGGTAGTACACGGACACGCCGACGGCGCGGGCGCGGGCGACCAGGTCGTTGAGGTAGGCGTGGGTTCCCGGCCAGGCGGGCGAGCCGGTGACGAAACCGCCGCCGTGGAAGTAGACGACGACAGGGAGCTTGGCAGGCGACGTGCCAGCGTTGGGCGGGAGGTAGACGCGCGCCTTGGTGGCGCCGGCGTGGATGTCCCTGGAGACGACGCCAGTGCGGGGGTCGGCGCCAGCGGGGGCGGTGGGGTTGCCGCCGGGGCGGACGACGCGTCCGCTCTTGTACTGGCAGAGGTAGGGCGGGAAGTCGAAGCTGACCTCGGAGTCGGGACCCATGGGAGGAGGCGGGAAGCCGTTGGTGATGGGGTCGGTGGGAGTGGGTGGAAGAGGAGGCAAAGAGCTGGCCACCTACAACACAAAGGAGCATTGGAGCTGCTGGTAATTCACTCGCTGTGCAGGAAGACAATGGTGGCATGGCTGGTGAGACTTGCACAACTGCACTGTCTGATTTTCATTCCCCATGTGATGAGCACTTTTGAATTTATTTTCCCCAAGCGCTGAATACAATTGATTTTCTCTTGCTGTTCGAAATATGCCTTCGAAATTCACTAGAGAAATCGAAAGTTATACAGGTAACATTTTGTTAGGAAAAACCTGCGCTCCTACACAGAACACGTAGGTGGACGTACACCACGAGGTACTACTGACCTATGAACACACCATCGCCACACCACACGGTCGCGAACTCGCGCCTATCAGTTATGCAGGGGAGATTCTCGCCTCAAATTCTGGAGAAATGGCTAGCCGGTCTCAGAAAATTCTGGCAGCATGTTCACGAAATCTGGACACATGTGGACCTCTAAACACCTGAAAATTCCGTTTTTGGCCCCTAAACCAAAAAAATTCCGTTTCTGGACCCCTTCCGACCGCGCGTTTCGCGAGATGGCGCCACGTGTCCCGGCCGGCCGCGCGACCGCCCGCTCCACCGCGCGACCGTGCGACCGCCGCCCGCCCGCGCGACCGCGCCTCCCGACCGCGCCGCCCGACCGCGCGTCCGCCCGCCCGCGCGACCGCGCCGCCCGCCCGCGCGACCGCGCCGCCCGACCGCGCGTCCGCCCGCCCGCCCGCGCGACCGCGCCGCCGACCGCGCGTCCGGGACACGTGACACCAGCTCGCGAACGCGCGGTCGGGAGGGGTCCAGAAACGGAATTTTTTTGATTTAGGGGCCAAAAGTGGAATTTCGGGTGTTTAGGGGTCCAAATGTGTCCAGATTTCCATGTTCACAGCGAGTCCACCTGAGTTCTGACCCACCCAGCCACCATGGTAAACAAAGACAACAGTATTGGCTCTAGGAGATTGGTTAGTTCGTACGAACAGCGTTTGGGGTTTGGGCGTCATCAGTTTAGATCAACTTACGAAATCGATGTAGCAACACAAACATCAACTTACGAGTTACGAGCATACCAACTTAACGCAGTAGGTGCGAGGTATGGTACAACTATTTGGCAAGATCTTCCAATGCGCACATAGTATCGATCTCAAATTGTTCTCCGGTTCATTCAATTCTGGAATCGGCAGGTCACATACATCGACAGTCTTACGGTCATGAGGTTGTGAGCATGTTACTTACTGCGTTTTGCAGGGAGGCAAGCGAATCCACAGCAGTCTTTGTGAACCAACTGATCCCAACCTTCACCCGGTGTTCATCCGTGGGCATCCTAAGGCAGTATACAAGCTTCCTAGCTGCACAACCAAGTTGAATTTAATTCTCACGGGAAGTATTAAGCAAGCGTGAAAGAACATGGCAAACGTGAAAGAACATGCCTACAAGGGTTCATACCAGCATGCCCTAGAGGTCCTTCCAAAGTCAGGCCCTCGATGAAACTTGCTGTTATCGCAGCATCATTTCTACCAAGTGTCATCATCTCACCAAGATTTTGGAACCTGGAAAATACACCAGGTATTTCAGCTTTTTGTGCACTTCAACTCTTCCGACTAACATGATGGAATGTTAACAAGAAAAAAAAAACAGAATGACAATGCTTAGTATATTGAATAAATGAACATAGGCAAAGCTGCTGCTAAATTCGGACCTGAACGGCAAAAGAGGTCGGTCGTTGATTGCTGCCCAGAGATTCCATCCAGCAAAATCTGCTTGTTGAAAAGCAACCTGGGAGATAAGAATCATCATTAGTAACAAAACTACCAAGGCAGCATCAGGCTAAAGCAAGTCCAGTAAATGCCCTACCTGTGCAGTGGCCGGGAGAAGTTTGCCTGATGGGTCTCTTAGAGCTGCCGAATCACCAATTGCAAAAGTTTGAGGATGGCCTTTTACTTGAAGTGTTTCCTCTGTCTCTACCTGCCCCCGACCATTCAAAGGAATAACATAGGGAGCATCAGGAGGTTGTAATCGAGGAATCTGAGATGTTGAACCCACTGTCCATAATACCAGATCAGCCTCCAGAATCTGGCTCTGGAGGCCTCTTTGAGCAGGTTGAAGTTCCAAAAGTAGTTTCTTATGGTCAGCATTAACATCTGTCGCACTTGAATCCTCAGATACAGAATACTCTGTGATGCAGCTCACAAAATATCCCAAGAAAAGTTGAATATTTCGAGACTCAAGAACCTGGTGCACAGCGCAATCAAACCAGAATTTTATCATTAACTAGCTGCTACCTCAGAACACTGGATTAACTCAACTGATGGAGGCCAGAGATGAAAACAATAAGCATCAAGGCCCAACAGAACAATGTGAAATAAGAAAACAACAGCCTAGCTTCTCCATGTTATATTACATAAATCCATAAATAGCCCAATCAAAAATTGGAAATGAGCAGTTTGTTGACTGGGTTGAAAGAGCAAGTAATTGGTATTTATCAGATTAGTTGTGTTGCATTAAAGCTGCAGCAGTCCTTCATAACAAACAAAGAGGTGAGGAAACAAGCCAACAGCATAGTTCGATTGATGTCAAGTCTAACATTGCATAAGCGGCATATTATGCGTTTACCATCTTTAGATTATAGCCTTAAGATGTCCTAGTAGCACCAAAGACCAAACTGAGAACATAATCTTTTCTCCCTCCATTACATTTTCTTTAGATGAAGTTAATCAAAACACGGGACATACAAGAAGATATCCCTTGGTGTATGCTTTTCGTTGATGATGTGGTGCTAGTTGATGAGAGTAGGATAGATGTTGACAGAAATCTCGAGCTATGGAGGAAGATCTTAGAATTGAAGAGCTTTAGACTTAGTAGGACTAAAACTGAGTATATGAAGTGTGATTTCAGTGGTGCTAGGGTAGATGATGAAGATGTTAGATTGAATGGACAAGTAGTGCCTAAGGACACGTTTCGCTATTTAGGATCGATGCTACAGTGGGACGATGAGATTGATGAAGACGTGAGCCACAGGATAAGAGCGGGGTGGATGAAATGGCACCAAGTATCTAGTGCCCTGTGTGACAAAAAAGTCCCTTAAAAATTAAAGGGTAAGTTCTATAGGATGATGATCAGACCCGCGATGCTATATGGAGCAAAATGTTAGGCGACTAAACGACAGCATATACAGAAAATGAGTGTAGCGGTGGATCTGTAGTCATACAAGGCGGGATCGCATCCGTAATGATGATATACGTGATAGGGTGGGGGTAGCGCTAATTGAAAAGAAGCTCGTCCAACATCACTTGAGATGGTTCAGACATCTTCAACGACGGCCTTCTGAGGCACCGGTACGTAGTGGAATTTTAAAACGTATTGAAAATGTAAGAAGAGGCAGAGGTCGACCAAAACTAATGTAGAAGGAAGCAGTTAAAAGAGACTTAAAGGATTGGAATGTATCTAAAGAATTAGCTTTGGATAGGTGCGCATGGAAGTTAGTGATCCATATACCGGAACCATAAGAAAGTTAGGGGTAGTGTTTTAGGCTCTTGGCTCAGATAGCAGGTTGTACAACTTAGGGTTTTAGTATTATAGGTTTTATTTCAAGCCTCTCATCTTTTTAATCTTGAGAAGATTTCATTTCTAGCCTACCCCAACTTGTTTGTTATTGCTGTTGTTGTTGAAGTTAATCAAAACAGTTTGTAACATGTAGATTCTTAGTTTCTCACCTTCAAAGCAGCGTCACGATTTCCTGGTGGTGCACTGGGGCAGATGGTTGTTTGAACATTGATTGCTTTAACAGTCCCAGTTTTCTTTAATCTCTCAGAGATAGTAGCAGCTAATTCAACACCAGAGTAACCCAATCCCACAATGGCCACCTGAATGGTAGAAGAACTCTTACCAAACCTCCTCCTTTCTAACATTTTCAACTTGCTTTCAACTTTCTGCAAATAACATTAGGCAATAGGACAACATTAAGATTCTGGATGATCATGGTCAAGTTACTTACATATGCGGAAGAAAACAAAAACAAAAAAAAAACCAAAGAACAGCTAGTCAGCTATACCAGCCATAATCACCAAGTCATGATATTTTATCAACTAATGACTTTTAAAGAAAAATAGATAATATTCAATTAATTTTTAAAAATATGATGCACTTGTTATAAAGAATTGCCAGAACATGTCAACAGAACATATAAGTAAAATTAATGAAAATCACATAATAACATAGATGCAACGTCATGCTTTCACTGGTGAATTTTAGTATACCCAAAAATTAGCAATTCCAACTAGTAGATGATCACAAGAGAAATTTTAAACAGTTTCACAAGGTGACCGATTATTACCAAAGCATCCTCCAAATTCGTGAACGGAAGTGCATATTCGGCAGATCCTGGAACAACGTCAATTTTAGCTTCAGCCCCTAAAGCTAGAACGAGCCTGGCTGCCCATTCCAAAAGATATATTATCAGCTACCTTATTCTAAGTACATCATAAAACTTGAACTGCAAGATATCTTGAACCAGTCATGTACATATTTCAATTCTATGAGCCAATCAAAGTTATATTACATGTTGTTATTCAGTCTTAAAGATTCCTGATAAAGAAAATTGACAGAAGACTACTCATGGGCTACACCGCTACATGAGAAATATTAATTGATATCAGGATTCAGGGATAACCTGATGGAAGGAAGCAATGCTACTTACGGGCACAGAGGCAATTACATGGAAAATCTTGTACATGCCATTGTGTTGTCATTTGTGAGGCTCACAAGGTGGGTCCAGATCCACATGTCACTAACACCCAATGGCATTTACAAAATTTCAAAACTTTGTACCAGCAAGGGACAACCTGCCCCCATCTTTCGAAATTTTCATAAGAAGAAATTCTATGAACGAAAAAATCAATTTTAGCAGTATTCTTAAATTTGTTTTTTTAAAAGGCCTTAAACATGACAGCCATTGCAATTCTGTAGCATTTATCATTCATACCAATCATATTCAATAGCAGCGCCACTTTCTAGATGAACAACTCCACCAGCGCGTGATCCTCCAGGATCTCTTCTTAAGTGATCAGAAGGGCGCAGAAGCGTTACACTGTCCTTGACAAATTGAACACTAGTGTTTTTCAGTAACTCAGTAAAAGACGGAGCTATTTCCCAAACATCCACTTCTGGCAGTCAAATCAAAGTCCAACAGTTAAAAACATGGTATCATGTGAAAAGAACCAATAAATTGTAAACTAGAAAAAAAACATTTTTACACTTAAACTGCAGTACCTCCTGACAAGAGCTCATACAACATGGGCTTAAATACAAATCTGTCAGATTGATCAACCAACACGACCTGAAACATGTTTCCATTTCTTAGTAAAATGTTACATCATTTCTTTAGCAAATGAGCATGAGTACATTGCAGAATATTGCATCAAGTCAATTTGTTAAACTTCAAACATCACCGTGAATTTTATAATAGAGTACCGTATCCACACCACTTCAATGTAATAAAGGATAGCACTCAGCAAATCTAAAAGAACATTCTAGCATAAGAGTATCATCATTTTACCTGAGGCTTCTTATCACTGGGCCATACAAGAGATTCTAATCTTAGAGCAGTGTACAGGCCACCAAATCCACCACCCAAAATGCATACTCGTGGTCGCTGGAAACAAGAAAGGAGTGTATTCAGTAACGGGAACATAGGGTTTATAGCAGCAGCATACTATAAATCTAACTTTTCCACCAAACATTTATCTTCAGCAGCTGCCACACACACAAACAAAAATACAAAAGACCCCAACTCTTAAAGCAAAACATAAACACATGCACTTCCCTGCAGATGCAGAATCTCTGCATATCATCAGAACAGGCAGTTAATTTATAGAGCTTATCGTATACCAAAACAATATTCTGTGAGTTGTCTATGCATGTGTATTAAAAAAAACTCGAGAGCTATTGAAATGTAGACTGAATCAAGTGTACCAAAGTTTGTTCCCCTGGGATTAAAACATTTCCCTAAAGTCTGCAAACCTCACCTCGTAGATAAGTCAAATACTTAACTACATCTCATCAAGGAGTACAGGACACTATTGGTGAACATACAGATAAATACCAAATTGCAAAACAAATGGAAACAAATATAATCAAATAAAAAGGGATTTAAGGATGTCTATAGTCAAATTCAGTTGACCTGCTTATCCGGCCAAGAGTACAATTGCATTGGTGCTTCATCAGTTGATGTAAGCCGAGAAAAACCACCATCCCCAGAGCTACTTGAAGCCATGCACCTGAGCAGTCTAGACGGCAGTCCAAACATTATCGGCATACCACCAAGCCTCCATGAATTCTTCAGGATTGGATTCTTCCACACATTCATACCCCCTGTCAGGAAACCAAGGGTTGATCAATTCCCATTTCGCCTGACAATTAAAGTTTTACCTAATAATTCTATTTTTTCAAATTGGAAAAGCAAAACCGCTGCAGAATGTATAGGGCCTTTGGTCCAAAAAAAACCGCTGAAGAATGCAACAGAAGATGTGATGTGCTATGAATGTGCAGCATATATACCATGAGAGAAAAACTACAGCGCAGCTCCAGAATTATCAAGCTGGCCATTTTGTTCAAATGTTTTCAATCTCATCCTTACAGTTGGTTTGATACTGGAGATATTTCTTGTATTGTAAATAGTACTTCAGAAGTAGTGTTGAACATGATAATGTGGCATCAAACCCAAAAATTCGAACTATTGTGGTAGCTAAGCTACTGTAGTGGTACGTTGTGCGCACCCAAAAAACCGCACCTTCTACTGTTAGACTTGAATCACCGGACGTAAACCCTAACCGAGCGCCACACTACTCCGCAGCTGCTTAAATTAGCGAATCATGGAAGCTAGAAGTGAGTGCGAGTTTGTTGAACTCACCGAATGGAGCGTGCAGCCGCGCCGAGGTGGGGAAGCGCCGGCCGCCGGGGAGCGACGGGAGGCTCCACGGCGCCGCGCGGCAGCTCATCGGCCGCGAGGGGGAGGGGATCGTAGCGGAGCGGGCGGGCGAGCAAGACGTGGCGCTTCTCCAGTCGCAGCTCCCGACGATAGGGTAAGAGGCGAGGGAGGAGCCGTCTCCGGAGGCGGAGACACACGAGACGAGACTGGAGGGCCGTAATGGCCGTGTGGCGCCATGGGCTTTAGTGGGCTGCGAAGTCGAACTCAGAGGGGAGGCCAATGTGCAAATTACAGCCTAACTCATATTGAAGCAAATTATAATAGTCTTTTTGAAAAAGCCTATCGGTATTAGATTTATTTGTATAAACTCTTACGCTAGGACTAAAAGATATCAACCATAGCGATAAGCCATAGGTGAAAAGAACGCACCCGTTAGTGAAACCAAGAACAGTTACAAAAGGATTTCAAAAGAAAAAAGAGCAACTAGAAAACAACAAAAGAAATCACAATGGGACGTGTACATAAACAGAATTGCCGCAATTTGAAAAGGCTACTACCCAGCGGAAGGTTTTGGCGGCCACCGTACTTTTTTTTTTTGGATAGTGAAGTAGTAAACATCCCCTTCAGCCTCATACGTTGAAATTGGTAAGTTATCAGATTGCAGGTAGTTCTGGAAAAGCAATATCTGTAGAGCTTATAAATGCATTGCTAGATCTCATCGTGCACCAAATACGTATAACGCCCAAACCAGAAACGTACTACTAAACATGCATATCTCTTTGTGAGCCAAATAAACACGATATATCGTCTCGCTCGAACGTTTACCATTCTTCATTAATTCTTTAATCCAAATCTTGAATCAGTTGCTGGTCTTGGCGTTTGCCAAAAGAAAAGGACCTGTAAACCTGTAATATATCAGAAACCTGTAGAAGTATAATCGTATTTAGGACCATGATTTGGTTCAGTGCTTATCTCGACATGTCCTCGAAAAATCCTTCTTTCTGGTCAAAATAGACTTGTCAATGCAGCATGCAGGAGCAGAGCAAGAACAAAAGAGAAAGAAAAAGGCAGGGACGGATGTTGAAGTGTTTTGTTTGTTTCTTAGCTACTAATAAAGAAGTTGTTTCACACGCTCACGCTGTCCTGCGACTAATAAAGAAGTTGTTTCACACGCTCACGCTGCCACGCAGGACAGGACACATACTACCTGATGCGATGGTTTAGTTTTAATTAGGCTGAACTTTTCTTGCCGACTCGACTGAATTATCATTTGATCGCAATCTACGTGCAGGCAAGCAAAGGCAGAAGCAGGCATGCCGGCGAATTAGTTCTGCGGCACTTGGATTTTTTTTATGATTATTTGATCAACGGGAAATTAAACAGGAAGTGTTCTCACAATCTTTTGTAGTTTTCATATTCCAGAGCAAAAAAGAACTATTGTGAATAGTCAGCAATAGCTATATATTTATTTATGCATCTAGTGAAGCAAATTTCTTTTGAATCAGTCTTCAGTTGCAGCTGCATGATATTTTAGGCTATAAAGCATTGGGCGATGAGCATAGTTAAGAACGGCTCCATTTTGTCAAATTCAGTTGTAGTTTATTATCTGTCAACTGCTCAAATGCATAATTCTTTGATGCAAATCTTCTAATAATTATATGGTTAACTGTTGATCAGTATGCCATTGGCATTAGTATTTGGCTGTGTATCTTCAGTCTGAACAAACTAAAGCTTTCAAGAAGTTCCCTGAAAAAAATGCCTTCTAAAAGCACAAACTTGACTACAACTAGATTGCCAGATGCCTCCTATCCTACACTCCCATAGTCTGAACAAAAGAGGATGGATGAGGAGATGACAGCAAAGCATGATAAATTCTTGTGAACTTCGAAAGGAATTACAACAAGTTGGGTCTGTTTTGTATAGCTCCTACTCCCAGCTTCTCCTTCAGATCTTGTGGAGCTACGCCAAACACTCAGATTTTCAAAATGACCGGATTCGAATTCTCACGAGGAGTAGAGCTAAAAATAAACTAGCGAGGAGAAGCAAACTTAGGATGGATTCCTATAGAAAATAAGCATACCTGAAGCAAAAACACCCTTGAAGTCAAAGGAAATTACCCGCAATTTACCATCCACCTACCCCTAGGGGTGTCAACAAATCGAATAGTTCGTATACGGATGTAGATAAAACGGATAAGAAAGATATGATTGATACTTTTTAAGTTTTATTGTACAGAATACAAATTAAATAGCCAGAATAAACGGATAATCTGGATCTGATTACTCCCCACCTGAGCTCCCCCCCCCCCCCCCCCCCCCCGGCGCCTCTTCACCACACCTGCCATCATCGTCCCATCCAGCTCACCCCCGCTGACGCGCCCCTTCCCCCACCCGTCGCCACCCCCATTCCCCCATCGCTTCGGTTCTTAGATCCAGAGGTGAGGAAAGTTCCAAACATGTGATTTGTGCGAAAAACTTGTGCATTCAAGAATTTTGTTTGCAATGCACATGTTGGTTAGCTGATCTGTGGATGAGAGACTGCAATTCACTGTTTTTACTTCAGAATTTGACCAAATTGTGGGGAGGATGCTTGGTGTTTCTAGTTTCTTGTCTTGGGCTGTCCTAGGCTTCTACTAACTACAAGCAATAAGTTGCATACCTAAAATAGTCAAGTATTAAGAATGTGTGAAATTGTTCATGTTTGAACCTTGCGTTGTGATCTTTGAAGAATACAGTGACCAAATGATATTCTAAAGTGCTATGGAACAGAATGTCTGCATCGCGTATGGCAAGTGTTGTCTCGCAGTTCTGAACCGAAAATTGTTTCTCTCACACTTCTGAACTGGCTAACAATGTCAAACTGGCCATGTTTGATTAGCAAAGGATTTTATATCAAACTGGCCATGTTTCCCCTCACACTTCTCATTGATAAAGGATCTATGTAAATATTTGTCTTCCTGAATATAGCACAACAGTGTCATTAATTTAGCAACAATGCAATTCCAAGTTGTTTCTTATTTTCACTATTTTCGACATCAATTTGTTACCACCCATTTATCCTTTGGTGTATGGAAGATGAAATAGAGAATTCATCTCAAGATACCAAGCTTTAAAATGTCCAAGCAAAAGATGATTATTGCAGCTACTATAGGACTCCACCACTTCATACGTGATCATGCTTCGACGGACAAGCATGTTTGTAGGTTTGAGAGATATCTTAATTATGTGCCTACAATACATTCGAAATATGCAAAATATGTTATTTCTTAGGATGCATCGTATGTGTCAACATCATAATCAAGTGATTGAGCTATGAATAGGTTTCATGATCACCTTGCAAAGGCAATTATCCATAGTGGATAACGGACACAGTACTTATGATTGTTTTGCAGTTTTTTGTTACCACTCATTTATTGTCAGAACATTTTTTAGTGTGCTATGGTAAAATTGGCTTCTTGTTTGGTTAAAATTTCAAAGATGTCGTTAAAATTGTGGACAAAAGTTGAATGTAGATTTTCTAAGTGGTTGTGGTCTTGTAACCTGATATTGTGCATTAGCATGTCATATGAATATTTTGGTTCTTTCAAATTGCTCCAGATGCATCAGCAGCTAGCGCTTAACATCCTAGTAGCAATGCAATTACCTGCTGAAATTTGGAATTGAAATTTCAGAATTTTTGTATATTTGGTCTTCAAATTTTTTGGAAAAAAAATCAGAATTTGTGTATATTTGTTCTGCAAAAATTTGAAAAAATCACAAATTATGTACAGATACAAAGAAGTAAGACACGATACAAATAAAGTGCTACAAATAGGAGTATCATGGTCTATTACCTCCAATCCTTCCTCTTATAGTTTCTCAAGCCAATCTAGTAGCCAAGCGCTTTCCAAAGGTAGTTCCAGATTCTCAGAGAAGTTGATTCTCATAAAATTAGGAATAAAAACTGAAAAATAAGAAAATAGAGCCCTACCAAACATGAACTAAATATTAGCACAGCAAGCTCAGAACATTTCAATCTTTATAAGTGTCAATGGCCCAATGTCAGCCTCTGAATTTTGTGATGTTTGCATTGGAGATTTTGTTCAGAAAGTGTTCAGTTGACCAGAGAGCATTGCCGCATAGTTGACTTCTACTCTTACCGTTTCAACGGAACTGTGGCTTGTACTTTTTCACACTTTCACCCCAAAGAGGAGATGCAACATGTCACTGAGATGAACAGATAACAATCAAAATTACTTGAAACTAATGCTAATAAAGTGTGAAATCAAATAGGCATGGCATCAGCATCGCTAGGCGTATCAAAATCAGAAGCTATCTGTGTACAGAGCACGAGTTTCCTTTGACTAGAAAGTGCCTATGTGTTTCGTTGCAGATCTTAGTTTGTTTCCAACCTGTGTCATCACCAACGAGCTTTAGAAAAGGCACGGATTAGTCCATGGAAATCACGTTAGCTGAAGCGTTGTTTATAGCTTGTAATAACACATCACAACCATCCAATTCTTACCTTCTCCATGTTAGTCCTTGTTGAATGTTGAGTTATGGTGACTTGGTTTTTTAGAACTTAGAAAGATGAGCTATAAAAAATCTAGATGAATTCTATTAGAATTAGGACTGTTACTTCTATTTGGATTATAATTTCTAATCTAAATTGGAGAAGGGGTGGAAGAGACTATACAAACCATCGGGAAGACCATACACAAGCACCAAGCCAAAAAGAAGCAATCAAGTCTACTTATCTAAAGGTAGAGGGCACGAAAGGATTATATGTTAGGATATTCTTTAGCATTAGATTTTTATATAGAGTAAGGGTTCGAGGATCCTAAAAGATTCGAGAGAGTTTTGAGTGAGCGACAATCTATTGTACTCTTTTGAAATTGTGCTTAACGAATTTACGATCAGCTTCGCCAAATCTTTTCTTTCTCAGCGTGGTTTGTTCAACATTGTTGTTTTGGTTATTTATACGAGATTCATCTTCTTTATTCTTAATACTATGTATGGTCGTGCCCTATCTCATAAGCTCTAGTATGATCCGGGGGCTATGCACATAAGAAATGGTATCAGAGTGTAACAAGTGGTATAAGAGCCAAAGCCGGATTAATCTGATTTGTGAGAAGGTCAGTAAATTATTAGGTGGCAAAAAATCAAGATCCATGTCGAAGATATGAAATCAAGTAGAGAAATTTTATGACGGAGGAAATTTTAGTGTGTGGTAATACGCGGTGAAGGATATCCTTGTCCAACAAAGATTAATCAATACTCTTGAAGGGTACAAACTAGAAAAGACGTCCGATAAAAACTGAAAGGTGAAAGAACAGAAGGTTGTCAGTATAATCCGTCTTAGTCTCTCTGATGAGGTAAAGTATTCGGTGATCAAAGAGAATTTGTTGAAGAAATTATGGAAGGACTTAGAGGAATTGTATATGGTAAAGTCATTGATAAATCAGTGGGTGTTGAAGTGATAACTATACATGTTAAGCATGGAGGAAGGTACACGGTTTGTTGACTATCTCAATATCTTCAATAAGCTTATCACATGGTTGACTAGTGTGTATGACAAAATTGAGGAGAACAATAAGATTGTTATATTGGCATCATCGCTACCACCATCATAGGAGCAATTAGTGATGAATATTCTCATTGAAAAAATCACTCTCAACTTCAATGAAGCAGTAGCATATATATTGGTGGCGGAGTCCTTGAAAAACCCATGGAAATATTTGTACTCAAGTGATCAAGAATTGGTTGCAGTAGATATTGCAGGCAAAAGCAAAAATCACAAGAAAAAAGGGCAAGATGAAGGGCACACGTGTATGCTATCTATGCGATGAGGAAAGTCACATGATAAAAGATTGTTCGAATTTGAAGCAAATGAAGGGTGCATGCTCATTGGTGGTAGCAAATAATGATTTGGGCATATTTGTTGTCAGCCAATCAGGTACTTCTCATCGATTGATATTAGATTAAGGTTGTTACTTCCATATATGTTTGGCGAGGGGAATGTTTAATGAAGGATCTCTATGCCCGACGCATAGAACTGTTCACTTAGCGGATTGCAAGGAGTATGCAATTACTGATATAGGAATTGGTTACATTGAAGATGTATAATGGAGCACATCACATATTGATGGGAGTTTGGTATATCCCTAGCTTAAAAAAGAATATAATATTTGTGAGGTTACTTGAATTCGATGGTTGTGAGGTATCATTTTAAAGTGGAGTCATGCGAATTACTTTCAAAAGGCAATAATCATGAAACATATCTGGAAAAATGAATGATACCAATTAAAGGATAACATTAAAAGTGGAGCAACCAATGGGAGAAAAGATATAAAAAAATCTGATAAGAGAAGAAAATAGTATTGTCAACAGTAGGTACTCAGATCTTATCTATAGTTTTGTGCGGAACCGTAAAGACGATTACAAAATCTAACAGACGCAAAGGTGAAGGTGCGAGCTATTGGAAGAAAGAAAACGTGGTGGGACTAACCATGCGATACCGACAAGCAGGTAGAGCTCGAAGGCAGTACAAACATATGGCTTAGAAGGCTATAGGAATAGGAGGAGTGGTTAAGCAAACTACACAACAAAGAAGCTCTCAAGTGGAGCGTCTAGGAAAGCTAGTCCAGATACTTACATGCACATTGCGGTGATGTGCATGAGGCCCTATGGTAGGGGCACTCCCAAATGTGGGAGAAATAAATGAAAAAGACAAAAAAAAAAGGTGGAGCGAGTTCTTGGAGAAGCACAATGACTTCAACGAATAAGAGTCAATGTGAAGATTATTGAGTTAAGGTGACTTATATATAGCCTTTTAGGATTTAGAAAAGTGTATTATAAAGAGTCATAGAAGAATCCTACTAGGATTAGCACTCCCACTTCTATTTAGATTAGGATTCCTACTCTAAATTAGAGAAGGGATAGAAGGGATTATATAAACCATGTGTGTGACCATAGAGAGACACTAAGCTAAAAAGAAGCAATCAACATAGGTCATCAAAAGGACCTTGGATGACTTACCAAACCATGAAAGCCATTTAGAAAACAGAATCCTATTTGAAGAGTACCTAACCGCATGGATAAGCTCACATCAACCTGTCAATTTTGGATTCAATTCGGTATTTTTCTTGGGAAGTTTCGGAAAGAAATTGGAATGGAATAATATCGATTAATACAGAGGAAAAAGTTTTTCTATTGATGCAAATGCAATACCTAGAGGATAGGGACAGAGGAAGAGAGAAAAATCGAAATGAAATAAATAAAGAATAGAGCCAAAGCTTACTTATCCAAAGGTAGATGTCGCACGAGAGGATTAGAGGATATGATATTCTTTAGCACTAGATTTTTGTGTAAGATAAGGATCCAAAGGTGCTAAAAGATTCGAAAGAGTTGTGAGTGAGTGACAATCCATTATAGGGCCTGTTCTTTTTAGTTGCAGCTTTTGGCTATGGCTTGTGGCTTTTGGGCTGTTCGTGCGAGAGATTATAAAGTAACAGAAACTCACGTGTGGTTTTTGCATACATAAATGAAGTCGGTACAGTATGTACTATAATTAACTAGTAGACTCTATTTTGAAAAGATACTCCGCTTAAAAACTAATTACTGTAGAAAAGCCGAAAAGTAGATTTTAGAAGCTGAAAAGAACAAAGCTATACTCTTTTGAGGTTGTGCTTGAAGAATTTATGGTCAGCTTCGTTAAATCTTTTCTCTTTCGTTGTGTGGTTACTTTAACATTGTTATTTTAGTTCTTTTTACGAGATTCATCTTCTTCGTTAATGATATCATGCACGCTCGTGCCGTATCTCATAAACTCTAATATGATATAGATGTTGCTACGTATAAGAAGAAGTATCAGAGTGTAAGTCTTGACAAGCACAAAAAAAAACATGCACGAAATTGGCATAAAATTGCATCCACCTCTGCTTACAATCGACAAATAGAAAAGATGGAACCGACATATTTCGACAAAGGAAAAAAATCCTACCATGGGAGGACAGAAAAAAGGTCCCGTATCTCACGAGGTTATCGGGAGCTTTAGGCCTTGTTTGTTTCCACTTAAGATTATTATAATCTAGCTTATAGGTGGGGATTATATAAGCTAGCTTATAATAAGCTGGTGTGAAATAAGCTGTCAGGTGTTTGGTAGTCTGGATTATCAGAGTTATGGATTGTTGTATTCGAATGTTTAAAGACTACAATGCCCTAGGAGAGAGAGGCACGGGAGTTGGGGGTTGGATGAATGGCAAAGGTGGGTAATACTCCTAAAGTTTTATGGTCATTAAGATAAAAGGTGGATCTATAAGCTGAAATAAGCTCCTTTTTTGAGCTTATTAGATTACAATAATCTGGGCTATTAGATTATAATAAGTTACCTTATAATCTAGGCTGTTTATTTCCACTTATGATTTATAAGTTAGATTATAATAATCTTAAGTGGAAACAAACGGGGCCTTAATACATGTTAAGAGTATGTTTGGAATACATGGCTTTTTTCCTTTTTCGCGAGGAAGGAGCATGTGAAAGAATATATTCCGCGTGTATTTTTGTCGAGACAGGACACTTCCTATATAAATGATAGTTTTGAACTTTTTAAGTCCACCTCCCCATCCCTGTTCAGTATTCACCTCCTCTCCCTGCCTTCCTCACGGTTTCCTCCGTTCCCTCCATCTCCACAACTCTTTAAACTCCTCGCCACCACAATCTCTCCGAGAAGCCAAGCCAAACGGAGGTCATGATGCGTACCGCCTCGCCGGCGCCGCAGCGGCAGGACTTCCGGTTCGACAGCGCGGCCACGAGCCCGTACGCCACTGCGCCGTCCAGCCCGCGCGGCCGCGGCGTCGCCGCGGCGGCGAGCCCGTTCGGTCCGGCCGAGGAGGCGGCAGGCGGCCCTTTCCTGACGGCGCCGCCGTCGCCGAACCCGTTCGACCTCCTGCCGCCGGCCACGCCGAGCCTCACCGGCATCAACCCCTTCGACCTCTTCCAGCACTTCACCAGCGCGCCCGCCAGCCCCAGGCGCGCCTCCGCCATATACGCGCACTTCGCCGAGGGGAGTGACGCCGGCCGCGACGGCGAGGAGGAGTTCCAGCCGCGCAAGCCGTACTCCACCTCCTCTTCGGCCGTGCCGTTCGACTGGGAGGAGAGGCCCGGGACGCCGAAGGCCGGGCTCGGCGGCGCCACCGCGGACGGGGCGGCGTGGGACACGGACTTCGACTTCGGCACGGTCCTCGACAAGACTGCGCCGGCGCAGGAGCTGACCACGGCCGACGAGCTCTTTGAGAAGGGTAAAATCCGGCCGCTGAAGCCGCCGCAGAAAACGGCCGACGAGCTCTCTGACAAGGGCAAGATCCGGCCACTGAAGCCGCCGCCTGGCCTGCTCGACGGCGGGAGCGTCGGGTCATCGCCACGGTCGCCGATGACGATAGGTGGCATGTTTTCTCCCCGGCGACGGAGCAGGGTCGGCTCCGGCGTGGACTTCGACCCGTTCGCCGCCGCGCTGCTGGAGGCGACCAAGGCGCCCTCCCCGCTCAGCGGCAAAGACACCAACGGCGTCGCATCAGGCTCCCCGGCCAAGAAACCCGACTCATTACCCACCCGTCCAGCCTCCAGGAGCGCCGGGTGGAGGAAGTGGCGGCTCAGCGACCTCCTCCTGTTCCGGAGTTCGTCGGAAGGCGGTCGCATCAACAAGGACCCGATCTTCGAGTGCTCGCCGGTGCAACAACCCGACGCGCCCTTCAAGAAGGCGAGCGCGCAGCCCACGACGGCGAAGGCCAACGGCAAAGCCGACAGCATGGGCAAGCCCAAGAAGCAGGCTGGCAACAAGAGCTCCGCGGCGGCGGAGGGCATCGTCGGGTGCGTCCGGCTGAGCCCGCTGCAGCGGTTGGCCAAAGGGCTCGGCGGGTACTCGTGGCACTACGGCCGCGGCATGGCGACGCCGGGGACCAAAGGGTAAAAAGAAGAATCCATGGCATTAGTCGCCATTACTCGCGTTGTTCATAGAAGAGGTGATGGATTTTTTTTCCTTTCTACCAAATTTCATTTGAAACCATGTACAATGTGCCGCCTATTTTTGTTCTTGATGTTGGTTTCCTTCTCTTTATCGAGCTTGACTGTACTGTCATACATGTGGTTATACATACCAGAAGAGATTATAAAACGACAAATTGTTAATTCCTTTGACTAATGTGCCCTTGATCATTGTCGTGGTCAAGTTTTTCTTGCATTTATGCTAAAGCTACATCCTCCATCCACACAAATGCTTAAATTATCTGACTGTAACATGCGGATTGCATGGAAACTAATTAACTAAACTAGCTATGCTGCTATTGCTATAGATGTTTCTGTAACTGGGGGGAAAACTTGGGTTTCTTATCATGTTACCTCTGACAATGATAGTGCATGTGTCTTATTGATATGGATCTTTGGGTATGTCCTTTTCGACTATGGTTGATGGCTTTTAGCCCTAGCATGAGCGTTTGCACGGACGAACCGAATACCGATAAACCGTTTTGGAAAGATTGTTTTGATAAATCACTTCGAAAAGGCAACAGAGAATCTATCCCGTTTGTTTGTTCGAGAGAAACCGTAAGCTGAAAATGATAGGACGTTTATGTATGTGACATAGACTAAGGAAAGAAAGGCAATGGCCAATAGGTTCTAAGAATGTCAATGAGTATAGTTATTGTTTATCCATTTTGCTTTTGGGTTCAATTTTTTTTCCTTTTGTTTTCTTGAATGGCTGTTGGCTCCGACCAGCTCTCACTCGGAATAGATCACACATAACAACTCATTTGTATTTTTATCTTAACTTATGCAAAATGGTCCACCAAGAGTTGTTATCTTGGACATCTAGTATTTATATGTAGATGAATCCCAAGCTAGACTAGTAAGTTAGTACTAAACACCACACTCAATAGGCCTCAATGGTTCTAATCTCAAGTGGGACGGAATGTCACACTACCTACTTGTTGGATGGTGTTTTTTTTTCTTTGCATTGCATTCAAGTTTTTAACACATGATACCTAACAAAAGAACACTGTTTGCTCGGAAAAAAACTATTTTTTCCTAACGAAAGGGAGCAATTTGCTCTTTGTTCAAGAACAACTTGGCAGTCGAACTGAGGTTTTCCTTTCAATCGTGGACAACTGTGTATCTATTCACTTTTTCAATATTCATTTTGGGTTTTGCACTCCTAGGTCCTAACTGGTTCCATCATTGACACTGAAGTGTGTATACGAATCAGAATCTTGTCCTCTTTTCTTCACTTCCATTCTTTTTAAAGGTGCTTCCACCGAAATGCCTTTTCTTTAACCAAAGAAAGGATTTAATTTCCAGTGCTACTTATTGGCAGAGTTCAGTGTAGAGCAAAGTGGGTCGTGGTCTCCCCTCTCGTTTTGACAACCCGATAAATACGATGCCAAAGGTTTATAGTGTATATTGTACTGAAAATCCTTTAGTTTAATCGCCTCTGAACCATCAAATTTAAAACATAGCAAAGTTAATGTTTTGCCACAATTAGCGAGGATTTTTTTCCGTTTTAATGTTTTGCCACAGTTAGCCACGCCTTCCCTTGATTTTTTTGACGAGCTTATTTGCAATAAAAATGCTCCTTAACCTAAACTTCATTCAAGCTAACTACCGCTTTGTCATATCGAAAGCATCAAAAAGGAGTCCCTCTCTCTCTAAAAAAAAAGAAAGCCAGTTAGATTGTGTACTCGTCTGAACACCTTTGTTTGGTACGAAGATTTGCAGCAAGAGCGGACCCAGTGGTGGGTCAGGTGGGGCGCCAGTCTCCTACTGCTGACCGATCGTGTGTACCTCTCTCATCTTCTACAGCTTCACGCTAGCCATATAAATGACCTTATCGGGTTTAAAAAGTCTTTGTATGATGAAGAAAATTGTATTTGTAGTGGTGATTACAAGGCACAACGACATCTTGGCTCTTGACGTAAAGCCTCTCTCCCTCTAGTGTCTACAAGTCTCGTAGACCGGTAATTTGGTATTCAACAAACTAGTCAGTAAATCCTATTAACTTCTCTTAAATTTTGATCCTCGATCCATCACTGAATTACAGCTGAACCGGTGAAGTGACAGCTATCGTTTTCTATGGTACGTGAAGATCCCAAGAGAAGACAGGCCCGATCGATAGCTAGTGACAAATCATTTGGCTCTCGCAATATCCATTTATCATGTACTGCCATAGGCATCTCGAATTCTAAATCCTGCTAGTTTAATGTTAGTAGGAACTAGGACGATATTGTCATGACTCAGCCTCTGTTCTTAGGATGCATTTTTGTATTTTTGTAGTGTTAGCCATGTTGTGCTCGGCGGCTTACTATAAGCACATTTGGGCAGGTCCAAATTAGCTAGGAGACTAACCTCTATAGTATCCAACTTTTTTGTTATTATTTTAGGGGAATAAAAGACAAGTGTTATCAGTAGGTGCCAGTCATGTTCTCGTTAGTGGTAGCCAAATTAGCTTTAAGCACGCGATTTCCCTTGTTGAAAATGTATTGACGCGACACGAATGCAAGAGGAAAGAAAGAGTGAGAAGGGTCGGCGGTGGGGGATGTGGATCAAAATATACGTAAGTGGCGGATCCCACGATATAGGAGATGGAATGATGCACTCGAAATAGTGACGAATACCTACGGCAGCTGGCGTAAGCTTCTTTTCTGGCCTGATTTCCATCGTCCGTGAGATGGCTGGCAGCCTAGCCAGCACCAATGGTGGCTCCCCTATATCAATTTGTGAGTTGTCACAATTCTAAAATAAGTCCCACTTCTTTTCAACTTATGATTTACAACTTATAATTTATAGCTTTCCTTGAACAAATAAATAGGAAAGATTCTCTGCCATCGTTTCAAAGTGGTTACCGGGACAACAACAGAAAAGAAGAGGGCAGAAAAGACAGTGTTATCAGTAGGTGCTAGGCCGTTTGGTCGTGCGCTATTAGGCTGAATCGGCCGGCCTATTTGGCCGAGCCGGTTTAAACTGTGTGAGCCGTGCACTGTTCATCCCCAGGCTAGCCCAGCACTGCAGCTACACTATTCATCTGAAAACCTAATCTCCAAAAATACCCTATTTTGATAATTTTGATGCCATGAATCCATTTTTAACCTCCATTCCACCAATCCAAGATCCAATAAAATCCAAAACAACTTCATTTAATTTTTATTGCATTTTACTCCTTATTATTTTATTTATTTTCCTAGTTTGATTAGTTTTAAGCATGGACCTCATGTTATTTTATGTGTTTGCATTAGCTCCTGGATACTCCAAGGTGACGTGCAAGGATCAGACCCATGCATCAAAGTTTACGAGATAGCTGATTTTGTCAAATAACAAGGCAAGTTACAAGTTTTTGATCATATTGAATCACATAGAATTTAAATTATTTAATTACGGTATTTGCATTAATATTATTTGTGCAATGTTATTTGATTGCAATAAATTTTTAGATTGACTTATAAATTTAGTTACGTCCTACCACTAAAAAATGCCCTGTCTAATTTGAGGCCATATTCACCTTGATAATCTTAGTAATATTTAATTACTGTATAAATAGTTGTAGTTTGGCTCATTCAAAATTTTGTACTACTAAGTGACTTGGCATTTTGGCTAGTAGATTTATTTAAACTGCTCTAGAGTAAGGATGTATCATGGAATGCCACTAGATAGTTAGAGTCCACGACCTTACCCTAGGAAGGAGACTTGAGTAGATGGGTGGCAATGCTGTCAAGCACTGAGGATTTGGATTGTGGATAGCTACCTTGTGGTGAAAAGTAAGGACTGGAACCTTATGCTGAGTAAAGGATACAGTGATCGCTCAATCACAAGTGTTTGACTTGTCAACCCTAGTCTAGTAACTTGTAACACCCCGGTCTCGTCCTCTAAGCCCAAAGTGCTACCACCTACTCTATGATGCTACCAACTCTAAGTTTTGCCGCTGGTCTTACGAAGCAATTTCTCTATTTAAATATCAACCAAATGACAAAAGTCGATACACTTGACATTAAGCACAGCAGAGGTATAAATTTGCTAATTACCAAAAAGGTACTCAGACTATTCAAAGCTAAATATGTCACCTGTAGATGACATGTGAATTACTATTACACGTGAAACAACTGTGCTACTCCCGCCCGTATATGTCACCTTCAACAGATACTTAAAAACAATAATAAAGCAAAAGTGAGTCCGAAGACTCAGCAAACACACGATAAAATAGTGGGGTTGGTATAGTAATCATTAAATCATATATTTATGAACTGTAACCCATAATCTCTGGATTTCCTCCCTATCTCCTGTTCATTTTCGGCAGATGTAATGCGATGCAATGCACCTATATATGCAGCTTATATCAGTATAGCGAAGCGTTCACCCATCGATGAACAACTCAATCCCCATCCTCTTTTATACGGGAATCCAAACTCCACTCCTATAAAGTACCTACCGAAGTAGGTCATGTTGTCTGTGAATGAGTGCAATGCGTGATGCAATATGCTCTTAATGTTGGCATTTAATCATAAGCAGCACTCATCACATTATGATTAGCACGAAATCATAAATACTGTAGAACATGACATGGAAGACAAAATACCAATCATTCACCACAATTCACTATTCTACCATGCACTTGCCTGGTTACTCCTGCGGACGATGGGTGGAGGAGTGACAAATCAAAACTTCCACCTGAAAGCATCACCCGAACTCTCAACTCCACATTGCAATTCACACAAGCATGCAGACAACATCGGTTCTATGCATACAGACAACTGACAATGTCCCTACGCGCAAACCCGATACCAACAATCTCTCTCATCAGACACCTTTCTGATGCCCCAGTGCCCAAATATCCATAATCTAACGGTCATGTCGTCTATAATCGCAGATAAACCTTATTTACACACCTATCATTTTCCTCTTCTTTTTCTCTTCTTTTCTTTTCTTTCTCTCCTCCTCTTTTTTTCCCTTCCTCCCTTTTATTTTCTCTTTTCTTCTCTCTTTTCTGTCCCGCCGGCTCCCCTCATTCTTTATCTCTTCTCCCTCCCTCTCTTTCCCTCCTAACTCCTCTTTTCACGTCGATCTGGATCCACCCTTGGCACCGCACATTCGGCCACCAGCGGCGACGCCCGAGCTCCCCTTGGCTTTGGCCATGGCCGCCACCCTCCACTGGCTCCGCTGACTCGGCCTCCCTAAGCCACCTCAGCTCTGGCCGTCCTACCTGAGCCCGTGGCCCTATCCCTGGCCGTCGCCCTAGGTCTCGTTGTCGATCATCATTGCGGCGCTAGCAAGGTGCTCGGCTATGTCCTCGAGCCCCCAGCTCCTGTTCCCTTCGGTACCCCCTCTCCTCTCTCTGTCTTACTGCTCTACATGGTGATTGTGCTGCTCTTGACCACCATTGCCAGTTACTCGTTGGCCGACTTCCACCCTCCAGTGCCCTCGACTCTGACTCCCCCCTTCTAATAATTTATTATCATGATTTGCTCTTATTCATTTTCCTATATTTGCTACCTATGTGGTCTTAAGCAAGAAATCATGGTGGGATTAAGGTATGGCCTACCTCTATCGGCTGACTATCGGATAGATTTTTGGGGGATGGTTGAGGAAGTGGTCGTGCGGTCCTTGTTTGTGGTCGCCTCCTTCGGCTTGGCCTCTTGCTCTTGGTCGGCTTGCCTGGGCTTCTTGCCTTGTGGTGGCCGACGAGAAGTGGCTGTGTGGTTTTGGGATGGGAAGGAAAGAAAGATATGAGTTGGGGTGGTTGGTGCCTTGGGATTTCTTCTTCCTTCTCCTCTACTTGGCTGGTTTCATCGCCCTGATGTGCTGTGCTCTCTCGAAGACCTTGTGGCTGTGTTGTCCAGGGATGAGGTGTTGTGTCTTCTGGAGGGTTTTGTATTGTCCTCGGCTATGGCGATGGATTGACTTTGTTGTTATGTTGGTGACCAGATAGAACTTTGCCTCTCTTTTGCTTGGCTGGCTTCGGTCTGAGCTTCACACATTGCTATGCTGTCCCTTTACTGTGGCGTCCAAAATGCCTTGCTGGTAGTGTTAGTGGTCAAATGGGATTTTGCCTCTTCCTTTCCCACATGTATTACATAACTACTCAACTCAATTTAATCTCTACAGGAGGCAAGAGTATAGATGACAGGGAGTTGGTATGGGAATGGTAAAACCATACTTAACAACACTAGATGCCACTCAGGGACAGGCAGAAGTGTTTAGGTTTAGCTAGTTGATAACCGGGTCTGAGTGGATATATCGGGTAGAGGCTATACAAAGAATTGAGTAGTGAAAAATCTTGTTTTCTCAACTTAGTCGCACGCTAGCTAAAGCATGCCTATCACAGGACATTGAGAGTCTGAGAAATCTTGTGGGTAAAGCTGAGCAATTCTGCATAGTGAAATAAATAGTATGCGAATACTCTGTGCTCTCAGTTAATGGAGCTATGTGTAATGGGTGATTCCAACAACAAGGTATAAGTAGATTTCTTAATGTTTTAAATTGGTGTAATCTAAGAAAGCTACTGTTGAAAACCCCCTTTAATCTTAAGAAGTTTTTTTTTGTGATTTTCTTGTTTAAAGATGTTTACAAATAAAATTGTATCCACTCTCATTAATAGAACCAATATATTCCCCCTATTGAATATCCTTACAAGTACTTAAGTTAGGATTTACCTTTGTGACTTATTAGGTACGGTTATACTCATTACTTACTAAATAATAAATAGAAAAATAGTGGAACAATGATGAACAAGTTGTAGATGAGGAGCGAGAAGAGCCCTACTTTGTTGATGATCCGTGGTTCTAGGTCTTAGCCTCGCTCGAGCTTGCCTGTGGAATTTCTTTTATGATATAAGATAACTTTGGGTTTGTACGACCACTGCGTCTAAAACTAGATTGTTAAGCCTTACGTTTGTAGTAAAGTCTGGTTCTTATTTGTAAGTATGTGTTGAACGGGCATTACAAGTGCTTAGATTTGATCTGACACCTCAAGGCCCTATGCTTCTTCTCCAACCGTTGCCTTCTCCCTTTTCTTTATTCTCCTTGTGATTTGTGAGGCCCAAGCCAAAGTAGGGCATTTCTACTCCCCCCGGTAGGGAAATATTAAAACTGGCCAGCCTTTGCGCGGAATCCCAGTTTTAGCCCTCTTGCGCACCCGGCAACCACGCCAGCAGCCTCGCGCACCCAGAGACCACGCCAGCCACCTTGCGCACCCAGGGACTGCGTTAGGTACTGTAGCTACAATATTTACGCGCTGTAGCAAGTCTTTAGGGAGAACCATTAAATAGATACTTTGTAGAAAATTTTAAATATAGAAAATGAGGTCCAAAAATAATAATTTTTTTGTGGAGTCTCTTGACACAATGTAATTGCTTATGTAGTTTTTTTCATAATTTTTACAGCTTTGAATTTTCTCAAACATTTATTTAATTATATTGTTTTAGAAATTTTTTAATATAAAAAATGAGGTCCAAAAAGTATGATTTTTTTTGAAATCCCATTATTTTGTACCTACATTATTTGCGTGATCCTTGAGCTCGCAAGGTGGCTGGCGCGATTTCAGTATTTCGCTGCGCAGGAGGCCAGGCTGAAATGGCCTGGATCCGCCAAAGTGTAGTAGTTGGCTCTACGGTCCCGGAACGCGCACGCTTATTCTGACCAGACCACTCCGTTCGGTGCCTCCTTTACCGGTCAAAGACGACGTGACAGCCCCATACAACGCACGGGGGCAAACATGCCTTCGCTTGCCTAACAAAAAAATCTTCCAGAATAAAAAAAGGGCCGGCTTGCGATTTGCGAACGTGCGAAGCATCTTCTCAAATTGATTAAAAAAACAGAGAGGGAGAGAAAGCGCATACTCTCAAATCATACATAAAATAAAGGCTTCGCTCGGTTGGACTGAAAAATAGTGGTTTATGGTTAAAATTACCTTATAATTGGTTGAAATTACACTGCAACTGAAAATGGTTTATTTGGTGTAATTAAATTTAAAAAAAATTAAAAATAGAAAAAATATTAACTCATCACGGACAACGCAAACGAATACGGGAAAAAGTCAGCAAAAAAACTCAAAAAATAAGTCAAAAGTTTAGAAAAAGATGAACTTTATGAATAATGAAAAATAAATCAGAAGCCGCTGAACACTCTCGGGGAGGTACGAAACAGAAAACCTCTACCAACAGAGATTGAAATATCGAGTGCGCCACCGGTTGGAGTTGGACTACCGATCGGTCGATTTAGGATGTTACCATCCAACAGTGCAATTGCGACATACACCACTGTAGCATTTCATGTTTGGGGAGAGACCGGAGTGGCTGGCCAGCAGGTCCGGCAGCTGGGACGGGATCAACCGCTCGATCGGTTTTGTTCAACGCCGCCCGACCGTTCAACTGCCTCTGCCTTAGCCGAATGCCGACAGGCTGGGGCCGCCCACGAAGCGACGAAACGTGCGAGAGCCGTGCTCGCGCGGCACGGCGGTGCGGCACCCGCAGCCCGCCGCTGCTTGACTTGCGTGGCACAGTCGTCGCGCCCGTGTCCGTCACCGCATTTTGGCGCGTTCTCGCTGCTGAAAGGCGAAGGCAGCATGCGTTGTCGCTTGAAAACAGAGAGCATGGACGAGGGGGCGCATTTGTTTGGTTCTTTCCACCCGATCGGTGACCGGGCTCTTTTCGGCTTTGGTTGGTAGCCTATGACTGTGCCTAGTAGTTTTTAGCCTTAGTATAAATATTCGTACGAACGAATTGAATACCGATAAACTGATAAGGTATTTCAAAAAAGTTATAATCGTTTGTTTGTTGAAGAAAAATTATAGGCCATAAGCAATAAGAAGAAAAGAATCCACCCCAATGTAGCTGATGGCAACTCTGCTGCAGAATTCTCTACAGTATATTACGTGAGGTCTAAGTCATAGTATAACAGAAACGGAACGCTCAACAAAAATAACAAATAATCAGAACTCCAACGTTTTGCAGTACTTTCGAGTTGTCGGCTCTTATCTACCTGAGGGGAGTTCTGGTTCGACCACGGATGTTTGGTCGGGACAAGTTCTTTTGAGCACAGGAAAGATGGTACAATTTATCTCAAACGTTCACAATGACTACGTTTCTCAGCATATATGATAAGATCCACTGGGGGTACCCCTTTACATGTTTCAGAAAAGGGAACTTGGCCAATTTTGAAACTGCTGTGGCTGAAGTATTGTACGCTACAGACATACATAAATGATGCTAAAGAGGCCTCTGAAACCCAACGGCACTAATCTCGCCATTCTTCAGAACAATTCATCCATTAGCATTTCTACTATATCAGGCAGCGCAGTTGGGTATGCTCATATAGTCTGGGAACACTCAGTACGATCTATATAATCCCATCAGAGGCTTCTCCCTATCCTCCATTCTTTTCCTAGCTGCTTCCCTCGCTTTGAGGGCAGCTTCCTCCTCCTTGGAAATCACCTTGGGCTTGCTGTCCTCTCTTTTCCTCTTGTTAACAACAATAGCAGATGGAGCACCCTTCACAGGTCTCATTGGATTCAGTGGTTTTGTGACGACCACACCTGGAGCTTGCCCTCCTTTGATAGTGGGAACGGCCCCGCCTCCAAAACGTGGTTTTGTTTGCGAAGTTGAGGATTGGCCAACATCAGTTTTGGAAATTTTCACAGACTTGTATGCCTCTTCCTGGGTAACCCATTTGCCTGCTCAAGGAAAAAAAACCATAAATATGAATGAAAAAGAAAAGACACACTGGAAGGCATGACAGAACCAATTAATCCAGATATGTGTCTGCTTAATGAAAGTACCTAGACCATCAGAATAATAGAAGCCAGAGTTTGAATCATAGTAAAGTCCAGTAGATTTGTCATAATAATATCCTGAAGTAGAGTCGAATTCCCATCCTGCACAAACAAAATTTCAAACATGTTATCCAACAGATATAAGAAATTCAGACTGACAACAATGAATTGCTTTAGTGCTGGTGGATAGTATGATCAGTAGGTATACGCAAAGAATGCTTCATGGTTCATGCTACTCAGGATTCCAGTTCAAGATAGTAATTGGTCTGTACTCATAGATAGTCATTGGTTTCCAATACTTTACCCAAAATGTGATGAAGCTTAGTTCATCACGAGGTAAACACCGCCGGGAAGAAGGCCGGACGGCGTCGGCTTGGTAGGATGAGAGGTTGACTATAAATGAGGGAGAAGAATCTTGGGAGGAGAAACTAGATATATGCTGTCTTTTTTATAGAGATAGCTCGATTTGACCTCCAAGAAACAATCTCCATATCTAAGGAAACTTATCTTTAATAAATAGAAAACTTTTATAAGGTAGTAAACCTATCTAATAAGAAAACTAACTATTCTTATCCCTATCCTAACTAATTTGACCTAGCCACGCGCGTCTGCTACAATATCCACATGTTTGCTACAGTACACGGTACTGTTCACACATGAGAACAGTGCACTGAACAGTAATTTGCGCATGACAACTTCTTCCCCCTTCAGTGATAGCTCATCCTTGAGCTGTGGTGGTGGCCATGACTGCTGCCCTAGGTGACACTAAGTTGACAAGATACTGTGATGTTTACTGGAAACTTTAAAGACCGTGGCCTCTATGTACAGGTGCAACAATATTGATGATATCTGCGATATGCCACGACAGATGCGGTGGCAACCACAACAGTGTTGTAGTAGACTTCCACGATGCGGTTGCCGCGACAGGCTTCGGCAGGGTCGCGGCGGCCTTTGGCAACACCGTGATAGGGCATGGCACGGTCGCAACGAGCGTCGGTAGTACCACAGCAGGTCGCGGCAATGACATGGTTGCCGTGGCAGGCTTTGGTAGCAACGCGGCTGCCACGGCAGGGCGTGGCACGATTGCGGTAGGCGTCGGTAGAACCGCGACGGCTGCTAGGAATAGCGCTACTACCGGCTCTTGTTGCGCCTTCTTCTGATTCGCAATCATCTTCTCTAAGATAGCATGCATATTAAGGAAGATGTTCGTCATCTTTTTGTTGATGTTGGCCATCTTGTTGGTGTTAGCCTTTATCGTGGCCAACGACTTGGCAACAGGAACCATGATAGCAGAAGTCATGGGAAGGGGTCAACTGCTCTGATACCAAATGTGATGAAACTTAGTTCATCATGAGGTAAACACCGCCAGAAGAAAGGCCAGGCGGCGTCGGCTTGGTAGGATGAGGGGTTGACTATAGATGAGGGAGAAGAACCTTGGGAGGAAAGATTAGACTAATTCATCTTCTTTGCTTTATTGCTTGATTGATAATAGATACATGTTGTCCTTTTTATAGTGATGACTCGACTTGACCTCCAAAAAACAATCTCCATCTCTAAGGAAACTTATCTTTAATAAATAGAATATATCCATAAAGTAGTAAACACATGCTATAGTACCTATACGTTTGCTACAGTATTGCGAGTCTGCTACAGTACACGGGTACTGTTTTACGCGTGTGAACAGTGCGTGTGACCAATAATTTAGCACATGAGACAGAATATCTGCTAAGGTTGGTATAGTTCCTGGTAGAATCAAATATACCAGCAAAGGCCAGATACTGGGTGCGGAAAAATATAAAAACTAAACCGTTGGAGAAATGAGGAACTTTTTTTGAGGTACAGTTCATGAAAAATTAACATCTTTAACTTAACTGAGATGCTATTGTAGCACATTTTCTTGCCTAATAGCATATTTCGGCCTAATACAAGAATTTGACATCACTTTTTACTCCAGTGAGGACATTTAGTTATCATGAAGAACAAAAAGTAGCAAAGCAAGGAAATAGTTCTCAGCCAGCAGAAAGAAATGTTTGAATGGGTGACTTAAGCATAAGCGCTGTATCAAACTAGTGGGGCTTGGAAAACTGACAGTAACTAGGCCATTGCTATTAGTTCTGATCAGGCTACTTCTTGGTTCACCAACTATGGTCTCCTGCTGTGAGCTAGGTGAGAACTAAGTTCAAGTATGTGAACAAGAATCAGCAGGAGAAAAAATTAGGAAGACAAGACTAACATAGCAAGTTAATGAAAGCTCAAGTTAGGTGAACAAGGGATGCGTTCATCATAGATGGATGTCTAATTTGTGTTATACAAATCAAAGATGACTATGCACACAGCGGAAAACAAGCTAGACAGTGCACAAAAAGATTGATATTTAGAAAACAGTAAGCCAATACACAACCATCTCCAGGTGCTGCAGAAGTGTCACCATCCACATTTCTCTGGTTATTCTCTAAATCCTTTTGATAACTCTTTTTAGCTTTCTGCAGTAAAAAAAAGTTGAAATATAATCAGGCATGCTGCATCTGTAGTTTATCAATCAATTTTAAGATAAATTGAAACAGCACAGCAATATGGGACAAGATAAAGTAAAAAAAAGAAAAGCCTACATGATTTAGCAATGTTGCAGCATTTGCCCTTTACAAGCTCTAGTTTACGTGCACAGTATGTACGTCACAGATGGAATTAACTGATGGATATCAACACATAGACAGTAAACTAAGGACTTACAGCTTCTATCTGTTGGAGCGCTCGAGCTGCTTGCAGCTGTTCCTTTTCCTTAGCAGCACCTTCCTTTTGCATCGTCGCCAATCTTTTAGTGACATTGTCCTTGTGGCGCTTACCGATTTCATGTGTTCTGATGCTTAACGGATTGTTAGCTATGTAAATCTTACACAAGTCGCACCATTTGTTTCCTTGGCTCACCCAATACTGAAACAAGATAGGGAAAAAAAGTTACTAATACCAAAAGTTAAACTTGCAGAATTGGATGTTTGCCACAACAGAGTTTGACAACATAATCAGCATATATTTCTACCGAAAGACAAACATTGTATCTCCTCGTATTCTCACTTATTCAGAAAGTGACTAGACAATATTGACATGATGAATCGGCACTCTCAGGTTCTAGCCTCCACTTAACATCGTTACAAATCCAATCACAGTTCAAAAAAAAAAAAAGTAAACCACAACTAGTATTCACGAAAGGAATTGAACCCTAATTGGCCAATTCTATCTCAATCTAAGATGAGTGAAGCGCCCAAATGGAAGATGGAACCGCATCAGAGGCTTGGTCTTCCTCAGTTCAACCTCATCAAGCTACACCTTCTAGTCTTCCGTCGCGTTGGACGGTGCAAGACATGCACAAGCAAGCGAAGCTAACCCTAATCCTTCGAGACCCACGAGACTAGAAGCTAGACCACGCGAGGTCCCAATTCCCAAGCCATCAGCTAACCAGCCCTATAGCGACCTGAATTCCCATGACGCCGGTCATCGCTATCAATCGCAACAAACACCGTGGTTCGCTCAAATCTGTGCGCGTAAATCGCGTAGTCGCAGGAGATGGCTAACACGCAGTCTCGATGTCGCCCGGGGGGGGGGGGGGGTGAGGGGCGCGGGGATGGAGTACCTCCGTCATGGCGGGCAGGGGTTCCGCGGCGCGATTGGGTCGGGGGCGAGCTTCGCCTCCTTAGGGCGGGAGATCACCGGAGTGGCGGAGCAGCCCAGCGGGGTTGATTTTGGTGCAGAGTGCAGCGGATGGTCGGGGAAGAGGTGCCCGAGAGAGAGGTTATTTCTGCGCGAGGGGCAGCAGGGGACGCCGACACGGTTTTTCCTCAAAAGAACAAGACGAGTTCAGTGTCATGGTAATTTTTAATCTGCATTAACCTCGCCATCTGTCAATTTGGGGTGGAAGTATATTACATTGGGGGGGGGGAATTCTTTTGGCTTATGATTTAACCTTCTAAAATAACTAAATTTTAAAAGAAGTATCTTTTTAAAAGGACATACAAATTAATTTTAGTAGATAGCATTTTGACTTTATTTATATCGGTAAAAATCGTATGCGAGTATATCTCTATACACTCTATCGTGAACAGCTAGTTCAAAAATTTAAAACCAAAGACTATAAACTACAATTAAAAAAACCCACAAGTTCTGGCGTTAGTCACAATATTTTCCCTACTATTAACTATCCCTACTATTTTTTATAAGAAGAATAGTTTTGCATTAATCCCTATTGGTTTTGTACCCTTAGAATTACGGTTTTGTTTAGTTCAAATTCCTTACTTTCATTCACAAGATGCACTGATCATTCTGGTCTTTTTCTCTTAGAATAATTGGTTTCACTGATCTTGATCATCAATATCACTACACACTTCCTTTGGTCAGAAAGAAAGGCTCAGTTATATGATAACAAAATGTTCTTTTGGTCCTAATTGTTTTGTCCTTTTAGTATTTTGTTGGAGTGAATATCCCCAAGTTGTTTTGTCTGTAAACTATCCTTACTGGTTTTGTTTTCTTAGAAGGAAAATCAAGTTTTGTAGGATTAACTATCCCTACTACATGCTTTACGAAAGTAATCCCTATTCTTGTGGAAGCAAGGATCGAAAAACCGTAATCGGGGCAAATCCCGGCCGCCGAGCGGTACCGGTAACCGGCCGGTAACCGAAAATCCCGGAATCAAACCGGATGAAATTTGGCAAATGAAATTTTTGGGCGGGGCGGTAGGAGACCGGTAATCGGTCGGTTACCGGAAAAACCTATGAGAAAACCGGTGGAAGACCAATTAAAGTTTGGCTAGATATTTGGATCCAATTTCTCAACCCAAAGAAGACCAATTAAAGTTGAACTATCATAGCAAATTCAGTATGGAAGTTGGAGGTCCACTTTTGTTGCCCTAAATTGAAAGTTATGGGTTGACATTTTGCCCCACAAGCTTAAGTTTTTTTAACAAGTAAAACCCCAAAAGCATAAGACTACATCAAACTAATCCCTTGAAGCATTTTCTTGTAACTATGAGGCTAAAAGTAATTGAGATGCTTCGGCATATAACAAAACCTTCTAAATTGCCATATCCATGGTAAAAAAGAACTGAACCTCAGTCAAAAGGGGCCTTCATCTAAATAAATTCAACTTGGTGTTGACCATGTGGTGAAGCCCTCTCGTCGTAGTGTTGTGTTACATCTGAAATAATAAAAACACAAGTTAATAGTAATGAATGCTAACTTGAGTAGTATACTAAAAAGTAAAAACACTAACGAAGGATCAATTCGTACCAATATATTGTTGAGAAACGCGAAGGTTGTGCAATGTACTCATTGTTATCAATGAGGACAAGTCCTTCATTATGAGCCAGGTGGACTTTATATTGATCCCAAGTGTATGTGGGATGAGCATGTTGTACCCAATGATTATAAATTTGTTGGTAGTATGCAGGTTCCGCCCACTAGTAAATAAATCTTGCATTGGGAGGAAAAGAGATGTCCGATGATGAATGAGAATCATCAGCAGAAGATAGTAAGTTGGCATCTCGACGCTCATAAGTCGGCAAAGAGTATGAACTACCATATGATGCGTATGAAGAAGAGTCTTGTGGTTGAAGATGATCTCGTTGGCGGTCCTTAGCCCTTGTGTAGGTCTTTTTTATTATTCTTGATTCGTGACAACCATGGTCTTCATCCTGGGTAGCATGTGTGAAAGTTTTCTCACAGGTGAATTCCAATGGTTGACATGTGTCTTGTTGGCCTTGTACCCCATCGTGAGATGTCCCACCATCAGCACCATCATCAGATGACGAAGAGGAACTATCGTCAGACTCTTGGTACTCCACTGCATCAGATGTTGGAGTTTCTATCTCTTCATCACTTCGCACAATATCCTCATCAATGTCTTTTTTCTTCTTCTTACCAACCGCTTGTTTCTTTGTTTGTGTAAGTGAGTCAAAGTCTCGAGCCAATTTTTCAGTTGGTTGGCTACAAGTTTTTCTTTTTGTAACATGAGACTTGCCAATAGTTTTCTGAGTCCATTGCTTCAACGGTTGATCATCAAGTGCCTTGTCAAGTTCATGCTCAGATATGGCATTAACTACAACTGTAGATAGCATAGGGGGCTCACCTTCCTCATTTAGCAGAGGCTCTGAGTGGCTTATGGAGCTGTCAAGCCACTCATGGATTGGGTTTGCGCTGTCATACATGGTGGCGCTAATGAGATTTCCAAAAGGATCTACATCCCTATCTTCATTCCTAATCTCATGCTCCTGCAATCGTAGCCTTAGATTGTAGTGGACATATACAAGCTTATGCAATTTCTTGTATCCAAGACGGTTCCTCAATTGGGTATGCACTAAAGCAAATGTGCTCCAATTACGTTCACATCCACTTGAGGAAACACATTGTGAGACAATCCGCAAGGCATATTTTTGTAGTGTTTCTGTTCCACTCCAAATGTCATCCACCATGCAGCTGCAAGTCAAATGAAAAATATGTTGAACACTGGTGGTTGATTTTGATGTATTTCGAATATATGTTGAATATACCCGCACTCATACGACTAGTAGCAAGGTAAGCCTCGTTTGAAGCAAATAGGCATCGTCGGTTACGATAATATTCTATCTTGACTAGAGCCTGCACTGCATCCTCGGGTGTGTTGGATATTCTTTGAATTGCTTTTGTCAATGCATTGACGAGGGCTGCATTCTTCCCCAAATCATATAGTGCTTTGCGGATTAAGCAACGATGCTGCAGGCTCTGAAGCAACTTGCTCCATTCTCAAGCGCTCATCTCTAATAGATTTCCTTTTGGCATTCGTTTCTTCTATACTTGCTAGCATGAGCCTTCTCACTTCCGCTGGAACCCCACTACAAGGAATAACATCCCCGTGCTTCCCAGCAAGATATTTTTTCAGGCGTGTCACACCTCCACTTGACTTCGTAAACTTACAATATCTGCATTTCCAACCATCACCTCCTAGTCTCTCTCCATGGTCCTAAACATTGATACTTTTACCAGCCATCACTACAATATCATGCAGCAACAAAAACATGTATCTGTAAGGCACAAATCTAAAATTGCTAGAGGCTAAAACAACATCTGCTGGACTCAATACCATGAGTTAGTATGTTATACAATCTATACAAGGTCATCATGCTCTGAATTTCAGGTACTAAGTAATGTTGATTCACAGGTGAGCCGATCCAACATTGAAGGACTAAAAGGGGCCTCTTCCACAATGGAATTTGAGCTTTTAGAAATGTATGTTGCCAAGGTTGAGTGGCAGGTTTTCTCTTATGTGCTACATGAATCTCACTATATTGCATTGGATATAATTAAGCGAATGCAAGGAAGGCTATACATGCTAGAAAAACAACTTCATGACTCTAATGATGCTAGGGAATCTTTATTGCTCAAGTTGAACTCTGCATTGGACCAATTCAAAAGTCTAAAGATGAACTGGTGATGCATATACAAAATGAAATCAGAGGCTTGCAAAATGGTCTGAGATCTACTGACGAGAATTCTCTAAGAGAAAAGAGACTGAGGGAAGAGCTGCTGCTCGCTACTGCTGGCTGCTGCTCTCAGAGACAGAATAATGCAATGCACATGCAGCCAGCTACCTTTTCTCCCCCCCACATGCAGAGAACAAAAGACTTCACATGCAAATGACAAAAAGAGTACTTCATCATGTTTGAATGGGCTCCATATGTTCCTAACTGGATGCTAAAGCATCCAATGCCCCTGGAACTGTTTTCAACAGCTACAAATTCAATTTTTTCAAATTTTAATTCCGGCCGGTATTTTTCTTCCCGGTCTCAGTCGGGATTTCCGGTTACTGGCGGTTACCGGCCGGTAACCGCCGGTAATCCGAACCATGTGTGGAAGCATCCGGTAACCGCCGGTAATCTGAACCATGTGTGGAAGCATGATTTACTATTTGCTTCTAAGGTGCTCTTAGAAGGTAGTCGAGTTTTGTAGGATTAACTATCTCTACTATTTTTTATAAGAAGAATAGTTTTGCATGCTTCTCGAAATTTTCTTTAGAGGATAGTTTAATGCAGAGAATATAGTCAATTTGGCAGAATGCACTTGTTGTAGGGGTGGCCCCCACCGAAGCCTAGTAGGCCTGTTAGAAGGATGTAAGGTCCGAAATGGGACATATGTAATGACATGAGTGCCCCTGAGGGGAATACTCACGTGTAAGGGTATAACTGTACAAGCACTCACCATTTGGATATATATATATATATATATATATATATATATATATATATATATATATATATATATATATATATATATATATATATATATATATATATATATATATAGGAAAAATACTTTTTACTCCCGGGTGTAATTACACCCACCTCTAATATACCACCTAAACAAAATTGAAATACTCCTTTATCACTTTAGGTATATTCATATACTAATTATAAGATACTCCAATGTGAACCACACGAAAAAATTGCAAGGAAGTTCATAGTTTTTAGCGTATTTTGTAAGTACCTTCGTATACGCATATAAAAAGGAGTATGTCGAAAAAAATGTACATACCACCTCTAAAAAATTGTTCATACCACCCAAATGGCCTTAAATACTCGTATACTACATGTGCATACCCTCCGTTACGCAAGATACTCCCTACGTTGTGAGATACGACATAGGGTGTAATTACACCCGGGAGTAGAAAAGAGGCTTCCTATATATATATATATATATATGGCATAGGCCACGGGGAGGAACCCTAAGCCATCTTTACTCACCTAACTCCCCACTACCATACTCTCTCTCTGTTTGGTCTGTAGCCATAACATTTGGCGCCGTCCGTGGGGAGAACAAGAACAAGCCTCCAGATCTGAAGGAGGATGGAACCAAGGAAAGCTTCAACATCGGTGGCGAAGAAAAAGAAGGTGGAGGCGGCGAAATCTCGCGTCAATACCAAGGCTTCGGCTTTAGTAGTTGCAGGTCCGGGTGGCGGCGCAGATGTGACGACCGTGAGCACCGGCGTTCGCGACGCGACGCCCGACCCTGCCACCACTACCCCAACCGCCAACCCTAGCGGTGACAACGCAGGCGCGTCCACTTCCCTACTCGGCACGGGAGCGGTGGGCGGTCCCGGTGACGACTCAGGCTTCGTCACCAGCCCCAAACCACGCCCACGGTGGAGGCCGCCCTGCTGGCGGCCCTCAGCGCGTGCCAACGGGAGCTGTCAGACCTCCGCGGGGCCGTGCGAGACATACAAGAGGCTCGGAGCCAACGCGCAACACCGGTGGCCGCGTCTCAGCCCACCTCGGAGAGGGCGAATAGCCGCGACGCTATTGCGTCCAGTCGCGTTCCACTACGACGCATAGACCCGGAGTCCCCGCTCTCCGTAGACCTGCAACAAGCGACGTGGCCCGAGGACTTCAAGTTCCCGAGCGTCATTGAATCATACAAGGGTGACTCTGACCCGCGAGAGTTCGTGCGCGTGTATGAGACCGCCATCGAAGCCGTTGGCGGAGACGACACCACGAAGGCAAAGGGACCCCCCTTCGCGTTACAAGGAGTGGCGCTGTCCTGGTTCTTCACCATCGAACCACAATCCATCCACGCGTGGGAACAGATCCGCGATTGGCTCTACAACAACAAGTTACGTCGAGCGTGTCGCTGCGGACCAGCTCTTCACAGTCAAACAAAAACCCGAGGAGGGGCTCCGAACTTACTTTAAACGCTTCACCAAGGTACGCTGCCAAGTCAGGGATGTTAGCGCGGCCACCGTTATCAACGCAGTAATACAAGGTCTCCGCCCAGGACCACTCGTTGAATATAGCGCGCGGAAGCCACTCAAGTCGGAGGCAGAGCTCTTCGACAAAACGGAAGCATACGCCCGAGCCGAGGAGGACGCGCGGAGGCGCAGCGGCAACGGCTCCGACGCCGGGCAAGCGGAGGACTTGTCGCAAAGAAGCAGCACAAGAGACAACCCGAGGACGGAACACAAGCAAGTGTCCGTAGGCGACACTCGTGAGCCCGTTGACGATGGGGTGCACCAAACCTCACCAGGCGACAGGCGTAAGCCCCGGCGTAACCGGCGGAGACCCCAAAAGGCCCGCCACGTCCTCACTGCGCAAGGCGTTCGCCGGGAGGCCGCATCAATCTCGCGCATGGGGGGGGGGGGGACGCGAAGGAGGCCGCGATGAGAAGCCGCGTGCGGAGCAGGAAATCCTAGAATACGGCAGATGGTGCGAGGTACACGGCTACGGGGGCCATTTCACGCGGACATGCACCAAAGTTGCGGCATTACGACAGGCGGTGGCCCATGTACGGGCCTCGGAGACACTGATCCCCGCAACAGCCCACGTACAGCATATGCAAGGCAGTCCCTCGCGTGTTGGGTCCCCCAGAGAGACCCAGTGCCGTGGCATTAATGTCATCGCTGGAGGCTCTTCGTCGAGCACTTCCCCAGCACAACTACCTCGGCGGGCGTCCCATTGCAGCATCACGTTCACGTCAGCCGATGCCCAGGGCGTAGAATTCCCCCATCAAGATTCCTTGGTCATCCAGGCCGACATTGCAGGTTGCGACGTCAGGCGCACCTCATTGACGGAGGGAGCTCCGCAAACATTTTGTTCGCGGAGGCCCTTGATCGTATGGGAATACCTCGGAGCCTACTAAAAGCTTCAGAAGCCCCCCTACAGGGCCTCGGAGGGCAGCCTCTGAAGGCTCTGGGTCAGATTCGCCTCCAAGTCTCCTTGTGCCAGGCCGACAACACCAGGACTGAAGATGTCGTCTTCGACGTCGTGGACGTCTCGTATCCGTACAATGCCATACTGGGCCGGCCTGCCATCAACTCCTTCGAGGCGGTTCCACACTACGCATTCCTATGCATGAAGCTCCCAGGACGGCAGGGCGTTATCACCCTCTTCGGCGATCAGGATATGGCTAGGAGCATCGAAACCGGAGCTGGAAGCTTGCACCATAAGGTGCAAGTCCTCACCGACAAATACCAGGAGGCCACGCCATCCGCTCTGAGATGGACACCTAAGCCCCACCCGGAGGGCAGAGTGAAGAGGGTGCCGCTCCAGGCGGAGGGGCAGTTCGTATCCATAGGCGAGGGCCTCCCTCCGGACGTAGAGCAAGACTTGCTTCGAGTTCTCCAGGCCAACATAGATGTCTTCGCATGGTCCCCGGAAGATATCAAAGGAGTGGACCGCGCCCTCATCGAACATAACCTCGCGATCCGCCCTGACGCCAAGCCCGTCAAGCAGAAATTTTGCCGTATGTCCATAGACCGGCAGCAAGCGGCAAAGGTGGAGGTGGCGAAGCTCCTTCGAGCGGGGGTTATCCGCGAGGTCCAACATCCGGACTGGCTCGCCAATCCGGTGTTGGTCAAAAAGGCCAGCGGCGCTTGGTGCATGTGCATCGATTTTACCGCCCTCAACAAGGCATGCCCGAAGGATGATTACCCTCTACCGCGCATAGATCAACTGGTCGATGCTACCGCCGGATGCGAGCTCATGAGCTTCTTGGACGCCTACTCCGGCTATCATCAGGTCTACATGGCCAAGGACGACGAGGATAAAACCAGCTTCATTAAGCCGGTGGGGACCTTTTTCTTCGTAAGGATGCCCTTTGGCTTGAAGAACGCGGGTGCAACCTTCACCCGCCTCGTCGTGTTGGCCCTAGCCGTCCAGGTAGGGAGGAATGTGGAGGCCTACGTGGACGACGTGGTAGTAAAAACCAGGCAGCTCGCCTCCCACGGTCGGGATCTTCAGGAGACCTTCGACAACCTCAGGAAGGCGGGCATTAAGCTCAATCCGGACAAATGTGTTATCGGTGTACGGGCGGGCAAGCTCTTGGGCTTCCTCGTATCCGGGCGAGGCATTCAAGCGAACCCCGACATGGTTGATGCTATCCTGGGCATGGAACCTCCCAAGACGACGCGGGAGGTCCAGAGGCTGGCAGGCCGCATGGCGGCCTTGAGCCGTTTCCTCTCCAGAGCAGCGGAGCGGGGCTTACCATTTTTCAAGACTCTCCGCGGTTGCGATGGGTTTCATTGGGACGACGACTGCGCAAAGGCCTTCGACGACCTCAAGAAACACCTCGCAACCCTTCCCACTCTGGTGGCCCCAGCACCAGAGGCTCCCCTCCTACTCTACCTCGCCGCCTCGGCAACGACGGTCAGCGCCGTCCTCCTCCTCGAAGAGGGCGCACTCCAGCGACCAGTGTACTTCGTCTCCGAAGCCCTCCAGGGCGCCAAGACGCGATATACCGAGTTCGAGAAGCTTGCTTACGCGCTGGTCGTGGCCTTAAGAAAACTCCGGCATTACTTCCTGGCGCACCCGATAACGGTGCCATCCTCGTTCCCTTTGGCGGAGATGCTGCACAACAAGGAGTCCACGGGGCGAATCGGCAAATGGGCGGCCGAGCTTGCCCCATTCTCCCTAACATACGCCTCTCGAACGACGATCAAGTCTCAAGTCCTGGCGGACTTCCTCGCGGAATGGACCCCTCCAGCTCAGTCCGTCCTCCAGGTCGAAGACCCGGTATGGACGCTTAACATCGATGGAGCTTATGGTGTTGCGGGCGCAGGAGTGGGCACCGTTATCACCACACCTGAGGGGCAGCGCCTGTTGTACTCAGCGCGCCTAGCGTTTCCGGCTACGAACAACACGGCCGAGTACGAGGCATTACCCTTCGGCCTCGGGAAGCTCAAAGCAATGGGAGCGAGGCGAATCCTCGTCCGCACTGATTCCCGGTTAGTGGCGGGCCATGTGGATAAGTCATACCAGGGTAAGGACCCGGAGCTAGCCAAGTACCTAGCAGCCGTACGAGCGAAGGAACGACACTTTTTGGGTGTCACGGTGAAGGCCATCCCTCGAGCAGACAACGAACAAGCCGGCGTCCTGGCCAAGGCTGCCAGTCAGCAGCTCCCAACTCTCGAAGGGGCATTTTACGAAATCCTACCAGCGGCGGCCATAGCGCAGGATAACCGGGATGCGGCCCTCGTCCACCAGATCACCCAGCAGGGTGACTGGCGAGAATCCCTTTTCGCTTTTCTGCAGGGCACCGCGGAACCGGATGACCCCTCCGAGCTCCGGCGTTTACAACACCGCGCTAGGTCCTTCCAGGTGCTCGACAGGGCGCTCTACAAGAAGGGGGTCTGCGCACCGCTCCTGCGATGCCTCCCGCGCGAAGAAGGAAAGCGCCTCCTCGCAGAAATTCATGCGGGACTCTGCGGCTCGCACCTCCAACCAAGGTCTCTGGTGGGCAAGGCATTCAGGCAGGGTTTTTATTGGCCAACAGCTATCGTGGATGCCCAGGATCTCGTGCGCCGTTGTCAAGGTTGCCAGTGGATGGGAAGGGCTATCCACAGGCCCCCGACAAGCCTCCATCCCATACCCCCGGTATGGCCGCTGGCGCGGTGGGGCATCGACGTCGTGGGACCGCTTCCCAGGGCCCCAGGCGACCTGCGGTTCGTAGCGGTTGCTCTGGAGTACTTCTCCAGGTGGCCGGAGGCGGTAGCCCTGGCCAAGATTACCTCGGCAGCTCTGCAGCGCTTCCTCTGGCAGAACATCATATGTCGATTGGACGTGCCTAGGGAGATCACCGTCGACAACGGTCTGCAATTCGATGCATCCCCATTCAAAGAATTCTGCGGCAACATGGGCATCACCCTCCGGTTCGCTTCGGTCGGACACCCACAGTCCAACGGGGCGGTGGAGCGGGTGAATGGCGCTATCTCCGCCGCAATCAAGAAGCGTCTCGTCGGGCTACCAAAGGGGAAGTGGCCGGGTGAGCTCCACAGCATCCTCTGGTCCCTTCGCACAACGGTCACACGCCCAACGGGGTTCACGCCATTCAAGCTCATCTTCGGTGACGAGGTGGTCACACCTGAAGAAATAAAGGCTGGCTCACGGCGGGTCCTCGTCCAAGCACCAGACGAGGAGCGCCAATTGTCCGTGGATCTCCTTGACGGAGACCGGGCAAGCGCAACACAGCACGTCATAAAGTACGCGCGACAGATGGTGCGCGGTCGCAATCGTTCGCTGTACCTGCGCGAATTCAGACCAGGAAACCTCGTCCTTAAGATGGCACTCCACGCGGAGACGGTAGGCAAGCTCGAGTCCAAATGGGAAGGCCCGTACATCGTTGCGGAGGCCCTACAGAAGGGAGCATATTGCTTAGCCACCTTGGAGGGGCACACGCTCCGCCACACGTGGAATGCGGACAGGCTGCGGCGGTATTACGCCTAAGTCGAGCACACGAGGGCAAGGGCCTTCCACGGCTTCGGCGGGCGCAAGCGGCTAGCGGTTAGTGCCTTAACCCTTGTAACCGCTCACCCGTGCAAACGGGAATTTAATAAAGTGCATCGTTCATGCAAATTCTCTCGTTTTCATACCAAAAGCGCGCGAAGGGTTACCTTCGTGTGCACTGTGCATGAGCATGAATAAAGACGCGTGGGGGACGCCTCCGCGCGCACTCTACGGAGTATAAATAAGACGTAGCAACGAGGTTCGCCTCCGCACGCAATTTCACCCCCCGCAACGCGCGGAGGCTCGCCTCCGCGCGCAGTCTACAGACTCTAAATAAGACGTAGCGTCGAGGTCCGCCTCCGCACGCACTCTACGGAGTATAAATAAGACGTAGCGACGAGGTTCGCCTCCGCACGCAATTTCACCGCCCGCAACGCGCGGAGGCTCGCCTCCGCGCGCAGTCTACGGACTCTAAATAAGACGTAGCGTTGAGGTCCGCCTCCGCACGCACTCTACGGAGTATAAATAAGACGTAGCGTCGAGGTCCGCCTCCGCACGCACTCTCCGGAGTATAAAAAAGACGCGGATGCTATCTCTGCGCACTCTACGGAGTATAAACAAGACGCGAACCCCGCGCACGCATGGGCGTTGCCCCAGTGCGTACTCTTTGGAGTATAAATAAGACGTGGATGTCGACCCCACGCACTCTCCGGAGTATAAAAAAGACGCGGATGCTATCCCTGCGCACTCTACGGAGTATAAACAAGACGCGAACCCCGCACACGCATGGGCGTTGCCCCAGTGCGTACTCTTCGGAGTATAAATAAGACGTGGATGTCGATCCCACGCACTCTCTGGAGTATAAAAAAGACGCGGATGCTATCCCCGCGCACTCTACGGAGTATAAACAAGACGTGGATACTCCCACACACGTGCATGCATTGTCCTTGTGCGTACTCCCCGGAGTATAAATAAGACGTGGTCGAAGTTCCCACGCGTGCAACGACTAGGCGCCAGCTCCGTTGCCACCAGTTTGAAGGGTAGGGGACGGAGCGCTCGCGCGTCTACCTCGACTAGGCGCCAGCTCCGCTGCCACCACTTCGAAGGGTAGGGGACGGAGCGCTCGCGCGTCTACCTCGACTAGGCGCCAGCTCCGCCGCCACCACTTTGAAGGGTAGGGGACGGAGTGCTCGCGCGTCTACCTCGACTAGGCGCCAGCTCCGCTGCCACCACTTCGAAGGATAGGGGACGGAGCGCTCGCGCGTCTACCTCGACTAGGCGCCGGCTCCGCTGTCACTACTTCGGAGTCTGGGTCTGCGGCGCAAAGCGTTCGCAAGCCTGCTTGCTACTATCAGAACGAGGGGCGACATCAAGCCTGAATACCCGTGCTTTACATGACACCCCAGCTCACAGCATATTACATAACAAAAAGAGCACGGGAGAGTTGTCGCTTAGCCCGCGTAAGACAGTAGTTGCATTACAGAAGCAGACAAACGCACGACGCGGAACGCGCCAAAACCTAGAATTATTCTATGAATCTGCGCCATCTTTGCCGCGACGAGTGCCCGCACCGCCTTCGCTGCGCCGAGGGACCTCTTCGAGCCAGCGAAGCACGTCCCCCTCGTTCCGCAGCGTCCGTCGTAAAGCAACCGTGGCGGCACCCTCCCCGATGTAATTCCAAATCCGGTTATGGAAGTTTCGGGCTGGGCGGCGCGAACCGCATCAGATATCACCCCGGGCTGGGTAGGCAAGTCAAGCTGAGGGTTCGCCAGCTCATTGACATGCTCACACCCACCAGCGTGCAGCAAGGCAAGGGCAAGGCCAACACTCATGTACCCGCAGTGGGTGCCGAAAGCCTTGGCGTCGGGAAGGGCAAAGCTCAAGCCCTCCTCGATTCGCCCAAGCGTCTCCATCAGGTCTTGATGGCTATGAGTGGCGTCCTCCATGTGCACGGAAAGCCCCCGGAGGGCCCGCTCCAAAGAGTCCATCGCCCCCCACGTGGAGGCACACGCGTTGTGATACGGGGTTGCCCGATCTTCTCGACGTAGGATTGGATACTCACGTGCAGCCTCTCGAATCGTAGCGATCCTCCGTTGCCAATGCAAGAACGAACGCTCTTTAATTCGCAAGATCACACGCGCCGGACTTCACGACCACCAAGCGAAAGCCCTATCGCGCTCCCAATTCCCAGCGGAAAGGTTGAACGATCTCAATTTGCAAAAACTCATAAATTTTCTATTGGATTTGATTGGCTATCCAAAAGAACAAATTCATGTACAAAACTCCATTTCAATTATCTAGCCATGGCACTCTGTTTCTAAGTTCTCGTCACGCATGGATGTCTCCATTGTTTTCTAGTCATCCCCCCTCTGTAGTCTCTCGTCGCGTCTTTTTTATATGGCGGCTGCATGTATAGGGTATCTATCCACACATACACGCACGAGGTATTGGGCCTTGGGCCTGGCCCTTTTTCTTGTTTCCTTGCGCACCTTCTTTCTCATATGGCACCAATTTAATTATTATTCCGAGTGGCATCCTGAAATTATGCAAAATATTCTTGTGAGGTAGTAAACAAGTCTCATGTAAATTAAAATTAAATTCACCTCGGAACGAGTTCACCTGATAATATTTAATACGGCTCAATAATTCCTTCCAATCAAATAATATTTTTAACCGAAAAGCGTAAGATATATGCGTATCCGCATCATCCTCCCCTTCTTCAAGAAAAGCCGTCCTCGGCTTTTGATAGCCTGAAATGGTACTAAATAAAGAATACAATGTGTATGCATGGTATATATATTTATTGTCAACAATTCTCCTGTTTAGCACATCATAAACATCTGAAGGCGTGGTAAACAAAAAGAACAACACATATGCATGGTATATGTATGAATCAATTATTGTGTCATTCTTATTGTTTTGCATAAAGTATTTTGCACAACAGTAGCCATAAGATGTATACATTGCAATATTATCATTCACATCATTCTCCCTCCCATGAGAAAAAGTCGTCCTCGACTTTGCTAAGTACATGGACAAGTCATTAATGGACCAAACCAAATTAAGTTGTTCAAATATGGGAGAGAAAATTTTTAGTGTCTTCCATGATTCAACTGCGCTACTCTGATTATTTGTACATGATTGTATATTAAAGAATGAACAAGTAGGCTTAAGAAACCTTTTAAAACATGAAGCACTATTGTTGAAACTCTTCTCATTGTGACCATGATATGGTACAAAAGATTGTTTATCCAAAATATGCAATTTCAATTCAGCAAGCTTATCACAGGTAATGCATATTCGGTAAACATAAAACTTGCCATCTACACCATAATCTCCGATCAAATTGAACTTATAGGTGTAGGCATAGATACTAACTAGTGATTTTAAACATGAAATTTCAGCAACATTCTCAATCACACTAGATAGCTCTCTAGGATCATTGAACATGATATAGTACAAAGAATCATCATGAGATATTCTCGTAAGAACTTCCTTATGAGTAATCAATTCCACATTATGTAAATTGGGCAAAGAAATTTCAGAACATGGAATTTTCTTTTGCACATATGAGTTCTCACAAGTACTCACCGTTTCACTATTAATTTCAGCACCAATATTGTTACCTTTATTGTTCTCCTCAGTTGATGTAGGTGTTGTAGGTACTAAATCATCATGATGTGACAACGGGGCAGCAAGTACTTCATCTTCAACCGTGGTTATCTCCTCATCTTTGACTTTCAATGATGCCGGTTGTTGAATATTTAATTCCTCATCTTCAATTTCAACCTGCATAATGTGAGAAACAACACTAGAAGTAGATATTAATGTGTTAGTTTCAAAATCAACCTCACTTTGTCTATCTTCTACTTCTCTCTTTTCTTTTGGTGTATTTCTCACACTATCAATTTGGATGCTCTCAAACTCACATATGGTGGAATCACACAACTCACTCTTTTTAGCACTCTCACTTAATTTGGCTATGTGGCTCCCATTCTCATATGGGTTTTGACGCATCTCAAATATTGTATATGTCATTGGAGCAGCACAAGATGTCTCCTTGACTGAAGGGAAAGTCTCATGCTTAGTCATCTTCTCATATGTCACATTAGTAGAGCCATAAGAACTGAAGTATGGATATGGATGGATCCGACACCTCTCCATAAGTCTTTTCTCCTCCTTAATAGCATAATTCACAAGATTATGCACACTACTAAAATATTTATGTTGAAGTGCAGCGGCGGTCTTAGAATTTAAGCCTCTTTTAAAGTATGCCATCTCTTTTAATTCACTAGTACACCTGCATGACGCAACGCATTTTACAGCTGAAAATAATAATCTTGAACAGTATTACTCCCTTGTGTGAAACTCTCTAAATGGTGAAGCAATCCCCGCTCATAATAGGATGGCACAAACTCATTTCTCATGATCACCTTCAAACCTACCCAAGATTTAATGAATCGTTTTCCAGATAATTGTTGCCACCAACTATAAGCATAGTCTTCAAACTTCATAGTGGCTCGCATCACCTCTTGGTCTTTGGGAAGCTTCTGAAATTTAAACACTTCCTCCATTCGCCATTCCCATTCAAGATACTCCTCTGAATCATCACTTCCATAAAAAGGAAGATACAAATTATTGGACTCGGAATCACTCCAAGAGGAACGAAATACCGAAGATCCATTCCCATTTGGCTCACACCGAGAGAAACAAATTGTTGAATATCCTGTCATGGTTAGTTGTGCAAAGAAAACACAAAGCAATAACAAAGTATATGGATAATTAGTATAAATCACTCAATCTCACTCTTTTCTCTCACAAGTAAAGTTCTCACCTTTCCGAAGTGAATTAAGGCTAATAAAAAAAACTTACACTTGGTAGAAGTTACAATAACAACGTGATGATCAAGCGAATGTAAGAGTGCTCACAATTGCACAACAACGGTTATTTAGTGGAGCATGGTATGGAAGTGTACATGTCCTATGCAATCTGAAATTCTTGATATTGTAAAGTTAAGTAATAATCCAAACTAGAATGCTTTGCCTAAGTGCTGATCCAAAAGATTTAAGTGAAGTATATGAACGCACACGCAAAGATCAATGTGACTTAATGCAAACAAAGGAGTGAGCTAAATAAAGGCGATCCAAAATTAATGATTAATTAGCTCGCTTTGCATCAAGTACTAGGAGAGACGCTAGCCAATTGCAATGATATGAATGTAATGGCACAAGATTGCTCAAGAAATTAAATTACACAATCTAAATTTATGGACTAAGAGTTTTCCCAAATTCGGCCAGTGTTTTTTTTTTCTTTTTCAAGCCAGGGCTTCCTCTTTTTTTTAACTGTCTCTTTTTTTTTATAATGGCCAAACTTTTTTTTATGCAAGTCCAAAAACGATTCAGCAATGTGTAAAATACTCAAAAGTAGCCTTAGATGCAATATTCAACAGTTAGTCTCAAAGGAAATAGAATATAAGTGAAGCTCATGTACTAATCAATGTGCTTGGCTGTTGGTGCAGAGTCTAGATCACCGAATGGTTGCGCACTGGACTGGATGGCAGACATCAGCACTAATGTTTGGATGGAAGCATTGACAAAGAACCAAGCAATCTGGATTGACAAGGAAGCCTGGTTTAGCTATCACAAAAAATTTACTTCCGCTCAAAGATGCCAACTCAGATTAGCAAACGCGTCTGTAACCAACTCAACTTATTATCCCAATTGGTTTTCGGCCAAAGAGCTACCTGGATGGCTTAGTAAAAGTTCCAAACGGATATGGCACTAGATATTTTGGTTTGGTTCTAGATCACAGCCAGCTATTTTCTCTTGCGCATGGGATTGCACGGAACTTCTAGTGAATTGATTCGGCTAGCAAATTATCAAGTAAAACTGATTTGGCTAGCAGACAGATATGTGGACTTCAGATGAATTTTCTAGTAACTGATCCGGCTAGCAGGCAGTTTCTTGTATTCTGGATAGCAGATCGAAAGAACTTGCTAGGGAATTCGGCGGGATAACAGATCACAAGGGGTCCTAGCTTGATATCAAGTCGGCGCAACCAAAACAGTCCGGACAACAAAAGATTTTTTTTTATGTGGATACAATGAATAAGCGACGCAAAAGAACACGACGATCAGCACCTAAACAAAATTTTCTAATGGATCAAAACTTAATAAAACTCACAAAAATAACACACGCAAAAACTAGGGTTTGAATTTTTTTGGTGTGTTTTTGGTTTATGGACGATAGGACAGAAATTAATCAATCTAAAAACAAGGGTAAAGAATCCTACCGAGGAAACCGAAGCTCTGATACCAAGATGATACGGGGTCGCCCGATCTTCTCGACGTAGGATTGGATACTCACGTACAGCCTCTCGAATCGTAGCGATCCTCCGTTGCCAATGCAAGAACGAACGCTTTTTAATTCGCAAGATCACACGTGTCGGACTTCACGACCACCAAGCGAAAGCCCTATCGCGCTCCCAATTCCCAGTGGAAAGGTTGAACGATCTCAATTTGCAAAAACTCATAAATTTTCTATTGGATTTGATTGGCTATCCAAAAGAACAAATTCATGTACAAAACTCCATTTCAATTATCTAGCCATGGCACTCTGTTTCTAACTTCTCGTCACGCATGGATGTCTCCATTGTTTTCTAGTCATCCCCCCTCTGTAGTCTCTCGTCACGTCTTTTTTATATGGCGGCTGCATGTATAGGGTATCTATCCACACATACGCGCACGAGGTATTGGGCCTTGGGCCTGGCCCTTTTTCTTGTTTCCTTGCACACCTTCTTTCTCATATGGCACCAATTTAATTATTATTCTGAGTGGCATCCTGAAATTACGCAAAATATTCTTGTGAGGTAGTAAACAAGTCTCATGTAAATTAAAATTAAATTCACCTCGGAACGAGTTCACCTGATAATATTTAATACGGCTCAATAATTCCTTCCAATCAAATAATATTTTTAACCGAAAAGCGTAAGATATATGCGTATCTGCATCACGTTGTCCCAGGATAACGCCTTCTCAGCAACGGAGGCAATAAGCTGCTCCTTCTCCGCCTCTAGCGCGGAGATTCGCTGAAGAAGGGCGGTCTGCTCCCCCGTTGCGATGCGTTGAGCCTCCTCCATCGCGCGTTGTGCGGCCAGTGCCGCGTTCTTCGCATTCGCGCCCACCAACTGCGCGTCGGCGATAGCCTCGTCGCGCTCCGCCATCAGCACCCGAATGTGCTCGTCCTTGGCGGCGTTGGCGTCGTCCGCGACGTGCAGCTGGTCCTCCAGTGCCCTCCGTTCGCGCGCGCGAGTCTCCTCGAGGGCTTTGCTAATTGTAAGCGTCTACACGAGCGCAAGAACAAAGGTTATCCATCAGATAAGCAAAGGATATGCAGCGAGAGCAGAGACCGTTACCCTCATTTCCGAGGCACCCAGCGCGAACGCCAAAAGGTCGCCCCCGCAGGACTGCAGCACCTGTCGATCTAGGTGGCTGCCAGCATACTCTGCCACCTCGCTCCAGGCGCGAAGCGTCTCCCACCGAGGGACGAAGTCGGAGATGTCAAGCCCTAGAGCCCCCGCCTCAGTGCCTTCGGTAGCAGTTGGGGCGCACACAGTCCCCTGCTCAATCAGGCCAGCGACATCGCGGGCACCCCCATTGCTTGATTCTTGTCCTCGTCTGGGAGATCTTGTCTCGCCTGATGTCGACGGAATAAGCGAGCAAATCGGGGAGAGTTTCGCGAAGTCGCGGGAGGAAAACGAGCCACACCTACCTCCAGTACCCTCTACTGCGGCACTTCGCCGGGCCTCCACCGGGGTCATGATCACCTCGTTGGCCTGAGGAGCGACAACCCTCCCGGCTTCAGGAGCATCCCCGCTAGGTGTCAGGACCTCAGTCACTGGGCCTGCCACGCTGAACCGGCCCCTCAAAGATGGCGGCAACTGCACCCGAGGCCGTTTCGCCTTCGGAGTCGCAGGTGAAGCCTCCGTGGTTACCTTGGCAGCCGCAGAAGCCGTCGTCAGCGGCAACGCTGCGGTTAGCGCTGGAGGTGGCGAGGCGTCATCTTCAAGAACAACGAGGCTTGGGCCCGTCGCCTCGCCACCGTATAGGGCCTCGTCGGGAGTTGGGTGCCTCCCCGAACCGGTCGATCCGAGCTCAGCGCCCGTCTCGCCCCCCATCCCCACGTTCTCGACCGGCGGCACGTCCGGCGAGCTGAAGGCAATGGTCTCCGATTGGACCTCGCATCGAGAGGATGTCGCCACCACCGTCGCGCCGCTCGGCGATTCCGCAGGCACCGGGCGCTCCGGAACGGGAATTCCCAGAACCTCGCATACCCGGTTAATCCGCCTTTGCTTTGCCAAGGAAGTTGCGGACTCACGGGCCTTGTGCTCCTTCGCCGTGTACGGCCCAAGAACCGCAACCACTGCGCGCTCCGCATCTTCTAACCGGCGTACTGCACGCACAAGTGGAATATCATACCTAAGGGTTTGCAACCACCCAGGTGGTACTTGGCCTATGGCAGGGATACTTACAGGGCGCGGAGGGCCTATGGAGCGAAGACACCCCCGGGTGGATGCTGTCCTTCCGGTCGGGCCCCCGCCGCTCGTACTTCCAGTTACAAGAAAGCAGAGATATCCCGTACATGGCGAACTCCTCGGCGAGGTCATGCATGTTGAACCGGAGTGCGATCCCAGCAAGTCTCCGCGCCTGTTGTTCGTCGCCGGGCCGAGGCGTCACATCCGGACAGCGGTTGAATGAAATCGGCTCTCCTCGGCTTCGGAGGCCGCTCGTGCTCGTCACGAGGTAGTAGAACCATCGTCGCGTCCAACCGGACTCCCACTTGTCTCGCGTAGCCAACGCGGGAAACAAGTGCGAGCAATCCGTCCTGAGCACGAAGTCCACACTGCCGAAGTTCGAGTACGCTCCACCTTCCACTTTCTTCGGTTGGCACCGTGTGTCATGCAGGATGGCGAACAACTCGGCGCTGGGGCGGGTACCTTCCATCTGCATCGCCCAAGTAAAGATGGCCAACCGAACGATCGCGGTCGGAGTCAGCTGCGCCAGCTCCAACCCATATGCTCGTAGCACTTCGCGAACAAAGTATGTCGCCGGGATTTGGAGCCCGGCATCGAAGAATGCCACGAAGACGATCGCCTCCGACTCTCCCGGGTTTGGCTCTTTCTCGTCAGGCCCGGGCAAACGAGCCCCGGCACGATCCTCCAGCTTCTTCTCCCGAAGAAGGGTTTGGAGAGTCTCCTCCGTGACGCGACTCTGCCCCAGCACACGGGAGCAGCGGCCCTTCGACATCTTCATGGCATCCCAGCGATGGTTCGTCTACTTTTTGTCGCGCGGAACCAGGCGGTACTCCGCCGGTGGTGGCGTCAGGCAGCGCTGGCTCGACGAGGCGCTCTCGCTAAGGCGGCACACAGGATCGTCAAAGGCGGCACCTCGGTTAGCGGGGAAGTCGTCGCGCGCAGCCATTCCTCTCTCCCTACTGCGGCGACGAGCAGGAACGGATGCGAGAGTAGCAGCAGGATGCACAAGAAAAACGGGAAGGAACGCACAAGCAAGCAAGCAGCCAAGGGGAATGATTGCATGCCCACAGTGACGACTTATAAAGCCCCCCGTCTCCCCCGCAGGTAGAAGATCGAACGACAGAATTACAGCGGTTCGGCTACCCACGATCGGGCAGTGCAACCGCTGGCAACCGCGGCAGGCGGCGGTAGGTGGGCGATCAGCGCGTAATGCGCCGATACATTCCTGCCGCGTGGCCACTTTCCCTGGGGAAGAGGCGAACGGCCGTGGTCGTGGGAATGCTGGCATCCCACGACGCTCCAATTACAGCTGGCCGCGTGCCCCCACCCAGTGCAGGGCAGACGGAGCAGCCGCGACAGCCTGCCCCTGACAAAGGCCGGCGCGATTCCAGGCGTCATTAAAGCGCACTCCCAGGCCACGCAACCATCTCTCCGCGCTGGCGCTACATCATGCGGAGCATTTCCCGAGACTCGGCTGCCCGGGGCAGCCGACCAAGTTCGCCTCGCGCCCACAAATATCCGGAGCGCGAAGTAGGGCATGCCCGGACCTCGGCCCCGTCGAGGCCTTCGGCCTGCCCGGTGCCTTCGGCCTCGAGGCCGCGCAAGCTCCGGGAGCAGAAGACAGCCCTCACACAAGCACGAACGGAAGTGCGAACGCAAGTGTATCTTGGTCATCGAGGATCACAGGCCGATGGGACGGAGGGGGCCAAAGGGCTCAGCGGCATGACTTCGGCCCGTGAAGCCCTTCACCATGAGAGGCTCCTGTTGTAGGGGTGGCCCCCACCGAAGCCCAGTAGGCCTGTTAGAAGGATGTAAGGTCCGAAATGGGACATATGTAATGACATGAGTGCCCCTGAGGGGAATACTCACGTGTAAGGATATAACTGTACAAGCACTCACCATTTGGATATATATATATATATATATATATATATATATATATATATATATATATATATATATATATATATATATATATATATATATATATATATATATATATATATATATATATATATATATATATATATATATATATATATATATATATATATATATATATGGCATAGGCCACGGGGAGGAACCCTTAGCCATCTTTACTCACCTAACTCCCCACTACCATACTCTCTCTCTGTTTGGTCTGTAGCCACAACAGCACTATTATGTATACTTCCCTGAAATGTTCTGTCTATAGTTTCTGTGAAATTTTGTGGAGTATTAGTTATTGGGGACAAGATTGTTGTTCTTTTCTCCAGTATAAAGAGAATGGAAAGAAACTAGGCATATAAAGAAATTTTGTGTGGTTGTCATTGTGTTTTGTTTCTCTTGTTAAGTGATATGCTAAAGAACTTTCTGGTTAGAAAGATATTCTGGTTTTGCAGGGTTCCGTATCCCCTGTCAGCCTGTCTATTTTTGAATGAAAATGAGTTCATTTTGTATTTGAATCCTTATTTGGTTAGAACCTGGAGTTTTGTTTTCCCTCAAGAAATGATGACTTTCTGCATACTCCATGAACCTACCAGATTTTCCTTGCTATGAGTTTTGTAAGCTATCAGTTTACAGCTGGGTGCAAATCTTTTCTGTAAGGTAGAAGCTTCAGAGCGATGACCTTGCATGCTCCATTATTCCTTAATTAGTTTTTCCTCTTTAGTCTAAGTTGTGTTGTATGGTATGCTATGTAAAGCCAAATAGTCATCATTAATAAACTCTCTTTAGAAGGTAAAGTTAAAGAAGTGATTGATCCCTCGAAGAAAAGAATAGCTTAATGGCATGGTTCGAGACTAATAGACTGTATATTATTTATTTTGAAAATCGGATAGACTACATATTATGGAGCAACTAGTATAGATAAAGAAGATATTGTTGATGCTATTGTCAATACAGAAATTTACTTAGATATTTTGGTTTGTCTAATGAAGTGATATATTATTTTTCAGTTGAATCCAAGCTAGCTCCTGATCTTGTCTTTGTTCCCCTATAGCTCCTTTTATTTAAGCATATTAAGTATTGCTTACATGAATATGCCATTGTGTGTAGCATATATTATTTCTTCAGTTTAATCCAAGCTAGCTCCTTATTTTCCTTGTTTTTTGTTTCCCTACAGTTACTGATTGTAAGTATATTCAGTTAGAATTTGTGTACTTGCAAGATTAATCGAATAATTTACTGCTCTTTTTTTGTGTTCGAGACTAATAGACTGTAAATTCTGTTTGTATTGGTAAGTTCCTAGTATTCTTATCTAGTGTAACCTGGGCAGCCACCCCAATTCCCAAAGGCCTAAATTTAATCCTGTTGCAAATAATGCACAGAAAATAGAGACAAGAGACACGAAATTTTTACGTGGAAAACCCTTGCGGGAAAAAACCACGGGCGCTCGAAGGTAAATCACTATAATGTGGAGAGTTTACAATGGAGCGCTTACTCTTCCTATGGGCTACCGGGTTACATATTTATAGCGTGAGGGAAAAAATCCCACACGGAGAGGAAACCGAACCAGAGTTGGTTGCTACAGATTGACACCACGTCTGATACCATCTGTGCATGCACCTGCCATGCCACGTTTGACATGAGGCGATGAATACGAATTCAGATCAACTTTAACAATCTCCACCTTGAGCCGAATTCCCTCCAGTAGTCGAAGAATATAATAGACTCATCCAATAAAATTATCATCCATACCTTGAGCACCGAAAGTCCAAAGGACTAGTGAGTAATACCAACTAAGTCTGAGCATAGCTCAAACTTAGATGCAGGAACTGGCTTTGTCAACATATCAGTTGGATTATTATGAGTACTTATCTTGCTGACTTTAATATCACCTTGAGCAATGACACCTCGAATGTAGTGATACCTGATATCAATGTGCTTTGTTCTCTCATGGAACATTTGATCTTTTGTAAGGCAAATAGCACTCTGACTATCACAAAATATTGTAGTGCAAGATGTACTTCCACAAAGCTCAGTGAATAAACCTCTTAGCCAAATGGCTTCTTTGCAAGCTTCAGAAATAGCCATATACTCAGCTTCTGTAGTAGACAAAGCAACAGTAACTTGCAAACTTGCTTTCCAGCTAACGGCACACCCTCCAATAGTGAACACATAACCAGTGAGAGATCTTCTTTTATCCAAATCTCCAGCAAAATCAGAATTCACATAACCAACGAGTTCATCTCTAGTCTTCCCAAATTGTAAACAAGTATTAGATGTGCCCCGCAAATATCTGAAAATCCATTGAACTGCTTTCCAATGCTCTTTTCCAGGATTAGCCATGTATCTACTAACCATACTTAATAATCGAGATAAATCGGGGCGAGAACATACCATAACATACATAAGCGAACCAACTGCACTCGCATATGGAACTTTAGACATGTACTCAATTTCATCATTTGATTGTGGACATGACACTGAAGAAAGTCTGAAATGTGCAGCTAAGGGAGTACTCACAGGTTTGGCCTTATGCATGTTGAAACGACGAAGAACTTTATCAATATATCCCTTTTGACTTAGATATAATTTGCCAAACTGTCTGTCTCTAATGATTTCCAGACCAAGAATCTTCTTTGCTGCACCGAGATCTTTCATATCAAATTCACTATTTAATTGTGCCTTCAACTTTGAAATTTCAGCCTTGTCTTTTGCAGCAATCAACATATCATCAATGTATAGGAACAAATAAATAACTGAACCATTAACAGCCTTCAAGTAAACACAGCTATCATAATTAGACCTTTTAAAATTATGAGATATCATAAAGGAGTCAAATCTCTTATACCATTGTCTAGGTGATTGCTTCAAACCATAAAGAGATTTCTTCAATTTGCAAACAAAATTCTTCTTTCCCGGAATAATGAAACCTTCCGGTTGCTCCATATAAATGTCTTCTTCTAATTCCCCATGTAAAAATGCAGTTTTCACATCCAATTGTTCAAGCTCATAATCATGCATAGCCACAATACTGAGTAAAGTGCGAATAGAACTATGCTTTACAACAGGGGAAAAAACATCTGTAAAATCAATACCTGGAATTTGGCCGTATCCTTTTGCAACTAGTCTTGCTTTGTACCTAACCTCTTCAGTTGGTGAAACTCCTTCTTTCTTCTTGGAGATCCATTTGCAGCGAATAGGCTTCTTCTCAATTGGCAACTTGACCAGCTCCCAAGTGCCGTTCTTATCAAGAGATTCCATCTCATCATTCATGGCAGTCATCCATCTTTCTGAATCACTAGAAGAAATAGCCTCTGAATAAGATGAAGGTTCTGCAGTACCTTCAATTTCTTCTGCCACATTTAAACAATAAGCCACAAAATTAGCTTCTTCAATCAATCTCTTAGGAGGCTAAATATTCCTCCTCTGTCTATCAACTGCAATGGAACGATGTGTTGGCGGCTCAACAATAGGGGCTTCTGAAATATTTTTATTATTGACTTCTGGTGTAGATCCTGAATCAATAACATGCTCCACCTGCACGCTTGATTGCTTCTCAACGGGAATATTAATAGATGGTTTATCATGCAACATAGCAGACTCATCAAAAGTAACACTTCTGCTAATAACCACCTTTCTAGTTTCAGGATTCCACAATTTATATCCTTTCACACCAGTTTTATGATCAAGAAAAATGCACTTAACTGCTCTAGGCTCTAATTTACCATTGTTAACATGAGCATAAGCAGGACAGCCAAATATTCTTAGGTTTGAATAATCTGCTGGAGAGCCAGACCATACCTCAATTGGAGTCTTCTTATCAATAGCCAAATTTGGTGATCGATTAATCAAATAACAAGTAGTGGAAGCGGCTTCAGCCCAAAAACTCTTAGATAATCCAGAATTTGATAACATACAACGTCTCCATGATGGTTCTGTTCATGCGTTCGACTACACCGTTTTGTTGAGGAGAGCCTGGAACGGTATAATGTCTCACAATACCTTCTGACTTGCATAAAACTTCAAATTCTCCAGAACAGAACTCCAAGCCATTGTCGGTACGTAGCTTCTTGACATGCTTACCAGTTTGTCTTTCAATCATAATCTTCCACTCCTTGAATGTTTTGAATACATCTGATTTGTGCTTGAAAAATGTCCAAATTTTTCTTGAGTAATCATCAATGATGGTCAACATGTAGCTTGCACCTCCAAGTGACGGGCGCTCGAAGGCAAGTCACTATAATGTGGAGAGTTTACAATGGAGCGCTTACTCTTCCTATGGGCTACCGGGGTACATATTTATAGCGTGAGGGAAAAGAGTCCCACACGGAGAGGAAACCGAATCAGAGTCGGTTGCTATAGATTGACACCACGTCTGATACCATCTGTGCATGCACCTGCCATGACACGTCTGACATGAGGCGATGAATACGAATTCGAATCAACTTTAACAAATCCCTTCGATTTTCAGGGACAGCTACGGGAAATAATTTGTAGAGAATTTAAACACCATAAGCATAAACAATCATCAAACAGAATTTATCATTCCAACAACTATCCATCAATTTAGTCTTGTGAAACAACCAGTGTTTTTTAAGGTCCATGGTGATGTTTTTGTAGACCTTCTTACAACGCAAAATGCATGCGTTTTGCTTCAACCCTGAAGACAAAACCGATAATGGGTTTCGGGTCCAAGTCCGCTTCATTTGGTCAGGCCCAATGATAGCTTATTATAGTCCAAGTGGAGGTGGGTTGTTGTGTTTTGATCGGACGGATGGGTGTTTTGATCGTAGGGCTTAACAGAAGGCGATGAATGTGTAGGGAATAGTCATTTTCCCTCCTGCTTACTACAGCATTTCTATTATTAAGCTGTAACTGCTGTTTAGATTTCTACCAAATTGAACAATGGAAACAACTATTTATGTGGCCTTTGTCTGAAGATGCTTGTTACCAGACTAGAAATGTTAATTGGAACTGACAAAAACAGAATCCTGACACAGAATGTGATGATATTAAACTGAAAGGCAGCGACACCATGGATGTCAATGTTAGCATAATTTATAATTCGTTCAGGAAAATAATTAATAAGTAATCCTGCATATAAGCTGATTTAGAAAAACAAAGTTCTTCTAGAATGCAAAATCTATACATGCCCAATAACAACCATGGGTTTAAATACTATTACGAGAAAAAATCCGGAGCTAACCGGTATGCTAGTTATCCGTTTGTTACTTCCAGCTGTTATAAATAGTGCATCTATTCATTATGAGGCCAATAGGTCAATTTATATACATGTACAGGTGTGACAAATATGCAGAAAGCCCCTCATACAATAGGGTAAATACACAGCTATGTATACATATCTAACACCCCCTCAAACTTATGGTGGATCAACAACATGAAGTTTGGAGAGATGAAAACTGTGTTGGGCACTAGTTTGTGCCTTGGTGAAAAAAATCTACCAACTGAAGCTCGGAAGACACATACTGAAGAGCAACAACCTGGTCCTGCACCTGTGTTCGCATGTAGGAAGCATCAACACCAATATGCTTTGTAAGCTCATGCTTTACCGGATCTTTAGCAATGCTAATAGCACCTGTACTGTCAGACAAAAGAGGAGTTGGTGCAGAAACAGAAACATCAAAATCCTCAAGTAACCACCGTAGCCAAGTAACCTCCGCAGTCAACAAAGACATAGCTCGCAACTCAGCCTCAGCACTCAAACAAGAAACTGCTGTCTGCTTCTTAGTCTTCCAAGCAATGAGAGAACCACCAAGAAAAACACAATAAGCAGAGAGAGACCGGCGATCAGAGGGATCACTAGCCCAGGTGGCATCAGAATATGCCTGGAGTTGTAAAGAGCTGGAGCGAGGGAAAAAGAGACGACGAGAGATAGTTCCACGAAGATATCGTAGAACACGAAGAAGATGACTATAGTGGAGCTGAGTGGGAGCGGAAACAAACTGACTCAAGATATGCACTGGGTACGAAATGTCAGAACGAGTGACACCAAGATAAACAAGGCTCCCAACAAGATGACGATAGCGAGTAGAATCAGCAAGAGGCTCACCATCAGTAGGACGAAGATGAACATTAAGCTCAATGGGAGTCTCAGCTGTGCGCTGATCAGTAAGAGAGGCACGATCAAGAAGATCCTGGATATACTTTTTTTGGGACAGATAGAAACCCTCAGGAGTAGAAATAACCTCAATCCCAAGAAAATAGCGAAGAAGACCCATGAAGACGCTCTTTGACAAAAGTGATATACTGAGAATCATCTCTAGTAATGATCATATCATCAACATACAAAAAGAGAAGCGTCTGACCACGAGATGAAGTATGGATAAAAAGAGCAGGATCATGAGCACTGACCGAGAAACCAGCTGCAGTGACAACAGAGGAGAAACGATCAAACCAAGCACGAGGAGCTTGCTTGAGGCCATAGAGAGATCGACGAAGACGACAAACCATACCCTCGGGAACAGAATATCCAGAGGGTGGCTGCATGTAGACCTCCTCACGCAACTCACCATTGAGGAAGGCATTCTTGACGTCCAACTGAAAGATAGACCACTGTCGAACAAAGGCCACAGCAAGAAGAGTGCGAACGGTGGTTATGTGAGCAACAGGAGCAAAAGTCTCATCATAGTCATGACCGTGCTCTTGCTGAAAACCACGTGCTACAAGACGAGCCTTGTAACGCTCAAGAGAACCATCAGAGCGAGTCTTAACCTTATACACCTATGTTGGACCGAAATGGCGACAGAGGGGGGGGGTGAATGTCGCTTTCTAAAAATTAAATTCGCCCCTCAAGTATCCACACTTATGCTTCTTCTCCAATAGCTATGGTAGCTATGAAGAAAGAAGATATGCACTACTGGAAGTCAAGCAATAAGGATAAACCAGATCCAGAAAGAAGCAGTCAAGAAAAAATAATTTCAGAGCAGGTCTGACTGCGAGCGGTAGTACCGCTGAGCCGAGCGGTAGTACCTCTGAGAGGTAGTACCTCTCGAGAAGCGGTAGTACCGCACGAAGAAATCAGCAAACAGGAAATATTCAGATCTTTGAAAAACCATGAGAATGATGGAATTCTTCCATTCTTTTTGGCCCAAAACATCACCAATACATACTCAATAGCAAGGAGGCTCTAGAGAACAAAGAAATCAACCCTAGAATCAAGAATTTCAGATTATAGCAAAAATCTGAAAACTTGCAAGAGCTGAGCCAAAAACCAAATTACTCCTCAACCTTTGATCCTTTGGCTATGAAACTTTGAGGATAGCTACTCCATAGCCTCTGGACTCTCCATGCCAAATTTCAAGCCATCTTGCAAAGGGAATCAAGATTTGCATTTAGCCCTAGACGGAGGAAATGAAGAACAGGGAGGCTCAAAAGCCCAAATCTGAAATTAAACGAAGTTTGCTCTTGGGAAACTCGATCAAATGATCTTGAGGCATCATCCCAACATAGAGCAACCCATTTTGGGTCTTTCCAACAAGAAAGAACAAGAAACCAAGAAAGTCAAGAAATCAACAGAGAGGAGCAACGAAGAGAAAAATGAACAGAGTGACAAGAACTGAATCAATCTCAAACTCCACCATCTCATATTGATATTGAGGAAAGGAGATACATGATTGATATAAGAGGAATGATTACAAGCCACTCAATCCATCCTCTCCCTCTCACAATCCCAAGAACACAAGAACTCTCTCACTACATGCTTGCTTGGAGAGGAGACTCAAGAACACATCGAAGGAACAGAACACACTCTGCCCTCTCCAACCACTAAAGAGCCTCATCAACTAAAGCCTAAAGCCAAAACAAACTCACAAAGCTCATTTTGACTAAAGCAACACTCTACCAACCTCTCAAACCCTAGAATGCACAGGGAGGCATGCAGCCCCCTCCACCTATTTATAGCGCTTGGCTAACGGGTCTCCACCCCGTTACGCCCGCTAAATCCAACGGAGCCCGCTCCCGCTTGTGCAGTCTTGCGAATTTACCGATTCGCCCCTCGTGCACCTTCCGGGAAGCTTCCGCGCTCCTTGTCGTCCATGACTCGCAACCACATCGAATCTCCGTCGTCTTCGACACATCCGACCGTTCTGACCTCGACACCTCCCTGTGTCTAGTCCGGTCACCTCGTGTCTCACCACGACTCCGCCTCGACGTCTTGCAGTCATACAGACAAGAAACACGTCACATAACACCGCTCGATACATGAAAGCGTAAATAGCATAAGCACATCATACTTACTCATGACGAAGTCCAAACCTGTCGAATCATCGGAATATGCAACCTAATCTCATACGACCAAGTTTGACCAAGTCCGACCAAGCCCGTTGCACCACGCAACGACATGGTCCGACCACACAATCCAAACTCGACTATCCTAAACCTTTGTCAATTACTCATCATTCACATGGAGTCACGACCACATGGTCTCTCAACCTACTTGCACGTGATAGGAGTAGATACACTCAAGGGCAGCGTTCTCCTCCGCCATCGCATGTTGCCACTCCTGATGAACAACAGCATCACGATAAGAAGTCGGTTCGAAAAGAGCAGCGGCGGCAATACCAAAACGCTCAGGAGGCCGAATAGACTGGCGATCACGAAGAGCATAACGAGGAGTGGCCGAAGGAGATAACCCGTCAGAAGAGGAGGACATATCAGAGGAATCCTCAACTCGCGGGCGACGAGTATAGTAGAAAGGATAAGAAGGAACAAGATCTGGAGCAACCTCGGGAGAGGATGCCGGTGGTGAAGAAGGGGCTGACTGAGAAGGAGGCACCGGAGAGACCAAAGACTGTGGTGGAGTGGTGACTATAGGACTAGAAGGAAAGGTTAGAAATGAAAGTGGCTCAACAACAGATGCCAAAGTGAAGGAAAGAGAAGGACGAGGATAGAAAGGACGAGACTCATCAAAAATAACATCCTGAGAAATCCGCATTCGTTGGCCAACAGGATCCCAACAACGATATCCCTTGTGCTCAGCACTGTAGCCCAGAAAAACGCACTCAACTGACTGAGCAGTCAGTTTGGTGTGCTCACGAGGTGCAAGAAGAACATAGCGCACACACACACACACCCAAAGAGGTGAAGTTTGGAATAATCAGGAGTCTGGCCACAGAGATGCTCAACTGGGATCCCACCCTGCAGAGCAGAAGAGGGCTGAATGTTGATCAAGAAAGTGGCAGTAGAAACAGCCTCAGCCCAGAAATGTGGTGGAACAGCAGAAGCAATCATGAGAATACGAGCTGTCACAAGAAGATGACGATGCTTGCGTTCAGCCACACCATTCTGAGCATGGGTATCTGGACAAGAAAACTGAGAGAGAGTGCCCTGCTCAGCAAAAAAAACCACGAAGGACTCCCGACAAGTACTCTCCAGCGGAATCGGCGTGAAAAATACGAATAGGAGAGTCAAACTGAGTGCGAATCATGGTGGCAAAGATCTTGTAGATAGATAAAACCTCATTACGAGATGACATAAAATATATCCATGTATGTCGAGAAAAATCATCAATAAAAATGATATAATATTGATGACCTCCTTTCGAAACAAAAGGAGCTGGTCCCCATACATCAGAATGAACAAGATCAAAAGGACGCTGAGACACTGACTCACTAGAAGAATAAGGGAGTTGAAGCTGTTTGCCAAGCTTACAACTCTTACAATTTAGAGAAGCATCACCAGACACAGACCGTAAAAGACCTCGACGAAGTAAGGAAGACATACGGGAACCACAAAGATGTCTTAAGCGATGATGCCACTGAGCAAACGATGCGGTGGTGGCTGCTGCAGCAGCTGCTGAGGCAGTGGTGGAGGCGAGTAGACTGACTGGGGCAGCGAAAGGAAGGCGAAGCCAGTCAAGCTCCCAGAGCCGTTGGGAGTCACGGCGGCGAGGGCCAGTACCAACCAGAGTCCCCGTGCGACGATCCTGAACACAACAAGAATCAGAATTGAAAATAACACGACAACCATGATCAGTGAGCTGGCCAGCAGATATGAGCTGCATTGTTAGTTTTGGAATATGAGAAACAGCAGGAACATGAAAAGAGGAATTTGAAAGAGTGCATCGTCCTGTGACAGAAAGAGAGGTACCATCTGCTGTGTGAACAATGATAAGAGCAGCTAAAGGACTAATAGAAGTAAGACAGGTGGAATCAGATGTCATATGAAAAGAAGCACCAGAATCAAGAATCCAAGGTGATGTACCTGAGGAAGAAGAAGTAGAAGGTGGTCTCTCACCAGAAGACTGAGCAGCAGAACCAAACGATGCAGAAGCAACCATGCGTCCTAGCAATGTGAGAAGTTGCTGAGCGTTAGGGGTACCAGAACTCTGCTAAGAGGAGGAACCTCCAGTGCCCCTCGGAGGACGAGCACCACGACGAAGATCCTTCTTCTTCTTGTAGCAAAACTGTTCCACATGTCCATCATTGTTGCAATAGGTGCAGTGAAGGCCCTTACCAACAGCAGCTGTCACTAGTGGAGGCACATCTGGTGAAGGCAAAGGCACAACGGGTGTAGAAGACGTAGAAGCTACCAAAACCGAAGGAAGTGATGATGATGATGATGATGATGATGATAGTAGACCCGCTCCACGAAGTCAAATCTCCTCAGTACGAACAGCTGCAAGGGCCTCCAACAAAGTCACACGCGGATGACGAGCCAGCAACTAAACATGAGTCTGCTCAAACTCAGACAGAAGATGTGTCAAAAAATCGTAGATGCGGCGAAGCTTCATGTGAGACTGCTGACGCTGGCAACACTGACAGGTGCGGTAAACATCTGACCCCAAAGAGTCGATCTGACGCCATATCGCAGACAACTGAGCATAGAACTCATCCACAGTGGCATCTCTCTGCTGCAGCGACTGCTCATGTCGCACAACAGCAAGGTATAAGGAATCACCAGATGGCTCGTAGCCCCAAAGAGTCGATCTGACACCATATCGCAGACAACTGAGCATAGAACTCATCCACAGTGGCATCTCCCTGTTGCAGCGACTGCTCATATCGCACAACAGCAAGGTATAAGGAATCACCAGATGGCTCGTAGCGGCTGCGTAGATGCATCCACATCGCATGTGCGGAAGCCAATCCAACAACTTCACCAGTGAGATGCACCTCCATGCTAGCAACCAAAATAGCAGAGACACAAGCATCTTCATCAATCCATGTTTTGTAAGCAGCATACTGAGTCTGAAAAGTCTCCATGGCATCCTCAAAAGCCTCAGAAGCCTTTGTACGAGCGTCTTCGGAAGCATCCCTCGGGAGTACAGGCTCAACAGGTGGAGTAGGACGAGACGGGCAAGACAACTCGCCAGTAAGAAAGTCTCAAAGGCGCTGACCACGCATGTGGATGCGCATGTGCTGAAACCAGTCCCGATAGTTGAGACCATCGAAGATCACCGGGCAACGAGGAACAGAAACGGTGCCTGAAAAAGAAGACATTTTTTTCTTCTGTTTTTGCCCTTTTTTCTTTTTTTGCTCCTATTCGGTCAAACCAACCGACCGACCAACCAACCAACCGATCAAAACAGAGAAGCGGTCGGTTTACAAAACCGACCGAGGCAGCACTCGCTGAGACAGAGGCGGAGTCGAGCGGCCTCGGGCGGGGACGGAACGGCGGCCGACGACGCCGGCGGCGGCGGTCTCAGGCGTCGGTGGAGGCAGACCAAGAAGAAGAAGCCATCGGCGCTGGCCCGCCCAGCGCGCGCGACAATCGGCAGGCGACGGCAACGGCGGTGCGTCAGCGGAGGCGGACCGAGGAGAAGAAGCCGTCGGCGCCGGCCCGCCCAGCGCGCGCGAAGACGACAACAGCGGTGTCGGCGACGACGACGGCTCTGATACCAAGGGGGGTCAGCAACAACGGTCTTGGGCGCCCGGGCAAGAAAATCGACGACGGTGGTCACAGCGACGACGGTCGGCGACGGCGGGCTCGGGTGACCTGGCAGCGGACGGCCGACGCGGCGGGCCCGGGCGTAGATCCGGATCTGGCAGCGGCAGCCGACCTCACCGGCGACCCAACAATGGCCAAAGTCCGGCAGCAAAGTCAGGCAGTGGCTGGAAAGCCAGATCCGTGAGAAACAGGCACGAATCACTAGGTATCACGAAACCCTAGGTTTGGCTCTGATACCATGTTATGAATAGTACATCTATTCATTATGAGGTCAATTTATATACATGTACAGGTGTGGCAAATATGCAGAAAGCCCCTCATACAATAGGGTAAATACACAGCTATGTATACATATCTAACACCAGCAACCTTACCGAGGAAGCGAATTAACCGTCGCAAAATTCAGAGCAAGAAAGGCAAGAATCAGAGTAAGAACGGGACCAACTAGCCCCTGGAGGAAGGCGAGAGAACCAATGCAAGAATCGGAGCAAGAACGGCAAGATTCACCGCAAGAACGGGGCCAACTAAGCGAGATGGCACCAAGAGCCGCACCTTAGCCGCTGCCCCAGGAGAGCAATCCCGGCGAAGTTGATCATGCGGCATTGCAGGTCATCGGATGCTCCCGAGGTGGAATTCAAGTAGTCGAAGAGGAAATAGTACAAATTCTCTCTTAAGTTCATTTGCGAATCTCTAAGGCAAACACGCCATTAACCACGCTCATAACATTGCATCTCTCTCGCAATGCGAAATTTGGGGAAATGCTAAGCAAGCAAAGCTTTGCTTCCATTATTGCTCATAGGCGTAGCATGGAGTTTATTTGAGAGTACATAACGACTGATAGGACAGCCTGCTCCAGAGGTGTACCAAGTTGCACCCAAAGTTGAGTAGTTGATGGTTAAACACGTATGCAGATTGCTGCCTTTCTAAACGTTTACAAGGACTAATCAAAGTTGTCGATCTTGATTGGAGTGATATCATCTGCCACCTTGAAATGCCCCACCAATCTAGCGAAGAACATCATCTGCTGCTCCAAGGTAAACTTTATGTTCTCGGCCTATTCCAAGAAATGCAAGTCAGCTATGAGTTATCCGCTGTGAAAATTTGAGTTCATTCCTACTATTTTAAACGTTTAAGTTGATAGAGAACAGCAGCAAATAGTCAGCTTTCATATTCAACTAAAAACTTCAAGTTGGTAGAGAACTCAGTATTTTACTGTCCATACTCAGTGTGAATCATAGAAGGTGTGGTGTGCAAGGAGAGATGAAGGAGAGAGTAATCACAAACCTTGCGGAAACCATGCTGTTCCCCTTCATACTCAACCAAAGCGACGGGAAGGCCTTTACCCTTTATTGCCTTGTATATCGTTGTTGCCTGATCTGGTGATACAACCTGAAGATCATCGAACAGATGGAAGCTGTTAAGAGAGTAGAAGCAAAAAAGAATAGCTTAACAGTTTAAAGGATGAGACTGTGGAAAAGTGATACACAGCTAAGTCATTCCTAGAACATTTTTATTCCTCCTCAAATGTCTGGATTGACAATTTGCGTTTGATTCATCAACAGATAGTTGATCCGTGTATTAAGCGCATATGTTTTTTCTTATTGAAGTACCAATATTGATGTACCCCTGATGATTAATGAGACATCACTAATAAACTGCATTAACGATATTAAATACTTCAGATTTTGTAGCTTTACCGTGTCTTCCAATCCTTGAAACAAAATCACTGGACATGCAAATCTGTCAACAAAGTTAATTGGTGATCTCTCAAAGTAAGCCTGTTTGTTCCCTGGAATAGTGGAGGTACAGTGATGCTGTTAATGAAACACGTACAAATTTGGATATCCATTTTCCAGTATAGATGAGTGCAAAGTTCCTTACCAACAAGGTTGTCAATGTAGTATGCCTCAAACTTGTGCATGCCTGCCCTCAATGAAGCCAAGTCAGCAATCTGCTTATAATCATAGCATAACCACAGGTTTATAAGTTCTTAGCTGGTACTAAGCTAAAGCCAAAAGAGAATATTTATGGCATTTGGAAACTTGCCCCATATAAAGAAGAACCAGCCTTGAATGTCTGTCTGAAAGCAAGGCAAGCTAAAGTTGTGAATCCACCAGCAGATTCTCCTGTTACACAAAGCCGTTGCCCATCTACTCTTCCAGTTTCCACCTTAATAATCAGCATGGTATATAAGCGTATTCGTTCATATTTTCTTATTATGCACTGAAGATGCTGATTACTGTTAGAGATATATGTATAGTTTGTTATTCCCCATTGTTATAAGGGGTTCTTTGCATATTTCCCACCTGTACTTTGTGTATATATACCGGCCCATTGGCCTCATATGAATACAAGAGCTGATTCTGCTGGTGAGTACCTCTCTCGTCACCTGCGCAGCTTCCTTGCTGAGCAGGGCACTCTCGCTCAGTTCTCTTGTCCTGGTGCTCATGCTCAGAATGGTGTCGCTGAGCGCAAGCATCGTCACCTCCTTGAGACGGCTCGTGCTCTGATGATCGCCGCCTCTATTCCACCTCACTTTTGGGCCGAGGCTGTTTCCACTGCCACCTATCTCGTCAACATACAGCCCTCTTCTGCTCTTAAGGGTGCGATCCCTGTTGAGCGTCTCTGTGGTCTTCTTCCTGACTACTCTGCTCTTCGTCTGTTTGGCTGTGTTTGCTACGTTCTCCTTGCCCCTCGAGAACGCACCAAACTGACCGCTCAGTCTGTTGAGTGTGTTTTTCTGGGATATAGTGCCGAGCACAAGGGCTATCGGTGCTGGGATCCTGTTGGTCGACGGATGCGGGTTTCTCGGGATGTGACTTTCGACGAGTCTCGTCCATTCTACCCACGTCCTGCCTCTCCTTCGGCTTCTTCTGTAGAGCCTCTGTCTTTCTTGACCTTTCCAGATACACCTATATCTGTTTTGCCCTCGTCCATCTGTTCCACTGAGTCTCCACATATTCCCCCTGTGGCCTCTTCACCGTTGTCGCCGCCTGTGTCGTCTCCTACGACTCCGCAGGTTCCTCCCACTACAGTTCCTCCTCCCCTTATCGTCTACACTCGTCGACCTCGCATTGCGGACCTTCCAGATGAGCATTCTTCTTCTGATGTTCCATCTTCTTCTGATGCTCCATCGTCCCCTGATGGGTCATCTTCTCCTCGCTATGCTCTCCGCGATCGCCAGTCGATTCGGCCTCCTGCCCGTTTTTCCTTTGCTGGTGCAGCTACTCGTGAGCCTGTCTCCTACCGGGATGCTGTTACTCACCCTGAGTGGCAGCTTGCCATGGCCGAGGAGATTGCTGCCCTCGAGCGTACTGGTACTTGGGATCTTGTTCCTTTGCCATCTCATTCTCATCCCATCACATGTAAGTGGGTCTATAAGATTAAGACTCGCTCTGATGGCTCTCTTGAGCGCTATAAGGCGCGTCTTGTTGCTCGTGGCTTTCAGCAGGAGCATGGTGTTGACTATGACGAGACTTTTGCTCCTGTGGCCCACATGACCACTGTTCGCACTCTTCTTTCGGTGGCGTCTGCTCGCCACTGGTCTGTTTCTCAGCTTGATGTCAAGAATGCCTTTCTTAATGGCGAGTTGCGTGAGGAGGTCTACATGCATCCTCCACCTGGGTATTCTGTTCCTGAGGGCATGGTTTGTCGCCTTCGTCGCTCTCTCTATGGCCTTAAACAAGCCCCTCGTGCTTGGTTTGAGCGCTTCTCCTCTGTGGTCACCGCTGCTGGTTTTTCAGCTAGTGATCATGATCCTGCGCTCTTTGTCCACACTTCGTCTCGTGGTCGGACTCTTCTTCTCCTGTATGTTGATGATATGATCATTACGGGAGATGATTCTGAGTACATTGCCTTTGTCAAGGCTCGTCTTAGTGAGCAGTTCCTTATGTCGGATCTTGGTCCTCTTAGTTACTTCCTTGGGATTGAGGTTACTTCCACTCCAGATGGTTTCTTTATGTCCCAAGAGAAATATATTCAGGACCTTCTTGATCGCGCCTCTCTCACTGATCAGCGTACCGTTGAGACTCCCATGGAGCTCAATATTCACCTCCGACTCTCTGATGGCGAGCCTCTTTCTGATCCGACTCGCTATCGTCATCTTGTTGGGAGTCTTGTCTACCTTGCTGTTACTCGTCCGGATATCACTTATCCAGTTCATATTCTGAGTCAGTTTGTTTCAGCTCCCACTCAGGTTCACTACAGCCACCTTCTTCGAGTTCTGCGATACCTTCGTGGGACTATCTCTCGCCGTCTCTTCTTTCCACGTTCCAGCTCGTTACAGCTTCAGGCCTATTCGGATGCTACTTGGGCCAGCGATCCCTCTGACCGCCGGTCTATCTCTGCTTACTGTGTTTTTCTTGGTGGTTCTCTTATTGCCTGGAAGACGAAGAAACAGACTGCAGTGTCCCGTTCGAGTGCAGAGGCTGAGTTGCGAGCTATGGCTCTCTTGACAGCAGAGATTACTTGGCTACGGTGGTTACTTGAGGATTTTGGTGTTTCTGTCACTACACCGACCCCTCTCTTGTCAGACAGTACAGGTGCTATCAGTATTGCTCGTGATCCTGTGAAGCATGAGCTCACCAAGCATATTGGTGTGGATGCTTCTTTCATGAGGTCTTGTGTGCATGATCAGGTGATTACTCTTCAGTATGTGCCTTCAGAGCTTCAGATAGCGGATTTCTTCACAAAGGCCCAGACTCGAGCACAGCATAGCTTCTACCTCTCCAAACTCAGTGTTGTTGATCCACCATGAGTTTGAGGGGGGGTGTTAGAGATATATGTATAGTTTGTTATTCCCCATTGTTATAAGGGGTTCTTTGCATATTTCCCACCTGTACTTTGTGTATATATACCGGCCCATTGGCCTCATATGAATACAAGCGCTATTCATAACAATTACAGCCTCTACATGAAATTATGAAAAGGACCAGTAGCTCTGAAAAAGCCATACCAGGAATGTGGCACAACTGCAGCAATCATTTACATCAACTACACCCCATTGCCCTAAAAGCCTCTCTCGATATTCTCTCCCATAGCCTTCAAGAAACATTAAAGAAAGTACTTATTATCACTTCCAAGTTCTTTGAAAGTAACAGATTAAGGTGCTTGTAAATAAGAGGATGGAGATCATTAAACAATTCATACATCAGATCTGCAAGTAAAAAGAAAGCAGGACTTTCTTCATCAGATGGATTAACTGAGACAAGAAAGAGCCAAATACCTGCGCTTCCCCCATAGTTAACATCAACAAGTGCCCATCCTCGGCTTGTCCAGTACTGCACACTAAGATCCAGAACCCCTCGTGCTTCATCTGTAGGTCCACCTAGAAAATTGCAGTAATGTCAAGAGAAGCTCCTAGTTCTCTCTTGTGATGAATTGCCAAACAATTGGAGAGAGATTCATTTCACTACCCTTAGCGATTCGATATGTTGGTAAATTAAGCCAGTAGAACCATTGTATGCTCTTTTATCTATTGGAGGATAGAATGGCTAGAATAGTTGATGGATCTATTGCTTGAACCTCGAAGGGCATATATATATAGAGTACAATGTGGTTTGGAGATCAAGTCAATCTAATATAGATATGTAAGATTATTAGAGATATGAAAAGAACTGTTCGACCATGTGGTTGGGTTTAGAATATTTTGGTGATAAATAATTGACAATGGTTAATTTGTTATGATGAATAATTGATGATTTTGTTTAGCGATGTTATGCGAGGTGTGTGGTGCGTGCGTGAACTGATGTTAGTCAAATTGGGACGAATTTGTGCCGAAAAAATATTTTTTGGTCTTTGCATGTGCAGGTTGAGCATGGAGACGATCATAGTCGGTGACGAGGTCAACCGGGACTAGGATGGGGAATCCGAGGTTCGGACGGTCAAGGAGGTCACGAGATAGTCGGGCTCATACTTGGGGCGCATGGAGATCAAAGGTGAATGATACATGGAGAAACTACGGGAGGTGTGGTCCTGGAGGCTTCGACACGTGACACGTTAGAAAAGTCGAGAGTATGAAAAACCCGTGTTAGAAAGGGTTTCGGGTCCCTTGAAAATTAGTGGGCCAAAAGCCTAGTTGAGGTAAAAAGGCACAGGTCTATTTGAATGAGTTGGATTAGGATTCTAAGTAGAGATTAAATAGGATTCTGAGTTGGATTAGGATTTTAAGTAGAGATTGAATAGGATTCGTAGAAGGCTGCATAAAAGAGGGACGTGCGTGAAAAATTGCAAGAGCGGACGTCGGCCGAATCCGTGGCGAATCAGGAAAAAATCTGTTTTTTTGTTTTTGTTATTTCTGGTTTTTTAAACAATTAAAAGGCGAAAATTTAAAATTAAAAAAAGAGTTTCCACTATGTGTTGCAATCATTCACCCCCTCTGATTGCTATCAACGATCCTACAAGAACCATATCGGATACAAGTCATTCTGATTGATTCTATTCTATCTCTTATAATCTTGTCAAACATGTACTCTAACATCCCTCCATAGTCAGAGCGGGAGCATCACGAACGCTCAGACCGGAGAAGCCGACGAGAATGCTCAAGCTCGAGAAGATGAGTGCCATGCAAGGAGCCAGTGGTGAAGTTGTCTGCCTTAGAGGTAGTCGTCGAAGGAGGATCGCCGAAGATGAAGAAGATATCGATGTAGCGAGAAGTCGATGTTGAGGTTGTCGCAGTCGAGGAAGATCGCCACATTTTTGTAAGTCGAGGCAGGACAGGTCGGCTACTAGTGTCGAGGGAGATGTAGGAACAACAGTAGTGGGAGGACTCGACAGGTTGTGGTGGTGCGTAAATCGGTGCAAGAGAGAGGGTCAGCAGCACTGCGGTTGCTGGAGTAGACAGGTGGTGCACGCATGCAACCAAAAAAAGAGGAGGGACACTGTAAGCAAATATGTGTTGGCCATTGAGAATAGAAGGGGTGGCGGCAACGAGGATTGACGAAAAAGTGGGGGGAGAAGCTGACTGGACCAGAGAAAAGAAAACATAATAGAAGAAAATAGCAACAGCAGAGATGCATGCAAGGGGAAAGGGAACCCTATTCCTTCGGTACATGCGTGCTATGAGTGCGTGGAAAGAAAAAGGAGTTTGTAATATATACCTTCAGGTGAGAAAAGGAAGGAAGCCAGGCGGGTCATGCAATAGCATGCAACCATGCAAAAAAGAAGAAAAAGGACGTGGCAGGGCAGCCATACATGGACCACTTATGGGTGTACAGCCAGAGAGGACAAGAGTAGAATGGAGGCAAGATGAGGATGCTAGAGTAGAAAGCACGTCGGTCGCACGACGGCCGAAAGCGGTGGAGAAAAAGAGCAAGCCGGTAGGTGTGGGACACTGATGTGGACGGAAAGGCAGCACCTTGTAAGCAACATGCATGCATGCATTGGGCAAGGCGGTAGCAGAGATGCGCCGAGGAACGGCATGACAAGAGCAAGGAGACGATGACAAAGGGGCAGTCAACATGATCAGTAGGTGAGAAGAGGCTAAAAAATGATCCGATCTACTGATCGAAGGAAATAACTGATCTATTGATAAACGAGAAGAAAAGAGGTCATCTATCTATAATGTTTTGCACAACTCCAGGAGATTAGATCATAGAAATTGAATCATCTCTCCCAGGGGCGATGCGCTGCGGAATTTGGTGGTGGCTAGGAATAGACCCATATGCGAACCCACTCTGATATCATATTACAGAATAGAATGGCCAGAATAGTTGATGGATCTATTGCTTGAATCTCGGAAGACATATATATAGAATACAATGTAGTTTGGAGATCAAGTCAATTTAATATAGATATGAAAAGTTATTAGAGATATGAAAGGAACCATATCAGATACAAATTATTCTAATTGATTCTATTCTATTTCCAAATCATTATAGTGGATTCTATTCTATCTCTTATAATCTTGCTAAACATGTACTCTTTAGCATTATCATCATAAGAGCACAGTGTTTGTAAATGGAAAGTTGACAGAGAAACAATTGCCACTCTTTAGTACTACAAATCAAGTACAAGAAGAGCCAACATCATGTTTGCTGATAATTTCTGCTATAATATGATCATTAAAGACATTAACAAGAGCAAATATATATATAGTTGATGAAAGCAGCAAAACAAAAACGGCAGAAACCAGCACACAATATGCTTTTGGTACATTCAAGAAAAGGACAAGAAAAGATCTGATTGATTACCGTGGGTTCTGACCAATAACGGAGGCTTTTCCTCTGATGAACCTTGGAAAATATGATTATATGATGCATAGAAATAGGCATAAGCACGCTGGCCAGGGATTACAGTTGGAAACTCCATAAATTCAGGCAAGCTAAAGTAGGACATATATTTTGTAACATCCTCTGAGGAGGACCAAACTATAGAGAAATCAGTTGCTGTTGTTCCCTTTTCATCCAGTGTCACCTGGTGCAAAAACAAAGCTTGAAGCTAGATTGTGCACTGCAGGATTTTTGAGTAAATATTTGGCATGAGACAACGAATTCATTAAGGCAGTCAAATGAACCTTTGCTATTGATACTGGACAACTCCCAGATGCACCCTCAATATAGAAGGATCCATCTCCAGAGACCTAGCAAATCAGTAGGATTTTAGTTATAGCCTCATCATTTAACAAATTTAAGAGTAAGATACTAACATTACAATACAATATGTCATCACACTGCTATTAGTTCTCAAATCTCAAGTTAAATCAGATTTTGCACTTACGATGTTAGTTACAGCAGAGAAGGGAATATCAAGTTTTGAAAAAGACCCCGAACCATAGTCCAGCACTCCAACATATGATCTTCCATTCTTCCTGGATAAGAAAGAAAAAGTAGGTTTATTTTTATGAATTACATACAACCATAAAAAATATAAGAAGTAACAGAAAATGTGAAAACCTGTAGCAGCAAATGATTTTGTGACTTGTGTCATTGTTTCCAAGGAAAGCATAGGAGCTGACACCAAAAATCCACATTGGCTTTGAGAATTCAGCATCAAGTGAATATACTTGCACTACCAAATTGCTCTGCTCATCCTGTCGTAAACGTATCCGCACATAAAATGCTAATAACAAGACAAAACACACCACATAATTCGCAAAAAATGTCAATATGAGTTAAGAACCTTATTTTTAGTTACCACCCTCCTAGCTAGAGAGATTCTAATGGTAGGCTATCAACATAAATATTACTACCAGTCTACATAATGGAGTGGCCAAAATAATAACTCAGTAATAAGGTGGTTTATCACAACTGTTCCTCAGGAAAGATAGATATGAAATGTAAAAGGCTATAACTTGTTAAAAATAAGTATTTAGACTGTAATAATAACTCAATAATCAAGTGGTGTATCACAATTGTTCCTGAGGAAAGATAGATATGAAATGTAAAAGGCTATAACTTGTTAAAAATAATAAATTACACTGTGAAAAGGTAGCTGCAAGTAACAAGTATAGAACACACAAGCGATAAGAGGTTGCAGTGGCAATAGGAACAGATATGTGCTACTCAATGCTTTAACTAAACAGTTTAACAATCTGGGAACGAAATCAGATCAATAGACAACTGACTAGAAATAAATAAGTCAGAGAAACCTGGGAACGAAATCAGATCAATAGACAACTGACTAGAAATAAATAAGTCAGAGAAACTCTTACCCATTTATAAATATTCCAAAACCCACTCTGTCGATCAGTTATGAAAAAAAGCTCACCTAAAGCAAAATTGATTGAATTAAATGAGATTTTGAAAATATAGTTTCTCTTTTTTGGTGAAGTCAAAAACCTAATGAATAATTGGACATGCAGAAAGTCAATTATTCATGTAGAGACAAGTAGTGGATAAGTTTGAAAATGAAATTAGAGTCAGAATGCAAACACCTTTTGAAGACCACTTGGGTTCAGTAGGAGATTCTACTAACACTGGGTCTCCACCAGCAATGCAGATCTGTTTCTGTACTGATCTGCACATAATAAATACTGCAATAAATCTGTAAACCTTGCAAGAAGAACACGAAGCATTCATGCATACTTGAAGCAACAAGCAACTCAAACATTATCTTTTTTTCAGAAAAAAGGATCGTAACAAGCAAATATCCTATCAAATTGATCATCTGGTCCAATGCCAAATACATCTGAATATTTGATGCTACAATAACCCAGAAAATGTTAGGTACAATCTCAAACAGACAAGCATTTGCTGTGAACTGTCTACAAGTTTAGAGTGATCTAAAATGTGGACTAGTGCTGAAGATTGGTAGGTACGAATGACTACATGTTCATTAAAAAAAAACAGCGCTAATGGATCTAACCACATCCTTCAGTATTTTACAAAAAAAAAGGATTCCAGCAGCTGGTAGAGTAGAATATCCCTTTCTTTCACCAAAAGAAGTGCAATGCACAAAGCATGCACATAAGAGATTACCCTTTTTCGGAGAAATATCCAACCCATAGTTGTGCTTTATCCCATGACATGTTTGGGTTACTCCATTCAATCCATGCCATACGTTTTTCAGTTGGATCAATGCGTGGAAAAGCATAAAAGTCATTGCCACTGACCAGCACAGTTGGTTCTGAGGCAAAAAAAATAAGAACATTTTTCAAATAATCCTCAAAGATCTTAAGAACAACTTAGTGCATTGGTATGTAGTCCAAGGGCTCCTTACCATTAACATCTCCGACACTTGTGCTCACAGCAGCAATTGTTGTGATGGGATTTGAGCTACTCTTGCGGTGATCTGTGGTCAAATTGTTTTTTTTAAAAAAAAAGCATGACTGTAGACAGCACTATGGATATGCTATATGGAATACTAATCACCTTCCATTACAGTAACATAACGATTGAAATGAGGATCAAAGACACCATCCGCATAACGGACTACTGATCCAGCATAATCTGGTGTCAGAGGTAGTGGCGAGTTATCTGAAACCAACAAAAAGGAAAAAGAATTGAAAGATCCATTACAGGATACCCTTCCTCACCTAAGAAACTGAAGAAGTGCCGTAAAGGGACACCTCATTTAGCAATCACAACATAGGACCAAAAAGATTCGCAAAATTAGTCTTTTGCAAGTCAAATTAAGGTTACAGTTCATAAAAAGAAACTCACAGATAGGTTAGTTTATGCTTTGTATCCCTGAAGTATGGAGACCCAAAATGATGTAAACCATATGCTCATATAATAGAATCCCAATATGGTGCACAAGTAGTAAACAACAGAACAAGACTTGAGTTTGATATGAAGGGGCACTGTTTCTTAAGGAAAATGAAGAAGCACCTTTTGTCTCTCCTAAATTCATAATTCTGGACTAAAGAAATGCAGAAGTTAGAAATTGCCCAAGTCTTACACCGATCATGCTCTGCTTTACCCCCCCAAAACCCCCATTCCAGCATCCATGCAACACACTAAGTCACATGCTTAAGCATCCATTACTGCGTACAAATCTCATACATGTCCTTTTGTGTTCCATTTCCCTCACAGTGCGCGCCGTATACATGAGGCATGCATGCGGGCAACGTGCCTATCCACCACACCTACCCATGATTTAAGTCATGCTACTGCGACAATGTGCAAGGTACCAAATGTGGACCACATTATGCGGTATGCAGCAATGTGCCTATCCATGATTATAAGTCGTAGCACTACAAAAGCAAGTACTCCATGGTTAGATGTAGCTTCCTTCATACCCCCTATGGTTTGCTTGTACAGACGCTGGTCGCTGTAGTTGGAGAAGACAATAACATCCCCTTGCACAGCGAATGCCCCACCGCCGTACTCCTGGGCCAGAGACCGCACCGCGAACTCTCGCGGCGTCACATCCAAATTTTTACCGCTCGGTTTAGCTGCTTCCTTCACTACAACCGCGCGTCTGAAGAGAGAAAGAAATTTACAGCTTCAGATAAATCATCAGACAGGATGGTTGGTTCCAATATTTGGGCGCAGGGAGCAGATTGTTTCGCGTACGTACCCTCCCTCCTCGGGGCGAGTCTCGACCCAGAGGAGCCGGCCGTCGCCGGCGACGGCGAGCCCCTCGACGGCCTTCCCGGCGGCGGAGACGGCGGCGGCGCTGATAGGCGACTCCCAGGACCCGTACGGCGCGGCCGCCTTCTCGGCCCCCGAGGGGTGCGGGTGCATTGCGGCCGTCCGGTCGCGATCGCGGGCGTGCGTGCGGCGGCTTGGGGGAGTGGATGAGAGGCGAGTGGCGGAGCTGGGGAAGTTGGTATGCTCGCTACTCGGTTATCACTGGTCAACTCAAGTTTGTTACTCAACTCTGCCTCGTTAGAGCAACTCCAAGAGGTTAGCTAAACTCTTGGTTTCGCCACTGTTTCCATGTAAGCAAAAATCATATGCATCATCCGCATTAACATCTTTGTTGTCTGTTGCTGTCTCAAAAAACACATACAAAAACTATCAGCCGTAGCTTAAAAGATCATGACCATCCTTGGGCCACTCCCAAGAGTACCAGAAGGCTTTGAATATCCTTTATATTCTTTTTATTTCTCAACCAAGAATGAATTTATTTCTTGACTATCTCAAACACTTTATGTATTTTACACTACTAGTAGGAAGTTGACATCATACGAGATCATGTGGAGGTCATCTTATGATTTGTGATAAGTAATTGACTGGTTTGCATATATTGTTGAAGTTCGAGTTTGGTTTTGGAAGTTTGCAGTTTTGGAATTATTGTTAATACATTGTCTGTCCGACCAATTTGCAGCACCAATTACACCGCCATACAGTATGGGTGATATTCCTAATAGTTGTGTGGTGGTTAGATCAGTGGTTGAGAGTTTGTGTGCTTTAAAACAATAGATACCAAATACTTGTGATGCTATGTAAGGTGTGTGTTTGCTCGGTGTTTCGTCGAAATTGGAAGTTTGAGTTAAGAGGAGGTAGAGTTTTGAAATTTTTAGAAGGTTTGCGGGCTAAGAGGAGTGAGCAACAGTTTGATCGGCATAGGGCTGGCGGTCAGACTGCTTCCCTAAGTAAAGGGCAGTATGACCAGTCATGCCATGGCGGTTAGACCGGTGAGTGTTGTCTGGAGCGTAGTGAGTGGTGCAATGAGGTGTTATGAGTTTGAGTCATGGCTTGGGAGCTATGGGTTGGTTGTGTTGAGTTGTATGATGCATGATTTGACTGGCATACGTCAAGTGCATTGGAATTTGTGATTGGAGATAGTTGCTTGGTCTTTAGATGTGCATGTTGCTTAGAGAGCGGTGGTGGTTAATGAAAAGATCAGGATTAGGCGGGAGAGCTGAGGTCCATACGATCATGTAGGTCCGGGTGTTGGTTTAGTGTTAAGAGTGTGAGGTGAGAATCCTCCACTATAAAAGAAGAGGAGAAGATGGCTTATGTATTGAGCAATGTAGAGAAGAAAATAGAGAGAGAGAGAGAGAGCTTGAGATCTAGAGAGAGATGAGAGCACTTAAGTGTTGCCCTGGTAGCTTTGTCCTCCTAATGGAGAAGTTGTAAATATTTATCTCCAAGTAGAAATCAAATTTCTAAATTCGTCTAAGTCTCCCTCTCATGTGCTCAATGTTGATATCTTGATTTGGATTGGTTTTTGGTGTTTCTCTCTCCTCTCTTGATCTTGCTTGGTGTCAAGGACGTGTAAGTAATGGAGATATCTCTTGGAAATCAGATCCCATCCATCTATACACCTTCTATTGCAAGTTCTTAAATTTGTCTGGTTTTTGTAGAAGAAAGGGTGGTTTTGAGGGTTTTGCCCTTGTGGCTTTTGGCTTGGTTCCTCCAACAAGCTCCTCTCAATCACAAGTTTTTTTATTTGGCTCGATTTTGGTGCAACTTACTTTCGGATCGAAAAAGGTCAAAACTTTGAAAATATTCACTTCGATTTCTTGTTGGATTAGGTTCACAACATCTTAGGCAAGGTATGAAAATTTTCAAGTGGTACGGAGTTATGGATTGAAAGTTACATTGATTTGTGCTTTTGAAATTGTGTTGATTTTTAGCTCTGTCTTGAAGGAGAGTTCAGACCACCCGAAGTAGAGGTTAGACCAACCAGAGATCAGACTTCCAACTAAAGAGTTCTCGTGGAGGTCAGACCACCCTTAGTTGGAGGTCATACTGCCCTATGGTATATAGGCTTTACTTAGCTTGGTTTTTCTGGGAGTTTTCAACCGTGCTTTGCACCAACCTTCAATAGTTTCTCAGCAGCTTTGTGTGGATCAAATGCTCTTGGTTTATAGAAAAAGTTTCAAAAAACCTAGGTTTGTGTGGTTCCTATTCAACCCTTTTCTTGTCGCATTTTCATCAGTGGCGAAGAGAGGGGGGCTGGGGGGCCTGGCACCCCCCAACCTTCTACTAATCCTCCATTATGTAGTTAATTACATATGTTTAATTAGTGGTTTGACCCCTCCCAATTTAGCCCAAATGTAAAGTATGTTTAAAGCCCAGTCATATGCAGCCCAATTAGGCCTAGTAGTTAAGGACTGACGCTTCATATTTGAGCCTTTGGCTCTTTGCCGACTTGCCACACGCTCTGTCTGTTCGTCTCCGTGAAGGTTGGCCTGACCCTCTTCCGGCGCACCGAGAAGGCCAAAAGAGCGCGTGTGAGTCCTCACTTCGATCCCCTTCCGTTCCCAATACTGTGGGATTCGGTCACTACTTACTACTATCTGAATCAATTAGTACAGGAGTACAATTCATGTGAAATTGGAATTATCAGGATTCGAGTGTGTTTCTGTTGTGAATGTGACTAAATCCCGAAACAAGAATGATAACACCATAGCCTGTCACCATTACAAAGTAGATGTGTTTAATGTTGCAATTGATCAACAATTGATTGAGTTAGAAGATTGATTCAATTCTCAAGCGACAGAGCTTTTGTCCCTTTGTGCCTCTTTGTATCCAAGGTTGGACACCTTCGACATAGCAAATATATGCACTCTAGTGGAAAAATATTATCCTGCTGATTTCTCAAGTCAAGAAAGAGCTCAATTGGAGTGCCAATTGCCACATTTTCAACTTGATGTATGCAACCATCCATACCTAAGTGCATTACCATCACTTGCTGATCTAACAAGTGGATTAGTTAAGACTGGTAAAGATTCATCTTATCCTATAGTGGACAAGTTGTTAAGATTAGTCTTAACTTTTCCGGTTTCAACTGCAACCACCGAGAGATGTTTTTCAACTATGAAACTTGCGAAGACGTGACTTCGAAGTACAATGGGAGATGGATTTCTACGAGATTGTTTGGTAATTTATATTGAAAAGGAATTGGCTGCAAAGATTAGTAATGATGATATTATTAAGGCCTATGATCTTGCTGGTAGTCGTAGAGCTAAGTTTAAGTTAATAGAGATGTAATTTTTTTGCATTGTAATTTGCAAAACATATTACTCTGATATGTGACTATTGGATCGGTAAATTCGGTATGATTCATTAATTCTACTCTACTTATTGTTTATGTTGTCCCCTCTATATCCAATTCCTGGCTCTGCCCCTGATTTTCATCCTACACAAAACTAAAGCCTTTTGCATGTGAGCTGGCCCGCTAGAAAGAGTATCCGTATCGATCTAGTCCCTAACTCTTACTACCAACAGAAAATACACAAAGTTAAATAGTGGCCAGAGTATTTCTAGCTTGGTTCTTTTTTACTGTTTCCTTGGTATGTTACTCTTTTCCTAAGCAAACAGTCAGAGGCTAGAAGTATTATGTCTATCATTTTACCTAGTCAATTAAAATTCTATTATTTTAGAGTTTACTTACTACTCAAAACTGAAGCCTGTTTGCAGGAATTCAGAAAATATATTACAAAAGTCAGACAATCATTGTTTAAAGGTTACATCTTGAAAGTTTCTACTCAAAATCTTCAGATTGTTGACAGCTAGTCGGGGACACGACCTTTGTATCCTCGACTACCTTCTTTCCGGCTGGTTCGGCTTCCTTCATAAGCTTCAGAACCTCTTCCATGGAACAATCAAAGTTAGCCTCAACCGGAAGAAAGTTGATAGTGGTCGGAGGCCTTGAGTTTTCCCAGCGTAAAGCAAACTCCATCCTCGACAGCCCTCTTCAGTGTCTCAGCTTGATTGTTTCTGAGAGTAGAGATCAACTCTAGAAGATTACTCGGTTGTTGGCCAATACAGGCCACGCGCCCGATCAGGTCTGCACTCGAAGGTCAGATTACTCGCTTGTTGGCCAATACAGGGCACGCGCCCGACCAAGTCTCCACCCGAAAGCTGGACCTCCTCGGACTGTAACCCTTGCAGCATGCCATTCAAGAACGAGATGGTATCCTGTAAGTTGATATTTGCAGCTTTCATTACTTCTTGATTGGCCATGAGTTCTCCTGGAAGTTGCTTGTTTTCTTCTGCCTGCTCTATAGAAGCAAGTAAAAAGAGTTAGAAAAATATGAACATATTATTCCGATTAGAAAAGGGAATCTGGTCAGGATAAAAGTTTTACCTTGAATGCGTTTTTTTTAACTCTTCCTTTTCTTTCCTGTGGCTTTCTGCATTCGTCCTGAGTTGCCTCTCAAGTACCACGAGTGTTTTCTTCTCCTCTTCATTGTGGAGATGAAGCTCCTCGATCACACGGCTTTTCTCTTGAATTTGTTTTTTTTACCGGGCAGAGCACTGCCTTTCATTAAAAAGAGAGTGCGACAGAATTATAAAAATTAGAAGAGTAGGCTTGTGCGGGTGGTCGAGACCAGCCCACACCCGGGGTTTGGAAAAAGTATATTACAGAGGAGGAGAAAACTCCGCTTGCCTTTTTGCCCCTGCTAAAAACTAGGTTCCATCCTCTTCCTTAATCAAGGCGATCAAGAACATGGGCGAGGTCTCAACGGAATGGAAAATACGGGAATTTCATTCTTTCCAGATTTGCCAAGTGACAAGCAACATGAGCGTGGCAAGTGCTTTACGCGGGACACCCGGTTTGAGGATGACGGATTCCCACCACTGGCGCATGGAGGCAAAAGTGGGCCAATTCGTCAATTTGAGGGAGTCACAAGCGGTCCACCGGGCGACGAGGGCCCAAATTCTCGTTGTGTAGTGGCATTCGGTGAAAAGGTGGAGAGCGGATTCCAGTGTGTGCCTGCGAAGGGGGCAGAAGGATTGGTTTGGCCATCCTCTTAAGGAGAGGCGGCCTGGAAAGAACCCTAACTTTCAATTAATGCCAATAGTGAAATTTAAGTAATTTAAATAGTACTTAAAGGAGTAATTAAGTTAATTACAACATAGTAAATTACAAGAAATTAAACTCAGTCCTTACAAGCAAAAATAAAATTTTTACAACCATCGAATAATTACAAGAATGTGCTGTGCATCTAGAATAAATAAATTACAAGTATTGCATTAAAATAGAAAACAATAAAAATTATAATTTGCATCATTTTCAGACCTTGCGTTTTTTCGATGCATGTTTGGCGAAGTGTAGCCTTCCGAAACCAAACCAAAATCCGACCTTTTCTTTTTAATCTAAACATAAAGAATAAAAAACAATCCAAGGGAGAATAAAGAAAAATAAATGACTTTGCCGTTAGACCTATTCGGCTTTAGAATGCTGAACCGAAAGAGCGCTCATCTAGATCAAGGCCCTTCTCATAATTATAGCTTGGGATTAAACTCATTTTTCTCAACCACACAATGGCTTCAAAGTTAACATAACACAAACGTGAATACCAAATATTATGAATTTTATTGCAATGGAAAACATTATAAATATTTACATTATTAAGATCAAGAATAAATAAGCGGAACATGCCTCCGCTATCATAGTCTTTGCCTACAAAATTACCAAACTTGAGCAATCCAACCTTATTGGACTAAAAAACAAGCTTTATTTCTTGCCTACATAGCATCAACCTGCTCAGCAGATTGCGAGTCATAGGAGGCACGCACAGCACGTCTTTGAGGATGAGCGTTTTGCCAAGGTAATCTTCAGACAAACCTGTCCAATTCTACATACTATCACAGTGGCTTCGTTGCCCATTAGGACGGATCCACCATCTTCACTCTGAAATGAAGAGAAACAAGATCGATGAGCACATATATGTCTAGTAGCTACTGTATCAATCCACCAATCAATTGGTGGACTTGCCATAAAGGCCTGAGGTACATACTCTTCTGAATTGGTGCTAACCAATGCGATCACTTTAGCCTTACGGCCTTTATACTGACTAGGGGAAGGACCCTTGCTCTTGTAATTGTGTCAGTAGTTGGCCTTATGACCAGCCTCTCCGCAAACAGAGCATATGATGTTCTCCTTTTTCTTCTTTATTTTCTTTGGTTGGAGTTTGACTTGGAGCTGATTCTTAAACTTTGGTTTTCCAGAGCCTCTAGCACTCTTGAGCGCCACCTGATGAGCTTGGACTTGAGCCTTCCCTATGCCGTCACCGGCTTTGGCATGCTCTTCGACATTGATAGCAGCTGACAACTCATTGAGAGTCAAGCGCTCCTTCATATGTCGGCGAGTGGTAACAAAGTCACACCATGAGGGCGGTATCTTAGCCAAGATGACATTTACTTAAAACTCTCTGGCAGGATGCAGTCGTGCTGACTTAAGTCACGTACATGGAGTTATAGCTCGTGGAGCTGCTCCATCAACGACTGTCCCTCAACCATCTTATAGTTCAAGTAATTGGCAGTTATGAATAACTCATTCCCATTATTCCCTTCAGAATACTTCTCCTCAAGTTTGTCCCAGTGTTGCTTGGCATTCTTGAAGTTAATGTAAACGTTGAACAGCCGGTTGGATAAGATGGCTAACAAATGGGCTAAGACTGAATTATTCACATCCTCCCACCGCGACATTTCAGCGGTTTCCAATGGGAACACTGGAGGATTTGAAACCACCCAAACTAATTTGAGATCAAACAACCAAAGTTTCCTTTTAGCCTGCCAACGCTTAAAGTTGGCACCATCAAACACTTCTGGCTTAACAACATCGGATGATGAAGACATTTCTTTAATAATTGGTTTTCTGAATTGTTGTAAATAATGCGGTATAAGCATACATCGGTATTTAATTCCATCATGGAAAAACATACTAAAAGAATATTTCAAGCAGTATATAAATGCCATAAATTGCATATAAACATGTAATTCTTCCATGCCATTTATATCAGAACATATACTTATCATATGAACCAATATTACTACCGAACTAATTATGTAAAGTATTCTCTTGAGCAGGGAATAATTAAAACTAGCATAAAGCTCAAGTTTTAGATCATTGATTAGTATTCTCAGATGTAGGGTTACACAAGATATAATCTTGGCCGTCCTGCTACTATGGTCTATACTCTTCACTAATTGAATATGATAAGTGAGATTCAAACTTTGAGCTCTTAAATAACACTTTGATAATCTTAATTTCAGACTACCAACAATATATACTTTTGGCTGGCAGACAGGACAATGCCAAAGTGATCACCAAACAACACCTAAATTAGCCATATAACTTGATATACTTCCAGAGTATATGGTCACAATTTTAACAAGTTTTGCAACAAGCCGAATTGGCTAACAGAGGTGTATGTACCATGAATACTAGTGATTACAGTATATATTCCGAAAGTATCTAACTGCAAGGCAGAGAGTCAAATAACAACAATAACAAAGATCTAGGGCTCAAGTTTGAACATTCAATTTTAGCATTAGACCATAATTATCCTCATTGAACTACTTATCCGAACCCACAATTTCCCTTGCAAATTTCAATTAGAGATAGCAGCCTCTCACAGAATGGATATCTGAAGGAAAATGCTTGGAGTAAACAGTTGATATACTTACAACGTCAGTGATACTCAAAATTACCGAGAAGCAGTCGAACAAGGCAAGGCACACAGGCTGCGCTGTCCCAGAAAACCAAACACCTCGCTATGCCGTGCAAAGAGCTAATGGTAAACGGAGTTACAATGCCACACTCCAACCTCGAGTAGCTGAAGCAGGAGTTGAAGGTCGGGGTAGACGCCACACAAGACTACTAGAGTGCACCGGCTGAATGCACTCAAATGCAATAGAGGATCGTCACGACCTTCTTTCTACCTCGGATCAATCTTTCACCTTTAGATTTCCCCTCACACCCCACCGAACGATAGGGCTCACATAGGAATCCGAAGGCAAAAACTCCAATAGGAGATGGCACAGAAGCACCAAAAATTGCCCCAAAACCCAAAGACCAGAGAGGAAGAAAACCAAAGACGAGAAGATTCTAGATCAGAAGACATGTGCTCATGGAGGAAGAGATGGCGGCCTTTAGTAGAGGAGGTAGGGGGATACGGCGTGATGACAGCGAGCGGCCAGCTCCAAGGAGCTCGGGCCAACCCGCGCCTTTGCCACCACCTCTCCAATCGCTACCTCCCCACTCGCCACCCAAATCGCCAGCTGAAGAATTGGTTGAGGCCAAGTCCAGATCCGGGCAAAGCGCCGCACGGGAGGAGGTTGAGTCTCCTTCCCTTATCTCCTCCGATTGGCCCACCGACAGGTGGGCCCCATTATCTTTTTTCTTCTTTAATTGAGAAATTATAGAAAAGCCCTCGCATAATCCAATAATATGCATGTTGAGAAGAAAAGGCCATGATCTGGTGTAGTGGCGATAGACTAGGGGAGTCTATTAGCTTCTGTTGCGTGTGTGCACTAAGTCTTGTATTTAAAAAGTTATGTTGTTAAGCCTAGAAGAGAATAATAGGAGATGGAAAATGTAGTCCATGATTGTGTGTGTGTTATTCTGTGTCTCTTCTTCCTTCCTTTGTTCCTTTGTGTGTGTGTGTGTGTGTGTGCGTGAGATACACATGTGAGGGTGAGATAAATTCGTGATTGATTTCTAGAGGAGTTGAGTGATTCAACTTCAACAATTGGTACCAAAGCAAGGTTCAACGTGAGGAGATGTTACTCGGCAATGCCTTGCTAAGAAGTGGCACGCTACCATGGCTCCATGCAAGGAGTGGCAATGGCTCAGGTGCGCGCGCGTCTTGGTGACCATGATGGGGAGATGGCCACCGTTGAGGTAAGGCTGCTTGTCAGAAAGCTCGAGGTCGAGGAGTCGGCAGCCCCATGGCCAAGTCTCCGTCACTATCAAGTCACGTCATCAGCGGAGGAGAATTGGATCTGTGGTTAAGGTTGGAGTTGCTGACAAGTTGTGTCACCGGCGGCAAAGAAGAGATGGTGATGGCGTTGAGGCCATCATCGCAAGAAGAGCTATGCTGTTGCATACCCAAGATCATGCCAAGGATGGTGAGGTCCAAGTATCCATCACCGTCGAGTCGTGTCACTGGCGAAAAAGCGACAACGAAGAGGAGAGAAGAGAAAAGCCATGGCTAGGTAGTTGTGGTCATGTGCCAAACTCTGTGTGTGGGTTCATTCTCTGTATTTATCTCCTCCAAGTGAGATACTGTGTGTGTTCACCCTCTCCCTCGTGATAGCATGTGTTCTTGTGTGAGTTGAGTCCACGAGATAGCATGAGTGATTCAGGGGCTGTGCCAACATTTATGGTGAGAAAGCCACTATGTGTGGTAAGAAGAGAAGGCTGTTATGTGTGGCAAGAATGTGTGGGTGATCCACATGGATGAATCGACATGTTAAGATTAAGGTAAAGAATGTTGAAATTAATCTTTTCATGTTGTATGTGTTGAGTTTGAATACATAGGTGACGAAGCTTGAGTAGTCGGTGCATGTATTTGTTGGAGTTGTGCCATGCATGTTGAGCTGAGTTGTGGTATTAGACTCAATTAATTAGTTAGTTGAGTTAGGGCATAGATAGTAGGGTCAAGTAGTTAGTTTGCATGCACATGTGTTAGTGCTTATTGCATGTACTAAGTGGTAGCATGTGTACTGCTATATGCATGTTGAGAAGAAAAAAGCCACGATCTAGTGTAGTGGCGATAGACTAGGGGAGTCTGTTAGCTTCTGTTGGATGTGTGCACTGAGTCTTGTATTTAAAGAGTTATGTTGTTAAGCCTACACTACTATAAAAAGGGTCATTATAGACTGTTCGGAACTGTCATCACAGATAGTTTTCTGAACCGTCTGAATTTATGGGTCAACAATTATCGGAGGTTATCACAGATAGTTTGTTAGCTATCTGTGATAAATACAACACACATGGTTTGAAACTAAAATTGTCTGTGATACTCTAACATCACAGATGACTCGAAGTAAAAACTATATGTGATACTCTAACATTACAGATGACTCGAAGTAAAAACCGTCTATGATACTCTGACATCACAGAGAACCATCTGCAATGTCAGAGTACCACAGATAGTTGTAATATAGAACCCTTTGTGATAGACCTTCATAGACAGTTTATAAACCGTTTATGATAGTTCATACTATAACTAATTTTTTTTATTTTTTGGTTAGCCATAAGAAATGTTAGCTATGCTCTTTGAAAACAAGCAAATACAGTAGGAAACACAGCAGTACATTCCATTAGAATCTACCATTACAGCACCATAAGATAATGACCAGGTTACCCATCTAACACAGTAAGAACATAGCAAGAACACATTCTAATCCTACAAACCCAACTCTTAAACATGGCAACAGTACATCTCCTAATCCTACATCAACTATTAAATATGGCAAGAACATATCTCTTAATCCTACGAACCCATGTCAAAAACATATCTCTTAATCCTACGAACCCATGGCAAAAACATAGAAGAAGGAGAGATCCTAGCAGAGCGTGAGCTGGATGTCCTTGATGCTGACTTGAGCACTGTGTTGGTAGCTAGTTGCTCCCGTGGTGCCTTGCAGTGAAGGAGAGGTAGCGGTAGCATCACCTTTGTATCACGATGGTGAGACTGCACAATACACTCTTACGACAAGAGTGTGTTGTGCAGTCGACTGTGGTGTCACAACAGAGGCGCTAGCTCACAACGGTAGTCGATGTCGTCGAGGAACAAGCTAGGAGTGGATGAATTAGCTAGGAGCAGTCGATAGAACTCACACATCTCGGAGTGAAAGGGAGAGGGGGAGTAATTAATAAGGGGGGTGAGAGGTGGGAGGAACTGGCGCCTGCCGTTCGATGCGGAGAGAATGGACGGGTGAGATTAGAATCCTAGGGGAGATGCCATGGATTGGTGTTGTGGCATTATCAGAGACAGTTTGTTATATGAACCGTCTCTGATAATGTACATATCACAGACAGTTCTTATAAATAAACGTCTGTGAATTATTATAGACGGTTATTAATATGAACTATCTGTGATGTCTTGCATACTAACAACCGTTTGTGATATTTTCACATACGGTTATTAAAAAGAACCATCTGTGATGTCTTGCTTTATCACAGGCAGTTCGTATAAATAACTGTCTGTAAAAATATCACAGATGGTTATTTGTATGAACCGTCTGTGATAGTTGCAGCATAGACGGTTCATAGGAACCGTCTATGATGTAGCCATCCAGTATAGCCTCTTTTATAATTGTGCAAAAAGAGAATATATAATAGGAAAGTTGTTAAGCCTACAAGAGAATAACAGGAGAAGGAAAATGTAGTCCATGGATGTATGCATGCTATTGTGTGTCTCTTCTTCCTTCCTTTAATTGGTTTCTTTGTTTGTGTGTGAGAGAAACACATGAGAGTGTGAGAGAAATCCGTGATTGATTTCTAGAGGAGTTGAATCACTCGCACGGTTGTGTGCGGTGCCGCTCTTTGCTCACCAACTCCTCTCGCACGAGTCATGGCTCAGTCTAAGGGCTCGTTCATGTGAATCGATGGGCATCGAACAAAGCAACACGAGCATGATGGCCTTCTACACTTTCATGTTTATATGGGCCGTCAACAAGAGCGTGTCAGCCGTGATGAAATTGTTCCTTGGCTATGTATTAGCGGATTGCCTGATTGGCTTGTCTTCCTCCGAAATGTTTGGGCCCTAGGGTGTCCTTCAGGTTGAGCTAGGGGTCACATATTATTCATACATGCGCTATAGTAAAGAAAAACGAGTTTAGGCTCGGTGTCCTGTGCACCCCACGAACCTACTTGAATCCGCCCCTGAGTGGTGCGGCGGTCGTTGGAGTGGAGAGGCGGTGATGGCCGGCAAAGAAAGAAGGCCGTCGAGGTAGGCGCTCCGCGCTCGCGGCAATCCTCCTGCGCCCAGCGGCACCATCCCCTTTTCGTTTTCTTTTTTCCTTCCATGCGTCCGTTCCAATGAGTTGTGGATTTGGTAGTTTTATAGTTTGGCCATCAGAATCATTAATAACTACATATATAGCCTTCCACCACAGAAACACTCATATGATTGTACTAATATATGTAGGATTAAAAATTATAAAAAAATCAAAATCCAAACAGTACTCCGGAATGCTCTGGTACCAAAACACTCCTTACCAAATGCTAAACCGGAATGAACACTGGAACATAATTAACCAGTAACATATATGAAAGATCGATACATTTTCCATATCCCAGTCCACTTCCTCGGGTGTTGTCGAGCACCTCAACGAAAGTCCTGCAATTCACTTCCGCAAACGTTTTGTTCTCACACTAGTACAGATTGAAACATAAATATATGGGGAAAATCTATGGGATAGAGCTCTAGATGCCCTCTCTAAGATCATAACACCTGTCAACACGCAAATCTTGAAACAAGCTCTATATTCTTCTCCACCACTGCCTCCCCTGCTATGTTGACTCTTCGTCTTGCCCTTACTTTCCTTGGCGGCACCGACGAGCGCTTGCGGGGTGCCTTCCTTCTTGTCTTACAAGTGCTACCTAGCGCCCTCTGCCTTGTCCTGCGGCCCATCCCTTGGCGCCCTCACCTTGCCGTGTATGGCGCTTAGGAGGGACCGTGTGCTCTCTTGTACATTGGCCAGGATGCCGCTACGCGGACTAGGGTTGCCGTCCTTGCGGTCCGCAGGTTCACGGTCCCGCCTGGCCGGGGTGAGCTCGTCGGTCGCCTTTTGTGTCGCGGCCTTTGCGTGCTCCTCACGGCTGTTCTGCATGGACTCCATGGCTAGCTTAGCTGACCTTGATTTATTAGTGGTGTACGTGATCTTGTCCTCCTCCTGTGGATGCTTCTTGTGTAGGGCTCAACGGAACCAAGGACAACGCTTTGCTACTAGCTTCTCCACGATAGGCGGTGTGAGGGTGAGGATCATGGAGGCTGCAGTCAGCACCTCAACGGTGATGGCAGGTGGTGGAGAGGGAGGAGGTGGGGGAGATAGGGGGAGAAGATGAACATATGTCAAGATTAGTGTGTTGACAGGTGTCATGATCCTAGAGAGGGCCTCTAGAGGTAGCACTTGAGACCCTATCTCATAGAATTTTTTTCAAAACATATGTACACAAATCAACAACAAAAGGTGTAAATACATCATGTGTATGGCATGAATATGCGCATTATTAATCTGATCGAATCTATGAGCAGTGTGATTAAACATGAGCAGCAGAGTCATTGTGATTGTCAAGGAAAGGATAATCTGTGTAGCCAACGACAGGATCCTGTGTGTAGAAGGTGGAGCGGTCATAATTGTTCAGGGGCGCGTCTATCTTGAACCTCCTGGGTAGGTCTGGATTGGCCAAGAAAAGCCTCCCATAGGCAACGAGGTCGGTGTAGCCATCGGCCACCACCTTATTGCCTGCCTCTCGATCGTACCCGCCAGCGACAATAAACGTGCCGTTGAAAGCTTTCCTGAAGGGCAGGAGCTTGTGGGGAATCTGTCTGTGGCTATCAACAACGAACATCCGTGGCTCCACCATGTGGCAGTAGAGGAACCCCTGGTGCTTGTTAAGCTGTTGCACCATGTAGTTAGATAGCGCTTCTGGGTCAGAGTCGAAGCATTCCAAGAACTTGACATAGGGCGACAGTCTGATACCCACGCGGTGCGCGCCCACCTCACGGACGATGGCATCGATCACCTCGACCGCGAAACGGCAACGATTCTCAAGGCTGCCGCCGTACCGATCGGTGCGGTCATTTACGCTGTCCTTCATGAACTGCTCTAGGAGGTAACCGTGCGCGCTGTGAATTTCCACACCATCAAATCCTGCCTCGATGGCGTTCCGGGCGGCGCGCTTGAAGTCTTCGACGATTTGAGGGATCTCGTCCGTCCGCAGACGACGCGGTTTGGAGTACACAATGCCATTCTTGCTGTTCGGCTTTGAGTACACCATACCGTTGTCGCTGTTCGGTGCTAGCTGCTTGTCAGTACTTGAGATGGGCGCCTGTCCATTGGGCTGTAAATCTGTTTGGTTGGTTTACAATACACAATAGAATTAGTAACGATCAACACACGCATGCACACCTATATGTACTTTGGTACGTACCATTGGTGGTGGCTCTTCCGGTGTGCCAAATCTGGCAGAAGAAAAGGGCACCCTTGCAGTGGACGGCGTCGACGATGGGCTTCCAGGCGTTGACCTGTTGCTGCGTCCAGATGCCGGGGGTCTCTGGGTAGCCCTGTGCAGTGGCGGAGATATCGGTGGCCTCCGAGATGAGGAGGCCGCCCTTGGTGGCCCGCTGCGAGTAGAACACCGCAGCGTGCGGCTGCGGCATGTTCCCATAGGAGCGGCACCGTGTCAGTGGCGCGAGCACTACCCGGTGAGAGAGATCGAACTGCCTCATCGTGTACGGTGTCAGCAGCGGGATCGTCCCTGTCGTCGCTTCATGCGCCATCTTGTCTCAACCACTGCTTACTTGATTCTTCTTTCTGTGCAATCAGTAATTAGCTAGCACTACTACACTGATTACTCTAGCTTACTTTTTGCTGTTTCTTGCTTCTGGGTTGCTGCTCTATCTGCCTCTCCAACCAAGTCGAAGTCGAGGCCAATTTATAGGTGGCGCAGTGGACCTCTCGTATGTGGCGACGCCCCTTTGTCATTGACAGGCCATTTGCATATATATTATATACTACAAATCTAATTATTTGTGTTTTATAGTGGGTACTAAAAGAAGAATTGTGTGCTAGAAAGCAGGCATAGGCTAAGAAAAAAAAGATAATTACAGTAGAAATTCTCCCAAAAAGAAAAAACATCTCGCCATTAGTTGATGGAGTGCCACCTGTTTATGTTTGAAAAATCATAACCAACGGAAGTATTCAGGGAATGCTATCATATCTATCTCAACTGAAAAAGGATTAGGAAGAATCAATCCGAGAGAGAAGTACGACCGGAACTTAGAGCCTGTTTGGGACTGCTCTGCTCCAGTTTTGCAGCTCCGCTCCTAAACTACCCAGCCAAACAGGTCCAGCTCCAGAAACTCCACTCCAAGAAAAAGGTGGAGTTGAGGGCCAACTCCACGTTTTTCCTGGAGCTCCTCAAGGGGTACTCCAAAAACAAGACTTATGTACCTCCTCATGGAGTTGGTAAAAAATTACCCACCTATGCCATTACACAGTTCCCCTCCGTACCGATTCGCTCCATCTGTTTTCCTCTCCCCAACGCGCCGCGACTCCTCTTCTCCCCAACCCCGCGCCGGTCCTCGTCGTCTCCGCCCCCCTCCCCGCCCCCTCCCGCGCCGCCCCTCCTCTCCGCCCCCACCAGCGCCGCCCCTCCTCTCCGCCCCCCTCCCGCGCCGCCCCTCCTCTCCGGCCCCCCACCCGCGCCGCCCCTCCTCTCCGCCCCCCCCACCCGCGCCGCCCCTCCTCTCCGCCGCCCTATTTCGGCCACCACCGGCGACGCCCCGGCGACGTGATGGCTGGGATGGGTAGATCCGAAGATCGTGGTCATGAAGAATCCGAAGATGCTCGTGGATCTGCTCCGGCGCCGGCGCCGAGAGTTGGGCTACCCCGACCCCTTCGACAGCCGCAGGCGGCCGCCTCCGGCCAGCCCCCGACCGGCCAGCGGCCAGGCGCGGATGTCCAGCGCCCAGAGGTGGTTGCAGGTGTCCAGGGGGTATCACCGGCCGGCCAGGTGGTTGCGGGTGGCCAGCGTGCACCGTCGGCGAAGAGGAAAAGGGAAGACATGGTATGTCACTGTAGATTGTCATAAAAATGTGTAATTATAAATGATCTTGAATGTTGTATACAGCTTCTGTGCAAATGTCTCAGTGTGTTGATCTGGGAGTGTGTTGATATGTCAGAATTGTTAGAATTGTTAGATCTGTGCAAATTCTTGCTATGTCAGAGCTGTTAGAGAAGTTGTGTGCAGCTTCTATGCCCGCTCGCTGGGAGTGTGATGGGGAGGGAGCTCTGTGGGAGGACAAGTATCGGGTGTAGCAGACATTGATTCTTCAAGAAATTGCTTGAGGATTCGTTGATTCCTAATCAAACATTCCATTATTCACTCAGGAGTTTGAATGCCCTGTATTTAGTAGTAGCAGAATCGAACAACAGATAGAAAGATCAAAAATTAGATGCTCGGGTAATACTGCTACGCAATTATGTCTTACTACTTCCATTTTTTTAGTTACCATGGTGCATACACACGAATCCAGCCAATTATTTGAACAGTTTGATTAAGTATTATGGCATGATCACATTGGTTGCTATTTTGCATATCTCAACAGACAATGTGGATTAAACTTGTAGCAATCTCATATGCTGTGGTACCAATGCCTAATCTTGAATGAATTGGTGATTCATGATGGCGACAGACTTGCAATGTTCACTAGCAGACTTGCAATGCCTAATCTTGTTCACTTGCAGACTTGCAATCTTGAATGCCTAATCTTGTTCACTTGCAGACTTGCACTGTTCAAGTTCATGTAGCTTCAGGGCACCACAGCATTTTGTTATTACACTAGCTCTATTTGTTATCATAGTTGTAGTTCTCATCTTGAATGCTTGAACATACTGTTGCAATATCATGGTCAGGGTGATCAAATGGAATGGACCGATGCACATGTCACAATGGCTTGTGAGTTGATGGCTGAACAAGTTAGTAGAGGCAATCGCCCAAATACTCATTTGAACTCTGTAGGTTACACTGAGGTGTCAGATAGGTTTTTTCAGATGACCGGTATCTTATTATCAAAGACTCAAATAAAGAACAAGTGGGATAAATTAAAGGCTGATTGGTCCATTTGGCTAAAGTTGAAGAGGAGGCAAACAGGTACTGGTTGGAACAATGCGACAAAAACAATTGACATGGAGAATGAGTGGTGGAAGAAGGCAAGAAATGTGAGTGTTGTCAAACTGTCAATAATTATGTACTGATGTACTGATATATGTACTGATGTATGTGTTTTTATTTTTACAGGAAATTCCAGGGTGTGGCAAGTTTAGGAAAAAGCCTCTCCAAAATGAGGATTTGCTTAGGGAAATGTTTAGAAATATTACAAATGAGGAAGCAGATCATTGGAACCCTATGAGTGACAATCCTATTATCCCTAGTACTCAAGAGCAACCTTTTGATGTAGACAGTGAATATGGAGGTGGAGAGAATAATGCCCATGGTGACCCATTTGATGCCAACAATTTGGGGGGTGAGGAGGTCCAGGAGGTCACTCCAAGCGCGCTTCCAAGTAAAAAACCTCATGTTGCTGCTGTTGATAGGAAAAAGGCAAAGTCAAGCACATCACTTCTTATTCATGAAGCAATTTCGAAGATATCCGATTGTTTGGGACTGTTCTGCTCCAGTTTTTCCAGCTCTGCTCCAGGAACTCCACAGTGGAGCTCCACTGTGGAGTTCCTGGAGCAGAGCTGGAAAAACTGGAGCAGAACAGTCCCAAACAATCGGATATCTTCGAAATTGCTTCATGAATAAGAAGTGATGTGCTTGACTTTGCCTTTTTCCTATCAACAGCAGCAACATGAGGTTTTTTACTTGGAAGCGCGCTTGGAGTGACCTCCTGGACCTCCTCACCCCCCAAATTGTTGGCATCAAATGGGTCACCATGGGCATTATTCTCTCCACCTCCATATTCACTGTCTACATCAAAAGGTTGCTCTTGAGTACTAGGGATAATAGGATTGTCACTCATAGGGTTCCAATGATCTGCTTCCTCATTTGTAATATTTCTAAACATTTCCCTAAGCAAATCCTCATTTTGGAGAGGCTTTTTCCTAAACTTGCCACACCCTGGAATTTCCTGTAAAAATAAAAACACATACATCAGTACATATATCAGTACATCAGTACATAATTATTGACAGTTTGACAACACTCACATTTCTTGCCTTCTTCCACCACTCATTCTCCATGTCAATTGTTTTTGTCGCATTGTTCCAACCAGTACCTGTTTGCCTCCTCTTCAACTTTAGCCAAATGGACCAATCAGCCTTTAATTTATCCCACTTGTTCTTTATTTGAGTCTTTGATAATAAGATACCGGTCATCTGAAAAAACCTATCTGACACCTCAGTGTAACCTACAGAGTTCAAATGAGTATTTGGGCGATTGCCTCTACTAACTTGTTCAGCCATCAACTCACAAGCCATTGTGACATGTGCATCGGTCCATTCCATTTGATCACCCTGACCATGATATTGCAACAGTATGTTCAAGCATTCAAGATGAGAACTACAACTATGATAACAAATAGAGCTAGTGTAATAACAAAATGCTGTGGTGCCCTGAAGCTACATGAACTTGAACAGTGCAAGTCTGCAAGTGAACAAGATTAGGCATTCAAGATTGCAAGTCTGCAAGTGAACAAGATTAGGCATTGCAAGTCTGCTAGTGAACATTGCAAGTCTGTCGCCATCATGAATCACCAATTCATTCAAGATTAGGCATTGGTACCACAGCATATGAGATTGCTACAAGTTTAATCCACATTGTCTGTTGAGATATGCAAAATAGCAACCAATGTGATCATGCCATAATACTTAATCAAACTGTTCAAATAATTGGCTGGATTCGTGTGTATGCACCATGGTAACTAAAAAAAATGGAAGTAGTAAGACATAATTGCGTAGCAGTATTACCCGAGCATCTAATTTTTGATCTTTCTATCTGTTGTTCGATTCTGCTACTACTAAATACAGGGCATTCAAACTCCTGAGTGAATAATGGAATGTTTGATTAGGAATCAACGAATCCTCAAGCAATTTCTTGAAGAATCAATGTCTGCTACACCCGATACTTGTCCTCCCACAGAGCTCCCTCCCCATCACACTCCCAGCGAGCGGGCATAGAAGCTGCACACAACTTCTCTAACAGCTCTGACATAGCAAGAATTTGCACAGATCTAACAATTCTAACAATTCTGACATATCAACACACTCCCAGATCAACACACTGAGACATTTGCACAGAAGCTGTATACAACATTCAAGATCATTTATAATTACACATTTTTATGACAATCTACAGTGACATACCATGTCTTCCCTTTTCCTCTTCGCCGACGGTGCACGCTGGCCACCCGCAACCACCTGGCCGGCCGGTGATACCCCCTGGACACCTGCAACCACCTCTGGGCGCTGGACATCCGCGCCTGGCCGCTGGCCGGTCGGGGGCTGGCCGGAGGCGGCCGCCTGCGGCTGTCGAAGGGGTCGGGGTAGCCCAACTCTCGGCGCCGGCGCCGGAGCAGATCCACGAGCATCTTCGGATTCTTCATGACCACGATCTTCGGATCTACCCATCCCAGCCATCACGTCGCCGGGGCGTCGCCGGTGGTGGCCGAAATAGGGCGGCGGAGAGGAGGGGCGGCGCGGGTGGGGGGGGGGGGGGCGGAGAGGAGGGGCGGCGCGGGTGGGGGGCCGGAGAGGAGGGGCGGCGCGGGAGGGGGGCGGAGAGGAGGGGCGGCGCTGGTGGGGGCGGAGAGGAGGGGCGGCGCGGGAGGGGGCGGGGAGGGGGGCGGAGACGACGAGGACCGGCGCGGGGTTGGGGAGAAGAGGAGTCGCGGCGCGTTGGGGAGAGGAAAACAGATGGAGCGAATCGGTACGGAGGGGAACTGTGTAATGGCATAGGTGGGTAATTTTTTACCAACTCCATGAGGAGGTACATAAGTCTTGTTTTTGGAGTACCCCTTGAGGAGCTCCAGGAAAAACGTGGAGTTGGCCCTCAACTCCACCTTTTTCTTGGAGTGGAGTTTCTGGAGCTGGACCTGTTTGGCTGGGTAGTTTAGGAGCGGAGCTGCAAAAGTAGGAGCAGAGCAGTCCCAAACAGGCCCTTAATTGCATGACATAATCCAAATTTAATATGTTAGATCCAACCAACATATCTTAATTTGCAAAATAGTTGACGTGAAAAAATATTTTAAAACAATTTTCTATGCAACCATTTAAATATTTTGGGTAAAAAAGTTTGTAGCATGCGCTTTTGCCGTTCCCAATACAAAGTCGTTATGATCTCGGTGACAAATTATGAGATTTCATTGTACTAGCTAGAGACAGATCTAGAATTTTGTTACGCCCCAAACTAGTGAGAGTCAGAGGCTATTATTATATAAACTGAAAGGAAAGGTTATACATTTGGCTTACTTGAATCTACCTGAGCTTTGTGCTGATAAATATCGTACACCTTGAACTGGAGTCTAAGCTGTTCAAGATGTGGATCCACCCTTGATACTGGCCAATGCTTTATCCTAGTTTTTACGACAAATGTAATATAATAAAATGATCATAAGTGAAAAGAACATTACAAATACTTGGTAGCAAAATTCTTCTTGTCTTGCGGAGAGAGGCAGACGATAGATTGACTATTGCCCCCACTGATGTCACTGAGATCGTTCGGTTGGGTGGTGCGGTACATGCTTACGTCCTGCTAATGTCACTGAGATCGTTGGGCTGACCACTAACGCATGCTATTACGCAGGCTTCATGTAATCCCTGTGCGACCATGTAAGTGCACCCTTTGCTCCCATTTTCTTTGCTCCCATATTCTTTCGTCATCGATTCCCTCATTAGCTTGGCCCGCAGAACCGGTTTGAACCATACCACAATAGCAGTCCCCTCTCTCTCTGATACATTTTATGTGATCGTGTTTCATGAACGGGGCTTCCCTGTCCCCAGGTCCCTGTCCCCTCCCCTGTCCCCTAAATCTGAGCCGTTGGCAGCTCATCCAACGGCTCAGTTTTTATATTTTCTCAATTTGCTCATTTTCATCTCAAATTTAAAAATAAAAATATGTTAATACATAATAAATAATAACAAATACATAAAAATTAAAAAATTTATTTTTTATTATTTTTAAAATAATAAAAAAAATAAATTTTTTATTTTTAATGTAATAAAAAATTTATTTAAATAATAAAAAATAAATTTTTTAATTTTTATGTATTTGTTATTATTTATTATGTATTAACATATTTTTATTTTTAAATTTGAGATGAAAATGAGCAAATTGGAAAAATATAAAATCTGAGCCGTTGGATGAGCTGCCAACGGCTCAGATTTAGGGGACAGGGGAGGGGACAGGGACCTGGGGACAGGGAAGCCCCGTTCGTGTTTCATTTGCACACTCGAACAAAAGTATGGTTTGTAAGCGATGACGTAACTAGATGAATATATGGTATTCGCAAGGGATTTGTTGAAGTATCAGCATGTTGCGTATCGTTTATCAACAATATAAGCTTTTGATTGAATTAATTGATGTTTAAAACTTAGCATAATATCAAAGCTAAGTATTTTAAGTTCAAGACTTGACTAGCACAATTTGAAGAAAAATCGTGTACCCCATCTTTGTGACTACACAGCTGGTTCCTCTATTCTAGTTTCATTGTACTTTCTAATGCATAGAGTTATTCTAGTTTCATTATACTTTCTAGTGCATAGAGTGTGCATTATATTCTTTTAGAAAGATATAATACTGTATACAGGTTTTCCGGTTTACTTAACAAACAGTGAAAAATAGTTATTTTTTAAAAAACAATTTTCTATGCAACCATTTAAATATTTTGGGTAAAAATGTCTGTAGCATGCGCTTTTGCCGTTCCCAATTCAAAGGTAGTGCTCTAAACAACTTAAAAACCATGACTTTTAGCTTCTGCTATAGGTTTTTAGTTACAAATACACTATAACGGTTGTTTGATTTTTTCGAATCAAAAAATAAGAAAAATTAATTAAAATAAGAAAAATACCGCTATATCTTTTAGAACAATGCAAATAAATAAGAAGAAAAAAGAAAAACCAAAAATAAAAAATCAAACTTAAAAGATCAACTTGTTCTAAGTAATTTTTAGCATTTAAAAATCAAATGCTAGAAGTTGACGCCGTTTCGTACGGACCAATGTCGTTATGACCTCTGTGAAAAAATTATGAGATTTCATCGAACCGCCCAGCTAGACTATACATACTTTATGCCTAGTTTGTACGATAGATGCAATATAATAAAATGATCATAAATGAAAATAATCTTAAAATACTTGGTAGCAAAACTCTACTTTTCTTGCGGAGAGAGGCAGATGATAGACTGACAATTGCCCCACAAGACCACAATATTCTCTCGTATAGTTTTAACGTAGGGTCTGTTCTTTTCCGCTGCGGCTTATGATTTATGGCTGAAATTTTTGAATTTTGACTGTTTACGGTACAGATTACAAAGAGACAGATATTCACTTGCGATTTTGGCTGGTACAGATGTTGGGCTTTTAATATGTAGATCGTTTAACTTGTAAATCCCGTCTTGAGAAAATAATCTGTTTGAAAGTTAGGTACTGTAGCAAAAATCAAAAACCGTCGGCTTGTGAGGTAAAGAACAGGCCCGATGACAATCACAACGTGTCAAACTTGTTCGTCCCCTGACTGGAAGTGGACACACATCCCGCGATTGGAAGAAGTGATGGCCGACGGGAAATGTTCCTCACCGTGGACCCGTACGTGCTTGCTAGCGTACTGCGCACACTACTTACGGCACTGCAGTACAAACATTGTGCTCATCGCTGACGCATGCAGCTTATGGGTTGTTCCTTTTAGCTGCGATTTATGTTTTTGGCTGTAGCTTATGACTTTTGGGCTATTCGTGCGAGAGATTATAGAGTAACAAAAATCCACGTACGGTTTTTATAGATATAAACGAAGTCGGTACAGAATGTACTATAATTAACTAGTAGATCTTATTTTAAAAAATACTCCGTTTAAAAGCTAATTATTGTAGAAAAGTCGAAAAATGGTTTTTAGAAGTTGAAAAGAACATGGCTTATATTCTGGTCCGTACTCTTGAAAGGTCATATCATATTGATCCCGACTCATGGAGCTCTATCGAATGCACTCCGTTGTTTCTTGGGGAATCGAACGGTGTGCTCGTGCCGGAATGGAAAGAAGAAGAAGAAAAAAAAGCATGATTTGCAATACTCCAATCCAACTATCCAAGCAAGCATTGCCCTTATGTGTGTGTTCAACTCGTAATCCTAAAAATAAAAAAGAACACAAGCAAGCGTTACCCCACCATAGTTATAGTTAAACATGGCTCTCCGTACCTTCTATAGCTTATTCGGAACGTAGGATTTTTATAAGAATACCCTTTTTATAAAGCGATAATTTAGTTTGTGTAGGAATTACAAAAAAGAAAGCCATGACTCAAAAACGGGGCTAAAGACGGAAGAGATTAGCGCTGGACTAAGCAGTGACGACAGAGCGAGTCGGCGGTAATTGGTAAATCAAACCATGTCTCACGCTCGCTCGCGTCCACAGTTAATTAACAAGATTTGGCCGCACATCCGGTTCGGTTAGCATTGTTGTAAAACTAGTTAGAATTGGGCCTATAAGACAAAGGCTCATCCATTTCTAATTTCAAAGCATAGCATGGTTTAATCCTATATTACATAGATAAGTGAAAGGAGAGTAATATAAAAGGTGAAGTCATCACCCCTATATAGAAACATGTGACACATGCCATTAGGTGGCATGAGAAGCACGCGCGTAGTCGTGTATTTTCACGTAAAAATTGTGTGACTTGTGACTTACAACAGGGCCATGCCATAGTGTTGTTCATAGCACATTAAATTCACCTTTTTTATTTTGTTAAATCATGCCATCATCTCTCTCTTAATTCTATTTGAATATGAATTCAAACGTCTAGATTAATTCAGTCAATGGCGTCAGTTACTAGATTAATTCAATTTAATTGAGTTAATAGTACCAGTTATTGGAGACCTGAAGATGTCTAGGCTAGAGTGACTGAAATCTTTCTTCCTTTCTTTCTATTTTCTCCTCTGCTGATCTGTGCTGGTGTGTTGTGCGGCCGAACCTCATCGGCCTTCTTGTCGCATGCATCGGAAGGAGGGAGAGCGGGATCTCCGATGACATCTCAAGATGACATAGAGTCACTACCACCTCATCCTGCAGTGCATCTAGTCCATCGGGATCGATGACCTTCTGAGAAATTATGTTAAAAAAATAATAAAGCCACATGATTATCTCTCGGATCTTGATTGGCAAAATATTTCTAGTTGCAATAGAGAGTATCTGTGTCATCAGTACATGACAATCATAAGACTTCATGTTGGCGGAGTAACCAGATGGAACATTCACACTATGCAAGCACTGGCATAGTTCAGTTCTCTTAGCCTTAGACAGAGTGTAACAAGCATGGAGAAGGTAAGTTCATCCTTTATCGGTCTTTGTGGTGCTAATTCAGGCCTGATGTCCATATCAACCAAGTCAAGTCGTGCGTTGACACCATCTTTTGTTTTGTCATGAATTTTCAGTAAGAGACCAATCAAACTGTCACATACATTCTTCTCTACATGCATGACATCGATGTAGTGGCAAATTTCTATGTGCTCGCAATGAGGGAAGTCCCAAAATATTGATCTCTTCTTCCAGACGTTCTTCTCACGAGTCGTCGATATATGCCCCTTTTCAGGCACAACATCTAAATCCTTAACCATATCATAAATCTATTTTCTGTTTAAATGCCTTGAAGCTGAACTATCCTCCTTCTCTCCATTGAATTATTTCTTCATCCTGTGATATGGGTGAGCCCTCCGAAGGAACCTACAGTGACACATGTACACGGTTTTATGTGAGTGCTTCAGCCACTCTCAGTATCATCTAAGCAATGAGTATAGGCTTTGACCCCTTTTGTACTATGGCCCGACAGGTTAGCAAGGGTAGGATAATCATTTATGGTGCAAAACAACAAACGTAAAGTTATTTCGTTTGTACATATCCCATACCTATACCCCTTCGATCCACAATATTTTTAGATATTCCACCAATGGTGCTAGTTACACATAAATATCATTCCTAGGTTGCTTCGGTCCTTGGATAAGTATCGACAACAAAATATATTTTCGCTTCATACACAACCAAGGAGGAAGGTTGTACATGTAGAGAGTCACAGATCAAGTGCTATGCCGGCTACTCATGTTACCGAAAAGATTCATTCCATCTGTACTCAATTCGAACATTATATTCCTCAGTTTTGCACCGAAGTCTGCAAACCTCCTATTGATGTTTCTCCACTGGCGAAATCAGCAAGGTGTCTTAGCATTCCATCATTTTTACGCTCCTTCGAGTGCCAACGTAGCCGTTTTGCTTCCTTTGGGTTCACAAAAAATCGCTTCAAACAGAGAATTACAGGAAGATACCATACCACCTTAGCAGGAGACCCTCTCTTTACCTCTATTCCCTCGCCGTCATCTTTACCTCTATCGGGAGGCATTGCACACCGGACATGCATGCATGTTTGCATACTCTTTACGGTAGAGGATACAATTGTTCGGACATACATGTATTCTTTCTACTTTCATTCTCAATGGACAAAGAACCTTCTTAGCTTTGTATGTGGATTTGGACAACTCATTTTCCTCCTAAAGCATGTCCGCTAAAAGACCTAATAGCGCTGGGAAACTCTTGTCGGACCAACTATTGCTTGCCTTCAATTTTAGCAGTTCAAGCACGGCTGACAACCTCGTATATTTGGAATTATAGCACGTGAACAAAGGTTTCTCCGAGTCCTCCATCAAGCCCTGGAATTTAACATACTCTCTCTCTCATCATAGTTCACTTCTGCATCGCAAAACATCTGATCCAGATTGTCATCATATAGCCTATCCGAATCAGAACCATAATCGACATCATCCGACGGCATATCATTGACTTCATCGATGATATCATTATTACTACCTTCATGTGTAGTCTGCTCTTTACCATGACTAGTCCAACGCTCATAACCCTTTTTGAAACCCCTTCGGATCAAGTGTGCTTCAATCTGGGCTCGGTGCTTAAACATCTTTAGATTATCGTAGTCAATGCATGAACAGTACATATATTTCACTCCCTTATTCAACATATCTTCCTTGGTAACTCTTGTGAAAACAGACATGCCATTAGTGTACTCTTCACTCACACGGTTCCCAACGCACATCCAACTTCAGTCCTATGTTACACATACAATTAATAGTTTAGCAAGAATAATCAATTAAATTAAATTAAGTAGAAATAAACTATGAATTGACTAAACCCTAAACCATGCTAAATGTAAATAAAATTCTCTCTAGATCTAAATCTATGGTTAATAAACTTCTCTCTAGATCAAGCTAGCTCAATTTAAACCATATTCAATTCTTCTTTCACCAAAAGCTATAGATCTAAATTATAATACAATTAGGAACAAATTACTAACTATAGGTAGTCAAGAAATTAATAGATCTATAACCACTCTTGCCAAATAGTCTCCTTTCACCAAATCGCCACCTCAAAGCCCTTGCCTCCAGCTCAAAGCAGCAGCTAGATCTGGAATTTAAGATAGAAAGTCAACGAGTCTGCGCGCAGTTAATATAGTGGAATTATCACAGACAATTTTTTAATACAAACCATCTATGATAACTTCACTATCACAGACGGTTTGTATTACAACTGTTTGTGATATTTGGCAATATCACAGACAGTTCTTAGTGTTGGTAGTAACACAGACGGTCTCTAAACTAAAACCATCTATGCTTGTATTTAACACTGACGGTTTTGGAGAACCATCTGTGATGTACTGTTTAATATTAGGCTTCTTGTAGTAGTGTTGTATGCTTCAGAGCAAGTGGCACGACCATCCAAGGGAAGCGTGACGACCCATTTGTGGAAGAGGATGAAGGGCAAGGAATCCAACTCTTCATCACGGTAGTCCACAAGGTGGAATCGTAATGCAGAGCCCAATCACTACCTCGCCCGCAAGTTTGCAGCCACCAATCCTACCCCCGCCCACAACTTTGTAGGCACCAATCCTACCTCTTAGTCAAGCACTCACTCTTCGGGTAGAGAATGTGCATTTATGCCATCAACTTGCATGTTAATGGTTTGACTAAGAGATAAGGGTGTGAGGTTAATCTCATCACTCAATGCTAGATGCTTAATTAAAATAAATGATTATTTTAAAATTGACACATTTTCAATAATTATTTATAATAAGCAAGGCATTTTATTATTTAAAATGTCAAGTGTAACAATTCATAATTTTGTTCTATACAATATTAATGATCTTACTACAGGTAAGAGATGCTACTGGCAAAGAACTATAGGTAAGAGATGCTATTGGCAAAGGACAAGATATGTAAGGTAAGAAAACCTATACAACATGTAATTTCTACTATTTTCAACAATTTGACCTATCGTTCTTGGACCAAACATTAATCTAATGTAGAAGATTTTTGCCTAAAGCAAAATATAAGAACTTGCACCACAGGAACATAACGTTCTTCAAGAACTATATCTAGACTGATAATGTAACTCATGTAGGTAAGTGACATATAATCACAACTAAAGGTAACAAACAGATTACTACAGGTCTCAATATACTTCCCCATGGACTTATTCATACTCTAAATGCACCTACTTTCTTTCTCTTCCACTATATAGCTCATTGCCTTTTCTATGACTAAGAGCATTCCCTTTCTTCTAAGTATTTGTATGTTCTTCTAGAACATGCATGGTCCCGATGAGAGCAGTAGTGTGATTCCTTAGGATATCATTTTGCTTCTCTGTAACTTAACAAGACGAAGATTAACTCCGAATACTCAACATAGCTGGTGTAATGATACTGCTATTGTAAAGTCACTTTGTTAAGATGGAAGATGGACATAGTCCTCTTAATCATGTCACCATTAGTAACTGCTGGTTACATAGCCTTAATTGAGATATAATATGGTGCATGACGAGATTACACTATCCTCAGAACTTCTTGTCCTAGAAGCACAATTGGATCCAGTCACATCATGCCTACATGGCACAACTGACCTTTTGCTACTTGTAGCTTTCCTTCATCGATCACTACATTGTTAACAAATCCCTCATAGTCAAGTACTCACTCTTTGGGTAGTGAATACCTTTGCCTTCTCCACAAGAGAATGTGCATTTATGCCATCAACTTGCACGTTAATAGTTTGACTACAACATCACATAAAAAATCATCATAAATGGTTTGGAACCGTCATCACAGACGGTTCAAGATAGTTCCTTGAACCATCTGACTTCATGAGTCAGTAATAATAGGAGTTATTCACAGATGGTTTTTGAACTGTCTGTGAAAATCGTATCACAGACGGTTCGGAACTAGAACCGTTTGTGATCGTCCATTATCACAGATGGTTCAAAACTAGAACTGTCTGCAATAGTCAGTTATAATAGACGGTTCTTGGTAAAAACCGTATGTGATAACTATACCAAACCTAAAAAAAGTATATAATTTTATCATAGCTTGGATGCCCAAAATTTAGCTAACTCTGCATTTTTTTACCGTGGCTAAATTTTGGGCATCTAAGCCACGATAAAAATCCAAACTTAGCCAAACTTTTGGGCATCCAAGCCATGGTAAAAATCCAAATTTAGCCAAATTTTTGGACATCCAAGTTATAGAAAAATCGGATGGATGGGATTGAAGAAGAGGTGATGAAGGAGAGGAGGAGTAGAGGAGAAGAGATAAGAGGAGATGAGGAGAAAAGCCGATTAAGCCTTCTATTTTTAAGAGAAAATTTGGTGAGAAGTGGATCACAGGAGAAGTAAGAAGAGAAAGAGGAGATAAGGAGAAGAGGAGAGGAGTAGAGAGAAGAGAAGAACATGCAAGCATTCTATTTTAAAGAGCAAATCTAGCAAGATGAGCGGGAAAATCAAATTCGGTGAGAACGGGTAAGTTGAAATATTATCACAGACGGTTCTAGGTAAAGAATCATCTATGATAAGTAGATCATCACAGATGGCTTTTGTTTTGAACTGTCTATGCTAGATTGTTTAGAACAAAACTATCTATGATAAGTACAAACATCATAGATAATTTTTATTCTGAACTGTGTGTGACTAGCCAGAACCCTCCTCGTACCATCTCTATCCATATTCAAGGAGTGGTGAACACTTCACCTTATAAATCGGTCTTCCTCATCTTGCCTTAACAATATGGTATTAAACCATGCATGTTTTGGAATTAAGGAAATAGGGCATGTTCAAATAGGCCAATTTCTAACACCACCTGCTGGTGGAACCCTTCAGATCCTGGCGCGGCTGGACGCACCACTTCTTCTTTGACTCGAGGTTCCTGGCACGCTATGGCGCACAGTTCACCATTCGGCACAACCTCTCCCGCAAGATCGCGATTATGAATGAACGCCTTGAGGACATCATCAAGAACAACGTGAAGTACAAGTTAGATGCTGCGGTAGCGCCTAAGGATGCATCGGGGTTCAAGTGGACCGCGTTGGCTGGTACCACCTCTGTTAGTCACCCAAGTTGGTAGTACTACGGTACTAGCAAATTTTTTGATGGCTTTGGTTACCTCAACACTCCTTGTGCACACATATTTTAATTTAGGAAAATGCTTAGTTTATTACAATAGTTGGTCACACTTAAGTTAGGCAACTGTGGTTAGCGTTTGGTTTGTGGTGCGCCCAAACTTCCTCAGATACATACCCTACACCAATCAAGCACTCACCTTTTTAATGAAGTACAAGAAATTTATTAGGAATAATCAAGATGATGGAAAGTAAAGATAAGAGTGATATGTTTCCTAGTTTAGTTTGGTAACTATCTCTAGTTGTTGGTAAGTTTGGATCATAGAGTGATTACAATAGTTTATTAGTCAAGTGCTAATTTATTTCCTTATTAGTTGGTATGCTTCTATGTATTTGGTTATATAAGGATGTAATGTGTGATAGAATGAATTAGACTAGTCGAATAGAAGAGAAAAGAGAAAAGCAATGCAAGTCGAGTTCGCGTTGGTAAAAATTCTCTCCGTGTCTGTGTGTTTGTTTGTCTCCCTCGTGTAGTATGCGTCCACGGGTAAATGTACTTGTGGGATTCTGGTGTTGTGATTCTACATTTGGTATCAGAACCCAGGCACCTAACATCTCCTTGAACTTCATGGTTGTCGGGGTAGGAGTGCACACCCGATGTGTGAGGGGGAGAATGTTGGGATAGTCCTACATTGGTTGTCAAAAGAAAAAAGTACAACTTGTAAGTGTGTGAGAGAGACCTCATCCATTAGACTAGTCTTTTGGGGAGAGAAGGCCCAATACTACTTATAAGGTTGTTGATTTAGGGTTTGCATACAGTAGCCCGTGAGCTTTGGTGGTCAGCCAATTTGGACCTGTGGCCCGGGCAGTAAAATCCGATTGGACCTATTCATACGGCTAGGGTCCAATCTGACATTTGGTATCAGATCCCAGACGCCTAACATCTCCCTAATTGCAGAAGTGCACAACCAACGTGTGAGGGGAATAATATTGGGAATAGTCCCACATTGGTTGTAGGAAAGGAAAAGGCACTGCAACAAATCCAACTTCTGGCCGATGCCTCGAAGCCAGTCGTCCACATCCATAGGCTCGGAGCTGCTCGAAAAGGTTGGTGGGCGCATCCTCATGAACTCCGACAGACGGGACTGAGGCGCCTGAACTGGCTGCGGCTGAGGGACAGGTGGTGCAGGGTTGGAGACGGTCTGGACCAGCAGCTGAATCAGTTGGTTTTGGTTTGCCATTATCTGTGTCCAGTCGGGTCCGTTGGCTGGCGGGGGTGGCGGGGTAGCCTGTCTTTCTTGCGTCCCATTGAGGCTGCCATTGCTGTTGCTCCTCGTGCTCACTATCTGCTCGGGGTCCCCGGATTTTAGAAAAGAGAGACAAAGTTTACTAAGGGGGGTTCTATTTGTTCTGTCCCACACATAAAGACCACAAATAAAGCAACTTTTCAAAAGCAAGAAAACACTTCTTTATTAATTTAGTTCATCCTGATAATTCTTGTGGCTGTTGACAAGGGATTCACAGCTCGCAAATGCGTTCTAAAACTGAGCCTAAGGCCTATCTCTAAAGAACCTTCTACTGGGCTGGCTTGAACTGAGCTAAATAATGCTTCTTGATGCCGGTGCGACGCCTCTTAGGTGCAGACTCAATGCTGTTCCCGCTGACTGAGGAAGCGCAATCTTCTGCTCCCCGTAGCATGGCTAACTCCTCTTCTGCTTTCCGGAGCTTGTAGGCAAGGTAGCTCAACTCATCCATGGCCATCTCATAAGCTCCATCCAGAGCCTGAGTGAGCTCTACCTGTTGCTTGAGTCGGGAGTCGTCCTCGGACTCGGTGGATGCATAAATGCTGCGTGAACTCACCGGATATCTGCGGGGGTAGTACCGAAATGCGGTGTCCTTGAGCTCGGGTGCATACATCTCTCTCAGTCATCGAATGGCCTCCCGTGCTGCATCCTGGATACCAGCAAGAAAGGTGTCTCGCCTCTGTGGGGCATCAAAGATGTGGAAGGCAGCTGTATCTCCCACGTTGGTGAAAATCCGAACCTCCACACACCAGTACTCTTGTTCTCCAATGATCTGCTGATACCCTTGATAGATTGGGCGGCCTTGGAAGCCAATCTCTAGCAGAAGATTCTGAAGGCAGGAGGCTAGGTGACCGGCTTGGGTGCCAAAGGTAACTTGGGTAGGGGTCTCGGACATCTACAATTTGAAGAAGGTAAGGTGTTAGAAAGCAAGTGGAAAGGAGTTTGAGTAAGGAAAAGAATAGACAAGTTTTACAAGATCTTTCGAAAATTATTTTTAAAGAAAGTATGTCCTTAATGGTTTCCACGCTACTCTACCTACGGTCGCGTCTTGGAGTCATCGCGGCTCTGATACCACCTTTGTCGAATCCCGGAGTAACGACTCCGAAACGCTCTGTGTAAATCACACTAGTCCAGGAGCAGCTAGTGCACACAGCCAAACAAAGATACATATCGAATGCAAATGACCAAATATATATTAAGCAAATGAGTACGGCCTTATGGCCAAGTCTTACATTGATAAATCAAATAAAAGGGAAATAACAGCGGGATATAAAAGATAACTGGCGAAGCCCAACTGCCTTCCCACAGGCAGACGACTGCAAGACACGTCCTACTCGTCCTGGTCCTCACCGTAGTCGTAGACATCCTCCTCTGTTATGATATAGCAAGGTGAGTACAAACTTGTACTCCGCAAGTCACACGGAAAATGCAACATAATGATAAGGGCCACAAAGGAAGGCATATAGGGTTATTTGTGCATAAAACAACATTTGATGAAATACAATAAATAGATTAAAATGCTGAAATTAATACAATAGGTAAAAACAAAGTGTTAATTGAAATTCATATTGTTAGTGCAGGCTCCGACCATACACTAACCTAACCACGGGATCCCTCCCGAACCAACTTTCCCAAAAACAATCCATGTGAATTCCATCCATCCACACGTCCTTCATACACTCATGGATTCCATCCATCCATAAGGTTTTCGAAAACATTTTTGTAAAACCAAGTCTAACCTATGAAAAACTCTTGCTTAGCATGCCCGTGACCGTGGGCACGGCTATCCAGGATATATTATACACTCTGCAGAGGTTGTACAGATTTACCCACAAGATATGATGTCCTCATAGTGTCGGCCAATACACGCTTCCTTAGGCGTGCGACTGAGTAATCATAACAAGGCCTTTACAATGCGAAGCCGTCAACCTGGTCAAGCCAACTCTAAGGTTTCACCCCAGTAAGGAATCCACAGATCGGACCCCCTCTTGAGCCTAGGTGAGACTTCTCATGGCTACAACCACACTCACCCAAGTGGGACTTCCCATGGCACCAACCACGCCCACTTTCAACCTACGACTTGACTCAAGTTTAGACTCCGCAAATTATTCGGCCAGGGCTATCCCATACCAGCCATGTGGTAGTACGCTAGGGCTTAGCAACAGTAGCTCAAAGACCGGTCCTTAATTGACTTAGGCTCAACCCCGAACCCCTGTGCACGACAGTCAACTTCTGCGGCTACAACCAACAGAGCATGCCTGCACCCGCCACTCTAACCATTGACCTAAGTCTAAACCAGATTTTATATTTTATTTTCAAATAGTTTTGTAATCCTTCCTGACTCTCCGAAGTCAAGAATTCTTTCCAAAAGCTTGTCATTTTATGTGAAACAGGTGACCCAAGCCGAAGTTACATCTATGCATGGCTAAGCATTTGCTATAAAATTTCTCTAGCCATTCTATTGGACTAACTAGATTTTTATTCTAGGGTTACAAGGTACCAAGGTATTCAGCATCTACATGATAAATCTAAAGTGGGCAATAACTAGAATTAAAACTGAATTTAAAATACATGGAATAAAATTAAGCATGCAATGTAACTTGAAACAAAATAATTTTATTTGCAAACTGGGTACAATATGGTCAAGGAGTGTGACTTGCCTTGCTCTTCGAATTGGTGAGATCCTTCGTCGAGGAAATCTTCAGAATCGTCGTAGTCTACACGTGAAAATAACCCACCAAACTCAAAACAAATTTAAATTAAATTCAAATAAACTCTAAAGTTCAAATTGAGACTAGGAATGGGTAGAGGGGAATTGTTGATGAATTTAGAAATTTGAATGGGCTAAATCGGAGTTAGAACGAAGAAGAACGGGCTCTGGGAAGTTTAATTTCAGGGAAAAAGAATAAAAGGAATTTTTGGAATTATTTTTGTAAAGAAAATTGGGAATTATGACGTCAGCACTAAATTCATTTTTGGCCGAATTAGTTTTATACGGGAAATTCGGGTTAATGACGCCATGCTGGCGTCACCCTAGGGTTGGGCCGGCTGACTTGTGGGCCTTGGTCCACGAACCAAGTCCACGGGAGAGGTGGTGGCCGACGTGGCAGGGGGAAGGCGGGTGGCGCTGACGGGGCAGCCTGGCGCGCGGGTGGCACCGATGTAGATGCCACGCAGGGCCGGGCCGGCTGAGTTGGCTCGGTCACCGGCGGGAGAGCACGGGCCCCAAGGGTCGCCGGCGGCAGAGACCATGGCGGATGGCGGCGAGAGCGGAAACGGGAAGAGGGGCGCACGGGGAGCACGCCTGTACCTTCGGCGAAGGGCGGCGATGGACGGAGATGGCCGGTGTCGAGCTAGGGCAGCGGCGCAACTCAGATTCCGGCGGACAAGGCTCACCTACGACTCTCGGCCACGGGGGAGGGGCGAAGAAGACTCGGTGTGGTGCGGTGATACTCGGAGTGCCCTCGGCGGCGCTCGGGACACCCTCCTCTGCCGGCAATTGCTCACCGAAGTAGCGGCGGTGCTCGAAGGCGAGGGCGCACGGTGGGGGAGCTCTCGGGCGCTCGGGGATGGATTCGGGAGGTGGGGCGAGGTGGAGTGGGAGATGGCGGAGCTCGGGGGCGGCTTTTATAGGGCCGAGGAGGGGGAGGGGAGGCGGAATCGCTCGCCGGAGATCTCGGGTGGTGTGCGGCGGTTATGCACAGATAGAGCTCGGGAGAGGTGGGCGTCGTGCGCGGAAGACGGGGAAGAGTGGGCGCACGGTTTGCGGCGCACGAAGGAGGAGACGGCGTGCGGGCGAGAAAGAGGGGAGGAGGCCGGGTAGGGCGGAGCCGGCCAACGGCCATGGCTGCGGCGCTTGCGCGAAGGAGGTGGGGGTCAGGGATGACAGGTGGGGCCGGTGATCAGTGAGAGGGAGAGAGAGAGAGAGGGGCATGGACGGCCGGGATTGCGCCACGGGGCGGAGAGCGGATTGAACGGCCGGATGAAGGTAGGGGCGGTTAAGTGGGCGGGTGCGGCCGAGATGGGCCGGGGGAGGAGGTGATTGGATCTGGCCCGCGCACATGGCGAGCGGGGAGATGGTGGGGGTGGGATGGTGGTGGCGACATGAGCGACATCCGTCCGTCCAAGTGGCGGCCGGAGGGGAGGGTTGGTTTTATTTTCTCTTTTTTGATTTTTCTGAAAATCCGAATAAAGATTTTTAGGCCTAGAAAATAGCAGAAAAATCCAAATAAATCCTAGAAAAATCCTATAAGTCTAGAAAAATGCAAGGAACCCAAATAAAATTACTCAAACTCATTTTGATCACAATTTCTCCCAATCTTAACACCTTTTAACTGAAGGCAAAAACAAGGGAAGGATTTTTAAACTCCAGAAAATAAAATTAAAATAAAAGGAAATTTGGGATGTCACACTAAGGCATGCGGTCAAGATTCGATCTAATAAATGGTATCAGACCCCAGACGTCTAACATCTCCTTGAATTTCATAATTGTCAGGGTAGGAGTGTACACCCGATATGTGAGGGGGAGAATGTTGGGAATTGTCTCACACCAGTTGTGGGAAGAAAAAAGTACAACTTATAAGTGTGAGGGAGACCTCACCTATTGGATTAGTTGGGAAGTGAAGGCCTAATACCACTTATAAGGTTGTTATTTTAGGGCTTGCATACGAGTAGCCCATGGGCTTAGGTGCTCATCCCACTTGGACTTGTAGCCCGGGGAGTAAACCTGATTGGAACTTGGCATACAGCAAGGGGGTCCGATCTAACATTGAGGCGCAAAAGCGCCAGTTCCAATGGCAGTGATGGCCGAAGCCACAAGAGTCACAAATTCGACAAGGCTAAAGTGAGATGCTACAACTACAACAACTATGTGCATTTTGCTTTCAAATGCCGCAAGAAGAAGGAGGAGCGGGCGCTTCTCATCGAGGCGGATGCCAACGACGAATCGGCACTGCTGTGAAGCAATCTTGATTAGGGGAGATTATTAGGAATATTCAAGATTATGGAAAGTAAAGATAAGGGTGATACGTTTCCTAGTGTAGTTTGGTAACTATTTCTAGTTTTTTTGGTAAGTTTAGATCATTGAGTGATTCTAGCAATTTATTAGGCAAGTGCTAATTTATTTCCTTGTCAGTTGGTATGTTTTCATGTATTTGGTTATACTAGTAGTGTGCACGTGCTAACGCTACGATAAAATACAAAACAAGATAAAATTTGTAAAAAATAAAACGAACAATCAGATTCATTAAGATTCACGTCTCACATGGTTCAATACATTAAGTCAAGGTTGATGCAATCCATAATACAAGTAGAATTTTGTTTGTGAAATAGTTAAGACTGAAAACAAGACAAATAAGTACCAAAAGAAATGGCAGAAGCTGCTTAATTGAAAAATATGGAAATTTACCAGGTGTCAAAATTGATCCTTGCTCCTTCCGGGTATCCACGACCTCTTTCTCTGGACCCAAGGTAAAAGGACCTACAAAATAGGTTTATCAGATTTCCAATGATGGCATGCCATAAAATGTAACAATAAATTTGTCAGAAATGAAAGGAAATAGTACAAAGAATGAAATTTTGGCCAAAGCATCAAGTATTACATTCAACTACATCAGTGCTCGTGAATTAATTATTAACACATGCTTTCTGAGTTAAAAGCAAAAATGTGATTGAAATGTCATATATTTTCCTTTCCATGATATAAATAACTACTACAAATGCAACACATGGACACCCAGCAAAAATGCATAAGTGACCCCATGATAAATTGCAGAAAAGCAATTGGCGTGTATTAATTATAAGCTTTTTATGGAAACAATACAATATGTATTGATTAGTTATCCTTAGGAGCCTTAAAGTTTTAATAACATATAGTAGGATTACAAAGGCTGACAGTCTGCTTTGGAGCAGCCCTTTTTTGGGTTAAAACTTAAAACATGGTCATAGTCCTTAATCCTTATATGTTAAGGAATGAACTCAGAAAGTAAAAAATTACAGTACTCAGTTGCAGGGGCGATCTTTAGTGGACTACGAAATATTATTCTTCCTGCATATAGTGAAAAACTAATGGCTGAACTCTTCTGCCATAGAGATAGATGACACACTAAATTATGAGAAAATGCCTAATTGCCTACACAATGTAACAAGCGTACCAATAATTGTTGAAAGAAACTAAAATATGAAATACATACCTTTACTATACCAAGGTCAGGCCTATCAAACAGGACCTTGTAACAATGTACTCCAGAGGCAGTGAATATTTATTAGTAGTTATAGTCCAACTTTGAGAATACAAGCAGAATGTATGTACAGCATTCTCCAAGAAAAAAAACACCCCTAGCATGCACTGTACCTTTCTCAAGTACTCCAATGCATCTTTGCTGGCTTTGCACAGTTCTGTGCAGAGCTGAACAGTAGATATCAGAACCCCATGATGTTTTTCCTTCAGTAATGATGAAGCAGAACCCATGAAGTTCTCTGCCAAATCTGGAACTTTTCTTACAATCCTTATAGAGCACAAGGCATCCTACAAACAGTAAGAGCTATACAATCAACAATACTTCCCCACACACATATTTCAAAGCTAACCGATGAAAGAACACCAATGCAGGATGAAAATGACAAGAAAAAATGCTCAACATTTAAGCTTTGAAATAATTATGGTATCTACAAGAACACCCTAAAAGTAAAGAACGGCTGTTCAAGTGCAAATTTACCGATGCTAAACTACCTAGAGTATATGCTATCATATTGTGCTTTTCTAGTTTTACCACTTACTACTAAAACATAGTTTCGGTACGAATCTAGGGTAAATGATGAAATGATCATTGCAATACTTGAAGCATCCAAACAGTACGTCTTTCATTTGTAGAAGCAGAAGTACGAGATTCCTGGAATGGAAATACTGCCATAGTGCTCAAAAGACTCCAATTAGGATTAAATTATCATTTCAAAACAAGTACCTTCTTCTTCGTATTCGGTTCCCTACTTTGCAACAACCTCTCCACCTCAGGTGCCAGATCTCGCGCCATTTCAGCGGAACAAATGTTCCCCAGGGCACAGAGCGCAAGCCCCACAATGAACTGGTTCGAGTGGTTAAGATCTCTGCCCACGTTAAGTACTACCAATTACTCAAAGCTCAGTATAGCATTCTCAAAATACAACAATAGCACGAAACAGCAGCAGCAAACGCAGAGCATAAGCATAGGCGGCGCGGATACTGCTTGAGGGAGTTGGTGACGAGCATGAGGACCTCCTGCCGCTCGTCGAGCAGCAGCATGAGTCCGAGGTACCCGATGCGCTTCACCGGGAAGCCCGCTGCCGCGATGAGCTTGAGGCACTCCATCTGGCCAACGTGGGTGGGGTACCCGAGCATGTGGATGAACATGAGCTTGGCCATGTTCCGGTGCCGGTAGTCCTGGTCGCCCTCGCTGATGGCCGCCCGTATCGCCGCGCACTCCCGCCGCACCACCGCCCGCTCCTCCACCGCCGTCTTGCACGCGCGTATCGCCCGTATCATGTCCCTGCGGCAGCGTCACACACGTCTCAGTTACACCACGCACAGATCTGAGGGGGGGGGGCGGGGGAGGGGGTGCGATCCGAGGCTGACCGGAGGCGGGTGCCGGAGGAGAAGGGGTTGATGGCGAGGTCCATGGCGAAGTCCTCGACGATCTTCTCGACAGAATCCAGGGCGAGGCGGCGGGGGATCTCGTCGTCGCGGGGCGTGTGAAGGGAGCGGAGCGAAGGAGGAAGGCGACGACGACGATGGCCGGGTGGATCTGGGATTGGGCGGTGGTCGTGATGGGAGGAGGCGGCGGCGCGGGGTGGGGAGGAGGAGGCGAGGGCGGAGGAGCGGGGGAGGAGGCGGCGGCGGCGCGGGGTAGGGAGGAGCGGGGGAGGCGGAGGTGAGGACAGCGCGGGGTGGAGAGGAGGAGGTGAGGGCAGAGCGGCGAAGAAGGGAGGGTAGGAGGTGAGGGTGGAGCGGCGGAGGAGGTGAGGGCAGAGCGGCGGCGGAGCGAGGGGAGGAGCGACGGGCGAAGTGGCGGCGGAGGAGGGAAGGGAGGAGCGACGGGATTCGGTGGGGGGAGGAGGCACACGGGATAGGCGAGCGCGGGGTGGGGTTTGGCTCAATGATGTGCATGATCCGGATGATTCTGGCCTTAGGATCTTCAATGAGTAAGAGAAGAAAGCTTGAGGAGAGATTCAGGCCATTCATTTGTATGAAGTTGGAACCCTTTGGTACACAATTCTGGGTGGACTTAGATTAGGCATGACTGTGGGGGTGGTTGAGGGGGTGGATTTAGTAAAGAAATTTTTGGTGTATTATAGAGTAGGGTAGATGAGCAACAGACATCTGACCATATTATGTCCATTTGATGAATCTACTCTGAATAACAGTTTCTAGAGAATGTATTTTTTCCATTGAGGTGGTAACTAAGAACATATCACAGTTACTTCAAAGTTGCAATGGGATTTGTAGAAAAATCCACTAACGGTATAGCGTCATGCAAATGTTAGTGCACTAACTATGGAATGATCAAAATGTGAACAGAAACACAATGCAAAATTCTAATTTCAGCTGCCTAATCATGAAAATGTCTTGTTGAGGAAGAAAACATAAACTTTGCTACACTACCTGGAGTGTGCAAAGACACAAGCCAAACCCACCCATATCTTCACAAATACATTGATAATGACTGGAACCACACAAACAAAGGTGGTAATTGCAGCTTGATTGACTTCAAGGCCATAGTGCTCTAGAACTACTTCTGCCAGTGTGTGCCAACCTGACTCGGAATGGTACCTGTAAAATAGTAATTGGGATAGGATGACATGGCCAATAGTAGCATCGCAATGCAGAGTTCCATGACTCATGCAGTTCATATAGGGCATTCTTCTACGCAGACTAACTTGCTTCGAAATGAAAGAAGACATACTAACATTCAAGTTCAGTTTTTTTCTAGCTAGATCGTAAATAACAAGGTTCTGTGATATGCAAGGTGCTACCATGCAACAGGTAAGCTTTGTTTAATTAAGGAAAGCCTTTTCTTTCGGAGTAAATACCTATAGATTAGAAATTTGGTTATATGTTGATACATGCACAAGATGTGGTAGGCACTTGCATCTTAATTGAACTATTAGCTCTTCCATAACACTTTTGCTAAATATCCAGCATAAAAAATAGCATAAAAGCCAGTATCCTTGTTTTTCAACAAATTATACCAGTACAACCAAAAGGACATGTTACGTAAGGAAACAAAAGAACTTTACTTACCCCAAAGAGATATCTGCAAGCATAATGATAAGAAAGGCCTTCCCAGCATCTGAAATATTACTCAATAACTTGTATCCTGTGAACTCGAGCAATGCAACCTGACCATACAGAAAGCATTGAGATTAAGATGCATATCATCATAATTAAATTCTACAGAAAGCAATAGAACCTGATCATAACTAAAACATAAGATGATTGACAAGTATGAAGATATCATATTACTTTTCTATTGAGCAAAGAAAACATGGCTGTCTGCTGAAGATAATAGACATCAACATAAACCAATATCAAGGTGTTGATCACAAAAAAAATTTGATATTAAGGTGCTTTTAGTACAGGCATTGTTATTGCAGGTGCTCAGAACAAATATTTTGCATTACCAGATATAAGACAAGAAGACATGAAATATCTACGACTCAGGAATTGCTAGAAATACTGCAAGCGCTTCAGAGCAGAATTATACATATAGAAATAAATCAAACAAAATAAATAGCTCTGCTGTTTGAGAAGTAGTTTGCAAGCATCCTAGCTAAACCACTGTGCATATCCTGTATTTTGGTACATGTAGCAAGAAGAATGTGGGTAATTTGAATGTCTGGCAAAGCTATCAGGCCAAGGCAAAGTTTTTTTCCTTTTCCTTTGCACTGTCCATGGATATATAGCAGTGTTTTTCATTTTCTTCATTTTCCTTTAATTGAATTCTTTAGAAAAAGTTAACAGTCGCTACAGTACTATTTCAACCAAAAGCCATATAGCAGTGTCTGGTATTATTTGTATCAGTATCTGACTATCTGTAAACCTAACAGTGCACTAAACTTGTCAATTTTTAGGCATACGAATTATTAAAAAACACTAAAAAAGAATGCTACTTAGATCTAATAATACAAATGTAATAATAAAAAATTGAAAAAGAACTGTCATCTGATGGATACTTGCTTTGCTTTCATTGAAGCAAATAAGAAGGAATAGGACGATCCCGTAAACCATGTCGGACAAGATGTTAGCAAATGCTTTTCTGTTTTCCAGTCTCCATTCATCTCTCAATTATATCCTGATAAAGTAGCATAGTGAAGCATCAAATTTTTTTAAAAAAAGTCTTTACCAGATGAGCACAGGAAAGATCTCATTCATGTAAAAAAAGATGCCAGTGTATAGGTGCAGATTGTAGAATCGACAACTTTGGCAAGGAAGTATAACGGAAGCATTTTTCTTACGCTTTTTCCCTCAACTCCAACCAGATCTCATCATCAGAAAGAGGGGGAGATTTACCGATCTCCATTTCAAAATGAAATCTTGCTTTGTCGACTTTTAGGTCCTGTACCATCTGAAGCTTCTAGCTTCTTCTTACATCAAACAACTCAGCAGCAAGTGGCACCTTCTGGACATACCTAGAGATAGTAGACAGTCATGTAATCAATTCTATCAATTTGCACTATCATGAAAGCATGAACAGCCATGATTGTCGCTGCCCTCAATTGACATTATAGTTACAGCTCTAGCTTTCTGGAAGCAAGTTGATAGGCATGAAAGAGTATAACGTGAATTACCTGTCTACAAATGGCATCAGCACATTAGCTGGGGCCGCCGCGAGAACTGCAAAATTAGCTGGGGCGTCAGTGCCGCGTAGCGGTTAGGGCTTGTGGTTGCTTGACCTTGGTCGCCGACCTTGACGGCCTGGAAGAACTCGCCGGCCTGGATGTGGCTGTAGAGCGCCGTCGAGGACTTTAACTTTATATGACGTCGTCAAGCGCCACCGGATGACGTCGAGGAGCCACCGGATGACGTCGTCAAGCGCCGCCGCATCCATCGACCGGCAGCAGGGCAAACCCTAGCTGCGCTTTATTCGCGCTGATCGACGGAAAGGCGACTCGGGGGGAGCGTGCAGGCGGTGCAGCGACTTGGCGAGACGAGAGAGAGAGTGGCGCACAGGGAGAGGGGCAGTTGATCGCCAAAGAGAGAGGCAGCGGCGGCGCGGGGTGGGGAGGAGGAGGAGGCGGCGGCGGCGCGGGGTGGGGGGAGGAGGAGACGGCGGTGGAGCGGAGGGATCGGGGTAGGAGACGGCGGTGAAGCGGAGGGGTGGGGGGAGGAGGAGGTGGCGGCGGAGCAGAGGGGTGGGGGGAGGAGAAGGCGGCGGCGGAGCGGAGGAGGCGGCGACGGCGGAGGAGCGGCGGAGATATCAGAGGGGAGGAGGCGCACGGATTCGGTGGTGGGAGGCAGGAGGCGGCGGAGGAGGAGGAGGGAGGGGAGGAGGCGGCGGAGAATCAGAGGGGAGGAGCCGAGGAGCGCACGGGTTCAGTTGGGGGAGGTAGGAGCGAGGTCGTCGGGGGCGTGTGCGTGGGCGTCGGGGTGGGTTCCGGGTTGTGCATGATCCAAATGATTTTGACCTTAGGATTTTCAATGAGTAAGAGAAGAAGGCTTGAGAAGAGATCTAGGCCATTCATTTGTATGAAGTTGGATTACTTTGGTACACAAATCTGGGTGGACTTAGATTAGGCATGACTGTAGGGGTGGTTGAGGGGGTGGATTTAGTAAAGAAAATTTTGGTGTATTATAGAGTAGGGTAGATAAGGATGTAATGTGTGAGAGAATGAATGAGATGAGTCGAATAGAAGAGAAAAGAGAAAAACAACGCAAGTCGAGTTCGCGTTGGGAAAAATTCTCTCAGTGTCTTTGTATTTGTTTGTCTCCCCCGTGTAGTGTGCGTCCATGGGAAAACGTGCATATGGGATCCTGGTGTTGTGATTCTACAAAATTTACTAAGGTACATAAAAGTTTTTTCTTCAAAATAATGGTAGAGCTTGGTTTCGGTTTCTAGAAGGAAACTTGTCAAAATCGGCTGATTTTTCATTTTAAAATTTTTAAAGATTTTGATTTTTTTTTCTAAGTTTGAAGTTTAGGTATAAATTAGATGCAATTTTAAGCCTTGTGATATTGAAGATTTAATTCAAAATAGGGGTTTGGAAGGTTAACTAGAAGAACTTAAACTAGGGTAAAAAACTGAAACTAGGCCAATTACCGCCGGTCTTTTAAGAACCCTGAATTTTACATAAGGAAAGAAACCTTGCTTTTGAAGTAGCCCTCGTCGTTTTGGTGGGACGGACCACGGACCGAACCCTTTCCCAACCCAATTCATCAGCCTGGATCCGATCCTGACCAAGCCCATCTACCAACAAACCTAGCCCAACCCTACCCATTTTAAATAATGGCCCAATTCGAAGCAACCCGATGCTAGCCTATCAAAAAACCCAGCCCTTCAAAGTTAAAAAAACCCATTACCAAACCTACAAATACTCCATCTAATTTCAAAGTAAAAATACCCATTACCAAGCCTACAAATACTCCATCCAATTTCAAACATAGGTCGTTTTTATTCCGTGTTAATCAATATTTTTAGGTTTTACTCGTCTCAAAAAATATTTTTAGGTATTACCATGTATATGTAGAAAAGTATCTACTATCTAGATTATTCACATGAAATTTGTATTACTAGGTTCATGCTGAAATATGCTTTCATAATATATATTTTTTGTAATTTGTAATAATATATTATGGTAGAAATTAGCTGCCAAATTATTACCTTGGAGGTTATTATATTTCAAGAAAAAACAAATATTTAGAATCAAAGGGTGTATTTAACTTGTCTATGAGAAGTATATAAACTTTAGGCCAATAGTCGTATTTCGCAGAATAAGGCGGTGGCGCACTGAATATTAGGTTGGGCAGGGTGAGGCGGCAGAGGAGGGGAGACGGCGGCATGTAACATCCCAAAATCCTAATTACTAATTCAATTATGTTCAAATAATCTTTTACTGCATTTTTGTGTATTTTCAAAAAAAATTAGAATTTATTAAAAGCTTTTCTAATTTTTAGTAGATAAAAATGATTTTCCAAAATTAATTAAAACATTAAAATAGGATTAAAATAATTTATTTGGGTTCCAAATATTCTAAATCGCCTCTCAAAAACATTTCATAATTTTAAGAGTTGGTTTGCGAATTTTAGAAATTCAAACTCAATTTATGCGATTAAATCAATTAGAAAACTAATTGAAAATCTAAAGCCATGTGTGGGCCGAATCCTCCCTCCTCAGCTAGCCCTGCACTGTTTTGGCCTAACCCGGTCCGTGCGCCTTTCTCTAGTAGGCACCATTTCTCTTTTCCTCCTTTGCCAAGCAAAGACGCCTTCCAGGCGACCTGCCTTCCCGCTCGCCTCTGCCTTCTCGCTCTCTCTCTCTCTCTCTCTCTCTGTGTTCTACGGCCCGGCCGCCCGGGGCCCACTCGCCAGGACCCTTCTTCTAGGCTCTAGCTTTCCTGAACTCGTCCCCTCCCTCGGTTTCAGCTGAGCACCACCGTGGGGAGCTGCCGCCATGCACACCGTCGTCGTCTGGCCATCTGGGACCTCCTCCGCTGTTGCCGACTGAATCGCCATGATCCTAGTGAGCCGCTAGTCCTTATGCGCGTCTCGCCTCAGCTTCTCTCCTCACCTCCCGAGTTAGCGTCGTTTTCCTCATTTCTTCGATCTCTGGCGAGGTCACCGTCGAGTTTTCCCCGCCGGAGCGTAAGGAGTCGAGCCACGCCATCATCACGGTGACCCTCGCCAAGACCCCTCCGACGTCGCCCCTTGCTCCTTCGCCCCTCAGCACTACCAAAGCCTCGTCTCCAGCGAAGCCCCGATCTGCTCCACCGCCTTCCCCTCGTCGCCGGCCACCGCCGTCCTCTCCCGAGCCCATCGCCTACTGTGTAAACCTCGCCAACACCTCTCTCAATCCCGCACCTCGCCGCCCTCTGCCGTGCCTTGGGTTTCAGCAAAGACGTCATTTGCTAAGGTTTAACTTCAGTTAGTTACCCTATAGGTTGAGGCTTTACTTTGTTTGGTATTTTGTCTTTCGGGTACAGGCATTCATCAACTCTTCTTACTCAGTAAACAGATTTACTACAAGTTAACTTATATACTCCGTATTTACTACTTCGCATCTCAGAAATTTGTATACTAATGGCTGCAGTACGAGAGTTTGTTTCTATATGCTTTAAACTTTGTGAAACCAACAAGTTTCACATTCTTGTTAGATTATTTTGAGTAACTCTTTGCATAATAATCTTTTATTTGAACGGAATTCTACACAGAATATACACGAGTTCACATAAAAGTGCTCTCCACATGAAAACGACAATTCTTGCATGTGCAAGACGATGACAGTCTTTGTCAAATGATCAACAGGAACGCAGAGCCATGTGAGCTTATAGGCCGCTGGAAGGAGCAAAAACACCTGAAGGGTATGTTGTTATTGAACCGATGTATCACTGGGCAAGATAAAGACGTGGTTTGCGTGGTTGGAAACAGCGGTGTCGGCAAGACAACCCTTGTGAGGGAGGCCTACCAAGACGCAGGAATCAGAGGCCATTTTGCTATCCGTATCTGGACAAGCTTCCCGCCAGATACCAGTGACTGGATCATATTACCACAAATCTACCAAAGATTCGCTGCTGAATGCTTCGCATTGGATGACTTGAATCATGAGACTAGCCAAAAGGAGGAGCAACGAAATCATGAACTACCTACACTAAATGAAGAATGGAAGGACAAGATGGAAAAACTACTGGAAAAGAACCGCTACCTGCTGGTGATAGACTGCAGGCAGGTCAGCATTACCAAGTGGCAGAGAATTCGTTGCAATTTACCAAAGGGTGGACAAGGCAGCAAGATTGTGCTGATCACAGCAACTATGGATGAGTACACTGACAAGGAGCGTACCATCCATCTGAATCCTCCTAATAAAGACGACTGCAAAATGCTATTTGACCGTATAATTCCAGGCATTATAAAGAACACCCCGAGACAAAAAAACTGATGCAGGCATGTTGGACCGAAATGGCGACAGAGGGGGGTTGAATGGTGCCTTCAAAACTCCCCAAGCACTCACACAGCAAAACGGACGAAAGAACTGATTTCTCTGGTCGAGCGCACGTGGTCGTAAGCCAACTGATGGTCGAACACCACGTGGTCGAACACTTGCCCGAGCCGACAAAAGAACTCAAACAAAGAAAACTGCGCGGTTGAAACAAGAATGGAGAAGGACTCGTTTGCCAGGTTTCCGAGTAACTAAGACTCTTTGGCTTTTGATCCTCAAATTTGGGGCACTGCAAAATTCCAACCTCTGGAAGAGAGAAACTAATAAAATCCAAAGACTTAGCTACGATCGACTAGAGTGACATGGTCGAACTCGAAACAGAGGACTTGAGGCGCCCGACTATTCAGAAAAGAGAACTTCTCTGTTTCGACTCCTGCTCTCGGGAATAAATTGGCCAAGTGGCCTTGAGACAGATTCCCAGTTCTGAGCTAATCGAAGCACACAAGAACGAATGCAGACTCAAGAAGAAAAGAGGAGAGAAAAGGATAGCAAGAAGAACAAGCTCTCAAAACAGATCGCAAACAAAACAATCACAACATCTCATGACGACAGAAATCAACTTGAGGAAGAGAGATGAATGATTGATCATGAAGGTTTCTACAGCCACTCCATTGGAGGTACAAGAGCAACCATGCTCTACCCAGAGACAACTCACACAAATAGAGACGAAAAATTCAAAGTGACTCGGGAACAACCTCCCCGAGCATCCGAGCTCTACCCTCTCTATTTATAGTCTTCTTGCTACAGGGGGGAGAACCCGTTAACTCCCACCTAACACCGGGTTTTACCACTCTCTTTACCCAACAGCGAGAACGAGCTCCAGTGCTTTACCCGTTACACCCAACGGCTCCACTGCTTTGCCCGTTAGCGCCAACAACTCCAGTGCTTTCGCAGAGACACAACTTCCCTTTGCAGCTTTCCGCATTTCTCCAAAATGCCACTTCGCTGCCTTCCCGGAAGCTTCCTCCTGCCTTGCCGATCACACTTGCAACCACCTCACAGACTTCGTCGTCTTTGGCATCTCCCAGCCGATCACGACCTCAGCACCCCCGTGCCTAGTCTCGACCATCCATGCCTCACCACGACTAGTCTCAAAGTCCTGTAAACCATCACAGACAAGCAAACCATTACATAGCACCGCTCACAATAGTATCCAACCACTTGAGCCAGAAAACAGAACTCAAATCATACTCTTACCAAGTCGTATACCACCTACGACCAGTCGAAAATAGAGAACAATGAATGCACACGCCATACGACCACAAAACCAAGCCATACGACCAGATAAAATGAGTCTACGATCATCGCTAACTTGCTACGACCACCCACAACTCGCTACGGCTTTAACGCTCAAAGTCTACGACTTCAACCCAAGTCGTTACGATCGATCGAAAAGATAAACCAACAAATGCACAAGGTCCCTGACTTCATCACACAGCCCTACGACCAAAATCCAGCTCAAATGGTCAAGTCTGCAGGTCATACGACCGATTCCAACTGCGTGCGAGCACGTCCGACCACGCCAGACTGCTCTACGACCAAATCCGACCGGTATCGACTACAACCGACCGGCTACGACCACAACCGACTGAGTCTGACCCCGACCCGACCTCGTTCGACCGCTTCACAACATGGTCGAAGTCCGCCGACTTCCCACGTGGTCGCAAGCTCGAGTGCCGGCCCCCGACCACAGTGGTCGAAGCATCGACTTCCGACCGCAGCTCTCAATAACGTAGTCGAAGAGTGCCGACTACTCAACGTGGTCGAAGAATTGAGTGCCGACTTCGACTGCAGCCCACTACAACGTGGTCGTAGCTTCGACTTACGACTTCCAACCGCTTTCAGCTCATGACAACGTGGTCGAAGCTGCAATCGACTACGTCCAACGTGATCGTAAACGACCTGAAAGTGGTCGTATACGCCACAACGTGGTCGTAAATGGCTCGGCTGGCTTCCGATAGCGCACAACGTGGTTGTACGGGTCATTTCGACCATGACCAAGATACGACTATGGCAAAACCAGTCTTAAACTTCCCTGGTGACCTACGATTACGGCCAAACGTGGTCGTAACCTGCTTCGACCACGACCAACGTGGTCGTACTGGCCTTCGACCACGGCCAACGTGGTCGTGCTGGCTGCAGAGCACTTCGCCAGGGCTACGACATTGCAGAACTGGCACAAACCTCAAAAACTAAACTCAATCTTCCTAGATCAAGAGTCAATTACTCATCACAACCATGGGGTGACCTTCACATGGTCTCTCAATCTCCCCCTTGATGAGTATATTGACAAACCCAGAAAAAGCAAGAAGAGAGTTTGGTTTGAAAAGACCAACATGGTCCAAAGAAGAGAAGGAACCAAACAAATGACCATGTCGACAGAAGGAACACTAGAGCAATAACTGAAAGAGCAAATTGATCTCCAAAGCTCTAAAAATATCCCAACTCTATTCTCCCCCTTTTGGCAATAAACGCATCAAGAAAGCAGAAGAGAGAATATGACAAGTCAATGGATGAATATGGCTGAAGTTTGTTATTCTAAGCATTTAGAGCCATGAGAATTATCCAGATTGACCATAATGTAATACACCAAGCCATAACTCAATAAAACGCTATCTAGATCATGACAACATATATATAAACCAGCTTAGAGCACATAGATGACAATCTGAAATGTACTGCATTTAGTGAGTAAGTCAAGTCATTAATGAGCAAAGTCTAACTAGAGATATCCATGGATGATGCAGGCCATGTCAATAAGCTAAGCGGAAACAAGAAGCTAGTGATGCGTCAATTAGAGTGCTACAAGCTCAAGAGATTACCATTTGGTTAAGCACTTTTCATCTTTAGGTGATTAAGCAAATCTTGCACATTTGACATATTTTCTTTTAAAGCTTATAGCTGTTTCCAACCAAAAATTTTATCATGTGCTAGATCTCAAGCCTTATGCGACTACTCCAAGCGAGAAGCTTAAGAAGATAGTCCAGGTCATCCAAAACTCCCCCTGAGTTCATGCCTAGTGCAATGGCAAGCCGTCTCATGAGAAAGAATTGGTGAAATCAGTTTTTTCGCACATAAAAAGAGATCCTTTTGCTTTTTAACAGATTGTGCTAACTCATGATGTATCAAGATGCTAAAATAGCTCAATCTAAGATTCAACCTAGATTCAAGACTCAACTCAGCCTATTTGACATGGCATGAATCATAAAGGGATAGCTCAAGCAAGACTAATCTCGAGTGCTAACATGACAAGTTTTTAATTTAAGTTGAGCAATTTTAATTAGCTTATCATGGCAGAAAGCTAGTCTACACATGTGAAGTCATGATAAATCTAGCAAGCTAAGCACAAGTCATGGCAATGTGTAAAGCATTGAAGCATGTCATAACAGGATAATAATCAAGGCTCAATGCAGATTGATTATAATGCTAGAATGCTGAAAATGCAAGAAAATCCAGCTCCCTCTCAACATTAGATGCAACTTTGAGTTCAAGTTGAGTTATGTCAAAATCAAGCTTCAGAAGCTCCCAAATGAACTCCCCCTGAACCAAAGCAACAAAATCGAGAAGCTGGCAAAGAAAACCAAACAGGCAGTCCTTAAAGCATAGAAAAGATATAGAAACAACTATGGCTTAAACTGACTCTCATCTACCCCAAATGACTCTAGGACTAACAGCTGATCGTCGAACACACACTAGAGAGCAAACACGTACCCTATCTACCCGAGGGTGGCCCATCCCTCGCTAGAACCTACAAGAAGTGAGTGAGCTCAACCTAGTGAGATAAGAAATAGCTACTCCTGGAAGCACAAGATAAGAGTAAGAAGTCTAAGCAACTCGACACAAGAAACACTCTAACCTATGCTAGAAGGACTTAACCCAATGCACCCGCAAATGCAATGCAACAGAAATGAGACAGAAGCATAATAAAAAAAAGCAGTAACGCCCAAAGCTCCCCCTCACTACAGTCCATAAGGACAAACTACCCCAAGCTCTCCCCGCAGAGCTGAAAACCTTGAACTATCCAATGGCTTGGTGAAGATATCAGCCAACTGGTGGTCACTCTCCACAAACTGGAGCACTATATCGCCCTTCTCTACATGGTCTCTAAGGAAGTGATAACGGATATCAATGTGCTTGGTCCGGGAGTGCTGCACTGGGTTCTTAGCAATGTTAATCGCAGAAGTGTTATCACAAAAGAGTGGAACACTATCTATAGTCAACCCAAAGTCCCGCAGGGTCGAGACCATCCAAAGCACCTGGCTACAGCAACTAGCTGCAGCAACGTACTCGGCCTCTGCGGTGGACTGTGCAACACCGGACTGCTTCCTCGAAGACCAGGAAACGAGAGAAGTGCCAATAAATTGGCAAGTGCCAGATGTGCTCTTCCTATCTATCCTACAGCCGACAAAGTCTGCATCCGAGAAGGCTCTCAAGGAAAGACAGGATAAGGAAGAGTACCAGATACCATAGTCAATGGTAGCTCGAAGGTATCAAAAAATGCGCTTCACCGCCTGGCGGTGAGATATGCGAGGAGAAGCCTGAAACCGAGCACACAGACACACGGAGAAGTGTATGTCTGGTCTCGAGGCAGTGAGGTAAAGAAGGGAGCCGATCATACTTCTGTATTCTTTCTGATCAACTGGCTCGCCATTCTCATCTGGGTCAAGATAGGCTGTAGAAGCCATCGGAGTCGACACTGGCTTACCATCACTCATGTTGAAGCGTCTCAGGAGGTCACGAGTGTACTTTCCCTGATGAAGAAATGTACCCTCCCGAGTCTGCTTGATTTGGAAGCCAAGGAAGAAGGTCAACTCGCCCATCATACTCATCTCAAACTCGGTGCTCATGACATCCGAGTACTGTGAAACCAGAGTATGGGAAGAGCCGCCAAAGATGATGTCATCGACATAGATCTGGACGAGCAGAAGGTCAGTGCCATGCCGGCGGATGAACAAGGTCTTGTCTACTTTACCCATTTCAAACCCATGACTCAATAAGTAGGACTTAAGCCTCTCATACCAAGCTCTGGGGCCTGCTTAAGTCCATACAGCGCTTTGGAAAGCTTGAAGACATGGTGTGGGTATTTGGGGTTCTCGAAACCTGGAGGCTGTCTGACGTAAATTTCTTCCTCAATGACTCCATTAAAGAAGGCACTCTTGATGTCCATCTGGTAGAGCTTGAAACCCTTAGAAGCTGCAAAGGCAAACAGGATTCTAATGGCCTCAAGTCGAGCTACAGGGGCAAAGGTCTCCTCGAAGTCTAGACCCTCAACCTGGGAAAACCCCTGAGCTACCAGTCTAACCTTGTTTCGAATAACCACTCCATCCTCGCTCTGCTTGTTCTTGAACACCCACTTAGTCCCAATAATATTGTGACCTCGCGGGGGCTCGACAAGCGACCAGACCTTGTTTCTCTCGAAATTTTCTAGCTCCTCATGCATGGCATTGACCCAAGATTAGTCGGAAAGAGCATGAGAAATATCTTTGGGCTCAAAGGAGGCAATGAAAGCAGAATGGAGACAGAATTGAGATAAGCCAGATTTTGAGCGGGTAACACGCTCGAACAGGTCTCCAATCATCTGCTCAGAAGGATGTCTTTTCTGGATATGTCGAGGAGGTCCTGGATGAGATGAAGAAGTGACCTCTACCTCGTGAGCTGACGAGGTAGGAACAGAGCCACTAGCTCCAGAGGAAGCAGAAGGCATGAGCTGATCTCCTGGAGGTGCGGTTGAAGACGGCACCTCAAGGGGTGGATAAGGGACTGGATCGGGTAGACAACCCTCATCTCCATCGTCCTCGTCATCCACGAAGATGGTCTCGGACTGCTCTAAAGAACCTAAGATATCAGGCCTAGTCCCCGGACTGGCCTCGTCAAAGGTCACCTCACAGGTCTCTACCAATTTGCTAGACTCGCAGTTCCAGACTCTATAAGCCCGCGAAGCAGGCGAGTAACCTAGAAAGATACCATCACAAGAACGTGACTCGAACTTGTCTAGGTTCCCGGACTTCAGAATAAAGCACTTGCAACCAAACACACGAAAATGAGAGACGCTGAGCTTTCGCCCGTATCTCAGCTCATAAGAAGTGCGGTGCAAGTATACCCGAAGAAAGACTCGATTTGAGACATGGCACGCGGTGGCTATAGCCTCAGCCCAAAACTTCCGCGGTGTAGAGTATTCATCAAGCATCGTCCTGGCCATCTCGACCAAGGTACGGTTCTTTCTCTCCACAACGCCATTTTGTTGTGGGACGTGCGGAGAGGAGAACTGGTGCTCTACACCTGTCTCACCACAGAAACTCTCAAAGTAGGAATTCTTGAACTCCGTGCCATTGTCACTGCGGATCGCACGTAAGGCACGTAAGGCACCCGGGAGCTCAATAGAAAGCCTACTGAAAAGACCTCGGAAATGTGAAAATGTCTCATCCTTCGAGGCTAAAAAAAACACCCAACAATACCTCGAGAAGTCATCGACCACGACAAGAACATACCACTTCCCTCCTGCTGACTGCACTCGAGCTGGTCCAACTGTGTCCATGTGGAGCAGCTGTCCCGGTGCATCGGTCATGGTCACTATGACCGGAGGATGAGAAGCGGCAACCATCTTGCCGTGCCGGCATGGAGCACAAACAAGGTCTTTGACCATTTTGAGCTTCGGCAGACCACGAATGAGGTCGTGGCCGCTAACTCGGGTCAAATGGTCAAGTCCGATATGACCAAGTCTCCTATGCCAGAAAGAGAGATCGCGGGACTCAGAAGCAACTAAACACTTGAGAGGATCACCAGAAGACTCAGAAAAATCAGCACGAAAGATCCTCCTAAAATGATAAATCCCGCAAACCAGACTACCCGAAGAATCAATAATTTTGCAATTATTTTTCTTGAAGCTTACCTCGAAACCGTCATCGGTAAGCTGAGAAACAGAAAGCAAATTGTACTGCAGCTTACTAACCAAGGCAACATCCTTAAGAATAAAAGAGGCATTAACATGCACAGTACCTTTGGCGATGACGCGCCCAGACGAAGCGTCTCCGAAGGTGATCGTCTCATCACCTGGAGCGCGGGCTAGGGAGGAGAACCAACGGGAGTCTCCGGTCATATGACGAGAACAACCGGAGTCTACAAGCCAAACCTTCTCCTTCCCTACCCGGCGAACCTGAGTCAACAGGAGAGTAAAGTCTCAGTACTGGGGTAAATCAAAAGTGATTTTGCCACCCAATACTGAACAACACGTCGAGTAGATGAAGTAGTCAAGCACGACTGACCTCTATCTACCCAACGCTCCCTGTGACTCAAAGAAGCAGAAGGTCTGTGAGTAGACCTGAAGCTGTTGCGGGGTCCGACTGCTACGGGAGAGCGAGTCGGAACACCGGCAACATGCAGATCACGCCGTGGGTAACTGTCTCGATGGGGGAAGCGAGATGTAACCTCAGGACGGCGGAAGTCACGACCCGGAGCAGCACGAGGACGAAAACCAGAAGACTCAGAAAAACCAAGTCCTCGATGCTGCCCAAACCTGTCAGAAGCAAACCTGGACCTTGTGCTAGTCTTAGGTGCACTCAGGATCTGGGGCTGACCCTGAATACGCCTAAGTGCCTCTGCACGATCTCTACGCGCAATCCTGACGCGCGTGAAGCATCTCTCGATCGAGTGCCCATCCTTCTGACAGAAGGTACAGTGGTACTTCACCATTTGAGAGGTGGAAGTAGCACGAAGAGGCTTCGCCTTCTGAGAGGCCGAAGCAACAGATGGAATCACCTTACTGTCAGAGATCCCTTGGACAAAGCCCGCTGATTTGAATTTGACCTCATCAGATCTGGGCTCGACCTCGATCACACCTCCCACTATGGGTCTGAGAATAGTAGGAGGATGCTTCCTCATATCCTCATAGAAGTCATATTCTAGACCTTGATTGAACTTACAAATCTTGGATTGGTCTAGAATAAGATTAAGCTTCTTCTTGCATCCTACAAATCTCTCGAGAGTGTTCATAAGATACTGACACTCCCGAAAGAGAGAGGTGCAAGAAGAGCAGGGGGAAGAGGGAACAACAGGAGGTAAGAGAGCAGATGAGGAACCAACAGCAGAGGGAAGAATGGCTTGTGCACGCACAGCCGACTCTGAAAGGGTAGTCCTACTGCTAGCCAGTTGGTTCACGTTCTAGACGTCTCCACCTTACCCTGGGGCTTCTCCCCGTTCTCAGCACACACAATACAAGCAGAAGGTTTCTTCTCTAATAGGTCCTTAGTTAGGTTCACACATTTCTCATCCAATGCAATCAAGTCAATTTTTAGTTTATCACAATTTTTGCATGGTGAGCTAACAGGATCCTTAGAAGCATACTGAGCCAACTTCCTATCATGATCAATCATATCTTGAAACTGTTTGGAGACAGCTTCAAGTTCAGCAGTTAATTTAGGACAGTTCAAGCATGAATCAATCGGCTCAAGTAAAGAAGCTTGTAGTTCAGCAATTTTATGATCTACCCGTTTTAAGTTCATCTTCAAGTTATTGCAATTTACACAAGATTCGGGCAGATCAAGGAGCATGGCATAAGGTCCTCTAGCAGCAATGTCCTTATCCTCACATGAGGTGGGAGAAGTAGTCTCATCAGTAGTAAGTAGGGTAACAGCCATCCTACTCAATTCTAACTCAGCAAGCAGACTAACATTCTCCACCTTAACAATATCAAGCTCGGAGGACACACTATCATGCGAGGTTCTTAGTTTCTCCATGTCACCCAGCAGAGTGCAGCATGTATCACAATCATCACGGGAGAGAGCAGATGTAAGTGAAGTAAGCTCCCGTGATAGTCTATCTACTTCCTTCTCTAACTCAGTACACCTAGCCCTAGATCTAGCATGAAATCCTCCTAGCTTAAGGAAAGCTTCATTAAGTTGGTCATAGGAGGGACATACCTCGTCGGAGTCGGAGTACAGCTCGCTGTCGCTGCGTTCGCCCTCGAGGGCCATGAAGCACATGCCGGAGGAGTCGTTGCCGCCATCCTTAGGCTCTTGGTCACCCGTCCCGTCGTCGTCGCTCCATCCCTCCACCTCGCTGAGGTCGAGGTCGTCGAAGGCGGTGAGGACGCGGTGGAAGAGCTTCTTGGCCTTCCCGAAGTTGCGGAACTTCTTCTTTCCCGGAGCAGGTGCTGAAGGCTTCGTGTTGCGGTTCTTGTCGGTGTAGTCGTTCTTGCCCGAACTGCCGTAGTCACCTTTACCCTTCCCAAGCTTGGGGCGGTTTGCTCGGATGTGGTTGGGGCCACCACACTCGAAGCAGATGACTGGTCCTCCTCTCTTTCTGTCTCTCCTACCCTTGTAGGCATGGGAAAACCTTCGGGCTAGGAGGGCCAGCTGATCATCCGCAAGCTGCTCTAACTGATCATCAGTTATGTCACAGAGAGCAGCAAGGGAGAAACCGCAAGAAGACTCAGAAGAGAGACCAGAAGCTGAACTGGAATCGGTGACCAAAGCCAACGACTGTGACTTCGACCTACGAGAGACAACGTCAATCTCGTGAGTCTTGAGACGCGAGTACAGCGCGTCAAGAGTCAAGGTCGAGAGGTCTGTTGTGTCTTTGATGGTGGTCACTTTCATCTCACAAACACGCAGATCGAGTGCCGCGAGCATCTGGCGAGCGTTGTCCGAGTCGGGGTATGTGAGCCCGACCGCTCGGAGGTTGCTCAAGATTTTGTGAAATCGCGAAAACCACTCGTCCAGGGACTCACCAGCAAGCATCTCGAATTTGTTGTATTCGCGCTTGAACTGGTCCTGTCGAACCGTCTTAATCTGGGTGGTGCCCTCATGGTATGCGTCGAGGGTCACCCAGATATCGTAGGCGAACGACAGGTGAGAGATGCGATCGAATTCGCTTCTGCTTAACCCCTGGATAATGATGTTCCTTGCCTTCGCATTTGCCTCAACATCGGGCATGTTTGTCACGTTGATGTTCTCATCGGCAGGAACAACAAACCTGACCTTTACCTTTCGCCAGATGGCATACCCCTGAGCCTGGATGTATGTTTCCACTCGGCTCTTCCAGAAGGGGTAATCCAGGCCATCAAAGACGGGAGGCTTGGTCGGGTACTTGTCCGTCGCCATGGCTCTTGAGACCGGTTAAGATCTATTGAAAAGAGCTAACCGGCTCTGATACCAATTGTTGGACCGAAATGGCGACAGAGGGGGGGGGTGAATGGTGCCTTCAAAACTCCCCAATCACTCACACAGCAAAACGGACGAAAGAACTGACTTCTCTGGTCGAGCGCACGTGATCGTAAGCCAACTGATGGTCGAACACCACGTGGTCGAACACTTGCCCGAGCCGACAAAAGAACTCAAACAAAGAAAACTGCGCGGTTGAAACAAGAATGGAGAAGGACTCGTTTGCCAGGTTTCCGAGTAACTAAGACTCTCTGGCTTTTGATCCTCAAATTTGGGGCACTGCAAAATTCCAACCTCTGGAAGAGAGAAACTAATAAAATCCAAAGACTTAGCTACGATCGACTAGAGTGACATGGTCGAACTCGAAACAGAGGACTTGAGGCGCACGACTATTCAGAAAAGAGAACTTCTCTGTTTCGACTCCTGCTCTCGGGAATAAATTGGCCAAGTGGCATTGAGATAGATTCCCAGTTCTGAGCTAATCGAAGCACACAAGAACGAGTCGAAGAGTGCCGACTACTCAACGTGGTCGAAGAATTGAGTGCCGACTTCGACTGCAGCCCACTACAACGTGGTCGTAGCTTCGACTTACGACTTCCAACCGCTTTCAGCTCATGACAACGTGGTCGAAGCTGCAATCGACTACGGCCAACGTGATCGTAAACGACCTGAAAGTGGTCGTATACGCCACAACGTGGTCGTAAATGGCTCGGCTGGCTTCCGATAGCGCACAACGTGGTTGTACGGGTCATTTCGACCATGACCAAGATACGACTATGGCAAAACCAGTCTTAAACTTCCCTGGTGACCTACGATTACGGCCAAACGTGGTCGTAACCTGCTTCGACCACGACCAACGTGGTCGTACTGGCCTTCGACCACGGCCAATGTGGTCGTGCTGGCTGCAGAGCACTTCGCCAGGGCTACGACATTGCAGAACTGGCACAAACCTCAAAAACTAAACTCAATCTTCCTAGATCAAGAGTCAATTACTCATCACAACCATGGGGTGACCTTCACATGGTCTCTCAAGGCATCATTCTTCTTAACAAGGGCACCGAAAATACTGATCCATTAGGGGACAAGATCGACAAGATCACCGGGGGTCTGCCACTTGCAGTGGTTTTGCTAGCTCAGCTGCTGCAAACCATGGAACAAGACCAGCGGAATCTTGTGTTCGATCACATCAGCAAGTCTAACAAAGAAGCCAAGCGGCTGGAGAGGATACTGTCCCTCTGCTTGAATGATCTTTCCCACGACTTGAAGTCATGTTTCCTCTATCTTGCAGGATTCCCGGAAAACAAATTGATCTTCGCGCAACAGTTGGTGCGCCTCTGGATGGCCGAAGGGCTGCTGACCCCGAAGGATGGGAAAAAGATGGAGAAGATTGGCCATCGCTACCTCAAGGAGCTGATTGCTCGAGGACTCGTACAACTGGTTGCCAAGGATGCTCGTGGCAACGTTGAATCCATTGCTATCCACGAGCATATCCATGCCTTTCTCAGGTTGGAAGCACGAGAAGCGAGCTTCCTTTTTTTAGATAAAGGATATAAAATCCGGCCTCTATATCCACAAGGGATATACACAGCCAAAAGTTACACGAGCTCTTAGGCCCAAATCCTCAACACTGAGGAGTACACAACAGCAAGAAAGAGATCTAAAGGACTATGAAAAAGCTAGAAAGACTAAGCTTCAGAACTTCTTCTCTGTCCTTGCTTTCAACCAAGCCCCTAACCTTCTCCAATTGAGCCACCCAAACTCCGGTCTATCCTGTGTGAAGATGAACCTCCGAAGCGACGTCTTCAAAGAGGCGACTAGGGTCACCGACGCCGCCCGCCTCACCGAGACAAGGCTTTCACCTGGAGAACAGAGTACATGATGGCTATGGAGTGCCAAGACAACCCTTCAGGAAGGAAAATGACGTCCATAGGCGTCATAGTTGTCGAGACCGGGAACACCGGCAAGGCTTTCGCCAGCACGACAACAGCACACCACGCACACCCACACACAAAAAAGACCACCACCAGCACACCGGGGTTCTGCATGCCTCAAGGCCATGGCATAGCCATCCATTGAACCCACCACAAGCCGCTTCCCGCTCGAGCAACGTCGCACCAAGGAAGCCTGGACAACCCAGCAGCCACCACTCCTGCCGCCTCCCGGACTTTGCCGCCAGCGCCGATCAGCCTCCACCCACCGAACGGCCCTCTCCAGCGCGCCCACCCTCACCGCCCGATTGCTCTGCTGCCGCCGCTCGGCGCCTACGGGAACCGCCGAGCCGCCACCGGCCTCCGCCCCCTCGACGCTGCTGGCCGCCGCGAGCTCCTCCGACCCCACTTCCCTCTCGCCATACTCCTCCACCGCCTCCAGCCACAGACCCAAGCCGGGATCCGGCTACCCGCGCCGCGCCGAGCCTCAGCACCGCCGCCGGACCTAATCTCAACTAGATCCGGGCGCCAGCACGCCGAAGGCGCACACCGAAGACCGACAAACTCGATGCTGAAACACGCAGCTCGAGCTCCACCACCATCGTATTTGCTCATCAGAATTCAAGCGGGGATCATCTAAGGAGGAATCGAAAGTACTTGACATGCATGGATTGCTGGGTGAATCCCCGTTTCTCCGTGTCATCAACTTGGAAGGCCTCGACATTGGTAGGAGGTTGCCCAAGAAAATCGGGGACATGGTTCACTTACGCTATCTCTGTGTGAGGTCAAAGAAGTTGAGAAAAGTTCCAGGTTCCATTGGCAACCTCTCTAATCTCCAGACAGTTGATGTGAGGGGAACTGGCGTAAGAAAGCTGCCGGACGCCTTCTGGAAGATCGGAACGTTGCGCCATGTGCTTGGTACCAAGCTCCGCTTCCCTGAACCTAAATCAGCTGGTGATTTGAAGCATCTAGAGACGCTCGAAACTGCAAGCCTTGAGGACGATATCGTCTGGGACGGCACCATTATGAAGAAAATGTTCAACCTTCGCATCTTGCATGTCGTGGGGCTCAAGGTGTGTCATAAGGATTCCCTGAAGCATGCCCTCGACGAGCTCAACTATCTTGTGGATCTGACATTGTCTGGGGAGGTCATCGGAATGGGCATCAAGAGCCACCACATGGACAAACTTGTTTCCATGAAGTTAGAGGGGAAGCTGGAGATTATAGAAGAAGTCGACGAAGGGTCCTCCACCTCATCACGTGGCAGGCAAATATTCCTATCCAACCTCTCTGAGCTCGTGCTGAAGTCGACACATGTGGATCAAGATTTTATTGGTAAGCTTGCATTACTGCAAAATCTCACCAGCCTTTCATTGTTAAATGAGTCATTCGACGGGATGGAGCTTGAGTTCCCTTCCGACGGATTCGAGAAACTGAAATTTCTGAGGGTCTCCCACTTGGACAAGCCGGATGAAGGACCGAAATGATGACAGAGGGCGGGGCGGGGGGGGGGGGGGATGACGTTTTCTTCAAAAACGCCCCGGAGAATTCGTACACCGATTTTTCAAAAAGATGCAGAACCAAGCAACTCACAGAAAATTAATTTTGCTGAAATCTGGAACGCATGCGATACTGAAAAATTCAGTATAAATCAGAGACCAACCATCAAAAAATTCAACTGAAAATAATGTCGTTTGGACTGCATGCAGTAAGAAGGAAAATCAGCAAAAAGAGGTTCTCTTGCCATTCAATCAAAGAAGGAACATGCAGTAGCCGAGAAGAAGAAAAAAATCTGGCCAAAAAGTGAACAGGAGCACTGTTTTTAGTTTATCGCTTTTCTCTGAACTCCTGAAGCTGACTGCTAGCTGTTTTAGTATATTTAGCACTAAACCGAGAGAGAGAACAAATATCCAGTTGAGAGAAGAACTGCTGGCCGAACAAACAAAATAAGCTGCTGCCAGGAGCTCAAAATCTGGACCAAATAACACTGCAGAAAAAGCATTAAAAATAGGACTGACCAAATCTGCAATCTGCTGTCCAGAAACAGCCCAAACCGAAAACAGCTCCTATGCAGGAAAATTCAGACCAACTTAACACACTCTTGAGGCCTAGAGAGCAGGGAAATGCTCTAGATAGGATTGAGACTTTAGGGAACAAAAGAATCGAATCCAAAGCCAAGAAATTCAGATTATGACAAATCTGAAATTTTCACAAGAACTAAACCAAAAACCAAATTACTCTCCAACCTTTGATCCTTTGACCATGAAATTTTGCAGATATGTTAGCAATAGCCAAGGGATAAATCAGTTCAAATTTCATGCCATTTCTCTAAGAGAATCAAGATTTCACCAAAACCCTAGAAGAGGAAATACATGAACAGAGGAGACCAAAAGGGAAATCTGAGATTAAAATGAAGTTTGCTCTTGGGAACTCGATCAAATGATCTTGAGACACTAACCCATCATAGAGCAACCCATTTTGGTACTCCCCAGCAACAAACAACAAGAAACTCAAAAATCAAGAAATCACCAAATGGGGGCATCGAAGAGAAACAGGCATGAACAGGAAAAACCTCAGATTTTTCATTTCAAATCACAAAGATTACAAAGAACTACGTCCCCATACGCATGGACATTAGAACAAGATGTATGATTACATGATGGCTCAGCACATCTCCTATCTCTCCTCCTCTCTCACAATCAAGAACCACTCAAGAACACAACAGAGGAAGACAGTTACGAAGGGGACATGCTCTGTATTTCTCACCAACTCACCAACCACTAAAGAACAAAGGGGAAACAACCTCCCAAAGCCTCTTTTGACTCAAGAAACCCTAACTCTCTCTCAAATCCATACATGGGCATGCAGCCCCTCACACGTATTTATAGCCTACGGCTAACGGGTCTCCGCCCCGTTACACCCGCTAAATCCAACGGAGCCCGCTCCCGCTTGTGCAGCCACGCGAAATTCCCGATTCGCCCCACCTGCACCTTCCGGGAAGCTTCCGTGTTCCTTGTCGTCCACGACTCGCAACCACATCGAATCTCCGCCGTCTTCGACACATCCGACTGTTCTGACCTCGAGACCGCCTGTGTCTAGTCCGGTCACCTCGTGTCTCACCACAACTCCGCTTCGACATCCTGCAGTCACACAGACAAGCAAACACGTCAAATAGCACCGCTCGATACATGAAAGCATAAATGCATTAATGAACCAACATTAAGCATGATAAAGCCCAAACCTGTCAAATCAACATAATACGTATCCTAATCCCTTTGACCAGGTTTGACCAAGTCCGATCGAGCCCGTTGCACCATGCAACGACATGGTCCGACCACACAAACCAAACTCGACTATCCTAAACCTTTGTCAATTACTCATCATTCACATGGAGTCACGACTACATGATCTCTCACCGGACAAGGAGAAGAAGATTGTAGTGAGCTGTGAGACGAAGAAACTTGAAACTTTTGAACCCATTGCATTCAACGGGAGCATTGAAGCTAACGACCCGGTCACCCTTGGCCAAAAGATCAACAAAACATTTTACGATAAGAAGATCAAACAAATTATCCGACCTAGTAATTGAAAGCTCTTGGTTGATGTCATTTCAATAAGGACTCCCAAGTCCCAATTGTGCGTGCCTAATCTTTGGAATTGAGTAGTACTGTACGTCTGTCTTGTGGTTTGCAGTGTTATGAGCCAAGGTCACCCCGTTTCCCATTGAACTACGTAAGTTGTTAGTTTGTGATGTCTATCTCAGGAGTACCTTGAGACCTTGTGTATCAACAATTAGGAAAGAACATGTTACCTATATAAGTTCTATGAGTGCATGTTACTTACATGATTTGTTTTGGTTTTCTGTTTTTATTATTTTGAAAATTTTACTGTGTCTATGCACTCTGATTTTCTTCTCCCTCCTCCAAATTCCTACAGTCATTCCATCAAAATTTTACAAGAATCCTAGGAGTTCAATTCTATGTTCCAGATGACAATATAAAATATTTTCCTATCGGGATTCAATTCCTAAAATATCGTCCACGGATCGTACATTCCAAACTAGTCATAACATTTAGAGAATTTTATTTGCCACTTTGAAAACCACTATTCTCCTCTACTATCGAAATTTTGCACACTCCTTTTTGCAACTACTCAGTTAAGGTGTTATTTTCTTTGGCCATTGCCATCCAGTCAAACGCTGTTGACCACCATTATCATTTCATTTTTATCCAGAAAGACCAAACTGCCCTTAGTGAGAATTGATGGCTGTAGGTAGGGGTGCAATCGGAGTGAATATGGATGGAAATTGTTTATCTCGTATTCTATTTCGTATAGTATTGGAGTCAGACCGGATAGTACTAGATAGCCATTTCTCTCTTCCAAATTTGCTTTGAGAGCCTTCGATTGGTGGGTTAGACGGAAACTATCTGCTCCGTTTGCACTCATCACAGTACATTGGACAGTAGGGATGCAACTAGAGCGGATTCAAGCAGATATCGCTCATCACAATGTCGGATATCTATTTATCCATTTTAAATTTAATTGGAAAGCCTTCGATTGATCGGCCGGTCTGAAATTATCCGTTCAGTTTGCACCCCTAGCTATAGGCATGGCTGCTAGGATTACGTTTGGGTCAGCGTCAATGAGCTCGTGTTCGAGCTTGACAAAAACCTCGCTAGGGTTATAGAAGAAGTGGACAGCTGGGGCCTTGGGGGAGTAGAGAGAATCATGGAAGAAGTGTAGAATGGCTTGACTAGAGTGGCAAAAGGAAAAAAATGTACTATCGCAAAAAGAAAAGGTCAAAATTTCTATGGTATCATTGAAAATTAATAGAGGTTTCACAAGCGGTGGAAAAAATCACTATGATTTAACAAGAATATAATCACATCGTTAGAATTCGTGTTTTGTTATTGTACGTGCAATAATCACATCGTTAGAAATTGTTCATCATCTCAAAGCACAGATTGCAACTGATATAAACATCTTCTCCAAGAACAGATTGAAAGTAATATAATATTGTACTAATTAATTCAGTATACAAATCAATACTCCTTCTATACGCAATATTTATCCGATACACATACCAAAAAGACACAAAATTTAAGTACTACAAGATCTTGTTGGACAAGTATTAATTGTTTCCATTAACCCGTACATATATGGCATGAATATTCATGCACATTATTAACCCGGATCAGAGTATACAAGTTGCACAAAAAATTAAGCGGAAGCAACTGAGTAGTTGTGGTCATCTTCAAGGAAAGGGTAATCCGTGTATCCAACGATGGGATCATGGGTGTAGAAGGTGGAGCGGTCATACTTGTTCAATGGCGCATCCAGCTCGAATCTCCTGGGAAGATCTGGGTTAGCTAAGAAGAGCTTCCCGTAGGCGACAAGGTCGGTGTAGTTTTCGGCCACTACCTTATTGCCTTCCTCCCGATTGTACCCACCGGCAGCAATAAACGTGCCGTTGAACACTTTCCTGAAGGGCAAAAGTCTATGGGGAATTTGCCTGTGGCCATCAATGAAGGCCATCCGGGGCTCCACCATGTGGCAGTAGAGGAACCCTGGATGCCTATTGAGCTGTTGCACCATGTAGGCAGCGAGCGCCTGTGGGTTAGAGTCGACGCAATCCATGAAGTCCGTGAATGGCGATAGCCTTATGCCTACGCGGTGCGCGCCCACCTCGTGGACAATAGCATCGATCACCTCGATTGCGAAGCAACAACGGTTCTCGAGGCTACCGCCATATTTGTCGGTGCGGTCATTGGCGCTGTCCTTCATGAACTGCTCCAAGAGGTAGCCGTGTGCGCCATGGATCTCAACACCGTCAAACCCTGCATCTATGGCGTTCCGTGCGGCGCGCCTGAAGTCATCCACGATATGAGGGATCTCATCGGTTCGCAAGCGACGTGGCTTGGAATACACCGTGCCGGCCTGGGCTATTCCGACATCGGGCGTAATCTGCTTGTCAGTGCTTGAGATGGGCGCTTGCCCGTCCGGCTGTAAACCTGTTTTGCCAGATCATATAAATTTATCATGGCAAAACTTATCGACATGCAAGCGCATGAATTCTTACGGATGGACTAGCGTACCGTTTGTGGAGACCCTTCCGACATGCCATATCTGGCAGAAAAAGAGTGCGCCCTTGCGGTGGACAGCGTCGACGATGGGCTTCCAAGCATTAACCTGCTGCTGCGTCCAGATGCCGGGCGCCTCTGGGTACCCCTGCGCGGTGGCGGAGACTCCGGTGGCCTCCGAGATGAGGAGTCCGCCCTTGGTGGCCCGCTGTGAGTAGTACGCCACCATGTGCGGCTGCGGCACGTTCCCGTAGGCACGGCACCGTGTCAGCGGCGCGAGCACCACCCGGTGGGAGAGATCGAATTGCCCCATCTTGTACGGTGTCAGCAGTGGGATCGCCTCTTTTGCCGCTTGGTGGCCCATCTTGCCTTAACTAATTGTTGATTCTTCTGCCTGATGGATCGATCGGCAAACGCAGTGCAAATATGATGCAATGCAATCACTGGCTAAGCTCTAACTTACGTTGCTCTGTTTCTCGCTTCTGAGTTTCTGTGCTCTTTGCCTCTGCGGCTCTGCCTCCACCGGGGTCGGGGGCTGGTTGTATTTATACGTGTCGGACTGGGCCCCTCGCGTGGCGCGTCGCACGCCTTTTCCATTTTTCCGGCCATCGTTTTTGACTCGTCTCCCATTGTGTCCATGTGCTTTCGTCATCCTTTCCGTCATTAGCTTGGACTCAACCGTCTCGTCTCCCATTGTTTCCATGTCCTGTCGTCATCCTTTCCGTCATTAGCTTGGGCTCAACCACGCGTCATTAGCATAATATTAGAGCCAATTATTCTGAGTTTAAGACTTGACTAGCATAATTTGAAGAATAATCATGTACCCCATCTTTGTGGCTGCACAGCTGGTACCTCAGTTCTAGTTTCATCATACATTCTAGTGCAGAGAGTGTGCATAATATTCATTTAGAAAGTTATAATGTTGTATACAGGTTTTCTAGTTTATTTAACAAAGAGTGAAAATTGTTATTTATAAAACAATTTTCTATGCAACCATTTAAATATTTTGGGTAAAAATGTTTGTAGCATTCGCTTTTGCCGTTCCCAATACAAAGGTAGTGCTCCAAGCAGCTTAAAAGCTATAGCTTTCGATTGTGTTAGACCACGTGGTTAGATATATGTTATTTTGGTGATGAATAATTAACAATGGTCAATTTATGATGATGAATATTTGATGTATTGCTTATCGATGCTATGCGAGACGTGTGGTGTGTGTGGACTGATGTTGGTCAAGTGTTGCAACGAACTTGTGCCGAAAAATGTTCTTTAGTCTTTGCATGTGCAGAGTGAGCATGGAGGCGATCATGGTCAGTGGCGAGGTGGATCGGGACTAAGATGGGGAGATCCGAGGTTCGAACGGTCGAGGATGTCACGAGATGTTCCGTCTGCTGTTATATAGTGAAAGTGTTTTTCGGTGCTACAGTACATCTAGGGCTGTGCGTTCAGTTTTTTCGGTTTATACGGTTCGGTAAATACGGTTTTAGTATTTCGGAAAATACGGTATTTTTCAGAATACGGTGTGGTATCGGTAAATACCATTTTATTTCGGTACGATGTCGGTTAATACCAATTTTACCAAACTTTACGCGAATTGCTAAACGTTAATTCTCCATTCTAATTTTTACAATCAAAAATTCAGAATAGGCTAATAGCAGTGGCAGTTTGGACTCTGGCAGACCGGAGAGTAGACCGCAGACAGCAATCGGCCAATCGCCAATCATACAGGCTCACCGCTCACGCTCACAGGCGGACAGCTCTGCTCTGCTGCTCAGTAGGCAGTAGCTCACAGCCGAGAGCCGATCCATCAGCAATTCAGCATTCAGCCAAGCCAATCACAGACTGATTCACAGCATCAGACCATCAGTGCTTACAAACGAATTAATAACACCAATTTAAAGAAATAAGATTTGATTGATCCTCTTGACAAGAGCTTAGGGCCATAAGTATATAGTTTCACAGTAACAACCTATAGTGGATCTTTCACCCAGAACACAAACATGCCAGGAAATTGGTAATAGGCGATTTCATGGGAAAAATGCAAGCTGTTGGTCATCTATAGTAATGGCAAACTACCATATCCAATTCTCAGGACTCACAAAGTGGTTTTGATTCAATACAGATAGTGGTATACCGCAATAATCAAGAGTGTGGCGTATTGGTTCATATAGCCAACTGCTTTGCCATCCGGCTTAGTCAAAAACTCAAACCAATTGAATAAGCAATTACACATTTACAGCAAATATGGTGTGGATGCAGCCTGATACTTCATAGAAAGCAGTAGCTCCTCGCATTAATCCTGAAGGTAGCTGGCAATGGCTTCCGGAGCATACTCATGAAGTCATCCCACTCTACCAATTAATGAAACAGAGAGAAAGCCAGAGCCCAGAAAGGACTTACTTCGCAAGATCCAGTTGACTCTGTAAGCACCGAAGGGCGAAGGAGGCGGAGCACTTGGGGGGCCGGGGAGGGACCGGAGGATCACCGAGCACGGGCAGGCGGCAGCGGATCTGGCGAGCGGCGAGCCGACCGACGAGGCGACGAGGAGCTCCGATCGGGTCGAGAGGAAGCGCCGAAGCGGATCTGGCGAGGGGCGTTGACGTCGCCGTGTCGGTCACTAACTCAGTCACTACTCACTCGGTCTGGCGTCTGCGCAGATTAGGGGCGTCCGCTAGGGTTAGGTTTACATGCCGTCTGCCCGTCTGCACTCTGCCGCACGCGTGCGTCAGGCTGGACTGCTGGTGGGCCGCCGAGACCGGAGAGGTGCTGCTGGGCTTTTAGGTTTTTTTCGGTAATTTCGGTTTTCCCTCGGTTTTTATCGAAAAAACCGAATCATACAAATACCCCTTTTCTAGCTACCGAACCGAATACCGAAAACCGGTCAAACCAAGTTGACCGGTTCGGTTTTTTCGGTACGGTATAAAACTGCACAGCCCTAAGTACATCGCTACAATACACTGATACAGTACCGAACAGTAATAGCTACAGTTTCAAACAGTATTGCTACAATACTATCGAAAAAAATTTCTTATATATTTTTTTGTTATTTCTATTTTTCAGATTGAATGATTTGAAGACATATAATTTAAGAAAAAGTTTCCGTTGTGGATTACAATTATTCACCCCCTCTGATTGCCATCGACGATCCTACAGGTTGCAATTAGACTGTACCAGCTGTTAGCTTCATTGAAGTTAAAAACAAAAATTAAAATACACCACTATATATTTTAGGATAATACAAAGGAATAAAAGAAAAAACAAAAAGGGAATAAAACCGACGCGTTCCAACTACTTCTAGCATCTAGAAATTCAATGCCAGAAATTGAAATTATTTGGAACGGGCCAAAGTCGTTATGATCTCATGTGAAAAAGTTGTGAGATTTCATCGTACTGGCCAAGTAGACTATACATGCTTTATGCCTAGTTTGTACTAGGGCTGGACGAAAAACTCGAAGCTCGTTAGCTCGCTCGGCTCGTGGCTGGCTCGGCTCGGCTCGTTAGGATAACGAGCCGAGCCGAGCCAAGATTTTAGCTCGTTAGCTATAACGAGCCAACTCGAGCCAGCTCGCGAGCCGCTCACGAGCCAAACGAGCCATGCTTCCAGGAATTTAGATATACATATGCTGCTTCCATGGACCTAATTTGTACTCTATTGCATGTGTTAATGTGTAAATTTGTACTCTATTGTACCCAAACGAGCCATGCATGTGTTAATTTGTACTCTATTGTACCCAAACGAGCCAAACGAGCCTAACGAGCCAAACGAACCAAACGAGCCAAACTTCCATGGATGAATATATGATGGAGATATTTTTTGGCCCTGGCTCACGAGCCAAACGAGCTAACTCGAGTTTTTTGTCGAGCCGAGCCGAGCTGGCTTTTTAGCTCGTTAGTTATAACGAGCCAGCTCGTTATCCTACCGAGCCAGACCGAGCCGAGCCGAGCCAGCTCGATATCCAGCCCTAGTTTGTACGATACATGCAATATAATAAATTGATCATAAGTGAAAATAATCTTAAAATACTTGGTAGCAAAACTCTACTTTTCTTGCGGAGAGAGGCACAATTGTCCCACATGACCACAATATTGTCTCGTGTAGTTTTAACTAGCTACGTAAGCGCGGCGCACGCCGTGTTAGCTATCGTATGGACCGAAGTAAAAGAGACGATAATTCGCAGGGAGTTTCATAAAAAAATCGAGGACACATGCGTAATTTCAGAAAAACTAAAGGACCGAGGACTTGTAAGGACCTATATGTAACTAAAAAAGGACCTATACATAATTTTAGCAAACCGCGGGGCGTTATCCAACAAAGGATACACAATTTCGGTGAAGTGGAGGGTTCTTTCCGGAAAAAAGCTGACAGAGACTTTTTTGCGAGAACAGAGAACCTTTACATAATTTTAAAATGTAGGATCTTTTTTGTAAAAAAGTTGATGTGGCAAAGCTCACAGCCGGGCATCCCCTGCTGTAATATAGGTATGATGTAGATGACAATTATAACGTGTGAAACTTGTTCGTCCCCCGACTGCAAGTGGACACACATCCCGCGACTGGAAGAAGTGATGGCCGATGGGAAGGTTCTTCACCGTGGTAACCGTACGTGCTTACGTGCTTGGTAGCACCCTGCGTACGGCACTGCAGTACAAACATTGTGCTCATCTCTGACGCATTCGTTGCATGCTTGCAGATCCTAGCCCGTACTCTTAAAAGGTCATATCATATTGATCCCGAACCATGGAGCTCTATCGAATGGAGAAACGAGGGCATTTCCAGCGCCATGGCTAGGTGTGGAAACGGTGTCTTAAATATAAATATGAACCCACATTTTTAAAACGAATACAAATATGAATTCGAATATTTTTAAATACGGATACGAATATTCCCAAATACAAATACAGATATTTTTAAATACGGATTTTCTCGGATACGAATATCGGATATAACGGATTCCTAGCGGCTTTGCCAATTTTTCACCAGTTTTTGACCGGTTACCGATTTTAAACCGTCTAAATTTAAATTTTCAATCACAAAATTTGTACGGATTTTTCATGGGTTTTAGAAATAAATTGAATACAAATCGAATATTCTCGAATACGAATGCGAATACAAATATTCTCAAATACAGATATGAATATTCTATAATACGAATACGCACATTTTCGAATACGGATTTTGCTTACCATATTCGCGTTTTCTCGGATACGAATATCAGATAAAACGAATTATCCGTTACCATTTTCCACCCTTACCCATGGCCTTAAAATATCGAAACTGGTCGTTATTCGTGTAAAACTCTTTTCTTGCCTCCTGGCGTGTCCTGTGACTGTGCTGGTACCTTACACGGTGCCGCACCACGCCAGCACACCTAGCACGCCCTCCACCTGCGCAAGGCGGCCCCTCACCTGTAGGCGCACCCGCCCACCGCGTTACGCTGCTGGTGCGCGGCCCGACTGTGCGTGGTGCTCTCTGGCGCTCCCCCTCACCGCGTGATCAGCTGCCCATCACCCACGCCATGCCCGACTTTCTATCCCGTGTACGCCTACCACCCACTAGCTCCCGGGTGCCTGGCCCTTTGCTTGATTCCCCACTGCTCCTGCATGTTGCTCCTCTTCGTGCACTGCTCGCCCATAAAAAGCCCTCTCCGCATGCGCAGTTCACAGGCTCATTTGAAACATTCAGACACGAAGAGAGGCAGAGAGAAACAAAGGCCGTGAAGTGAAATCACATGAAATTTTTAGTTGCTCCTGATTTGTAATTTGAAGTTTGTGGTGTTGCAAAAGTTGGCGATTGACCTGGGCGCATTAAGAGCAGGTATTTTGCATTTACATGTGACTGTAATTTTATCACTGCCAGTAGCATTTAATTAGAAAAACGGTGACTTGTTAGCATGAAAAGGTGGTAGTTAGTCCTATTTAGTTGCGCCTTAGTTTACGTCAGGTAATTATGTCACTACCGTTGCCTGTACGTTTGAATTTTGTTTACATGGGAAGTAGATTGTACACTTTGTATGTTGTTTTGCAGAAACTGTTAGACATGCATATTTTACATAAATTGGTGTGATATGTACATATTTTAGTTAATGCTCAGTTGTCACATTAACCTTATGTGCAATATTGGATATCGTTCTTGTTGTTGTCTTGTTAGAGATACTATACAGTACTGTTACGAATAATGTATGAATTTTACAGTGATACGTATTGCTAGCTTTTGGTGAAAAGAGAATTGAAGATAGTTTAAATCTAGCTAGCTTGATGTAGAGAGAAGATTATTTACATCTAGCTATATATAGCTACTTAATTTAGATCGTACATATATAGTATAGATATTAATTAATTGAATATGTTATACTAAATTGTTATATGCATAACGTAGGACCGAAGCTGGATGTACGCTGGAAACCATGTAAGTGAAGAGTACATTAATGGCATGTCTGCTTCTACAAGAGCTGCCAAGGAAGATATGTTGAATAAGGGGGTGGAATATATGTACCGTTCAAGCATTGACTGTGAGAATCTAAAGATGTTTAAAAACCGAGAGCAGATTGAAGTACGCTTGATTCGAAGGGGTTTGAAAAAGGGATATGCACGTTGGACCAGTCATGGTGAAGAGCATATTACATAAAAAGTTTGTAATAATGGCATCGCCGATGAAGTCAATGATATGCCGCCGGATGATCATGTCTATTGTGGTTCTAATTCGGATAGTCTGAATGATGACAATCTGGATTAGATGCTTCACGATGCAAAAACGAACTATGATGAGAGAGAGTATGTTAAATTCTGGGCTTGATAAAGGACTCAAAGAAACCATTGTTTACGTGCTGCAAATCATAGTACACGAGGTTGTCAACCGTGCTTGAACTGCTGAAATTGAAGGTAAGGAATAGTTGGTTTGATAATAGTTTCACGACACTGTTAGGTCTTTTAGCGGACATGCTTTTGGAGGGAAACGAGTTGCCCAAAACTACCTACAAACCCAAGAAGGTTCTTTGTCTATTAGGAATGGAAGTAGAAAAAATACATGCATATCTGAACAACTGTGTCCTATACCGTAAAGAGTATACAAACATGCATGTATGTCCGGTGTGCAACGCATCCTGATACAAGCATAAGAATCAATCAGATGACGGTGAGGAAATAGAGGTGAATAGAGGACCTCCTACTAAGGTGGCATGGTATCTTCCTATAATTCCCCGTCTGAAGCGGTTTTTTGTAAACCCAAAGAAGGCAAAACTACTACATTGGCACTCGGAGGAGCGTAAGAAGGATTGAAGGCTAAGACACCTTGCTGATTCTGTCTAGTAGAGAAACATCGATAGGATTTTTACAGACTTCGGTGCAGAACCAAGAAATATATGGTTTGGATTGAGTACAGATAGAATGAATCCTTTCGGTAACATGAGCAGCCGATGTAGCACTTGGCCCGTGACTCTCTGTGTCTACAACCTTCCTCCTTGGTTGTGTATGAAGCGGAAGTATATTTTACTGTCAATACTTATCCAATGGCCGAAGTAACATAAGAACAATATTGATGTGTACCTAGCACCGTTGGTGGAAGATCTAAAAATACTATGGATTGAAAGAGTACAGGTATGTGATGCGTACAAACAAGAGAACTTTAATTTACGCTCCTTGTTGTTCTGCACTATAAATGATTATCTTGCCCTTACTAACCTGTCGGGCCAGAGTACAAAAGGGGGCTAAAACCTGTACTCGCTACTTAGATAATACTAAGAGTGTGTGGCTGAAGCACTCGCACAAAACCATGTATATGCATCACCGTAGGTTCCTTCAGAGGGCTTACCTATATCGCAGGATGAAAAAACAATTCGACAAAGAGAACGAGGATAGTTCAGCTCCAAGGCATTTAAGCGGAAAAGATATCTATGATGTGGCTAAGGATTTAGATGTTGTGCTCGGAAAGGGACGTAAATCGATGACCTGTGAGAAGAATGTCTGGAAGAAGAGATCAATATTTTGGGATTTACCTTATTAGGAGTACCTATAAGTTCACCGCTACATTGACGTCATGCACATAGAGAAGAATGTATGTGACAGCTTGATTGATCTCTTACTAAACACTCATGACAAAATAAAGGATGCTGTCAACGTATGGCTTGACTTGGTTGATATGGACATCAGGCCTGAGTTAGCACCGACAAGGTCCGATAAAGGACGAACTTATCTTCCCCCTACTTGTTACACTTTATCCAAGGCCGAGAGAATTGAACTATGCCAGTGCTTGCATGGTGTGAAAGTTCCGTCTGGTTACTCCGCCAATATGAAGAAACTTGTTTCGATGAAAGATTTGAAGTTAGTTGGCATGAAGTCTCATGATTGTCATGTGCTGATGACACGGATGCTCTCTATTGTAATTAGAAGTATTTTTCCAATCAAGGTCTGAGAGACAATCGTGAGGCTGTGTTATTTCTTTAACACAATTGCTTAGAAGGTCATCGATCCTGAATGACTAGATGCTTTGCTGCACGAGGTGGTGATGACTCTATATCATCTTGATATGTATTTTCCTCCATCATTTTTAAATATCATGGTCCATCTCATTATTCACATTGTGCAGGAGATAAAATTTTGCGGCCTGTGTTACTACGTAGTATGTATTCATTCGAGGGGTTCATGGGAATTCTCAAGTTCTATGTACGGAATTAATCTCTGTCGAAGGGCAGCATCATCGAAAGTTATGCAACCGAAGAGGTCATTGAGTTATGTGCCGATTACATGGCTTAGGTTGAACCAATAGGTGTGCCTCAATCTCGCCATGAGGGGAGGCTCAAGGGTATTGGGGCCGCCGCAAGGAAAATAATCACTGCAGATATGGATGTGTATGCTCAAGCCCTTTTCACGGTCTTGCAACATATGACTGAAGTGTCCCCATATATCAACCAGCACAAGGGCATGCTTCGGCAACAGAATCCGAAGCGGCCGAATGTTTGGATCACGAGATAACACAACAGTCGATTTAACCAATGGTTGAAGGAGCGACTTGCTAGGAGCTCGTCAAGTGATATCCTGATATGGTTGGCAAAAGGAACAACATTTATAGTTATGATAGGGCAACAATATAATATAAATGGGTACACATTCTATACGTAGGCTTACGATGTAAAGAGTATTAACCAGAACAGCGGTTTCACATAGATGCGTTTAGTATAGATAGGTTGAGGAACTCCCACTATGGGTTCACAGAGGAGATTTGAGAGCTCGACTACGTGCTTTTCAAAATCCCTTATTTCAGTGCTATTGGGTCTATCTCCCATAGGTGAAGGTCGATAAGTACGGTGTCACCACTGTGAACCTCAAACTTATCAGATACAAAGACGAACCATTCATACTGATTAACCAAGTTGTTCAAGTTTTCTATATAACCGATCAGGCAAATAAGAAGTGCCACGTAGTTCTTCATTGAAAAAGAAAGATTGTCAAAGTTTTCATCGTCAGCAAGTGAAATACAAGACTGCTACTCCCTCCGTTGTTTTTTTATAAGAGAGAGCTAGCGCAAGGTATATTATTAGAAAGCTAATGAAACTTGGATATACCATTAGAAAGGTTTTCAATGGTATACTCAAGTTTAATTGAGTTTCTTCTAAATTTTATGAGTTTCACAAAGTTTCATAGAGTTTTGAATATGCTTTATAAAAGTTAGTTAGTTTTGGCATAAAACCTCTTGAAACTTTATGAAACCCTATGATGAAAATTAGACATAAAAACTTATAAAATTTAGTCAACTTAAACATCAAATCTAATGAAACTTTACGAAACTTAATGAAATATCATGAAACTTAATCATAAAATCTCATGAAACTTAGTCATGAAATCTTTCGAAACTTTATGAAGTTCAACTTTATGAATCCGTTATAAAAAGAAACTTTTAACTTGATGAATCCGCAACAAAAAAAACTTCATAAAATCTCATGAAATAGAAACAATTGTATGTAGCTCTGATCTTCTCCATTCCCAATTCTAACGCTCCTTCTATGAATTAAGAACAAAATCACAGCAACAAAGTGGTTTTTAGTATATGTATTATACCTTATATATACTAGGTTTTTAGTCAAAAAAATTGGGTGTTCAACTGAACACCCATGACTAACATTAGATCCGCCAGTGGTGGGGCTCAAGGTGTGTCATAAGGATTGCCTGAAGCATGCCCTCGACGAGCTCAACTATTTTGTGGATCTGACATTGTCTGGGGAGGTCATCGGAATGGGCATCAAGAGCCACCACATGGACAAACTTGTTTCCATGAAGTTAGAGGGGAAGCTGGAGATTATAGAAGAAGTCGACGAAGGGTCCTCCACCTCATCACGTGGCAGGCAAATATTCCTATCCAGCCTCTCTGAGCACACATTGCAACTGATATAAACATCTTCTCAAGGAACAGATTGAAAGTGATATAATATTGTACTAATTAATTCAGTATACAAATCAATACTCCCTCTATACATAATATTTATCTGATACACATACCAAAAAGACACAAAATTTAACTACTACAAGATCCTGTTGGACAAGTATTAATTGATTCCATTAACCCGTACATATATGGCATGAATATTCATGCACATTATTAACCCGGATCAGAGTACACAAGTTGCACAAAAAAATTAAGCGGGAGCAGCTAAGTCGTTGTGGTCATCTTCAAGGAAAGGATAATCCGTGTAGCCAACGATGGGATCATGGGTGTAGAAGGTGGAGCGGTCGTACTTGTTCAATGGCGCATCCAGCTCGAATCTCCTGGGAAGATCTGGATTAGCCAAGAAGAGCCTCCCGTAGGCGACAATGTCGGTATAGTTTTCGGCCACCACCTTATTGCCTTCCTCCCGGTTGTACCCGCCGGCAGCAATGAACGTGCCATTGAATATTTTCCTGAAGGGCAGAAGTCTATGGGGAATTTGCCTGTGGCCATCAATGATGGCCATTCGGGGCTCCACCATGTGGCAGTAGAGGAACCCTGGATGCCTATTGAGCTGTTGCACCATGTAGGTGCAGAGTGCGTGCGGGTTAGAATCGACACAATCCCAGAAGTCCACGAATGGCGACAATCTTATGCCCACACGGTGCGCGCCCACCTCATGGACAACAGCATCAATCACCTCGACTGCGAAGCGGCAACGGTTCTCGAGGCTACCACCATATTGGTCGGTGCGGTCATTGGCGCTGTCCTTCATGAACTGCTCCAGGAGGTAGCCGTGCGCACCGTGGATCTCCACACCGTCAAACCCCGCCTCTATGGCGTTCCGTGCAGCGCGCCTGAAGTCATCCACGATATGAGGGATGTCATCTGTTTGCAAGCGACGTGGCTTGGAAAACACTGTGCCGCCCTGGGCTAGTCCGACCTCAGGCGTTATCGGCTTGTCAGTGCTTGAGATCGGCGCCTGCTTGTCCGGCTGAAAATCTGTTTTGACAGGTCATATAAATTTCTCATGGTAGAACTTATCGATATGCAAGCGCATGAATTGTTGTGGATGAACTGACGTACCATTTGTGGAGACCCTTCCGGAGTGCCATATCTGGCAGAAGAAGAGCGCGTCTTTGCGATGGACGGCATCGACGATGGGCTTCCAAGCGTTGACTTGCTGTTGTGTCCAGATGCCGGGTGTCTCTGTGTACACCCCCTGCGCGGTGGCGGAGAGTCCGGTGGCCTCCGAGATGAGGAGTCCGCCCTTGGTGGCCCGCTGTGAGTAGTATACCGCCATGTGTGGCTGCGGCACGTTCCCGTAGGCACGGCACCGTCCCAGCGGCGCAAGCACCACCCGGTGGGAGAGATCGAATTGGCCCATCTTGTACGGTGTCAGCAGCGGGATCGTCTCTTTTGCCGCTTGGTGACCCATCTTGCCTTAACTAATTGTTGATTCTTCTGCCTGATGGATCGATCGGCAAACACAGCGAAATATGGTGCAAGGCTAAGCTCTAACTTACTTTGCTCTGTTTCTCGCTTCCGAGTGTCTGTGCTCTTTGCCTCTCCGGCTCTGCCTCCACCGGGGTCGGGGGCTGGTTGTATTTATACGTGTCGGACTGGGCCCCTCACGTGTCGCGTCGCAGGCCTTTTCCATTTTTCCGGCCATTGTGTCCATGTCCTTTCGTCATCCTTTCCGTCAATAGCTTGGACTCAACCGCGCGACAACAGCAGCATATACTAGCAATCGATTTGAGATTCACTGCGGCATGCATTGTATGTTAATATGATAAATATATGTGTATTTTTGTTGCTCTATTTTCAGTGTAAAAAATAATAAAAGTTGAGGCTACGACTCTAACGTAGATAATTCCAGAAGTTTGTTGGTTTATGGTTGAGTTTAGTCTATGTAGTGGGGTTTATACTCTAAACTTTACAGATGCATTTTAGCTCATTGGATTCTTAATAGCTCGAAGCATTTAAGATGAGGTGGCCCTTTTTTAGCTCTTCTTTTGCACTCAATTTTAGAGGAAAAAATATTGTCATAAGAGCAAATTTAATAGTACAGATAGCTGCTACCTCCAATACATTTCCATGTCATCAAAAGATAATGATGCAGTCAACTCATACAATAAGCTGGCTATAAGTTGTCTCCACAAGAGCTCCCAATCATTTAATACATACATGCATCTTTTCCTATGCTATAGCCTGACTCTTGCATGGGAGTCGGCTTGGCTCTCTCTCTCCTTTTCTCTCCCCTCCACATAGGACTATGCTAATATGAATTCCCTTGTAGCTAGCACAATCAACCTTATTAAACTTGCTCTAAAGTAGATAACTAGCCTGCATGTACACGAGCTCGCACAACACGCTTTGTGTTCTAATGATTCGGCTGTTTGGTTGTTTAGTGTTCTGTCTTTTATCGACCATCTTGTGCTCAACAATTATAATGCTATCTTACACTAGTAAATGAAATATCTATTTCCTCGAGGAAAAAAAAGTAGATAAGGAGTCTAACATGTCAAAACATTTCTCTGTAAGGCTTCACACACTGGCATATTACATCCTGTGAACGGAAGTGACGGGAAGGTTCTTCACCATTCTTGGGTTAGGTGGTGCGGTACATGCTTACGTCCTGCTAATGTCACTGAGATCGTTGGGCTGACCACTAACGCATGCTATGACGCGGGCTTCAGGTAATCCCTGTGCGATAATATAGTTGTACCATTTGCTCCCATTTTCTTTCGTCATCGATTCCCTCATTAGCTTGGTCCGCAGAACCAGTTTGGACCATACGACAATAGCAGTCCTCTCTCTCCCTCTGATACATTTTATGTGATCGTGTTTTATTTGCACACTCAAACAAAAGTATGGTTTATAAACGATGACGTAACTCGATGAATATATGGTATTCATAAGGATTTTGTTGAAGTATCATCATGTGTAGGATCAGAAATAGCAACAGAGAAGAGGGGGTGAATGGTGCCTTCAAAATCGCCCCAAAGTGTCCACACAATCTTGCTCTCTAATAGCTATAGAAGCTACAAAGACAGAAGATGAATGCTTACTAGAAACCCCAAAATCTGATCAACAAAAGAGATAGAAACAGGCTCGGCCAAAAGGATATGAGGCAACATGATTGAGTTCTCATTAGAGACTAGAAGAACACAGAACAGAAGGGAAAACACAAGACAACACAATGGCGGAACAAAACAGAAGTAAACCATGAAGCCGGTTTAACTACAGAAGAGAGAGCAGTCTGACCGGTATATCAATGCCGGTCTGACCGCAAACTAAATGCCAGTCAGACCGCAGCAATGCAGCCTGTTCAACCGCCCAAAAGCCTTTCGGTTTGACTGCAGTAGCAAGGCCGGTTAAACCGGGGCAAATTCAGCACAGGCAAATAGTAGACAGTGGACTGCAAGAAACGAAAATCTAAAAAAAACAGCCGAGAGCAGTTTGAAGATGTTAGCTCATGTGGTTAAGTCTAGAATATTTTGGTGATGAATAATTGACAATGGTTAATTTATTATGATGAATAATTGATGATTATGTTTAGCGTTGTTATGCGAGTTGTGTTGCGTGTGTAAGGATTGACGTTGGTCAAGTTTGGACAAACTTGTGCCGGAAGAATATTCTTTGGTCTTTGCATGTGCAGGTTGAGCATGGAGGCGATCATGGTCGGTGACAAGGAGGATCGGAACTAGGATGGGGAGATCTGAGGTTCAGACGGTCAAGGAGGTCACGAGATGATCGGCCTCATGCTTGGGGCGCATGGAGATCAAAGGTGGATGATACGTGGAGAAGCTACGGGAGGTGTGGTCCTGGAGGCTTCGACACGTGACGCGTTAGAAAAGTCGGTAGTGTGAAAAACCCGTGTTAGGAAGGGTTTCGGATCCCTTGAAAATTAGTGGGCCAAAAGCCTAGTTGAGGTAAAAAGGCCCAGGTCTAGTTGGATGAGTTGGATTAGGATTCTAAATAGAGATTGATTAGGATTCTAAGTTGGATTAGGATTCTAAGTTGAGATTGAATAAGATTCGTAGTTGACTGTATAAAAAGAACGGAGCTGAAGGAGAAAAATTGTACCGAGCAGCCGTGGAGAAAAAAAAATATATACACGTTTTTGGGGGATGGTGCGGTATGAGCAATCGTGAAGAAAACAGGAAAAAAATAGAGCGACGGCGTCGTATTTTGATCGGAAAAGAAAAAAGAAGGACCGCTACATGCGTGCTGATGGATGGACGGATAACGATTTCTTCATTTTTTCATTAAAGTTTGTGAGTTTTTTAATTCGCATCTATTATCCTTTTTCTTGGTTTTTTGATTCATATATATTCTCTATGCATTGATATATGTCTAGCTATTTTTCTTGCTTACATACATGAATTAGTTTTGATTAAAAAATGATTCGTAGATTGGATAAAAAATGTGTTTCGCTGATCGACTGGAACTGTTTTCTCGGTGCTACAGTAAATCGCTACAGTATTTTGCTACCGTAAATCGCTACAGTAAAATCAGAAAAACTTCTTTTTGTTTTTGTTGTTTCTGGTGTTTGCACATTAAAAGGTAAAAAAAGTTTCCGCTGTGTGTTGCAATCATTCACCCCCCTCTGATTGCTATCAACGATCCTACAAGTGGTATCAGAGCAGCTTTATTTTTCTAATTGATCTTAACTGGTGATTAGAAAATATGTCGACGGATAGGTTTTCTACAAAACCTTGTGTTTTCGAATATGTTGATTTTCAGTATTGGAAAGCGAAGATGGAGGCATTTATTCAAGCTCAAGGCTTTGCAATATGGGAGAAGGTAGTACTCCAAACGGCTTAAAAGCTATAGCTTTTGGTTGCAATTGGACTATAATGACTGTTAGCTTTATCTAAATTAAAAATAATAAAAAATAAAAAAATAAAAACAAAAATTGAAATTAAAATACACCACTATATCTTTTAGGATAATATAAAGGAATAAGAGAAAAAACAAAAAAAACTGACACATTCTAACTGGCTTTTAGCATCTAAAAATCAGATGTCAGAAATTGAAACTGTTCGGACGGACCAAAATCGTTATGAGCTCATGTGAAAAAGTTGTGAGATTTCATCTTACTGGCCAAGTAGACTATACATGCTTTATGGCTAGTTTGTATGATACATGCAATATAATAAATTGATCATATGTGAAAATAATCTTAAAATACTTGGTAGCAAAACTATACTTTTCTTGCGGAGAGAGGCAGATGATAGATTGACTATTGCCCCACAAGACCACAATATTCTCTCGGGTAGTTTTAATGTAGATGACAACGACAACGTGTGAAACTTGTTCGTCCCCCGACTGGAAGTGGACACACATGCCGTGACTGGAAGAAGTGATGGCCGATGGGAAGGTTCTTCACCGCGGTACCCGTACGTGCTTACGTGCTCGCTAGCACACTGCGTACGGCACTGCAGTACAAACATTGTGCTCATCGTTGACGCATGCGTTGCATGCTTGCAGATCCTAGCCCGTACTCCTAAAAGGTCATATCATATTGATCCCGAATCATGGAGCTCTCTGTATCGAATGGAGAAACGAGGGCATTTCCGGCGCCGTGGAGTAAAATATCGAAACTGGTCGTTATTCGTGCGAAATTCCTTTTTTTGCCCCCCGGCGTGTCCTGTGACCGTGCCAGGCACCTCGCAAGCACACCTCTCGCGTTCTCCACCCGCGCAAGGCGGCCCCTCCCCTGCAGGCGCACCCGCCCACCGCGCTACGCTGCTGGTGCACGGCCCGACCGCGCGTGGTGCTCTCTAGCGCTCTCCCGCACCACACCACCAGCTGCCCATCGCCCATGCCATGCCCGGCTTCCTAGCCCGCGCACGCCTGCCACCCGCCAGCTCTCGGGTGCCTGGCTGTAGGATTTCGCGCTGCCTCTGCCCCTCTCCGCGCACTGCTCGCCCATAAAAAGCCCTCTCCGCATGCGCAGTTCACAGGCTCATTTGAAACATTCAGATACGAAGAGAGGTAGAGAGAAACGAAGGCCGTGAAGTGAAATCATATGAAATTTTTAGTTGTTCCTGATTTGTAATTTGAATTTTGTGGTGTTGCAAAAGTTGACGATTGACCTGGGAGCATTAAGAGCAGGTATTTTGCATTTACATGTGGCTGTAATTTTATCATTGTCATTAGCAATTAATTAGAAAAACGGTGACTTGTTAGCATGAAAAGGTATTAGTTAGTCCTGTTTAGTTGCCCATTGGCCTTAGTTTATGTCGGCTATTTATGTCACTACCGTTGCCTGTACGTATGAATTTTGTTTACATGGGAAGTAGATTGTACACTTTGTATGTTGTTTTGTGGAAACTATTAGACATGCATATTTTACTTAAATTGGTGTGATATGTACAGATTTTAGTTAATGCTCAATTGTCACATTAACCTTATGTGCAATATTGGATGTCGTTCTTGTTGTTGTCTTGTTAGAGATATTATACAGTACTATTATGAATAATGTATGAATTTTACAGTGATACGTATTGCTTATAAGCCTAATTTTTATACGTGTGACAATTGCTTGTAGTTTTGAGTAATGTGTACATTAGTAAATAGTTCTGTGTTAATGCCCAATTGTCACACTACCATTAAGCTGAAAATTTAAAATCGTTGTTGTTGTCTGCTTACAAATTTTATGTAGTACCGTTATGACTAATTATTGAGTTTTAGGGTGGTGCATGTGTCATATGGTTAGTTGTGTATACTTTACAATGATAAAATAGTGCGAAATGGTGTAAGTCAAAGTTGGACACTCCGTAGAATTTGTCAAGTAAGTTTGGATGGGGTAAACCGTGAAAATTGTGTTCAAAATGTGAAAATAAAAAAGTTTAACACTCCAGAAAATGTAAGTAATATTGAACTCACCATTTCTTCCATTTTCTGATTTATCACAAATTAAGAGCATGTAATAAGAAGAAAAAGATTTAAAAAGGATAAACAAGGAAAAGACAAAAGACCCTATTTATTTAAAATAGCATACAACCTCTAAAAATTATGAAACTTTATAGAGGTGTTGTTCAATATGTTAGTGATGTGGGGAAATATTTCAAGGCAGTGTTCAAAGAAATTTATAAGTTTTTAATGTAAATGGTAATTAAGGCTATTACTTACAAACAGAGACTAAATGAGGTATAAAAATTCTAAAGAATCCTCACATGCTCATAATATGTCATATTGCACCATAAAATTTTGATTTTGCAATTAGGTATAGTTAATATGTCCTGGTTTAAAAAATATCTCAAAATGGCTGATTTTGGAGTTTGATTTAAAAAATAGATGAAATAGAAAGGTAAGTTCATGAAATTTTATATTTGAGTTGTGCGGTACTACAATGATCTAGGAAAAAACTTTTAATATTATTGAGTAAGGCAATTTGCCCTGATAAATTATTTATGTTAGTTTGCATGGGGGTTTACTCTTATATTCCAGTTGAAAATGTGAAAGTGATAATGGTTTACCCTCTGGGGAATTTAATTCATATGAAAATGTCAAAGTGATAATGATTTACATGTCCCTTGTCTCCCAATTGGTCATGCGCTTTACTTTTCATTTGTCATATGTTTTACTTGTAATTTGTTTTTTGTACCTCACGTTTTTAGTTGGGGACTAACTTTATGCTTTACTTTCCACAGGACATGGTGCATCCTTTAGTTGACCCCATGTATGAGTTGCTCGACCCACGCTGGGATGCCCGACACCACTGTCGTGCATGGGCGTCTGGAGAGGCCCCTCCAGCCTTCATACTTAGGCCCTCCCTAGAGAGCACTGGCCTTTGGACCAGCGGTACGCCCCACTACTGTGAGACGTGGGGCTCCTGCCCTTTGCTCACGTGTTGGATGTACTGCATGGGTTGCAGCTCGATGCTTCACTATTGTCCGTGCTCATGAACTGTTGGTGTCCAAAGACCCACACATTCCACTTTCACTAGAGGGAGATGACCATTACTCTTTAGGACATCGGCATGCTCATAGGTTTCACTACTACAGAAAGAATAATATTAGATGCCACATCATAGCTGGTTCCTTAAAACCATCTACATTAAATACTATCACAGATGGTTTTAGTTTAGAACCATCTGTATTACTACTAGTGATAACAACCGTCTGTGAAAATGAACTAACACAGATTATTCATAGTTAAAACTGTCTGTAAAGTATCACAGATGGTTTTAATCATGAACCGTCTGTGATATTATGAAATATCACAGACGATTTTTAATTTGAACCATCTGTGATAATTCACAAATGGTTTATTATAAAAACCGTCTGTGATAATTCCGCTATATTAATAGCGCGCAGACCCGTCGACCTCCTTTATCTTAAATTCTATATCTACGCTGCTGTGTTGAACTGCAGGCGAGGCTTTGAGGCCATTTGATGGAAGGAGATCGACTATTTGGCAAGAGTAGTTATAGACCTACTAAGTTATTGGCTAGCTATGGTTGGTAATTTGTTTCTAATTGCATTATAATTTAGATCTAGCTTTTGGTGAAAGGAGAATTGAAGATGGTTTAGATCTAGCTAGCTTGATGTAGAGAGAAGATTATTTACATCTAGCTATATATAGCTACTTAATTTAGATCGTACTTATATAGTATAGTAATTAATTAATTGAATATATTATACTAAATTGTTATATGCATAACGTAGGACCCAAATTGGATGTATGTTGGTAACCGTGTGAGTGAAGAGTACATTAATGGTGTTTCTGCTTTTACAAGAGCTGCCGAGGAAGATATGTTGAATAAGGGGATTGAATATATGTACTATCCATACATTGACTGTGTGAATCTAAAGATGTTTAAAAGATGAGAGCAGATTGAAGCGCACTTGATTCGAAGGGGTTTGAAAAAGAGATATGCACGTTGGACCAGTCATGGTGAAGAGTAGATTACATAGGAAGGTAGTAATAATGACATCGCCAACGAAGTCAATGATATGCCGCCGGATGATCATGTCGATTGTGGTTGCGATTCGGATAGTCTAAGTGATGACAATCTGGATTAGATGCTTCGCAATGTAGAAAGGAACTGTGATGGGAGAGTATATTAAATTCTAGAGCTTGATAGAGGACTCGAAGAAACCATTGTTAACGTGCTACAAGTCAAAGTACACGAGGTTATCAACCGTGCTTGAACTACTGAAATTGAAGGCAAGCAACAATTGTCTAATAAGAGTTTCAGGCACTGTTAGGTCTTTTAGTGGACATGCTTTTGGAGGGAAACGAGTTGCCCAAAACCACCTACAAACCCAAAAAGGTTTTTTGTCCATTGGGAATGGAAGTAGAAAGAATACATGCATGTTTGAATGATTGTGTCCTCTACTGTAAAGAGTACACAAATATGCATGTATGTCCGGTGTGCAACGAATTCTGATACAAGCGTAAGAATCATTCAGATGACGGTGAGGGAATGGACGTGAAGAGAGGACATCTTGCTATGGTGGCATGGTATCTTCCCGTAATTCCTCGTCTGAAGCGGTTTTTTGTAAACCCAAAGGAGGCAAAACTGCTTCGTTGGCACTCGGAGGAGCGTAAGAAGGATGGAATGCTAAGACACCTTACTGATTCTGCCTAGTGGAGAAACATCGATAGGATTTTTACAGACTTCGGTGCAGAATCGAGGAATATATGGTTTGAATTGAGTACAGATAGAATGAATCCTTTCGGTAACATGAGCAGTCATCATAGCACTTGGCCCGTGACTCTCTGCGTCTACAACCTTCCTCCTTGGTTGTGTATGAAGCGGAAGTATATTTTGCTGTCGATACTTATCAAATGGCCAAGTAATCAAGGAATGATATTGATGTGTACCTAGCACCATTGGTGGAAGATTTAAAAATACTATAGATTGAAGGGGTACAGGTATGGGATGCGTACAAATGAGAGAACTTTATTTTACACTCCTTATTGTTCTGCACTATAAATGATTATCTTGCCCTTGCTAACTTGTCGGGCTAGAGTACAAAAGGGGCCAAATCCTGTACTCACTGCTTAGATGATACTAAGAGTGTGTGGCTGAAGCGCTCGCGCAAAACCATGTATATGCGTCACCATAATTTCCTTCGGAGGACTCACCTATACCACTGAATGAAGAAACAATTCAACGGAGAGAACGAGGATAGTTCAGCTCCAAGGCATTTAAGCCGAAAAGGGATCTATAATATGGTTAAGGATTTAGATGTTGTGCTTGGAAAGGGACGTAAATCGATGACCTGTGAGAAGAATGTCTAGAAGAAGAGATCAATATTTTGGGATTTACCTTATTAGGAGCACCTTCAAGTTCGCCGCTACATCGACGTCATGCACATAGAGAAGAATGTATATGACAGTTTGATTGATCACTTACTAAATACTCGTGACAAAACAAAGGATGGTGTCAACACATGGCTTGACTTGGTTGATATGGACATCAGGTTTGAGTTAGCACCGACAAAGTCCGATAAAGCACAAACTTATCTTCCCCCTGTTTGTTACACTCTATCCAAGGCCGAGAGACTTGAACTATGTTAGTGCTGGTATGGTGTGAAAGTTCCGTCTGGTTACTCCGCCAACATGAAAAAACTTGTTTCGATGGAAGATTTGAAGTTAGTTGGCATAAAGTCTCATGATTGTCATGTGCTGATAACACGGATGCTTTCTATTGCAATTAGAAGTATTTTGCTGATCAAGGTACGAGAGACAATCGTGAGGCTGTGTTATTTCTTTAACATAATTGCTTAGAAGGTAATCGATCCTGAATGACTAGATGCTTTGTAGGACGAGGTGGTGATGTCTCTATGTCATCTTGATATGTATTTCCCTTCATCATTTTTTAATATCATGGTCCATCTCATTATTCACATTGTGCGGGAGATAAAATTATGCGGGCCTGTGTTACTACGTAGCATGTACTCATTTGAGGGGTTCGTGGGAATTCTCAAGTCCTATGTATATAACTGATCTCGGCCGAAGGGCAGCATTATCGAAGGTTTTGCAACCGAAGAGGTTATTGAGTTCTATGTTGATTACATGGCTTAGGTTGAACCGATAGGTGTCCTCAATTTTGCCATGAGAGGAGGCTCAAGGGTATTGGGGCCATCGGAAAAAAACAATCACTCCAGATATGGATGTGTATGCTCAAGCTCATTTCACGGTCTTGCAACATATGACTGAAGTGTCCCCGTATATCGACCAGCACAAGGGCATGCTTCGACAACAGAATCTGGAGCGGCCGAATGTTTGGATCACGAGACAATACAACAGTCGGTTCAACCAATGGTTGAAGGTGTGACTTGCTAGGAGCTCGTCAAGTGATATGCTGACATAGTTGGCAAAAGGACCAACATTTACAGTTATGACATGGCAAGGATATAAAATAAATGGATAGACATTCTATATGTAGGCTTATGATGTAAAGAGCACTAATTAGAACAGCGGTATCCGCAAGATGCGTTCAGTACAGATGGGTTGAGGAACTCCCACTGTGGGTTCACAGAGAAGATTTGGGAGCTCGACTACGTGCTTTTCAAAATCCCCTTATTTTGGTGCCATTGGCTCCATCTCCCACAGGTGAAGGTCAACAAGTACAGTGTCACCAATGTGGACCTCAAACTTGTCAGATACAAAGACGAATCATTCATACTCGCTAACCAAGTTGTTCAAGTTTTCTATGTAACCGATCAGGTAAATAAGAAGGCCATGTAGTTCTTCATAGAAAAAGAAGGATTGTCAAAGTTGAGAATGTAGTGGACAAGAAAGAATACAATCAATTTGATGAGTTGTCTCCTTTTAGAAATGACATAAGGGTAGAGAAAGAATGTGATGACAATAGCTACATACACATCGATTATCATGAAATGCTAATTTTTAAAGAAAATAAGCAAGTAGAATGATGAATGCAATATTTATATATCATATGGTCTGTATTTACATTTATATATGTATATGAGAATGTGTGATATATATATATATATATATATATATATATATATGTGTGTGTGTGTGTGTGTGTGTGTGTGTGTGTGTGTGTGTGAATTTGCATATATGTATATAAGAATGTGCGATATATATGTGAATTTGCATTTATGTATATGAGAATGTGTGATATATATGTGAATGTCAGTAGGGAACATTATGGACGGTTTAAATTAAAACCGTTTATGATATTTATTATTATAGACGGTTTGAGATAAGAACCGACTGTGATGTTTTCTCGTTACAAACGGTTCTAGATAAGAACCATCTGTGGTGATAAATATCACAGACGGTTATTATAAAGAACCGTCTGTGATTATTCCCATATAAAGAACCGAAGATCAGAACTATCGTGATTACAACAGTGGTAGTACTGCGCCAAATTTCAATGGCTAGTTCAAAGGCTTTGACATAGCCATTACTGTGCATCAGAGCAGGTGTAGTAGTACCATAATTTGTACAACAGTACTACCATTCATCCTGAAAAATTCAATGATCTTGCAATGGTTATATTTGATTGGTGAGGGTATAAACACTCCCTCACCAGCTCAAGGACAAGGCACGCTGTGCCGGGGCACGACAGTGGGTTGACGGAAGGGCACGCGGCACAAGGGCAACGGTGGGATCGCTGGCAACCGTGGTTCGAAGGCAATGTCGGTTTGCTAGCCAGCGACCTTTCTAGCGATTAGGCCGGCAGATGACTAGCACAGATCAATCGATTTTGTCTTTTTTTTTCAGATTATAAATTGTAATTGATTCGCACGGCTGAGTCACATTCACATGACAAACGGTACAAGACTGACGATCGATTCATGCAAACGAATTTAGAAAAACTTGCTAATGTAGTAGATTGATCCGATGACATCCCTTGGCCAGTAGAGCAATCAATGTTGATAACGTGTTGTAAAACTAGTGTGGTCCGAGCGATTCAAAAACCAATCAACACAACTAGAAAGTGAGAACAATCTCACAATCAAGCAATGCAAAAGTATATGAACAATTGACACAAGAGATGAAAGAGAGTAAGTTGGCGATCTTTTTTATTGATCTCATTTGATGTGTTTATAATGAAAGACTCTCTCCTATATTTGTAGTCTATAGTATTTATGGTATACGCTAACATCTTACTTAGAGTCGAAGGAAGAAACTATGCTGAGGTCTGGTCCAACCACACCTCTCATGGGGTAAGCATATCTCAGCACGGCTACGGCCTTCCGGCCTTACTTAATACAGCCCAAGGTTAGGGCAGGCCTACATTTAGTTTACTGCATTGTAATATGAAATCTTGATGTTAATTTTGGGATTTCGTGCTATATATTCAGTGAAGTTTGGTCCTAAAAATACAGCACGTGATGTCATTTTGCTTCGTCGAGCAGAGAGTATACAAAATTGGACCTACGCAAAATTCAAAGTAGCTAGCGGTAAAGATAAATTTCAATATGTACCTGAAAGCGCCTCCGTAATTAAACACATGGTGGCAATTTTCAGTCGTCAGCAAGTGAAATACAAGACTGCTACTCCCTCTCTTGTTTTTTTATAAGAGAGAGCTAGCGCAAGGTATATTATTAGAAAGCCAATGAAACTTGGATATACCATTAGAAAGGCTTTCAACGGTATACTCAAGTTTAATCGGGTTTCATCTAAATTTTATGAGTTTCACCCAGTTTCATAGAGTTTTGAATATGTTTTATGAAAGTTAGTCAGCTTAGGCATGAAACCTCCTGAAATGTTATAAAACTCTATGAAATACTATGAAAATTAGACATGAAAACTTATAAAATTTAGTCAACGTAGACATCAAATCTAATGAAACTTCACGAACTTAATGAAATACCATGAAATTTAATCATGAAATCTCATGAAATTTAGCCATGAAATCTTCTGAAATTTTATGAAGTTCAACTTTATGAATTCGTTATAAAAAAAACTTTTAACTTCATGAATCCACAACAAAAAAAACTTTATAAAATCTCTTGAAATAGAAATAGTTGTATGTAGCTCTGATCTTCTCCTCCATTTCCAATTCTAACGCTCCTTCTATGAATTAAGAACAAAATCACAGCAACAAAGTGATGTATTAGTATGAGAGAAGTAGTCGAACCCGCAGAGATGTCACGCTTAAAACTCAAAGCAAAAACCACCAGAGAAGTGGAGCTCTGATTGGATGAACATGAGCAGCAGGAGGTCAGATATTAATGCAAGAGAACTACAACGCCACTCTCTGCATAAGTGGATTGGATAAAATCGGATGGTTTGGATGTTGCTTTGGAGGACGGGTTTGTCCTTTCCCGTTGCTCGTAGTGCAGATTGCGGTGGTCGGTTGTGAAATCTGTTGATGCTGCTGGTAAATTAATCGGTGTTGCATCATTGTTGGGGGAGAGAGAGAGAGATAGGATGTGGAAAGTGAATCGAGGGTATGGAGAATCTTTGGTTATGGCCTTGTTGAGAGCCATGCGATGGCTAAGAAGCGTTATGCTGATGGTTGTTCCATTGGAAACGCATCGAATGGTTTAGTGTTTTCTAGATTTTTCTTTTTTTATAAGAGCTCACGTATTTCGAAATTTATTTATAAAAGCTCATGTATTTTGAGATTTACACTTTGCATTATTTGATTAACAGTTAGATCAACTATATATGTTTAGTGACATGATAACGTTAAAGTTGTATTCCAATGTACTTTTATATAGCTATTATGGTTTCAACCTTCGCATCTTGCATGTCGTGGGGCTTAGTGGCAGACGCAAGAATTTTAGAATAGGTGTTCGAAGTTATACAAAAAAATTTCAGTACAAAATATAAAGATCTATAGTAGTAATAGAACATACAATTGTTCGTACTAGGGATAATATATCAAATAATATAAAGAAATTACAAAACAATTGCAAAAGTTCACAAATTAACTCAGCGATGCTTCATGCCTTTTGTTGTTTTGAGTTTGAAGCAAAAGATTCCTCGATTGATGTTTTAGGTTTAATAAATAAATTGTATTTCTCTTGAGCTTCATTGTGGGCACTAGTAATTGCTCCAACATGTTTGTCAAACCTATTTTTATGGTTCTAATTTCCAAATCCCCCATTCACAAAACTATCTCCACCAGTACAATTAGTTTTATCTTTGAACAGATAACAAACGAAGCAGAAACACTACATCAGAACAGGGTTATAGTAACACAGTCATGCGCTACTATATACCTAAAAAAGTGTTACTACGTTATCTAGTAACACAATTGATATGTGTTCTTATTACCCATGTTACTGCCTCATGGTCTATTATAGCACATAATACGTGTTCCTACTTAAAAAATTATGTGTTACAATCATTTTGCTGTAACACATAGCAGTAACACCTTATTTAGCTATAGTAACATGAAACCATATGTTGCCATATAGCCTTGTAACACATATTTTTACAGCAGTAACACAGTAACAATAAAAATCCTTTTACGTGGTAACACATTTTTTCAGCGCTGTCACACAATAATACCATGAGTAGTAGCACTATTCAAATATACAGTTGCTTCTCATCACATGCCACTATATTGCATAGGAAGTATAATATTATTGAAAACAATCCATATCATACATAGTGACTTCATTACAGAACACAAGTATCATTAAAATACAAATCTTCAATGCTAAAAAAATATAACTATCTCTATATTCTTCGAACTCTTTGCCACTTTGTCCTCATCCAGAACAATCAAATTTCTTCTTTTTGAGTCCAAATGATCATTTACTTGAATTGTATGTCATATGCAAGTCATAAATGTGTACTTTATACAAGTACCTGCAGTTTACCAAGAAGATAGATAGTTATTACCTGATAGAAATTAACATGTATTATATGTATGAAGCAACAGAAACACTAAGAGTGGCTCCCATGTCAATCACTTCCATTCCTCTCATCAACCCGTCACCCATTGATATGGCTCTAACTCGATTTTTTCCTAATAATTGTTGTACCACAAGTCACATTGACTACATAAGCGTTATAAATATAAGGTAATTGGCTTGATGAAAAGTGACATCCAGCACATGTCCAATAATTTGATCAAAACACCTTGTACTTCTTTTTACTGAATAAAGGATGAGTTGAATCAAAATGAAGATATGTAAGGCATATATAGCTGTGGTTTCAAGAGTACAGTCTAGAAAATGTTGTGGCGGCATGATTGGACCAAGGAAAAAAGATTAAAAATTATTTGCTAATGATTTAAGCAACTGACCAGTATTTCTCTTCGAAAGAACTAGTAGCTTATTTACTAAAAGCAGAGTAAATGATATTCTAAAAGCAAATTACTAAGTTACTTAGATTATGTATGAACAAAATCAGGTTAATGCCTTCTCATGATTAGAATGTACAGGATGTACACCTTTGATAACTATCTTTATATATCAGATCTGCATTAATTTATATATTTTAGTTTACCTGAACATCTGAACTAGAATCCTGAAGAAAGCCTTGTAAGTTACAAAATAACATGGAATTTTGACTGCTTCTATTACAATCCCTCCGCTGTTTATAGAAGCAAAACACAACAGTGATGCATGGAAATAACTGGAACTGAAGCAAGTACTTCCATACTAGAGATAAGTTCAAAAAAGCAAACACCGATGCCAATTCTTATTGTACTACCATAGCACTATCAATCAGTATAGGATCTGTAAAACTTTCTTCACTTTGTTCTTTGACTATCAACTATGTTCTTTGACAAATATCACATTATCATCAATTGTCAAAGGTATATGTTTGACATAAAAAATTATATATGTTACTCCAGTGTTATTAATCATGTTACAGTCTACCTAATGCATGGAAGAGTGCCTTCTAAAATGCCCTAAGCAGTCAAAAACAGGACTGGAGTTCAATGCTTTCATTGATCTTAATTAGGCAGTGTAGCAGTATAAATCTTGTGGTGAGGGAACAATGCACTGGCAGCTCTAAAAATAACAATTTCCAGGACACTGATAAACAAAACTTTTAAGTGGGTAGAGTTTAGTGAGTGCAATGTCCATGCTACATAAACTTTGAATGCTTGCATTTGCTGCTTAATTAGAAAATGATTAAAAAAATCATGGCCGCATATGCTTCCATTCCAATTGTAGGAGAAAAAAGTTCGTATATCCAATATATAAATTGTATTGTGATAAATCTAGGAGCAATAACGTAGTGCACATACAGAAAAAATAATAAATAAAGAACCCACAGCTAAACCTTCTGTGGTACATAGGAATTTTTGCACTCCTCTCTACTTGCAACCATGGGCCAAAACTCCTACGCATACAAAACAAACACTTGTGACATCAGCTCTACATAGAGGGATTGGGATTAGAGAGAATGAGGACCTGGAGATGGAGAGACCAAGGCAGAGAGCACCCGTCAGATCTGGCTGTGGGCAACTATGCCCACAAGCAGATCAGGGCAATGACGAGCAGATCTGGTTGCCAGTGAGCTCGACGGGATACGAATCATTGTTGAGCGCTCCGGAGTTAGATGACGATGTGCAGGCAAGCCCTGCATAGGGAAGGCGGAAGGGCATGCGCCAGCAGCGAGCTTGAGGGTCGCAGGCGAGGGAGAGGCGGATGGGCTAGCCTGGCACGGAGGGAGCTGGATTAGGGCTGCAGCGCCCGGGGAAAGGAGAGGAGAGGCCAGTGGTGGGCTAGCTGGTGGCGTTGGGGATGGGGCAGGAAGAGGACAGGTGGTGGCACTTAAATCAGTTGTTTGACTCATGAAATTTTATCGCCCGCGCGAAAGATTTCAGACGTTCCAAAAATTTTCTAGCCCGCGCCAAAGCAATTTCAGCCGTTCCAAAAATTTTCTCGCCCGCGCCTATCTCCAAATTTTGATCGGTTTAGATTCTACAACCGTAAAAATAAAATTATACCGACGTGAAAAAAACATGTATGTCAATATAGTATGATTAATTAAATATTAAGTACTAAAATATTGAAAATGGATTATTCGTAAATATTAATGTATTTTGTGTTACAAGACACCTTTGTGTCACATGTATTTGCTACTACAATATATGTTGGTAAAACATTTATTCATCTTATTGAATATGTGTTACAGTCCCTCTTTGGAACACATAGCATGTGTTACTCCGTTATTTCTCTACAACACAATTCGTTATGTGTTACAGTGCTCTATTACGATAGCTCTGTTCTGTAGTAGTGAAAGCAGCATCTCGTTCTACACTATACTTAAGCCAATTATATTGGTCAAACCAACTAGCTAAGAAGCGACGCATACCTCCAATATTTTTTTAGAAAATCATGCGGGCGGTCGTGTGGCGCGGAGCCGGTGGAGCGGATGACCAAAGGCGCGGTCGCTGGTCGTGCGGCGTGGAGCCGAAGGTGACACGGTTTGCGATGGCGGCGGAGCGAAGGACCGGAGGCGTGGTCGCCGGTTGTGCGGCGCGCCGGCGCGGACCCGGACTGCCGGAGCCCAGATGGCAGTCGTGCAGCGCCGGAGGGTGGATCTGCACCGCGAGTCGGCAACACCGCCTGCAGTCCTCTCTCTCCCTCTCTGATATATTTTATGTGATCGTGTTTCATTAGCACACTCAAACAAAAGTGTGGTTTATAAGCAATGACGTAACTAGATGAATATATGGTATTCGCAAGGATTTTTCTGAAGTATGACCGTCTATGTTGCTATCAGCGCGAAAAATCATCTATGAAGAGGCAATATCACATACGATTCATTTTCAAAACCGTCTATGAAGTATCACAGACGGTTATTAACAAGAACTGTCTGTGATATTACCTCATTACAGACAGTTTGTATTAAAAACCGTCTATGATATTTTGCCACCCCTTTATTCAAACTAAAGCAACGTCGCGACCTCTCGGTTCCGCTACCTGGCCAAATGCCCTTATATATGCCTCCCCCACACGTCTCCTCCAAACACTCCATACTGATCCGCATGTTGGCTCCCCCCAAACCCCCAATTGAAGCGCCAGCCGCCTCCCTCGAGCTCCTCCGCCTCCCGTTGTGACACCACAGTTCACTGTACAAGGCACTCTTGTCGTAAGAGTGTCTTGTGTAGTGTCACCATCGTGACACAACGGTGATGTTGCCACCTCCTCTCCTTCATCGGCACTACATTGTTCATCCCCCATCCGATCCCCTTCCCTCTCTTCCTTGATGCTTGTGGGTGCGTCTGAAAATTATTTATTGATGACTTAGTTCTTGCATGCATGTGATGATTGATGGATGGTTAGGATGATCTTGTTATCATAAATAGGCTTGCTTTGGTTCATCTGCATTCTCTGATTGCGATGTTTTGCAGCGCAATTAGTGCAAATAGCGCAATCAAAGAATGTTGATGAATTGAAGGAGGCCTATTTTTGACATAAGGAGAGGTTTATCACAGACGGTTCTTAACTAGAACTGTCTGTAATAATAGATATCACATACGGTTTTAACTATAAACTGTCTGTGATATGAAACTATCATAGACGGTTTGTAGTTGAAACCGTCTGTGATAGTATGTATCAAAGATGGTTTGAAAGACGTCTGTGATGACCTCATGACATTACTGACTTATAAACTCAGACGGCTCACAAAATCGTCTGTGATGATGTTTTTGAACTGTCTGTGATGACATTTTCTACAGTAGCGGTTCTTGCTTGCTGTAATATGTGAGAACATATCCAAAGCCATCTGGGCTATCCTCTACACATGAGTAAGGCATGATCATCGATTTTAGTTTTTGCTCATTTTTGGTGCAGCTTTGCTTAAATCACAAAAATGTCTGAACTTTGACGTGCATTGTTGCGATACATGGATGTAATAGGTTCCTAAGTCCTTAACTAAGGTATGCACAAAGTTTGACGGCTTTTGAATCATCCAATCAAACATTATGTGGGTTTGAAGTTTCGCAATATTGCTAAAATCACTCTTCCCTTGCCCGATTTTACTGTTCACGGCGGTTAGACCGCCCGAAGAGAGGTCAGACCACCTGGAGAGAGGTCACACCACCCCTGGTTGTAGGTTAGACATCTAGGCTTTGGTTTTTCTCTGAGGATGATTTCTTGATCGATTTGGCTTGAGATTTTCGCTATGGATTCAATTCTCAGTAGCTCTTTAGCTATTGGAGAATGAGATCAATAATATTTAGGGAAAAATTTTAGTCAACACTATTCACCTTCTCCTTCTGTTGCCTTTCGGCCCTACAGTTTGCGATGTCTATAAGCCCAGTCATTTATGTATGTACCTTGAAGACATTTTGTATCAACAATTTGGGAAGAACATGTTACCAATATATGTTCTATGAGTGTTTGTTACTTACGTGATTTTTTTTTTGTTTTCTGTTATCATTTTGGAAAATTTACTGTGTCTAAGCACGCTGAGTTTCTTCTCCCTCCCCCAAATTCCTAGAGTCATTGCATCGAAATATTACAAGAATCCTACGGGCTCAATTATATATTCCAGAGGACAATATAAAATATTTTCCTATCGGGATTGAATTCCTAAAATGTCATGCACGGATGGTACATTCCAAACTAATCATAAGTTTTAGCGAAAATTTTATTTTTGCCACTAAGAAAACCCCAATTCTCCTCTACTATCGAAATTTTGCACATTCTGTTGACTGTTTTGCAACTACTCTGTTGAGGTGTCGTTTTTTTTTGCTATTGCCATCCAGTCAAACGTTGTTGACCACCGTTAGCATTTCATTTTTATCTACAAAGACCAAACTGCCCTTAGTGAGAGGTGATGGTTGTCTGAGGGGTTCAATAAGTGCGAATACAGATACATATTGTTCATACCATATGCTATTAAGAATTTTTTTCTCAGAGTCGGAGTCAGACCGGATAGTATCAAATACCTATTTCTCTCTTCCGAATTACTTCAAAACTCTTTGGTCGGTGGGGTCAGGCGGAAACTATTTGCTCCATTTGCACCTCTCACAGTACATTGGATAGTAGGGGGTGCAGCTGGAGTAGATGCGGATAGATATCACTCATTCTGGATAGTGTCAGATACTTATTTACCCCATCTGAATTTAATTTGAAAACATTCGGTCGGTCGGTCGGTCGGCAGGACAAAAATTGTCTACTGAGTTTGCAGCTTAGTTTGTGCCCTTAACTATAGGCATGACTGGTAGGATTAGGTTGGGTCAGCGTGAATGAGCTCATGTTCGAGCTAGATGAAGACCTCGCAAGGGTTATAGAAGAAGCGGACAGTTGGGGCCTTGGGGGAGTGAGGGAATCATGGAAGAAGTGTAGAATGGCTTGACCCGAGTGGTAAAAGGAAAAAATGTACTATGGCAAAAAGAGAAGTGAAACAATTCCAAAATTTCAAAATTTTTGAATTCTTTTTGAATTTTATTTGAATTCCAATCCTTACCCAATTTGGCAAATTCCTTGAAAATATGTTTTCCTTCTTTGATTTCCCGTCTTCACTCCTTGCTGGCGCCTCTCCTGAAGACGCCGCCACTCCACCAACCTCCTGTGCCGCCGCTCCATGCGCTACATCACTGTTGCGCAAAATTTGGGCTGCACCTCCTCCTTCTCTTCACACTGAGCTATGTCGCGGTCCCACCAGTCAATCACCCATCCCCTGCCCTCCTCCTCGCTTCGTGCGGCCCAGCATGCTCCTTCTCTCTCCCACCTCAGCTCGTCGTTTTTGGCTGACGCACGCACCCTCAGTACCAGTTGTGTCAACGCTCGCCAACTCTTGTAGAGGCGCCAGAACCACCTCACCAGTGCCATCACACCTGTAGGAGAGCACCCATCGCCTCGCCTCACCTGCGCACAGGAGACACCCGAACCGCCTTCCTATTCCCATGCCTCTCTTCACTTTTAAAGCTCATTCACTTCCATAGATAGCTTCACACCACTCTCAAACACCCACCAGAACTAGTGAATTGACCTTTTAATCACCGCAGCGCCGCCAACGATCTTCCCTGAGCCCGGTGAGCCCTAGACCCAATATTCTTCGTCTTTCGATTAAAAGTCAATTGCTTTCGCTAACAGAACCTTCTTTGCTCCCTGAACACGCTGGTGAACTTGCTTGGTTGTGAGCGTTCGTCGAGAGCTCTGGCGATGGAAGCTACCGTCGACCGGAAGGGCCCTCCCGTGGACGGCCAAGATGGGCATTTCCCATCCCAAACTGCCACCACCACCTTGAAACCCATACCCCACAGATGGCCAAATCACCCTTAGCCTTGCCAGAGAATCACCAAGACACTCAAATGCCGTCAGAAAGCTCCAAAACTTCTCTCCTGCCACGAGCCACCACCGCTCATGCTACCACCCTCCAAAGCCCCAAAATGGAAACCCTAGCTCAAGCTGAACCCAACCATGCCGCACGCTTCTGCCGAAGAGTCTTGCTAGTGCCGCTCCGCTCGAACCACCACACCTTTGTTTCTGTCGAGGGAAATGGCTGGAGGTTGAAGATGAAAGTGGACGCGATGTGGTCGCATCGCAGTCATTCGCGGGCTGTGGCTGACTCAATCGGGCCATTCATGCACTGCATCATGGGCATCTCAGCTGCGCACTGCATGGGCTGAATCCAGCTAGCTCATTTCACCGAGTAGGTTGATTTTGCGAGCGGGCTACACAGTTCTTGTAGGCTGGCCTGACATTATTCATTACTATTCAAAACACTATTCTCCCGAAACCCAAAATTCCAAAAATACCCCCATTTCGATCATTTCGATGCCACGAATCCATTTTTGACCTCCGTTCCACCAAATTTAGCTCCAAATAAACCAAACCCCCATTTGAATTTTATTGCATTTTGTTCCTTTTTAATTAGTTTATTTTTCCTAGATTGATTACATTCAAGTATGGATTTATGTTATTTTATGTGTTTGCGCTAGCTCCTGAACTTTCCGAAGTGATGGTAGATGGACTAGAGCTGGGCAACGAAGTCTTCGAGATAGTAGAGTTTTTAGAGCAGCAAGGCAAGTTACAAGTTCTAGATCATATTGAATCGCATGAAATTTAAATTATCTAATTACTGTATTTGCATTAATGTTATTTGTGAAATGCTATTTAATTAAAATAAATGTTTAGAGTGACTTGCTAATTAGTTATGTCCTACCACTGAAAAATGTCCTGTTTAATTTGAGGCCGTATTCACCTTGAACTGGTTCTAGGGTAAGAAGGAATCGTGGAAAGCCACAAGATAGTTGGAGTCCATGACCTTACCTTAGGGTGGAGGATTGAGCAGAGGGGTGGTAGTGCCGTCGAGCATAGGGGGATGTGGTTGGTTGACTCAAGTGAAAAGTGAGGACAACAACCTTATGCTAAGTAAAGGACACAGTGATCGTTCAAGCATAGGTGTTGATTTGTCAACCCTAATTTAGTAGTTGCTCAACTCGATTGAATCTCTACAGGAGGCAGGAGTCTGGATGATGAGGAGTTGGTATGTGGAATGGTAAAACCATACATAACAACGACAGAGACCACTCAGGATAGACAGAAGTGTTAGGTTTAGTGAAAAGTTCTAGGCAACCGAACAGTTATGGGTAGTTGCGGGGATTATTAGCGCCTTCAGATATGGGGGCGTTACAAAAAGGTCAAATTTTCTATGGTGGAATCAAAAATTAAGAGGTTTCACAAGCGGTGATAAAGAAATTTCACTAAGATTTAACAAGAATATAATCACATCGTTAGAATTCCTTTTTGTTATTGTACATGCAATAATCACATCGTTAGAAATTGTTCATCATCTCGAAGCATAGACTGAAACTGATATAAACATCTTCTAAAAGAACAGATTGAAATTGATATAATATTGCACTTATTAATTCAGTATACAAATCAATTCTTCCTCTGATCACAATATTTGTCCAACGCACATACCAAAAAAAGACACAAAATTTAAATACTACTCTATCTTACAGGGACAAGTATTATTCATCTCCATTAAATATGTATTTCCTTGGTATGTGAGCGGGACAAATATTGTGAGATGGAGGTAGTAATAAATGGCAATAATGACAAACTTGCGCGTGCATGGGAATGTATCTAGTGAACAAACACAATTTGGTGCACAAGTGCAAAAATTTTCAGCTTGGAATCAAATTAACATAAAAAAAATTCCAAAAAAAAACGTTCTAGATGTAGCCAATATACAATTTGAACTTCAAACTCAAAGAATGTTAGAAATTTTTTTAAAAAGGCATGTTTACTTTGAATAGTAACATTTCTCTTCTTCTTTTTTGCTTTCTTTATTATTCATCATTTGTCAGAATTTTCTTTTTTAATCCCAATGTGGAATTAATTTGTACTTTTAGATTTTATATATTAGTAGCGTAATTTCAGAAATACATCCACAATTTTATTCAAAAGTTTTCACATTGATTATTTACACTAAAACACAAACCCCACATAGAGACCTTTTCTTAATATAGTAGAGTCATTTTTTTCCTTGTCTTTACATTGTTGTAGAGACATTTTTTGAAATGTCTCATAAGCGCCTTCCTATGCATCGTCGCTATGAATATAGGAACATATTATTAAAATGCCTCTATATCCTTTGTGGTATTTTATAGATGTGCTTTATTGTGCCTCTAAGGAAGTAAAGGCATTTCATAGCGACATTAAATTGTGCTACTAGTATAGTATACCATAGAAAATAAAATATAAAAAATATGTGAACTCTTGCAAAGGTTGGTACTCAAACTCTAGACCTCATGAGAATAGTATTTCACTTGGACATGTTGCACTAGCCACCTCAACCTCACCACTTCACATGTTTAGTTGCCTTACAATATTTATATGTAGGTCATTTAACACATATAAACCACTGAAAAAACGCCTCTAGATGGTTAAATGAGTCTCAAAATATGTCTCTACATAACAAAAAACTTTAGGTGAATTAGAGAGCGCCACAAAAATGTCTACAACATAAAATTTTGCATGCAGTTCAGTAGGTAGACAATGCTCTGCCGCCAAGGTAGGGGGAGGTGCTAATGAACGTGATGGGGTAAGGGAGCACAGCGGGGACTATCGTACAAATTCCCAAGAATAAAATGAGCTCTTAACTGTAGCATGTTGATCGACACTAGCATCCACTATGTTGCCTTTGGCATGATGAGCACTCCCCCCAACAGCCGTTGCCGCTCGGGGCATAGTGGGACTGGCTCGGGGAGGCAGCGACATACCATCCTCGGAGCTCGAACCCCTATTCGACACTCGCAGGGAAAAATAAAACCTATCCAAACCCACCAGAGGGGAACTCATGTGCGCACGCTTGGATGGACGCCCCGGTAAAGCCAGCGGGACATGTGACATCGGGGGTAGCGAAATCACTACTAGGTTTTGCGATGGGCCCATGCCTTAGCTTCCATAGGACCCAATAGGTCAGCTACAATAGAAGCTTGGCCCTCACCCAGGTTTGCAGGATGCCCCGCTTCAGGGGGTGTCCCATGTTCCTCCGCTGTAGCGAAGTCTGGCACATCTAGGATGCGCACCTCATCCTCGCCACCACTATCATCATCATCATCACCACAGTCGTCACCACCCTCCTCCGCCGCCTTGCTCTCCTCTACCTCAAAATCGTTGGACTCGTTGACCCCACCAAGAAGGGCCTTCGACCCGGCGAGGTCAGGAGGGGCTGAGGAGAGGGGTACATCCACCGTAGTCGAGGAAAAGCCCCTTAGCTTGCTTGCATTTGCATGACCGGCGATGTCTTCGCCCTCTTGTACACCTGCACCGCGCTCATGACCACCACTTGGGACCAGCACAGGGTGTTTGGGCACAACAATGCCTAGGACATCGCACACACAATTGATGCGGGGACCCCTGTGGTTGCCATAGCATGAAGGCCATGCTCCTTGAGGATGTACAGTCCTAGGAATATGCACGGGGCATGCTCCACCGCCGCTAGCGATAGCACTAAAAACATAACAGATTAGCTTGCACAGAGATAACGTTCACCTACAAGACACAACCCGGGAAGCATGAAAACTCACCAGGACCCATAGACCTCTCTAGAGCTGTCAACGAGGGGCAGATGCCATCCTATTAGTAGAGTCTATCTGCACCTCCCATCAGCAAGCCAAAGAGGACCCGTGGAGCATGCAGAACTCCTTGGCACAGTCCCTCATGTTCAGTCGAAGGGCAATCACATGGAGCCTCCAAAGTCGCGCCTCATCGTCTTGGTCCAACACCATGGTAGGTGCTTAGACGAAGTCCATGAGGCATCCGTAAAGGATTGCGCGTAGGCTACGAAAGCAGAAAACAAAAATTTTCTACCGCGCACACAAGGACATCATGCTAAGGAGGGATCATGGATCGTTACCACTAGACGCACAGCGGAAGAAGAGTTGGAGAAACCGATCCAACCACGCGCGTCGAGGTAGTAGTGGAATTAGCCGATCGTCCCGAACAGATCGTCTCCTCCACGCGATCAACCTCACCACGAGTAGATCCAATCTGTAGGTTGTTGATGCCGATCAACACCGCAACGAGCAGCGCCTCCACCGGTATCCACACGTCCGGGGCTGGAACGTCGATCGCGAGTGTACTAGCACTTGTGAGCGGCTAGGGTTTGGCTCGGGAGGTGGCGGCTAGGGTTATGCTAGAGGTTTTAGAAGCATATCCCCTTAGCCCCTCGCCACCATATATATAGACCTCCTCACTTGGGCCTTGTGGACCGAGGCCCAATAGGAGTCTATTCGGATCTCTATCCGAATTGAGCCCATATCCGAATCATATTCGAATTAGTATTTCAACCCGTTAAGCGTGCGACCCTGTAGGTTCACGTATACTTGGTCGCGACCCGGAAACGCCTTTCCGGTCACCCTGTTAATAGCGGCCTCTAGTAAGACATATTAACCCCAAAGTATACGTAAAGATCATATCGGCTGAACCTGTAATGTTCTCATGTACGAATCCCTTTGCCTCACGATATAGAGTGAGCTCAAGGCGAGACCTGTGTCATCCTCTTAATAGCTCAACCACTCTCTCGATTCCGTGATGGATTATAAACTTGTGATTGACTCCTCAATCACCTTGGCATGGCCATGCACTTTCATAATCCATTACATCAAGGGGCCCAGAGATATCTCTCCCATAAGGAGGGGTAAATTCTATCTTGATCATTCACATCCCACTACATGTTTCATGGCAAACCCGAAGACTACTTTTATGACTACCCAGTTACGGAGTAGTGTTTAGTAGTCCCAAAATAAGCTACTTACGCATGTTGGGAACCATGATGATCTCAAGTCTAAGGATTCTACATAAACACTACTTGAGACCAACTGATGACACATGGAATCTCTGCAGTGTCTTATGGCGGGTCTATCCAACATATGTTCACTAACACATGTCTATATTATTGATTTGGTATCACCATACCATGATTCATGAGACATGATCATCAATCAATACATATGCTGATCTTTGAATCATATTTGTTCCTCATATGATATATGATCAGGGATCATTTAGAAATAGCAACATTTTGACATTAAGAGTCTCATGAATAAGTCACATACTCATTGATCAATAATGATAATGTCTATTTCAAGAAACAAAGTAATGTATCATAAACATAGTATGTGATATATACAACATCTCCATGTTGCCTCTAGGGCATATCACTAACAATCCGGTCAAGCGAAGACTGCTATTGTGCTTAGTTTTGTGATAAAACCAGTGCTCCATCCAATGAGACTCCCACTTCGTGTGGGTCAAGTTGGTAGGGAAGTCCAGTGAGGAGGGGTTATGGAGCTGTAGGCCGACACTGCCCGGATTGGACATCTAGCTAGGGATAAGGCACTTCTACTAGCATCAAGCATCACGAAGGGACGCAAAGAATGCCATGTGAGGTTGGCTACCCTCTAAGAAGGCCGCCTAGGAGTACACAGCCAGCGAGCGATGGCATTCGGAGTCAGTTGTTGGAGCTCCAGCTCGTACAGCAGAAGCAGGTCACCGATGAACCACACGGCTGGGATATAGAGCCCGACATCAAAGTACGTTGTGAATAAAATGGTCTCACCCTCCCATGGATACGGCTCAACCTCCTTGCTGCTTGGAAGGTGCACAGCATCACGAGATGCAATCTTGCCATCGCGCACTAGGGACTACACTAGCTCCTCCGATGCAATCGACGGCCCCAACATGTTCACATATATGCTGCTAGCCTTCCCCAATGCCTTCCACCACTTCACAGCGGCCACCTTCGCGCGATCGTCCTGATTAGCCTGACTGGTGGAGGGGGCTGATATTGAGCCACAACTGTGCCAGTCACCGACACACACCATTCTGATGGTGGAATAGGCAGCGACAGAGGAGGAAAAGAGAATGGCAGCAGTAGAGTGACAACAGCAAAACAAAGTATAAGGGGTGCAAGAGCAAGGAAGAAATTAGGAGGCAAATGGCTGAAACTAGGCATCAGGCATGTGCTTAAAAGGGGGACACAATAGTGGTAGTTAATGCCCAGCTAGGGTGCAGGAATCGAAGGGACATGGACCTAGCTAGGGCAAGCGCAATGCCTCGTCATGCGTAAACTGAGGAACCAACCACCACCACGCATACACCCGCACTCGCCGCCACGACAAAATGAGCCTGGGGTTCTTGCATGCTGACCTGGTCAGCACCACTAAGAAGGGCATGGGAGCTGAGGAGACATACACCGCCCCGTAATAGGCACGATGCCTCGCCTCCTGAAAGCTAAAACACCAATGGCCACCACGTGCAACTAGTAGACGTCGCCATGCTCATTCGTACCTCATGGTTTATGCGCGACGCCTCACCCAGAGCATGACTAGTGAGAATTTGCCTAGCATTTTTTAGTGGGCCGAAGGGGCGGAGGGGCCAAGAGGCATCAGGTGTAGTCTCAGCCCACAGAAAGCTGGGCCCCTCAACCATGAGAGGCTACTGTTGGGGAAGTGGCCGCCACCTTGGCCTAAACAACCCACATCACCGGCAGGACAGCCGACAGCTTCAGAGAAGCCTACAAGCCCAAGAAAATGGCACATATACCCCTAGAAGGATAGACTTAGATAGGGGTATTTATGTAATTCTACGTAGGAGAAAGGACATATGTGCCCCTATAAAGATAAGGATAGATAGGGGTATCTGTGTAACTAGGCCACCATGGCTATAAATACTTACCTGAGGGCACCATGGGAAAGGGTAACGCACTCTTTAAGGGTCAGATATCACAAACTTCCATCATACTAGCACATACTTCTATTGCCATCTCTAGGGTGTTCAAAGCTACAGGCAGCCTCTCCATGGCCTCCCCGTAGCCCCCTTCTTTTACTGCCTGATGTGTAACCACAACATTATTCATCCCGTATTCTATTCTGTATAGTACTGGAGCCAGATCAGATAGTAGTAGATGCTCATTTCTCTGTCCCGAATTTGCTTTGAAAGCCTTCGATCAGTGGCTCAAACGGAAACTATCTGCTTTATTTGCACCCCCTCCTAGTATATTGGATAGTAGGGGTGCAATTGGAGTGGATACGGACATATATCACTTATCACAGATAGTGTTGGATACCTATTTATCCCATCTAAATTTAATTTGATGGCCTTTGATCGATCGGTCGGATAAAAATTATCCGTTCAGTTTGCACCCCTAGCTATAAGCATGGCTGGTAGGATTAGGTTGGGGTTAGCGTGAATGAACTTGTGTTAGAGCTAGATGAAGACCTCGCTAGGGTTACAAAAGAAGTGGACAGCTGGGCCTTGGGAGAGTACAGAGTATCATGGAAGAAGTGTAGAATGGCTTGGCTAGGGTGGCAAAAGGAAAAAATGTACTATGGCAAAAAGAAAAGGGTCCAATTTTCTATGGTACAATCGAAAATTGATAGAGGTTTCACAAGCGGTGAAAAAATTCACTAGGATTTAACAAGAATATAATCACATCATTAGAATTCATGTTTTGTTATTGTACATGCAATAATCACATCGGTAGAAATTGTTCATTATCTCAAAGCACAGATTGGAACTGATATTAACGTCTTCTCAAAGAACATATTGAAACTGATATAATATTGTACTAATTAATTCAGCATACAAATAAATAATCCCTCCGATCACAATATTTATCTGATACACACACCAAGAAGACACACAATTTAAATACTATATCTTGTGGGACAAGTATTATTCAATTCCATTAACCCGTACATATATGGCATGAATATTCCTGCACATTATTAACCCGGATCAGAGTATACAAGTTGCACAAAAAATTAAGCGGGAGCAGCTAAGTCTTTGTGGTCTTCTCTAAGGAAAGGATAATCCGTGTAACCAACGATGGGATCATGCGTGTAGAAGGTGGAGCGGTCGTACTTGTTCAATAATGCATCTAGCTCAAACCTCCTGGGAAGATCTGGGTTGGCCAAAAAGAGCCTCCCATAGGCGACAAGGTCGGTGTAGTTATCAGCCACCACCTTGTTGCCTTCCTCCCGGTTGTACCCGTCGGCGGCAATGAATGTGCCGTTGAACGCTTTTCTGAAGGGCAAAAGTCTATGGGGAATTTGCCAGTGGCCATCAATGATAGCCATCTGGGGCTCCACCATATGGCAGTAGAGAAACCCTGGGTGTCTATTGAGTTGCTGCACTATATAGGCGCCGAGCGCCTGCGGGTCAGAGTCAACACAATCCCTGAAATTCATGAATGGCGACAGTCGTATGCCCACGCGGTGTGCGCCCACCTCGCAGACAACATCATCAATCACCTTGACTACGAAGCTGCAACGGTTCTCAAGGCTACCGCCATACTGGTCGGTGCGGTCATTGGCGCTGTCCTTCATGAACTACTCTTGGAGGAAGCCGTGCGCACCGTGGATCTCCACGCCGTCAAACCCCGCCTCTATGGCGTTCTGTGCGGCACGTCTGAAGTCGTCCACGATATGAGGGATCTCATCCGTTCGCAAGCGCCGCGGCTTGGAATACATCGTGCCGGCCTGGGCTAGTCCGGCATCAGGCATTACCTTCTTATCAGTGCTTGAGATGGGCGCCTGCCGGTCCGGCTGTAAACTTGTTTTGTTTACAGTGTAATCAAAGAGTACAATTAATAATGGTCAATACATCGCCATATCATATAAATTTCTCATGGCAGAACATATCGACATGCAAGCGCATGAATTCTTATGGACGGACCGACGTACCGTTTGTAGATGCCCTTCCGGCATGAAATATCTGGCAGAAGAAGAGCGCGCCCTTGCGGTGGACGGCCTCGATGATGGGCCTCCAAGCGTTGACCTGCTGCTGCGTCCAAATGCCGGGCGCCTCTGGGTCCCCCTGCGCGGTGGTGGAGACTTCGGTGGCCTCCGATATGAGGAGTCCACCCTTGGTGGTCCGTTGCGAGTAGTACGCCGCCACGTGCGGCTGCGGCACATTCCCGTAGTAGGCGGATAATTTAATTATTTGCCACTCTTATGAGTAGGGTGGCAATAGATTTGCCACCCTGACCCGTTGTCAGTGACTCAGGCGGCCCCGCATGTAAGTGAGAGAGATAATTGGCCAATCTTCAGAGTGGCAAAAAGTTGAATTCCCCCGTAGGCGGGGCACCGTGCCATTGACGCGAGCACCACCCGGTGAGAGAGATCGAATAGCCCCATCTTGTACAGTGTTAGCAGTGAGATCGCCTCTTTCACCGCTTGGTGGACCATCTTGCCAAATCTAATTGTTGATTCTTCTGCCTGATTGATCGATCGGCAAACACAGCGCGAATATGATGCAATGCAATCTCTAAGCTCTAGCTTACTTTGCTCTGTTCTCGCTTCTGAGTTTCTGTGCCCTTTGCCTCTGCGGCTCTGCCTCCATCGGGGTTGGTAGGGGTGGAAAACGATAACAGATAATTCATTTTATCCGATATTTGTATCCGAAAAAACACGAATGTGGTAAGCAAAATCTGTATTCGAAAATATTCGTATTCGTATTCGAGAATATTCGTATCCGTATTTGAGAGTATTCGTATTCGAGAATATTCGTATCCGTATTCGTATTCGAGACTATTCGATTCGTATTCGATCCGTTTTTAGAACCTATGAAAAATCCGTACAAATTTTGTGATTCAAAATTTGAATTTAGGTGGTTTAAAACCGATAACCGGTGAAAAATCGGCAAAATCGCTAGGAATCCGTTTTATCTGATATTCGTATCCGAGAAAATCCGTATTCGAAAATATCCGTATTCATATTCGAGAATATTCGTATCCGTATTTAAGAATATTCAAATTCGTATTCGTATTCACTTTAAAAATATAGATTCGTATTCGTATTTGAGACTATTCGACCGTATCCGATCCGTTCCTTCCCTAGGGGTTGGGGCCTGGTTGTATTTATACGTGTCGGCCTGGGCCCCACGCTTGTCGCGTCGCACGCCTTTTCCATTTTTCCGGCCATCGTTTTTGACTTCCCATTGTTTCCATGTCCTGTCGTCATCCTTTCCGTCATTGGATTGGACTCAACCGTGCGACAACAGCAGCCATAGCCTCTCTCTCTCTCTCTCTCTCTCTCTCTCTCTCTCATACAGCGCATGCGGCCCCGTCTCGTTTGCATACGAAACAGACGTGCGGTTTTTGAGTTTTCGCCGACGCCGGAGGCCACGACAGCGACACAAAATGACCCCCGAGGGGGGGGGGGGGCGGGGGTACGTGCACATTTGCATTTGCATTCGTGCCGAAATGAAAGGAAAAAATGCATATGTTTGCTGAGCAGTGTGAATAGAATTGATGTTTATTAGTCCCGTAGTCACATACACAAAAATCTCCTTGATACACAGTACCAACAAATTCCGTATAAACAATAATAATGAATGGTGGAAATGATACCATGCACGCACACACGTACATATACATCCTACATAAATCATGCACATTATTAGTCCAAATCGAATCGATGAACTACATTATTATGCATGAGGATGAACTGCATTATTATGCATGAGGAACAACTGTTGAGTAGGGGTGAAAACGGGCCGGGTATTTCCCGCCCGCCCGCCCGCCCGTATTAAAGCGGGTCAAATTCGGGTCATAAATTCGGGTACCCGGAAACTTATACGGGTATCGGATCCGAATACGGGTATTTTTTGGCGGATACGGTATCGGGTTTGGGAGGTCGGTATCCGACGGATACGGATTATCCGATATAAAATTCGGATATTACCCGCTTAACTATTCGGGTATTACCCGAATTACTTTGCACGGCTCCACAGCGGCACAGCGCTCCATCCATTCGGTTCGGCCGAACGACCCGCGACCTCCTCGGCCGATTCCCCAATCGGTCCCCATCTCATTTCCCTTCGGCGTTTCGCCCGACGCGACGACGCCGACTACCCGAGCGCCCGACGCGGCGACGCCGACTACCCGAGCGCCCGACGCCGACGGCCGACGCGGCGGCGCCATTGCCCCTTGGTCTTCCCCTCCCAGCATCGCCTCCGCCCGTCCGCAGATCCACTGGTTGAGGCGGCGTAAGGCAGGACCGAGCACGGGAGATTCGACCTCGCCGCCGTTAATTGAACCTCGCCGCCACCGGATCTACGCCCGAGTGCCCGACGGCCGACGCGGCGGCGCCCCTGGTCTTCCCCTCCGTGGACGTCCTCAGGCCGCCATCCCAGCACCGCCTCCGCCCGTCCGCAGATCCACTCGACGATTCGACCTCACCGCCGTCGATTCGACCTCGCCGCCGTCGATTCGACCTCGCCGCCACCGGATCTACGCCGCCAAGTCGAGGTACACCAGATGCCCAGATCTGCCTAGAGGGGATTTGCTTAGCACTTTGCTTGAGGGGATTTGCCTAGAGCCTAGAGGGGATTTGCTTAGCTCCTGCACTGCTGCCGCAAGTTGCATGGAACAGATCAGTGAACTCCACATTTCTTAAGCAAAAATAAATATGCCCGTGAACACATATAGCTTCAGATCAATTTACATGTTAGGTGAATATTTTCTGTGAGTGTATATTTGCTTTAAGCTTTCTCGTTATCTATTACAGTCTTGCTATTAGCCATATATTTCTTCATTACTTCTCTGATAGATCAATTTTCCTTGTGGTATTAAATTGCCAGCTGTTGTTTGAATCTGGAAAGTAGCAGTAGTAGTAGAGCATTGCTAAGGTTCCTCCATGAAATTATTGTGCCCATTTGTTCTGCTTACAAGTAAATGCATCGTGGTTCCAACATCATCAGTTGACCTATTTTCAACTAGCCATTCTTTCCTTTCAATTTCCATCAAATGGCTATCTGCAAATAACATTCTCTCGCCTCAGTCAGAAAAGAACTGTCGTTTCAAGGGTGCAGCTACCCTCATTACAGCCAGTTCTACATGCTAAGCTGATTTTGACTTGGAAAAAGCAGCTTCAGATCAACTACTTTGGTAGGAAACATTAGCTCTTAAGTTTTTTTTCCAGATTTTACACCCATCTATTGGTAAATTAATCATCCAAATCAGGACTAACAATTTGATAGTTCTTGTATGAGGTGGGTGTTTACATTGCTCCAGTCAATACTTCCATGTATCTTGAATCCTTCTCTACAGGTTAACAATGGGCCATGAAACTATCAATGATCTCCACATACCATCATCAACATACTTAATCCATGAACCTCAACATACAAACCACCGATAGGCTAAAGTACTATGAGCTAACTGCTAAGCATGGCAGCAGTAAAGTGCACTTTTTCCAGTCCTCAGAAGAATGTAAAATTCGAACATCAAATAATAGTGGAACAATTGCCTCTTCCAAAACCACATTGGAAGGCCTGATTTGTATGGTTAAGAATATAATTGCTGTTACAATCTTGCAAGAGGTGTGATGCCTTCCCTCACTCTAAGGACAATGCAGGTCCAACATTGATGTTGAACATATGGTCTTACTGAGGACAAAGTATAGGCCCCCAAATGGCATACATCAACTGGAAGAGCTCTATTGTCTATGTGGTATAAAATGGTTGTTGCATCGACTTGATATCCGAATAAATATTCGTGACCGATAGTGTCCGTATCCGTCTTGGTACGTATTTGTTCCATATTTGTGCCCGACATTATCCGTGTTTGTATTCGTATTCGATACTATCCGTATTCGACCCGAATCCGATTAGAAAATGTGGGTTAGGATATGGGAAAGGTGAGATCCGATCGTATCCGACCCGATTTCACCCCTACTGTTGAGTCACTGTGGTCGTCATCAAGAAAAGGATAGTCCTTGCAGCCAACAACTGATCCTGTGTATGGAAGGTGGAGTGGTTGTACTTGTTTAATGGTGCGTCCAGCTCGAACCTCTTAGGCAAGTCTGGATTGGTAAAGAAAAGTCCCCCGTAGGCGACGAAATCAGTGTAGCCGTTGGCCACCACCTTATTGCCTTCCTCCCGATTATACCCACCAGCGGCAATGAACGTGTCGTTGAATGCTTTCCGGAAGGGCAAGAGCCCATGAGGGACCTGCCTACGGCCGTCAACAATGGCTATCCTAGCTCCACCGTGTGGCAGTAGAGGAACCCTGGATGCTTGTTGAGCTGCTTCACCGTGTAGGCGCCGAGTGCTTATGGGTCGAAGTCGACGCAGTACATGTAGTCCACAAACGACGATAGCCTGATTCCCACATGGTACGAACCCACCTCGCTCATGACAACATCGACAACCTCCACCGCGAAGCGATACCAATTATATAGGTTGTCGTCGTACGGTCGGTGTGATCGTTGGCGTTGTCCTTCACGAACTACTCCAGGAGTAATCCGTGTGCACCGTGGATTGCCTCACCATCGAAACCGGCCTCGATGGCATTCCAGGCGGCGCACCTGAAGTCATCAACAATCTGTGGGATCTCTTCAGTTGCAGCCACCGCAGCTTGGAGTACACCATGCCGAACTCGGCATCAGGCATTGTCTGCTTGTTAGTGCTCGAGATTGGTGCCTACTCGTCCAATTGGAAATTTGTTTTGTTTACATTGTAATATCACAATTAACATTGATCAATCAATCACCAAATCATATAAACTTGTCATGGCACAACTTATCAACATGCTAGTGCATGCATTCTAATGGATGTGTGGACATACCATTTGTGGAGACCCTTCCGACATGCCAAATCTGGCGAAAGAAGACAGTGCCCTTGCGGTGGATAGCGTCAATGATGGGCTTCCAGGCCTCGACTTGTTGCTGCATCCAAATACCAGGGGTCTCTAGGTACCCCTATGTGGTGGCGGAAACTCCCGTGGCCTTGGAGATGAGGAGGCCGCCCCTAGTGACCGCTGTGAGTAGTACACCGTGGCGTGCGGCTATGGCATGTTACCGTAGGAGCAGCACCACTTTAGCGGCGCGAGCACCACCCGGTGGGAGAGATCAAATTGCCCCATTTGTACGGTATCAATAGCGGGATCGCCGCTTGAAGCACTACCTTGTCTTAACTACTGCTCGATTCTTCTTTTTAAGATGCAATGGCTAACCAGCAGCTCTAGCTTTCTTTGCTATGTTTCGTGCTTCTCAGTTCTATTCTCTTGGAATCCTTGTAAAACCATGTTGAGCATGTCCATAATTTATATGTGTTTAACAATTGACAATCGTGTCAAGGTGAAGTTTGAATTTGCGAAAGTTTACGAATTTTTAGAGTTACTGTTAGCCATGGGCAGTCTGACTGGCCTGGGGCAGTCTGACCGTAGGTCTGATGTTACCGAACTTTGGTTGGCTGCCAGATCGCCAGTGCAGTGTGATCGGTTTCTAGTTGGTAGCTGCTTTTTTCCAAAGAAGTGTTTTTTGGGTGCTTGATCCGAGCAGTCAACCTAGCCATAGGAGTGATTCGACCAGGGCCAGTGGTCTCACCGGCCGCTCAATGGCGGTCAAACTGATTTTTATCTAAAAAGTATTTAAGAGAGTTTGCATATTTGTAGGAATTGGTCGTGGGTTGAGTTTTGAAGTCCTAGGTGTTTGCATCCATGGTGTACGAAGCATATTTGGAATAACGTGGGTTAAATTGTGAAGAACTTGTGCTCAGAAAGAATTTCTTGGTGTTTGATATGTAGGAAACTTGGAGGCAACCATGCATGGTCGACGACATGAACCAGGACTAGGCTCGGTGGTGAGCTGATGTACAGTCAAGGAAGTTGGGCAGAATGGTTGAGCTCAAATAAGACACAGGGAATACTAGGGATGTTGAAGGGAAGTTTCAAGCAACGGTTGTCGGTGCAACTGAGAAGTGGTCAGAGAGAACGACATGGAGAGACTTGCTGATACGTAGATCATTAGTGAATCTACATGTTGCAATCATGGAAAGTACTTACAAAGGAAGAGATGACTATGGACTAGGATTAGAGAATAAGTGAGGTCAACAGTCAAATTGATGGTGTTTTGGCAGAAAAATCAAAATACTAAAAATAGCGATAGGACCAAAACCGTGGCGTTTGGAGAGCATTAGAAGACTGGTTTAAATCAAAGAGACGCTGAGAAAGCCAAGTGGATGGAAAGCTTGCTTCTTAGTAGATTTAGGCTTATACGGTTTGAGAAGTATGCATAAGTCATGTATGAGTGTAAAACCCGGTGTGTAGGGATTAACGGATTTCCCCAGTTGTTATAATAGATAATATCCATTAGGATTAGATGTGGATTGGTTGCTCCATTTATATGAGTGAAAGGAGTTGGAAGCATATGGTTAACCAACCGTCCATCTATTCATTAGGGTTTGAAAGAAAGGCTTCCTTGTAGTGAAAGCTTTAGGTGAGTGCTCTTATAAGAACTCTGTCCTCTACGGTGGAGTGGTTGTAAAACTTTTATCTACAAGTTAGAATAGAGCAATTTTGTTCATCCTACATAGTGTTCTCTTGCTCTTGTTGATTTGACACCTGTTTTGATTGGTGTTTTGTCCTCTTTCTCCTTCATCTTGATCTTGCTGGGTTCTAAGGATGTGTAAATAACGAAGATGCCTTATAAGGATCACATTCTATCTATCTAGGGATCTGATATAGTAAGATCTTGAAAGTTGCCCAATTTAGTCCAATTTGGAGCCATTCTAGTGAGATCTTATTTCTAGGGTTTTGGTATCAAATCTTTAGGTATTCTTGCTTACTGTAACATTTGGTAACTTATCTAGAGCCATCTTGGGTATCTTCAACCCATGAGTAAAATATATCTCAAGTTTTTTAGTTTTGCCCGGTTTTGTTGCAACATTCCTTGTTTTGAGAAAAAGTTAGAACTTTAGTCAAGATCTATGTGATTATTGGATGGATTAGGTTCCTGAGATCCTCAGCAATGTGTGTGCAAAGTTTCAAATTATTTAGTTATGTATTTTGAAGATCACACTTTTTCTGTTTTGGTTCGGTCTAATTTCCAATTCTGAAAACAAGGGTGTGGTCCGATCGCCCTAGGGCTGCGATTCGACCAGATGTCAGTCAAATCGGTCATTTCCAATGGTCAAACCACTAGGCCGATCCAACCGCTCTCTTATAGCGGTCTAACCGGTACAGAGGAGTTGAACTCTGTTTACTTCCATACTTTTATGATTTTTTTTGTTGGTGAACAAATATAATTTTTCTAGCTTTTAGTAGCTAGTGAAGTGAAAGTTTTAAAATACCATTTGAGATGTTGAATTTGAATGCATCACCCATCTTGCTTTATCGGGTCCAACACTCCGCCTCCAAACAGGCTTAGGGTTTGGTTGTATTTTATACGCCTCCAAATGGAGAAGCACGCCTTCTTTATTTGACGCACACAATTTCATCTTTTTAAAGGTACAAGGCAGACGTACATACAATTCACACACATCACATACACACAAACGCATGTGTATTCTCTAAATACGCTAGAAAATTAATTAGAGGCTTAAACGATCTCCGGAGGACGTACATACTATCTTACTTAACATATACTAGCCTCATAGGCACGGCGTCACGTCGCGCTAGCCACCGTGTGTACCGAAATAAAGTGTAAGGGTTTTTTTTGAAAAAGTCGAGAGTCCTTTCGCAATAAAAGGAGAGCAGAGGGTTTTTCCCGTAAAAACTAAGGACTGTTTTAAAAGAATCGAGGGTTTGTACGTAATTTCAGAAACTACGGGTCGTTATCAACGAAAAAAATACGCAGAGGCTTATTCAAAAAAATATAGAGACCTTTTTGCGATAACAGAGGACCTTTACGTAATTTCGGGAAAACGCAGGGATTTTTTCGCAAAAAAGGGCACCTGACCGTACAAAGATTTGGCCACCACGCGCCGGCCGGAGCGAACGCAGGGGGTGATGTGGGAGCTCTCTCCGCACGGGGAATCCCCAGGGAGTAATACAGGGATGATTCGTGCGTACCCATTAAAAAAAATTTATCCTACTTAACGCACATCCGTGTGTGCCCGTTTTTTATTTAATTTACGTGAACGCGCGTCGGGTGAAAGTCGAACGGAGCAGGCTGTCAGCGACCACGCGCTCCAGCGTACGCACAGTTCTCACAATTTCATCTTCGTTTTGACTAGTCGCGCCCTTCGCTCCCAATTTCCTTTCGTCATCTTTTCCGTCATCCGTCTCCCGGGGATGATACATTGCATTTGTATGTGGTCGTGTTCCGTTTTAACACCAAGCAGATACGTGGCTCTCATTAGAAGGACCGGCAGTTCTTGCGGACTGCGGAGGCAGTGCCAATCAGCGTAAGGGATAACGCAACTAATGTATGATTACGTAAGATTGTACCCATAGGAATCTTGCCCGAATTTTTTCTATTTTAACCTTTTTTTAAAAAAAAATATTCACATTCATACCCCTGGTAGTTTTAATTCCGTTTTTGGACCCAGGGGGTCGGCGCCGTGACCCACGGCGCCGAGGTAACACGTCTCGGCGCCGTGGTCCATGGTGCCGAGGTCCCAGGCCCGCACCAGCGTGGCGGCCCGTGTGGCGCCGACGTGGCAAGTACCTCGGCGCCGTGGATCACGGCGCCGAGCTCGGCGCCAGGATCCACGGCGCTGAGATTCAGTGATTCAGGAAGCTGAGAAGTTGTTTTACCTGTGTTATTTCAATTTTCAACAAAATACCATTCAGTAATTTAAAGGTGTGAAATGACAAAGTTTTGACTAAAAATTCGAATATTTCTATTCAGCAATTATCATGGTATATATATTAATTGCTAAATACTATTGAATGGCATTTATTAATAGCACAACAGCAGTAATCCCATGCCATGTTGTGCACGATTGCACGGTTTGGTTAAAGATAGATACCATATGTTCGAAACTGATACACTTTCAAATCACATGGTCCCACCATGGGGTGGTTGGATGTCATCTGGATTTTGGGGTTGGCTCAGGGAATCCCCTCTGCTCTATATAACAGGAGTCATCCCCCTCATCTGGTTTCCATACAAGTCTAGAGGAAAACGTGGGCTTGGGAGAGATCTAAGAACCTAAGGAGACTTGAGAGTGAGTCACTGAATCTCATTCGAGTAAATAAAGCCACCTAAGATATTTCTTCCACTTCTCAAACCCATTTTCCTATTAATTGACATTAAGACACATGGCACTTCAGTTCATTGCTGAGCAATTTGATTTCTTTTGCTGAAACAGTTGTGCATGCATTCATGTAGGCCGATCCTCATCACCATTCCCTATAAATTAGATTGGCTACTGTACACGTGTAAGATATAAAATAATTGATTCCCTATAAATTAGATTGGCTACTGTACACGAATCTTTTCGCTTTTTCAGGATTCCAGTGTAGCAATAAATGTTCATATGTAGGCTTTTCAGAGCCTGTAGTCTCGTAATAAATTCGTAGTTCGTAGCCTTTTCAGTCGTTTGCAGGAAACAGTACGTGCCACGAAATAAGTGCTACAACATTGCCTTCTCAGAGGCCAGTAATCATAATTTCTGAAACAACAAGCTACGGTACATTGTAGGAATTATAGAACCACAAAGTACAGACTACGGATTCGAACACAAATATCACATGAATATAACTTATACACATATACACAACAAGTAGCTCATTACAAACCCATCTCAGTCCATATACACATATGTATTACATGAAGCACGACTTTTAAGTCCAACCACAAGCCTACACATATGTATCACTGCCTCCTACCCTTACCCTTACCCTTACAAAGTGCGTCGGTGCCTGGAGTGTAACGGCTAGGCTCGCGGCGGCTTCTGCGTGGTAGAGGCTGTGAAGGCTGAGTCGAAGGAGCGTCTACGAGCTGAGACGGGCCAATCTCATCGTAAGTCTGCTCCACCTCGTCCTCATCGTCGTCCTCACCGCCCTGGGCCGTGGGGGACGAGCTCTGTTCCATGTACGACCCTCGCCGCGTCGGGTCTGCAAGTCTTGTCGAAGGCACATGTACGTCCCTCGGCGCGCCTGTGCTGCAACCACAACGACCAGCCGCATGACGTAGCCGACTTGCTAGCCTCTGTCGTCCAACATTTTGTTAACCAATAAGATACGAAGGTATTAGGTACTAATTTTGTGAGTGGCTTTGTCGAAACTTACTTCTAGGAAGCTACGCGTCCTGACGTCGCCGACTGTCCTCGAGAAACGTTCTATGTCCTGTACAGACTGCTTGAGGGTGTTGCCCTGCAAACAAGCAAAAGAATGGATAATTTGCTATATGTAGTGGTATTTCTATCTATTGGAAAATAAGCAACGAGATTGAATATTACCACACGGTCCAGGACTGGTGCTGTCTCCACCTGCGTCCCAAGGCGAGTAGACTAGTCGTACGGCGTGTCTTCGTCATCCGAGGACTCAATGTCGGCATAGTCATCTTGTGTCCATTGTCCCTTCAGCTTGGACCGCGTCGCACCCTGGTACCAAACTTGGTACCGCCGGAAGGACTCGTTGGTGTGCGGCTCATCGTTGTCGTCCACGTTGACTTGCAAGAGTCCCCACTCTTGAATGTACGCGTGGTGGTGCTGCTCGAAGTCTGTCACCTTCTTCTGTCGCTGACGATCAAATTTGCATGTCACGTAAACCAATAGTTAAAATTAGTAGAAACTCTGTGCAATTGGAACGGCTCTACTGACGATCAAACTTACTTGTGCAAGGTCACAGACGTCGAGAACGACTCTACTGGGCACAGCTGCCTCTTACCAAACTGGCGTGCTACTCTGTGTGGCAGGTGATACTCAACAGCATAGAAACATATTAGGGGGCACCTCATCCTATAGAGGGCCTCATCTATGTAGCACAATGCGCTGAACTAAATACCTTCCACCTCTTGCTCGGCGTACGGTTCCCACTTAACCTGCATAGTAACAATTTACTTGTAAGGTACTATACTAACAAATGAAAATCACGATACCAAATGGAATGAACTTACACTGGAGGCCGTGAGCGCATCTAGCTCGTTCGTGTACTCTAGGTTGGCCCGCTTCATCCGGGCGTAGGGAATTGAGATCTGGTCCCAAAGATAGGCAACTGTCGGACGTCGACGAAGAGGAACCCCTGCGAACCAGGGACGAGGAGCCAAAACCGTGCGACGATCAACTGGTAGACGACACCACATCCACAGCTGCAGGAGGTAGAGGCAACCACCTAGTGACGGGTTCGCCGAAGTCCGACGACACGCCTCGCAGAGGTGGCGGTAAAGGAACGCCAACACCCCGGAAGCCCAGCTGTACTGACCCACTGTGTCCCAGTCAATGAGGCAGTGGATGTACATCCACGACGCGCTGTCCCCCGTTCCGTCGGGGAAGAGAACGCAGCCAAACAAGTGAAGAATCCATGCCCTGCAGTAGTAGGCAACTGTCTGCTCATCCGCACCTTCAGGACACACTGCGAAAGACTGCCGGAGCCAGGTGATTGGAACTCCAGAAGTGCGAAGGCCTGCCTCAGGAGGAAGCTCTCTCCCGAGGAAGGCCTCTACTCGGTCTCTCCAACCTGCAGGCACGCACGGTCCGATAACTGGACGGCCGTGAATGGCGACACCAAGCATCTTCTGAGTGTCCTCGAGCGTAATTGTCATCTCCCCGAAAGGGAGGTGGAAGCTGTGAGTCTCCGGCCTCCACCTACATGATACAAAAAAGAGGAATACATGTCAGAGAATTTGAGCCGCACATAGCCGATACACAATGAACATGCAAGTGGAGCAATGGTTTAGGAGAATACCTGTCAACCAGTGCAGTGATGGCCGGGGGGTTGAGGGTGGGCAACGCACGGCGAACCTGGTAAGAGATGGCGTCTAGGCCAGCCCTCTCCAGGAAGGGAGTGTACCTCTCGTCGTACCGCATGTCCAGGAACCCGTCATGGGTTCGAGGACGAAGGATGGGCAGCTCCTGTATAGAATAGACCAATTGTTTTAGTTAATGCATCAACATAAACTCAAATTGCACAAGAAGTGATGAAGGCAGTACCCTCCCCTCCGCGGTGAGCCGTCCTCGGTGGTTCTCCTCGTAGTATGGGTCTAGCAGGTGGAATTGCGCCATCCTACAAAAAAATTGAATTTCTCAGTCCAACATAGAAGTAAACAAAAAATTGAACATGCATAAAATATGGAAAGAATAAGAAATTAAACAAGAAACATAGCAAATTGCATATGGAAAAATAACTAGACGAACTATGAAACATAACGAACAACAAGCACTCGCACCTGACTAAGTGGCCAATGGCATGTGCGTGAATTGTGGCCAAGTCTACCACATCTGCTACATTGGTTCTGCTCGGGGTCAGTAAGAAAGGGGGTTGCTCTCCCTCGCCTCGTTCTTCCTGGAAGCTGATCCATAACCATCTTGTGTCTCGTCCTCTTCCTGGTTCCACGTTTGTTCCAACGGCTACCCGGATCCGCAATGTATTTGGGCCGGTGTATGGTGGCCACTCTCCCTCATCCCGGTAAGGCTCGAAACGGGGAGACCACGTAAGCACAAGGTTGTCAACACTGAACTCCTGAGGTATCTTGCTCTCGTAGTCAAAGTTGCGATGCCTTGCTGCTGCCACATAATGAGAACATGGAAAGTGGTACTGCCTCGGTTTACCACATGTGCATGAGAAAGCAATAAGGACAACCTTATGCCTCCTCGTCGGCCGGAGCTCTCCATCGGTCGTTGTACCACCCCTTTCTACAACCTCGTAAGTGCCCGTGGCGTTGTCAAAACAATGTACCTCATGTGCCTCAGCCCTCGCCTTTGCCTTTTCAAGGTGGCGCTTCGGTTTTGGCGCCCATCTATCTTGTTTACTCTGTAGCGCCATTGCATGTGCGTGTCTATCGTTGAACCAAGCAACAAGCTTGTAAAAGGTGAAGGATACGATAGCATTGACGGGCATACCACGTATACCCCTAAGCAAATTATTGAAGGATTCGGCCATGTTGCTTGTTTGAAACTCGTACCTCCAGCCACCATCGTCATGAGCCCTTGTCCATTTGTCGACATCTCTCATCAATCCCGTCAACCACTGTCTACCTTCTGTGTTTGTTGCAGTATTAAGCTGCTCCAACTTCTCCTGGAAGAACTTAACCTCAAGCATTCGAGCGACCTCTTCGAACAGAGGAAATTTATCCTTCGTACCATCCTTACGGAGTAGATTCTCGGCAAGATGCCGAGTGCACCAACGGTGGTGCAAAGCTGGATACCCCGGTATCTGCTCCTGTACGGCAGCAAATATGCTCTGGTGTTTATCAGATATGACACCAACCGCCCTACCAGGGCCGACCACGTGCCTCTGAACGAGCCGCAAGAACCATCCCCAGCTGTCTTTGTTGTCCCTCTCAACCAAAGCAAACGCCAAAGGAACCAACGCGTTGTCTGCGTCACAGGCAATGGCTATCAGAAGTGTGCCCTGGTACTTGCCAACAAGAAACGTACCGTCAATGGAGAAGACGGGACGACAATGTCGAAAGGCCTCGATGGACTGAGCAAAGCACCAGAAAGCACGGAAGAATATCTGCATCCCATCTTGTGTCCATTCATTTGGTTTCGGGACGTACTCATAATGCATGCCTGGATTAACCGCTTTGATTGCATTGAAGAGTGCTGGCAACTGCAAGTACCCATCTTTCCAGTCCCCATATATCATCTTCCAGATGCGTTGCTTTGCCCTCCATGCTTTTCCATACCTTATCTCGTATCCAAATTTCTCCTTAACAATCCCAGCAAGTGTCTTCACCTTCATATTGGGTTCTCCCTTTACTATGTGCCACAATGACTTGGCAATAATGGTAGAGGTCAACTGCCGATGCTTCTGTTTGAGCTCTGCTTCGGCACAAGTGTGTGGACCAACGATTCTTGTGATCTTGAACTTTCCCGTGTACTTCTATTTCCTAGCACAAACCCTCCATTCACATGTTTCCTTCTCGCACACAACTGTGTACCTCCGCTCCACATAAGAATGCCTCACCTTGAATGGCCTTTTACGAATCACTAAATACTCCTGCAGCCACCTTTTCAATGCAGACAAGTCCTCAAACACCATGCCCTTCTCAATTGTCATGCTTGACCCGGCCTCAGGAGCATCTAGCAGCTCGTCATTCCTTCCTTCTGCATAAGCCTCATGAGAATGCCTAAGATCGCTGAATTCATGAACTGATGGATCCCGGCCAGGGCAATAACGCCTGATCAGTTCAATATCACTTTCGGTCAGCTCTCCAAAAGGGCGGTCGTCATCAGAATCAACGACCCTTGCAATCTTGTAAGGCTCCAGATCATCCACAATTTGAACATCCACACTGTTGGAGTCCCTGCAGACTTCTTCAACGTTGCCAGATGGATTAACGGGAGGAACACCCACATTATCAGGAATATCTCCTGCATCATAAGCACGAAAACGATGGGATTGAGACAAAAGAATGGAATGACGGGAAAAGGCTAAAGTGTTGCTCGACACTTACTGGGATGATTCTGGGTCAAAGGGATCTCCTAAGTGGCCGCCACGACATCATCAGTCCGACATTCAACTCGAACTGGTTGAGAAATCTGAACATCGTTCGGGGTAGATAGAGCATCGGGCACCTCAGGCACTTCTTCCACATCCACCGCAAGGTCCGGTAACGGAGGGTCAAAGGGTGCCTGATCACCTAGTTCTGGTGAATAACCATGAGGGGTGGGATCAATGGACACCTTCCGCACAACAAGGTCCAAACATTGGAACTCATTCCTCATAACCAATTTGACATATTTGTCCCACTGATCCTCACAACCAATTAAGATCAACCGCCTTAGAATTGTGTCTTTCGAATCGAAGTGAAGTAACCCCTCAATTGTGATGCTCTCCTCGTTTGCATGACAATGTAGCTCCTCCCGGGCCCTAGCAACCAACTCACTAAACGACGGCCGATCACTGAATATCAGAGGCACCCTTTGCATTTCAACAAATCGAACATTTCCATAATCATCACTTGTCACACTGCCTCCATGATATAGGGTGACTAGGTTGTCCATCTAGTTCATACAGAAAACCAAACTTAATACCTTTAATCGAAATTGGCTACTAGATAGTAACTAATAAGTACCTAGTCACTAACTAAATGCTACCTAACTAACTGGCTGCCTACTCTTTGTTGGCATACACTACAACAGCTCACCCTGAACTAAACAACCCGTGGACAATACACCACCCTGAACCATATATAACACTGGAATCAAAGTTTCTCTATGCACATGGAAGCATCACTTAACAATCTATAAGAGCAAATGATTGCATTGTTACATTTTCTATCAAGATGAAAGAAAATGTCTTTTTAAATAGATGTCTATTACATAGATCAGGCCTTACAAGAAATCCTTTAGGTATGCTGCTTGAGCAAACTGCAGTCTGCAGATGCCTATGACCTACAAAACACCAACACAATGAGCAAGGTCCATGTCAACTATGTGCAAACCTATGGGTTCCTGAAACTTTGCCCTGATTGATGAGTAATAGGGATTATTTTTCGGTGTATTCACCAAATTGCAAGATCGAAGATTAACCTCCAGCCGGTGCAATCCCTTATCATTCCCCATTTCCTGAGCTATCAAACCAGGATAATAATTAAAAAAAACCCCACTTCATAATCACCGCAGGATCGCACACGAGACGAATTACGAACCCTAATCCCCCCACATAATTTATGAGGTAACACCCGAAATGCTTCGATCTAATCACAACACGGGGAAAAAATGCAACAATCCAGCGGGTGGGGGGATCTCACCGTGTAGAAGCCGCGGCGACGCGGGGGCGGGGGCCCGGCTCTCACCGTGTAGGAGCCGCGGCGGCGCGGGGGCGACTGCTGCGGGGAAGCGGGCGGGCGGGGAGGCGGTGGGGGCTCGGCCGCCGGCGGGGACGCGGGCGGGCGGGGAGGGGAGGCGGCGGCACCACGGGGCGGCGGCGGGGAGGCGGGCAAGAGAGAGGGAGAGGGATAAATGAACGAAAGAAAGAACGAAAGAGACAGACGGAGAAAGGAGAAGGCCGCGTGGGGCCCGCTGGCCAGAGCTCGGCGCCAAGATCCACGGCGCCGAGAGCTCGGCGCCGTGACTAGTGGCGCCGAGGTGCTTGCCACGTCGGCGCCACGCAGGCCGCCACACTGGTGCGGGCCTGGGACCTCGGCGCCGTGGACCACGGCGCCGAGACGTGTTACCTCGGCGCCGTGGGTCACGACGCCGACCCCTGGGTCCAAAAACGGAATTAAAACTATCAGGGGTCTAAATGTGAACATTTTTCAAAAAAATGGCTAAAACAGAAAAAATTCGGGGAATCTTGCCGACCAATCAGCCCTGTGCCCCAACCTGTGTGGCTGCACAGTACTGTAGTCGCGTAGCAAAAATGGAGTAAAACCTTCTACTGTTTGGATTGTTCATTTTCGAAGTATGCTATTCTACGTTCAGATACAGGTAGAGAGCAGAATGTCAGGTACATGTTTTCCGGTTCTTAACAAAACCTGAATTTTGTCTCGAAATAATTTCTTTTCTGCAACTAGATTGTTTCTCGGACATCACCTATGACATTACATTATGCGACTACACTAGATAGAGTTAGATAAGCTTTCTGTCTAGTTTTAAAAGGGACGTTACATATTAGAGTAAATTTTTTTAAAAAAACTACGGGCTTCTTTTCAAAACTATCACAAAACTACAAGTTTAAGCAATAATTTCACATAACCATATATTTAAGGGGCAAATATTTCACAGAACTACATGTTTTGAGATTTTCATCATATGCTACGGTTCTAGACACAGAGACATCGTACCCGATACAAAGCCGGGGGGGTTCCGCCCCCCGCGCGGTGTCCACGTCGCCCCCTCGCTCCCCCCGGCCGGCGCGTGTCGCCCGTTTTCGCGTACGGCCGGGGGAGGCAATTCCCTCCGGTTTTCTGAAAATTGCGTAAAGGTCCTTTTTTCTTGCGGATAGGTCCTTGCAAGTTTTTTCTTTGGAAAAATTTTTGGATTGCGCCCGGCGGGTTTCTGAAATTGCGTATAGGTCCTTATTTACTTACGTACAGGTCCTTACAAGTCCTCAATTTTTTTCAAAAAAGTCCTTTTGTTTTTCCGAAATTACACACGGTCCCTCAATTTTTTTCTCGATTTTTTTATGAAACTACCTGCAAATTGTCGTCTCTTTTGCTTTGATCCACACGGTGGCTGGCGTGGCGTGGCGCCACGCCTACGTGGCTAGTATATATCAAAGTCACAAAGTAGCCTTGCACGTGCATTTCATTGCTAGGTCTTGCATTTCACTGCCAGGTTGGCCATACCGTAATGCAACCGTAGCATATGAAGAAAATATTTAAACCTGTAATTCTGTGAAACGTTTGTCTCTTAAATAAGTAGTTTTGAGAAATTATTACTTAAACATGTAGTTTTATGATAGTTTTGATAATAAATACCTAGTTTTACAAAATTGATCCACACGGTGGCTGGCGTGGCGTGGCGCCACGCCTACGTGGCTAGTATATATCAAAGTCACAAAGTAGCCTTGCACGTGCATTTCATTGCTAGGTCTTGCATTTCACTGCCAGGTTGGCCATACCGTAATGCAACCGTAGCATATGAAGAAAATATTTAAACCTGTAATTCTGTGAAACGTTTGTCTCTTAAATAAGTAGTTTTGAGAAATTATTACTTAAACATGTAGTTTTATGATAGTTTTGATAATAAATACCTAGTTTTACAAAATTTACTCAGTATAATGCTATAACGATCAGACATCGAAAGAATCTTAGAATGTCTCCGCAGCCTGGCTCTATTTGTTTCGCCGACAGAAGTACACGATCAATTGGGCCACAACATCCTACCGTATGGTTTAATATAGATAACGACCGTACCTGAAAGGGTTTCGTACATATTTACATCCCGCGACGGGAAGAAGTGACGAGAAGGTTCTTCTTCTTCCGTCGGTTGAGTGGTACCGGACGTGCCTACGGGTTACTTACATCCTGCCAACGTCAGTGCAGACGTCGGGCTGACTGCTAATGCTGCTGCATGCTCTGTTTCTGAGAAGCTACTTCTTCAAAAATAATTTCTACTGTATTTTCTATAAATAATATAAGAAACTATCTTAAGAAACCATTTTATTTAAAAACTGATTTCTAAAAATTAGAAGCAAGAAGCTATTAAGAAGAGAGGCTCAGCTTACCCCTAATCATCGAGCTCAAATGGTTTTCCTTATTTTGTGGAACTGAAGTGTACTCATGCTAGAAACAAAAGAAAGATGCAAAGTCTATGTTGAAAAACCTAGATCTGGGCCTACAAGCCTAGGTCATTGGTTGGCACCTCTTCACTTAGTTTGTAAATAGAGTTCCAATCATTGTAACATGTACTTTTAGAGAGGAGAAAAACAATAAAGAAAGAAAAGAGTTCCCCCATTTCTCTTCATTCAATCTACTATTTTTCATTATTCTATATTTGATCTATCTCTCTTGCCAAGGAGAAATCGCTCAGACTGGACTCGCCATCGGTAATTTCTCAACACGTAATCAGCACGAATCACTCCGGTAGATCAAAAAGTAATGATCGAAGCACTCGTAGATTGAATTGCCTATCTGAATCGCTTTAAATTTCCTCAATTTTTGCTTTCTAGATTATTATTCTACAGTACAAATCTGCTCTAATCTACCGTGAGCTGACTTGAAGTCACAGGCGAAGCCGATAGGTAGATTAGAACAAAAGAGTAGATGTTGATTGCTAGGTAGATTGAAAAAAATCACATCGCTGCCCGGCCGCCCGCATGCACCGACCCGCACGGCCACTCGAGCCATCACATCACCCGTTCGAGCCGCCCGCACTGCAAACCATCGTTGCCTCACGCCCGCACGAGTCGTCGGCGCCGGATGGGAATGGGGTAGGGAAACCCTACTCCGTGCGCCGAATGGGTCGTGATGGGCCAAAGAAAAAGAGCAAGGGGACCGGTGCCAGCATTTTGCAAAAAAGCCCCTAGGAAATCAAAAAATTACATAGAAAATTTTCTCAGAATTGAAAATCCGTGGATAAGCCCTTGGAAATTGCAGAATTCACTAAAAATTCATATTTCAGCATAAAAGAGCATCGAGAATTCAAATTTTAAACATTTTTTAATATTTGAAGCATGCTTGGCACTGTTATTATTACTTTCTATGTGTTATGTATTTACTTACTATTTTGATTAATTGTAAGTATTTAAATTTCCTTTAATCACTTAAATTAATAGTAAAATTATAGAAATGCATAGAAACTTTTTTGGAACATTACGAGAGTCTTGGTACTATTATCCAACTTATTCCATGCAATTTTTTCTGCAGTAAATTTATATATCCTTTTTGCACATGTAGATAATAGGCATCACAAATCGGGAGTTCGAAGAGCTGAACTAGCATAGCCAAAACTACTTGACGTGGGCTTCCGTCACCGAGATTGTACTTGGAGCCAAGAAGCTCTGCGTTGCCATTGGGATTGGTGCATTGGAAGATGCCAAAACTACCTTTGAGGAAAAGATCAGGCACTTCACTTCCTCAGGCACTGGTGGGCCGAGTACGAACTCCTTCACTCGCAACTTCGCGAGGCTTTCCCTGATTTGCTCACTAACATTATCATCGGCGTCAACGGGCCACCAATCTCTGAGGCACACACATGGCTCTAGCAACAGAACTATTCGCGGCCCAACTGGCGCTGTCACAGTGGACATGTCCTCGGGTCCCACTATTCCCGAGGTCACCTGTTCGAAGTCCCAACAGCTAGATGTGGCGGACTTCATCCCTCGACCAGAGGCACTAAGGGCGTCCTAGAGGGCTGCAGACTGTGCCGACATAGGTCTAGAACATTGCATGATGTCTTCATGCGGGTCGAAGCTCCTGGAGAGCGTGCTTGAGGTGACAGAGATGAAGGTACTTTTTATGATAATATGGTGAATATGCGTGCAGCAGGACTACTAACCGCGGTGTGTTTTGTAGACTCTCACTCTGGTCCATGCTGTGCAGGCGACAAGGTACCATGAATGTAGAAGTTTGCAGGAGCGGCTTACTGTTGTGGAGGCGAAGGCTGCTATCACTTGACAGTCCACCAAGGATGCTATAGTAGCCTACACAACGAAGGATGAGTGAATCCGCTTCCTTGAAACTGAAGGCGCGAAGGCCATCACTGAGGCACGTGTCTTGGTGGAGCAAACTTCGTGCACAACCAGTGAAGCACAAGGGGCTGTTGCAGCAGATCGCTAAGCTGGAAGAGGAAAAGGCTCAGTTATCATCCAAGGTGGCGGCGAGGGTTGGCATACTAGACGACGCCTCGTTGTCTGCATGGAGTTCAGTGGAAGCCCTGGAGGGCACTCTAACCAAGCTCACCATCGTTGTCCCTCCTCGAGCGTTTGGGCTAGAGGACCTCTTATGCAGCCTTTGGAGGATTAGAGAGGCCTCGTCGCTCACTCTGAGTGTCACATGAGCCTATGGCAGCAACTGCTCGCTTGCGACAACCTAGATAGTCCTTGGGCTGCTTCATCTGCATGGCTGCCTACATGTGGGTGAACTGGCCAATCTTTTTGGCGAATGCGACGCGGACGAAGTGGGAGTCGAGCTGGATGAGGCGGTGGTTCTACCACTGGGTGGAGTGTGGCAGCAACTTGAGGTGGTCCGGGCGCTTGATGGACTTCAACATGTCTCCATTAATAACACTCGATCGCGATGATGAGCACCGCGCGTGAAGGCTTGTGGGTGTCGCCCTTCAATTCAACATGCAAGATCTTGTAGAGGAGTACTGCATGTATGGCATCTCTCCACTGATGCGTCCGTGGCATGTTCAATCTGGGCTTGCCCGCGATGACGGCCTCCACCCTATCGCTGCCTTGTTGCCGAGGCCAACCGACCCAAGTAAGCACTCCGCCGTAATCACCATACTTACATTGGTTATGTAGGAGGTTGTTGTGATTCTATTTTGTATTGATGGCAACACTCACCCTTGAGGAGGTGGAGCATGTGACAACCATTTCCCTGGGGCCATATATAGCCAAGGAGCACAGTCTTCAAGAGTCAGTGATGGCAAACCTCAATCGAGTGAGCCTGGTATGTGAAGCCCTTGGCATTCCCATGCTAGAGCATGCTGTGCCTAGCAGCGGTCGGACCCCCGCCCATGAGGGCAACGGCGAGAGAGAATCTCCTTCATGCTGAAGGGGTCATTCTCCCCTCGCGGCATAGCCGTTACGCTCAGTGCCTCATCCGAAGGGATCAGCTGGGTCGAGGAGACCGCCACAGGTATCGATTCGGAGTTGGCTGAGGATGTGAATTTAGATCTGGAGTCTGAGCTGGAGCATCGCACTGGTGGCGTCGGCCGCATCATCGTCGCGAGTCCCACAAAGGACCTAGGTGATGACGCTAGTGGCAAGGGCAGCCCCAGTTATGTCGCGGGGCGCGAGGTCCAGGATGGCACCGAAGGCATAGCGCCACCATCTGCCGCCCAATAGACCTCTCCAAAGACTCACGCCTACCAAGCGTCCCTAGATACTTGAGCGATGAAGCACGCTTGAGAGGATGTTATTCTACCCTTAACCATTCGCGAGGCATCCATAGAGGCCATAGTAGCGAAGCGCCATCATGTGTCTTCTCCCTCCACCACGGGGTTGGGGTTTCAAGTGGCCGTGGCAGCGTTTTTGGAGGACTCAGAGCCCGACGTGAACAGAGTCGGCCCCAAAGTAGGCTCTGAAGCTGGCACTACCAGTGATGCTTCGGTGAGCCTAAATATGGTGGCCGCACCATCTCCGCCCGAGAAGCCCAGCAATACACCGCCAACCGAACAATGAAGTTAGGAGTCGACTGTGGTAACTCCAACCCAAATACCATGAGTACCTCGCCAATGAACATCGCTGTTGGAAATTAGAGATCGGCATCAAAATTGTCAGTGAATACAACCATCTCCAACTCTGTCGGATGTGGCTCTGTCTCATTGACGAAGGGCAGACAGACCACGTTGCGGTCTGAAATCTTATCATCACGTACCAAAGATTGAATTAGCTCTGTGACACCCTGGCCTATGTTGGCCTATGTGTGTGCACATGAATTTATGGGTTAGTCCCACCTTGCTAACTTACCTTGAGAAGCACTTACATATAAGCCTAGGAGTTCCAATGGTACCACCCCCGGTTAACCGTTTTGCGCGAAGCGAGGACGAAAGCGCAAGCGGGTTACTATGTGTGTGTGTGTGGCCTATCCAGAATGTGGTTAGGTCTGAGCCGGTTTGGACCCTAGGGCATTACAAATGGTATCAGATCCGACTCTCGCGGTTACATGGGCGCGTGCGGGTCAAGGGCGCAGGCATATGGCGCATGGCGCGTGTGGGCCCGTAGCGGACACACGGCATGGTATATGTGCTGGCACTGAACGTACGGACATGTGCCAAGAGAGGAGATCCTTATCATTTGTCCCGGTGTGGGTATGTTGGTCCGACGAGGACGTCGGGTCCTTTGAGGGGGGGTGTATGTGACACCCGGCCCATGTTGGCCCATGTGTGTGCACATGAATTTCTGGGTTAGTCCCACCTTGCTAGCTTACCTTGAGAAGCACTTACATATAAGCCTAGGAGTTCCAATGGTAGCACCCCCGGTTAACCGTTTTGCGCGAAGCGAGGACGAAAGCGCAAGCGGGTTGCTACGTGTGTGTGGCCTATCCAGAATGTGGTTAGGTCTGAGCCGGTTTGGACCCTAGGGCGCTACAAGCTCCTTCGTCACCAAGCTCTGCCCCAACATATTCGTGCACACGCTGTTCAACTTCTTCACTGCATTCCATCGCTTATTGGCCATTGACATATCACGTTCAACCAATTCGTATTCCACCTCGGTCACTGATGAGCCCCTATGACCGGACACGCCATTGTGGCTCAAGGAAGTGCTTGCGGCGGGCGATGAAGTCGCTCATCACCACAAGCTATTCACCAGAGGTGATGAGCAACGGTAGTTTGCGTGCTTGAAGATGAGCTGTGGGCGGGATGGCGGAAGGGCCGACAGCTGTGGGAGCGGTGACCACAATAAAATGTGTGGGCGAGAGCGCTAACTAGTGCACACAAGAGGAAAAAGAATGACAGTGGGGGCAGCGTTTCGCTGGGGGCGCCAGGTTTTAAAGCCATACACCCTTTCCGTGTGTCCCTTAAGAAATTGCGCCACAACACTTTCGGGCATCCCTTTGAAACTCATGCCACAGGATAGCACAGCTCACGATGCACTAGTCAGAAGTGGACGCATGCCCCCGGTACAGCAACCGTGCACAGACACGGTCAGCAAGACCAAGCACATAAGCAAATTCCTTACCAGGCCAAAGGGACAAAGGAGTCCAAAAGGCCTAGGCAACATGGTTTTGGTTGCGCAAGAATTCGGGGGGAGATTTTTCTCAAGCTCGTTATTAAAACTTAATCACGAAGATCGAGTACCCAAAGAATAAATCCTATAGATTGATTGGGTGGATTGTACTCTTTTTTCCTTGACGAGTTTTCCTGAAAATTTCTCAGCCAAGGTTTTTAATGAAGTAATTCGTGCAACACAGCATAACATGTATTATATACTCTTTCTCTAAATTTTTTCCACTGGATTTTTATGGAGTTTTGATGAGGCATGAATGTGTCGAATGAATGCCCAAGGGAAGTGTTAGGAAACCTGGGCCTGAGCTTGAAGTCTTAGCCCATGGTGGGCACCTCACCACTAGGCTATAAATAGGAAGTACTATTGGCTATTTTGTATATGGAATCAGAAAGAAAGTAATAAAGAAAGACCAAGAGTTCTCTCTATCTCTGTGTTTTCAATCTACTATTTCTGTCTTCTGTGATTGATCTAGTTTTGCATAGCAGAGGAATTGATCGGATTGGTCGTCAGTGATGGTTTCTCAACATGTTATCAGTAGTGTTTGGCTGGGTGGATATTTCACAAATAATTGTCTGCTTTGAATCTGAATCTACTGTAGTTTGTTTATAGCTACTCAGTAGTGTTTGGCTGGGTGGATATGGTGTGATGGGATCTGTTTAGCTTGGGACATTTAGTTAGTGTTTGGTTTCGGGATAAGGTAGGATGGGACAGGATGGTCTTGTTGGGAAACCTGAGTCTGGGCTTGAAGTCATGGCCTATGGTAGGCACCTCACCACTAGACTATATATAGAGAGTCACATTGGTTATTTTGTACACACTTGAAAGTGAAAGTAATGAAGAAAGAATAGGAGTTCTCCTCCCTATCTCTGTATTTTCATTTTACTATTTACATTACTCTGTGATTGATTCGTCTTTTTGCATAAGAGAGAAATCGATCGGACTGGATTCACCGGTGATGATTTCTTAACAAGGCTTACATTTTTAGATAGGATCCCGATAGAGTATTTGTTTTGGGCGCTGAGATAGTATTCTCCTTGGACCCTGGACAAATAGTAACGGATATGTATGTACTCCTCGGCCATCTGCAGCATAAGTGTAGTGCAACGCCGAGGGATTTGTTAAGCGTGGCGCATGTGCCCCCCCCCCCCCCCCCCTCTCCCCACCCAAAATAAATAAATATGATATAATTTACTCTCCCTTCACAATATTAATGTATGTACCAATATTAATCTATGTACAAAGATACAAAAATTAAGTAATATTTAACAAACTTATATCATATCTCTTCCTGAGTAATCTAATAGAGAGAGATATGATATAATTTCATTAAATATTACTTAAGTAATGTGTCTCCTTGGTACACGCACAGAACTAATATTGTGAAATGAGGGAGTATGAAACACGTTATTGGAGTGGTATATTCTTAATTTTCCATTTAAATATATAGGAGATTATGGGATGAAATTTAAAGAACTAAGAAGAACGTTTACACTGTCATGTCAGCGTCACGAAGGCGTTACGTGCTGCGTGACTTCAGTGTTCTTAATTAACCTTCTTTATGTCATTACTACAAGTACTATGCACAAACCCGGTTTGTCGTTGCGAAGTAACATATAACCACTGGCATATCTGGTTTGATGCCAATTGTTGCCGATATTTGCCTTACAGTGTTTGATCAGATCTGCAAATTTTGGCAAGATTTTCACTCCTTTAGCTCTTAGTTCGTTTTTCTTGCCAAACTTTGACTGAAATCAGTTGCCAATTTTTTTTTTTTTGTCGTTGCGAAGTAACTTATAACTACTAGTATATCTGGTTTGATGCCAATTGTCTCCGATGTTTGCCTTACCATGATAATGTTTGATCGGATTTGCAAATTTTGGCAAGATTTTCACTCCTTGCTCTTAGTTCGTTTTTCTTGCCAAACTTTGACTGAAATCAGTTGCCAATTTGACAACCGAATTTTGGTAATACCAAATTTTGGCAAGGATGGGTGAACTTGGCATCAAACCAAAGATACCCTGTATTATCTACGACTAGAAGTCAACCATCGTCATTGAAGGCTGGTGTAGTGTGTTCTCAAAAAATATATAGACCTGGTTCTTTTTTATTTTTTGTGTTTTTTTTCAGTTTCTTCGAAGTCAAAACAAATGGGGCAGCTTATTCAAGCCGGTCTTTTCAAATAGTTTTTCGAGTCTAAATTTGTGTGCGCCGTCTGTGTCGGTGTCTCCGCAATCTGTCGGTGTATCAAAAAATGCAAACAAAAATCATCAATCATAGCAAAAAAAAAACAGAGCCATGTACTGATGTAATTTGATTTTTGGTAGTAGCATGTAATCCCACCCCATTACGCCCCACCGGTTTCCCGGCCGCTGAGGGTCTCCACGTCGCCCCCCCCCCTGGCGCGCTCCGGCCGGCGCGTGGTGGGAGGTTTTCGGTACGGCCGGAGGAGGTAAATCCCCTGTATTTTCCGAAAATTACGTAAAGATCCTTTTTTTCTCACGAAAAGGTCCCTGCAAGTTTTGTTTTTTTTAAAAAAATTTTGATAGCGCCCCGCCGGTTCCCGAAATTACATATAGGTCCTTATTTACTCACGTACAGGTCCTTACAAGTCCTCGGTTTTTTTACAAAAAAGCCCTTTGATTTTTCCGAAATTACGCATGTGTCCTCGATTTTTTTTTATGAACCTCCCTGCGAATTATCGTCTCTTTTACTTTGGTCCATACGGTAGCTAGCGCGGCGTGCGCCGCGCTTATGCAGCTAGTAGATCAAACGACATGCTTGCCTGAGGTCCTCAGCATGGTCTATCACTCATCTTTAGGTCCATCATCTGTTGGGACTTGGGCCCAACGAAATAACACAAATACACATGTATCCGATTTGCCATCTATCAAAAAGCTACTAGGTCCACCACGTACTACTGCTCGGGCGTCAGCCTTTGATGCGCACTACTGTTGTTTACTTGGTTTGGTTTTGGGTTTTCGTTCTACAGCTCTTTGGGCTCTTCGGTGGAGGCTGTTTATTGCTTATGGTTACGGGTGATTTTTTTATTATTGGATGGGTTTTCTTAGGTTGTGTCTTATGGTTTATAACGTGATTTTTGAATTCTGGTCTATTCATGAGAGACAATATACAGGAGAAAAATAGTCGTATGCAATTTTGACCGATACAACTAAACTCGATACAGTTTGTATTATAATTTACCTGCAAACCCTATCTTGAAAAATATACCGTTTAACGGTGAGTTACTGTAGCAAATGGTATAAGCCATAAGCCACAAGTGCTGCCAAACCCACCAATTATTCTTGGGCCCAACAGAATGGCGGCTGCTTTCTGTGACGACCATAGCCTTACTAGTAGTGTGCCCGTGCTAACGCTACGGTAAAATACAAAACAAGATAAAATTTGTTGATCTGCAATATATAATATTTGACGACGACGAGCGTGTTGTAAAGGCCTTATGACCTCCCAGGACTTTTTTACGACCGGTTCCAATCAATTACGACTGGTTCCGACCACTTCTGTCGCCGTACGACCACTCAGGTAGTCGTTCGACCACTTTGCTTTGTCGCTGCGCTCGAAATACCGTGATCGCAAACTCCTACAATCACTCAGTGATGCTGGCGATCACTGTTCACCGTGGTCGAACACCCTTTCGACCATGTTCACGTCCATCTTCGACCATGGGCATTCAACCACGTCCATCTTCGACCACGGCCATCTACGACCACGAGCTTCTTCGAGCACAGTCATCTTCGACCACAGCCATCTTCGACCACGGTGATCTATGACCACGGTCATCTCTACGACCGTGCAGCCGCTTCGACTATGGCTTGACTCTCGACGGCGGTTTCCGGGAGGCGAAATTACTGTGGGGCGGAGTATATGCATATGCTAGTCTTTTATATATGTCATCATATGATTCCGACTAAGGATCATTTACTAAAGTCATATACTTGCGAATAAATATTAACAATATTATTAAAGGAACAAAATAGCACGCTATCCAATAAATTATAAATATAACGAAATATAATCCATATAATTGCCTCTAGAGCATATTTCCAACAAAAGTCACATAAATACTACACGCAAAGGTCGCCAAGATTGGATGAACAATGCCCAGTACATATGGTAGTCAGCAAAACCTGCTTCCAGTTTGGTCGAGAGCCAAACGTTGCCACAGGCCAAGTATGACCAAACAAGGCTAATGTTTGGTTCGAAGCCACGATCGTGACATGCCACAATTTCTTAGCCACCTGAACCTCTCATCATACACTCATTTATTTGAAAATAGACTATATAATGCTTATGATCAAAAGTTGAGTTGTATTTCTTATAAACTGGAGGTCTTTTCCAACAAATTGAATGGCCTGCACATTTCGTTAACGTTCGTGTTCACATCTGCTCGATAATACATATATCACCCAAGTGTATTAACACAAAAAAAATCAGCGGAGGCATGCCAACTGCATACAAGCTGCAGGAAATCAGATACATCTCATCTACGAATGGCACTCTCCATAGTTTCTGCCTGACCCCATCATTACCTAAAATGTGTGGACTTGGACCCTCAGTGGATTATACCAATCCTCTCAGCAGCACATCAAGGGCGATCACCTCCAGGTGCGGATCAAAATCCGCGTCGCAGAAGCAGCTAGTCCAGCAGCTACTCTTGCACATTGCAGCAGCAGAAGCTGCTCCGTAAGTTCAGGGGGGTTTAAACATCAGGCTAGTCAACTCTGAACGTACTCTAGTGCCTTCTACTTCACATGCTCAATTCTTTCCTCATCGCCCTGAGACTTCTCGAATTCCAGGTATTTCTTGAATAAGAACTGCAAAAGTTGAGCGTAGCACGAAGAAACTAAGATTAATACAAGGAATGCTAGTAAAGCTTTTGTTGAAAAGGTTGACATAAAAATAACCCATCTAGACGCTAAGCATGAAGGAATTTACGAAATACCAGTATCAAGAACCACAAAATTCTGAATGAACAAATATCAGGAAGGATCCTCAGTAAAACAAGAAACAATCTATCCAAACATCAAATCAGGAAATCGCGTCGTGCGTGTGTGGTGGTGGTGTTGGGGTGGGTGGGGGGCTGACAGAGAACAGCAAGGGAAGTGCTATAGTTCAAGCAACCAAACTAATTGAACCAAGTACTAACCATGCCATCTCAGCTATGATTTATAATCCTTTGAGAAAAAAGGTGAACTCTGTAGTTTGCTAATTTGGAATCAAGTACACTAAGATGCATGTCAAGAATAAATATGGTTGAAATTTATGCATGTACTTCCTGTTACTATTCAATAGCAGTAAAAAAATTAAAAATACACTGAGAACGAGCCAAACCTTCATCTTTTTTGGAGGAAGACTAAGGCATGTCACCCTATCAAATAATGCCCGTACAACTTCTCTGTCACCAAGGCGAATTTCCTTCAAAAGATCATGTTTGTCAATAAAACTACCTTATTTGACAGAACAAAAATTTCAGATGACAGTTTGCAAATGCAATATTGGTCTAGGTAAACACTCCAAAGATCTGTTCTTTTTGGGTACTCCCGTAAGATCAGCTCAAATCTGGATCTCCCTTCCTCAGGCACCTCACACTTGAACTCCAGGATAGCAGTCTGCGAGAGGAACTTTATACGCTTGCTCTGTGGCAGACTTAGAAGTGCACGGTTTACAATGGACTTGATGTATTCAACGTCCTTGTGTTGCTTGAGAGAAAATTGAATGCGGCGTAACCAGATCTACAGTTCCATCACAAGAGTCATAAATTTGCTCCAGATACAGACAGGCAGGGGCGGAGCTAGAGAAAAATTGAGGGGGGTGCGGCACTTCCTTCATGCCATGTATATGTATACATACGTACAATGTTTAAGCAATAATATAACTTTGTTAGATGAGCCTGGGTGCATAACTTTGGGCTTGGGGGGTGCAAAAGAGGTGAAAGTTTAGAGGTTAGCACTGATTTTCGATTTTCACGTGGGTGCGGCCGCACCCACAGTGAACTACATACCTCCGCCCCTGCAGACAGGAAGTGATGAACTAACCTTGCAGGAAGTTTTGAATCTTTTTGTCATTCTATCGAGAAGTTCATCTGCCAGTTTGTGCTGTTCGGTCCTCTCATAGATTGCAAGAAGAGCCAAGTACACCTTTTTGTGATCACAATACTGCAAGGCTCTTTGGAATATCTTCTTGACAGCATCCTGGTATATACCAACAGTGAATCAGTACCATCAAGTGGAACAGCATAAAAAAACTTAAAAGTGGTGTCATTTTCAATTTACCTCACGTGGACTCCCGCATTCATTTTCCAGATTAAAATATGCTACCCAAATATTAAGTTTCTCATCCTCTTCTTTGATGTTTATTGTTCTCAAAGCCCTAATGAACACAAGGAACAATTGTACAAGATGAAAATTCATGCAACGCAGGGCAAAAAGTTTTAATAAAACAATGCTCCAGCAAGGAAAACCCATCTTTTTGCAAAAGAGATTAACACAAATGGAAATTTTCATGGATTAAAAACCAAAGCGGCATCACCAAGATGATCCTTTATCATATAACCACTGGGAAGACTTGGTATCACCACAGATTATTTGGAAGTCGGAACAATATCTAAAACAACGATTCTTGGACTGCAGATATACCTTTCAGCTACTGCACGTGCTTTCTCAACATCTGCGAGTTCTAACAAAAATTCCATATACTTTATCCAGACGAAGCTACTGTTTGGAGAGCTCCTGACCAACTTCTCAAATTCATCTGGAGTCTGCGGTGTATCTTTTTGTAAAGCCCTTTCCTCCAAGGCGCTGATTTCTAGTTCCCTGAAAAAAAAATACAGGATATCAGGATGTAGAAGTCTGTGATGCCTATGTTGATGGTACAAGGAGATACAAGAAGAATAAAATGTCTGGAAACCTTTGTTTCCTCGTCTTCTCTTTTAACCGTTTCTCACTCTTTTTAGCATTTGCTTCAGTTCCATTAGCAATTTCATGACCTTTATTACCATCCTCTTGGTCAGAACATTCAGATTCATCCAATGAGACCTGAAGTGGCAGCACAGAAGCCCTGGATTCTGGTTCAGGAAGAACTAAGGCCCTGTTCAGATCTCTGGCAATCTCAGGGATATGACTGATGTCCATAGGTACCCTTTCATTATCATCATCATTTGTACCATCAGTCAGATCAGAGTCAAAGTAAGATTTCTTCATTCCAAGGGATACGCGATGTCGTTCCTCATCAATCTGGATGTAAATATAAGAAAATGAATTTTTAACACTCATACAATGGTAAAAGACCACTCTGACAACAGATAAAACTTGCAAAGATCAGAAGAAACAAATTATAAGGAGCTAAAGATCCTGAAGGAAACAGCAAAGATCAGCACTCACACCCATCAGACACACCCCTTAACATCTCATTTCCTACCACCGTGTCAGCACAAATATCCAATCCTAAAATCTACAGATATGTAGCAGAGTAGCAGACACGAGAGCTGATTAACAAACAAATATCCCATGAAAAACCATCCTTGTAGTGCTAGAATTAGATCCATAGCTAGCAGACTACTGTACCTTCAATATGTACTCCATAACAACACTGGATTCTTGTCCTGCCATAGCTGAGACCTACAAGAGTAAAATAAAGAATTAACTATCTGTTATTTTTCCAATAAAAAATACAGTAAATCTGAGAAGTCCCCTTGAAATGTTTCTGTTCAGTGCTATGCTAGTTAGATAAATATGTCTAAGCAACATAGAGTGCTCTTATGTGATAGCGACCTCACCTTCATATAGACATCAATATCATGATCTGGCTTGATGTTCTCAGCCTTTTCAGAAATCCTAATTTACTCCTGAAATCACGAATGTAGTTGCTCAGCAAACAACACTTAACAATTTATAAGGCCTGATTCAGAATTATAGATCATAAGCTTGGCTTTGGACCACGAAATTCCAAATCTAATTCCAGCACAATTTAGTATAATCCGAATGCAGCATTTAGATGCATATCAGTACAATGAAAACATAACTATGCTGACTGCGATTGCAGTGTAAAATGGAGCATAAAGGAGCACATCACTGATCACAAGAAAGAAATCTTCATGAGCATAGAGAGCTTGTACTTTGCTTCACCGTGATGACTTCATACCTTCACTTGCTACTTTCTAACATCACAGGACTTGCAGTTGCACAGTCCTAAAGAAGCCTATGAAAAGGAGCAAGAGGTTCTGAGATGCAAACCTGATCCATGATGAAGTCGAAGTAATCACCCTTGGGCCGGGGGATCAAATGCTTGTTCCTCCACATGAGCTCCGCGAGCGCGAAGAACTGGAACACTGAGTACAAGAACCCGATCACGTTCACCGCCTCCGAGTACCTACATCGCAACAGAACACAAGCACGTAACGGAAATCACCAATCAAATAACCCTAACCAAACACAGTAGATTTTTCGAAGGGATTGCTTTAGAAAAGGGGGATTTTTTTTTGGTTTACCGTAACTGGCTGTAGCGGTTGTAGGAGTCGAGGGCCCAGCCCTTGCGTTGGTCAGAAGCGAGAACCGCGAGCGCCGCCAGGCAGAGTCCCACGGCCGCGCCCTGCGCCACCAGTGCGGTGCGCTGCAGCGACGCCGCGCGGCGTTTGCGCGACAGGATGTCGGGCACGGCCCCGCGGTCTCGATCGACCGACCTAGCTGGCTGCGGCCGCGGCTGCGGCTGCGGCCGCGGAGGAGACGGGGACCGCGGCGGACGGGTGCCGGCGGTGCGGCCACCGCTCCACGAAAACCAGGACCGGCCGTCGGCGGGGTTGGCGGTGCGGGTTGCGTGGGGCGGGGTCACGTATTGGGCGGCGGCGGCGTGGAGCTCGGATGCGGCGGAGTGGGGCGGCGGCGGAGAGGAGTGCGGGGTGGGGCTCCTCTCCGACCAGTCGTCTGCCGCGTGCTGCTGCATCGGCATGAGGGGAGGATCCGGCTCCAGGTGGCGCGGCGGCGGGCGGGCGGGGAGGCAAGGCCGCAAGGGAGGAGGAGGAGGCGGCGGCGGAGAAGACGGGTGGGGGAAGGAGGAGACGGCGGCGGAGCGGGGGAGGAGGAGGGAGGAGGATGAGGCGGCGCAGCGATGTGGTAGGGGGAGGAGGAGGCGGCGGCGGTGCGGGGTGGGGGGGAGGAGGCGAGCGCACGGCGGTGCAGAGTGGGGGGAGGACGCCAGGGAGGAGTGGTGGAGAACGTGGGGAGACGCGGCGCGGGGTGGAGAGGAGGAGGAGGCGGCGGCAGCGCGAGAGGGGGGCGACTGAGCCGGATCTGTGGGGGCGGAGCGCGCTGCGCGCCTGCGCCGTGAGAACGGGGAGGGGAACGGTTCAATGATGTGCATGATCCAAATGATTTTGACCTTAGGATCTTCAATGAGTAAGAGAAAAAAGTTTGAGAAGAGATCTAGACCATTCATTTGTATGAAGTTGGATTTCTTTGGTACACAAATCTAGGTGGACTTAGATTAGGCATGACTGTGGGGGTGGTTGAGGGGGGTGGATTTAGTAAAGAAAATTTTGGTGTATTATAGAGTAGGGTAGATTAGCTTTGCAGGAACGAGTTCAACTTGCTGTGAATTAGGCTTTCAATCCAGTCAATAGTGTAGTCCACTACTTTTTTCCAAGGTGTTAATATAGCAACAGACATGATTGCTTCGTGGTTAAACGACAGAGGAAACTCGCTCGCCAAAAAAAAAGAGGAAAATTTCTGGTTTAATCTTGGTAATTTCGGAAGTAAACTTCTCAGGAAAGGCTGCAACCCTAATGTTCCGTTAAAATAAGCAGAGCTCAATACAACAACTACTCATAGTTCCTAGTTTCTCGTTACATTCACCCTTAAATTTGTAACAACACACGCCACAACTCACGCACACGCGCACACACTCCCTCTTTTTATTCAACCAACGACTCATGCATAAATATTACACATTACAAATACGCCACACACACGTAAATATAGCAATTAATAACTTACAGGCAAGCATCATGACTGAGCCAGAAGAAGTCGGCATGCCGCATGCAGAAGAAGGCAAGGATGACGTCCGTGGATCAACCGGCCGGCGGGCGGCGGCGGCGGGGGGTCAGTCGCGGCAGGCTGAGCTCTTGGGCTTGACGACGAACTTCATCAGGCCCATGGTGCAGTGGAGGCCGCCGCGCTCGCCGCAGACGAAGTAGTGCGGCTTGCGCTTCTTAAGCACGAACTCGAAGCCAGAGCCGGCGCCCTGCATCACGTTGGCCACCAGCTTGGCCGCCTTGATGTTGCACGACTGATAGTCCGCCGCGTTCCGCGACAGGTACACGCTGTGCGCGTGCGTCGTTGCGTTCGGCGGATCGTAGATGAACACTGCACCACGCACCCATAGAAACACATATTTAAGATAGATTTTCCAAGTAAAACTGTACGACCATGTGGATGTTTTCTGGTAGTGTACGATGAGTATTTCATTTTGTTATGTAAATATTATCAAAGTTTAAATTTGGTTTTAGGACTTTGTAATGTTCAAAGTTGCTATCAATGCATTGCCGGTCATACCAATTTAGAGCAGCGGTCAAACCACTAGGCACAGGCAGCCTAACCAGTCCTCACACGGCGGTCATATCAGAGTCGAACTAAGAGTAGCCAAGTAAGGTGTGTACGGGCTTACCAGCATTGGGGCAATAGTCAGACCGATTTGAGGGTACTCTAGACGGTCTAGGGCACCTAACACATATCTAGAGTTATTGATGAGATTGAATATGACATGTGTTGAGGAGTATGATGCCAAGAGAGTTGTGCTTACATGTTGTGAGATGCATGTGGAGACTATGTGTGATATGATTGGATGAACCATGATAGTTTTAAGTGAAGTCCAGGTTCGGTAATACCAGGCTTTGTGCGGCGATACAATCGGACGGTCTAACCAGTGTTGGGCCAGTGATCAGACCAGTCTCCTGTTACCAGAGCAGAGGTTGAAAGATGTTGGGCAGTCTAACCGGCCTATGGTTGGCAATCAGAATGGCCCTAAAGGTTCATAGCGTGATTTTAGTTCAGTTGAGTTGGATTGAGTGTTTGCACGGCATAGGAGCAATTAGTTTGTTGTGTTGTGTTATACTAATGACGTATTATTTTAACTAACATGAATCATGTGCATGGAACTTGTGATCAAGATGGTTGCTTGGTTTTTGAATATACAGGTGGCTTGGAGAATGTTAGCAGCCGACGGTAAGTGACCAGGATTATGCGGTAGAGCTGAGGTCCGTGCAGTCAGGTAAGTCTGGATAATGCTATGTGGCTCAAGCGAAAAGCATATAAACAACAAAGATCATGAAGAGGCGAGTTGGTGCATATGATATACCAAGTGACTTGGGCCGGTGCAAGTAGAAACAATCCGGGAGAGGCCGGATGCATGAAGACTTGACAGCAAAGTCATTAGACACCACGGGCTTTGTGTCAAAGCATAAGGAGGCTTTGAAAGGAAATGATATGTCTATGTGGCTTGGTGATGCTTTTGGGAGCCAATCCCAAGAGAATCTCTTGTTCGACTAAAAGTGACTCCAGAGTAAAACATGGACATATGGTTGCGATGACCCTATTGACTAATTTTTTCCGTATCTGGCCATGACTACTCGGTGATCCTCTCGGATTGATTGGATAGTTCACGATACAGATTATGTGTTTACACAGTTTGCACTTAATCGGGGAACAATCTAAATTAATTAAGGGCAAGTATTTCTGTGCCGTGGAACCTATCTAGTTAAGAGAACCTTTACTGACTGTAGCAAAATATTTTGTTTCGCCTTATATTAAAGTATGGAAGAAATAAATCAAAGTGCTTGTAGAAAGCCACCACGCAATGCCAAACGACACCACCAAGACTGAACTAGACTAGAAGGCTAGAAGTATATATACGGTATACATACCAAGGCTGTCGTTTTGGAAGAAGGGGCCCTTCCTGATGACCCAGTCCGTGTAGTTGTAACCCCACGTCCACCGCGCCGCGTCGCCGACGACGAACCGCTCCGCGCGGGACGCCTCTGGGACGAGCACCAGCAGCGCGAGCACGGCCGCGAGCGTTGCGCTGCTCCTCGCGTCCATCGATCCCAACGTAAGCAACCAACAAAAACTATGCCACAGGTGTGCTTGTAGTGTTTAGTCACTAGCAGCAAGCTATTTTTTGATCGCTTTGGTTTGAGACGATGAGCATGACATGGCGCGATCGAGCAGAGGTATAAATAGGAGCCAGCCCAGGGCGCGTAATGATGGCGCAAAGCTGACTACGCCGAGTTCGATTGGATCGTCGAAGAGAGACCTGGAAAAAAGTTTGATGGGTCAGGGTTGTTTCTGGACCACACGATCGGAGTTGGATGGTTCGGTTGGGACGTAGTTTTCGGTTAAAGCAGCACTCCATAAGCTCGCGCTTGGATTGATCGTTGGTGCTCCATTAGCCGGCGTGCTTAGTGGCGGTGTTTGGGCCCGGGGGTTGGTGAACGTGAGTGGTGGTATTTGATTTTGGTAGCATCTATATACTGGGTATTGGTAAATATTATCCGGATATTTTTTCTAACTATCATCTAGATTTATAACCATTGAATTAGAGATCCAATAGCCATAAATTCTCCCCACCCTTTTCAAAAAAAAATCTCCCCCTCCTCCAAAAAACAAGAGGCCGTTGAATCTCTAATCCAATAGTTTATTCAAATCTGGATGATTATTAGGAAAAAAATATCTAGGTGATATGTAGACACACCCATATATATTCTGCCCCCCTTTAATTTGACGTCTCTAGTCGCTTCTATGTTTCGGAGGTGTTCCCGTAGTGCGAGCTAATAAGGATCATTGGCCATGATTACTGTAGAGGATTAGGGCGGTGCGAGATGATATTAAGAAAGTGTGATTGGCCGACGTTTGTTAATTAAACGGTACGAGTGCGCGCGCCGCAGTACATCTGTACATACATGCTTCATGATCACGTCATGCTGAGTGCATGCATGTTGCTTCGAGTTCGTAACACACGTTTGTACTGTGGTTGCAAATTGCAGTGTAAGTATTGGTCGACCATGAATTACTCCTTGATTCGTGACCACCGTCGAACACTTACTCGAGATATAACCAGCACTGTACGTAAGGTCAGCTTCTGGTCAAGAGCCGTTCCGCACACGACGATCTGACCATTTGTCGACTTGCTGGGATTGTATAGGAAAATCGCTTACCTTTTGATCTTCAATGTGCTCTCATCGATCGGTATGTTTTACTTTGGGATGCAGACACAGATTTCCTCTGTAATGCGTGCACGTTCCAACAATCACAACTCCCAAGATCAATTAAGGGAGCGATGAGCTTGCTTGCAAATTGCGGTAAGAACTGTTTGTGCACAGTGCTTCAATACGTCATACCAATATCACGCGCGTATGATGTACGTTATCGTATGCAAATCTCAATTGAACCATGCAGTGCAAAGTGTAGTGCGTGCATGATTGAGTGTTCTTGTATTCAAATGTCTTTTGTTTGACATGTGAGGAAGGTTCACACTACCCTACGCACTACTATTCATAGGTGTCCACATTTCGGTGGTGCAACACGTAGCTTGGAAGACAAGATTAAAAGATGCGGCTTAATGATCATACAAACTCATAATATACATTCGACTGGCTCTCTCGGGACCGGCCATTCCGAAAGCGGCAGCGTAGAGTATACACAAGCCATTCCTGGCTGGCCATCTCTTTGCTTAGTGGATGATATCCATATGGGGATTGATTTACCCTAAAAAAAAGAGATGCAATGTGTAACTGTATATATGCTTAAAACAACAATGGACATAATTAAGTGTGTTACATACAGCCATTTATCCTAGGGACAGAATGGGTGAAGGCATCCATTAGTGTGTCCTACAATCTGGCTCAGGTGTAGCCTTTTCTTTACCATATTAGGAGGGTTGCATATGTAGTGAAAACCATGGTCTTTTTGAATACTTGAAAATCATTTCTGATTTAAGCAGCACACCAACATGAAGAATTTCAACACTTTGCTAAATTAGAGGGATCTTTGCTAAATTAAGAAATACCTTCAAATTATTTTGGGGAATTTTTGATTTGGTGCTTAAACCAAAATGGTTCTCAGTTTTCAAAAAGATGACGATTTTCGTTGGAGCAAGGCAAATTAAAAGGCGACATACGAAGTACGGTGTAAAAAAAGAAAAGGCACAAGAGTTCAAATATGCCCCGAGACACACCGATGGGCCCCCAGAATTTTTTTTCATTCACATAACTTTTAGCAACTTTTTTAGAGAGTACAAGACACACACTCAACGCACACTACACTCACACTATCCACACACACGCGTGTGTTGCTCTACACATGCTTGAAATTTATCGGACGCGCCAAAGTTCTCATGGAGCGCTGGCACGTGTTTTCTCACTAAACACGCACGCGTATATATACTTCTAAAATTTATGAACACCAGTACGAAGTCTGAAACTTGAACCCTGGTGGGATCTTCAACTTATTTCGAGAAAGGTTGATATGCCACCATTAGTATTATTTGCCACACCTCCAAAGATGTAGTGGCAACGAAGAGTTCATTTCTGGAAATAAGTTAGGCAGAGGTTTACTTTTAAAATATTACTAAAATGTTAAAATAATAGCAAATATCACTTTATGTAGCTCTTCATGAAAAGCAGAGGGGTGGAGCCTAACAAAAGAATGAAAGCAAAACAAAGGGTTTCCCTGCTTGACAAAATAGGGACATACATAAGTCTAGCTCAGGGCCCTATTCCTCTGTACTACCAGCCGCCCATCTTTAGGGGGCGGAGGATGAGGGTCCTGGACCGTAACATCTGGACCATAGAGACCTTTGTGTATGCTAGGGATGGAGGATTTGATCCCCTCACCATCCCTATCACACACAGCAGGAGTGATCGTTTCAATGCTATACAGGATGCAACACACTTTGCTTCAACTCAGCTTTGTCAACTGCACAAGAGTGAGCTACTGCAGTCTCCTTACCGCTTCTTTCCCATTGTCCATACCGGAGCTCCCTACCCCGATCTCTAGCCCGCTCTAGTGGACGACCCTCGACTTTCCCACTAGGTACCAGGGCCGTGCCGTGAAATTTGGAGGCCCTGTACAAAGCTCTAAGCGAGGCCTAAACTAAAGTATCAAATATAGCCAAAATAATATATAGCAAATGCGATATATCAAGAATAGTACCTTTTGAACTCTTGGTTTGCATAATCTTTACTTGAATAACATCATTCTTTTAGTGTTCTTTGAAATAAAATCTTCAATAATATGCTCAAAAGATGAAAAGAGCAAAATTAAAATTATACAAACAGTCATACGAAGGATTTAATTAGTACAATACAATTAGAATTGAAAAAAAATGAATACCTGCACTAGTGACTAGACGACGAGTCGACGACGAATCACGAATGGAGTCCGCCGTCCGCGCTGGTTGCGGCGAGGTGGCGGAAGATGGCTGACGACTGGCGGCGAGAGCCGGAGGCGGAGGGCCGGATGGCGGATCCGCGGATGCTATCGAGGGAAAGCGTGCCGAGGCCGCCAAGTCCGACGACGTCGATGGCAAAAATTGGCAATCAACAACTCGCACGGAGGCTGCTGGCTGCATCATGCAATATGCATTGCATGCAAAATTGCAAAGTCCCGGAACGGCAGCGAGAATACGCGGATACGAAGCGGCAGCGGCGCAGCGACGTCTTCGCAGTCTCCTCGTGCACGAGCCCGAGAATACGAAGCGGCAGCGGCGCAGCGTCACGCACGCGATTTTTTTGAGGCCCAGGAAGATCGGGGGCCCTGTACAGGCGCACGGCCTGCATGCCCAAGGGCCCGGCCCTGCTAGGTACAGCTTACGTAGGTCCTAGCAGACTCCTACTTCCGAGCTCTATAGAAGATAGGCCAGCTCCAGATGCTATTGACTTCTAGTTACCAGCACTTAGACGTACTCCGGGCTCAGTTGGCCGAGGTGGAGACCGCTCTCACTTTCTCTAAGCAAGAGCAGATAGTAGCAGAGATCGAGTTGGAGCACCGTTGAGCTAGAGCAGACTGCACTCCGTCGTCCCCAGAGTGAGTTTCAGCTCCAGTACTAGTGTGAGTAGCAACACCAGCACCAGCTACCCGTCTTCTGCCTCTACCCGCTCTAGTCGCCCATGGAGCAGCACCGACACTTCACCTGGGACCCCGCACTAGGCTTACGGCTCATAAGAGCGTACGCCCATCACCTGCCGCATACATCAGGGGTTCCAGCCGAGGTCCTTGTCGTTCGTGCTCTCATTCCTGCTCTAGCTCCAGGTCATCGAGTGTCATTCGCAGTCGTTCCCACTCCCTGAGGAATTGCTCTACTTGAGGAGGGGACTACCCCAGGGGGAGTAGTAGTACTTAGTTGTAGGTAACCCTAGTCGGCACTCCTTTCTCTCTCCCTTCTTTTGTACCCAGCAGTAGCCATTGTGTATGTATAATGCCATGATTTGGCGAAGCCTATGATCTACGTCTAAGGTTATGTAACATTTTTTCTAATAAACTTAAGTTCTATGTACTCCTTGCGTAATTGAATAAAAAATTGCACCATTATGTCCACTGCTATAAATTTTCCATATCATTTCTTATATTAAAAATTTCCTACAAATAGTTTACATAAATGAATTTTTTTAGTAAAATTCATAATGGAAAAAATATGAGCAAATTAAAATTCATAATGGAAAAAATATGAGCAAATTACACAACGAACTACGCTGTGTCGAGAACCTCTACAAAAAATTCCGTAAGTTGTTGCACTCATTTGCTATATTTATAAAATTCTACGAGCAGTGCGTATTAAATCATGCAATTAAACTAATTACATGTGGTGCTAATCACCTGGAGCCCAGCCACGGTGGCCAGGCTCTAGGTGGCCTGACGCCCTGTGGCCAGGCACATCTGCCACACGTCGCTTCTACGGCATCACCGTCCGGTGGTCGAACGGCAAAAACAATATTTCTGCTATATTTATATGCATATTGTCATTTCTATAAATACAAATTGCAACGGTATTATATATACCAAAAATACCAGCTCACGCTCACTCACCCTGCACACCTCACCACAATATTCACGCGCACCACCCTAAAAATACGCATGTGTATATGCGCTATTCCACTCAATGCACTTAGATGTACGCATGAGAATATATCCTGTACTCCGTACTCTTTTGAGTTCTTCCGTGCTTTCCCTCTTCAAAACACGGTACAAATAGTCATGAAACTTTTTGAAAAAAAAATATTTAGAAAGGTAATGATATAGTCAAGTATCCTACAAAACTTCAACTAAAAACGTGACTTACATTAGGAGAAACAAAAAAGCACAAATTTCAGTAAATAGTGGCTTTATCTTTTTTTTCTCTTTTTCCTTTTTCATTTTCTAATTTCTTTTCAGCAGAATTTGCTCTTTTTGTTTCTCAACATGTAGATCAAATTTACATTTGAAATTTTGTGACATAATAGATTGATTTATGTCAATACTATCAAAGTTTTTCTGAGTGAAATACCCGAAGGGTGAGAAGTACAACATATGTCCTCGTGTACACATGGAACCCAAGCGGCTTGATACGAAGTCCCATCCCTCTTTCACGGTAAGGAATGTAACTTCATATAAGGCTATGGCCTAGTTAAATAGTGTTGTTTAATGGAGCGACAATATTGCTTCGTGCTTCAGTATGGTGTTCATACTCATGTAGAAAAGCCACAGTTATTTACCTGGCCAGTTTATCTCTCTCTAAACCAACGTTTGACAGAACAATAGGAAATCGGAATAAACAGAATATCCCCCTACATGGGCCACATGGCAAAAGAAGAATACGCACCCTAATTTCCAAGTTCCAACGAAACGGCGATTATGCTCTGACGTACACGTGACGTGCGCGCTAATCTACGTAAGCCTCATGCCATAGTAGAGGTTACCCTTATGTAATGGCCTTAGAAGAAAGAATGATGCTACATCAGCTGAAGCTACATATAAATTTTTTTTTCTTTCATGATGTTTGTAGTCTCAAGTGGTGACTTTAACTTATTTACAATTAATAAAATACCACAGTAGAGACTTACTTTTTCCCCTAACCCCCCATCGCTCTCTCTCCTCAAACCACCGCTTCTTCTACAAACTACCTGACAAATCTGCAAGACACCGTCTTTACCCCCCTCTTCTCACATCCGACATAGACTGAGGCCGCCGTCTATAACAGAGCACTGTAGATGTCCTCAGGGCTCAGTCCCCCAGGCATGCCAGAACACAGGTCGTGAGCCTGAAACATGAACTGGCAAGCTGGAAAAAACGTCAAAAGCACCGAACCTGACAACTGGCATTTCGCAACAAGCAGATGTGGCAGACAAAAAGGAAGGCACCCGGAGAACATCACAAAAGCGAAATAAGCAAACCACGCACAAAAGGTGCCAATTGTCAGGTTTGACCACAACAGTCCAAACGAAAGGAAATGTCCATTGGCAATGCCTTGCTGCAACGTCTGAAAATTGCATTGTTCAGCTCAATGTCACTTTCCTTGACATTTAGACGCATGGTTACTTCTATAGTAAAAACAAAAAACAAAAGCTCTCCTTCCCCCCACTACTTGCCCTTGTATCTAGATTGGGAGTCCGCATTTTTGCTGGGCAGACTCCCTTGTTATATACCTGCAGCAGAAATCATCCTTTAATGTCAGTACATCAACAAAAACTATGACATTGAGGAGCAGAAAGTAATGGTTTGTGGCATAACTTGGATCTTTTTCGCGGACAGTTCCGGTGTGTATCCCAGATTAAGCTACCAAAAGTTCTGCCGGGGGAAAGAAACTACGGATCAATTGTCCTCCTACAAGTGAACAAAACAACCATTAACACCTTTGGCTGCTCTGTACTGAAGGCCCAGTGGAAAAGTTCAACAAAATGAATCGGTACTTGAACATTACTTCGTTGTTTTTGTCTGATTTTCCTGAAGGTTGGAACATCCTAGCAAATGCCTTCCGCTCCTGATCTCTTCTGTCAGCAATCTGTAATAGTTTCCAAAGAGTTGGTAACAATAAACATTTATATATTCCCGTTCAAAAAAATAAACATTTATATAGGCTCCCATTCACAAGGTTATCAGACTGACCTTCTTCTTTGCAGCAGCCAGTTCTCGTTTAATTCCTCCTAAGGGTTGTCAAAACAAATCCATTAGATTCTCCGTTGCCACCAAGAGATGAATTGCCAATGAAGAGGAAAGGGACAAACCATCACTTGGCTCCAACTCTAATGCATGCTTGAAGCTCTCCACTGCTGCATCAATGTCATTGAGTGTCATGTGTGCCTGTAAATGACATTTAAGCGGTCACAGTTAGATATCAACAGGTGTTAACAATATGATAATAGTATTATGGTAGTTGAATGCTATAGCCTATAGATAGATAAATAAGAAATATAATTTTCAGCCCAATCACACGTACTTTAGACATCAACATTGACATCCAATCAAGATGTGGCAACAAACAGTAGCTACAAACAACAAAACTAGAACAACACATCTCTCCAGCCTTGCTAATGGGCACAGCAGAAATAAAATTAGCCAATTGCTTCCAAGTAAACAGTTTCTTGGTTGCATGGCTGTAACTCAAGTCCAAATGTTTAAGCCTTACTATTATTTGTGTTGTAAGCTTGTTGCCATGATGGCAAAAATATAATTTAAAACCAAAAAAAGTATAAGTCTCCCACTTACATGTCAGATTCATCTCAAGGCTTTGTTATGTGCCAGATGTGAAACTTGACAGAAAATGTCCATACATCATCTTAGATAACACGGAAAAATATTGCTATGTACTTCAAATGATACTAGAGCACATGGAAATGTGAGAAAGGAACAATACATTATACAACATTTGAGAAAATGAACCACTCCGAGTCTGCAATGAATGATGATACAGGATTGCAAGTAGTTTGAGAAGCTAAGCTAGAATGTTACAAACAAAAGTATGCATGCTAATGTTACAAACAAAAGTATGCATGCATTGGCAAACAAACTATAGTTTGGAGAAAAGTATCAATTAAAACTTAGAATCATCACACTGAAGGTCAATACGAACCTGTCCTTGTCGGAAAAAAGCCTTAGCATTGCCCTCCCTTTCACGCAGTGCAAAATCTGCATCCAACAAAGCACCCTTCAAATCTCCCAACTTCAACTTGCATGCCTGAAGAAGTTATATATCAGTTTCAGGAAACAAGCAATAACACCAATAGTGTACTAGTGTCATAGTGTGTGCCATGTAGAGATTGATTAGTATCTTTTTTTAATACAAAGTAGCATTTTATAGACCTTAGTACAAAAATAAACCATATTAATCACATTTTGCTGAGTTGGTGCGCAAAAATTGGCAAATTCATTGTAGATGTACTGTTGAAATGGTTTAAAGACATTCGCAGGTGAGAAAGGTTGATACAAACATTTCTAGCAATTTATTGACAGCAATTATTTCTAGAACAATGGAACAACAAAGCATAAATTTGAAGCTAGTTAAGTAACATGGAGGGAAAAAGCACTGCTCCGGCAAAGTAGATGGGATTTTGGATGCGATGAACAACAGAGATGATTGAAGTTTTGATTAGACTCCCATTCCTCGATCTCCCTAGTAGAGTTTATGAACAAGGAACTGAAAGACAAATGCTCCTCTGCTTGGCAGTTAAATTGTGCATGGGAACTTAAAGACAAGAACAAGGTAACCTAGAGTCAGGCAACAGGTAATCAGATACATGAACCATGTAGCACTCTACCTAAATTATGCACCTTTTGAAGTGCTTCTTAGTTGCTACAAGCTTATAACCATATTGATGAGTGGTGTGGCAGCGGTAGTCAAAACAATATTAACATCACAATTTTCTTAGATGTTAAGAGTGGAAGGCATTCATCCAGCAAGTAATTAGACTCAACAACATAACTTACGGAGCTATTTGTGAGTATTATGGACTTGGTCTTCCGCAGTGCTGAGCTCTTCTCTGTGTATCAACATGTTCATAATACTATTAAGTGCCATGTGACGTGTTTTATGATCAGCATGAATCATGTGACAGAAACAATGAAAATTGAACAGTTGTAGTGGAAACAATATAATTGCCTTCATCTATCTCTTCTTTGTCCCAGCAAACATCCAAGTAGCGCAGTGCTTTCCTGTACTTTCTCAGAGCTGTTTTGTAATCCTGTTTCTGTATAGAGCAGAGGCACTAACTTCAGCTTCAGGGAACCAGATAGGGAAATATAACATTACATATCTACGAACTGTAACTAGATTAGGTCAGAACTTTAAAATGGATAATCCATATGACAAACAGAAAAGGCGTAACTACGATACTAAATTGCTGAATATGTCACAGGATATGCAAGCCTAACAAAGAAGTGAAAGCACATTTATGAACTCAAGATCCCTTTACAGGTATAGTTATTTGTCTAGTTAGCATTTTAGAAACTGGGTTAAATATCAGAAGAAAAACTGAAATGAAATCCTGAATAAAGCCATCTGGTTAGCCAGAAACCACAGATCAGAGAGTGTATGTAGGAACTAGGCTTAAAATATGAGAATATGAACTCTAATCATAACAGCAAGATCAAGTTCGGATGCTTTAGCTCAGGGTGGATTTCATATCACTAGAAGGTGGGAGGGTACAAATGCAAAATAGAAAAATTCAAGGGATCTTTTGAAAAGTCTCTGTAGCTTTTAGTGGTTGATCAAAGCCATTTAGATACAATGGAATAACTAATGTTGTTACCTCTAGTTCTCATTTGATAGGCTCCCCACGGATCATATGTCATAGAACTTCCTAATGCTACATCCTATGATGTTAGGGATGCATGGGTTGGAATAACATCACCCATTGCAGTGAGTCAGTGACCATTATTGCGAAAATTAGTACACATCAGAGAAAGGGAAGACTAATAATTTGTAGCTTGCAGCTATATGATAAATGAAGAACACAATTAAGTTGATTTACAGAGGGATCTCATTGACACAGCGGTAAGTAGGCTACTTTACCAAACAAAAAATGATGGCAAAACGCTAAGGAAATGTAAATATGTGAATAGTAGAACTAGGCAACTAGCTGAGCAAGTTGCAAACAGCTAAGGGCATAAGTTATGCTCGCTATCTTAAGCTACACATTTAGTCTCTGTCAGGATGTGATGTCATTATCCGAACTTACTTTATACACTGGTTTGGTTTGAATGTAACCAGTGAGTGCCACTAATCTAAACAGAATAAAACTGGTTGGAGCTTAGCTTAGAGAGCAAATTACCTTGAAATTATCGTTGCCAAAAGCCTTAGCAGACTCCACGGCATCCATCCACCATGAAACCTCTGTAGGCTTCTCATTAAGATCATTGGGCCAATCAGGATACATATCACCATCCTTGAAGAAGTTTGCAACTCCATCATTGGCACCTTCAGGAAGTTCCCCACAATCAACAATTACGATATCAGCAGTGGGATGGTCAGCTTCTCTAACGGGAACATGCTCAACTGAGCGAACTACCCCTATTCCCTTTATTACTCTCCCAAAAACTACATGTTTCCCATCTAAATGAGGCGTTCGGGTGGTAGTAATGAAAAACTGAGATCCATTTGTGTTGGGGCCAGAATTAGCCATTGATAGCATTCCTTTCCTCTCATGCTTCAAAACAAAATTCTCATCCTCAAACTTCTCCCCATAAATTGATTCTCCTCCTGTTCCATCACCAGCAGTAATATCTCCACCTTGTACCACAAAGCCTTTGATAACGCGATGGAAGCATGAACCCTGCAAGAATAGCAATAACCAAAGATGTGCTTAGTAATTACTGTGAAGACCTGGCAGCAAATTTCAATGTAGCGTATGCAAATGTGTAATGACATTTAGTTTTTACCATCGGTTTAGGGGGGTTTGAAAGCTCCAGTTAGCAGAGAGAGAATGGAAATGACTAAAAAAATGAGCTCTCAACAAAAAACAAAAACCACCCATCAACTCTCATTCCTGTATACTGTAGTAAAGTATTACTGTGGTATTTGCATCTATTAGCCAAAAAAATGAATTGTCAATGAATGTCAGAAGTTGGTGGGTGCCTTTGTCCAATTGTTATCACAAGGAACACTACAGCCTGATGCCTTAATATAAAATAGAAAGAGCAGACAATTAGTACAGAGTCTCCACTCCCCGCCACTAGAAACCAAAAATTACTCATCATGCATGTTGGGAATCAATTTCAACACCACACACCTTCCAACGGGTGGCCAGAAAGAGGTTAGTCAGAGCACTTACGCTGTTATGTGCAAGGTTACTGTAGAACCACGGTTACTGTTAGCATGTGCTTAGTTTCAATTGTTAGGGATTAGAATGATTCCGTTAGTCTAGACTATTATTTTTGGTTAGTTTTTTTTTCAAGTTAGAAATTATTTCTTAAGAGTCAAGTCATCATATATTAGGGATAGCAAGTCCCTTAGTCCCTAAGGTCCTTCTGTGGTCTTTTTCTTAATAGGCTATTCTATATCCATCTTGTGTCCTCCTTAGACCTTCACCGTATCGCCGTTCTACCTTAAATCGTCACCATCCGACCTCCTTCTTATGGATGTTTACCCATTGTGTACTCTCATTGGCATGGTTTCACTCAGGTTGATCGGTGATTGCGAAACATGAGGTGCAAAATGCCAAACAGTTTTTTTTTTCTTTGTGATAAAAAGGGTTCACCTCGATTACCATTAAAGAAACCAGAAACCATTACAGAGTTCAGGAAATGCCAAACAGTTATACAAACATTAAACGCGTCAGCACATGACGTGCTCCTCCTGTAACCACTAAAACTTGTCCCTGTCTAAATGTCACAATAATAATAACCAAACTCAAATCAAAATGACCGGCAAAGCGAATCTAGATACAGTGCTGGCGGTCGTCTCTTCCAAAAGGCTACAAGTGTCTGCTATACGGACGAAGTGTTTCTTTACAATACACATGCAAAACCCTCCCAGTTTCTCACTAATACAGCCATCCATGAATCCTGGTTGGCCTGCCTGTCAGTGAGTAAACCGTAAGCGATGGGGGCCTCATACGCATTTCATTATAAAAAGGAACTTGGTATCCCGTATCAAATTTCCTGCCATCATAGCCGATTGCAAACATCAATGCAGTTCTTCGTGTGCATAAGAACCTTCGTGTGACGTACTGGTTATATTGGCTTTTGCTTATAGTTTTTGGTTGCGACTAACGAATAGTAGTGGCTGATAGAAATATCTGATAGAAGTGGCTGATGAATAGTAGTGCATTATGTAAAAAAGACGGTGCAACGAAAGTCACTACAGCATTCGGACCATCATACGATTTACGGAATTGTGATATAATAAAATACAAAGTACTTTACAATATGTAAAAGCGAAAAGAAGTGACTAAGAAATACCTGATAGAAGTGGTTGATGAATAGTAGTGCATTATGTAAAAAAGACGGTGCAACGAAAGTCACTACAATATTCGGACCATCATACGACTTACAGAATTGTAATATAATAAAATACAAATTACTTTACAATATGTAAAAGCGAAAAGTGGTGACTAATTAATAGTAGTGGTTAATAGAAGCGGTTTATAGAAGTTAGAGCATTCATATTGACTTTAACTTCTGGAAACAGAAGCCAATATAAACATACCATAAATCACAAGACCTTGTCCAAGCACATTGCACTATACACCTGCCACTATGCCATTGCCTATTTCCAGGTGTGTTCTTTTGGGCTTATGGCTTGAATTCTGTATGTTCATGAGAGGCAGTACGCAGAGAGAAATAGTCGCATGTGATTTTGGTTGGTACAGCTGAACTCAGTACACTTTTTAATATATTTTTTCTATTGACCCTGTCTTGAAAAAACGCATCGTTTAAAAGCTAGTTACTGTAGACAATATAACTATAAGCCAACTTTAAACTCAAAAGAATCTGACCATAAACTGAGCGACACTTTAGCAGCACAAAGCCAACATGCCAAATTTTAACAGTAAAAAAATGTGACTGCTTCCACAAGCATATAACAGACCTGCTCTAAATGGGTTCAGCTTTTTCGCTGCTAAAATTCAGGTTTCTTAGCATTTTTGTTTTTCTCTATTATTTCTTTACATTGTTTTAAAAGATTCTAATTTTTTACTATTTTTCTTAATTTTGACTAAGAAGTTAGCAGCTGATATAGTAAAAAACGTACCCAAAAAAAACCAAAAAGCAGGCCTGTGCAAGGTGCGGTTAGAATAAGTCAAAAGGGAGGGGCCCTTATTAACAGTAGCAGAACTAGTGGTAGCAGTGCATAGAATTCACTGCACATCAGAGGACCGATTTGACATTACAGCACGAGTACTACTAAGAAGAAAAAGAAAAACAACAAAAGACGGAAGAGCTTTCTCTACGTGGAGGACTTCCGTGGAGCCTTCTTATTCATCGTTGATTTAATGTCTTATGTGAGATCTTTCCGCGATGATCTAATGTCTTATGTGAGATCTTTCCCTATCTTTCTATATCTATCGCTAATTCGATAGGATCCATAACAGATCACCTATCGTTAGAGAGGACCTCATGTGAGACCTTCCCCACTAATTTTCTTCCGAAACGATCTAATCAGTTACAACCTTGAAACATCTACGCAACAATATACCGAGGAATATCCAGCCATATGACAAAATGAGACGATATTTACAAGATAGTATCCAATTATCAAAAAGAGAAGCTAAACTAATCACACAGGAAGCAAACCTCTCGCATCGAAAACAAACCTTGTCAACTCCTAGGGGTCAACGAGGCAATCCCTTTTGAGGGAATTGCTGTACAAGAGAGCAAACTGAATAAAAAAAACAAATCCTTCGGATTCCAGGGTCATGAAATCCGCATCAAAATCCTACAATAACCAATCAATCGCATCAAAAACAACACTATTCGGTTCCAAACGCTCAAAACCTATAGGGAGCAGCCAATCGCACCAAAACACAAACGTTCCTACCCTAACAGCAGCACATTGACTACGCAAACTACTCCCAAATCGAGAGGCTCAAACCCTTCAATCAACCAGACTAAATTAGAGTTTCCAACACCCAAACCCCTTGGCAATAGCACCGAAGGACCTACCAAACGGAACCAAATCACACAGAGGCACAGAAGCCAAGCCTCCCGGCGATCCAATCGATCGGTACTAACCTTGAAGTGGAGCGGCTTGCCGGTGGCGGCGCCGACGCCTTTCTCCCCGGTGCAGAGCGCGCGGAAGTTCTCCGCCGTCCGCGGCACCACCGACGCATAGAGCTCTATCACGATCCTCCCCTCCATCTCGCCGCCGATGCTGACGTCCATGAAGCACATCGGGTTCTTCACCTCCGCCGCCGCCGCAGGCGGTGCCGCGCCCTCGCCGTCGCCCTCCATTGCAACCGCCCGCCGGATATGGCCTCGAGACCAAACCTAGCCTTAGACTAGAGAAGCTTCTCGAGGCGAGGTGGAGGTGGAGTGGTGGTGGTCTTCGTCAGTTACCTCGGAAGACTAACGGCAAGAGCTGCGTGTGGGCAAGGGAGGGAGGATGCGGTGGGTGGGTGGGGTTCTAGGGGTAACTTTTCTAAAACCTCTATTTTCAAATAGGGAGGGGAGGGGATAGGTGGGTACATGGGGTCATCGGTGAGAAGAGTTTGTGGTTTTATCGATATGTGGGGCACTGGGGCTGCTCCTAGTGGGACCGCATTGTCATGGAGACAGGATTCGTGTTCTGAATTTCCAAAATCAATATGGCGAATTTTTGGCCTATTTGGCCCTTCGTGGCGTATTTTGCAAGTCTGGCCACGGCGGCACTTTTTTTTTCATTTCTAGCTCCCGCTCGAGTGCGGATTTCTTGGCGGCCGACGCGTGGAAAGACCGCGCCTAGGGAGCGCATAATCTACGGGTAGAGCTGGGAGTTGAGTGGTGTCGTACCGGCATGGTCTGGGTTCACTGTGCTTTGTGCTGTGCCGACTCGACCTAGTCATCTCACCATGCCGTGCTATATCGGCCCGCCTCGCCTTTGGCCAGGCCTAAGCACGGCCCAAAGCCCACCGTGCTAGCGTTCGTGCCACCGTTCAAAGAAGATGGAGGAGAATAGAATAGTTTCTAGTAGTCTAGGTTTGACCCCAGTCATGCTAACTAAGTTGGTATTTATGTGCACAATATTATCCAAACTCTTGGTTAATATCGGTCGCACACAACTTTGCCTGTGGCGAGATATGCCCTCCCCTTTTTTGCTTTTGCTTCCACTTCTGCAGTTATGTAATGTATCTACTTGGCCTGATCGGCCCTATTATAAACTTGACCCGATGCAGTCTAATTAAACTCTGATTTGTAATATTATTGTATGGTATGGTTTACGTCATGTATGAAATCATTCAGTAATATATTTTGTGAGCACTATCTACTAATGTAGGGAATAGTACAGTTGTTTCATAGAGGATTATGGATTAGCTAAATCTAGGTCCAACAAAGCTAGTATTAGAGCATACGACTGTAAAAAAACCTTAGTTAGACTGGTCACTCCTAGTTAAGAAAAGCTTCAACAAAATATAGTGCATTTATTGGTCTTACTGATCACTCCTAGTTCTTTACTTATCTTTACCTTCTGTATGTTTTTACTGTATTAATGACTCTCTTTCTGGTTCAAAATTATAGATGGCTGGATCGTCTAAACAGAGCCTGTGGGACTTTTTCTCCCATGGCGAGGACAAGGGTGAGTTTGCAGAGATCATCCATAAGCTTATGTAGTACCTAGGCTATCGTCACCGATCCATCTTCAAGGGTCAAAAGACTCAGATCCTAGACCACGAGTATTGGATGATGGAGGTGTTTCTCTATAGGAGGAGAAGCGAGTTTGAGCTTCACACCTTCAAGACCTAGCACCCTAGGAGCACTTCTACAGACGCTATCCAAGACGCAGCCTCCTGGCCTCAGCTCGGTTGTGTAAGATTCACGAGGTAACTCTCCGTTCTTCTCTGTTCCGCTTCTACCCGTCTATCCAGGAGGGTGAGCGCTACCACGAGACCTACATCACCACAAACAATGACGCGTAGTTGATGCACTAGATTCAACTCACTGAAGCCATAGGGGTACCTACACCAATGCCTTGGAGGAGATTGGGCAACTTTGCATTCTCCTTACCGCTAGTTATGCCCACTCTGACACCCTTCGCACCCAACTCAACAGGTGTGAGAGGACCCTTACTATCGTGGAGGACGAGAAGATAGCATTAGTCATTGAGCTTGAGCATACAGTGGTAGTAGCAGCTATCTATGCCCCGACACCTCCTGGACCCCTGGTTGTTCCCAGCAAGCCATCACTGACTCGACCTCTAGGACCCCGCCTGTGAGTCACTATGCGCAAGAGAATGCAATGTCCCAGTCCACCACCTGTCATCGACCTTGGAGACTCCTGCAAAGGATGCAGTGTCTCCCATTCCCCCTCACCTACCTTCAGCCGCAGCTGCTCCCGTTCCCACTTTATAGGCAACTGCACAACTTGTTGTAGCCATACCTCATGGAGTAGGCTAGTTTAGGTTTAGGTTAGCTAATAGTGCTTGCTAGGGTAACCTTTTGGGTTGTAGGCAATTTCCCTTATTCCCTTTTGTATCAGTTGAGTACACGTTGTGGTTTGTATCTTAGTATAGTGTCATAGCTTAGCATGGCCTATATGTTATGTACTAGTGGTCATGTAACACTTAACCCTCCTATTACTAATGATTGCAGCCACCTTAGGCTTTGTATTGTATTTTATCATTTCCTTTATTTGGTTGGTTCTTCTGTTCTGCTCTTAGAAGGCTAGTGAACCCTCGTATATATCTTTTAGTTCTAAACCCAGTTGTTCTCTCATATGGTTCCTGAAAGAGTCACTGCCCGAGGATGCCCCAGATCCTTCAAGCCATGCTCGCAGGTCAGCAGGCAGGAGCAGCTAGTCACAACTCCATGCTGGCAAATTTCTTGAGAACTAGACCTTTAATCTTCTTATCTGCAATGAACAATTAGAGGCAAAAGACTAACTTAGTGACACAAATAAGAAACTGTGACTTGCACAATGTGAAGAAGGGGACAAAGTGGACTTTGCCACTCATCAACTCAAAGGATCCACAACTGCATGGTGGGAAACTACCTAGCCTCCCCTGAAGGAGAAAGCCCAATAGCCAATGAGGAATTAGAAGAAGAAGTAGCAGAAGCTGAAGGGCAGCAAGTATAAGCAGAAGGACAGCAAGAGCAAGCAACAGAAGAAAATGTTGGAGAACAAGAAGAGGAGGAAGCTGAACCAACAAGACATGTTGTCCCTTGGACTGAGTTCAAGGCCATCTTCAAGACAAACTTTGTATCTGCTAGCATCATGCGAATAAACAAAAATGAGTTCAGAGCCTTGAAGTAGTGAAACATGTCCATCAATAAATACCTTACCTAGTTCAACCAGTTGGCTCACTTCACTCCAAGAGATGTAGCTGACAATGAAGAGAAGATTGACCGCTTCCTAGAAGGTATGCATGAAGAGATAAGGGTGCGGCCGATTGTTTAGGACTTTCCTAGTTTCCACCAGTTGGTCAACAAAGCTCTCATTCTAGAAAATGAAGATTGCAGCCTAGAGGTCACAAAGAAGTTACCCCCAGAGGCCAGCATAGCATGACAACCCTTCCTTCAAGCAAGTTACAGCCTCACCACCTAAAGCTCCAGCTCCGCATCCCAGCGGCAATGTACTTCACGCCCCTCGCCCCATAGGACAACCTGCTGCAACCAATCCAGTAGCCCACCTCCATTGCTTTAGTTGTGAAGAGAAAGTGCACTTCGCCAATCGATGCTCCAATTGCCAAGTCTCCCCAGTGAAGTTAAACTTGGGAACCACTCCAGCCCGTGGCCAAGCATCAACACCTAGCAAGCGCTATTAGACCCCACAAGTATCCAAAGATGCATCGATATGTAACCAAGTCCATATGAACCATGTCAAGACAGAAGAAGCATGGGAAGCTAACAAAGTGCTAATGGGTACGTTTTCTATTAAGTCAATACTTGCACGTATTCTTTTTATTCTAGGGTTTCTCATTCGTTCATATCGGGGAAGTTTGTTGAATGGCTTAAGTTGCCAATCTTTAAATTAAAGAGACCCGTGGTACTTACCTCAACCGAGGGACCTTAACTACTATGTTAGTAAGTCCCGGCATAGAGATTGCCATATAAGATTTTATGATCTTAGCAAACCTCATGGTATTACAATCCCAAACACTGGACATCATCCTAGGGATGGATTGGTTGGCCAATTACTAAGGAATGATAGACTGTACCATTAGAAATGTAATACTTACCAAGTACCCCAGACTAACAATAAAGGTTAATGTGGACCATCCATATCTTTTGGGTCGTACAATCCATTACCTTGAAAATATACAACTAGAAGAAATGCCAAAAGCTCAAGGCTACCCTGAAGTATTTCCAGAAGAATTATCTAGTATGCCACCAGACGAAGACATAGAGTTTGTTATCAACCTAAAACCAGGGACCACACCACTTGCCAAAAGATCTTATAGGATGGTTGTTGATGAGCTTAAAGAGCTAAAGATGCAAATTGCGGAATTGCAAGAGAAAAGATTTATTAGACCTAGCTCATCCTCCTAGGGTTCGCTAATACTTTTCATGAAGAAGAACGATGGCACCGCCAAAATGTGTGAAGACTATAGAACCCACAATGACATCACCATCAAGAACAAGTATCCCTTACCCTACATCAATGATTTGTTTGATTAGCTTTCAGGAGCCACAGTATTCTCCAAGATAGATAGAAAATCAGGGTACCATCAACTCAAGATCAGGGCTGAGGATGATGAGACAATAGGGTCCCGATCTTTCGATAGAATGGTAACTTTGATTTGGAGGAGAACAACTTTGACAATACAGGCTTCTAACCGGTCATGACCAGAATACTAAGCAATCGCTAAACCACACTCCGAGTCATTATCAGCCGTGCCAAAAATGTGGTTGACTTGACCACGAAGGTCTATTCCTACATGCAATCAAAGAATAAGCAAGAACAAGGTAAAATACAATATGATGTATTGCAAATATTTATGAAATGCTGATAAGGTGAAATTCCAAATAAGGATCTTGACCAAATGGTCTAGTCGACACACGCAGAAGATACAAGCTGCAACGAAGGCAAACTAAACATAAACAAAGTCCTAACCATAAAGTGTAGCACACATGAGACTATATGAGGATGACGACCAGAGGGTGGCGGCCAGGGGGTGGGCGCATGTCTCTAGGGTTACAAGGCCCATGGGCCCAAGTGGAGGTGGCACAACAGCAACCTGTTTCGAAATCAGTGATAGCAACGTACTATTTTGTAGACTGCATCGCACTCCAAAGGAATTTAGAGGTGAGGCCAAATCCATTGGAAAGATAACGAGATAATCTTTCAATCAAGTACTTGTGGAGCTCAAACAAAGTCCGTATGTGAAAGTTATGCTTGTTTGAAGTCAGTACTATCTCCGAAGGCCGAATTGAATTCCAAAACGGATCCAACTCAAACTTTTGCTCATCTTGACCCAAAAGTGTTGTGGTGCTGCACACACACACACACACACACACACACACACACACACACACACACACACACACACATATATATATATATATATATATATATATATATATATATATATATATATATATATATATATTCATCATTAGGTAGCATTATGTAGTTCATATAATATAAAGACACTCCTAAAAACGAGCTCACCTAATAATTTAAGTGATACATAGGGGCTCTTGTAATTAGAACAACAAGCATAGCAAATATGGTTGTATCCATAGGGGTCATGTTCTCATGAGGATATTCCCAAAATAGTATTTACCACTTGGTATGCCCTGTATGAGTTCACAATCATGTATTTGGCCTGACCAATGCACCAGCCTACTTCATGAAACTCATGAACAAAGTATTCATGGAATACTTGAATATGTTTGTGGTTGTGTTTATTGACAACATCTTGATTTACTCCAAGACCACCGAAGAACATGTCGAACACCTCTGATTGGTTCCAGAGAAGCTTAAAGAGCACAAACTGTACTCCAAGTATAGCAAGTGTGAGTTTTGGCTCCATGAAATCAATTTCCTAGGGCATATATATATCCACTGGAGGAGTAGCAGTTGATCTAGCTATAGTAGAAGCTGTTCTAGAATGGAAGTAACCCACCTCAGTGACTGAAATGCTAGTTTTTTTAGATTAGCTAGATACTATAGACGACCCATAGAAGGGTTCTCAAAGCTTTCCAGACCATTGATCCACCTGCTCAAGAAAGAAAAGAAATATGAATGGACAAAAGCTTATGATAAGAGTTGAAGAAGAAGCTGACCACTTCTCCTGTGTTAATCTTGCCAGACATACACAAGGACTTTGAAGTTTACTATGATGCTTCATGCCAAGGTCTTGGCCGCTCATGCAAGTAGAAAAAGTCATGGCTTATGCGTCAAGATAACTCCGTCCATATGAAGACAACTACACAACTCAAGACTTGGAATTAGCATCAGTAGTGCATGCACTGAAAATTTGGCGGCATTACTTGATTGGAAACAACTATGATATCTACACTGACTATAACAACCTCAAGTATATTTTAACTCAAACAGATCTCAACCTACGATAGAGAAGATGGCTAGAACTAATTAAAGACTATGATCTAGATGTCCATTACTATCCTCAAAAGTCTAATGTAGTGGACGATGTATTAAGCCATAAGTCCTACTGCAGCAATGTCATGGTTCAATAATTTCAACCTGAGCTCTACAAAGAGTTAAAAACACTCAATCTTGAGATAGTAGAGCAAGGCACCATACTCACCATGAAAGTACACCAAACCTTAGAAGAGCATATCAAGGCCGCTCAAGAAGAACATCTTGGTGTCTAGAGATTCAAGCACCTCATAGCCAAGGAAAAAGCCTTCAAGATGATTGAAGATCAATAAGATGGAAAAACACCTTGAGATAGATTGATAAATAGAAAGGGGGACCAAATCCTTGAAGACATGCTTCGGGCTTGTGCTTTGGAGTTTACAGTAAACTGGGAGAAATGCCTGCCTTATGCGGAATTCTCCTACAACAATAGTTATCAGTCTAGTCTAAAGATGTCCCCCATTTGAAGCACTCTATGGTAAAACTGTAGAACACCTCTGCATTGGTAATAAGTGGGAGAAGATTATATCTTTGGACCCGATACACTAAAGCAGGCAGAAGAGAAAGTCCGCTTGATCAGAGATCGATTGCAAACTGCCTAGTCTAGCCAAAAGAGTTATGCTAATAATCATCATAGGAGTTAAGCTTTGAAGTTGGAGACCATATTTATCTCAAGGTGCCACCTCTTCAAGGAATCTGGAGATTCAAAGTTAAAGGCAAACTTGCACCAAGATATATAGGCCTATTCCCAATCACCTTCAAGTGTGGAAAAGTAGCCTATCAACTGGAGTTACCCGCAAGCCTAGCAGACATCCACAATGTATTTCATGTCTCACAACTTAAGAAATATCTCAGAGTACCCAAAGATCAAACCTCGGTGGAGACCACACTACTACGAAAAGGGTCATCCTAGATGCCTCATCACAGACGGTTCAACACAAATCATCAGTGACAAAGTTACCACATATGATTTTACAAGATAGACCGTCTAATATCACCACGATAGAAAGAACCGTCTGTGATGACCTACTTATCATAGATGATTTTATTTCAAACCGTATGTGATACATCACAGATGGGTCAGAACAAAACTGTCTGTGATATCTGTACTTATCATAGATAGTTTTTGTTCTGAACGGTCTATGATGTATCACACAGACGGTTCATAACAAAAAGCATCTATCATGACCTACTTATCGTAGACGGTTCTTTACCTATAACTGTCTGTAATAATATTTTAACTTACCCGCTCTTGCCAAATTTGAATTTCCCGCTCAACTTGCTAGATTTGCTCTTTAAAATAGAAGACTCAACTATTCTTCTCCTTTTCTCTCTTCTCACTTCCCCTCCTCCACTCCTCTCCTCATCTCCACTTCTCTCTTCTCACTTCTACTCGCCAAATTTTTCCTAACCATCGCTGACCAATGGGCCCCCATCCCTGTTTAAGCTAATAAGTCACCGACATGTGGGCCCCAGCATTTCAAAACCTTTTTAAGGTTTGTTTAAAAGTTAGAGCCACTAACAAGTAGGTCCGTTCCACTGTGGCTATAGTGCATGGGTCCCACTTGTCAGCCTCTCAGCTTTTTCTTCTAGAAAATAAATCAAAAATTAATTTATAATCCTATGGGCCCCTTATGTTAGCCTCAGCAACCTTTTTCAATAGAAAAATAATTAAATAAATTAAATAAAAACTGATAGACCCCACTTGTCAGTGGGAGAGACTCTCTTCTGTTAATTTTTTAATTTAGTACAAATTTAAACATTAGAGAGCCCGTTGTCGCTCATTTTAACTCTAAATTTAGTAAAATCTATTTCTAAATTTTTGTAAATTCAAGATCTATCTAATGGCAGTAGAATTGTTTAATTTGAAGTTCATTTGAATTTTTTGTATTTATTTATTTTTGCTTGCATGTTTATGTGCTTTCTAATGCAATTGTCCGGGTAGAGTACGAGGATACGGAAGAGTTGCAGTGTGTGACAACTCAAGAATTTCAATACCAACCCACTTGTGAGCCAGGCAAGTCAATACTTTGATCATATTGAATCCACATTTTATGCAAATTTATATTTGTTTAAATTACTAAATTGCATGCTATTATATGTTATGCAAATGTATGTTAAACTTAAGGTTAGATATATGTCTACCTAACATTGTCATGCTATTATATCATCCTTTAGATACTTAAATCACATAATTCTTATCACCCTACATATTTAATGGTAACTTTTCTAGCTATATGTCATAGTTAAGCGTCATGCTGGTCTTGCTTAAGTACGAGAGCATTAATTTACCTTTTCATCATCTTTTAATCATAAAACTTATTTTTGATAGTTATTGGAGGGAAATGGATGGTATATTTGTGGTAACTTAGGATAGCCACCTGTCGAGCTGTCTGCCATGTGTGATAGGTTCACGGAGGGGCTATTTAAAAAATAGACGTTCAAGGGCCAAATTTGAAGGAAAAAGTGGCTAAAGGGATATTTGTGTGCTCAATTCAGTGTTTCGGGGGGATGAAGGATGTGTTTTGTTGGGCTGTTTTGGACGATTTTATTTGAGGGGTAAACTTACCCAAGTTCCTTTTTAACTGTTTCGGAGTCAAAATTGGACAAACGCTCATTGTTTGGACTCCAGCTTCTCATAGAAGGCTAGAACCAGCTTCTTATAAACTAGTTTCTAGAGCCAAGGCTCGGCCAAAGTCAGTCGTTCGAGCTCCACAGCATCAACTCATTGGAACCACCGCTTGCTGGGTGATAGAACTGTAGATGTGTAACTTCATCCGTTAGGATTTAAATTCTATTATCTACCTTTGTATACACATAAATGCACTTTGACAAGGATATAATAATCCTCATTTTATTATTTATCTATAAATAGTATTACTACGTTATTGTATTCCTTAAAGTATACCACTTATTCATAAGGAAGAGATTTAGCTAGGTGGTTGTAAGCCTTTCTACGACCACTCCTTGGTCATAAGTATTTTCATGACCACTTCATAACCACAAGTCTTTACTATGAGTATGGTATAGTCGTAAGACATTCTACAACCACCATGTAGTCATAGATTCTTCTACAACTACCTTAACTTCGATTAGCTTGTGTACGACAATTTGTTATTTTACGAGTATGTCTGACAAGGCGGTTAATGCACACAGTTAATTCTCTGGAATAAGTGCACATAACTCCTCCCTGCCCTCAGCGACAACCACCCGAGGGCGAGGAAATACCACATCTCTAACAGTGCGTCAGATGGTTACCATCCGATACATTCAGACGTCTCTTGGTATGAAGCAACCACCCATCCGATACATTAAGACATCTCTTGGTATGAAGCAATCGCCATCTCTTCGTACGTTATATAAGGGCTGACTTCAGAAAGAAGAGGGTGAAGAAAACATAGAATCAAGGAGCGCAAGACATTCTGCATTAGTCTTTCCTTGATTGTAATCAGAGCATTCAGTATAGCCATACAAGAGTAGGGTTATTATTTTCTTCGAATAAGGCCCAAGCCTGTATAAAATTGCTCTGTGTTTTTTCTATGTGTGGTCAGGCATTTGAGAGATTCCCCGAGCTAAATAATCATACATAAGATTGGTACTAAAACATTGACACACTTTTAGTAAAATTTTTGAAAGGTCGTAGATTTATTCTGATCTTCGTCTTTCTATATGCATGCTAAGAAGATGACCTCATATGTGTGTGCATACGTGGTGGTGTGTATGTATGCATCTTTCTTGTAACCGAAAAACAAAAAATGGACTTGTTTGTACTTAATACCAAGAGTGATGCCCATGTAACATTTCCACACAATGCAACAATCAAATTAATCGAAAAATCAATTTATCCATTGGAAAAACTGGAACAAGAGTGAATTATCAAAAGTATTGTAGCCTTGTTCTTTTTTATTTTTGGCTTTTGATTTCTTCAAAATTGAAACAGACAGGCGGTTTCTTGAAGCGGATTCTCCAAACGATTTCTCGATTCTAAAATTATATGCGTCGTTCATATAAGCGTCTTTACCGTTCGCTGCCATCTAAAAAAATACAAAAAATAATAATAAACTATAACTAAAATCCATAAATCACCGCATAAAAAATAAGACTGTATACTGTCCATGTTTCTTCCCTAACATGAACCCAAGCATTGATGACATGATCGTACTGGCACGGTCGTGTTCTTGACCTGCCCGGCCGGCCGGCCTTTTGGCCCCATGGCCACCGTCGTAGAGCCACCTACACGCTCGCCCCCAATGGCGGGTCCCACACCACCACAACCCACCCTACCCCTTTCTCTATCCCCCCCCCCCCCCCTCCGCTTGAGGAGGCCAGCGGCCGAGGTAGCAGCTGTAATCACGAAAATGGCCTGTGGGCCCACCTCCCCGGCCTGTCTGCCTCTCAGATGTTGTGACTTGCCTCACGTTGTTTTTTATGCTATTTTTAAGGTACAAAGCACACGCTCGCACACAACTTACATCTTACCCATAACACTACACGTATATGCACCTATGCACGTCCATTAACATATATTTTAAAATCATACGAAAACATCAAAATTTTACGAAGCATATATTTTTTCATTAAATATACACGAAAACATTAAAATTTGACGAAGCATATATTTTTTCATTAAATATACATGCTTCTGTACCCTTTAGTAATAAATGGGACAAGACGGGTGAGACTGCCATCCCAGGAGCTGGGCGCCCAACAATGCCACAACCCACAAGCCAAACGGCTCGGTCTCTCTTTTATGCTACTACCACCACTTGTTCTTCTCCAATCTGGTGAACTATTCACTGACTAGCACTGGTACTAAATGTAAAAGATGCGGGGTGTACTCACCTTCCCTTACGTACAGAAAGATTTCCACCATCCACCCCTCTTTGTCTCTTTCTGGGTCTTTCGTCCCCTAAAAATAAGACGGTGCTAGTAAGGTAGGTACTGCATTAGTTCATACAGTATGTTAACAAACTCTCCTTCGTCCTCTCCATGGGTGAAGTAGTGTCATGGCCCAATGCCATCTGATCCGTCCATCTACAGTTGAACAGAAGGGTATCAGTAATAGTTTAGCTTCTGCTTTTTAGTTTAGGGAAATAAGACCATGTCCTTGGATAATGGTCATTCTATAATCGCACGAGAGCGATAAATATATACATGCAGACATACGTAAAAATATTTTAGCTATTTTTTGGCCCACATTTTCTACATTTATTTATAATAAATAAACATGGCTAGTTACAAAACACATCTGTTAACTAAATATGGCTACCTAGCGTATTCCACATTACAAAACCATAGTTACGGTAATGAAATACTAACAATATACTAAACGTGTTGCTCGCATGCTAATGAAGCATACATTTTCTCAAAGGTAATCACCAGCTCCACAACGCTTTCAACTGCGAAGAATGGTAAATCACAGCCACACTGCCTCCCTGCACTCTCACTCGGTATAAAATCTCTCTTTTCTTTCCTACCCCTCCCTGGCTACACTCTCGCTCGGCAGCAATGCGACCGCAGATCACGTTTTATATGCACGCACACAAATGCAACGTAATTAACGCGTGAATAGAATGAGAATCTATCATTGTGTCGCGTCATGTCATTAACACGATTTCCTCGTGCGTTGGTGCTACCCTGTGAGGAATCGGATTCCCTCCTCCCACGTGCGTCTGTCCGCTCCGTGCGCCCGCCTGCTGAGCCAGGCTAGCTCGACAGCAGCCTGCCAGCCGCGCCACTCAAGCTCATTGTGTCTTGCACGAGGCCTCCTGCCGAGCTATGGTAGCGCGGCAGGTGACATGTGTCATCTGTCGCGCCTTCTGAGCTCGGAGGTCATTTTTTTGGTAAACACTAATCATTGTGGCTAAAATTGAAAAAATATATGAAAATACGTGAGGCCTCCTGCCGAGCTACGACAATGTGGCAAGTGACACATGTCGTCTGCCGTGCTTTTTGAGCTTGAAGAGGAGGTTATTTTTGTAAAATTTGTCATGTGGCTAAAATTGAAAGAAAAACATATGAAGATACTGTGTAGTTTCCAGTCTCCCATGTCTGATCGTTGTCCTATCACCTGGCTCGTTAAACGAGCTGTGCTACAGAGGCGAGCAGCGATGGGCCGGCACGGGCAGCGTCTGAGGAGGATGATCGAGAAGTCGATGGCGCGTGGTGGTCGGCAGGGGCAGAACTGGGCCACAAGCTGGGTAGGCTATAGCCCGAGGCCCAACAATGCTACTAGTACTACCCCCTCTAGTATATACTTAGCAATATACTTGGTATAGTAGCACAGCCTGAGGCCTAAAAAACTATCAGCCCAGCATCCCAAACAATAAGTCAGCCCACCAAAATGGCAGTTGGCAGCCCATTCAATTCAGCAGCCCATCCTTGAGGCATCCACCAAGACCAAGTGAAGAAAACCCTAATCTCCATTCCTCCATCCCCAGCCACAGAGCCGCCCAAATCAGATCCCAATCCTCGATCCAGCGATCCGCCCTCGCCAGCGGCCGCTCTCACCTATGCTGCTGCACCTGCGTGCGCCCCCACCTCCAGCAGCTGCCCTTGCCTGTGCCACTGCGCGCCCCTACCGTTGGCCACCTCCTCACCTACGCGCGCCCCCACTACCAGCCGCCACCCTCGCATCTGTGGTCCGCTGGCCGTTGCAGTGCCGCCCTCGCCCTCACTCCTGACGCAGACGCTAGACGCAGGCACACAGCGGTCCGCCGGCCACCGCGCCGCCGCCCTTGTGGACATGCGCGGCTGCGCCTCCAGCCTCCAGGTGCTCGTGGACTGCACCTCCACGGCTCTACCCTCCAGCCTCCGACCTCCGACCTCCGCCCTCGCCCCTCACCCTTGTGGACCCACAGCCGAGCAGAGAGCCAACTGGCTGAGGTGCTGAGCAAAGAGGCAACTGGCTGAGGCGCTGACTGGCCAACTGGGCCAAATGGAAATATAGAATGGGCGAATGGCTGAGCACGAGCAGGTATGGACTGGAGGATTGGACTTTGGAGTTTGGAGGAAATATATTTAGTACTTTAGTAGGAATTATTTTTATGTTTTGTAATTAGTACGAATGATCAGTGAAATGACATATATTCAATGTTTTACATTTGCTATTTAGGAACTAACTATTAAGGTTTAAGGATACAAATTACAAAATGAAGAGGAGAAAGACATTGTCATCGTATTTTCCAACCCAAGATACACAGTCAAACAGATAATCCAACTCGAGCCAATCTCTAAAAACATTAGGAACTGAGGCTAATAACACTGGGCAAAACATTCAGCTTAATCCAGGTGATATTGTTGCCGATCTTAGGCTTCAAAAATTGATAGAGGAGTTGGATGTGAATATTAGAGATGCCGCTAGAAGAGAGCATTTGCAATTGGGACCATGCCAACCAATTGGACATAAGTTTTCATGGAGGGAACAGGGAAGTCAAAAGAGGAGATTTCAAGATTCAAGAATCATGGTTCAAGAAGCATGATTGGTTGGAATATAGCATTGCTAAAGATGCAACCTTTTGTTTCTATTGTTTTCTCTTTAAGCAACAAAGAACTGAAAACTATGGTGTTGATGCTTTCACAAAAATAGGATTTAGTTATTGGAAAATGGAACTCAATCTTTTAATAAACATGTTGGTAAAGTCAATAGTGCTCATAATAAAGCAAGAAAACATTGCGAGGCTTTCAAAAATTAAAGGCAAGATGTGGGTTATGTGATGGCTATTGTCACCAAGAAGGACGAGGAAGAATATAGAGCCCGTCTTACAATTATGTTAGCAATTTTAAAATTTCTTCTATTACAAGCCCTTACTTTTCATGGACATGATGAATCGTTTAGCACAAACAATAGAGGAAGCTTCCTAGAAATACTAAAATGGTATAAAGAGAGGGATGAGAAGGTTGCAAAATTGCTTGACAATTTTCCTGGGAAGAATTTAATGACTTCACCACAAGTACAAAAACAATTGTGCAAAGCATGTGTAGAAGAAACCACCAAAACCATTATGATATTAAGGATGCATTTTTCACCGTACTTATTGATGAGGCTCGAGATGCATCTATCAAGGAGCAAATGGCTGTGATTTTAACGTTAGTAGCTACATCTTATGCTCTTTTTATGTTTGATAGTTTGAGTGTGTTTAAAGTATATTAACAATAATTTCTTATCCTACGCAGGTATGTCAATAATAAAGGGCAAGTGATAGAGAGATTTCTTGGGGTTCAGCATGTTTCTGATACGACATCATCTTCATTAAAGACAACTTTGAATGGTATACTTTGTAAATATGGTTTATCTATCTCTAGATTACGAGGACAGAGATATGATGGAGCTTCAAACGTGAGAGGATGATTCCATGGGTTGCAAAGACGCATATTAGATGAAAATTCATATGATTTTTATATACATTGCTTTGCACATCAGTTGCAATTAGTAGTTGTTTATGTGGCTAAGTATTTTTCTTCTATCTTGGATTTCTTTAACTACATCACCTTGATTGTTAACACTATTAATGCTTCTTGTAACAGAAGAGATCAATTGGCACAAGATCACCACGGTAAAATTGTGAATAAATTAGATAATGGTGAAATTTTCTCAGGAAGAGGAAAAAACCAACAAATTAACCTTGTAAGGCCTGGTGATACTCGTTGGAGTTTACATCATAAAATATTATGTCATTTTCTCTTCATGTGCAATTTGGTCCTAGAGGTATTAGAGAATTTGAGTGATAATGCCACTAATGCTACACAGAAAACCACAACTTCGAGTTTGTTGGAAAAAATGGAGAGCTTTGAATTTATACTTATATTGCATCTTATTATCAGAATATTTGGCAAGACTAATGATCTTTCACAATGCTTGCAAAAGAAAGATTAAAATATTGTCCGTGTTGTAGGCTTGATTGAGACCACATTGAAGATAATTGAGGAAGTAAGAAATCATGGTGGGATGAGCGTTTTGAAGAATACAAGGCCTTTTATCTCCAATATAATATCACTATGCCGAATATGCCTGATAAAATACTGATTAGAGGTCGTTTAAGGGGTCATGGCGGTCGAATGATAACTTACTATGAGCATTTCCATCATGAAATATTTATTGTAGTGCATGATCAAATTAATGTTGAATTGAATAATCGCTTTGTAGAGATCCACTAAGTTATTAAGGTGCATTGCTTGTCTTGATCCAAAAAATTCTTTCGCCAACTTCGATGAGGACAAATTAATTGAACTTGCTAGAATGTATGCTGCTGACTTCTCTCAATATGACTGTGTAGTCCTTAAGGACCAACTTCACACATTTATTGTTGGTGCAAGAGGTGATATATCTTTTGCAAATTGTACCGACTTTGCAAATCTTGCTATGAAGATGGTTGATACTAACAAACATACAGTTTTCCCAATGGTATATCGTCTCATTGAATTGGCCTTGATTTTACCAGTGGCAACAACAACTATAGAAAGAGCTTTCTCGGCTATGAACATCATTAAGACTGATTTATGAAACAAGATGAATGATGAGTGAATGAATCATTGCATGGTATGCTATATTGAGCGAGATGTATTTGCAAGTATTCACCAAATGAATAAGCAAAATAACATACTGAGTGCATACATCCACATACATACATAGTCCACATACATAGTTTATAAATTTTCAGAAAATACATACGTCCGCATACATCAAACATTAAATATACATAGCAATAACCTACTGAGTGCATCGAGGCCACTTCCCCTTCCTCTGAGCATCAGGGTACTGCTCAAGGGCTGCCTTGGCATGCCGCGCTCTCTCTAGCTTCTTCTGCCTTTCTCCCTTGCGCTTTGCCGTGGCCCTCCTACGCTCCTCCTCACGGTGTTCCCTCGCGGCCTCCTCCTGTTTCTTCTCCCTTTCCCACCTCTCCTTTCGTTCTTCATCCCACTTCTTATTGGCGTCAAGATATTTTTTGTCATCCTCAGCGATCGCAGTGTCGATCCACTGCTCAAAATCACAAAGCGGTGGAGGCTCCTGCAAATGTACGCATTCGTTAAACCAACAGAATTAATACCAATTCGATGAATCGACAATACAACATACCATCTTGCCGAGGACAACGACGGCACGTGGCGGATCGAACGCCCAGTTGGCGCACATCCAGTACCTCTGCCTATATGTATCCGATCATCCGACCTTTCCACTTTGCAAGGATCGCCGCAATAACACATCGGCACGGGAACACCGGATGGAGGTGGCAAACGAGTGAAGCCCATGACAACCTAAAATGCGAAATGAATAAGATTTATAATTTTTCTCGTTTCTAACCCTAGGTTAGCTAGTTACCCAAATCAAACCCTAATCCAACTAATTTCAACCTAAAAACGGATCTATACACATTATTACTAATACATTACGCATATCTATTGCGAATCGAACCTAAAACCGAGCCAAATCCAATTAATTTCATCTAGGGTTTCAAATTTTGCCCTACGAAATGTACCTCAAATAATCCATATCTACTACAAAAAATCAAAGGAGGAGAGGGAGCTCACCTTGCTAGCTCGGTTTGGAAGCAAAATCGCGAAAAAAATCGATGGATTGGGGTGGATTTTGAGGGGGGAGAGAGGGGCGGCGGCGGCTGTTCTCTGTGTCGGTCTGTTCAAACAGAGGAGTGGAGTGAGGGGGCCGAGGGCTGCGCTCTGTCTTAAGTCCCAGGAAACGGCGCCACGACCGTTAGCGCCGTGTATGGATGGCACGGCGTCATGTGCTTTGGCGCCGTGCTGTGCCACCGTGGATCCTACGTGTCCACGCACGGCGCCAAAGCATATGGCGCCGTGCCGTGTACCCTGGGCGCCATGTGATTTGGCGCCGTGCTAGGGGTCCATTTTTGCAAATCTTTTCTCCAGGGGTCCATATGTAAAAAAACTTTCAAATTTTGGACTAAAAAGCAAAAATTTTACTCCTCACACCCCCTCCCTCCTTCAGATATGTGGTTTGCCCAAGGTATGGAAACCCTAGCTCCATGGATATGATTATTGTTCCTAAATAATGTGGTTGAGCATGACATGGCGATATTTTTTTCTTGCTTTGAATGTTGTATTGTAGATGGATCAGAAGACCAAGGTTCTAATTTGTTCTGCTGCTGCGTATATGTTCTTGTCGATGGTGGCCATGATTATTGAGTCTAGAAAAAGAAAAAGACGTGCTAGTAGAGTCGGTATTACTTATGGGCCAATTGAGGAAAGAGATAGAATAAGACTAGAATACCTAAACACAAAAATTTGGAGAGATGATACAACTTGTGTGAACATGCTTAGACTTAATAGAGCATGTTTCTTTCGGTTTTGTAACCTTTTTAGGGATCGTGAGTTGCTTCAAGATACCATTCATATGTGTGTTGAGCAACAAGTTGCTATGTTTCTAAATACAGTGGGGCACAACCTTAGGAATAAGTTAGTTGGCACTAATTATGATAGGTCAGGAGAAACAGTAAGCCGTTATTTCAACAAGGTACTTCGTGCAATTGGTGAGCTACGAGTGGAACTAATTAGGCCCCCGTCATTGCAAACTCCAGCCAAAATAGCAGGAAACCCCCGGTGGGATCCTTATTTTAAGGTGTGAGGTTCATCCCTACCTTTTCACATTTTAATTATGTAACCTTGTCTTAGTCCCTAACCTTTTATGATTGTACTGAACATAAATTAGGATTGTGTTGGAGCTATTGATGGCACACATGTTAGAGCATCTGTTCCTAAGGATATGGAGCATTCCTTTCGTGGTAGAAAATCCTATCCAACTCAAAATGTAATGGCAGCCGTAGATTTTGATCTACGGTTTACTTATGTTTTGGCTGGTTGGGAAGGCACTGCACATAATGCTCTAGTTTTACGGAATGCTTTAGAACGTGAAAATGGCCTTCGTGTGCCACAAGGTAAATAGAATAATCACTAACTCAATTTTGTCATGGCAATTGTTGATATCTTGAAATGTGATCACCTTGTCCATAATATGTTAGGCAAATTCTACCTAGTTGATGCCGGATATGGAGCCAAACTGGGATTCTTGCCTCCCTTTCGTGGAGTACGGTACCATTTGAATGAGTGGGGGAATAATCCGGTGCAAAATGAGAAGGAGTTGTTCAACCTTAGGCACTCATCTCTTTGTGTGACGGTAGAGTGTGCATTTGGGTCACTTAAGAGGAGATTCAAAATTCTTGATGATGCCACTCCTTTCTTCCCTTTCCTGACTCAAGTAGATATTGTTGTAGCTTGCTGCATAATTCATAATTTTGTCATACAAGATGGGAATGATGAGTTCATTATACAAGATTCTAATTGGCCAATTCAAAACCATGCTACCTCGTCAACTGGCCAAGCAATTGAGCATGCTGCAATGGTTGGTTTTAGGCAAGAAATTGCTGATCAGATGTGGGTAGACCGTCAAAACTATTATGCCAATTAATATGTACTACTACTATGTATTTGTATTTTGCTGGAATTAAGTTGTATGGACATATTATGTACTGAAATTCATTTGTATGGACGTGTTTGTTGCTGGAATTAATTTGTATGGACATATAATGTGTTGAAATTCATTTGTATGGACACATTTGTTGCTGAAATTAAGTTGTATGGAGATATTATGTGCTGAAATTAAGTTGTATGGAGATATTGGTTGCTAAAATTCATTTTTTGGTAGGCCATGGCTGAACCAGATGAGGTAGTGGGGGGAACAAATGGTCATGCTACATGGACAGCACCACAGTCTGCTTTCATGCTCACTCACCTAGCCAATCTAGTGGCTGGTGGCAATAGGACATCTTCTGGCTTTAAGAAAGTCCATTTGAACACATGTGCTAGAGCTATCAATGAAAAGTTCAATACAATGAAAACTGGTGAGCAAGTCAAAAATCATTTGAAGACATGGCAAAGAAGGTTTGCAAAGATATCAAGGCTTAGGAGATTGAGTGCTACTGGTTGGGATGAAAATAATTGCATAATCACTCTTGATGATGAGCACTATAATAGCTATGTTCAGTATAATTGCAACAACTTTAGCAATATGCTGTCTTCTCATTTTTTGCCCACTATATAACTTATGTGCCATTATAGGATCACAAGGCTGATGCTGAATTTTTGAACAAGCCTCTTCTCCACTATGCTGAGATGCAAACCATCTTTGGGAACAACATGGCTACAGGAAAGTTTGCTAAGGATTCCAATTCTGCATTAGGTACAGAAGATGTTGACAATGAAAGTGGGGGTGAGATGAATGAAAATGGTGTGAGTGAGATGAATGAAAATGGTGAAAGTGATGCCACTGGATCTCCTACTAATCATGGGGCTACATCATCGGCAAGCAAGGCAAAGAAAGCCAAGACTAGTGTAGATGAAGAGGAGGGGCTGATTGGTGCAATCAATCGTGTTGGTGACAAGCTTGCTTGTGCTATAGAGAAGGTTACTACTCAACCCCTCCCAATGATGACTTGCCAGAAGATCTATTTGACATTGTGAATAGCCTTCCAGGATTTGATTCCACTGACATATCTATTTATTATGCATATTTGGTGGCCAACCCTCGCATGGGTAGAGCATTTTACAAGCTTCCCTTTGAGCATAAGTTAAATTGGCTTGCTATGTTTGTTGCTAACAAGTTTCCAGGACAGTGAAAGGGTGTAGTGGATGGTCCTTTTGATTGCACCACATGAAACAATTTAACTGTGGTCTAACTATTTGTATGCCTCTGTGTTAGCCTTGAACTTTATATTATGTGTAAGGCTACTATTTAATGCAACTTTTGTGTGTAAGCTAGAACTTGGCATTAGCTGAAGTGTAAGCCATGACTTGCTTGTAAGTGTTGGATGTCAAATTATGTGTAAGCCTTGGATTTGCATATGGACAATTATGTTTAAGCCTTGCATTTATATATGGACATCATTATCTTGCTATGTTCCTTGGTTTGTTTTTTTAAGTACTGTTTTGTTTAATTTTTTAAAAAAAACTCAAAGGCTTATGTATACAAACATATCAATAATAGGAAGTATGGTAGGAAGAGTAGGTAACCTCACATTGCTTGATAGGAGAGTATCATACACACATGTCCCACCTTCATCCTTCCATCCAAACAAATGATGGGACCATTCCATCCCACTTTATCCTTCCAACCAAACAAAAAACAGGGATGACTCTATCCCCCCAACCAAATAAAAAATGGGATCATCCCATCCCAAAATCACGGACAGGACCATCCCATCCCACCTTGTCCCTAAACCAAACACAACCTAAGAGGATTAAGAAAACTAAAGGATAAGGATTTGATAAGGATTGATAGAAAGGAGAGAAAGTGAGACATGAGGGAAGAAATTGAGAGAGGTGGTTGCTAACTATTATATATTAAAAAGATTATTTCTAGTCTTGTGTATATATAAGATGGCAAATTTTATATATTGTTATTTAGTGTCTACACTACGTCCGAAAGTGCTCAAACGTATAACGAAATGCTTACCAAGAGTAGCAGCGATTAATTGTTTGGGTTATAATAATTGATAAGGGAAAAATTCGCGTCAGGGCCGGGTGTCGTGGTGTAGTTGGTTATCACGTCCACATTGAAGTTCTCCGGTACGAGTCCGGGCGACGCCATTTATGAACTTTCTTTGTGTTTTGCCGTAAATGCAACTTTCTTTGTTTTTGCCCTAAATGCTTTGCCAAAACATCATTTGTTGCTCGTTTTCCCACCTTTGGCGAGCCCAAACCAACATAACGCACAAGATTATTCGTCAGACAACAAAGCCCTGTTTGACAGAGCTCTAGTTCTAGGAAATCTGTAGATTTCCTAGAGCTGGTCATCTGTAGCTCTAGGAAATCCTGGATCTAGAGTTGCAGGCATGTTAAGTGCATTTACATGACTCATTTCATTTATATTATATATTAAATAAAAATATTTAAATCACTTTAATTTAGTCAACAAACTACAGATCCAGCATAGATCTCGAAGCTAGAGCTGTGCCAAACAGGGTCAAAGTAGCGTTCAATTTTTGAAGGACTTGATCAACGTTATATATAGTACATAAATGTCAAGCATACTGCATACTAAGTAAAGCAACGCAGGTGGTTAAACAGAAAAGTAAACCATGTAGATAGATATCATATGGTATCATTTCCATAAACGTACACTTGCACTATGCATAAAGCATAAGAAACCATTTCAATCAGGGAACATTGAACCAATGTTGTAAATACCATTCCGAATGGCAGGAACGTCCCATACCGGCATGCAAAACGGCACAACTGACGCTCCATCCCATACCGGCCTTAATACTGGTCAATACTAGTCTATTCCGTTTTGATCATTTTGGTATCGGCTGTGATTTTGTATTTGATATTTTGATTTTGGGAATTTATAAGATTTATCATTCCATCTATTCCGATACCAGGCATAATTGAAGTGACCCCTTATTTTTATACTATAGTTATGTATTTAAAGTGAGATTTTAAGTTAAATTATATGTGCATATAATTATCTAATTATATACATACATACACATACTTATGAATAAATATATTAAATCCAAAACGGTACGCCGGTATCGACTGGTACCAGAATGTACCATTTCAAAAACTAAACCGGTTTAGCCTCCGGAACGGTATTTACAAGTATGCATTGAACTCAAGAGAGTGGCTTTAGGCCAATAAGCTTTATTAGCAAGTTACGTAGGTTATAAGTTCATATAGCCACAGGTACATAGTTTGCACGAATGATACATATAGCAAGACCGACGAAACAATACACCGCGTTTTTTTTAACAAGGACGACACACCACTACCTGTTTGGTTAAGACCCAAGCAAGCGGCACGTTGCGTCATGCAGATATAAGGATGTCAACTAAGGTTAAACTGACCTCGCTTGTAATATGGGATTATTCCATTCCTGGTATCTCGATAGCACATGCATCTTCTCTACTAAGCTGCATTGACGTCCAACTGCATCCACTTATGCAGACCATCATGGGTGGTCCTCTCGTCCTTACTTCTAAGGCAACCTGCAGGGCGAAAAGAGTTGACAGAAACTACGGTGACATCTCAGCATTGGCACATTCAACAGTATGTAGAAAAGAATGATGTGAGGAGATAGTTTTCTTGGTAAATCAGAACACCTTTTCAGGTGGACATATCACATTCAAAGTATGAGCTCTTCAAACATAATAAAGTTAAACCCATGTAATTGACCGATCTCAATCCACCAGATCAATCTAAAAAAAAGTATACTTTTCTCATATGCTGCTCGCATTTTGGAGCATGATAAATGGGCAGGAATCAAAACAAGAAGCTTAAAATCAGTAGTAATTTAGCAAAATTTGAATTAGCTTCCAAGAAAGTAAACAAGTGGTATTGGTTACTCACCCTAGTTTCAGGGATATATCAGAACCATCATCATTGTCCTGTGAGCCTCCCGAATGCAATGCAGTCATCACAGATTCAGATGACTGTCCATCTTCAGTGAGAAGATTTTCAGTATCAACAACCACCAACATGCCGGCCATTGGCACCTGAGGCATCGGCATCCAAGCACATGATGAACATAATATAAATGTGTATTACACCAGGCCCAATATAGAGAAACAAGAGGGGCGTTTATGTTCAGACACTATGAATGCATGTACGATCTTATTACTTGGTTTCTCAAGCGCATATTCTCCTCTGCCAGCTGTGTGCCCTACAAGAAAAGGAAATTGCATCATGAAATATTCCTCATCTAGTAGTAGTATACCTCCATTCTCTAAACCAATATCATCTGATGTGGAAGATGTTGTTCTGCTGAATGGTAAAAAAAAAATATAATCAAAGTGATAGAAAACTGGATTCAAAGTCTTGTGCTGCGAACAAGCTGCAGCTTTTCTGTGTCTTCTTACTGTTCATTTATAGCAATAAGGCCTAAGTGGCCGGTTAATGCAGTACAAACTGACACTGTTTATGCAGTACTAAATACCCTAAGTAATAGCTCAAATTGAGTGACTCCTAACTGACACTTGATGACTGAAACTGACACTTGATGACTGACTCCTAACTGACACAGAATTACTCTAAAATTACTCTACCACAAAGAACGACTCCATTGGTTGCATTTGTGGTGAAGGATTCATTTCTTCTGATTAAATAATACATTCAAAAACCACACAAAAAGCTTCGTAGATCCGAAGATCTACAAATAAATCTGACGCATTGCTGATAAAATTTCCATGCAATATGGGCAATAACATTCCATTGCATAACACAAGTTTTGCTTTGACTCCAGTCTATTTACCTCTCGTGTAGCATCTGCATGCTAGTGTAATTAGAACAATACACATCCGAAATCCATGTGCAAACAAGTCCATACCGAAAAGTTGGCTCATGAGAACCCGTCACACCACGAATTTGAAGAATTTTTAGCAGATTTGGCACTATTGGCCACGGTATTTACAAAAATAGCAGTATGTGCATCGTATTTGCAGAAATGTCACTTTTGCCGTTCGGTGGACGGGCGGCAGCGCCGACGAGGCGACGCGTGCAGGGGCCACCGGCGGCAGGCGCCTGCCATCCCACTAGTAGACGGCAGGCAACCTGCCACTCGGTGAGGAGACGGTAGGTGATTAAGCTAACTGATTAGCTGACTTAATTACCTATTCTAATTTTTTTCATTTAGTGATTATTTGAATTTTTAAATATATCAAATGAGCTCAAAAAAAATACAAAAATTTATGTACAGCCTCCCGACACAACGTACTTGATAGTGTAATTTTTGGATAATTTTATCCGTTGTGTGTTGCTCAAAACTTCATACAATTTTGATATTTGTATAAATTTTATATATAGCAAATGAGCTCCAAAAATTACAAAATTTTATGTGAAGTCTCCCGACACAGTCATAGTTATTGTGTAATTTTTTGGAAAATTTATGTGGTCCAAATTTGCCACGTTTACTCGAGTTAATTTAATCATGAATTTAACGATGCTCAAGCATCTTTTCAAGTGGCTGACCTACGTGCTTCACGCATGTGTCGGCCCGATCGTGCTATATTTTCTTTTCTGCTATGTTCTTTGCACAATTGTCACTCTGTGTGTGTCGTGCCCCCTCGCGCGCTCCCTCGTCCGCACTAATGTCGTTATGTCGTGTCATCCCCCTAGCCTGCTCCCTCATTTGCACATTTGTCAATGTTATCATGCCGTCCCCCTCACCCGAAGTGATGCTTGTGACAATGGGTCCTCAATCTACGGGGGGAGCACACCGGGTTCACTTTTCGCTCGGCCATAAATACGAACCTCACGCAATTCATTATTGCTCATCTCGGTCGCTCATCGTAGAAACTCATTCTCACGGTCGTCACTCAAAATTAGGATTGCGTAGCTAATTATTTTGATAAGCTAGTGCATAGCTCATTAAGGACGTGACAGTGCTGATTGCTTCTCCTAAAAGACAGATATTTTTTGTGGCATGCTTTCGATGTTATTCCCGTAGTCCTAGTCATAATTACTGTTATTTAGTTAGTCATAATTAATGTAGTTTATGTTATGAAGTTTTACTGTCATTATTAATCTTCACACTAAAACTTGGCCTATCCTACGTATTGGAAGATGTGGCTTTACCAGAGCTTCTCGAACAATTGTAAGATGACAAACATCATTACTACTCATGGATGATGGGTGACACGGCTGGCCCTTCGTCCTTCAAGCTGCGGGGGGAGGGATCCATGGGCACTGAACGAGCACTACGTCCCAACCCTGTGGGCCACGGGCTTGTTGCCCTTTGCGAGGCTAGCGTCCACCGGGCACAAGTTTACCATCGATGACAGCCTGCTCGCGGCACTGGTGGACAGGTGGAGGCCTAAGACACACACATTCCATTTTCGGTGGGGGTGTGATGATGGTCACTCTGCAGGACGTCGCGTTTTGACCGGTCTCCCTCTTGGGGTGATGCACTTGTTTCAGCCCCTGCACCAGCCAACTGGAAGGAGGCTGGTTGACTGTTCGGCTGGCCTATCCCGAAGAGTGCACATGTTGTCCCCCGCAATTGGCTGAACAATTTCAATGTGTGCCCGCAGGATGCACTGCCGGAGGTCATCAGGAGGTACCTCGTCATATTCCTTGTTCAGCTCTTTGGTTGGATCATGTTCCACACACGACGATATTTGTAACGCTGAGTTCATCGGCCTCGCCGAGTCTTTGGTTGACGTAGAGTTTGGGGCGATGCTTCGGTACAACTGGATCAGCAGTCCTGTGCACCACGTATCAAGGGTTATGTGATGCTTGCCAATGCGCCACTACTAGTACCCCCAATCTGGCTATCTGCTACGTGCTCATGCAGCTATGAAGTTGGAAGCACTTCCCTGTCGGACGTCTAACCATCGTGACGCCAATGCACCAGTTCGGTGAGTTTCCCGATATGACAGACAGGCCCATTATGGGCATCCGTTAGACTGCTGCTTGTCTGTGCTAGGCGAAGGGCAAACCGTCGAGGTGCTACTTGCTATGGCACAATGAGTTTGAGTCGTTGCACGACAACGATGTCATATGGGGTCCATGGACTATAGATTTTGTGGATCATGTATTGCCGCACAGGCTGTCCCTGCAATGCCTGGAGGACGCGAAGCTATGGGCGACGACACACCATCTGATATTCTCGTACATGGAGGCTTACATGCCACAGTGCGTGATGCGACAGTTTGGTTTGCACCAGGCCGTGCCCCTTTTGGACGGCAGGTTTCTACCGCAAGCCGTACACCGGTGAGTTAAACTCCATCCGATTAATGTGTACACTTTATATGTCTTGCTATGTAATGTTCATGATTATGGAAATGCAAACAATCAAGGGCTAGTCGGCATGATATGGACTAGCGGGCACTGCAGCAGCAGTGGACGACAGCATGGACGGACAGGTTACACTTCGATATTGTCATGGAGCAGAGTCCGTACGACGTCCAGACGTACGAGTACCTGGAGTGGTATGTACCCCGGTCACACACCAGACTCACCATTCCTCCACCAGATTGGCCCGAGCAGATCACACACGAGGAAAGTCTGCAATGCTCGATCAATCCCCACAGCACTTTGCGGTGGCATGACAGCATAAGACAGTTCTAATTTCTTATCGTTTCATTTAAGAAATTCATACTGGTCATTACTAAAATTGTTTCGTATGTCACTTCAGCTGAAGCGGGCGCAACGCATCACAAGGGCATCCGAGGCTACCATCACCAGCCCAGAGACACCACTGGCCTAGTAGGATACTTTGAAGTACATCCTAAAGTAGACAAAAAATAGTGTACAACCTAAGTTGCGGCCATTCCACGGATCACACTGTGCACATAAGCCACCCAGTGGGGGCACCATGCTCACCTGCCAGGTCATCGCGACCTAGCAAATCCGGCCAGCCATCGCAATCTACCGAGTCTGTCTGGCGTCATAGTACTAGCCGTCGATCATTCGTGCGCCATATCGACGAGATAACTTAAGTACAAATCTATATTTTGTTTTCTTATTAGGCCTTACGTTCCACTAACATCATGGCGTTCTCCCGCCGCAGGTCCATCATCAAGATGCATCACTTTTGACGTCCGCACCACCTGCACAGAGTACCGCTACCCGTTCTTCATCTTCGTTGCACATTCGGGAGGTAAGAGATTCGCATTATACATCTGGAATATTTATTGTGACTAATATCATTTCATGTTGCAGCCTCCAATTCAATGTGGGGGTGACGACGAGTCCACCGATGATGATTTAGGCCTCCTAGATGCTTCCAGAGAGCACTACACAGCGCTAGGGTTTGCAGCATATGCAGGGTAGAGCTCAGCGTTCACAGCATACCCAAAGTTTGGACACTTCGGTGGGCAGAGCTCCTCCAACTTCGTTGCCACGTCATACGGTTAAGGCGAGAGCTCCTTCGCACCATGAGAGGGATTTCTAGACTCCTTCGTTCATGACATTATTGCGGGCGACTCGCTGTTCGGCATGTCTTAACTGGAGGACATCGACTCTTACCGGACCTAGCCTACTGTACCTGAGCCTACTGGACCACCGCCGGCCACTGAGCAAGCAAAACGGTCTCCATACCTCCTCCGACCCGAGATGCAACCTCCGAACCAACTGACGTACCCCACAAGATATGCTCATGCTCAACGAAAGACAAGGCCACGTACGGGGAGACAGACGCGGCAAGGAGGTACCAATGGCTCAGATGGGTTAGCCATATCGCATCCAGTGTGATGCATTTTTTTACTACTACATTTACTTTTACTTGTATAAGTATTCCTAATGTATAAAATTCTAAAAAATCATGAAATATTCATAATTTCACGATTAAATTAACCCGAATAAACGTGGCAAATTTGGACCACATAAAATTCCCAAAAAATTACACAATAACTATGACTATCGAGAGGCTTCACATAAAATTTCATAACTTTTGGAGCTCATTTCCTATATGTAAAAATTCATACAAATATTGAAATTATATGAATTTTTGAGCAAAATTCATAATGGATAAAATTACCCAAAAATTAGACTATCAAGTACGTTGTGTCGAGAGACTGTATATAAATTTTCGTAATTTTTTGAGCTCATTTTATATATTTAAAAATTCAAACAAACACTAAGCGAAAAAATTAGGCAGGTAATTAAGCCGGCACATACAAGTGCGGCACCCCATCCTTATACAGACGATGCTGAAGGAGATGGCTCGAGCAAGAAACCACAGGTGGACGTAGCACCCCATGCACACGGCCCGCGTGAAGTAGATGCTGCAGGTGGTAGCTCGGGTGACCACGCACATGCAGGCACGCATGAAGGGAGCAGCGGCTCCATAGCACATGCAGTTGGTGGAGGCGATGCGAGTCACTCCAATGAAATCATGCATGCAAGAGGCATGTGAAAAAGGTGCATAAGGTCCAAGAGGAAGACTTGGAGTACAGGTTGGCGCAGTCTTTTGTTGTTTTGCAGAGGGAACACAGGAAGCGTTGGAGATAGGAGTTGCGGTGTAGCCTCAATTGAGACGTATGCCGGAAAGTAGACAAACTTGGTCCAAGAGAGAGGAGTGGGAGGCTCAGGTAACGGCGAAGCCAAGGTGGCTGTGGGAGCAGGTGCTCTAGCCTAGGCAGGTATACAAGGAAGGATGGGATTAGTCCAGGTGCGAGGCACGGCAAGCATTGGATTGTACAAGGCTCAAGAAGGTACGACGCACGGGAGTGCAGGTAGAAGGAAGAAGCAAAAGTAAGAGAGAAGATCGGCGTGATCAAGATAGAGAAACAAGATTAATGAGGTGATTGTTAGAATTAGTAATCTTGTTTAGTCGTATTCGAGTTGGTTTGTCGTGATCGTAGTTGTGTATGAGTTTGTTCCGCGTACGAGTCTGTGTCGTAGTTGTCTCCATGTGATAGTTATTGTGTTGGATATAAAAGAACAGCAATGTAATGAGAGAGATAGAGAGTAAGCGATCGGGGTGATCGAAACAAGAGGGAGAGAAATAAAGAAAGTAGAGTGCTTTGGCTCAAGGAAAAATATTAAGTTTGTCGTTTTCACAGACGTGGTCGTAAACGAGTTATGACCACAGCGAACGAAGGTGTTTGCAGGAGCAGAAGACGTGGCCGTAAACGAGTTACGACCATGATCGCGAAGCAAAAGTCATGGTCGTAAGCTTTATGACCACGGCGATCGAGTCTTCAACGTGATCATAACCGAGTTACGACTATGGTGATTGAGCGTTGCTACGTGGTCGAAGGAGCACTTACGAGAACATGCAACGCAGCGTGAATGTGGTCGTAACTCTCATCAGCTGAAGTTACGAGTACATAGTCGGAGTACAAAGGCGTGGTCGGTGCGGTCGGAGCAAATAAGAAGTGGTCGTAACAACCTTGAGTGTGATCGTAACTACTGCTGAGTGATCGTAAATTGCAACACAAACAAAATATCTCAAAAAATATCTATAATGATCGAATGAAAATGGCAAAAAAAATTCACATTTTCTCTTTATTATATCTTTCATATACATTATTCTTTTCTATGTATTAGATTACTTGTCCAAGCCATATCAAATTGAAAATATCTGAAATCAAATTCAATATAGTATGATAAAATATTTACAAGTAACAAATCAACAAACTAAGAAGTACCCCAAAGAAGCCCCTTTAACTTCTATGTTCTGCAGTGAGCGCCACGAATTTGCCACTACTGTTTAATATGCAGGTTTCACAAAAGCAATGGAGTTTATTCATTCCTCACCTTTTGTTGTAGTTCACTGATTTGTTGCATGAATTTCCGGTCCTGCATCAACACATGTTGTGTGAAACACTTGACACTGGGCATGCTAACTCATACGAAGCTGGAGGAGAGGACAAGGGAGGTCACCCTACCTTTGTACAAAGCACCCTCTGCAGTCCTGCTTCAAGATTCTTTTCCATCTGCTGCAGTTCCTCCACACTCAATCCCTCAAGCTCCTCACCTCTCATCTGTCTATAATATAGAATAGTGGCATTAATTGTTAGCACCATGGTTCCTTTTCTGTTGTAAACAAGTTTTTAATTAATCACACAATCAAAATCAAGATGGAACAAAACATAACCTGAGTTGAAGGCTTGCTTCTGCAAGTTGTTCAGTCAAACTGCTATACTTGCTGTGCTCTAACTGAAAAGATGATATAACTGTCAATATTTAGAATATAAATTAATAACGATGGCGTATATGCAATTTCTTATGAGATTAGTGCAAACCTAGATTGGACGATAGATACATGTGAGAAGTCTACCGTAGGTCACTTTATCTAAAATTTACAGGGAAAAAGGAGTAAATTGCATCAAAAGTCTCTAACTTGCATGAATTTTCCACTAGGTCCATAAACAAGACATCAAAACATTCAGGCCCCTAAACTTGCTTAAGTACAGAGTTCAATTCTTTATTTCATATTGTGAAACTTGCACCATGTAGTGGTTTTTGCAAGTCTAGGGGCTTCAGTGCTAAATTCTAAGTTTATTAACCTAAGTAGAAAACCATGTGAGGACCCACAATACAATTTACTCAAATAAAATTTTAGTGTATATAATATTATGGGGAAAAAATAGAATGCTGCTGATCTACCTAGCCAGTAAGGTTTTGATGAAGTAATGGCAATATATACCTTGAACATCTAGTTCCCAAGGTTGATCATGAAAGCTATAATAAAAAGCTTAGAATTGCAACATTAGGTCATCAAGGTAGCTTGGCGAACACATTAGCATTGCTCATGCATGATCAAACAGAAGACGAGAACGACTTTGCAGCCTCCATGCACATTATCTCTTTTCTCTGTCTCTACCGAACAAGTTCCCACCTACTTGATTTGAGAAGATTTTTATTACATGACCAATGGAAAACATTACCTTAACTTATGATTGGCAAAAGACATCATTTCTTGCGCACAGACAACTAGAAAGAACCAAATGGTGTTTACAGAGAACTATTTGCAAATATTAAGGATTGTTCTTGTATATGGGCCCACTAGGCTCTCCACATACAACGTTTTATTTCTGGACCTGTCATAGTTAATTTTAATTTATTGCTCTGTAGTTTCTGGTTAGCACAGATCCTTTATCAGTAATAGTCTACAAAAAAATAAGATTGCTTGACATACATTCAAATCAAGAGAAGGCTGCTGATCTGATTTCCCCAGGTTCTTAGAATGTGTACTGTACTTGTCAATGATCTCGTTCGTACTGCGTGACCAAAGCAAAATCACCATCAAGCTACAGTTTACCAGGAAATCATGAAATATAAATTATATATCAGTTATGCAACAGCAAGGTTGTAACTGCAAAAGTTGTTTTAAGATATAACAACATAGCCCAAATTGGAAATACACGCAGATGTAATATTAATTGATCAAGAGACATCACATAACCGTACATAATGTCAAGGACAGAGTTAATTCAAAGGTATAAGGTGGAATAAGCAGCAAATCACATATATACTAGTGAACACTCCGATACCAAGTGGTGTCTAAAATTAGAGATACTTGTTTAAAACCAATTGCCTATTCTTCTTGTACCATACTCCATCTCATATCAAGTGCCTAGAAAACTAACAGCTTATTCTCTTGTATATTACCGCATTAAGCTCTTATTATTTCTGTGTTATAGCTTATAGAAATGCCAAATTGAACTAAAAAACTTAAAAGAAGGAAACCAAGCAGGCATATCCACTCATATATATGAAACTTTTGGTTGCCACATGAGCTTCCATTATTAGTCCAAACAAAAGATGCATATGTTCTAAAAAAAGATACACAAAAACAGATGACTAATTAATGGATGGAATGCTAATTAATATGTTAAACTCAGAAATTTCTGGGGTTATTCTATACAATATAAAAGGTATTCAATAATACATTAATGCTTCATCTTCTTCAAAAGGGTAGAATTCAGTTTCAGCTATATGTATCATGTTCTCCAAATGGTGTGAGTTCCAATCGTTCAACCTGAAACATGCATCTCCAGCCAAGCGATGGGAGGCCATGGTTCAGATTACAATGAATAAATTGGATGCAATCTACAATTATCCAACAATCTCATAGCTTAAAGTTACTGCTTAAAGTAAAATGCATGGTTGTACATTTGTATTTAAAGTGAAATGCATCTAATGTTAAAGTTTCTGCTTAAAGCTATAGATGGGCACATTTGTATTTAAAGTAAAATGCATGGTTGTACATATATGCTCTTGGTAGTGTCAGCAGAGTTAAGTTTTTTTTTAAAAAAAAATGTCAGCAAAAAGAACCTGCTGAAACAGTACTATGCATCTGTTTCTATATCTGACTATAAATATCTTTTTAAGCCTGATTATAAATAATTTTTAGTCCTCATTATAAAATATTGAAAGTGCATCCACAGGAAAAGAAACAAGTTCAAAGTGCTGTAATTCAACAAATTATGCACATGAGTTTAATCTTTTGTTCAGTACTTCTGATATCTTCTCAACTTTATTACAATAGAATACAACAAATTGATAGTACATGCATGCCTAGAGGAAAACTATCATAAGCACAAAGTACAGGCTTTCTTCCACTAATTGTGTACGTTACGAATTCATAACTACTACTTTTAGTGTTATGCCGAAGTCTGATAAAGGGGGCATTTGAAACGGCTTTGGCTTCTGGCTTCTAGAAGCCTGAAGCCGTATCAAACACCTGACTTTTGGAAGTAGCTTTTAGAAGCCGGCAGCATAAAGAGAGAAAGGAAGCTTGGGTCGTCAGCAAAGGAGGCATGGAGGGTCTCGATGAAGCACAAAAACGAAATCCCCTCGACGAGTGGAACACATTGGTCGTGATGGTTTGCACGGAGCACTGTAGGTGGTCGGCAGCTGGCAGCGGGAGCTCACCGCGGCGAGGTTGGAGAAGTGTGTCTCAGGCGCAATGGAGGTGGGGGAAAGGTAGAACGCGATGAGTAGATGCCTCGAATGTGACAAATTTGATTGAGGACCCACAGTCACGACGTAATCGATGACGAACACCTGAGCTTGAGCCGCCGCTGCCCGAGCTTGCGCTGCAGCTGATGGAGCTCTTGGCGCCGCCGCCTGAGCTTGAGCCGCTGCCTCTACTTGAGCTCACACTCCCATCGCTGGAGCTAGTGCCGCCGATCGAGCTTGCGCCGTTGCACTACTACAGAAAGGCTAATAGTAGACGGCAAATCACAGACGGTTTTGTTAAATCGTCTGTGATGTACACTATTACAGACGGTTGTAATTTGGAGGCCGTCTGTGGTATTTGTGGCGGGAAAAAGGAGTATCACAGACGGTCGGTCTATATTAAGAACCGTCTGTGATAATCCCAGATTATCACAGACGGTTTTTAATAAAAAATCATCTGTGATAATTCACAGACGGTTTTTAATTAAAAACCGCCTGTGATAATGGCACTAGGCATTTATTGCGCTGCTCAGACCGCATCGTCTTCATTTCGATCCAGATCTAGCCACTGCTGCGCACTTTTTCACTCAGGAGGAAGCTAGGCGATTTCAGGCCAGTTAATTTGGTGGGAAGAGACAGAGATTGAGTTTTGAAGATTCATACTTTCCTGGTTGCTCTAGATATGGTTAGTAATGAAATTTATTTATTTTTAATTGCATTACAATTTAGGTCTAAGTAATCCATGAGTGTTATTGAAGATGGTTAATTTGCAAAATTGTTGGTTATATAATAGCTGTTGTGTTTATAATATGAATTGAGCTAGCAAATTAAGCCTCAATATAATAAATGTGGCCAGTATATATGTAGTAATAATTAGTTAATCTAATTTTTAATACTAAGTTGTTATATATGTACGTAACGTAGGACCGAAGCTGGATGTATGCCGCGAGCCGTGTGAGTGAAGAGTACATTAATGGCGTGTCTGCATTTATAAGAGCCGCCGAGGAGGATATGTTGATTAATGGGGTGGAATATATGTACTGTCCATGCACTGACTGCGAGAATTTCAAGATGTTTAAGAACCGAGGGCAAATTGAAGCGCACTTGATTCGGAGGGGTTTCAAAAAGGATTATACGTGTTGGACCAGTCATGGCGAAGTGAATGATCATATGCTGCCGGATGACATCACCGGTGAAGTGAATGATATGCCACCGGATGACATCACCGGTGAAGTGAATAACATGCCGCCGGATGATGTCGATTGTCGTTCGGATTCGGATAGGTTGCACGATGATAATCTGGATCAAATGCTTCGCGATGTAGAAGAGAACTATGATGAGAGAGAGTATGTTAAATTCCGGGGCTTGATGGAGGACTCGGAGAAACCTTTGTTCACGTGCTGCAAGTACACGAGGTTGTCGGCCGTGCTTGAACTGTTGAAATTGAAGGCAAGCAACGGTTGGTACGACAAGAGTTTCACGGCGCTGCTAGGTCTTTTAGCGGACATGCTTTCGGAGGGAAATGAGTTGCCTAAAACCACGTATAAAGCCAAGAAGGTTCTTTGTCCGTTGGGAATGGAAGTAGAAAGAATACATGCATGTCCGAACGACTGTATGCTCTACCGTAAAGAGTATGCAAACATGCATTATGTCTGGTGTGCAACGCATCCCTATACAAACGTAACAATCAATCAGATGATGGGGAGGGAACAGAGGCGAAGAAATGACCTCCTACTAAGGTGGCATGGTATTTTCCTATAATTCCCCGTTTGAAAAGGTTTTTTGCAAATCCAAAAGAGGCAAAACTGCTGTGTTGGCACTCGGAGAAGCGCAAGAAGGATGGAATGCTAAGGCACCTTGCTGATTCCGCGCAGTGGAGAAACATCGATAGGAGTTTTGCAGACTTCGGTGCAGAACCAAGGAATATAAGGTTTGGACTGAGTACAGATAGAATGAATCCTTTCAGTAGCATGAGCAGCCGACATAGCACATTGCCCGTGACTCTCTGCATCTATAACCTTCCTCCTTGGTTGTGTATGAAGCGAAAGTATATTTTGTTGTCGATACTTATCCAAGGCCCAAAACAACCTGGGAATGATATTGATGTGTTCCTAGCACCGTTGGTGGAAGATCTAAAACTACTGTGGAACGAAGGGGTACAGGTATGGGATGCATACAAACGAGAGAACTTCACTCTGCGCTCCGTATTGTTCTGCACCATAAATGATTATCCTGCCCTTGGTAACCTATCGGGCCATAGTACAAAAGGTGCCAAAGCTTGTACTCACTGTTTAGATGGTACCGAGAGTATGTGGCTGAACCACTCACGCAAAACCGTCTACATCCGTCACCGCCGGTTCCTTCGGAGGGCTCACCCATACCGCAAGATGAAGAAACAATTTGACGGAGAGAATGAAGATGGTTCAACTCCAAGGCATTTAAGGGGACACAAGGTTTATGATATGGTTAAGGATTTAGATGTTGTCCTCGGAAAGGAACGTAAATTGAGAGCTCATGAGAAAAACACCTGGAAGAAGAGATCAATATTTTGGGACTTACCTTATTGGGAGTACCTAGATGTTCGACACTGCATCGATGTCATGCACATAGAAAAGAATGTATGCGACAGCTTGATTGGTCTCTTACTGAACATCCGTGATAAAACAAAGGACGGCGTCAACGCACGGCTTGACTTGGCTGACATAGACATCATGCCTGAGTTAGCACCGACAAACACTGATAATGGACGAACGTACCTTCCCCCTGCGTGTTACACTCTGTCCAAGGCTGAGAAAATAGAACTATGCCAGTGCTTGCATGGTGTCAAAGTTCCGTCTGGTTACTCCGGCAACGTGAAGAAACTTGTTTCGATGCAAGATTTGAAGTTAAATGGCATGAAGTCTCATGATTGTCATGTGCTGATGACACAGATGCTCCCTATTGCAATTAGAAATATTTTGCCGATCAAAGTCCGAGAGACAATCATGAGGCTATGTTATTTCTTTAACACAATTGCTCAGAAGGTCATCGATCCCGAAGGACTAGATGCTCTGCAGGACGAGTGGTGATGACTCTATGTCACCTTGAAATGTATTTCCCTCCTTCATTTTTCGATATCATGGTCCATCTCATTGTTCACGTTGTGTGGGAGATAAAAATGTGCAGGCCCGTATTCCTACGTAGCATGTACCCATTTGAGAGGCTCATGGGAATTCTCAAGTCCTACGTACGGAATCGTTCTCGGCCGGAGGGCAGTATCGTCGAAGGTTATGCAAGCGAAGAGGTCATTGAGTTTTGTGTCGATTATATGGCTCAGATTCAACCGATAGGTGTCCTTCAATCTTGTCATGAGGGGAGGCTGAAGGGTCTCGGAACTATCGGAAGGAAAGCAATCACTCCAGATATGGACACGTATACTCAAGCACATTTCACGGTGTTGCAACACATGACTGAATGGCGCCTTATGTGGACCAGCACAAGGATGTGCTTCGGCAACAGAATCCGGAGCGGCCGAATGTTTGGATCATGAGGCAACACAACCGTCGGTTCAACCAATGGTTGAAGGAGCAAATCGCTAGGAGCTCGCCGAGTGAGACGCTGACATGGTTGGCAAAAGGGCCGACATTTACAGTTGTGATATGGCAAGGATATGACATAAATGGGTGCACATTCTATACGCAATCTCAGGATGTCAAGAGCACTAACCAGAACAGCGGTGTCCGCATAGATGCATTCAGTACCGATGGTTCGAGAAACTCGTACTATGGCTTCATAGAAGAGATTTGGGAGCTCGACTATGTGGTTTTCAAGATCCCCTTATTTCGCTGCCGTTGGGTGCATCTCCCACAGGTGAAGGTTGACAAGTACGGTGTCACGACCGTGGACCTTCAACGTGTCGGGTACAAAGACGAAGCATTCGTACTCGCCAATCAAGTTGTTCAAGTTTTCTATGTAACCAACCCGACAAATAAGAAACGTCATGTAGTTCTTCATGGAAAAAGGAGAATTGTTGGAGTGGAGAATGTAGTGGACGAGAAGGAATACAATCAATTTGACGAGTTATCTCCTTTTGGAAATGGCATAAGGGTCGACGATGAACAACGTGACGAAACTAGTTACGTACGCATTGGTCATGATGAAGGGCTAATTTTTAAAGGAAATAAGCAAGTACAATAAGAATGTATATGTGAAAATGTGTGACAATTTTGAGATGTATATGTGAAAATGTGTGATGTAGTCAATTTTGAGATGTATATGTGAAAATGTCTGATGTAATCAATTTTGATATGTATATCTGAAAATGTGTGATGTAGTCAATTTTGAGATGTATATGTGAAAATGTGTGACAAAATGTATATGTGAAAATGTGTGACAAAATGTATCAAGAAATACACTGTGTGAATGCAGCTGGTTGGTGTTGTATATGAATGCAGATGTTTGGTGGTTGATCATGAATTAATGCAGTTGTGTAGTTATTGGTGTTGTCTTAATAACAACAGGCAGCAAAGGCTTATCACAGACGGTTCTGAACTTAGAACCGTCTGTGATAAATATCACAGACGGTTCTAAGTTTATAACCGTCTGTGATAGTTATACTATCACAGACGGTTATAAACTTAGAACCGTCTGTGATATTTATCACAGACGGTTCTAAGTTCAGAACCGTCTGTGATAACATCCCTATATATACCCTCTCGCTAGGGTTTTCCGTGTGCGCTGCAGTTATTCGATCTACATCTAAATCCCGAGCCCGTCGTCGCCGCCGCCTCCCCGAGCCCTCGCCGGCCACCTCCCTGAGCCCGTCGTCGCGGCAGCCTCCCCGAGCACTCGCCGGCCACCTCCCGGAGCCCTCGCCGGCCGCCTCCCCGAGCCCTCGTCGGCCACCTCCCCGAGCCCGTCGTCGCGGCGGCCTCCGTGAGCACTCGCCGGCCACCTCCTAGAGCCCTCGCCGGCCGCCTCTCCGAGCCCTTGCCGGCCACCTCCCCGAGCCCATCGTCGCGGCCGCCTCCCCGAGCCCTCGCCGCCCCCCCCCCCCCCCGAGCCCTCGCCGGCCACCTCCCCGAGCCCCCCGTCGTCGTGCAAGTCTGTTAATCTTCCATATATTATCTGGCACTGGAAGACATACATTACTTGTGGGATCGGTTGTTGCTCGATGATGATATAAATCATATACTGAGATTGGTTGAATTAGTCTTTGAGCTCTAATTACTGTCAACTCTGTTATTACAATTAAGTTTGTACTCTAGAAGACATTCTTTAGACATTGATATATTGTTCTTGTGCCATTCGGTTCTTGCTGTTTTCATATTATACCAAATCCATATACTGATCTGTTAGGAATTAATTTTGACAAGTTAAAGACTATTTCATTGAGTGAAAGTTAACTTGTATTTGCATGGATTTGTTTTATTACATACTGCTGTCTGAATATATACATGCTGGATATATTGATCTTGAGATTGTAGAGTTTGTATCTGAGCTCAAATGACTGAATTCATTATTTGCCATAACCAATCAAGGAAGAGTATATGATTCAGTAGTGGGACGGCCAAGATTAATCTTGTGCAACCCTAAAATTTGAGAGCACAAATTAATCAATTAAAACTTTGAGAACTTGTTGCTAGTTGCTTCATATTGCTTGTTGCTTCATATTGCTTCATATTACTAGTTGCTTCATATTGCTTGTTGCTTCATATTGCTGTTATTGATTCTATTATTGATGCTTGTTGCTTCATATTGCTACCATTATATATGTATATATCGCCAATATTGAGCGAAATAGATAGATATTGCACTTTCTTATCTTATGGTATGGCACTTTCTCATCTTATCCTAATAAACCCACAAAAATGAGCAACATGTCACCCGCGCATTCTTCAACATCATCGCCGGAGGCGTCCGCTCCAACATCAAGACGCCAAGAAAGAGGGCTATCGAAGAAGCCTGAGGGCCGACAGACCATCACAGCGGTGGATGCATCTGGGGTCTCTATCCTTCCTCAGAAACCAGTAAACGCATTCCGAAGCATGGTCGGAATAGTTGCACGAGAACGAATTGAGATCACATACAATTCGTGGAAAAACGTGCCTGACACTCGGAAACATGAGCTGTGGACCGAAATTTTGGCATCGTTCGAGATCCCAGAAGAACACCAAGACGCCGTGCAACGACAAACCACCTAGCGGCGTGCAAAGCATGGAAGAACTTCAAGAGCACGCTTGTCAGGAAATACGTGGAGACGGACGAAACGCCTTTTCATAAATACCCATTCCTAGAACCACAATGAGAAGAATTCAAGGTAATGAAAACGACCAAAGATTTCAAAAGTACAAGTGTGGCGCACAAGGCCATCCAGGCAAAAAACACACACCCCCACAGACTTGGCACAGCTGGGTATGCGGGTAAAATCCCACAGTGGAGGAACGAGGATGACCTGGCAGCTGCACAGGACATCGCCCCGCCGTTTTCCAATATCCCGGATGAGCGCGCTCGAAATTAGATTAGAGCAAGGTCATCTACAACGACATCGGGGGACGTCTCCTTTCGAAACCCTGCAGACCAGCAAGTGTCCCAGTGCCTGGTAAGATATCGATCGAACTACGTAGCTTGTAATTACTCCACAACTTCGTACGAATTGAAATGATATGTCGTGCTCTTGTAGGAAGAGCTGAGTTTTGAATCTACCCTGGGATCATTCCAGGGAACAAGGGAGAATGATATGCTCTTCGTGGCCCTGGGAAACAAGGAGCACCCGGGTCGTACGAGAGGCCTTGGGCTTTACGTTCCTTGGAAACATGGTTTCCAAGATGACTCCGGAATGTATCGGTGTAGGAAGAGAAACAAAGCCGAGCGTGATGAATAGCTACGAGAAGAGATCAAGGCATCTCTTAGAGAGGAGCTATTAGCTTAGATGGCTGATGTAATCAGAGATGATGTGCGAAAACAAACAGAAAGTCAGCAGGCCGCTACTGCCGCTCCTGTGCTAGCTAGCCCGCACAACCATCCGAGTAGCTGCGCGTCCAATCCGACGCAAACCAAGGCCAAATTTCCTGTAGACGACATCCTGGTAATAATTATTATCTCTCGAATGCTTGCTCCATTGATAGGCCTATTCGAGTAGCTAATTTTGTATCGTTATGTAGGAGCATACGAAGTGCAGGCTCCAAGTGAGATATGGCTCCATTCCCTTGTACGCTGCTTGGGGCCAGGCATATTCGTCTGGTATCGGGGCCATGGTGCACGGTCAAGCTTTAGCGCCAGGCTTCGCAAAAGTTAATGTGGATGGTGTGCATGTCAATTTTGAGGTCGTCCCGCTACCGAAGCCCCCAACGACGAGATCGTGACTCTAGGGCAGGCCATTGGAACATTCATCCAGTGGACCAGAAGGGCAGTGCGAACCAGAGCAACATGCACTGGTGCCATCTCCACAAGGGCAGTGCGAAGCAGAGCTACCTGAACCGGTACTATCTCCACGGGTGCTATTCTCGCCAAAGCAACTTGCATCGTATGTACCATTACAGTCGACTACCATAAAGTCGACCTACAGTCAAGGCAGTGGCCAGGGCAAATCAAAGACGAAGAATGATGACGATATCCCGTACCTGCCATTGGCCCGCAAATTCGTGCTAGGCGAGCCGATGATATTCCCGGAAGAGCATCTCTTAAACCTAGGACTTGGTTGCCAAAGATTCCACGCTTGGTATATGGAACAGTCCAATAGGCCAGAGGCAGAACGGCGCTCAGGTATCACTGTCAAATTCAAGCCGAAACATTTCATGCACGAAGCTCAGGAATGTGTCTTCGCGGTGACCTTTGACGATATATTTGGTCTTTTCACGCTCAACGCTCCCGACGCCTCACTCGTTCGATGCTGCACACTGGAAGTCTGTACAATCAGTCTCTGTTCACGTAATACCGATATATGTCACAATTTGTTGCTTTTCTGTGTATATATATAGATTCGTGCTGACCGAAGCTAGATCATCGAAATCACCAATTGGTTTCCTGAACCCATGCTTGGTCGTCATTGATACAATAACGAGGATGCATCCTTCGTCGAGAACTATATTACAAAAGCACTGCTGGCTCACCGCGATAAGGAATATGTTCTTATGCCATACAATGAGCACTTCCATTGGATTTTAATTGTAATTATACCAAAATGGAACAAGACTATATACCTTGATTCTCTAAGTAAGAACAAATCCAAGTACACAGCTATCGCCCAAATACTTGATAGGTAAGTACATTGTACATTGTACTCTTTCTTTTCTTCCGAATGACTAATCCAACTTTTTCGAATAACGAAGGTCGTTCGCCACATACGTTGCACAAACATGTGGCTCGACGACAGGGGCCAAGCCCTTGAAACATGCTCGCAGTTTTCGGGTATTCGCTAGCTACACATTAATTAATCATATACAACACTTAGTAGCAATGCCTCTTGATTTAACATATTCTATTTTTTGCAGTACCACCAGCAGCAGCCGGGCAACACGTGTGGATACTACGTGTGCCACCATATGAGACTACTCCTCGATTCCACCAAGATCACCAATTCTAAGGTTTGTCAATCTTCCCGCATTTATTTCATACATGTCAGGTTTTATATGTACGTGTGTTGATATTCCTATCGACAGGCTGCGCCCATCTCTACATCTGCATTGCAACAGCCGGACTTTGGAAAAATTCGAGGAGTTCATTTGGTTTTTGTGGACTAAAGTCATAAGAGCAGATGGAGAGTTCCACTACGCAGAATGATTTTTTATTGCTCTTATCACTCTGTAATTGTGAATTTGTTAATGGATATTTTATTTCATTTCAATTAATACATTTGCGAAATGGATGCCTTATGTCTGTGAATGAAATGTGATGTGAATTGGATGTTTTATGTTTGTTAAATGAATTGAGATGTGAATTGTATGTATACATATACTTGTTTATCTGGTTGTTTCAGAGGGCATGGCTAGCATTTCCTGAGGCTAGCCAATAAACAGAAATAGATTTAGGGGTAGAAAAGAACATCACAGACGGTTTTTAGTTACAAGCCGTCTGTGATAGGTGACATATCACAGACGGTTTGTTAAAAAAACCGGTTTGTTAAAAAAACCGTCTGTGATATATCAATATCACAAACGGTTTTTAGTTAAAAACCGTCTGTGATAATCAGATATCACAGACGGTTTTCAGTTAAAAACCGTCTGTGATATTGATATATCACAGACGGTTGTCGAACCGTCTGTGATAACCTTCGATTATCACTAACTCATAAATTTAGACGGTTCAGAAAACCGTCTGTGATGACGTTTTTGAACCGTCTGTGATGTCCTTTTCTGTAGTAGTGTTGCCACCTGATCTATCATGATGAGGCAAAGTTTGGGAAGACGACGAGTGGATAACCGCCGTCGCAAAAAGATAAGATTCCTTCACTTCAGCCAAAACTCCAGATGTATCAAACATCTCCTACTTTTAGCTGCTTCAACTACCAGCCATTACTATTCCCAAGCCAAAAGATCCAGCCGTTTCAAATGCCACCAAAGAATAAGATGTAATTGCATAAGCACTTTTCACCGCTGCTTATTTCACTCCAAGTCCTCCCTTTTCAGAATTATGTGTGAGTTAATACACTGATTTAGCGTCACAACTTGTATATTTCAAGCATCAAATAGTGTCTCTCACCCAAACGAATCCCAACCACATTCAGCTCCAGCAATGAACACTTAGGTAGCAAAAAAACAACCGGGTGCAAGCACAGCACGGTGTTTGCTACACTAAAAAAATATGGAAACAAGGTATTAGAGAAAGATCACAAAAGGTGCATACAATTATAGCCCGTGATGCATGGACTTTCTAATCTGCACTCTAACATGGCAAATGCTTAACTTGATTAATATGACTGCCAAAATGAAATTGATAAGAACAGTTTTTTTATTAGAGAGATAAAAACAAATTTTGTACGTACTATATATGTTAAGCGTACTATATATGTTAAGCCTTTCCCCTGGATATGCTTATGGAACATGCAAGGCCACGTATCCTCTTCGTACTTGAAATGTTATTTTTCTCTCGGAGAGCAACAATAATGGTAAGCGAACCCAAACATCGAAAGGCCAGAAGTGTAATCGATGCTACCCTAGCCCAGAAGTACTATCTCCTAGGCTATACTACTCCACACCTGCACAAAGCACGAGACGGAGCCCCAGGGAAGCTGATCAACACGGCCTCTGCATACGGCATACCACCACATAAAATCACAGGTACGGCCGTGCACGATTAGCAGACACGCGCCGATCCAGAGAGATCGATCGGTTCGAGTTTATTTTATTGACGCAAAACGCACGGCACAGCACATTGTCCGGACTTTGCCGTGCTCCCCGCATAAAACACACGAGCGTATATCCATCTATGCAGTCAATGCAGACAAAGCAAAAGTCCAGGAGAATAATCCGCAAGCGATCGATCTTGTTCTGCGCGGAGCTACAGTAAAAAAATCCCCATTTCTCCGGAGACCATGGAGCCGAGGAAACCCACCCGAATTGGCTCAAAACCCGAACGCCGCAAGGATTTTGTTCCGTAAGTAGAAACCGTATTTTTGTGAAGTGTTGGTGCCGTCGCATCGTATTCCAACTAAACCCAAACAATAGAAGAGAAGGAAAAAAGGAAAGAAATCTTTGGATGGCTATACGCGAAACCCTAGTGCAAGGATCTGAAATCCCACCGGGTAGGGAGCGCGAGACCAACAGGTAGATGTAATAAAAAATCGAGAGAAAGAAGAATAAAAAAAGCATATACATATGTATATGATATCGGTGACAACGGGAGGAAGGGGAGCGCGCGTGCCTGGAGCTGGCGAACTGGGAGAGCTTGCCGGTGGAGGAGAAGACGATGAGCGCGACGTCGGCGTCGCAGAGCACGGCGAGCTCCTCGGCCTTCTTGAACAGCCCGCGCCGCCGCTTCGAGAACGTGACCTGCCGCGCCGCCGCGCTCTCTATCCGCCGTATCTCCCGCCTCTCCCGCGCCATCAATCGATCAATCCCCCTCGCAACCCAGCAAGCACACGCGCCTCTCACCGCCGCCTCCTACTCGCCCACACCACACCAAAAGAAAACAAGGATAAAACCCAATAGATTGTGCTGTGCCGTTGTGCGTGTACGCGTAGTATATAAAACGCGGCTCACCAATGGGGGTCGCTGGCGGAAGGAAAGGGAAGGAGGCCGGATGCCGTGCTCCTATTGGAAGCCGCGGGCGCGGAACAGTAATGGTGATTAAAACAAGACTAATCTATGCTTTGCACTACTAAGGGTATCTCCAATGATTCTAGCTAGCAACTAACTAGAAAACTTCCACATCATTTATATAGTATACACTAAAAGCTAGCATTCTAAAGAACTATCTATAAGGATAGCTATTTGATGCTTACATGCACACACAGAAAATGACTATCATTTATAGAGGCTGCCTCGTTTTGCGTTATAGACTAGTGCTTAAGGAAGAGCTAGCTCGGTTTTTTTTACATACTCTCTTTCCTCCACATAGGATATATGCTGATGTGTATATACATATAGCTACCTGACTCAGACCATTGGAGATGCCCTAAGACCGTCTGCAATATATGCACTTAGCGGGTTCAATAGACTATAGTTAACTAGTATAGTGTCCGTGCTAACGCTACGGTAAAATACAAAATAAGATAAATTTTGTAAAAAAATAAAACGAACAATCAGATTTATTAAGATTCACGTCTCATATATTGTATAACCAAATATTTTTGTCACATGATGAATGTCATATTTTTGTGGGCGCGGGGTGGGGTTCTGGGTTCAATGATGTGCATGATCCGGATGATTTTGACCTTAGGATCTTCAATGAGTAAGAGAAGAAGGCTTGAGGAGATATCCAGGCCATTCATTTGTATGAAGTTGGATTCCTGATAGTTCTTAGCTACGACTGTAGGCTAAAATAGACATTATAGCAACGGTTAGTTTTTGACTGAGACATTCAATTAAAGAAAAATAAAAGAAAAAGGTGAAAGAATGAAAAAACTGTTATATCTACACGAACAATACAAAGTAAAAAAGGATAAAAAGAAAACGTGTCATATTAAAGAAACCTTCAAAGAAGCTAGAAGCTGTTTTGAACGGCGTTTTATCTCACTTGAGATGCATTCAGATGTGTTGTGCGTAGCCTCAGATTCTCACTTCTTAATCTGGAGCGTTGATTTCCGATCGGACAGCTGAAGCAATAGGAACATGTGACACTTGAACAAGACGAATCCCTCAACTGGATGCACTGCTGATCGTAACAGCAGTCATTTCCAGGTGAGGAGATGCTGCTGCATATCTTAGAATTGTATTGTTCTGCACCCGAAAAGAACATCATTTTCCTGTCGTGCAGCACCACATACTTTTGAGACAATTGACTCCACACAGCACCAAGAAAATATAGATGGGCAATTAGATTATTTGCTGCAGACTGTAGTTCCTTATGTTTTCCCGTAATCCGCCGATAGGTGGTGAACATTCTTCAGTGATCACAGCTCACGGAGCTGCCAGAAGTCAACCAAGCAGGTCAGCTTCTGCTAGCAGCTTCTCTGAGTAGCATCACTGTGGTTGAGACTTGAGAACTACACTGAGCTGAAACAGAATAATCCTGATCCACCTTCCCTCTCCAGAGAATAATTTGTTCATCTTTAAATAACATGGGAACACATGGAACCAAATCCTATGGAATGGAAAGAAAAAGCTAAAAAAGCATTCAGATTGCTATGTTTGCAAGAGATAAAAGTGTATCTGGTTTCTTGCATTGAAGCTAAATTCTCCACTGTTTCTATCAATACATTATACAGGAATATCTCTCTGTTCTAACTTCTAAGGCATAATAGTCTTAGATGCATCCGTGAGGAGTGAACATGCAAACTGCAGAAGTGTTATATCTCAATTGCCAGCTAACTATACCAGCACAGTTATTTAGCTATAAAATTTGGTGTAGTTAATAAAAATCTGGTTCATTCCTTTTATTTTACTAACCTCAACCTGAATAGCATATGAATGCATGCACCTAATGGGATTAAATTCAAATCTCAGTAACGCTTGCTTACCTCTTTGCACGCGCCAAGTAGAGATCTGATTATGCCAGCAACTTTTTTTGGGGCAATATGATTTCAAGAAAATAACATGAGAAACAAAGGATACAATGCAATTTAGGGAACATGGAATTGGAAATGGTTGAATGTATACACACAGTAGCAAAAGCCTATGAACATATAAACATACCCTTAGCTTCACACCAATTTTCTTGCACAACTGAGAGAATGTTATATTGAGGGTGTGAATGGTATGCAAAAAATACCTTTGTAATGGTCCTCCCAAGACACTGAAGATGAAAAGAATCACAACCGGCACATTGATATACATAAGAAAGTTTAAGAGGAGTATTCTTTATTTCACTTGCAGAACTGCAATGAAATCCATATATAATCCCGAATTAGCTACATTACTAAGTACTTCAACCAACTATTGAACAAAAGAACTCAGTATTTGCGCAGAAAGGCAAAAAGAAATGAAGGTAAAAGAAACTCACGTGAATATTCGAACAAAAACACGGACATAGAAGTCCATAAACACAGAGAGAACAGGCACAATATATCGCTTGTGCCAATTTGCATGGCTCTGTGTAAAGAGAGAATGGTAAGCACAACAAGAATTAAGATACCCAAAGGATGAAACATCAGAACTACATGTTAAATTTATGGGTCATTTAACAAAAGGCTGCAATTGAAACTAAAATTATAGTTCCTCGATAGACATTGAAATTTGCGAATCGTTTGTTGGATATGTTTTATGATAGCTTGTAGTGCTGCATGGGGACGGCCGGATCAGGTGCAGATAGCAGCAAACTTCCCATCCTTAGTAAACGAAACACTTCTGGAGGCATGCTTTGGCCACTGGACATGTACACATGCAAAACAAATGATTAACATAACCAAACAAATTGACCAAAAATTATGACACAGTTTAGTTATGAAAGACATACTATGACACAGGAGTATGGTTAGTGATTTACTCATGCCACGTAGGGGAACTCCAGTAGAGTTATTACCTTACAGGTATTATAAAATTCGATATATGATTCTTGAAGTGTCAATAAACAGGAAATTTAGTATTATAAAATTCAATTTATGATTCTTGAAGTGTCAATAAGCAGGAAGTTAGGAAGTTTCGCCTAAAAAAAGGAAATTAGTGCATAGTGTATATAGTTACTGAAGGGAAAGGTTAAAACATAGTTGAATCATACATTAGTTCGATTTGATGAACACAAAATATCTAATGCTAGATCTTAAAAAAATCGAAGTCATCATCCTTCAGCACAGAAAAGTTTACAATAGAACGCTATGGATGTACGATAGCCATTATTCCAAGTATCAACGTGGACAATTTGATAATAAAACAAGCAAGCAAGGAACACTCTGGGTTGTTGAACCGATACATACCCAATCCACTTGAAAATAACATCTGGTCTCCTTGTAAATATAGAACTGCTCAATCCTTGAGGAACAGAATTGTTGATTTCAATTGCTTCCTTCAGGGTCTGCAGGATAATGAAAACCAGGACAATATATGTATATGATAATGATATGATGCAATGGTGTACAATCAACACCACATAGAACAGGTCAATAACACAAAGTACTGGATTATTTGCTACCTGAAATTTCATGACATAAAGGGCAGGACCGAACAGTTCTTCCCTCACAACTGGTGCAGAAGGTGAAATTTCCACAATGGTTGGTTGAACGAAGTTTCCCTCTGATTCAATAGCAGATCCTCCAAAAAGGATTTTCCCCCTAAATAAATTTGGATGGTAGTCAAATTAGATTATTAGAACATCATTGCTTACATCAAGTTATCAACCGATTCAAGTCCACATGTAAATGCTAAATGATTTATTCTAATAGATGTTATACTGCGAGAGATTATAATGGAAGTAGGTATCATTATAGAAACACTGTTGCTGCACCAATAAACATTACATAAATTTCACATGAGATTTGATGGTTTGGATGCCTTTCAAAAAGCTCTCTCTTGAAGCAGTAGTGTGCAGCGGTAAAATGGATTACCTTGATGGCCGCCGCCGCCGCTTTTACCTTGATGGATTACCGCGCGGGGTAGGAAGGAGGAGGCGAGGGCGGATCGGAGGAGCGGGGGAGGAGGCGGCGGCGCGGGGCGGGGGGAGGAGGAGGCGGCGGCGGATCGATCTCCTCTCCCGGGGGCGGCCACCTCTTCCTGGCCGCCGGCGCTGTATCGCACGCGGCCGTCGTTGCCCACGCCCGCCTGCGCTCGCGTTGCCGTCGACCGCGTCCGTGCCATTTTGTTGGGCTGCTCGACGACGCTGCCGCTGCGTCGTCTCCAGACAAGCCCACCGTCGCTGCTCCATATGCCACCTCCCGCCGGATCCAGGCCACCGCGCTCCGTCACCCCCGGATCCGGCCGCCGCCGCCTCGGATCTGGCCGCCGCCGGTCTGGCACCGCACGGATCCGGCTGCCTCCGGGCCAGATCCGATCTGGATTGGGCCGCCGCCGTCTCGGGGAACTTCGCACCGAGCTCGATCCGGCCGCTCGCGGTCGTTGCGGCCGCCGTCTTCCTCCCGAGACCGCTGCCGCCTCACGTGGACCGTCGCTCTGGTCATCGGCGCGGGGCGGGGGGAGGAGGAGGCGGCGGCGGCGGAGCGCATGGTGGGGGAGGAGGCGGCGGCGCGGAGGGCGGGGGAGGAGGGGCGGGGCGGGGCGGGGTGGCGGCGAGCGGCGCGGGGAGGAGGGGGAAGCGGGGCTAGGGTTAAGGCTGGGGCGGGGAGGAAGGGGGGAGGCGGAGGGAGGGGAGGCGCGGGGGAGGATGGGGGAGGCGGAGGGAGGGGAGGCGCGGGGGAGGATGGGGGAGGCGGAGGGAGGGGAGGCGCGGGGGAGGTGGGGGAGGCGTGGGGGAGGCGGAGGGAGGGGAGGCGCGGGGGAGGAGGGGGAGGCGCGGGGGAGGCGGAGGGAGCGGGGGAGGCGGAGGGAGGGGGCAGCGCAGGTCGAGCGGGGGCACGGGGTGGAGGGGTACTGCAGATCCATTGAAGGATGACCGTCGGATATGGTTGGGTAAGGAGAGAGAATGAAGGAGAGTTAATCTGGTGCGCATATTTTTATGATGGTGTATTTCTGGGTGCATATTGTGGTGTGGACATAGTTAAGGTCATGACTGTGGAGCAGGTAATTGTTGGGTGGATGTAGGATAATTTTAACTGGTGCTTTATTAGTTTAGATTAGATGCTGAGAACTGATTTAATACGTTGGAATCTGTCGATTTAAAACGAAACTGTAGAGAGCCGATGCAAATTTTGTATCCGGATACAACCAGGGTTCACCATTTCGGTGAAATTTCGCCAAAATTTCCTTTTTTTGGTTCAATTCGCCACCCTACAAAATAAAAGCAATTTGGTCAAATAATTCGTAGGCATTTGAATTTAGCGCCGACTATCCAATAGCCCAAACTCTTCCTAGTTCCCACAGGACTCAGCGCACGCCAACGGCCCAGCCCATAGCCCCCTTCGGCTCAGGTATTCCCCTTCCCCAATCCCATCCGAATCCCTAATTCCCCTTCCTCATCCCAATTTCGAACAGAGCAGTAGCAGTCGGCGTGCCGCCAGGAACCAGCCGCTTTGGAGCCTTCTCGATTGATTCGACGACGGCACAACTCCCGTCTCCTACCCAATCTCCCCCGATTCTCCATCAGCAAGCGGCGGTAATGCATTAGGCGACAGCGCAGCAGTCCTACATGGTGGACGACACCGGCATGCTGAGACGTGTGACAAAGTCCGACGTCAAGCGGCTCATCCACGACATCGAGGCCTGTGAGCACATCCGTATCAACTTCAAGCTCACGGTATGTCCACGATCCATCAACACCAAGCTACTCTACCGCTGGCACTTCACCACCGTCGTGTTGTTCCCCGTTGACATCGATAGCGTGTTATCCAACGCCCTGTCACTCGGGACATTCCTAGCCATGCCGGCGAGGACGTGATGGGACGAGGTCAAGGCGTTCCTGGCGGCGCCACCGGTGTCGTGGGTGGTGCTGAGAGTGTAGAACTGCACGGACACCTTCCGCCTCGAGGTGCACTGAGCGTGTTGGCTTTTGTCCTTGTTCGAAATTTGTCTAAATTTGGTTAAATTTTGTCAAAATTTAAATGATGTTTGAAAATTTCTTCCAAAATTTTGAATGAAATTCTGAAATTTCGTCCATTTCGTTGCATGACAAACATTTTTTCAATCCAAAAGAATTTTCCTTGGATACAACTCAATAAAATAATGCTTTTCCTAGGTAGTTAGCCCATACATTAAGTGAATTAGCTGTTTGCATTGAGGAAGTTTATGCCGAATGATTATTTTATTTTTACAGTGGGTCTATCTAATGCATGGGTTCAATTCAACATACTCGAGAAAAATACACTTGCTTTGAATCAGCTTACATGGCATAGTTCTGAACCTACCTTAATTCAATACATTGGAGATGCTCTAAATTGTACCTTTATTGCATAAAACATTATCTTGATTTGCACATAACACCGTTTAATCTTGCAATTCTTTGCGCTTTACTTCAGGCATTGTCTCTAACCGTATCCGACCTGCAACTATAACATCACGGGCCCATCCGCAGGATCCACATGAGCAATGGCATTCCCATCCACTTTGGCCAGAGGAACGATTATTTTGTTTGGAAATATGCTTTAGAGGCAATCATAAAGATGATTATATTTCATTATGTTCATGATTTATTGGATAATATGTTATCTTATTCCTTGAATAATATCATATACTTGGGAGTCGGCATGTCTTGCTAGAGGCACTGCCGATTAATAGACAAGTAGGAGTACTCGGGCCATGTCCAAGTGTACGTGAACCTATAGGGGTCGCACGCTTAAAAGGCTGGAATATAATTCGGATGGTGATCTGAATTCATATACGCCACGAGTTCCTAATGGGCCTTAAGTTTGAGGCCCATCATAGATGCCTATATGTAGAGAGATAGTGGTATATGATTTCATAAAAGAGAATTCAGAATTCCTGAAACCCTAGTCGCCTCACCTTCTTCATCTAATACCACACAACCGGCGCTAACACTCCAGCACGTGGTGTTCCTGTATGTGTGGATACCTTGGAGGTGTTGATGCGAAACTTCAGCACTAGGACAATTCGCAACTTGTGACGACCAAAAGAAGCTGGAGGAGGAGACGTGCAGCTAGTACGACTACTACTGTACCAACACGCTACATCGACTCTACTTCCGCTACGAGTCTGTACTCAGTGGTAATCCTGTGATCTATTACTAGCAGAGATTCCTTGTTTACGTGGTAGATTTTTGAAATTGTGCTAGCATAGCCTATCCGTGGCGCAACATATTTATGTTTTTCCATGTCATAAAAAATCGATGAAATTGATCAGAAAAACCGAACGCATAGCTATTACCTTGTCGCGCGTAGATTCTGTTTGCTTTCACGTAGTGGTAACCTATTCGTCCTCAGCAATGACAAGCAGGCTGGCGCCCGTGGTGGCAAGGACAGGCAAAACTGAAGTTTTGTGCAGGGTTTTGTGTTGCCACTGCAATCATGTAGATGCTGGCTGCATACTGCTGCTAGCTACCTGCATGGTGCTGCTGATGCTGTCGCTAGATGCAAGAAGCAATGGCGTAGTACAGTGGTTGCAGCGACTCAAGAAGGCAACAAACATCCAAGAAAGATTTTTGTTGTAAGAATTTGACATTTTGGCGATATGAACAACCAAAACCTTACTACCGTGCTGTCGATGACCACCACTGATTTCTTGTCGCCGCGACGCCCTACTTGAGTGCTAGTTTGTGCGTTGCTTTTGGATGAAGAGAGAGCGCAGCGATTTAGGTCTAAACACGACGAATGTGGGAGAAGATATTAGGGCGATTGGTACTTTGGTGGTGGCGAGGTGCTGCCAATCCTTACCACCACCGCTGCCTGCTTGCTCATCGATGCGGAGGATGAAAGGGTTCGCGGCGTCGAGCAAAGATATTCGCGAGAGAAAACGAAGCGATGCGTTCGGTTTTTTCTGATCGATCTCATCGACATGATAGGACTTAGAACAGATCGCCTCCTGTGACCAGCATGGATAGGCACGTCATCACTCGTGTGCGCCTGCAGATGGGTCCGAGCTGTTATATTTGTAGGCCGAATCTGATTAGAGACAATGTCTAGTGTAAAGTGCAATGGATTGCAAGATTAGACGATGTTACATGTAAATCAAGACAACACCTGATATTTTACACAATAGATGTATAATTAGACAGTGCAATACGCAATTTACTTTTGAAACAAATCGGAGGGCGACACCACCACTCAAGCCGCACCGGTCGTTGTTTATATAGCCTGGAAATATCCCCACTGGCTTTTCAGCCGTGCCACTGACGCGCGGGGCCCGCGCCGCTCTGGCGAAAAGGAAGGAAGCCTCTAGGCGTGAATTTTGGACGCATCTAGCCCCCCCAATCACCCGAAATTCCAAAAGTAGCCCCCCAACGAAAAAAAATTCCACGTTTGGCCCCCTTCCGACCGCACAATCGCCGCGTTGCGCCACGTGCCCCCGGTCGTGCGGTGTGGTACCGCACGACCGCACTGTTCACGGGTCGTGCGGTACCACACCGCACGACCCCCCTGCCGACCGTGCCACCCCGTCTCCGACCGCACGACCGAGCCCCCAGCGCATGAATCTTTTTTGCCGACCGCATGACTCCCGCCCGACCGCGCGATTCCCTCTTGGCGAGCGCATGACTCCGCGTCCCGTCCGTCCGCCGAAAGCAGCACTGCGTGCATTGCTTTCTCCCGTCCGCTCGCACACGCGTCTTCAGCGCAGGAACGGCCCCCTCTCCTCTCCATGAGTGCTGAATGCATACTTAAAAGACCGGAACAAGAGCTGCTGTTGAAGCCAGGAAGTTCATTTGCAGCTGAAGTGAAGATAGAGCGAGGGAGAAAGTGAAGGAAAGTGAGGAGTGAAAACACGTAGATTTGAGTTGTTTTTGTTTGGAATCAGCGGATTTTGCAAGTATAAAAGTTGTAGATCGCGTCGTGAGCTTCAAGAAGAGGTTAGTCTTGTGCCCGCGAAACTAAATTTTTATGTATGTCATTAGTGCATAATTAGTCCATTAGCAGAAAATCATCGTTTGGTAATGTTATTTTATGTCAATGTTTGATACGCCATGTCAATATTTGGTACGCTATGTATTTGTAGGTAAGCTTTATGTGAACATATGTATTATAAGCCAATGTGTCATACGGTGTGTATCTGTAGGTAAACATCCACATATGATGCATGCTTTTTTGTAGTGTAGATAATGTCGTATTTTATGTTGAAGTTATGTATTGTAATGTAGTTAGTTTTTGGTGAACATATGTGCTTACATGTGTAGGTGTTGAAAAAGTACATATTTATATTGGAGCATTTGTAGGTGATAGGAACAGTAGCTAGATTAGAGACAATTTGGATAATTAGTAGGCTTAGTGAATGCCCGTAGACAACGTGTAAAATTAAAATTGGGAATAAATTTGGATTATTATAATAGAAATACCAGGAAAGTAGTACGAATGTATAGTAAAAATAAATAAACTGAGGACATGAAATTACAAGGATTTATTTTATTGATTTATGTACAATTTTATAAGTGAAAGCCGCATTAGGAAGAAAATTAAGTAAAGGAAATTTTGCAGTAATCGGGAAAAATGGAATTGAAATTGGTTAGTGGAAGCCGTCGTTAAGTAAAATTTAACGAAATAAATTTTACGAATTGGAAAGTAAGATTTATAAATAAGACCAATGCAAATAAAAATGAAATGAATATGTAATTTTATGTATGTTAGAATTTGTTTAATAGTACGATTGTTACATGCTGTGTACTAAAATGGTTGATTATACACTTATGTTAGGTACGCAATGGCTGGCATTCAAGACTTGTTCGTGTTTTATGGGAGTGGTCTCGTACGCGATGGGCGTTTGGGGCGGACCTGTCAAATTGCGACCGGACCGTGATCCGGGCACCCGGTCTGAACGCCATGAGCTTGTCTAAGCTACGGAGGTGTGTCCGTTCGGCGTTCGATCGGCACACCGCAAGGAAGAAGTTACAGATCGAGGCAGTCTATGCCTCAATGGTGGGTGATGGAAGGGAGAGCATATGGCAACTTCTGAAGGTGACCAATGACACCTCATGGGCGAACTACATGGAGGTTGTGTGCAACCCTGATGCTGCGATATATGCGCCAATGGTGTATGTCGAGTTCGTGGAGAGGGCAGAATCATCCGCCATGGTTGGTTCTGATGCCGCTGGTGGAGATGTAGAGACTGGGTTCATCTCCGGCGGTCATGAAGACGCTTCTGCGGGAGAACATGTGGGCGAGGAAGTGGGTGATGAAGACCTCAGGAGACGTGCAGAGAATTTCCAGGCCAACGAAGGTGTGGACCAGAGGTGGTGGGCCGCCCGTATTGACTATCATGAGTATATTGGGGACCAGGTGGAAGAAGAGGGCAGCGGGGAGGACGAGGAGGTGGAAACAGGCAGTTCTAGAGAGGACGAGGATGGCGAAGGTGCAACTGGAGGGGTGGTAGGTCGTGTTGTGACCACAGACGGTGCGTACATGTCGTCCAGACTGGACGACAACGCAGCGGCAGCCCTAGTTCTGCCACAGGCAGAGGAGGGACAATGGGGGTTCAGTGAGGCCGCACTCAATTTGGGGCAGTGCTTCCGTAGTAAGAGTGATGTGCAGCAGGCTATTGCTAGACATGCCGTCAACATAAGCCGGACGTATCGGGTGCACAGGTCAAACCCGGACACGTACATTGTGAAGTGTGTTGACGGGTCCTGTCCTGGCAAAGTTCGTGCGCAGCGGTACAAGGGTGTTGGCACGGAGTTCCGGATAATGGTGCTGCAAGATCACAGTTGTGAGCTTGCGGGGCCAGTACATAGGCACCGCAACATGACATCATCGTATGTTGCGGAGCTGGTCACCCACCTCATCCAGGCGGATGTGTCCATTTCCCTGAAGGTTCTAATGGCAGAAGTAGCGAACACGGTGGGCTTCGAAGTGAGCTACAAGAAGGTATGGCGGGCGAAGCGAAAGGTGCTACACCGTATGTATGGGACGTACGAGGAGGCGTACGACCTGGTCCTAAGAATGCTGCAGCAAATTGCACAATCAAACCCAGGCACGTACATAAACAAGCAGGAGAGGGTTCATCCTATGGAGGGCCCGAATTGTTTCATTCTTGACAGAGTGTTCTGGGCCTTCCATCAGGCGATACAAGGTTTCAGGTGGTGTCGTCCAGTGCTAACCATAGATGGGACGTTCCTATCCGGTAAGTACAAGGGTACTATTCTCACCGTAGTTGCAGCCGATGCAAATGACCAGTTACTCCCAGTGGCATTTGCAATTGTGGAGAACGAGAATGCGGATAGCTGGCTTTGGTTCCTTTGCAATGTGAAGCATGCCATAGTGCAAGACCGCCCTGAAGTGTGTGTCATCTCCGACCGCAATGCAGGCTTGCTGTCTGCGTTGCGAACGTTACAGAATGGAACGCAGCCCCCCTTCCAGTGGAGTGATGTGAAGAACCGTTGGTGCATGAGGCATCTTGCAGCGAACTTCCACAGAAGGTTCCGTAGTAAGGACCTAATGAAGATGTTCAAGAAGCTATGCATGCAGAACCAGAAGCGGAAGTTCGACATCTTGTGGAGGCAGCTTGATCAGGAAGCTACCAAGCATGTGCATACGGAAGCAGGGGCCGTGGAGGGGGGCTCCACAAGAGTCGGGGTATTCACACAATGGGTTCAGTCCAATGCACCTGACTTGAAAATATGGTCTTTATTGCACGACACCAGTGGGGCAAGGTATGGGATCATGACAACCAACATGTCTGAGGTTTACAATGGTGTCTTGAAGGGCGTGAGATCCCTGCCGATCACGGTAATCATGGGCGAGACTTGGAACCGTACCGTCGGGTACTTTGTGAATAGAGCCATGATGGCGAAGAAGCACCTGGATGAAAACAAGCAATACTTTGAGGTCATGCAGGCCTTCATGGACAGGAAGATGGAGAAGGGTCGATCCCACATTGCTCAGCCCATTGATGCCTTAAGGAGGAATTTTGAGGTCCGCCTTAGGCAGAAGTATGTCATGGGTCATATTAGAGGGGAGCGCAAGCAGGTATGCACGATTGATGAGAATGCATCTTGCACCTGCAACAAGCCACAACTTCTGCACAAGCCATGCTCCCATGTGTACACGGCCTGCGCTGTATGGCACCAGGCGTCGGCACAGTACATCTCCAAGTACTACGACATGCAGCACTTGTATGCAACCTGGAGTGCAGAGTTCCATTTCTACGGGGTAGACATGCACTACAGGGAATTATGGCCAGGGAGATAAAGTGGGTGTCCAACGATGCACTGAAGCATGTCGGTCGTGGAAGACGATAAAGTCGTCGCATCCGCAATGACATGGATGACAGCCAGCGAGGGGATCGTATTCGGCGCCCGAAGTGTAGGCTATGCAAGACGATTGGCCACTCCCTCAGCCAGTGCCCAAACATGCCAACGTCAAGCAACGCTCCGTAGTACCAACCACAATGTTTTCTTGTACCCATTATTGCTGCCATGTGTTCTGTGCGTTGCGATGTACCCTACATTATTCAGGAGGTGTATGATGCATTGTTGGCTCCATGTATCTATGTCGTGCATATTACCATGTTATGTATGTTTTCGTACATTCCATATGTTTCGTTGTCGTGTGGGTCATATTCGTGTGCATATTTTATGTATGTTTTGGTACATTCCGTACGTCTCCCTGTCGTTACATTTGTTATTAATTATGTTGTCATTTGTTGCATATTTTGTTATAAATGTAGACTCACTTGTTATCCTTCTTTGGCAGGACATGGCGTTCGAGTTGCTAGACCCCCGTTGGGATGAGCACCACCGATGTCATGCGTGGTCATCGGGAGACGCACGAGGGCCTCCTTGCTTCGTCCTTAGGGGCCCCTGAGAGAACTGGCGTCCCGACCAGTGGTACATCCCACTACTGCGGGACACCGGGCTGCTGCCCATTGCCCGCATGTTGGATCTACCGCATGCGTTCCAGTATGATGCGCCGCTGCTGTCCGCTCTCGTTGATCGATGGAGGCCGGAGACTCACACCTTCCACTTCCGGTGGGGGGAGATGACGGTTACTCTGCAGGACGTGACGATGCTTATAGGTCTACCCGTCCGTGGTGCTGCTGTAGTGCCACCCCCAAAGGCAGCAGATTGGAAGGTCCGTCTGGGTCACCGGTTCGGTCATCCGATCCCAGACAACGCAGCTGGTGTGCCGCATGGATGGCTTCATCGGTACATGACCTGTCCTGGACACGCACATGAGGAGAAGGTGCGGACACACTTCGTTGCGTACCTGCTATATCTGTTCGGGTGGGTCTTGTTCCCTAGCACCACTGGAGACTCCGTGCAGCCTAGCTACATACACCTAGCGAAGTCCTTGGCGGATGGCTGGCCTGATCAGGTGCCACAGTATAGCTAGGGATCAGCAGTTCTTAGCGCCACATACCGAGGCTTGTGTGACGCCTCGTAGCGTAGCGCGGCCAGCGAGCCGGTCCTAGCCGTCTGCTACCTTCTCCTTCAATTGTGGTCATGGGAACACTTCCCCGTTGGCAGGCCTGCCTTTGGTCATGTTGTGCACCCTTATGACCTCAGCCCGCAGTTCTACGGCCTCAGTGGTGGCGACGACCTCGTTGATGGGCCCACAATGGGTACACGTTGGACACATGGTCAGTTGAGGTGGGCCAGGGACAGACCGAGACGTGCGTACACGGATTTCCACAACAGGTTCGAGATTCTGCACGAGGCCGACATAGTCTGGTGGCCATGGACTCCACGGTTCATTATGGACACGGCCCCCACGCGTTATCATCTCAGTGCGGGCAGGATCACAGGTACTGGTTGACGACCTACCACTTGGTGTTCTCGCACTACGTCGAGCCATGCAACCCATCCCGAGTCATGAGGCAGTTCGGACTGTACCAGCATGTCCCCCCTGGGAGGACGCCCTCTTGCAAACAGCACCCACCGGTATGTCATTACACCATAAATTTAATTAATGCATTAGTGTGTGCCCCTACTAATTGTGTAATGTCTCAATGAACTTGCAGGCAATCGAGGAGAGGGCGAGCGACAGAAGACTGGAGAGCCACACAACGGCGGTGGACAGACATGTGGCGTAATCAGGCGGATACGATGGTAGTGGACGAGACACGGCTGGACAACCCCGCGACGTATAGGATATACCTTGAGTGGTACGCTCCACGCACCCGCATTAGGCTTACTGGGAGCCGTCACATCGTCCACTTGAGGTCGTTCACGAGGCCGCTATACAGGCAGGTCCATACCGTCATCTAGCGGCACGGCACGACCAGGCAGTACGAGATTAGTATGTCATTAAACAATGCAGGATAACGTTTTAACTGAGTGTTTGTTTCACTGCAGTTGGACCGGCTGCATCGTATCCAGGACGAGGCACAACCGTCTATACACCGTGCGAGGTCAAATACGGTTGATCGGTGGGTCACTTCGATGCGCAGCATCTACGATGACGCCAGGGCTGCGATATGGACCTTGAGTTGTGGTCGCCACCGAGATGACGTTGTTGCTCCACGCGGTGGCGGACGTGGCCAGGGACCACCACCCCCCCCCCTCCGCGCCGTCGTCAGCACGACCATCGTCGTCGCGTCCATCGCAGTCCGAGAGTCGGCCCAGCTACGCTCGCTTGGCCTCCACGCGATTCGGAACGGCGGTTGGACAATTGCCAACTACTTGTTCATCCACTCAATTGCCATTCATGTCTAACCACATGTTCTTCTCGCAACAATTGCGACAGGATAGCACGTTGCCACAGGCATCGTCATCACGTAGGGCGACGGAGGAGCGACCGCGCTCTCCAGGCCGACGGGGGCCCACTCCAGAGAGCGACCCTGATTCGCCGCAGCAACCAGAGGGGGCGATGCCCTCGTTCACCCCTACCGTGCAGTCCAACCTAGAAGACCGGGACAAGTGGTTTGGGCTGACCTATCAAGGCTTCACATCGCAGGAGTACATGCGCGACTACCCGTCGACATCGTCATTTCGACACCCACATACCCCGATATGCACTAACGTACTATGCTAAACATGTCTATTTTAAAGCCATCTAATCGCACTGGCAAAAAACATGCAGGTTTACTCAGAGCAACAGGGCCAAAACGTTCACGGTGGGTCATCGGCTTTTCAGAGTACCCAGGTAAATGCGTTGTGATATTAAGATTCATTACAAACATCGATGCCCATGTCCTAATTCACCTGTACCATCTCAGCAGCCCATAGACCCCTCGTCAACCGAATGGCTCAGCTCTATTTTTGGGCCGCCAACGCAAGACCCCACGTAGCCGTACGCAGGACCACCTCGGACGCAGGCCTCCCAGTATGACCTTCGAGATGCACCGCACTCGCCTACCCGGTTCACCTTCTCGGAGGATCACATACGGCGTCCGAGGAGACGACAACGAGATTCATAATGAGTTTATTGTACTTCAGATTGTGTAACGTCGCATGGTTTCCTGTGTTTGTACTGTTCTGTGCTTATGAAATGATTTGAACTACAATTAAGGCTTCATTCCAATATGACAAGTCTGCACGCATGTGGGCACTGTACCTCACAGCATGCATTACACATAAATAGATTAACTCTCCAACGGGAGAAGACACGATAACAACAAACACAAGGTACAACATAGCATAAAACATTAGCAACATACACGACGAGAACCTCCAGCACTACAACTTGACGATAACAATAAACACAAGAAAGAAAATAGCACACAACATTAAATTTATCTTCTACTCCAGTCTATCAAAACGATGCCGCATCCCGACGGGGTCGCAACCCCCCACGACAACTCTCTCATGGTGAACATTGTCTGTCCTACTGCCCATTTCATCCTCCTACACCCAGAATCGGCAACCACCAGGGGCTTCCTGCGATTCCATGAGAACAAGATTTTTAAACATACCACCACGATTTGAATGAACGCGAAACAATTTTACTCACCGAGTGATAGGGGCACTTGTAGTAGTGCCGCCCAGGATTCGCGACCGTCTGTGAGGTCTTACGTCGAACAACCGTGTTGCATTTTGGGCAAATCACTAGGGGTGAAAACGGGTCGGGTTAATCCCGACCGATCCGGCACCGAATCCGATTAGTACCGAATCCGACTAGTACCGAATCCGGAGAAAAAAATATGGGTTAGGATATGGTAACAACAATATCCGTCCGAATTCGAATATCCGTCCGAATCCGATACATCTTCAAGTTTGATTTCAGGTTAGTGCTACTATTTGACGTTTCATTTTCTTTTGCAATGGTAAAATAAAATCTTCCACATCAGCTATTAAATAGTAACATCAAGTCAGTGCGTCCTACTCCATTTACTGCAGTGTATGCATTCCTTACAAACAAGTAGGGGTGCAAACGAATAGGGTTAATCCCGACCGATCCGACACTGAATCCGATTGGTACCGAATCCGGAGAAAAAAATATGGGTTAGGATATGGTAACAGCAATATCCGTCCGAATCCAACCCGTTTTCACCCCTACAAATCACCGTGGGTGCCGATGATGAGGTGCTGAGGTGACTCATTGCCTAGTCCGGGGGAGTGAGCACGAAAGAAATCTACACAGATTGGGAACAACTAATTCAGGAGGTGAGTGATAACAAGGCAAGGGAGTAGGCGAGGAATGGCTTCCTTTTATAGGCTGTGTGGGGGGCAGCCTCACGCACAAAAGACCACAGAATAAGAAGACATCAGGCAATGACAATACGAAACAACACATACATTGCACGTACATGACAACACAGGGCAGCTTTACTCAGTGAGATGACAAAAGAGGTCAGCTTTGCTCAGTGACATGACAAAAGAGGCCAGCTTTGCGCAGTGACATGACAAAACAACGCAGCTTTGCCCAGTGAGATGACAAAAGACGCCAACTTTCCGCAGTGACATGACAACACGGGTCAGCTTTGCTCAGAGAGATGACAACACATGGCAGCTTTGCTCAGAGAGATGACAACATAGGGCAGCTTTGCTCAGTGACAAGACAAAAGAGGCCAACTTTGCGCAGTGACATGACAAAACGACACAGCTTTGCGCAGTGAGATGACAAAAGAGAGAACGATGCAACCTTTTCGCAGTGATACGGCAGAACGCCCAGCTTTACTCGTTCGAGCAGAGAGAAAATAGACCCTATAAATTGGTGTGCTGTGTGGGGGGCGGCTTCACGCCCAAAGACCACAGAATAAGAAGGCATCAGGCAATGACAACACGAACCAGCACATACATCGCACGTACACAAAATATTGAAAGAGAACACAAGTCTGGACCCCACACCATCAACACAACAACGAAGACAAGAAAGCGTGCGTACTGGTACAAGGTACAACAATACACCCGTAAAAGGTGGCAGCTTTGCGCAGTGACGTGACAACAAAGGGCAGCTTTGCTCAGTGAGATGACAAAATATGCCAGCTTTGCGCAGTGAAATGACAAAACGGGACAGCTTTGCTCAGTGACATGACAAAAGAGGACAGCTTTGCCCAGTGACATGACAAAAGAGTGCAGCTTTGCGCAGGGACATGAAAAAACAGGCCAGCTTTGCCCAGTGAAATGACAAAACGGGGTAGCTTTGCTCAGTTAGATGACAACAGACTACAGCTTTGCGCAGTGGCCTGACATAACGGGGCAGCTTTGCTCAATGAGATGACAAAAGACAGCAGCTTTGCGCAATGGCCTGACATAACGAGGCAGCTTTGCTCAGTGAGATGACAAAAGACGGCAGGTTTGCTCAGTGAGATGACAAAAGAGGGCAGCTTTGCGCAGCGACCAAAAATAAATCACATGCCTACCCTTTGGCTTATAAAATGAGCTACAATGCATCTGCAAGAGAACACTACACAACCTAACACTACATCATACCTTCCTTTTCCACGTCAAGATGAACAACAAGAATATGAAGGAGTGGCAAAAATTCGCGGACATCAGAAATGAGAAATTTAGGAAGGCTAGGGAGGAGTCCCGCAAGAAGGTAGAAAGGGCTGCGGCGGCTCGCGAGGAACAAGCAAGGGCTGCTGCGGCTACGAGGTCAGCTCCCCCGGCTTGCGAGGAACAAGCAAGGGCTGCTGCGGCTACGAGGTCAGCTCCCCACAATGAGCGACCGCGTAGCAACAACCCCATTCCGGACGTCCCCACCGAGCGTTCGCCGCAACTCCCACCTAAGGGGAAGACACCCCCCTTTGTTGGTGCGGGGACACGTGCAAGTTCTTCAAGTCTAAGCACCGCATCAGCCTAGGTATGCATTACTGGGGTTGCGCAAACTACTCCAGTGACTATCCCAACCGCCGTTTTGACACCGCAACCTATCGGCAGCCGATAACGACCACATGCACCATTTTCCCCTACCTTTTCTCCTTCACAGCACACACTAACAATCTCTCCCCTGTATTTACAGTCTCCGGAGCCCCTGTGTGGCTACCGCAAATGGATCGATCTTGAGATCCACCCTGCAGACCAATGGACCCTCGACTTCGAGGAGTGGAATGTCGCACGGGACAAAGAGTTGTTGGAGGAGGAGCGCCGCAAGAACGAGCACACCTGCGTATACAACACGAGACGCAAGCTCATCTCCAAGCGTGCACGCGTAGGGAGCGGGAGGCTCGCGAGATGGAGCGCGAGAGAAAGAGGGAAATGGCGACTAAGGCAAAAGAGACCGCGGAGAAGTTCGACGCCGAGCAGACAAGGAAGGGAAAGTGGCCCCGGTCCACACAGTAGGTCGTTCGCGCAGCTGGGTAGGTTAGTGGCATATCATGCTATATGTTATGCATGTAATAAAAATGTACGCGGCATGTTACTCCCAGCTGTATTATGAAGTTTATTATCTCGTCTTTTTGCATTCCATGATTCACGTAGCACCTCATTTAACAATATTAACATACCGGTTCTGACCGTACACGAATTCTCAGTACCATCAAAATATCACTTATCACTGTATATATCGATCGTTCTACGCTCAATCGTTCCTAAAAAAAATTTACCAAAATTTTTTAAGCATCTACAACTTACATTGAACATAAACTTCTATTACAACTTCATCATATTTTTTTTCCCAGCTTACAACTACAAAATTGATAAGACATACAAAAATCACGGGGATTGCAAACCCTAAAAACAGACCAAACCATAAAAGTCACTTACCACTATATATATCGATCGTTCTACGCTCAATCGTTCCTATAAAAAATTTACCAAAATTTTTTATGCATCTAAAACTTACATTGAACATAAACTTTTATTACAACTTCATCAGATTTTTTTCCCAGCTTACAACTACAAAATTGATAAAACATACACAAATCACAGAGATTGCAAACGCTAAAAACATACCAAACCCTAAAAGTCACTTACCACTTTATATATCGATCGTTCTATGCTCAATCGTTCCTAAAAAAAATTACCAAAATTTTTTATGCATCTACAACATATAATCAACATAAACTTGTTTTACAATTTTATCAGATTTTTTTCGATTCACAACTACAAAATTAACAAAACTTATAACCATTACGGTTCCTGCACTCATTCCCACGTGTTCAATATCACTTTCCTTCCTTTCGTCCAATTGTTCATATGTGCTCAAAAATTTTTTCATTAAATTGCTTCCAATAAAACAACATAACATGATCGAAATTTGTTATTGCCAGTTCAACACATTTTTCACGGTCAGCAATATATGAAAATCACAAATACACTAATCGTTACTTCACACAAATTTCGTTCGTACTCTACCAACCAAAATTCTTAATTTTCAAAATTGCACAAAAAATTACACAAGCAGTAAAGTGGACTCCACTTCAAATTCATATTTTTTTCAAACATCATTTCATATATAGACATAAATTTTTTCTATTATAAATATAACTTTACAAATGCATAAATATATATATACACCTAAATACTCACAGCAAACCCTAAACAGTTAACCCTAGCTACAGTTGAATCATGCGCTCGGGAAACAATCGTGTGGTCGGGAGGCGGGGTCGTGCGGTCGGAGACGGGGTGGCGCGGTGTGGTACCGCACGACCCGTGAACAGTGCGGTCGTGCGGTCCCACACCGCACGACCGGGGGCACGTGGCGCAACGCGGCGATCGCGCGGTCGGGAGGGGGCCAAATACGGAATTTTTTGCGTTGGGGGCTACTTTTGGAATTTCAGGTGATTAGGGGTTAGATGCGTCCAAAATTCAGAAGCGTGTCGTGTGAGGTGGGCAGATGGGTAAAAAGGGACCAGCGCCGAGGCTTCCTGATAAGGAAAGGGGCGCGTGGCGCGGCCGCCGGGATTCCCCGTTCCGGCGAGAACAGTGTGGCCGCGCCTGTGCGCGCGGTGCACAGGGAAAACAGGCGTGGCTTTTCGCGTTTTTCACGTTTGTTTGCTTGGTGGGTGGGTCTGGGCGGGGGGACGGACGGGTTGGGTTGGCTCGGCTCGGGTAGGGTGGGGTGCAATCAGTGAGTACCACTGACCGACTGGCCCATGACAATCGTGTCAGTGAGTCGCCTGGTTGAGATGAGCGTTGGGCCTGTAATCTTTTTTCGTTGGTTTACTAGCACTTGACTGGGACATGGAGTGGACGTATCTTGTAAAAACAGGGCGAGTGACCAATGGATTTGTGGGTGCAGGCGTTTTCTGTAAGGCGAATCATGGTGTCCACCCTTTTATTGTGGTAGGTGCTGCTGCGCAGCGGTTCCTGATTGACCTCTCATGTATACTCATGGCGTGGAATGTAGAGAAATAGTCCTTTGCTATTTTCGAGGAAACGCCGGATTTGGTACTATCGCATATGGTATTTATAAAACTAGTTGTATTTATAGAAATATCGCTTCTCCCGTTCGGTGGGCGGACGGCAGCACGTGACGGGCCCCGCCAGTAGACAACAGGCAATCTGCCGCCCGGTGGGGGGACAGCAGGTGATTAAGCCAACTGATTAGTCGGCTTAATTACCTATCTTATTTTTTACGTTTAGTATTTGTTTGAATTTTTAAACATATCAAATGAGCTCAAAAAATTATTAAAATTTATGTACAACCTCCCGACTCAACGTACTTTGCAGTATAATTTTTGAGTAATTTTATCCACTGTGAATGTTACTCAAAAAATCATACAATTTTGATAATTTTACAAGTTTTTACATATAGCAAATGAGCTCCAAAAATTATGAAATTTTATGTGAAGCCTTCCAACATAGTCATAGTTATTGTATAATTGTTTGGGAATTTTATGTCATCCTAATTTCTAACGTTTATTCGGGTTAATTTAATCATGAATTTAACGATGCTTCAGGCATCTAAGCAAATAGAACGGTCTCCATACCTCCTCTGACCTGAGACGCAACCTTCAGACAGACTGATGTACCCCACGGGGCATGCTTGTGCTCAATGAAAGACAAGACGACGTACGGGGAGGCAAATGTGGCAAGGAGATAGCAGTGACTCAGATGGGTAAGCCATATCACATCCATTGTGATGAATTTTTTTGTATTACTATAATTACTTTTACTTGTACAAGTATTCCTATGGTATAAAATTGTAAAAAAATATATGAAATATTCATAAATTCACGATTAAATTAACCCGAATAAACGTTACAAATTCGGATCACATAAATTTCCAAAAAAAATACACAATAACTATGACTATGTAGAGAGGCTTTACATAAATTTTTTTAATTTTTGGAGCTCGTTTGCTATATGTAAAAACTCATACAAATATCAAATTTTTTTGAATTTTAAGCAATATTCACAATAGATAAAATTACCCAAAAATTAAACTATGAAGTACGTTGTGTCAGAAGGTTGTACGTAAATTTTTATAATTTTTGAGCTCATTTGTTATATTTAAAAATTCAAATAAATACTAAATAGAAAAAAATTAGGGCAGATAATTAAGCCGCCTAATCAGTTGGCTTAATCACCTACCGTCCCCTCATCGGGCGGTAGGCCTGCCTACCGTCCCCACACTGGGTGACAGGTTGCCTACCGTCTGCTGGTGGGGCGGCAAGCGCCTTCCGCCGACAGCCCCGCCATGCATCACCTCACCAGCACTGTTGCTCGCCCACCGGATGACAGAAGTGATATTTCTACAAATACATTTGGCATATAACTAGTTTTATAAATATCATGTACAGAAGCACCAAATCCAACTTTTTCTCTACCATTTTTAGGCACTCTCACGGACGGACGGATGGACTGACCAATGAGCCCTACAATCACCAAGGCCATTGGTGAGTGGTAGTTCTCATACGGATTGTTTTTATGTGCGGAGGTGTGGGAGGCAGGCTTTTGTGAAAGATATTTTCAGAATATATGTAGTTAAATTAAATTTGATCACTAATATATGATAAGTATCTGGGCGGACCCGTAACACTAGATCTTTGTTGTCGTTTAATTTTGCTATTATCTCTATTGAATTAGTTTTTATCCAATGGACAGCCGCATGTGTCATCAGATGAAGGGAACTGTTAGATCATGTGGAGGTCGTGAATACAGTGATGATGAATAATTAACTTTTGAGTTGCACTGAAATTTGCGTTTGTAAAAGTTTCGATCAACCACAGCTAATCGAGCACGGCTGAACGACCACGACAAATCGACCATGGCATGTCGACCATGTCTGAATGACCACAGCTAAACAACCACGACAGAATGACCACAACATGTCGACCATGATATTTCGATCACGGCAGAACGACCATGGGAGTAATTGATAGGCTTTGACCTCGAACAGTGAACCAATCGTAAGCTACTATGAACCAGTCGAAGCTACAGTATACCAGTCGTATGCTACAGAGAACTGGTCATATGAAACAGTGAACCGGTCGTAAGCAAGAATGAACTAGTCGGTGGTTGGAGCTACAGTACCTTGTCGGTACTTGGTGGTTGGAGCTACAGTACCGGGTCGATACTCGATGGTCATAGCTACAATATCGGGTCGATACTCAGTAGTCATAGACATTGCTGGTTGATCAGCAAACTACAACCACGGTCGATAGTTGGAGGCATCGACAGCGATCGGTGATCGATAGAGTGAGCTACAGTAACCGGTCTGTGGTCGTAACTACAGTCTTTTGTCATAATCGTAGACTTTGCGGTCTGTTGTTGTAGTCGTAGGCTTCACGATCTATTGTCGTAAACCTCATGATTAAAGTGTTTGTTGCTCGAAACAGTGTCTTTTTGGAGAAATTGTTTCTTTCAAAAGGAGATAGTGGGAGCATGGTGTGACTTGAAGAAATTTGGAAATCATCAAAAAATATTTCACCCCTACTAAACTCCACAGGATGCACATGATATTCTACAACATGTGGAAGGGGCACAGTCCTACGTAGATCTAAAAGGCCACATCAATTGCCAATAAGATATCAAAATGGTGTTTTATTGTTAGACTATAATGAGACTAAGACTTATAAGGAAGCAATGATGAGTCTAGACTATGAGAAATGGCTTAGAGCCATGAGATCCAAAATAAAATCTATGTATGATAATCAAGTTTGGAACTTAGTTGATCCGCCAAACGTTGTAAAAACTATTGAGTGCAAAAAGGATTTTAAGAAAAAGATAGACGTGAATGGAAATATTCATATTCATAAGGTATGATTGGTGGCAAAGGGTTTCAAACAACTTCAAGGTGTTGACTATGATGAAACTTTTTTGCCCATCGCTATGCTTAAATTTGTTCGGATCATTCTAGCTATTGTTGCATATTTAGATTATGAGATGTGGCAAAATGGATGTCAAAATGGATTTCCTAAAGGAAACCTAAGTGAGGATGTGTATATAAAATAACTTGAAGGTTTTGTCAATCCACAAAATGCTAAAAAGATATGCAAGCTTAAAAATCTATCTATGGATTGAAGCAAGCATCTCAGAGTTGGAACATTTATTTTGATGTAGTTGTCAAAACGTTTGGCTTCATCAAGAATGAAGAAGAGCTATGTGTTTACAAAAGGGCTAGTGGGAGCGCACTTGTTTTTCTGGTCTTATATGTGAATGACATATTATTGATCGAAAATGATATTCCTATGCTTAAATCTGTCAAATATTCATTAAGAAATAGTTTCTCTATAAAAGATTTAGGAGATGTAGTGATGAGGCAATGGAGTCCTGATCATAGCTTTAGACCAAAAATTTTCATGCCATGAATTTCCAGAAAATAGAAGGGTTAGGGCTGCTACTAGTGAGTTCACTGATTTTGCATCTATTTGGTGGAATGAATTGTGCCACAATGAACAACACATACCTAGAACATGGCATGCCTTGAAGAGAACTATGAGACGTAGATTTGTGCCTTCCTACTACTCTCATGATTTTCTGAATAAATTACAATGTTTAAAACAAGGTAAAAACACCGTAGAAGATTACTATCAAGAACTACAAATCGGTTGTCTACGTTGTGGGTTAGAAGAAACTGAGGAGGCTAAAATGGCTAGATTTTTTGGAGGGATTAACAGGGATATTCAGGATATTTTAGATTATAAGGAGTACAATTCTATTAACCGTTTATTCCATATTGCGTGCAAAGCTGAATGTGAGGTGCAGGGAAGATAGTCTTGCCCCCGAGGCTCTTTTGGAGTTTCTTTTGCAGGTAAACAGAATCAGGCATAGTCCGCGGGCAGGACGCCACCCCATGCTACCCCAGTCACTCCTAGCCGTCCCCCACACTCCTCCATCTGTGGGCAACCTGCGAGCACCACTCCCATATCCCGAGCCTCCGACGCAAGCAAATCAATTTCAAGTCAGCAAGTTAAGAGTTCTACTTCGGTTGATTCCACTGGGAGAACACGAGACATACAATGCCACCGCTGTAAAGGTTTTGGGCACATGATGAGAGATTGCCCAAATCAGCGAAGATGGTGAGTATACTTCAGCTAGTGATATTGATGAAGAGTATGCCTTGTTTGAAACGGACCCTGCAGGTGAGCAAGCTAAATCTGAACTTGATGAAGAACGACTTGTAGCTGAAACAAGTGATAAGTTTTTTAGCATAATCGTGAAGTGTGTCCTTAGCGCTCAAGTGGAGCATGCTGAACAGAATTAACGCCACAATCTGTTTCAAACAAAGTTTGTGATCAATGAGCGTTCATGTCATGTGATTATTGATGGAGGAAATTGCAACAATTTGGCTAGCATTGATATGGTTGAGAAACTTTCCTTGACCACATAACAACATCCTTGTCCTTACTATATTCAATGGTTTAATTCATGCGATAAGCTGAAGGTAACTCGCATTGTGAGAGTTCATTTTTCTATTGGTTCATACCAAGATTATGCTGATTGCGATGTCGTACCTATGCAAGCCTAATCTTTATTGTTAGGTAGACCATAGCAATATGATAAAGACATTATACATCATGGTAAGACTAACCAATATACTCTCATGCATAAGGGTAAGAAAATTGTTTTACTTCCAATGTCTCCTGAAGCTATTTTAAAAGATGAACTTGAACGTGCTAAACGAGTAAATAAGGAGAAAGAGAGGAGTGAAAATCAGATTGTAGCTAAAGAATGCTTTCCATCCAAAAAGAAAGATATAAAAAGAACAAGTGCTAGGAATAATGAAATTAAACTGAAAGGGATTGTTCTATTAGCTACCAAATCTGATTTGAATGAGTTGGAAGTGAATAATTCTTTTTGCTATGTTCTTTTGTGCAAGGATGCTTTGTTTTCACTTGAGGATCTTCCTGTTTCTTTGCCCCCTGCTGTAACTAACCTTTTGCAGGAGTTTGATGATGTGTTTCCTACTGAGATACCCCAGGGCTGCCACCAATTAGGGGTATTGAACATCAAATTGACTTGATCCCAGGAGCTTCCCTACCCAACCACACGCCATACCGAACCAGTCCGGAGGAGACTGAGGAGATTGAGCGTCAAGTAAGAGACTTGCCTGACAAAGGATTCATACATGATGCGTTCGTAGCTTGGATTGTGAGAGTTGATTATCGTCCAATCGAAATTATCCTTCTCATCGAAAGATCAGGACAATACTAGCACATCAATTGGTATTAGAGCCTTACTCTATGTGTTGTTCCTGTACTTTAGGTTCCAAAGAAAGATGGATCATGGCGTATGTGTGTTGATTGTAGAACTATCAATAATATTACTATTAGATACCGTCATCCTATTCCTAGGTTAGACAACATACTTGATGAATTAAGTGGGTCTACCATGTTTTCTAAAGTTGATTTGCGGAGTGGATATCACCAAATTCGTATGAAATTAGGAGATGAATGGAAAACAACGTTCAAAACTAAGTTTGGTCTATATGAGTGGTTAGTAATGCCTTTCAGTTTAACTAATACACCTAGTACTTTCATGAGATTGATGAACGAAGTTTTGCGTGCTTTCATTGGAAAATTTGTGGTGGTATATTTTGATGATATACTGATATATAGCAAGTCACTTGAGGAACATCTTGATCATTTACGTGCTATTTTTAATGCTTTACGAGCTACGCGTTTATTTGGCAATCTTGAGAAGTGCACCTTTTGCACCGATCGAGTATCGTTTCTTGCCTATATTGTTACTCCATAGGGTATTGAAGTCAATCAAGCCAAGATCGACACTATACAGAGTTGGTCGACTGCTAACACGGTCAGACAAGTGCGAAGTTTTCTTGGATTGGCTGGATTTTATTAACGCTTTGTCAAGGATTTGAGCACCATTGCCGCACCATTGAATGAGCTCAGCAATAAGGGTGTGCCTTTCCATTGGGGCCCTGCATAAGAATAATCATTCAACCTTCTGAAAGAGAAGCTCACAAATGCGCTGCTTCTCCTGCTTCCTGATTTTGGTAAGACTTCTGAGCTTGAATGTGATGCTAGCGGAATTGGACTTGGAGGTGTGTTACTACAAGAAGGTAAACATGTTGCTTATTTTAGTGAAAAATTGAGTGGGCATAGTTTGAACTATTCTACCTATGATAAGGAATTACTTGCTCTCGTTCGAACATTAGAAACATGGCAACATTATTTATGGCCCAAAGAATTTGTTATCCATTCTGATCATAAATTATTAAAACATATTAGAAATCAAAATAAACTAAACCATAGACATGCTCGTTGGGTTGAATTCATTGAACATTTTCCTTATGTCATAAAACACAAGAAAGGAAAGGAAAATATGATTTGTGATGCTTTGTCTAGACGATATACAATGTTGTCTCAACTTGATTGTAGAATTTTTGGCTTAGACACAATAAAAAACTATACACATCTGATGATGAGTTTAGAGATGCCCTGTCCAATTGCAAAAATGGTCAATGCTGGAATAAATTTGTTCTCAATAATGGATTTTTATTTAGAGCTAACAAGCTATGCGTTCCAGCTAGCTCTGTTTGTCTTTTGTTGTTATAGGAGGCATATGGGGGAGGACTAATGGGTCATTTTGGTGTCAAAAAGACGGAGGACATCCGCTGAATACTTCTATTAGCCAAGGATGAGGCGTAATGTTGAGCGCTATGTATCTCGCTACACTACCTGCAATAAAGGTAAGTCCCAACTTAATCCAGTGGTTTATATATGCCTCTTCCTGTACCTAGCGTTCCTTGGCCAATATTTCAACGGACTTTGTTTTAGGATTACCTAGAACAAAGAAGGGGAGAGATAGTGTTTTTGTTGTTGTGGATAGGTTTTCTAAAATAGCACATTTTATATCTTGTCATAAGAGCGATGATGCTACAAATGTTACCGATTTATTTTTTAGAGAGATTGTTTGACTACATGGAGTGCCCAATACCATTGTTTCAGATCGAGATGCGAAGTTTTTGAGTCAATTTTGGTGCACACTATGGGCAAAATTGGGTACCAAACTGCTGTTTTCTACTACTTGTCACCCCAAATGGATGGACAAACTGAAGTTGTCAATCGCACGCTATCAACTATGTTGAGGGCTATTTTGAAGAAAACTTGAAGATGTGCGAAGAATATCTACCTCATGTAGAGTTTGCTTACAATACATCACTGCACTCTACCACAAAGATGAGCCCTTTTCAGGTAGTATATGGCTTTAATCCTCGCGCTCCTATTGATTTATTGCCTATTCCCATTTCTGAAAAAGTAAATTTAGATGCTAAGAAGTGTGCTGAATTTGTCCTTAAATTGCATGAAACCACTAAAGAAAACATAGAGCGCATGAATGCTAAGTATAAGATTGCTGGTAATCAGGGTAGAAAGAGTTTAACTTTTGAACCTGGTGATCTAGTGTGGATGCATTTGCGCAAAGATAGATTTTCTGATTTGAGAAAGTCTAAGTTGATGCCTAGAGCTGATGGTCCATTTAAGGTGTTAGCTAAGGTTAATGATAATGCATATAAACTTGATCTGCCTGCAGAAGTCAGGGTTAGTCCCACATTTAACAATGCAGATTTGAAGCCATATTTGAGAGAAGAAGATGAGGTTGAGCCGAGGACAACTAACATGCAAGAAGGGGAGGATGACGACAACATCACTTCCATGCATAAAACCAATGGATCTGAACCTATACACTTGCAAGGTCCAATCATAAGAGCTCACGAACAACAATTGAACTATCAGGTAACTTCGTTTCTAGGAGTGCATTTTGTTTCTCATGAGAATATGTTACTACCTAATGCATGTGATATTCTTTTACTTAGGAACTTAGGAGTTGATCATGAAGATAAATATGTGCGATTTAACTCGGCCACCGAAGACAGCACCAACTTCAAATATACATAACTTTCACATACAGAGTCTGTTTGAGGTCCATGAGTACTCGATGGAAAGATTTTCCCGTCCTCTTTCTAATAGATCTAGCCTCATCTCCAAATCCATCCTGTGTGTGACGCAATCACTAAAAAAGGTGTTGCATTACCTGTTAGGGCCAAATTGGATCTTGTAATGCTTGGGCCTAAGGGGAAGGCGCCCCTTCTCTAGGCTTGTACTATTCACGATCGTACTATTCAGATAAATAGTACCACCTTTATTTCTTAGTTTTGCGTGGCTTTGCACCCTTCTAGTTTTATTGGATTTCGTTTGCTTAGTTTTTCCATTGTGAAAACTCTTGTTCTTCGCTTGTATCGACTAGACCAACCGTAAAGAACCTTTGCAGAATCCCAGCTTTTTGAACTCAATTTATATGTTTGCAATTCAGATTGATGGTTATCTTGTTCTTGCGTGTTCTTCGGTTGCATGCAGGAATAGACTTTCGTGGTCAGGTCAACTGCGTTCCTAGCACGGTTGATAACGACTTAGAGTATTGTTTAGCAATTGCTTGGTGTTCTGGTCATAGCCAGTTACAAGCCTGCATCGTCAAAGTCGTTCTCCTCCAAGTCGAAGATATCATCCTATCGAAAGATCGGGACCGCATTGCCTCATCATGTAGCATATATCTTGGGTATAAAGATCTATAAAAATAGATCTAAAAGGCCAATTGGGTTAAGCCAAGATATGTACATTGACAAGGTATTAAAATGGCTCGACATGCAAGATTGCAAGATAGGTTTCTTACCTATGTTACATGGCATTAGTCTTAGCAAAACTCAGTATCCTTCAATACCTGATGAGCGAGCCCAGATGATCAAGATTCCATATACTTCTACAATTGGATCTGTTATATATGCCACGCTTTGTACACGACCAGATGCGTCATTTGCTTTAATTGTTATGAGCATATATCAATCAGATCCAAGTGAAGGTCAGTGGACAGTAGTAAAGAATATCCTGAAATACTTTGTAATGACTAGAGATGTGTTCCTTGTTTATGGAGTTGAGGAAGAGCTGGTCGTAAATGGTTACACTGATGCTAGCTTCTAAACTGACAAAGATGATTTTCGATCGTAATCTGGGTTTATGTTTTGTCTCAATGGAGGGGTAGTGAGTTGGAGAAGTTCAAAGCAAGATATGATTGCTGATTCTACAATAGAAGCTAAGTACATTGTGACTTCTAAAGCTGCAAAGGAGGCTGTTGGATAAGGATGTTCATCTCTGAACTTGGATATGGTCTCTAGTGTTTCTAGTCCAATAGATCTCTATTGTGATAATAATGGAGCCATTGCGTAAGCCAAAAAACCTAGATCACATCAAAGGTCTAAACACATAATTTGGTGTTATCTCATTCATGAAATAGTTGATAGGTGATGCAAAGGTATGCAAAGTGGACACAGATTTAAACATTGTTGATCTGTTGATCAAACCTCTCACACAGCCAAAGCATGAGGCTTATATAGGAGCTATGGGTATTAGATACTTGTATGATTGACTCTAGTGCAAGTGGAAGATTGTTAGTGATATGCCCTAGAGGCAATAATGGAGATGATTGTATTACTTGCAATCATGGAGGTGATTGTATTACTTTTATGTTTATGATCTTTTGAATAAATGTCATTATGTTTCTTGAATGAATCATCAATTATAAAGGTTAGCAAGTATGTGACTTGTTGGTAAAGCCATTTATTTGTTATAAGATATCATTCTAAAAAGGATCCCTGGTCAAAAATCACTAGTCGAAACAATAGTGACTTATACACCAACACATGTATTGATTGATGATTAGATTTCACCAGTCATAGATATAGGGATATCAAATCAATAATATGGGCACATGTTAGAGAACATGGTGTTGGATTGACCTACCTTGAGACACTGTTGACATTGTTATGTCTCATGTGTCATCAATTGGTCTCAAGTAATGATGATGTATAATCTTTGTACCTGAGATTAGCATAGTTTCCTATATGTGTAATAGTGCATTGAGGAGTTGCCAAAGGCTATACCATAACTGAGTAGTTATAAAGGTAGCTTTCGAGTATACTATGAAACATGAGGAGGAACGTGACAAGTCGGATATCGGATTTGCCCCTCCTACATAACATGAGAGATATCTCAGGGCCCCACAATGCGGTCAGATAAAGAAAGTGTACGACCATGCCACGAGTGGTCGAAGAGTCGATCACATGAAGTTATCCATCATTAGATCAGAAAAAGATTGAACAGTCCATGGATGACACATTTCTTACCTAGAGTTCAATCGAATATCGTGGCGCAAAAGGAGAATACGTAAACAGGTTGATAGGTCTGACCGGATGTGATCTGGTCATGTGGGATACGAACTAATCATGACCTAGTCGGACATATCATAGACTGCCATTGTAAAGGCATTTTGCCTCAAACTTGAAGTCTTAATTGAATCATTCATCATTGAGTGATTACTTCCGCTATTGTTCTTTCAATTCTCATTGAATTGTTCAGGTCGTTCTTCATGAATAGGTTAGTCATGTTTTAACATGGTTGATAACCAATTAAGGAGTGGTTTAGCAATTGCGAGGGTGTTGGTCACATTCTTGGATCATGGTTAGTCTCCCCTTTGTCAAAGTAACAACTCGACGTATCAAGGATTTCTCCTACTTACATGCATGCATCTTAATTCGAGGCGTGTGCATATCTGGTGGTATAAGAGCCTACGTTGCTGGTAGAAATTCATCTATCCCCTAGTTATTTGATTAGTTTGTTTTCGCTAGAGTACAGAAAATTGCCTACAAAAAGTTCATATTCCTAGCCCATTGTTGCATTCAATATGATAATTTCAGTCTGCCTAATTGAATTTGTGTTTGTTCTAGTCATGTCTAGTTGCTGGGCATTATCTTTGTCAAGCCAAAAACCCCAAAAATAATATGAGTTCTTGTTGTTCATCAAGTTCATTTTCTTTCCATGTCATCCATTTTTTTCATCCAGAAATTCCCCTCTGTGCGATAATCACTAAAACTTGAGTATCTTTCTCTCTAGAGATCCAAATCATTTGAAACAAAGTTTGTTGGGTTTTTGACTCGTAGACACATCTTATTGCCATTTTTCTTGGTGTTTTGAAAAGTTTACTAAAATCTGCAAACATTGCATGTTGCACTAGCTACGATTATATAAAAAGAAGAAGAAAAGGTAGTAAAAAATGGAGAAAGAGTTGTCAGAAATTTTTGAGTTTTCACATCAGGAGGAGATATTGTTCTACTACTACATCTTGTTTCATCCTTTGAACAACAACTAAGACTAGTACTTGTGTGATCTATTATTCAATTTGTGCAAATTCTGGAATTATTGATTGCTTACTCCTTTATTACAATATGTCACTGCCTAGAACCACACAAAATTGCCACTGATTAGCATGTTCTAGCACTTTGCAATCGCACTACTAACTCCTTTTTTAAATGTTATCATGAACCAACAAATACTCAAACAATCTTTGAGAAGCGTAAGAGCTTCGGTTGATAAGAATGTGAGATATGAGTGCCACTTTTAATTCTATAGTTGGTAGGACTTTTGCTACTATTATCTGCTAATAATGGTGGAGCCTCAAGAATCCCATCACGGCATGAATCACAATGCTTTGGATGAGAGAGATGGCCACACCGATAGCCTGACACCGCATTCTCACTAGCTGGTGAGCGTCTCCCCTCGCTTCTTCGAGCGCTTGATATAGAAACAAGTCATTCCATGCTTGGACAATATGGAGAAAGGCTTGGGTGACTTCACCAAGCAACTTACACAAGATGACCTGGATACACCACTAGCTTGCCATCAACGCGAGGCCGCGACCTCCACCACTATTGCGCTGTGGCCGCCATAGCTCCCCTCGTGCCACCGCGGTAGCCGGTATGAGGAGGTGCACATGGAGGCACTGCTATACTGCCTCGGCAATACCCACCTCCAAATGTGGCCATCAAGGAGGACGAGTTTGTTGATGATGCAGCACTGAAACGCAATGTGAGAGAAGCACGACTATAGGAGCGATTGGGTTTCAATCACCGTGGGATAGGAGGCCATACATCTGCTGCTACCAGGGTGATGACGCCTTAGGAAAGGCTAAGTTTATTGTTCCTACTTTCAACGGTAAATATGATCTAGAGGGTTACCTAGATTGGGAGATGCTTTTGGAGCAAAAGTTTTGCTGCAACGACTATCCATAAAATCACTAAGTATGGGCTGCTACAAGTGAGTTCACTAACTATGCTTCAATTTGGTGGAGTTTGGTCAAGCGATGACATGATGCACCCTGTACTTGGGAGGATTTGAAAGTGGTAATGCATTTTAGGTTTGTTCCAACCTATTTTGAGCGCAAGTTACTTAACAAGATGCAGCGACTGAAGCAAGGAAGTAAGTCCATGGAGGAGCACTATCAATAACTACAGATCGATATGATCTATTGTAATGTGAACGAGGAAGATAATGCTAAGATGGCAGTGTTAGCCTGACATAGAGGATATCCAGAACATACTTGAGTTCCACTGCTATGATACTTTGGATGAGCTTTTCCATTTTGCTTGCAAGGTAGAACAACAGGTTCAAGTGGAGGGATGCTACACCAAAATAAACCGTGGGTCATCCAGTACCTCTATGTCATGGTGGGCATCTTCCTCACAACAAATGAAGAGCAACTTTGGTGTTGGTCGTAGTTCTAGTTCCCCTTCTCATAAGCAAACAGCAAGTCAACCTAATGCCCCACCCACAAAAGCTGCTGATTCCAAGAAGGTGGTAGCTGCCCCCACAAAGAGTTCATCATTTATTGCATCTACTGGTAGAAGAAGAGAGATAGAGTGCTTTAAATGCAAGGGGAAGGGTCACTACATGCGTGACTGCCCAAATCAGCGAGCTCTCATTGTTCGGAAAGATGGTGGGTACACACTGGCAAGCAACATGAAGGAAGAAGAATTTGATGATGAGGAATTGGAGCATAATTTTGGGTCTGAGTCAAAGGAGACACCTTTCATGTAAGTCACACAAGCCTAATTATTCGTCATGTTCTTAGCTCTCAAATGGAGAAAGCTGAGAAGGGGCAATGCCACAATTTATTCCAATCAAAATTTGTTATCAAGGAGTATTCGTGCAAGGTAATAATTGATGGTGGAAGCTGCAACAACATTGTGAGTTCAGAGATGGTTGACAAGGTTGGCTTGACCACTCGATCACACCCGCAACTGCATTACATTCAATGGTTCAACTCATGTGGCAAATTGAAGGTAACAATGTTGGTGCGTCTGCACTTTTCTATTGGTACCTATTTTGATATTGTGGAGTGTGATGTGGTGCAGATGTAAGCTTGTGCATTACTACTTAGAAGACCGTGGTAGTATGATAAGGATACTACACATTATGGGTGTTCCAACAAATATTCTTTTATGTACCAAGATAAGAGGGTCTTGCTTGTTTCGATATCACCAGAGGAAATTCTCAAAGATGGTTTGGATAGGGCTGAGCGTGAGAGAAATGGAAAAGAGATGAGTGACATCCACAACATGGGGAGCGAGAGCCACCAACCCAAATTAAAAGAAAAGAAAGGAAAAAGTTAAAAGAAAAGAGAAATTCAAGTTAAGGGACAGGTTCTATTAGCCACAAAAAGTGAGATGCGAGAGTTAGAAACCCATCCCCAAGAGTGATTTGCGCTTGTGTGCAAAGATGCCCTCTTTTCTACTAATGTTTTACCCTCTAATTTGCCCATTTCGATTGCTTCACCGATGTAGGAATTTGCAAATGTGTTTCCAGATGACATACTGGTGGGACTACCACCACTACGAGGGATAGAGCACCAACCCAACTTGATTCCAGGGGCCTCTTTGCCCAACTATCCTCCATACAGCACCAACCCTGAGAAGACAAAATAAAATCAATGCCAAGTGCAAGAGCTTCTCGATAAAGGGTATATGCGTGAAAGCTTACGTCCATGTATTGTTCCTATTTTACTTGTGCCAAAGAAAGAGGGATCATGGATTTTGTTGTGACTGCTAGAGAATTAAGGTGGATGAACATAAGGTGGAAGCCATTCGAGCATGGCCTACACCTACAATAGTCACACAAGTGCGAAGTTTTCATGGATTCACTGGTTTATACTATTGGTTCGTGAAGGATTTCAACACACTTGATGCCCCACTCAATTAATTGACAAAGAAAAATGTGTCTTTCAAGTGGGAGAAAGCACTTCCTTCAACACGTTGAAAAATAAGTTAACTAATGCACCACTTCTACAACTTTCTGATTTAGATAAGACTTTCGAGATAGAATGTGATGCTAGTGGTATTGGAATTAGAGGTGTTCTCATGCAAGAAAGAATGCCCATTGCTTATTTAAGTGAAAAGATTAATGGTCCAACTTTAAATTACTCAACATATGACAAAGAATTATATGCATTAGTTAGCGTATTAGAATCATGGCAACATTATCTCTAACCAAAAGAGTTTGTCATGCATTTGGATCATGTATTATTAAAGCATATTCGTAGCCAAAGTAAGTTGAATCATAGACAAGTGGATAGAATTTATTGAGACTTTTCCATATGTTGTGAAACATAAGAAAGCTAAAGATAATCTAGTTGCTGATGCATTGTCTAGACGATACATATTTTGTAAAATTCTTGGTTTGGAAAGTTAAAAAGGATTGTATGCTAGTGATGTGGATTTTAAAGGTATTTATGCTAATTGCAAAGAAGAAAGATGTTGGGCAATATTTACTGAATGATGGCTATCTATATAGAGCTAGCAAATTTTGTATTCCTTTCAGCTTCATGCATCTTTTGTTGCTGCGGGAGGCTCATGGAGGTGGTTTGATGGGAAATTTTGGTATACACAAAACTGATGAATATACTGGCCACACACTTTTATTGGCCAAAGATGAGGTGCGATGTCGAGCGCTACATGGGGAGATGCACTACTTGTCAACAGCTAAGTCTCGCTTATACCCACATGGATTATATACTCCTCTTCCTATTCCGAAAGTACCTTGAGAAGATATTTCTATGGATTTTGTACTAGGGCTACTAAGGACTAAGAGGAGGGATGTCATATTTATTGTAGTGGATAGATTCTAAAAAATGATGCATTTCAGTCCTTGCTATAAGAGCGATGATGCTATTCATGTTGCTAATTTGTTTTTCAATGAAATCGTTTGTCTACATGGAGTGCCAAGGACAATTATTTTAGATTGAGATGCAAAGTTTGTAAGCCACTTTTGGAGGAAACGTTGGGGCAAACTTGGCATGAAGCTGTTGTTCTCAACTATGTGTCATCCCTAAACTGACAGACAAAATGAGGTTATCAACCGCGCACTTGAAACTATGTTGAGGGAAGTACTAAAGAAGAACTTAAAGCTATGGGAGTGCTTCCCACAAGTCGAGTTCGCCTATAACCAGGTCGTTTATTTTTACAACGAAGCTCTATCCGTTCGAGGTTGTTTATGGATTCAAGCCAACAGCACCTATTGATCTACTACCTATGCCACCCTCGGAAAAGGTAAACATAGATGATGAGAAGAGAGATGAGTTGGTTCGTAAGCTACATGAAACAACCAAGGTCAACATTGAAAAGATGCAAGCCCAATACAAGAAGCATGCAAATAAATGTTGAAAAGAGATGATATTCAAAGAATAAGATTTGGTTTGGTTGCATTTGCACAAGGATCGCTTTTCGGAATAGTGCAAATCCAAGCTAACACCGTGAGGTAATGGACCATTCAAAGTGCTTGAAAAGATCAACAACAATGCTTAAAATTGGAGTTGTCCAAAGATTATGGAGTGAGTGATACATTTAATGTTTATCTCCATACTTAGGTAACAAAGATGAGCCAGAGTCAAGATTGACTCCTTCTCAAGAAGGGGAGTATGATGAGGACATCACTAGCTCACATATGCAAGATTCACCTACTGTACAAGGTCCAATGACATGAGCACATGCATGTTGTCTTGAACAACAAGTGAATCCATTTCTTGGGCAGAGTAACTATTTAATTACAGAATAAATGATATTGCCTAATAATTGCTATTAGGTTGTTACTATTTATGTAAACAATGCTTGCAAGGACAAGGTGCTAAGTGGTCAGACGAACAGCACACTGATCTTGAGGACGAACAGCGCACTGATCAGAATTAACGATGCTACTGATCGGATGAACAGTAATAGGTCGACTGAATAGTTCCTGGTCGAATGAACAGTAACTGCTCGGGTGAATAGGTGAAAAGTACTCGGACGGGATGGTCGAACGCTCGGGAGTTAGTGTAACGAGTCCTGCATGCAGCCAGGTAGAGAAAGAAGAAGATTAAAAGAAAAGAATTTGTTGCTGCCATGAAGAGTACAGTATGCGTGGGAATTTGTTGTCACCAAATCAGGGAATTAAAGGGAAATCTATCTATTATATTACCGCATGTTATCTTTCCTATTTTTGCGCAAACAATAAAAGGAAATCTATGCATGCTACAACATGTACTCAATATGTATAGGATTGTACGCCTTAGAAACATCAAACTTTGATTTTGGATTTAGCTGTTGCTATTGTAAAGTCATTTTGCTTCAAACATGAAGTCTCAATTGAATTATTCATCATTGAGTGATTACTTGCGATATTGCTCTTTCAATTCTCGTTGAATTGTTCGGGCCATTCTTCATGAACAGGTTAATCATGTTTTGTGATATTGTTGATAACCAATTGAGGAGTGGTTTAGCGATTGTGAGGGTACTAGTTGCATTCTTGGATCATGGTTAGCCTCCCCTTTGTCAAAGTCACGACTCGATGTATCAAGAATTTCTACTACGACATAAGATGCTCCCATGTTAAGGTTAGTTTTTCTTGTTAAAATGCCTTTCGGCAGTTTATGACATGTACATTAAGTCTATTACAATTCTATTTTTATAAGTAAATTCAAAGGGACGATCAGAAAGGAACAACTGGACCTCAGAAACAACAAATTTCAGAATAGCAGACCGCGTAAATGCATGACAGACATAGCCCAAAACATTGAACATTATACAAGGACAAACTTTCTTCAGCTCGAAAGTTTATCAAAATTGTAGCATTGCACAGACATTTATCAACTGCAGCTACATTGTATTTTGAAACATCAAGCATCCAGAGTATGACAGGCAGAGACAAGGTGACTCTCTTGACCAAAAATAATTAATGTTACAACATAGGCTTGTTCATAGTATAAACAAAAAAAAGGTTACAAAGGCTGCCCGCAAATGGCATCCATATACAACATTATATATAAATCTACAAATGACCTAAAACTATGATCTGACATCCTTGAAAACACCATCTCTCTCCATCTCCGCAACAATGTCTTTTAAGGCCGGTACTTTGCTAGCTAAAGTTCTGTACAGTCTAGAATACCTGGCTCTTGTACCATCAGCTGTTCGTGCCAGCGCAAGCAAGCTGACTGCTTCTGGCAATTGCTCAAACACGCCTTTTATTCCCTCAAAGCTCATGTCTGCAAGAACTGATGGTCTTGGAACAACACGGATTATCTCAACGCCTTTAGGTTCCTGAACTCGTTGATCAGCCTTGATGACCAGTTCACAGCTCGAATTTGCTCCGCATTTTATGATGAAAGGGGCTGTTGTTCCAGTGTTGAACTGCAGTACGTTCCACTGTGAAACTTCGCTCTCTCCCAATGCGTTGGAATTCTCAGGGGCAGAATCATCGGGGTCTTCTTGAAGTGACTGTACATATACATGGTAATATTGCATCAGCTAAAATTAAAAAGAATATAGCTCAGAATGGTGTTTGGGCTTTGTCGCGTGCCCAATGCGCTGTCAGCCTGGCACAACCCTAACTCTCACAATGCATAAGCTATATTGAAGAGACAACCCTAACTCTCACAATGCATAAGCTATATTGAAAAGGCATTAGTAGCATATGAGGTGTCTTAACACTTCATTACTATCATCAATAAAAAAGCTAGGATTTCATGGAGGTAATGCAAGATCCTAATATCTGTAGGTAATGCAAGATCCTAATATCTGTCCTAATATCTGTCCAGAAACTCATGGAGTAATGATTACCAACTTAGATTAGAGATATGTAAGGTTGGACAGACAAATTTTGCATCTGTAGAGAAACCGAGAAGTGACAATCAGGAAATTCACTTACTCTCCTCTTACAATGGTGACCTAGGATGTAGGGAAAACTAGCTCACTGAGACATATAATATCCATTGTCGTTTTATCACAACCCACTTAAAGGGTGGTATTTATTCTTTTTCTTTCAGGGCAAAGATTCCGAGATACAATGTACATACCTCTACAACTTTCCGTGCCTCCATAATCTGCTTCTGAGCACATGGATGATCAATATCAAGAAGAGAAGGCATCTGCGCCAAGAGGTCATCCAATGATTCGAGCAATGCTTTCTTCTTTGATTTTCTCAATGGTCTTGCAGAGTTTTGTCTCATTACTTCCTGATGTCCGAGAGTGAACAAGGATGGCTAGTTAGTAAACATGTTTCCCAGTGAAACATAAAAAAGCAAGACAACTAGTGATGAATGGATAGCATCAGACCTTGACTTGTTTTAAAATGTTGTCTAAAGATATGAGAGATGCTAATCGTGCATCTTCAGCAGCAGTTGGAGGATTGCGGATAGGTGAACCACCTTCTTCTTTGCTTAACAAGGCAGTATCAGTTCGCATTTGTTGCATGATCTGATAAGAGTATGACATGATTGAGATGCCATTAGTATAATTGTCCACTGAGATTATCTGTGTACTAAGCAACGAAATGAATGCAGAAATATGATTGTATGCCTTACATTAACATGAATCCTCCAAGGACTTACCACTAGCATTCATAAGCCTCTTGAAAGTCAATGGATGAAAAAAATTTGCATTAACGTTTGAATTAAGGAGCAAAGAGGGAAAAAAACTTATTCTATCACCAAAATTTGAGCTACAAATACTGTGTGTATTTTGTTCTTTACTCTACAGATTGAAGCACATACATTTGAGAAATCTAGCAAGTACAACAGGTAGAAAGAAGATGAAAAATTGTGAGGGGGAAGCAGGCACCTTTCTTCTTTTGTGATCGACAGACTCCAGAGCAGAGCGTAGCTTACTGACATGAGCAGGATCACCAGCCTCCTCTGTTGCCAATGTGCCAGCTATGTCCTGCAATATTGTGAAGGATAAGAGAAACAATTTTATTGAAATTGTTGCACCAGATGATGAGGCAGGTAAATAAAACCTTCAAGTGTCGTAGCTGTGATGTGTAAACACGCTTCGTGTACTCAGATAACAGCTGGCCTAAAGCATCGGTGGTGGGGGGCTGCGCTGTACCAAGGCCAGCCATCCATCCATCCATAATAGCAGTAGACAACAATTCAAGCTGTCCGGTAGCTCCTCCAGCAACATCTCCACCAGTTACAGACAGAAACTCGAAGTTCTCTGCAAGCCATGCTCGGATTTGGCGTTGTAATTCACCAGCTGGTGTGTGAACGAAGAGAGCAGCCAAAGCCTTGTTTCCGATTGAAAAAGCCTTTGCTTCCTCGGTAATTTCCCGAAGCTTTCCTCCAGTGACATGTTGTCTCCAAGTCTCCTGTCCAATTATGATAACATTAATACAAAACTACCGTAACATCCTAAAATTTGGATGTTTGAAAATATGAAAATTTTAAAACTTTTTAATGCATTTTGTTGATATTCTGAATTTTTAGAATTTATTTGGGCTTTCTAGAATTTGTAATGCAAATTAATACAAGGAAAGATACACAATAAATAGCAATACTACTAATAATAAAAGAATAGCAAAATTTACAACTAGGGTAAATTCCATGTAAAATTGACAGCAACAAGAACAATGAAATTTGAATTAGAAAATTGGAAACAGAAAAACAATAAAAATCAAATAAAATTTCAAAACCTGGTTGGACCCAAGCTTCTTTTGGTCTCCCTCCAGGCCAGCCCATTATTCTTTTTCCTCCCGAGCCCAAGCCGCCCGGCAGCAACCCACTCCCTTTTCTCTAGCCCAATAGCCCACTGCTCTCATCCTTCCCCAAGCCAAATTGCCCGGCCACTCACTCTACTACTGCACCACTCACACGTTCGCCAACATCGTCGCCGCTACCTGTCTCCAGCTCCGCTACTGTGACTGCACAGCGCGCCACACCGCTCGCACTTTGCCCATCAAGCTGCCTCACCGTGCGCGCCCACACTAACACCGCCACCGCCTGGTCCCATCCTTGCCACTGTCGCCGCACAGTATTGTGCAGCCCACGCACAGCGCCAATCCTTGGCCCGCGTGCCCATGCCTGGCTCACTCCCGCGCCCGATCCCTTTCCCTTCTCCTTTCTTCCCCCTTCGTGGGCACGCATGCACGAACACACCCGGCCTCACCGCGCACACTCCCACCTGTGGCCATGCCGTAGCCCACACCATGCGCCTTGGCGCCATGCCGTGCAGACACCGCCATGTGCACACACGCGCCCACACCAGGCGCTACACCCATGTCACCGTTGCGCCAAGCTTTATGCTTGCACAGCAATCACACCCTCTCATTCGGCTATTTAAGCAGCTGAGTTCCTCTCCTTTTCCCCCACCTCCTACTCACTCCCTCCTACACCTCACCATCACCCACATCAAGCTCGAAAAGGGCTGCTCGCCCTTACCACAGAGCTCCATCGGGACCGCCTCGTCATCCCCGCCTCTCCGATGAGTTTCTTACTGATTGGTCCGCGTCAAATCGTGCACTTGGTCACCCTCTTCACTTCCCCTCGCCATATTGGGTTTTCCTCCAAAGGAGCTTGCCGACGTCGTGATGCGAACATCCCTACTACTACCATGTCGCCTACCTCTCCAAGCTCTCTAGGTGTTTATGAAGCATCAAAAGGTCCGATGACCAGAGAACAAATCAAGCTTTTAAATAAATAGGTGAATTTGTTTCTTAATAAATTTGTTTCCAAGAAGGGCGGCGGCGGCTCGAGCGAAGGCCAAGGGAGGTGTGGAGGCGGCGACGGTAACTGATCCACTCAGATCCAACGCGGGTGGCAAGCCCTCATCTCCCGTAGCGTGCAGCTGAGATCGAAATAGGCTCGAGGCGGCAAATAAGCTCGGGAGACAGAGCGATGACGATGGACCATCAAAGGCGGCGACCCAATCCAGATTGAATCTGGATGGCAGCGCACGACGACGGTCGCCCCCACGAGTGGAGATTGATCCTCCCGGGGGCAGCAGCAACGGAATACGAGCAAAGGCTAGGGTATGAACCTTGGCGCTCATACCATGTTAGATTTATTGGATGAATAGATATTGTATTGCGTAGCCCAAAGGGCAATATATATAGTACAAGACTCAAGGGATACAAGGGACACAAGGCTAAACCCTAGAAACTAGGAAATACCACAGATACCTTTATATCCTTGACACCCGAGAGGATAGAACACAATCAAGATCTCGTGTACCTTTAAGCAACCCGAGCCTCATTAGTTCGGTCCTGTAGCTTCTATTAAACAAGTTGAGTCTGAAGCAGATTTTTGGGTTAGGTTTCCTTTGGGCCGAGCTGACTGTGAGACGGCCTTAGGCCCATAGGTTTGTGTGTGAGGATTAGAAGGGCACCATAAGTAGCCGCATGTCTGTCGTTAAGAAACAAACCAAATATTTTCATAATAGATTGATTGCTTGTGAGTTCTTCCACGATGGCCGAAAATTCATCATGAGGGGCAATTGAGAGTTCTTGCAAATTCAAATCGTTCAACCTTTCTACTGGGAATTGGGAGCGCGATATCACTTCGCTTGGTGGTCGTGAAGTCCGATGCATGTTCTAGCGAATTAAAGAGTGTTCGTTCTTGCATTGGCAACGGAGAATCACTACAATTCGATAGGCTACACGTGAGTATATTGATCCTACGTCGAGAAAATCAGGCGACCCTGTATCACGCCGTCATCTTCTTCACATCCGGCAGCAACCACCTTCCTCATGCCACTCTCTGGTGAAACCCCGTCCAATTCCTTTCGGCTAGAGCACCTTCTTATCTTCCTCTCACGATCCCCTCTCGCAATTTTGGCAACCGACCAACTCCGCTGGCCGTCATTGTTGAAGACCACCGTGCCACCTCGGGTCGCTGTCGCCAGAACATCACAGCACCTTCCCGACCTCACTGTCCTCTCTGGTGAGTTCCCCGTGCCTTGTAGATGCTCGTTGTGCCTTGTTTTTGCTCGTTTCGCCGCCTCGAGCTCAATTGCCATGGTGGTCGTGCCTTCACCACTGTTGTGCGTTGTCACGCCACCGCTGTAGCTCACCGTTGGTCGTGCCATCACCTGCAAAGGTTCGTCGTATTCCTGGCAACCCATTTTGGTGTCATCGATCGTCACCGTCACTCAGCTCGCCGGCGACACGCAAGGCAACACCATTGGGGACGGTGCTATATTTCGGCAAAGAAAAGAAAGAATGAGATCGTTGCAACGCTGACCCACCTGACATTGTCTATTGCCATTTTTCGAGTTAGAAAATGATTTAGAGAAATTGAAATAGTTAAAAAAAATTCAAAAGGAAATATGTTGAAATATAATTTAGTTATAAATAAAAATAAGAATAAATTAATTAAGGAATTAAAGAAATGGTTAATGCAAATTAAAAATATTTGAAAATTAAATCTTGATCAGTTGCATGTCAACAAGGATTAGCAAATTAATTAATGGCTAAGCATAATTAGTGTAGGATTAAACCCTGAAAATACGATAAGCCAATTTTGTATCTTGAAACAATTTAGTTGCTAATCAAATAAGATTTAAAAGTAATAACTATTTGCAATATGCTTCCAAACCAAATGTAATTAATTACATAATAAAATGAGTCACTCTGTTAAGGTAAATCACATCAGTTGAGGAATAATGAAATATATGTAATTCCCTTGCAATATAATTCAAGGCAGTGTATGTATAACAGCTAGGTCACATGTAATTAGGCGTAATTGAAAATTAATTAGTTCTCCATTAGAATATAATTTACAGTGCAAATTCATTTAGAATTTGATAAGGCGTAATTTTATAAAATACAGTTGTAGGTATATGTTGGATGTGTAAGTGTTATTGTGCCTTAGGCCATGAATAATGCCTTTGCGATATAGATTAAGGTTGTTAGAATACGAATTCCTTATATGTATTTCCTTATAGCGAACGGGTCTCTAGCCCAGTGGTTAGAGCGCCTCAGTAGCACCCCCCAGGTCCTGGGTTCGAATCCCTCAGGGCGAATTTCAGGTCTGGAGGTAAAAAAAATCCCCTCGCCTGCTACCACACCAAAGCATGGGTCAAGGCCCGGCCCGGTCGTTGGTCGTTCTCACCCAGGCAACGGTGCCCCTATGTAAGGGTGGAGCAGGGGTTCGGGGGTTTTCTCGATCTGCGTGAGAGGATCTTCTCTTAAGCTGAAATGCCCGGGGGCCGTCTTACCCCCCGCAGGTCGAGTTTTTTTTTATTTCCTTATATATGCATGGCATATTCCATTGTAATATTGCCCTGTGCTCCCTATATATACTGCCCATTAGGCCTTATGAATACACACACAATATTCATAACAAAAGTAATGTCCAAATATCATGTGCCTTAAATCATTAGCGATAATTCTTTGAAAATGCAATTTGATGAATTTAATGCAAGATAACAGGATCGTTTTAACTAGGTTTTATTTAGTGAGAGAAGCAATTAAATGCCACTAAGTCATCCCAAGATCCATTAGTATCTAGGTTAATATAAGAGCTTACATTTTGTCTAGATGCACTAAACCCTAGGATTAATTAATTATCAATTGTGGTTCATGAGTAATTAGTGGTCTAACTAAAGTTATCTATTAATTAGCAATTAGTGGTATAACCTGTTAGCCACTTAGGTGCGTCTCCATTATAAGGATAACATAGAAATTGATTAAATAGTTGAGCCCACATTTTAGTTAATTATTGAAGTAATCATTCGATTAATTGGCATTTAACCTCAAATAATAATGTCATGAGATTTCTAGCAATGTGAAATCTAAGATTAATCCGGTTAATTAAAATTATACCTATCGCATTTAGAGCCTGCACCATATTCCTTAAATAATAATATTTAGTAAATATTTCTCAGTGCACCGTGTAGACCCTCGTATCTGTCCATAAATCTCACCTTAAGACATGAAACTTCCTTGATAAATAGAAAATAATAAAAGAAATCATTAAAGTAGGTTCAAGCAATAGTATCTTCCAGTGAAACTGTCTAACCGCCTTCGAATCCAGAGAGGAATATTCCCGTGAATATTCATTCATCCTCAAGAGCGGAGTTGTGGATGTGAGGAGACGGGGATAGGATTATCTTAGTCAAGCTAATCTTTGGCGACTTAGTTTTGAATATTGTTAGCGCATATGTCCCACATGTAGGTCTGGATGAGGCCGCTAACAGTGAGAAGTTTTTCTTAGGAGGCGATTTCAACGGTCATATCAGTACAACTAGTGGGGGTTTCTGAGGGTGCATAGGGGTTTTTGGTTATGGTGATAGGAACCAAGGAGAAATTATCTTGAACTTTGTCGTAGCCTACGATCTTATGATAGCTAACACATTTTTTAGAAAGAGACATTCCCATTTGGTTACCTTTAGCAGTGGTCAGCATTTTAGCCAAATCGATTTTGTCCTTATTAGGGAGGACAAACAAACCTGCATAGACTGTAAGGTTATACCTAGAGAGTGTTATCCAGCAACATAAGTTGGTAATCTGCGACTTTGATTTTAGTATACAGGTTCGACAAGCTAAGGCAGCCAAAGCCACGAGGACGAAGTGGTGGAAACTCAAGGTAGATCTGTGGTCACATATATAGATGGGTGTAGCGAAAATGAGATTGTTGTGGTAGATCTGTGGTCACACAAGGCAGGGATCGAATCCGGAATGATGATATACGTGATAGGGTAGGAGTAGCAAGAATTAACGAGAAGCTTATCCAACATCGCTTGAGATGGTTTGGACATCTCCAACGAAGACCTTCCAAGGCACTGGTACATAGTGGAATTTTAAGACGTACCGAAAACATAAGAGGCAAAGATCGACCAAGACTGACGTAAGAGGAAGCAGTTAAAAGAGACTTTAGGGATCGGAATGTATCCAAAGAATTAGTTTTGGATAGGAGCGTATAGAAGTTAGCGATCCACGTATCGGAACTATGACATAAGAAGGTTTAGGGGCGGTATTTTAGGTTATCGGTTTAGATGGTAGGATGTACGGCTTAGGGTGTTAGTCTTGTAGGTTTTATTACAAGACTCTTGCTTCTTTGACCTTGACGAGGCTTCATTCCTAGCCTACCCAACTTGTTTGGGAGTACCTAAGAATGACATGTTTCGTTATTTGGGATCGATGCTACAGTGGAACGGTGAGATTGATGAAGACATGAGCAACAGGATAAGAGCAGGGTGGGTAAAATGGCGCCAAACATCTAGTGTCATGTGTGACAAAAAAAATCCCTCAAAAGTTAAAGAGTAAGTTCTATAGGACTGCGATCAACCCGCGATGCTATATGGAACAGAATGTTGGGTGACTAAAAGATAACATATATAGAAAATGTGTAGCGGAGATGAGGATGCTACGTTGGATCTGTGGTCACACAAGGCGGGATTGCATCCGCAATGATGATATATGTGATAGGGTAGGGGTAGCACCAATTGAATAGAAGCTTGTCCAACATCGCTTAAGATGGTTTGGACATCTCCAACGAAGGCCTCCTGAGGCACTGGTACGTAGTGGAATTTTACGGCGTACTGAAAACGTAAGAAGAGGCAAAGGTCGACCAAGACTGACATGGGAGGAAGCAGTTAAAAGAGACTTAAGGGATTGGAATGTATCTAAAGAATTAGCTTTGGATAGGAGCGTATAAAGTTAGCGATCCATCTACCAGAACCATAACAAAGTTAGGGGCAGTGTTTTAGGCTCTCGGCTCAAATAATAGGATGTACAGCTTAGGGTTTTAGCATTGTAGATTTTTATTTCAAGGCTCTCAACTCTTTGATCTTGAGAATGTTTCATTCCTAGCCTACCCCAACTTGTTTGGGACAAAAGGCTTTATTGTTGTTGTTGTTGTATTCATTCTCCTTGATCCTCCTTGATGTTCTTCCCTCGCTCAAACTTCGTTTGACCCCGTCTACATTGCGCACTCTCTAAAACCCTGCTTCTTGTCCCTAATTAATCATGATAAAGCTTAATTTAGTTTATTCAAATTTATTTGAAAGTTGATGTTTATTTGAGTTTATTCGAATTCTTTTGAATTCATTCGGTTGCCTTTGGATTTATTTGGATTCGGTTGTCTTTCGCGTAATTAGATTTTGAAGTCTCAAAAAAGCAACAATTCGAGCGTGACCAAGATCCAGATAAAGGCAAAAACCAAGACTTTAAGCAAGTACAAGACTCATAGTAAATTGAGCAAGGTAAGTCATCGCTTTGATCATATTTCACCTACCTTTTGAAGGCAAATTATTTTAATTTAAATTATCAAATCGCATACCTTTCTTGGATTAAAACTATATTGTCATTAGATTGTCGTTAATGCCCTAATGTTGCTCACATTATTAAATTCCACTTCTTGACTTTTCACATAATCCCTTGTTGCCCTAGAATTCATGTTACACACACTAGTTGATAAGTTCATATCTAAGTGTCATACTTAGCCTTGCTTAGATACATGTGGGCCTTAATTTTCTTTGGCATCATTTCAAATCATCAAAATATGTTTTGGGCAATCATTGGAGGAAAGTAACTGGTATTTGAACTAGAAAGGATATTTTGTAATCCAAAACACTAAACTTGCTTCATACCTGAGCGAATGGTGAGGCTAGTGCAGTTAGAGGACGAGAGCTTAGTATGTGGTAGAACCGCCCAGGTAACCTTAAGAACTGAATATTGTGATGACCTCCTAAGGTAAAACAATGCAACAAGTCTATAATGGGTATAACCTGACCAATTAATTTACATCAACCCAATGTTGGATGTGCCATCCGGTGGAACACGAGCAAGAGAGCCGGCCAGAGGCCTTGACGGGCGGTGCAAGAGGGGGCTTCCAAAGCGGGTGGATAAACCCCACGACGGTTGAAGCCTTAGCGAGTGTAACCACGTTAGGAAGGTGCATTGTAAAGGCCTTATGATGACCAACTGAGCCTCACGTCAATGGTAGTGTGGCGGCAGAATAAGTTGGGAATCTCGAGGTTAAAGTGTACAAACTCTGCAGAGTTTAAACTATTCGAACAGCCATACGGCCAAGGGCGAACTTGAGAACTTACTCGAGTCAGTATCTGTTTTACAAAAGAATCTTTATGGTTGGGATGAAAAACAGGATGGGTGGATAGAACCCTGGCGAATAGAACCTAATGAATATAATAGGTAGATAGAACCCTAGAAATAAAAATAACACATGGTGGATAGAATCATGCTCTGTAAAAGATGGATGCAACCTTCGCTACAATTATTATTACATACTCTTACACTCTTTAAAAACAATATTTAGTTAAAATGCTAAGTCCGAGACATTCTACTTATTGCATTTCAATTATGACTTTCTGCAAATAAAAGAACCTCAAGCCTCTCTTTGTTTAGCCTTGCATCTATTATAATAGCATTATGTGTGGTGACTTACTGAGTACCTTTGTATTCACTGCTGGTCAATTACTATCATTCAATAAGAAAGAAAAGCCCTGCGATCGACTAAGAGCATTGACAAGACTAGAAGATAGGCTAAGAACTAGGTCACGAGCCCCAATTGATTGCATATGAGCACATCCTGAATCGCACTTGTGTATTGTTTTCGTTTCTATTGTTGCTCTTTAAAGGTTTTGACCTGATTGGCCCGTGTGTAACTCTAGGACCATTAGGTCTATTGATGTATTGCCCTCTACTATTGTATTAGTTTTGCTTTTGTGAGATATGTTTGATGTTAAGCAATGTATCTGTGTGCACTATCTACTGATCCAGGACATAGTGCGATGAAAGCACAGAGGGTTCCAGATGGTAAATTCGAAGTCCGACAGCTACAAATCACCAAATGCTAGGAAGCTATTAAAGTTATAAAACAGATGTCAAGGCATTCACATTAGGCAATGGTACCAATAGATCAGCATAACATGTCCTAGCTTGCCACATTAACTTCACTATGGTGACCTAAACTCTGTACAAGGGTGCAACCATGCCAGCAATAAAGCATAGGATCCCATCAGAACCAACATGTAAACTAAATCCCATAAAAACTGATGTAAGAAAGATTCAGAGTGGGAAGGTATTGTTAACAACATGCAGCATCTAAAGAAGAACAAAACATACCTCCTCAATCCCACGAAGCTTCAGAACAATCGAGGAGAATTTTGATTTCTTTTCCTGTTTAATGCTAACCTTGAAACCATGCACGTGCTCATCAATTAAGGCAGGTCGTGAACTATGATCATGGTGGTAAACAGGGGACCTGCCAGGACTACTTCCCCTGCTAGAACTTCTGCTGTGACCAGTATTTGATTTCTCCAAAAAACGCTCAACTGGAGAAACCTTTATGAAGCAAGGAACAAATGGACAAATACCATTACACAATTATCGCAAAAGGATGGGACAGCTTCTTAGATTAAAAGAGAGAGATACAAGCAAGACAACAACATCATACCTTGATGGACTGAAGTTCTGGGGACCTAGCAAGCAAAGATCTAATGTATAATATCCTGACCCTGGAAACTAGCATGGTATCCATAACTTTTCTTGGTTCCATTTTGCGAATGAACGAGAAGACAGCATCTCGGATCTCAGCAAGTATCTCATGCTCCCTAGCAGCACCAGCTTTGATAACTGCAGCCAATACCTGCAAGCATATCATAGTTACACCATTGTTCATGCTGGGAAACCAATATTAACTATGACAGGAATATCATGGAACTGTTAAAATAGACTGGTGCCCCCCCCCCCCCCCCCCGGGCCGCGCGTAGGCAATAAACGGTAAAAGGAAAATGATTAAATGGTTCAGACTTCAGATGTAGTGCTGATATCAAGAAACTGTATAAAACGGACCTCACATGAACGCCTGATCACTTAATCAAGGCAGCACAGTAGCACAACACATGACATTATCCACATATATCCCCAACCAAGAAGGAAAATAATTGGCATCACACTGCTGAACATGAAAATTGGATCGCAGTATCTGTTGGGATCATGCACAACTGCCAAAAATGATTAAAGTGTGTTTGTTCATACTTGGTAAGGATCTCAACAAGGATTACATAAGCCTCAAGCCCCCAGTAAATAGCTAGTCACCATTCACCAATAATACCAGCCAACCAGAACCAAAACCCTTCAACGAGTTTATTTATGCTGAGCTGGACTTTACAAACAATTTACACCGACTCTAACCGATTGGCATTATTCTTGTGCATACCCAAATTATCAAAACATTCTTACGGGAAAGGGGAAAATGCAAGAGACCTCAAAAGGCTCAAAATCAAAACCAATTGATATTTGGCCAAATTGTGGCCATCTAGCTTCATGGCAAAGTTTTGTTGGCTAGTACCAGCCTGGCAAAATGAGAACAGGCATCAAGGACCTTAGTTCATAACGGATAATGTTGTGCCCTTTTCTGCGGCTCCGTAAAGAAATCAACAAGCTGTAACTCTGAAGGCACAAACTGTAGAGCGAGTACTCCCTCCACATGTGAGCGAGTGTATGAAGTATCCATACCAATATACTTGGTAAACTCATGTTTCACTAGATCATGAGCAATACTGATAGCACATGTACTATCAGACATAAGGGTTGTAAGTCACCTCATAGGTACTCCAAAGTCTGCAAGTAACCACCTCAACCAAGTAATCTCTACTGTCACTGCTGCTAAACCTCTCAACTTAGCCTCTACACTCTAACGGAAAATTGCAGACTACTTTATCTTCTAAGCAATCAAGGAGAAGCCAAGAAAAACACAGTAAGCAGAAAGAGAACGACGATCAAAAGGATCACCAGCCCAGGTCGCATCAGAATACACCTAAAGCTGTAGTGGGGTGGAGTTAGGGAAAAACAAACGACGAGATATGGTTCCACGCAAGTAGTGAAGAACACGAAGGTGGTTGTAGTGAAGATGAGTAGGATGAAGCATGAACTGACTCAAGAAATGAACGGCATGAGCAATATGAGGACAAGTGCTCACAAGATATACCAAACTCCCAACAAGATGGCGATATTAAGTAGGATCCTCAAGAAGATCACCATCAGTAGCATGAAACTGAAGGGAGAGCTCCATAGAAGTCTCAACAGTGTGCGTATCAGTCAGACCAGACCGATCAAGAAGATCCTAGACATACTGTTGCTGGGAGAGGTAGTAACTCTCAAGCGTGGAAACTACAATCTCAAGAAAGTACGTAAGCAAACCAAGATCAGTCATCAGAAACTGCTCACTGAGATGCTTCTTCACATATGTGATGAAAGAGGAATCATCACCAGCGATGAGCATATCATCCAAATATAGAAGCAACAGTGTCCTACCTCGAGGTGAGACATGGACAAATAGAGCAGGATCGTGGGCACTGATAGTGAAACCAACAGCAATAATCACTGAGGTAAACGGGCAAACCAGGCATGAGGGGCCTGTTTGAGGCCATAAAAAGCATGACGAAGATGACAGATATGGCCATCTGGAACAGAATACCCAGGTTATGGCTGCATGTAAACCTCATGCAGAACACCATTAAGAAAAGCATTTCTTAACATCCAGCTAAGATAGACTACTAGCAAACGGAGGCAACCGCAACAAGAGTGCGAACAGTAGTCATACGGGCAACAGTGGCAAAAGTCTCATCATAATCACAACCATACTCCTGCTGGAAGCCACGAGCCCCAAGATGAGCCTTTTAGCGCTCGGTAGTACCATCAGATCTGGTTATAATCTTACACACCCACTTGCACGTGATAGGACGAGCGTACACAAGTGCCGATACAATATCCTAGGTCTCCGTATGTCAAAGAGCATCAAGCTACTCTGCCATAGCAAGCTGCCACTCAGAATGAGAAGCAGCCTCACGATAAGAGCTAGGCTCAGTGACAGAGAGAGCATGAGCTGCCAAAGAAAAACCAAGACGATCAGAAGGCCGAAGGGATATCCAGCCACAAAGGGTGTAACGAGGAGCATCATCAAAGGAATCACATGTCGGAGTCAGCAAGATACCAGAAGAGGAATCTGGTAAAGAACGAGGACGCTTGGAGTAGTGCACCATAGAGAAACGAGACGGTGCTGGTGCAGGAACAAGAAGTGGTGCTGCAGGAGGCAGCATAGTATGTGGAGGTACAGAAGGAACCACTGGAGACAGACTAGAGGAAGACTGTGATAGGGGAGAAATGGGTGAAAAGTCAGAAAAAGAACCATGAGATTATCTCAACAGTGAAAACAGGATGAGACAAATCTCGATAGAAGAAATGTCACGATTCGTCAAAGACAACATCTTAGGAGATCCTGATCCGTCGAGCAGCAGGATCATAGCAGCGGTAACCCTTATGCTCAGAACTATAACCAAGACACACTCAACTGACTGGGGCGACAGTTTGGTGCGCTCATGAGGCTTCAGTAGGAGAAAATACGTACAGCCAAAAACACAAAGGTGTGTACTGGGAGGCTCTAGAGTAAAGACACTTCATAGGTCTGACATCCTTAAGAGCAGTAGAAGACTGCATATTGATGAGATATGTAGCTGTAGAAATAGCATCAGCCTAGAACTATGGTGGAACGTGAGAGGCAAGGAAAAGAGTGGGGCAATCTCAATCAGATGACGATGCTTACGCTCAGTAACCCCATTCTGAGCATGGGCACCACCAGGACAAGAAGACTGAAAGAATGCCTTGCTCAAAAAGGAATTGTCTAAAAACGCTAGAACAGTACTCACTAGTAGATTCACAGCCAAAAGTACGAATAGCGGAGTCAAACTGAGTACAAACCATCGTTGCAAAGTTACGATAGATCGCAAGAAACTGACCACAATTAAACATAGGGAAAAGCCATGTAAAGCGGGAATAATCATCAATGAAAATTATATAAAATTTATGTCCGCCTTTAGAGATAATAGGCGCAAGTCCCCATACATCTAAATAAATTAAATCAAAAGGACATGAAGATAAGGACTCACTAGAATGATAAGAAAGTTGTACCTGCTTGCCCAGCTTATAACCCTAACAAAACATGGCCATGTCAACAGTACCACGTCCAAGAACACCCTGACGAATTAGCAAAGAAAGACGGGGCCCACATAAGTGACCTAATCGGTGATGCCACTACGCAAAAGCTTCAGAGGTGATGGCAACAGTGGCGGTGGAGGCAGACGTGGATGTGGCAAGAGCAAATGACGATCCCTACAGCGTCAGCCAATCCCAAGTACCATCCCTATCTGTCGATCCTGAAAGAAATAAGTGAGTCAAAACCAACTCTACAACCAAGATTGGTGAGCTGACCCACCGAGAGAAACTGCATAGTAAGCTGGGGAACATGGGAAATGGCTAGAACAGAAAAATTAGTGGGCAAAAGGGTGCCCTGACAGCTGACAGATAGCGGAGTATCGTCAGCTATCTGAACAGAGGTGGGAGAAGCAGGAGGTCCTACTGAAGTAAGAGATGTGCAGTCCGATGTCATGTGAAAAGAGACACCAGAATCTAGAACCCACGAGGTACTTAGAAGAGACGTCTGAGCTAGGTTGACAAAACCTGCTGCGCTGTGAGAGAGCTGAAGTAGAGCCTGCAGAGCTACTGAACTGAGTCACCTCGCTGAGAACCCGACGAACTGGTATTTCCTCCTGTGAAGGACCTCCCTGCCCTCTTTGGATCGTCCACTCCCACACGCCTTATTCCGCTTTTTCCGCATAGCACAACTCTGGTAGTCGTGGCACCTAGGGAGGGACCGTGGTCAAAGCATAAACCGTCGGTGTAGTCAAAGGAGCAGCAAGCACAGTCGGGAACGGACTATGCTGCTAACCCGAGGCGAAGCTCCTCGGCCCAAAACGTCGAAAGGGCCTCGGTGATGGTCGATCGCGGCGAGCGGCTCAATAGATAAGCCCTAACAAGCTCAAACTTCGGCTGAAGACAGCAGACAAAATCATAAAGGCGAAGGCAATCATGATCCGCCTTCTGCACTTTATGACACTCGTGACAAAGTGGAGAGGCCAACTCGTCCAGCTGGCGCCAGAGACTGACCAGAACTCGGAAGAAGTCATCGACAGAAGAGTCTCCCTGGCGAAGCATCTCCAACTCACGCTGAAGCAAAAAAGAACTGAGCATCACTGCTCTGCTAGTATCGCTCACGCAGGTACTCCTAGATCTGTTGAGTAGACCGCAGACCAACAATATCTGGCTGAATGGAGTCATCGACGCTGACCACCAGAATGGCGCGAACACGGGCCTCATCAGTACACTAGCGCTCGAAAGCGTCAATGGCATACTGAAAAGCCTCATCAGCAGTAGCAACATTTGCCTCCATTGCAGCCTCATCTGTTGCAGGTGCAGAATTAGACTGCCTAGGAGACTGAACTGGTGGTGGCAGAGGTCGTGCACCGATGACATGTCCCTAGAGGCGAAGGCCATCGAGCGTGATTTCCATGAGTGAAGATCACAACTTGTAGTTCGTCCCATAGAACTTTGTTCCCGAGAATGGGATCGTAGCTGATGGAACGGAAGCCATCGGTAGGTGACGTTGGGCGACACGGTGGTTAGATAAACGTTTTTTATTTATTTTTTATTTTTTATTTTCTGGGAAACAATCAATTTGTACTGGTTTCTATACTAAACCAAATCAGTCGAAGAGATCGAGGCGAGCGAAGGCCAGGCAGGCGCGTGTGGTGGCGGCCCCGACCGGCGAATGGCGGCGGCTCCGACTGGCGGCCCCGACATGCGTGGGAGGCAGCCGAGCGACGGCTGAAGGACCGAGCCGGGCGATGGCCGGGCGGGCGCAGGTGGCAGCGCCCTGACCAACGGATGGCAACGGCTCCGGCGGGCCCGACATGCGTGGGCGGCAACCTACCGGCAGCGGATTAGATAAGCGCAGGGCAGCAATCGGGCGGGCACGTGTGGTTACGACCCCGACCGGTGTAGGAGGCGGCCGAGCGGCTGCGGCTCCAGCTGGTACGAGCACACGGCCTCCGAGATGAGGCAGCCGAGGCGAACGTCGGACGGGGGGTGATGACTGACGATTGGACAGCGGCTCAGGGTAGAGCGGCTGTGGCCAGAGGTCAACGGCGGCCCAGATGGCGACGGCTCAACCTTGGACTGGCGGCGACGGTGGATCCCCGGTCATGGTGCAGAAAAACTAGTATTAGTGCCCTAACTCTGATACCCTATTATGAATATTATGTGTATATTCATAAGGCCTAGAGGGCAATGTATAGAGAGAGTATAAAGGGATATACAAAAGAATATGTCGTGCACAGGTAAGGAAACCAAAACATATAAGGAAACGAATAATCCTATCCCATCCTTAACACAACTAACTATCCAATGATCATCTGATGGCAGTGGATGTTCACTATGGGTCATAGCTTCCGTAGAAGTAAGGCTGGTGACCATAATAGTAAAAACAATAGTGAAATGGAAAATGCAAAACCAGTTCAGCAATTGAAGAACAGAAATCTTATAAGTACAATATGAATATTTTATATTAGATTGGCATTACTGACCAGCATCAAAAGCTTATTTGCTCCATCAGCTATTGCGGCAAATCCCTCAAACTGGTTAGGATCAAAATCCATTAGCGCGGATGTAAGGTACTCCCCAGCAGGTGTAGTTTTTGTTATCTCGTTGCTCGATTTCACAATAGCTCCACTGTTTCCAGTTTTGTCCTGAGACAATAGTGCTGGAAATACATCTTGTGACTGACTTTTGGTATTGTCGCTCCTGCAGATAGAGTTGTAAATGGCGTATCCATGGCATCCATTTTTTTATTTTAATAATCAGAGTGAATGACTGATTGTACGTGTATGTATAGTAGCATTTTACCTGCCTATATCCCTTCCCTGAGCATAAGTAGGTTTGTTTGAAGATGGACTTGGAGCCTATGGACAAAACAATTATTGCATTAGAACCTCATAGCAGAATTTGCAAATACAGATACTGAGAGGTCACATCTTGCATAAATTGAAAATAAATGCTATCACAATCACTGTTTATAAAATGAAAGCTTCTTGGCAGAGCCCATTTTGACAAAGATGGATGAAAAATATTGAGAATAAAAAAAGAATACACAATGTTAAAACAATTCCCATGTCAGCATTAAATTGCCGCACTTGCAAATTGAGCCAGCTTCTTTTATAAAGTTTACATGAGTATAGAACAATAGATGTTCAGTGATAAATTCATTTTCATTCGAAAAAAGGGAACAAGGAGCAACAGGCAAACTAAGAATGTAATATATACACATAAAGCGGTGTTCCTAGATCATTACAAGGTAGATGAATAAAATATTTCAGCAGACACCTAGGAATGGAAGATATTGATCATCACTCTTAGCAAGGTTGCCTCAAGATGCCCTACACTCAGGCGCATTCAGCACATAGTGCCAGAAATCTTTGGGCCTCTTCACAGGCAGTAAAAGAATCCAGCAAATCAACAAAATAAAGATGAGCAGGAATGAGCTTAACACACAGGGCCCAATACTAGAATAAAGTGAAGAATATTCCAGAACAACCTGAGGTGAGCTTACTAATCCTGACTTATCTGTAAGTCTGTCGAAGAGCTTCTCATTCTCCTCATGCAATTTCTGCATTTGTCAAGGCAAAGAAAATGAAGATGAAAGGTTCGTAAAAATTGACATAAACCAAATGAAGGAACCACAAAAGAAATTTAGGTCAGAGTGTAAGAAAACCAGAACAAGTGTCAACCAAATGGAACATGAATTGTCCTACGTCAAACATAAAGAAGAGACAAATCATGCATTAACTAGCACACACAACCATAATATCTACAAGAACAGTAGCACCGAAAGGTAGCTAAAAGTCCGACCACCAAGCTTAATACCAAAAAGAACAAAATAAGGTATCTAGTGCAAAGCAATTAGAATAAAAATCTAACAGGACATAAATGGATCTCCTCTAAAATAGGTGATAGGCATTGATAAAAAAAAAAGGTTATGACAGCCGAGTAGGCCTCTCGCCTTTGCAGCGCCCTCTGTAGCTCATGGCTTGAGGGGACGATGCAGGCATCCTCAAAAGGACGGGTGGCCGAGTCGCCTAGGATGGGATTGGCCATGACTTTGGTGGTCGGCGGTCGCAGTCGCTCTGCAGGAGGGGCTAGGGGGCGTGGATAGAAGTGGTGGGTGGAGCAGGCGTGCGACGACTGCACTCTCTGGCCTTTTGGCCGAAGTGCCAGCAGCGGAGGCACTTGGCAGGGTCTCTGCAAGAATGGGCTCTGTGGTCACGGCTGAGGCAGTTGAAGCATCACCGTTTTGTGCGCTCGAGGAAGAAATGGTGGGTGCGGCTTGGTGTTGCATTGAATGAGGTCTTAGGAGTGTTTCCTCTCTACCTGCGATCTTTACGCCACCAATACCTTGGTTTGACAATCTTCCACTGTGGCCGAGGGTTAGGGGGGTTGTTGGGTGTTGAATGCCCTCTCGCATTGGTTGCAGCAGTTGGCTCTAGTGCAACATGTTGAGGAACTGCAGTTGGCTCTAGTGCGCCATTCAAGGAGCAAGGGGGATGGAGCACCTTCACTGCTATCAATGCCCTCTACCTAGAGGTGGGAGGGAGCAATTACCACTGATTTGAGGAGACATGCGAAGTGAACGTCCTCTACAAAGCTGACCCTATGCGCCGGAGGCCTGAACAGCATTGAAGGCATGTCTTGCCGTGAATTTTGCGAGATTTGGGGGAAGGCCAAGTGCTTGTCTTCAATGCTGCGCTGTGGAGCTAGAGCCGCTCGGGTCAACTGTGGTTGAGCTTCTTTATGGCCGCCTAGAGTTGATGAAGACGACCGGTCTTCATCTGAGCCACTAAGACTGGTCTCCTGGCTGGGGAGCCCTGGTAGGGCCGTGAGAGGCCTATTTGCAGGGGAAGGGGGGATTGGAGGTGAAGGTTGTGGATCCGACGGTCATAAGCTTTTTCGGGGTGCACCATGGCCAAGACGACCGACGGCGGTCTAGGAGGCGGTGACGGAGGGATGGCGGGTGCGCACCCCACCTCAAGCGACAGGGAGGCCAACAGGGCATGGGAGAGAGGGATCTATAGGTGGACAAGGATCCGGTAGGGGACTAGAGTTGGGGAGGGGTTGGTGGATGCCGTGGCCGGTGGCAGGCCGGGTTGGGGACGAGTCGCCCGGGCTATCGTGAGAGACCTAACAGGCGGGTTAACTTTTCCTTGTAGGATGGAAACTCCTTAACTCAATGGCAATGCAAATATCTTCAAGCAGCAATACTACAAATATATAGTGAATATGCTCACTTCTCACACAACAATCAGTTTAACCAACTCAAATAGGCAAAAATTAAGTCGTTTATTTGTGGGTGGAAATCAATTGGGAACCAGAACAGGCCGATTAGTCAAAACTGTCGAGCTAACTTTTGATAATTTCATAAATATATACTTCAAACAAAAATCTCACATGCATTGAGGTGGAACAAACGATAATAAGTGATGTCACATAAAGTATGAATACCTCAATAAGGGCATCCCTCTTTGCTAATTCCTCTTCAAGCCTTTTGGTCATTGACGATGAATCAGCAGTTGATTCCAACATCTTTGGGGTTGAAATAACTGAAACGGATTCAGACCCGATAGTCGATCTAGCATCACTAGCGTTCAGGGCCTCATTAAGTTGAGACTCAATGGACTTGAGTTTTGCCTGTGTATTGTGGAAAGAAAATAAGCATGCAAACTACAAGTGAGTATCAGGATAAGATAAAAGTTAGACCTTTTAAACATACTATGGCAATTAGTTAAAGCCGCAATCTCTGCAGCAGATGTACAAACAATAAAACATAGGTAGCTATACTAGCAGTGAGACAGACAGCATGGTTGTAATCTCAATGGGCAATATGGTTGTAATCACATTTCTTAATCACAAACTGAATTTGAATAACAGTCCCTGATGAGGTGTCATGATGCAACAAAAGCTCAAAATAACAACGATATCACTATCCCTAGCGAACAAAGAACTATTAGAAAGAGAAAATAGTTAAGTTTGATGCCCAAGTTATAGTAAATGTATGTAAAACTAAAATTCGGTTGAGCGAAAAGAAGATTAGCAAAGTTGAGATCTGTTATAGTTGGAAATGGGAATCTAATGCACAAACAACACCTATATGATGATGTCATGGTGAATAACCACCTTGAGGAAGACCAGCACTGTGTTGTTATATACTTATTATGTGTGGGTGTCATGCTCGTAAAATTGCATTATGTTGGCATCAGTGTTGAGGAAGCATGGATTTTTATGGGTGCATTGTAAGAAGCTATCATTTGGATATGGCATGTCCTGCATGCCATGGTCATGTTTACACTATGGAGCCAACAATTACCAGATTAAATGTGCCAGCCATCTCAGTGGTTGCTTTACATATTTGCATTGTCCACATGGAGCAAAGAAAACTAGACAAATTAAGCGAACCACATATAAACCATGAAACTAAATGCCTAGCTTTCGTAGTTGTGGAGCAGACAGAGAAAGAACCTCAATACGCATTAACAATAGCACTCGTCAACAGAAAAGGTTGAACAGGAAGACGGGATAATTTCAACAAGGAGAAATTAAAAAAAACAACGCTATTGAAAAAATATATACTGCCAAATCAAATTCAACAAATATAGATTGCTAGAAAATACACAAATGGATTAACATTTAACCTGCAGCGACTGAATTGTTAAATCACGTTCTTGCATCTTTATTTTCTGCTCTTGTTCAATTTCCAAAAGACGAGAAATCTGATCCCTTAGCTGGTTATTCTGTTCTTTCTCAATCTTGTGCTTGTCAGCAAGCATTAAATTTTCATACTGCAATCAATAATGCGACACAACTAAAATGTCAGGTACCTTCGATTTTTAAAAACAAGACTGCATGTTGAGTTTCCCAAGTATTATTAACTAAACAACAATTAGGAGTTAGGACATCCTAGAATTACATAATAACAAAACATATTACAGAAGATTTAACAGAAATGTATCTTAGGCATAACTGATTTAAGACTGATGATGAACAAATGTAACTCTCAACTTAAAAGAAATAAGATCTCACTAAATACAATGTAAAGTTTACCTTCAATTACCACATGCTTAAATTTTTCACTAGTAATGTCATCTTTGAATTAACCATTCTTTGGGCATCTAAAAACTAGCAACTCCAACAACTACCCCTTTGTTTCTAAATAGATATTTTTTTAAGCTAAAGAAACGATCTCCAATACACAACTTTGACCATTACTTTTTTAATTACATGTTAGTAAAAATTGTTAAAAAGATAATGATATGGAAGTACTTTTGATGACAAATTTACTAATATAATTTCCATGCGAAAAATCTAGATAATTTTGTGTATAATAGGGTTCAAGGTTTTAAAAGTTTTGAGTGTACGCACTCAACATCTATTTGTATTTGGAAACAGAAGTATTATCCAAATGACAGGGACCTTAGTAAAATAATTTTCTAACCGCGCATAATTGACTGTATTTAGCACTAGTTTGATTCAGAACAATAGTATACAAGGCAAATAAAATAAAGAATACTGACCTTCAGATCAGCTTGTAGTGTAGAGGAAACTCTCCAGGCCTTCTGTACTTCGTTGAAGAGCAGTGTGCATTGGTCGTTAGCCTCTTTAAGAGAAAGTTTTAACCCCAAAACTTCTTGCTGCAAGTCTGAAACCTCCTTTTCTTTGTCATGCAATTCTTTACGTGAATCATTTGCCTATGAACAAACCAGAAACGTTGTTAACCGGTTATAAGAGATAATGGCACCATGTAGAGATAGATCAAAACCATACCACATCTCTCCATTTCTTGATAGTATCACGATTTCCAAGGCTCAGCTCAACATTTCTTGCTCTGGCAGAAAAACTGAGTGTGGACAAAGTTCTAGACAAATTTGAAGCACTTGGACTTGTATGAACAATCAACAAGGTCTTCGAGCTACTTCCTGCACCAACGAAGGAATGTAAAAACAAGACCAGTACTGGAGGTGCAAGCTTACTTAGTCTTATACTACCTCCATTTCAAAATATAGGGCCACATTTCCCCTTCATCCTGTTCCAAAATAAGACCCCTATGCAAACTAAAGAGCATCTCATCAATATTTTCCTACTTATAAGTTATAACCCTACAAATAGTAGCATTGGATGATTCTTGATAAGGGAAGACAAGTCAATGTTTTCTCCTCTAACCTTGATTTCCCATTTTCACCATTTCTTAATGTGTGAAAAGTAGAATGGGGCCTAATATTATGAAAGGGGCAGTAACAAACTTAGCTTCCTAGCAAGCAGATGCATTTCCCTTTAGGAAAAAGGAGTTAAGCACAGTTATCAAAAACTAATACATGAACCAACCATACATCACCCAACATGTTAGCTACGACGGCGTATCCAGTGCGTCCTCCCCTTTTGGTGCTCCCGTACTACCCACATTAAAATTACATTTAAACAAACATGATTTTTAAAAAAAAAACAGATGTGAGGGTCTCAATGATCTAGCATCCTTTAAAATTACTGAATTAAACTCAGTATAAACTGTGAGGACAAAAAAAAGACAGACTTCATGTAATAATAACTTTTTATCTTTTTTTAATTCTTGAATTTAAATTTCAGAAAAGTTATCTTTTTTTTGTTTTCCTCACATGGATCTAGTTTGTATCGAAACTATATAGGATGGCAGATTGATTATGCATCTACAATTTCAAGTTTTCTTTCTAAATGTTTCACATTTGTTTACATATGGTTCTTGTGTGGGGAAAACGGAAGAACTGAAATAAAACTAGTTAGCTACAACCCCATACAACCAACCAGGAACATCAATACACAAGAAAAGGCATCGATAAAAGACTTAAAAGTAATAGCCTATACAGGAAAAAGAACTAGTTACCAAGAGAGTCAGCTAAGATTTGTGTAATTCTTGAATTCCCAGACAGAACAGGCTCCTTCTTTGCACTTAAAGAGGCCAAAGCATCACCCAATCTATGCATACAAAATTCACAGAGCAATTTCATATACAAGGAATAAGACAATCATAAAGGAATTAACAAGAAAAAAATGTGCACAATTAAAAGGTAGCATGTCGCATAACAAAGAACAAACCACTGAAAATCAAATCACCAATGAGGCAATGATCAAAACAAACAGAAAACTAGAAACATGGTTGCAAGCCGAGCTACTTACGCAGAAAGTGACTTTGAGACATGCAAAAAGTCTGTTACATTGTCTTTATTGGCATCTTCTTCAAGAAGGCATTCACTTGCTGGCAAATCCACTAGAGAAAGCTTACTGTACAGGTGTTCTCCTGTTACACAATTTCTGTAGTGTATATGGATGGTAATAATCCTGGAAAGAAAAGGAGAATTTTGTAGTATTTCTAAGAAAAAAGAAGTGACAGGAATCCAAATAAAAATTTGTAACAACAATCCAAACAATGTCTTGGGAAAAGTATCTTTGTACAAAAATTTTTACAGTTCCAATGATGAGAACAACAATACAATAATTAATAATAATAATCAGTTTTCTTCAAAGGAATGGATCCAGAAGAGCGAAGAATCCTTTTCATCTTCAGATAGGCACTAGTGAAGATTAAGAGATTAATAACCTATGGTTGAGCCGCTGAGAATACCCAAAAAACAAATGATTATTTATCCAAAAGAAAGGATGTTTAATATACAAAACAGTAGTATTTTACGCCGGGGGGGAGCACATATTTCACATACATGTGAGATACCAAGGCCTTCAGTGAATTTACAGATCGATTTTGAAGTGCTGTCTTTAGGGCCCCAGAAAACTCCAGTGGATTTTCAACCTTCTCCTGCACAAGTTCCACAAAGGATTCTTGCACACCCATGCAAACTTTTGGAACAGTGCTTCTAGATTCTGACATCAAATCCCGAACCTATGGTGGAAAGAACATATAAGATTAAGCTACAATACTAACATCTATACGAGGAAACTGCAGACAAATTAACTTAATACAGAACAATAGCCACATGATATGCTAGGTTAACATGCCTTATCAATGGCATAAAAAGAATACCACTGACAGAACACTATCAGCACCTGATCATTGTAGAGCTCACAGGCAGTAAAATAGAAGTTAAAATGTGAGGTGGAAGTAGTATCTGAGTTTGAAAGATCAAACAACTCCTCAAAGCTCCGCAGATATAAACCACGATCATGGCTAGATCCTTCCTGGAAAGAACGCATGAAAGTTTTGGTAAAAGAGGGTTGCATTTATGCATTTAAACAAATGTTAACCAAAAGCATAGCAAGTATGTAATCTTCTACTTCTTGTTCAACACTAATTAGGCTCGGATAGAATTTCGATAATATATGGTAAAGTGATATATTGAAGGAGTAGAGATCAAATCTTATCAAACAAAGTAATCCTGAAACACTAGCGTTACCCACAAAAGCTCGATAACATATTACAATTACCTATCAAAGGTATATAAGAGTGCTGTTTCAGAAGCGCCATTGCATATCTTTGTGCACAAATGATTAACACTCATCATTCTAATGGCTCTCCGATACATGAGTTACATAATTTTTCTTTGTTGAGACTTGAGAGGACATGATTACACAATTGACAGGTATACGCTGATGTTTTAAACTCAAGCTGACAAAATATACTTTGACTATTACACCTAGTAAAAAGGCAAAGGGTGTCAGGCTTAATAATGCATGTTCTTTCAAGGAAAATCAAGTTAGGCACCATTTTCGATTTCATTGCTGTGCTGCACTGTGCTACGGATGAGGTAGTTAAGAAGATATTTGCCATATCTAGGAGATTATTATTATCGTTATGCTTCCAAAAAACAATTCACACATGGCAACATCAAAAAATAGTATGTTAAACAGAATTCTGGAACACAGCATGATCTCAACGCAACCTAAACAATCCATAAATTATAATTTGCGAGTTCATGGAAAACAGTTATAGACACATTAGAGTAGATGAGAACCAGTGTGTGTGTTTTTCCAGAGCGACTTTGACCATACGCAAATATGGAGATATTGTACCCATCTAAAGCAGATTGCACAAATGGTTGAACATCATGGAAAAGTTCACCTGAAAACATTTGAAGGACAGAGCCAGAGTAAGAATAAAAGAATATGACAAAAAATAGTATTCTATCAATGGTTTGCCGATTGCGTAACCTAGCGTTTTCGAATTGCATAATGCATAGCCTATCATTTACAGGGGAGGATATGAAAACCACATCAATCTTACCTTGCCCAATGTGGGGTCCATATACCCTGTCAAATTCATAATCCTTCTTAGGATTGGTTAAAGACTCATCTCCAGTGTTTACACGGATAGTAAAATCATCTGGAAACTCTACCACCGATGGACCCTCATCTTCAAATGGTGGTCTGCTACGGCAAAACACTTTGACATTGCCTACAAGAAGTTAATAATTATGACTAACGCTAATAAGACTCCATGAATAAAAGATGTGTGCAAGTCATGCAATAAAGAACATAGTAGAGTACCTTTCAAGGTCAACAAGTCATTGAAAAGCCTTCTCTTTTCATGAATCAAAGGACTGATTCTAGCTTCAGTTTCAAGTGCAGCTTGATCTAAAGCAGAAAAAGATATAACCTCAGAAAACAATGGAAAATAATATAAAACATAAGGGTGTGTAACACAACAGAGCAAGTTGTAACACACAAAGAAGCATGATTCTCTTGAATATGTACAGTATGTGATCAGAAAACAAAGTGCCCACACAATGTGAGATGGTCCAACAAAAACCAAAGTCTGGATGGTTAAGGTGAATGCTTTTTATAATTCAGAATATATTTTTATTGTAATGAAAAAGAAAGCATATTTCATCAGATAAGTATTCTTAGTTTGACCTTTTAAGTTGTTCATGTAATGAACTGATTCATTGTCTTGGGATACTAGTTTAAAATCAGTGGCGTAATAGACTTAAATAACAATTCCAGTCACAAAATTGTACAATGTACTTAATGTACTTCAAAATATGCCCTATTCACTATAATTGCAACATACGCCAGCAAACCTTATAATATTTCCCGATCACATCCTGCCCCAGCTATTGCAATATAGAGCATGAGTATAGGAATATGAGAGATTGAGAGTTGCTCATAAACCATCTTATAATACGCAAACAAGGAAACATGGTATTGCAGACACCTGCAACCATATTATACTATGCTAAACAACTAAATTTCACTGGAAGCATATGACATATTCTAAGAACCTTCAAAACCCCATGCCACCCACCCAGGAAAAACCAACTTCAAGATTAACATAATCAAGATGAAAACCAAGGAAACACATAAAGGACTACAAGAAACAGATAGATGAGGGTCTTATCGATGATCAAAAGGGACTCCCTCAATAACACAAGTGATATAAGTTAACTGAAAGCCATGAAGAAGAGATATTGAGCTTACCTAATTTTCGAGTTCTATCTGCAAGAAATCCAAGATAGCGAGTGACGCGGCCCAGTTTTGCATTAGAATACTCAAGAAGGTCAGTAGCTTCTTGTCTAAGTTCCAAGCAGTCCTCTCTAGCAAGCTACGAGTGTAGTTTAAAAATGTAAGTTTGCCATAAATGACTAAATGCCAACAAAAACAGAAAAAAAGAACATAAATTGAATATGTAAATTATCATATAAATAAATCAGTGTTAATGTGACACAATCACCATAACCCTGACGGGAAATATATTGATCTGAACAAAATCTGGAATTCTGAATCCATGTTAACATGCATCAATTAACAAGAATAGTTTCCCAGCATTTTCCCCGTTTTAGAGAAAAAAATACCTTTCAAAATTCCAACAGTCTATCCTGGTCAAGTTTCATTCCTAGTGATAAGGTAACTACATCACCTCCAATGGCACACAAGCACAGACTCAATCCATCTGAATTAAATAAAGTCACAACAGGCCATCTTCTCCCAGAACATACTAAATTTAATACATTGTTAGAGCTCATCACACAACCATGTTATCTTCTCTAACCCAACCAACGCCAGTGGTAAAAGCACACTGGCACGTATCAACAAGCATATGCCCTTAGTAACCTCAATTCAATGCAGTGCCGGTTGAACACAATCCAATTGGGTTCACTTACCAAACAAATTTCAAAATTAGAAAGCCTATCTGCATTTAAACTACCACCTCGAGCTCTAGACCCACAAGAGAACCTTCCCAGAGGCCCCAACAAATCAAGCAAAAACGGTATCGAATCAAAGCATCGCAATCACCAGCACTCCAAATCATCCGCCGCAGTCAAATCATACTAATTCATGAATATGTAAACCAAAATGTAGAAATTAATCTTAATATTGCCGCTCAACCGATGCGAAATACTTCATCGTTAGCAACATCCCATTCCCACCACCCGGAGCGGCAAAACCAGCTAATCCCACCTCCCCCTACCAAATCGAGCTAAAACCAGAGACTACAAGCACCACCAAATCCAAAGTTCAATGCGAGACGAGCACCTGGACGCTGTCCGCGAGCTGGTCGAGGCGGTCGGCGACGGGCATCGCGCCGGCGACGCGGGGCGGCCCGTAGGAGGGGCGGAGTACCATCGCGGTCGGTGGCGCCCGTGGCATCGCGGTCGGCGGCGCAAGTGGCATCGCGGTCGCCGCCGGCGGCTGCGGCGGCTCGAACCCGGGTACGTCCCAGGCCCAGCGGCCGCGCGTGTCCGCCATAGGCGCCGCCGCAACCGGAAACCCTAGATCGCGAGGGGGAGGGAGGCGGCGGCGGTCGGTGTTTTTGGAGGAGGGGGAGGCGAGGAGGGTTGATGGTGGTGGACGGAGAAGGCACCTCTTCTATCTATCGCTTCGCGAGACGCGAGAGGGGGGAGGAGAGGACGGGCCAGAAAATTTTCCGGTTTTGCATTTCGTTTTGTTCCTCTCGTTCGGTGCAGCCTGGTGGAGCTTTTTGGCATCGGTGTTTGTTCCTGGCTGTGGTTTGAAATCACTGGGACCCAGGTGGGGTCAACGGAGTAATTGCTGTGTGTACCTGATGAAAAACGGACGGTTTTTTATTGAAGACGGTGGCTAAGAGCAAGTTTAATAAGGCTGACTGTGCTAGCTATAAGGAAATCCATGTCAGCATAGTCCTATGTGGAGGGGAGAGAAAAGGAGAGAGAGAGCCAAGCCGACTCCCATGCAAGAGTCAGGCTATAGCACTGGAAAAGAGGCATTATCCATGCATGTACCTATAGAACTAATTGTTATACCCATGCATGTATTAAATTATCAATACCCATGTATGTATTAAATGATTGAGAGCTCTTGTGGAGACAATTTATAGCCAGCTTATTGTATGAGTTGACTGCATCATTATCTTTTGATGACATGGAAATGTATTGGAGGTAGCAGCTATCTGTACTATTAAACTTGCTCTAAAGGCACACTGTTATCTTAAAAGGTACACATAAAAGTTATCAGATATAGTCTAAAAAAACATGAGTATAGATTACGTAAGTGAAACTACATACGTAAATTTAAAAATGTACTAAAAATACTTACTCTTTGTTTCTTTTGTAAGGTATATAAATTTTCAAACTTGTCACATAATAGGCATACTACTTCAAACCTGTCGGATATTGATTAATAGGTTTATTTGTGCTTTAGTTATTGAATTTTGTTGTACAATTCTCTCTTTAATAAGTTGTGAGGTATGATATATTGATGTTGTGTCGTGTCGATGATTGATATTTTCAGAATTTTCATGAACATTTGCAGTTTTGAGAATGAATGCACATGAACATCTCTTTTGCACATATATCGGCCCCTTGCTACTATTTGCTTATTTCCCTTTCTTGCTGCCTCATTCACACATTTGTTAGTCTGTCCATGCCGTCCCTCCTCCCTGGCTCCCACATCCGTACATATGTCAGTCTTACCATACCATCCCCTCTTGCCCGCGGTGCTGCACGTCGACAACGAATCCTTAATTTACGGTGTTAGTGCACTAGGTTTCCTTTCGCTTGACCATGCTCATCTGTCATCCCAGCTGCTCATAGCAGAAGCTGATTATGGTGCTCGTCACTCATCGCAGAAACTCATTCTCACGCTCATCGCAGAAGCTCATTTCTCACGCTTTCATGTATCTTTTTGTTTATCGAATTAATTCATGTTTGTACCAATTGAAGATGTACTATTTTATGTGATGGTAATTGGCAATTAATCAATTGACTACTTAAATGATTAACTCTATAATATATTATCGCATGTGATTATTTATAGCAACCGCAATGACGCGTCAACCATTTAGTTACATGCTTTAGGAGACTAAATATAATCACGTACAATGGGGGAGAACCGTGGTACAAGCATCTCCGGACGTGCCTACTGGTAGAACATGCCTCGCGCCACCCACATGAAGTGTTGCTGAGGGGGCACCTTGAACATGGCTGATCGTCGTTGTAGAGGAACACACATGTACAGCTAGGGTTCACGCAACAACATATGGGGTCATAGGAATATCCTATGTTGATGACCGCCTCGTTGTTCTTCTCGTGTTGCATCTGTTAGTGGATATCATCTTTCTGCTCATTAAGATCATCAATCCCGTGCCTCTAATTCTAAAATTCGATTCCACAATGTATCTATGTACGTCACAACATAGCGTTTATGGGAGGATCGATCCATCAAGCAAAATTATATTTCGCCATCTACAAAAAAAAGGATGGTTAGCATGAAAACTCTATTAGCACTAACAGAAAATAAATTATTGACTAATTCTATCCAGAGTGTGGGCATCGGAAGAAACGTCGTCCGCCATCGAAGTGGCCGTCTACGACTTGCATGACCGCGTCCACCTTGTGTCTATATTTCAGCCATACCAGTTGAGCATGCTTGTTTGGCATTAAACGATAGTTAGGGCCAAACTCCTCCCTTGTTTCAAGGGGAAGGTCTTGCATCGGCGACCCTGGTTGAATTGGCCGTTGGTATCTGCCACGGTATGTTACTGCCACAAGCATGAGAATGAAAAGCGAAATGTAGTTGTGATGAGTGATGAGAAATTACGAGAGGTCTGTATTTGTAGCCGTGTGAAAAGGAAACTCGGTGCGGGCGAGGGGTGATGGCACGGACAGAGTGACAAATGTGAGCGCAAGGGAGCGAGCAAGGGGGACGGCACGGACAGAGTGACATATGTGCACGTGAGGGAGCAGGCGAGGGGGACGGCACGGATAGAGTGGCATATGTGCGGACGAGGGAACGGACGAGTGGGGACGGCACCGATAGATAGACAAATGTGCACGCGAGAAAGCGGGTGAGGGGGATTGCTTTGTGCAATGACATGATGATACGCTGGTCCATGAATCGTCCGATGTGCTCATGCCTCGTGGATGAGAATTTGCCCAAACTGAATTAGACTCGCAAAGCGCATGTTACATGGGATTAGTCTATAAGTACTACCCCTTCGGCGCCGTGTTTTGCACCACGGCTAAATCACCACATCACTACAATAGAGAAGCAATAGGAGGAGATCACCTAACTAGAAAGGGCTGTAGCAGCACAGGATGAACAAGCGGCCCGTGCAACCGATTGAGCTTGGGGTATGCATTACTGGGATTACGGTAACTACGCCTAGTACTATCCCAACCGGCGTTGGGACACAGCCCGTTACCACCAGCTGGTAAGGACAGGTTACATCGTATTCTTCTCCACAGTCTCCAAATCCATTATATGCATACTGTCAATGGATCGACCAGGAGATCCACCTGCATGACTAGTGGCAGTCGGACTGCGAGGAGTGGGACACACAGACATCACATGAGAGGATGGAGGAGCGGCGGCGCGCTGAAGATCAAAGCGAGCATATCCGAGAGAGACGAAAGCTCACCAGGAGACATGCAGGTGTAGGGAGCGCGAGAGAAAGCACGAACTAATGGTCAAGGCCAGCACAGCTGGCGAGGACTACAATGCCGACCTCACGAGGAAGGGCAGATGGCCATGGTCAACGCAATAGTTTGTCCCTCTTCGTCTATATGTGTACTATTCTTAATTCTTTAGCCTACATACTATGTAACCCCCTTGTCAAATAAACTTTCATTTTGTTATTGTTATGCCATTTATCCAGATTTCTCCATCGTATATGAATTCCCTGTTACATCACAATATCACTTATCTTTGTACTTATAAATCATTGTCATCTCAATCGTGCCCACAAAATTCTTCTAAAATTTATCGCACTACAACAATATACGACGATCATAAAAAATTATTGTGAGTCTAACAAATTTCGTACCCTTCAGAGTCTACGAAAATCACAAAATGACCAATCTACCTTCTCTGCCCTTTTATTTCCGAAAAAATTTCAAGCAAAACTTGTGTGACTTGTCGATGTGTCATCCACCAGTTGAACAAAAGTATATTATTGTAATTTCGAATAAAAATCAGATTATTTCAGAAAATGTGTTACGACGCTCCACCCGGGCGCGCCAGCATTAGTCGAGCAAAATTTAGAGCACATAAAATTTTCAAAAAATTGGAAAATTATGTTAACTATGTGTGGGAGGCTGTACATAAAATTTCATAATTTTTGGAGCTTATGTGTTGTATATAACAACTTCTACAAATATCATAATTGTATGAATTTTTAGCAATATTCATAATGAATAAAATTGTCAAAAAATTATGCAATAAAGTATATTATGTCGAGAGGCTGGGCATAAAATGTGATAATTTTTTGAGCTCATTTGCTATATTTAAAATTTTAAATAAATAAATACTAATTCAGCCAGGTAATTAAGCTGGCTTAATTACCTACCGTCCGGTGGCAGGGCGGCAGGTGCGCGGCCGCATGGTAGCTAGACGGCAGGTCCATCCTGCACGGTGGCCGAACTCCACGTGTCATATGCACGGGGGTCCGGTGGCAGGGCGGCAGGTGCGCGGCCGCATGGTAGCTAGACGGCAGGTCCATCCTGCACGGTGGCCGAACTCCACGTGTCATATGCACGGCGTTGCCGTCCGGCGACCAGGTGGCAGAAGTGTTATTTTTGTCATTCTCGTACGTATACGGTTATTTTTGTAAATACAGATTCAAAATACACTATATATGCAAAAAAAAACTCCAAATTTTCTGCGGGGTATACACGTTTCTTGTGTAGGAGAAAAAACTCATCCCGTATCAGTCTTTTTTTTCTCATGACAGAAAAGGTGAACTAGAAGATACAGGCAAACTTGCCATCGAAGCGGGGTGCGCCTAACAATTTCGTAGTTCGCAACAGTGGCGCGGCTCCTTTCTTGTGCAGGTTACGGAGCGCGTGTAATGCATAAATAATTGTCCTCGTTTCAGGTCCTCCCGTCCTTACGTTCGTTTCCACGCGCGTCGGTTCAATTTTTGCTTTCCCTCGGTGGCCGACTCACCGAGTCACCCCAAACGGATTGGAGAAGAGAGCCCGCCAAAGATAAGTGGGCCCGCCCTGGCTATCCTTACTTCTTTGGGTAAATTTTGGAGTAATTTTCGTTAGAGGGTTTCCAATTTTGCTACTATTTTGCACATAAGTCCAACACCGTTTAATTTCTTCAGTTAGGTCCTTAATTTATTACATTCCATCTTCCACCTGATGAACTGGATGACTACTAACCGAGAGTCCGAGACCATTTAAATAGTTAAAAACTTATTAGACAACAAAATTTTTAACAACAGACATTGTACTGTTGGCATCCTTTTCTCAGAATGAAAGGAACATTAAACGATTCCGTATATCTTCCCTGTGTAGCTAGTCGTGCTACTGGTGTTGTAACGTGATCTCCGCTCTTAAGGGAGCATTGAAGCACCACTAAGACCCCGTTTGGCACAGCTCAGCTTCACTAGTGAAGCTATTTTTTTTGTTTCAGCTTCACGAGCAGCTTCACCGGTGAAGCTAAAACTGTTTGGCAAAACAGCTTCATGCATGGCTGAAAGAGGACAATTGTCCAAGATGCCTCTGTCTACCTGACTTGTTCTAACATTTGGAGTTGTATGTTTGTATATGGTCATATGAATTAAAAAATAATATATTTGAATGAGTATGAATTAAAAAATTAAAATAAAAAAATTAAAATCATTAGAGAAGTGCGAACGGGAGGAGAGAAAACAGGCGTGGGGACCCAGTGGCAAAGTGCTGTAATTTCTGTCAACTACAAGGGCAGTGGGTTCCTAGAATTGCGAGCCTGAGGGAGAGAGCTGTGAAAAGCTACTATTTTCAGCTTCACCCCACCCCATTCCCTTGTGAGAGCATGATTTAAAGAGCTTCATCCATGAACTGTTTGCAAAAATGGTGTTTGGTAAAAAACAGCTCACAACAGCTCATGAAGCTGTTGATGAAGCTGTGCCAAACAGGGCCTAAGTTTGTAACGTCCCAATGTCCCACCAGCGTGGAAACAACCAGTTTCTACTCTTAAGGGAGCATTGAGGCACCACTAAGTTTGTAACGTCGCCAACAGACGTGTTCTTTTTGGTTGAAACTTATGGTTTTTGGTTGCGGCTTATGACTTTTGAGCTGTTTGTGTGAGAAATTACAGAATAACAGAAACTCACGTGCAGTTTTTGCCAATATAAATAAAGTCAGTACAGTATGTACTACAATTAACTAGTAGACCCTATCTTGAAAAGATACTCCGTTTAAAAGCTAGTTACTGTAGAAAAGCTGAAAAGAACAGACCCAATATCCCACCTGCGTGGAAACAACCAGTTTCTACTGTAGATGGAAGAAGAATAACATAATGAAGCGTGTAGCTTTAGAGTTTTTTCTTTTGTGTTGTGGCTTATGACTGTAATTTATGGGTTTTAGCCATAATGCGAGTGCTCATACGAACGAATCGAAAGCCGATAAGTCATTTCTTAAAGGTTATCCTGACTTCGAAACAGCAACGGAAAACCATCCATTTGATTTGTTCGAGAAAAGTTATAAAATATAAGTCATAAGCTAAAAAGAATAGACTAAGTGATTATTTTCACCTTCATGCATATTCGTTAAGCATAGCTTTCATGAGAGCAACTAGAACCGGACCTTCTTCTATGCTTTGTTTTTTATTTTGCCTTCGAAAATGTGATGTTGTTTCAATCATTGACGGTCTTATTCACAAGTTTTTCTCCAAAATAAGTTGCATGTAAAAATAAGTAAGAAGAATATTTCTAAACTGTAGAAAAGGTTCATAACAACTTAAATTATTATACTTCAATGGACTTTAAGTTCCAATTTTCAAAAGCATTGCTAAAGGCATGTCGTATAGGTCTTCAGATAATTAAGGAGTAGCACTACTGTTCCATTCTTCTTCATTTTAACATTTTTAATCCTTAACCCAAGCAAAATCTAAATAGCAACGACTATGCATTGATTTGGTATTGACTTGTTTTAGCCTGATATGTAATCGCCATATGCCATTGCTAGCTGCTACTGAGTTCCATACATGGCCTGATACCTGAACTTTTTTTTTTTGAATGGGCGATACCTGAGCATTCTTTACAGATCTGTATAGTGGGATCTTCATTCCACAAGCTCGAATCAAGAAGGCTGAAGCACATCTCCCTTCAATATGGGCCTTCTAATCAAGTTTGTCAAGGTAAGTTTGCGTCAAACTTTGGGTTTAATTTTCTCTAATTAAACAACCAGGGTGATGATGGTGGCTTGGTCTACACATTCCCTTCCTGGATACAATTAGATATCACGGACGATAGCATTCTCATTAAGGAGCCCACAAAACCAGGCTATTTCACTGACAGTAAAAGAACTGATGAATCCTTCACTAGCTGGGTTTTACTGTCTTAATCTGCATCAGTACATGATGCACACTTTTCTTGTTATTGATCAACTCATGATCATCTCCTCTTGGATATGCATCAACTCATTATACATTTTTCACTTAACTTGATGATTTTCAACATATGAAACCATCCCAAGTCTTTCTTATTTGTGAAACATAACATATTCATCCAACAATGTTAGTCCACAAATTAATTGTCATCAATTACCAAAATTTCACCATTAACTCATAATGTAGATATTAGATTTAACAATCTTCTCTTTTTGATAATTCATGATAATCTCAACAAATAATGAGATAAAGATTAATTTAGAAGTATACAACATGTACACAACAATCGTATACTCTAGAATAAACTTTCAAAACAAAGATTACTCGTCCGGTTGTTATTAATTATCCAACTAATAACACGTAATGGAGAAACTAGATAACAACTCGATTATGAGTATATATGAACTACACAAGCTATATATATTCAAGGGATATATTTCAAAATAAAAATCCTTAATATATGTTGAAAGGGAAATATTAATCAATACTAATGAAACCACAAAACATAGAGTGAAATCCTCTAAATATATGCATACAAGAATATATAATAAGGACATATGCACATATTTAAGTTTGACTATTTGGTGAAATTCAATCTTATTTTGGATTCAAAAAATACAATAAGATATAAGAATTTGATATTGAATGCATACATCTTATGATTTTCACCTTTTTATTCAAATGAGACTAGGCAATATCATAATCAATAAACAAGTTAGTCTCACAATTAGATTTGCCATTATCATCAGAACCAACTTAATGAAGCTTGAACTTACAGCCTTTACCACGATACTTCGATCATGGCTTTTTGACCACGGCATCTCGACCACGGCTCTTACCGCAACTTCGGTCGTACCACTCACACAAAGTCTGTACTACTGGTTTTTCACCACGCAGGTCTTCCGAACACCAATCAGGTACTGTAGCTTATGACTACCGACCAGCTACTGTAGCTTACGACTATCGACCGGTTCATTATAGCTACGAAATAATTCATAGGGTTTAGAAACGATGCCCTTGGACAATAAGCCTTCTGAATGTTGGTGGGTTGAGCTGGGTCGGTGGTTCGAGTGGGTTAGTTGGGTTAGATTGTGTTGTTGGTAAGCTATGCAATGAATATATTGATCTTGCACCGATGAAAGAAGACGATGGCTTGGCCAATGGGGCGATGACCAAATCAGTGATGGGAAGCAGATCTCGGCATGGGAAGCAAATCTCGATACATTTAGTATGGCCTTTCCATTCTGTACGCGCCTTTTCATAAGATTATTTCTATTTAGCCGGCATGGAAAGCAAATCTCGGTATGGGAAGCAGATTGTGGAGATTATTGCCGAGATCCTCCTAATCTCACGCACGCCTGCAAATCTCGGCTTGTTTCCATACGGAACATTTTCATACACGCCTTTCTCATACACTAAACATTTAGCATGTCCTATTTCCATACGAAACAGCCGGCATGGAATGGAATATTTAGTAATGTAATGAATGATGAGATTATGCAATTGAATGTTCCCATACAGAATGTTGATTTCCTTATATTTCCATACACTAAACATTTACTATTATTTCTATACGAAATGTTAATTTCCTTATAGTGCCTTGACATACATAAGGACAGAATGTTAGTATTGTGATATTGAAAGCATACCTCTTATGATTTTCACCTTTTCATCCAAATGAGACTAAGCAATATTATAATCAATAAATAAGTTAGTCTCACAATTAGATTTGTCATTACCACCAAAACTAACGTAATGGAGTTTGAACTTACAATCTCCCCCCTTATTGGCGATGAATGACAAATTCATTAACAATAATAATATTTGGATTAACACGAACATATCATAGGGAATTAAACTAAGGTAAGTATAAGCATAGAGAATTTCCCCATTTTTGGCAATTTTAACAATTTCCCCCTTTTTGGCATTTTATACTATGTGACAATACTATTATACACAATTCTCCCCCCTTTTGGCATTAATCACCAAAAAGTAAGGAAGAGGGTTAAGCCAAACTAGAGTTTTGAATCTTACTTGACAATTAATCCACCTTAATTTTGGTCATAAAAACTATGAAAATAAATACATATAACTAAGAGGGAATTTGAGGTAATGAAAGGAAAAGATATTTAAAATATATTCAAATAATCTTACTCATAAAAGCACCTTGAAGGCCTTTGAAGTTTCACATTTGAGTTGCAGTTTGAAGTTCTTCTCCTTTTGGCATTTAAACTATACACCAATTGAAGTTTCATATTTTTAGGATTTCGTATTCCAATTGCACTTCAGAAGTTAGCTAAAAAACTGACTTGCAAAAGTCCAATAAATATGAGAAAATTTGTCAGTATAGATCAACAATAGAGGATCAACAATCATTATTTTGCTTTCCTCAGATTTTGAGCATACTTAAAGATGCGTAAATCACAAAACTGCTTAAAATCATGCAAAGTTCTGAAATTGTCAGTATGAATGCCAAGAAGCAAAAGAGGGTGAAAAAAAAGAGAATGAAACAATTTCATTCATAAGATCTATAAAATATTTTTAGACAAATAGGTAAAATAGTTTTTTTAATATTTATACTTTACCCCTTTTATTTAAGAAGGCCCAAAATTCTATATAAGTTTTTGCAAAGAAAAACTCCTCCTTACACAAATATTCCTCTTGGTATTTATCTTCTGCTTTGATACAGAAAGGATTCTCCATTTTCTTGTTTTCCTTCTCTTTTAATATCTCTTCCTATTTATTTAAACTTTCTCACCTTATGTCATCTAGCACCAAAACTCAAAGATACCACTTGTAAACCTTTTATTCATAATAGGTGCTTATTAACCTTTTCTGATTCTTTTGTCTTCTCCATGGAAAACATATATCACTTTGATTTTTATACCACTTATGATGACATTAGATATCACTTGTAAAAATAAATAATATCAAGTATAATTAATTCCAAATGTAGAAACTTGATACCACTTATGAGCTTAAATGATATCAACTATGATTAAATCCATTTGTGAAAACTTGATACCACTTGAGAGCATACATGACACTAAGTGTGATTGATTCTATTTGTAAAACTTGATGCCACTTGTATGATTAATTTGTATCCCACAAGGTCAAATTTGGCACTTGATATTATTTGAAAGGGATATCACTTGTAGTAAGATATCACTCGAAATACCACTTGTGAGAAGAGGATGTTATCATTTAAGGAGATACCACTTAGGAGAGATATCATATAGGAAAAATATCACTTGAAAGAGAGAATACCACTTAAAAAAAAGATGATATCACTTGTAAAGATAATGATAAAACTCATGCTGAGGTCAGAATGATCAAGGTGGATAAAACTCAGGGCGAGGTTAGAATGATCAACGTGGCTATCACTTTAGAGAAAATGCCATTATATTATAAAAGCATTACAATATGATCAAAATGTCATATAAAGTCAAGAAATACTTGATGGTAGCTAGCAAGGATAAAGAGGGTCAACTTGACTTTGAGGAGCAAAGGGAATGCCTGAGAAAAATGGATACAACAAATTTTGAATCAAATCAGCTATTCTCAAAAAAATCGGTAGTACCGCTTGGAGACTTGCGGAAGTGTCGCTCTGCGATTGAAAGCATGCAAAGGAGTGGATTTTAGAGAAGAGAAAAAGAATATAATGTTATAACTTACTACAAAGTTTTTCACAAAGAAACATAAACCATTTGTGCAGCATTTCCAACTATATGCTAGGATTAAAATTTGTTTGAATATAGATTTTAACAAATTAAGATTCCATTTTTTAAAAACACACAATTTCAATAAAATCTTTAAGATGGCAAGAATAAGCAATAGAGGGTATATTAAATATCTAATTTCATGTATGAGTTGTAAATACCCTTGTGAGCCAATATAAGTCAATGATTTTAGCTCAAATGACAAATCTCACTTAAGTGCTAGATTGTGACCATATAGGCCAACTCAAGATTTTAGATGAATTTTAAAACTAAATAAGTTTTGATCAGTTGGCTTTTTGGAAAACTTTTGAATACCAATAATGTTTGAAATAGCTAACTCTAGATTTTTGGTATTGAACACTTTTTCAAATTTATTGTAGAATTGATTTTGGCCAATTTTCAAGTTTAAAGTCAAAACAAGATAATATATTGCTAGTTTTGGGTTAGAAACTTACTTTTACTTGAAATAAGTTTTTCTAAAGCTAAAACCTTTTGAAAATCTTTGAAATGAATCTATCTACATTTTTCAACTAGTTTATCAAAGACATACTAATAATTTTAAAATTTTTGACTTTTGGTTAAATGGCTCAATTTTGAAAATTAATACTAGCACTTAATCAATTGGGTACATTTAGGGATGCGATATACATGATTATGATTTAATCACCCCCCCTAATATGCCACAAACATCTTGTTCATGATCACAATAATAAAATTTTAGAACAAGAGTAAGAGCACCGCTTTCAAAGATTTTCATGCATTAGAACTTACACAAGGCTAGGACTAAAGATTACAATGTAAGTACTTATTACCGAGATGTCATTGATTCATGATGTGGCAAGATCATCCTTAAACTTGACTCCCTTTTGCACATGGTGGAATTCATCTCTTCGTGAATGAGCCAAGTCTCCAATGCCTCTCCAAGTACCTGTTAGACATTTAAACACATTGTGGTACCCAAAACTTGGTTGGATCCATGAATGTTAGTTACAATGGATTTGGGTACCCAAATGGCCATAGCAATAACTTTATGTGAACTAATATTTTATCAAACACATTGCCATTTCTACCATTACTAAGCAAATAATGATCGTTATAGATAATAGTCTTAGAAGGGATATTTTTGGAACAATCCTTACTAACGTGTCCCTTTTCACGGTAATTGTAGCAAGTTTGGCAATTACTATCCTTTATCTTCTTGTCTTGCTAATTGCCGGTTTGCCTCTTCGTTGATGACTTTTGCTTGTCATCAACCTTATTGGGGGCACACTGAGGTGAAGTGGCTCTTCTTGTTGCATCAAAAGCATTTGACATTATTTTAATTGTTTTTCTAATTGCTTTGGAATGCTCTTCACCTTTTTCTTAGAGGTGAAACCGATACCTCTCTTGTTATTTGAATTTCTTTGACTTCCCAATATTTTGTCAAGAGAGACATTCTCTTTGTAGCTTTTCTCCAAGTCATTTCTTAAAGTTATGACTTGGTCTTTGAGCTTTTTATTTTCCTCTATAAGGTTAGTCTCGCAATGCATAGAGGAAGTAGAAGTATCTAATTTAGAACAACAAGATATATCAATTAAATCTTAATATGAGGTGGATATGATAACTTTAGATGAAACTTAAGAGTTAAGAGCTATAGATACCATATCATCTAGTAAATTACAAGTAATACCTATGTACATCTTAGCCTTAGAATATTCCTTAAAAAGAAGAGACTCATGTTTTTATTTTAGCACATAATAATTGTTTTGAATGTTGATATATTCTTTCTTCAAAATCTTAAATTTAGCTTTCTCCTCTCCAAGAAATTCATTAAGCGCATTTAGCATATCCATCAACTTATCATAAGAAGGTACATCATTGTCATTATCACTATTTATCTTCTTATTACCTTTTGCCATGAAGCATTGAGTTGATGTGGAGGGAATGGTGAATTCTTCATTGTCGGAGCTAGAGATTGATCATTGTTCTCCTAACACCCACTCTTGTATGCAATACTCATCAGTTGAGGTGGATATTTTATATTTGTCTTGAATTTTGGTCCACATCTTATGAGCGCTCTCAAGATTGCATATTATGTTGAACACCTCCGCACTCAAAGCACTAAATAAAGCATTAGTTGTTTGAGTATCGAAATGTGAGCATTTCTCTTCCTCAATTGTTAGAGCAAGAGGATCCTTTAGAGGAGAAAAGCCCAAATTTACAATCCACCATAGTTTTAGGCTCATGGCCTTAAAATAACATATCATGCGGATTTTTCAATTTGCATAATTTATGTTATCAAATAGAGGTGCTTCATCTAGGTGCACTATATCCCTAGTCGCCGTCCTTTACTTTCTAGGCAATGGAGTGTAATAAATGAAAGACCAAGTTCTAATACCAATTGTATGATCATGGATACTAACTAGATGAGGGGTGAATAGGCGGATTAAAATTTTTTCTTCTTTTAATTATTTAATTCTATTTGGCTAAAACCAAGTGTATAACACGAAAGCTTAAATCAAATTTGGTTTAGCATAAATAAAGCCTAAATAAATTATAATCACCTAAGTGCACCAACAAATTAAGTCTATATCAAGGTTTGCAATCCTAGGATGACAAGCAACCATTTTAATTCTATGAATTTAAATTGCTTGAATATAAATAGAGCACAAGAAAACAAACCACAAAGACACGGTTCCTCTTTACCGTGGTGTTCGGAGACTTCTCAGTCTCCCTTAGTCGACGTTGAGGTAAGCCCAAACGAATTGGACCGACTCCATTAATTAAGCTAATCACCTCAATTTCATTAGAGGTAACTCTTTCGGCTCTGGGTAGGTGAGCTCCAACTTTCACAACTCGTTAGGACTTCTCACATCCTTCGTTGAGATGACCACCGTGCACGATGCCTCCAATATTGTCTAGGAGTCGGCAAACTCCAAGAGTAATAATTCAAGCTCATCGCTTGACTCTCATCATGTGCAACGAATGCATAAGCTCAAATGGATGTGAAATCCACCTATAGATGCAACACATGCAATTTAGAGCCTTCCTCTTTGCTCACGAGGTGCAACACATGCACAATTGAGAGGAGGACCTCACACTATCTCAAGGAATTGAAATAGAGTGACGAAGGTTCTTTTCTAACCAGCAACAAGAGGGTATTTATACCCCACACCTTGAAATTAGCCTTTTGGGGACAGAAAACATGATTTTGGAAGTATCACAGGCAAAACGCTGGTACTTTCGCTCCCCTTCACAACGATAAGGAAACTAGCTGTTATTCAGCAAAACTGGTAGTTCTGACACACAAAGTTCAATACTACCGATGATCGGAAGTACCGTTACACTCGTGCGGAACTACCGATATCATTGGGGACGAGAAGACTCCCACGAAGGTGTCTCTCTGAAAAAATGTACCGCTACACAAGTGGTCATTCTGCAACTCGAAAGTACCACTCATACAGAGTCAGTAGTATCGCTCGTTGTTCGGACCGCTTACACAGAGTTGATCAGACCACTCTGATCTCTGACCACGCTGGTCTCCAATCACATTGTCCAGTTTGATCACACAGGTCTTCAACTACGCTGGTCTCTAACCACGTTGTCCAATTCGACCACACAGGTCTTCGATCACGTTGGTTTCGACCACTTAGGTTTTGACCATATTGACCACATAGATCTCTGATCACCACGTCAATCTTCGACCACGTTGTTTCAATCATGTCAGTTCGACCACATTAGTTTTGACCACACAAGTCTCGACCATATTGATTCCGATCATGTTGGTTCGACCAAGTCGATATTCGACCACACAGGTCATCGACCATGTCAATCTTTAACCTCCAACGAACGCGGTAGTACCGTGATTATAATGCCGGTAATTCCATTCAGCAGTAGCACCGCACACAACACTATGGTAGTTCCAATTGTCCTGAAAAGTGCATATATTTTAACAGATTTTGCAAAATACACTTACAAATTATAGTATCATGTACATAATGATCAAACATGATTTCGAACACGTTGGTTCGACCACATTTGTTGACCACGTTGGTTCGACTACGTTTTTTCGACCACATTAGACGATCACGTTGATCGACCTCCTGCTTTCTTGGCCATACCGTCCTGCACACTTCTTGGTTCAAGCTTTTCATTGAAAGTTGATTTTATCTACACACCTCTTGCTATCAACGTATTGTTGTATATTCATTTCCTCGAGCTCCGGTCCAAAAATTACCATGCTTCCCTAGGGTCCAATTCCTCGACCTCCGGTCCAACGTAGCTATCCTATTCGTTCTTAAGAACGTGGTAGAATTTCTTAGGCTTTTGACATGAGGTGTGGCTAAATACATGACTCATGAGAAATTCAATCATGAGGTATGGAGCAAAATTTGCATTTCATTTCAGGACATATAATCAATGCTTTTAACGTGGATTCTACACGCACGCTTACTAGTAATCATAAAAACATCAGAGTAGTCAATGCGTGTGCCCCCTTCGAAGATCCCCCCCCAAAACAATAAGGTTGTGGATTCTATCGCAAATTGGCTCAGGTCGCCGGCCATGTTTGAGGTTCGATTGCAAACATGGTCTTGTTGCAGATCGCCTGGACTGCGTCTTGTTTGTCATCTGCTCATCTTATGTGGCGGTGATTTATTTAGTGAGCCATCACTCCATTGTTGGGAGATCTTCATACCTGGTTTGCATCCCCTCTCCAGGTGATGAAACCAGTCAAAGTAATCCATGCTGCGCTGAGTTCACTTGCTCACCCTTCGGCAATCAAGACATCCAGCAGCTCAATAGATTTCCTAAGTTTTCTCTCCCGGCACACAGTCTCAATCAGCCTTCTCCAACAACTAGCCTCAGGCATGAACCCCATATCAGCCAATCCATACAATGCGACTGTTGCATCTGCTACCCGCCCAACATCACACAGACCAATCAACAGGTTGTTGGAAGCTGCATAGTGTGGTAAAAATCCTTGTCCGAGCATCAGCCCCAGCAAACCAACCGCCTTGTCCATCTGCCCACTTGAGCACAAGCAATTCATCACAATCTGATAGCTTGCAACGTTCAACCGAACTCCTTCCAGTGGCAAGCTCTTAAGCAAGTCCATTGCTTCCACCGTCCTCCCATCTTTGCACAGCCCCTCAATCACCAGATTATACGTGACAACATCAGCCTTACACCCCTTCTCCCTCATCTCCAGCACAAGCTTGATCCCCTCATCCACACTCCCATGCCTGCAAAGGCACCCGATCAGTGCCGTGTAGCTGACAACATCTGGCTCCACCCCAGCAATCCTCATCTCCTCAAACACACCTCCCGCCTCCTCCACCTCCCCTTTCTTACAGTGCCCATTAATCAGAGTGGCATAGTTGAAGGCATTTGGCTCACACTCATTCTTCCTCATAAACGCAAAGATTGCTCGCGCCTTCTCCACCTGCCCCAGCCTACAGAATCCATCGATGATCACATTGTAAATCAGCTGGTCCGGCACAATGCGATCCTTCTCGATCGTCTCCTCAAATAGTTCAAACGCTTCTTTCATCTTACCCGCATGACAAAGCCCGCCGATCAAGGTTGAATAGGTGACCAAGTTTGGCCTCACATCAGCGCAAGTGTACTCGCGCATTTCGTCGAGCACTTTGAAGGCGGTCTCCAAGTCACCGTTCTTGACGTAGTACTTGATGAGGATGTTGTAGACGCAGGTGTTGGGCTTGGGAAGGTACGTGTTCCGTGGGTCACGCAGGTCGGCTATGAGCTCGGAGAGGACGTCGGGGCAGCGGGAGGACACAAGACGGTCGAGACAGACGGCGAGGGCCTTGTGCGAGACGCGGCGGCGGCGGAGGAGCACGGGCAGGAGGCGGAGGAGCGTGAGGGCGTGGTCGGCGGGGAGGAGGCGGAGAAGCGGCAGGAAGTGCGGCTCGAGGAATGGGCAGGGCGCTGAGGCGGCGCGGCCGAGGACGGCGACGGCGGCGGAGGGCAGGCGGGCGCGCGTGAGGCGGATGAGAAGCGCGGAGAATGTGAAGGAGGTGTGGGAGAACCCGCGCTGGGCGGCGGCGGCGTTGAAGAGGTCGAGCGCGTGCTGCGCAGAGGGGGAGGAGGCGATGAGGCGGGCGAGGTCGGGGTGGTGGAGGTAGCGCGGCGGCAGCGGCTCGGCGAGCGGGGGCGGGGGTGGAGGCGGCGGGGAGGGCGCGGCGCGAGTGGGGCTGCGGTACTGGAGGGGGGAGATCCACGGGAGCGGGGCTTTACTGGGCGCTGAGGGGGGGTTTCATGGCCGGTGCCCCGTGATGGACGGCAGCTTGATTGGTTCTGCCGTCTAGGCCTCTCTCGGGGAGGAGGCGGGATGGCCTCGCGCCGCGCCGCGCCGCGCGGGTTGGCTAAAATTGGCGAATTCGTGGAGTTTTGGTATGGTTTGCAGCGGTCGCGGGATGGTTTCGGACTTGGAGGCAGGTTCCACGGCCGAAGCTGCTGCTGGAGTGGCGCCGATTAGACGGGAGCGGCGCGCGGGACTCGAAGGCTCGAACCGTCGAACGAGCAAGACTACAGTGACACCTTGATAGAACCAGACCTGACTGCCGCGCCGGCATGGCACGGTACGGATTTGTATAAATGAAGACCAATTAGGTCCAGTATAGCTGCCCAAATAAATTACTATGTTGTGTCAGTCTGCGTGTCTGTCCTTCAACTTAGCCTTAGGCATGATATGAAGAGCGGCCTGGACATGTTTAGCAACAACCACTGATGATCTGTTGAGCACGTTGGCCCGGTCCAATGTTGCCTCGTCCACAACCGCTGGGCAGTCATTGCCGCCCATGCGAGAGGAGACAGTTGAAGGTGGTGGTTGACGGGGAGGGTGGCTGCCGAGAGGGAGAGCAGGAGAGAGGAGGCGGCGGCGTGGGTGAGGACGGAGGAGGAGGCGGCCGGTAGAGAGGGAGGAGGCAACGATGACTGGAGAAGGAGAGGAAGCTGGTAGGGGTGGGGGCAGTTGGCCTAGCCCCCAGCAGCGGCAGTGGTATGGCCGCAGGGTCCAGGGGGAAGGGGGCAACTGGGCAAGAGTCAAGAGGGGCCATTGACAGTAAATTTATTACCAGTCACAAGTAAGTTTATTGCCAGTCGTAAGTAAGTTTATTGCATGTCATAAGTATTTTTACTGTCAAGTCACCCGTCTGCGTTTAGAAAAATGCAGTAACCCTAACACAAGTAATTTTACTGTCGCTCGTAAGTAATTTTACTGTACTATCACAGGAGAGTTATTGCACTTTTTTGAGCAGACCTAGGTTCCTAGGAGAGTTGGGGGTAAATGGCGTGCAATGTTGGGCCAGGACAGCCTCAGCATGGTATTATGCGTGCCATGCGGGGCCAACCCAAGCACGGTACGCTGGACAGTCTTGGGCTGGGTCAGCATGGCTTGTTTACTGTTTGTGACGTGTCGTGTCTAGACTGGATCAATAGTACCATATCTTAGGTCAGCATGATTAGCTTGGCCTATTTGGCCAGGTCTGGATAGAACAAGAAGATGCGGTGAGAGAGCGGTAGCTGATGGGCGCGGCACAATCGACAAGGGGCATGGCCACGTGAGCCAATTCGACAAGGGTTGGGAATGGTTCAACCCAACCCAATGGTTAACCAAGCTGACCCTAATTTTTCAGTAAAATGGACCAAAGGTGTGACACAGAAATAAAAGGAGAAAATTGAGTATTTGCCACTGTAAAGGTTACCACTTTGTGAAATGCCACCGTAAACATTTTTCTTCATGATATGCTATCTAATTTATGAAAATAATCAGGATTTACTACTCTTTTCGTATTCTAACTTTTCTTAATTTTCTGGCTAAAATTCAAATGTGAAAAGACTTCTTTTATCCTTCCTTCTCGTTGCCTTCTCCCCCAACTCTATCCCCTTGTTTAGTTGGTTAATCATTAAGGTTACAGAGTTCAAGGCTGGATGCATGGCTCACGGCTAGCGGCGTGTTGAGCTTGAAGCAACGGCGGCGCTCAGCGGCGGAGGTTCGGTTGAGCATGGCGCCATGGCCTCGTGCATGCCGGATTGCCGGGTGTAGGGACTAATGAGGTCGATGTCGCACATGGCATCGTGCGAGTTTGCACTTGGCGCTCTCTTCGCTCTCCTCGGGGAACATGCAGTTGTCCTTGTCCTTGATGGCGCCGTACACCTCGTCGGCGATCACCGCATGGTCCCACGCTACTCCGCTGGCCACAGTCGTCCGAGCTCGAGTCGATGGCAGTGTTGCCGATCTGCACATCACGATCGAATTAATTAGCGTTAAATGCAATCAGCATGTACGTTTAGTTCCGATCTATATACGGATGGAATTATGATTGATCTATATATGTTTGTTCTTCTAATTAATGAATTGCGATGTACGTTACCCTCCCGGTCCTGAAATCGATTACACTTGCGCACGGAAAGATCGGTACAGTATCCCAGGTTAGTCAGTTAGTATTACTTGGTTTGCTGCACAACTTCTCTAAAATATTATTAGAGTAACAAACGTAAACTCATCTCAAATTAACCAACTAAATAAGGTGACGAAAGCCGGAGGAAAAGATAATGAGAAAAAAGGGCAATGAATCTTTTCACATTCAAGTTTTAGCCAAAAAGACTTTGAGAAATGCTAGAATACAAAAAGAATGGCAAAATCTAATTGTTTTTTATGAATTGGATGGCATGTTACGAAGGGCGATTTTTATGGTGGCATTTCACCAAGCGACAAATTTTGTGGTGACAAATAATCTGGGCAAAAGGCCCATAATCTCTTAGCAATAATTCCAGTCATACGTTCAATATAGACACTTTGTATCATATACAACCAAGCTATCACCCTACTCTCACTCCAACACACGATGCTAAAGCCTACTAGAGCCCTTCATGCCTCTCGTGCTCGACTGCTACTTCAAGGCGTCGTCTGAGGAAGGTTGTGGCCGAATCCGTCACCTCTGAGGAAGCCTCCTCGGCCCGCGGCCTGCTGCCCCGTTCGCTGGCATGGCTGGCGCTCTTGCTGGCCAGAACCACTACGTTGGCACTGCACCTGGCGGCATCCTCCCCGGCGCGGGCCAGCCGCCGGCTCACGACGGCCACTTCTAGACAGGACAGCTGCCGACACTGTCCTCCATACACACGGCGCCCACCTTCCCCGACACTGCAATGGCGCCTTGGACACTAGGACTGTGCGTTCGGTTTTTTCGGTTTATACGGTTCGGTAAATACGGTTTAATCGGTAAATACGGTTTTAGTATTTCAGGAAATACGGTATTTTTTAGAATACGGTGTGGTATCGGTAAATACCATTTTATTTCGGTACGGTATCGGTTAATACCAATTTTACCAAACTTAGCGCGAATTGCTAAACGTTAACTCTCCATTCTACAATCAAAAATTGAATAGATCATTATATAGCACTAGCAGACTGGCAGTGGGCAGTGGCAGCCTGCAGGCAGACCGCACTCACCGCAGACGGCAATAGCATCAGTGCATCACTCGGCAATAGCATCAGTGGCTCAGTGCTCTCACCTCTCAGAGTCACAGGTCACAGCCGACAGCATTATTTACAGCAAGTCAGCAATCAGCCAATCACACATTCACAGCAACATGCAACATGAGACATGAGCAGACGCCAACACTACTACACTAGAACTCTAGAACTAGAAGTCACACATTCACAGTACAGGCAGCACACACACAGCACACCTCACACAGTCACACATTCACAGCATCAGACCATGACCATAATGCAGGAGACGCCCGGACAGAGTCACAAGACAGCAGCAGTAATGCAGTAGCACATAATGACATAAAAACATCCATACATATTACATAATACATAAAAGCAGCAGTAGATGTCAAGCAGTCTCAAGCTGGCAGCAGCACTCCAGGCCTCCAACAGCAGCTGCAGCACATAAACCATTGGTTAGTTCTTTTAAACAGAATTTCCATTAGAGTTTCCATATTCTTGAGCTTCATTGGGACCAACAGCTTCATCACTGCCCACATTCACATTCATACACATACCAACTGACCCAGCAGCAGCAACATCAATATTTGCAATATCATCTGACTCAGACATCTAATAATCCAAAAATGCAAAGATAGATAACCAATTAACCATTATCTAATATCCAAAAATGCAAGATCTCTAAATTGTCCAGTACTGGACAGAAGAAGCTACACAAACACATTACAAATTAATGTTCAATGTTCTCTAAAATCTAAATTGTCCACTGGACAGAGGAAGCTACACTCTAGGTCCTCTACCAAACCAGTGTCTAATTAAAGTATCTAATCTAATAATGAACTGGCTGCTAATTAAAGTATCTAATCTAATAATGAACTGGCTGCTAATTAAAGTATCTAATCTTTGTTGTATATTTTTTTTAAACAAATCTTTGTTGCATATATGTTTGCTTCTAGTCACATGAATCATGAATGATTGAATGTGCAGTACTGCAGTATAGTCCAATAATAACCAATATCAACCGGACTTGAATGTTTCAACAACATTTCAATTTTCAACTTACAAGTTCTTACAACTTCGCAAAATCCTACTTCACAAGACAGTCACACAAGTCACAACAGACTAGCAATCTACCAATTAATGAAACAAAGCGAAAGCCGAAAAGAACTTACTTCGCAAGATCCAACTGATTCCGGCGTCTTGGGAGAGGGAGGCGGAGGCGCAGAGGCGGATCACCGGAGCACTGAAAGAGGCGGAGGCGCGGAGGCGAGCAGCCGTCAGTCATCAGCCGAGCATCGGAGGGCGAACCGGCGAAGGAGGCGGAGGCGCGAAGCAGCCGTCGGCCGAGCGCCGTTGGGCGAAGCCGCGAAGGATGCGGAGGCGCGGACCACCGGAGCCCGAAGGAGGCGGAGGCGCGGAGCAGCCGTCGGCCGTTGGGCGAAGCCACGAAGGATGCGGAGGCGCGGACCACCGGAGCCCGAAGGAGGCGGTCAGCCGGTCAGGCGGAGGCGCAGAGCACCGGGCGAGGAGGGAGCACCGGCAGCGGAGGAGCTCGGATCTGGCTACTTGGCTAGGGTTCGAGGAGGTCGGAGTCGGATCTGGGCATCTGGGGCTCTGGGCGTGGCGACTGTGGCGAGGGGCGTCGGTCTGCGCAGCGGCGCATGCGCGCAGCGCTAGGGCTAGGGTTAAGGCCGTTGCCGTCTGCCGCGCGTGCGTACTGCGTCGGGCCGGGCCGTCGGTGGGTGGACTGCTGTCTGCTGGTGGGCCGCCGAGACGGAGGGGTGCCGCACTGCTGCTGCCTACTGGGCTGGTCGGTTTTTTCGGGATTTTCGGTTTTCCTTCGGTTTTTACCGAACAAACCGAATTATACAAATACCAGTTTTTTAGAAACCGAACCGAAAACCGAAAACCGGTCAAACCGAGTTGACCGGTTCGGTTCGGTTTTTTCGGTACGGTTTTTTCGGTTCGGTATAAACCTGCACAGCCCTATTGGACACCTATGTCCAACACCATCCAGTGGGATCAGCAGGCCTTGGCGAACGCGTTCCACAACGTCACGCTAACTCCGCCACCTTCCGCTATTGACTGGTATATGGACACGGGTGCTACGTCCCACATGACGCCCGACAACGGTACTCTCTCGGTTACCCACCCTCCCAACCCCAGCACTCCCTCTCAAATCGTGGTCGGTAACGGCTGCGTCATCCCTGTCACCACTACTAGCGACATTTACTCTCGTTTTCTTCTTAACAATGTTCTTGTTTCTCCTGATATTGTTACCAATCTCCTTTCCGTTCGTCAGTTTGTTTTTGAACCAAGAACGAGATCGTCAAGTGCAATAGCTCTGGTTGCCTCTACCCGCTCTGTCTGCCACCTCCCGGATCGCCACCTGTCACCTTTGCCCTCACCGCCGGTGCGCCCTCCTCCGCCGTCCTGTGGCATCGGCGCCTTGGTCACATCGGTCACGAGGCCCTCTCCCGTTTAGCTGGTTCCTCCCATATATACTATAACAATAGTTCTTCTGAACCTTTATGCCATGCATGTCAGCTCGGCCGTCATGTTAGACTACCTTTTACTACTTCTTCCTCTAGAGCTACAAATAAATTTGATCTTATACACTGTGATTTGTGGACATCTCCTGTCGCTAGTGTGTCGGGATATAAATATTATCTTGTTATTTTAGATGATTGCACTCCTTATCTCTAGACTTTTCCTCTCCGTCTTAAATCCGACACTTTTGCGACCCTTACTCACTTTTTCTCCTATGTTCGCACTCAATTCTCTTCCCTTATCAAGAGTATTCAATGCGACAATGGCCGCGAGTTCGATAACTCCGGCGCCCGCACCTTCTTTCTTACACACGGCGTTGCACTCAACATGTCGTGTCCACATACGTCTCCCCAAAATGGCAGAGCCGAACGCATCATCCGCTCTCTTCTCTTCCAAGCCAACCTACTAGCCGGTGGATATCGAGCCAACTGCTCGTCTTATCGAGCTTTTTCTAAAATTGGCATATTTTGATTTAATATCATTTTACGGATAATTTAAAAGTATTTTTAGAAACGAGCTAACGAGCTGAGCCGAGCCGAGCTTGAGCAAAATTCAAATTCATTTGAAATCAACTCATTTTAATGTTTAACCAATTAACAAGTATAATTGGAGCAATTTTGAACCGAGCCAACGAGCCCCACTAACGAGCTTTTTTTCCACCCCAAGTCGCCTATTGGGTAGAGGCCCTACATACAGCCACATATCTTCTAAACCAACACCCCACCAAAACACTTCCATTCTCCACTCCGCACTTTGCTCTTTACGGTGTCCAGCCTTCCTATTCCCACCTCCGGGTCTTTGGTTCCCGCTTCTACCCAAACCTCACAGCCACAGCCGCTCACAAGTTATCCCCTCGCTCCTCCCTCTTTGTTTTCTTAGGATACTCCTCCGAGCACAAGGGTTACTGGTGTCTTGATCTTGCGTCTAACCGGATTATTATTTCCCGGCATGTGGTCTTTGACGAGCATTTGTTTCCTTTTGCGGATTTGACTACTCCTTCAGCAGGTGCTACTGAACTCACCTTCTTGGATGATGACGTAGCAACAACACCTCTTCCTGTCGGCCATCCTGCCCTGACCGCACAATTTGTGCATTATGGCCCGGCAGCGGCTCCGCCGGCCCAGGACACCACCGTGGTCAGCCCATCAGGTGGCTCCCCCGGACTCGCCACTGCGCCTGGGCGGGTTCTCCAGACGCCGCCATCTCCAGGCGCCCCGCAAGCCAGCTTGTCGGTCAGTTCTCCTGGTGGCTCCATAGATGGTTCGCGCGTCCCCTCTTCTCGTTCCCTCGAGCACACAGCCACGCCACCGGCTGCACTGGTGCCTCCACTGCTGGCCTCGGCAGTTCCTGCTACGCCGGTCGTCAACGACCACCGCATGGTCACTCGGGGGAAACTCGGTTTTCGGCAACCACGACTTCCCCTGATCCTCCACACCGAGCAGCTCTCCCCCGTGCCGAAGACTTTCCGGGCTGCACTCGCTAACCCAAACTGGCGTGCGGCACTGGAAGAAGAGCATGCCGCTCTCCAGACCAATCACACCTGGACCCTGGTACCTCGTCCGCATGATGCCAACACTGTCACCGGCAAGTGGATCTTCCGTCACAAGTTTCGTGCTGATGGCTCCCTCGACAGGTATAAAGCCCGTTGGGTCCTCCATGGCTTTACACAACGTCCAGGTGTGGATTTTGATGAGACCTTCAGCCCGGTTGTCAAACCTGTCACAATGCGCACCGTGCTCAGTTTGGCTCTCTCTCGTGACTGGCCTATCCATCAACTAGACGTGAAGAATGCCTTCTTGCATGGCACACTTCAGGAGACAGCCTATTGCATTCAACCTTCCAGGTTCGTTGATCCTGCACACCCAGATCATGTATGTCTGCTGAACAAGTCTCTTTATGGGCTCAAGCAAGCTCCCCGGGCATGGTACAGTTGATTTGCGGCACACTTACTCTCTCTTGTCTTCTTCGAAGCAAAGTCAGACACATCACTGTTCATCTTCCGGCGTGGACCTGACATAGTGTACTTACTGCTTTATGTTGATGACATTGTTCTCACTGCCTCTTCGATTGCCCTTCTTTAGCAGACGATTTCCGCCTTGCAGTTGGAATTTTTGATGAAGGACCTGGGAGAGCTTCACCACTTCTTCAGTGTCTCTGTCCTTCGTTGCCCTGGGGGTCTCCTTCTCTCACAGCGACAATACTGTCTGGACATAATGGAGCGAGTTGGGATGTCAGATTGCAAGCCATGCAACACCCCGGTTGACACTCAGTCCAAACTCTCTGCCCTGGCCGACTATCCAGTGGAGGATCCTACACAGTTTCGTAGTCTCACGGGTGCTTTACAGTATCTCACTTTTACCCGCCCAGACATATCTTATGCCGTTCAGCAGGTGTGCCTTCACATGCATGCTCCCAGGACCTCGCACCTCACTGCCTTGAAGCGTATCATTCGCTACATCAGCAACACTTGACTATGGCCTGGTGCTTTGCCGAACTTCTTCGCCACCAGACTTGGTTGTCTACTCCGACGCCAACTGGGCTGGGTGTACCGACACACGCAAGTCCACCTCGGGCTATGTCGTGTTTCTTGGCGACAACCTGGTCTCCTGGTCTTCGAAACGACAACAGACAGTCTCCCGCTCTAGTGTAGAGGCCGAATATCGGGCGGTTGCCAACACCGTCACCGAAGCATGCTGGCTCCGCCAATTTCTTTTGGAGCTCCACAGTCCTCCCGACCGTGCCACAGTCGTCTACTGCGACAACGTCAGCGCCGTGTACCTCTCCACCAACCTAGTACAGCATCAGCGTACCAAGCATATGGAGATTGATCTCCATTTTGTTTGGGAACGCGTCGCTTTGGGAGACATTTGCGTTCTACATGTGCCGACCACATCTCAGTACGCCGACATCTTCACTAAGAGCCTGCCATCGTCGATCTTCACCGAATTCAGGTCTAGTCTAAATGTTGGCTGTACCGACATTCCGACTGCGGGGGCGTGTTAGACAGATCCCTCCGCCGGCCTTCTATGCACCAAATCATGCACCCGCACCTGCCGTGCATGCATCTGTACTTGCCGTGCATGGGCATGCGTTAATGGCACTCCTGCTGTTCGGCCTCACGCGTGCATGCAGCCCTCACATCAATGCCTGCCTTGCATGCACGTACGCCGCACATCTGTTAAGGAGATAGAGTTGTATTAGGATATAGAGTTTGTTTTCTATTCCATATATGCCTTATCTCTATATGGCATATCCTCTTGTACTCTCCTATATATATGGCCCTTTGGGTCTCATATCAATACACACAATATTCATAACAACGCACACGTCTAATCCGGTCAATGCCACCTGATCTCTGTTTCTATAAATCAGTGATGGCAATTGACTCGGTTATGGCTATATATGTAATCTGTGATTCCATCAATATGATTTATAGCGTGATTACTTGCGCTATCACAATCTTTCATATTAAAAGACTATAATCTATTATATATATTTATTTTTACCAGTCCCTATGGGGAGAGCGGCCCCTGCCCACGTGGTGGAAATTGTCACCCCTACCGGTGCTTAATGAATGCTTATGTATGTATCTATATCTAATTAATAGATAGTACAACATCTAAGCACTTAGAAAAAAGATACTTGTATTGGAGGAAATAAATTTTACATGGGTGCTTAATAACATGACTATATTCTCTCTCTTTAAGCTCTCATATGTAAGCATCTTATATTGTACATGCCCTTAGTGTAATGTAAACAGCTGCATTAGTAGGCATTATATCAAGGTTCTGCCTTAAGCATATTGTATTGTGCATGCCCTTAGTGTAATCTAAACTGCTGCATTAGTAGGCATTACATCAAGGTTCTGCCTTTCTTGTTACTGCATTACCAGACACTACCAGTTTTATGACTGATTTGTTTTCTTCCTTTTTAGATAATGTGAGTAGATGCATTGTTAAGGCTGATTTGGATTTAATTTCTTCCTTTTCAAGGCACTGCCATTGCTTACTGTGCCTCCTTCATGTTTGTGCAGCTTTCAGGTTACAGGAAAGGAAGAAATAGTTGGGCAGTCTATCGATCATCCAGAAATGTCACCGAAGTTTGGAGCCACGGGGTTACTGTCTTTTGTCTATCAGGATAATGCATTGGTCCCATTCAAGAGAGCAATCATAGAGTCAGTAATATGAAATTGCTATGTTTGAATTGTAATTGTGATCGTGGTACATCCCATGCTCTTGAAAAGAACATCAATGTGTTGGTGAAAATTATCAGTGCCGATGTATTAGTATGTATATCTGCATTACCCATTCTGAAATTTGTCCCCTGTGCTCTTTTTTTAGGAATGTCCTCTGTGCTCTTGTTCTATAGTTCTGACAAGATATGGTAATCGGCGTTGGTTCTTCGTATGCTAACAATCAGCAAAGAAAGGTTCTTTGTATATCATAACAATCAGCACAGAAAAAGGGCCGACCCATATGAACCAATGGGTCATCGGTTCCATTCTATACTTGTCATATGTATTGCCCCGTCGCCCCTGAAGGTCGAATTGGTCCGCATGGGGCAGGATGTTCGAACCGCCCCGAACCACTCCCATGGCTGCACCGTGTCAATTGACAACTTGCGAAGTTCAAACCCACAGCCTATGCTATCAATGTCTCAGCGACCATGTAGATGAATGGAAATCTTTAGGGTGCACCAACTTTCACTTTGAACCATTTAAATGGGCACTAATGTCTTTACTGAATTTTTTTTTGCGATGGTTTATATTTGGACATTTAGCATGGAAGGAGACAATGCATTTGGAATATACCAATTGATGACCCTTAAGTCATAATGTAGCATCAATAGTCAACTTTGGGTGCAGATAAGATCAAACGAAAACCACTATTTGGGACAAGCAAAGGTATTCAGACTTCAGTAAGCAGACCAGAGGCCGTCATGCAATGGCCGGAAGCCCGTAAACAGTAAACATTAAACGCACAAGCATTGCAATTAGCGACAAGATTAAAAATACAATTGTAAGATGACACTAAAGCCCAACCACATGCTGACATATCACACATCGCCAGATCCAATAATTCTCCTTTTGAGATCTTCTACTTTGACAAGCAGCTCATCTCTGTTTTCCTGCAAATGAGAAAGACATAGTTGAGAACGTTGAACAAAATAGAGAGCACAATAAAGAATTTTAACGTGGAGGCTGGTTCTATAAGCAGGTGGAGTCATACCTTGTAAAGAAGATACCGTGTGCTGAACCGAATTGTGTAGCCGAGGCCTACAATTTCCAGTATCTTTGGGAGCTGCGTACAGGGCTATAATCAGTTACAAGTTCTTATGATAGTTGAAAAAATTGTGCATTTATCCAAAGATTTAATAAGTACTGACCAAGGGGATGGAATCAATTCCTGAAACAACAGCAGACAAAATCCATCCAGCAAGAAAAGCACCAGCGCCATATATGACATATGTAGACGTCTCCTCAAAGTCCAACTGCAAGCCAGAAATAAAAATGTCCTTTAGTTCAAATTTGGAATTGGAGTACACAAATAATTCCTAAAAGTATTAAGGCTATAAGCTAACCAGCCAATCTATGTCCCGTTCCATACTATATGCATACGTTGATTGATGACACTTAAGACCAATCTCAATGCTTAGTTGCAAAGCACAAAACTTAACAACAGCAACGAAACTAGAGCATTTCTGCACCTGACCTATGTTTACATTTAAATTTGCCAACTTCATAACATACTGGGACATCGAGAGCTATCATGCAAATCTCATACATCACGGCAGAACCACTTAGCTTCAATAATTCTCCCATTAGCTAAAATTTAGATGCTTGTGAATATAGCTCAACTCTGAATATCTGTAGCTTAACCTTGAAATAGCATGCCAAGTATTAATAGAGCTGGGCAAAAGCCTTCTGTCTAAAAAGACATGCCAAATTGCTAAATTGATTTTCGTTCTGCAGAGAGCATTTCTGAAATATGCTTGCTACCATATGCTATTTCTACAAAGGTGTGATTTATTACAAGAAATTGAGCATGATAAGCTAAAATACTTCAAATGTGTTTGTGGTCAGTTCAGCTGATTTTCCCGCTTGAGAGTGTCCTATGGGCTTAAATTCATTAGTTCATTGCTACATAAAGCTTAGATTTCTAAAAGAGGCCTGCAGCGAGAAGCGCAATCCAGTGCTATAGAGCTAATTCGTTCTATTCTAAACATATAGGAGGGTTCTTGATAATCATATATACCTATCCAGATCAGAATAGCTCAGAGATTTCAGGCAAGAACCTCAGTTTTGCAAACACACAAGTATCATCAATAAAAATCGATTAGGACATTCTAGTGGAAATCCAATCAAACAGCAAAGTTACATCCTAGTGACAATCGACATTATTAACAATTGACAAGATGTTCTCTCTCTCAAAAAAAAAGAAAGAAAGAAAAGGAACAACTGACAAGATGTAAACTGTACTTGAGGAAAACCAAGCAACAACATTTTGCTAATTTCAAGTATTCAAAACCTTAATTAAAAAATGAGACACTTGCAAAGAGTTTAGTAAGGTTAAATTGTCCATACCTCACCATTTTAGGCCAGCATAACAATTGATCTTTTTTTTTAAAAATTATTCGCAAGCACATTAATCCAATTCCACATAAACATCAAAATTGATAGTTTTAGTTCAGTCTAATCCACCCAGTTCCAACTCAACTCCTCCAATCTCCACCCCGTCTAGGCGCCTACACATAATCACACACTACCTCGGACGCAATGCAACGAACAGACTGCGTGCAAGAGACAGGAATACCTTACTGCCGAGCGCCTGGCTAAGCGCATCATCCCCGACACAGTCCACCGCCACCAAGCTCTGCTCGAACGGCGCGAACGGCACGGCTACCGACTCCTCCACCAGGCCGCCTCCCACGCCGTTGATCGCCCCGAACCGGCCCTTCTCCTCGCCGCCGGCCCCCGCGGACGCGCGCGCCTCCCTTGCGGTCGCCGCCTCCGCGTCGAGCTTCTCGGCGACGGACACGAACGACGGCTCAGGCCAATCCGCGTCGGCGCAGTGCAGACCTGGAGAGGCACATCCAAACAAGAAAACGGCTGTAAGAGTGTAAGGTCTGACGCAAAAGGCCGGTAAAACCAATGTGCCCTTTTGTTCTTTTCCCCCAATGAGACCTCGAGTTGGGAGGCTGCGGCGGCGGAGTGAGAGGGGGACGGAGACCAGAGCGGAGAGAGCGGCGGTGGACGGGGGCGTGCGGCGGCGCGGGAGGGGGAGGCCGGAGAGGTTGGCGGCGGTGGCGTTGGTGCAGAGGAGGGCCTCCATCGCGTTCGCTTCGTCTGTTGCGATTCGAGAGTTCCTCGCGGCGCTTCTATTTTTGGGCCATTTCCCTTCTCCGGAATGGAATTTGCTGCTCCGTTCCATCGGGTTTGGCTTGGACTGCTGGATCATAGATTCGAATGGGCCGAGCAAGTCGGGTACGGCCTGGTCTATATAGACACGTTCGGCAGGTGGCCTCCACCAGGCCTGGGCTCATGCATTTCTTTCTAGACGGGCTTACGCTCATTCATGGCTGGCCCAGCAGGGAAGCCAGGTACGATTAATGTGTGCCATTAATTCCTCTAAAACGATTTTGTGCTTGTAATTCATCGAATCTGACATATTCAATGGGATAGTTGATACATAGTATATGCAATAGCCGTTGGATCTATCCGTCTATTCAATGGTATACTTGATTACTCTCTCTTGTATGGTTAAGGATATATTCCAAACAACTTCTGACTTTTGGTTTCTAAAAACTAGTTTTTGAACAAAGTAATTTCTCAATATATCTTCTATAAACCGTTTGTAGGAGTCACTGTTATAGCCATTTTGCACGAGTGATTTCTCAACAGAAGCGCTCTTTGCTCCTTCAAAACTTTAATCTATCTTATAATCAGTTAAAAGATAAATACCATAGACCTGTTCTTTTTGGCTGAAACTTACGGCTTGTGGCTTTTAAACTGTTCATGCGAGAGAAACTCACGCACGGTTTTTGCTGATATAAATGAAGTCGGTACAGTATATACTACAATTAACTAATAGATGTTATTTTAAAAAGATATTTTATTTAAAAATTAGTTACTATAGAAAAGTCGAAAAGCAGTTTTTATGAGCTGTAAAGAACAACCTTGACTCTTAAATCAAAAACCACACTTTTAGATAGGACCTAAATCTAAATCGGACGTACAGTAGGACACGGATGCCACATGGATGCCTTCATTTATTGTTCGCACAGAACCCGTTAATCAAATCGGTTCGTGAGAGCTACAAAGTTACCGGCCTGCTTTTTTAGGTTTTTAACTTTTGTTTTCTTAAATAAAAGCTAAAATATATAGAACTATTTTTTAAAACAAATTCTTTAAATAATTTTTTTGGTCTAATTTTTTGTGCGTTATTCGTGTCAGTATAATAATCCTTAATATTATACCCGGGGGATTCTCCGAGCAACCGCGCATACCACGTCTGCATTCAACGCTCTTGCTTCGATGCGTGTGCGGGCCATGCGTATTGATTGTGAGCGGCGATTCGTCCGTGAGCAGCTGTTTTGTGCCTCGGTGCGTCTGTGGAACATCTGTATCTGTGTATTGCGACGCTAGCAGATAGCAGGGCGCGGTTTTGGTGTGCCGCCCTGCGTGCTTCTCTTTTTTTCTTGACGCGTGTGCTGGCTGACGCTTCGGGATGATGCGGTGCATCGCGGACTCCACAGGGGTTTCTCTCGCATTTTACTCTCCGGGATGCGTCCGTCTGTGGTTTCTTTTGAGTTGCCTTTTGGGTTGTTAGAGCAACTTCAGCAGTAGCCCTCAAAACAGGGCCCCTACTTTTCATTTGAGGGCCCTGTTTTTTTACATCTGCTCCAACAACACCTCTCAAATTTAAGCCCTCAAATCCATTCCACTGCAACTGACACATGGGACCTACTCCTCATTCTCTCCCTCTCCCTCAGTCCAACTCCAACGCCGGGAAACCCTACCAGCCTCACTCTCCGGCGGTCGGCGGAGCGCCAAGCCGCCGGCGGCCGCCACCGCGTGTCCCACGCCTCGCCATGTACGGCTCCTACTCCGCCGCCGCCTTCGCCCTGAGGGCCGCGAAGCCGTCCTTCCACGCGCGGGTGTCGATGCTGCGGGCATGGCACTGGAAGGTCGGATCTTGCAGTGGAGGGGGCGGAGGCGCCGGGGAAGGGGAAGGAGGCGGTGGGGAAGGCGGGGAGTCGGGGGCGGAGGGGGCGGTGGAGGGGGCGGAGGCGGCGGTGGAGGGGGTGGAGGCGCTGGGGAAGGGGGCGGTGGGGAAGGCGGGGAGTCGGGGGCGGAGGCGGAGGCGGCGGTGGAGGGGGCGGAGGCGCCGGGGAAGGGGGCGGTGGGGAAGTCGGGCGCGGTGGGGGCGGCGGGGGAGTGGAGGCGCTGGGCGGAGGCATCGGGGGGCGAGCGGAAGCGGCGGGGGGCGAGCGGAAGCGGGGAGGCGGTGAATTTTCACGCAGGCGGGAAAAAAACCGAAAAATGAGAGCCAGAGGAGGGCCCCTAGGAATGAGGGCTTGAAGACCTCATTTGAGAGGCCTCCTATTTTTGAGAGCCAAGTAGGGGGTCTGCTGGAGTGCAGTTTTTTGCTCTGGCTCTCAAATATGAGGATTGAGGGCTCAAGTAGGGGGTCTGCTGGAGTTGCTCTTAGTTCCATCTCGCCTGTTGCGTTCTGCGTTCTTGGTTCTCACCTCCTGCGTTCTATGTTTGCGGTTCTTGTTTGCGTTTCGGCTCCTGCGGTTTTTGATTTGCGTTTGCATGTGCGTTCCTTCTCATTCGCCTTGATTTTGTTAGGATCCGTTATGGGGAATGAGATCTGTTATCTCGCTTTTGTTTATGGAGTGTTTATCGCTTTTGTTTATGGAGTGTTTGCCATTGCTTTATCCGCTTTCTCCTCTTCTTCGTTGTCACTTTCTCCTCGTGCTTGCTGTACGATGCGTTACGTTTTCTTGTGTTGGGTTCAGTTTATGCCGCTTGCTTTCTTTGTGCATGTTTTTTCTTTTCCTTTATTTGTTTAAAGTTTACGTTTTTGTCAATAGGAAGACTCGTGCGGGTTCCTTTTTGCGTTCTTTGCAGGTTCCCTTTTTTTTGTGTGTTGGGTTAGCCGTCCTCAAAAAAAAATTTATGTTTATCGCCGTCCTCAAATTTTTTTTATGTTTACGTCTGAGGTGGATCCTTTCTAGATACTTCTGTCATTTCTTTCCTGAGATAAATCCTTTCTAGATACTTTTTTGGTTTTTTTTGTTGGGTTCAGCGTCCTCAATTTTTTTATGTTTATCCCTAAGATAAAGCCTTTCTAGATACCTTTGTGATTTCTTACTTGATTAAGATTTTGTAAATAGTATTATTTTTAGGTTTATGCCAGGCAGTTCGTTTTGTTCTTCCGTTGATATGTACAGGCAGTTCATTTTGTTCTTCGATTTATACGTACAGGGGGGGTCGTTTCGTGCTCTTTTCGCAGGCTTTGTACGCGTTTACTCTTACTTTGTTATAAATGCAGGGGTATTGTGAATTGAATCATCGTTCTGCGTTGCTGAGGTTGGCTATTTTGCGTACGGTGTAAGAATCACTCGCCTGGTGATTTCGTCGGTCTGGTAATTTTGTCTTTATCATTATACTGTGTTTATAGATTTTTCTTCCGGCTATACTATAGGCAGTTCATTTCGTACCCTTTTCGCGATCTTACTGTCTGTGTTAAATAATTACGCTTTATCTTCGTTCTTACTACTACTCCTTTCACTGTGCAGGACCGTTCTGCGTTGCGTCATCGTTTTTCGCTAGTTATTTTCGTCACGTTAGCTAGCGTCAGAGAATCGTTGGTTTTATTCCGTTGTGCCTACACTTCCGCTGCGCATCATCTCCGATTTTCATACTGGTAATACTCGCGCTTTCTACTTACCAGTCGCCCTTTCTGCGTTCTTCCTTTTCTAACATAGTATTTGTATTTCATTATTACTATAGTGTTCTTCATGCTACTGGTACCCAATTTTTTTTATGCTTATCCCTAGGATAATTTTTTTCTGCATACTTCTATGATTTCTTAGTTTATTGAGAATTTGTAAATGATTATTTTGTCACGTTTATTATTTTATAGTTTATGCCAAGTCCCACATTCCACATGTACCTTCTAGGTTCTTTCTTAGAATCGTTTCCTTTCTTCATTTCTTGTTCTAAGCTATGTTACTTTTATAAACTATTCCTCCATTGTTATGTACAGAGACTTCGTTTTATTACTTTTTCGCGGTTTTGCTACGTCTTTACTAATGCTCACTTATAAATGCAGAAATATTCCGAATTGAATTAACTACTTCCTTATATTTATTATTTCATGATTTACATATGTACGGCTTTCTTCAGTTCATGCACTGCTTTTTGTTTTGCTGCTTACGTTTGTTGTACTTTATTGCCTATGTTGTTGCTACGGACTAGCCGTTTGTGGTTACCACCTAATGGTTATCTTATGTTGAATTACACGCTGTTATGTTGTTGCTATGAGCGAGCTGTTTGTAATTGCCACCTAATAATTATATTATGTTCAACTGCATGCTATTTACCATCTAATTATTATATTGTATTCAATTATAGATTACTTCACACTGTTTACCATCTGACTATTATATTGTATTAAGCTATAGAACTTTTTACCCTTTTTTAGCTGTTTACTGTTACTGCCTTACATTTCTTTTCGTTTTTGTGTACTATTAGCTTATCTGTTTTTGTTTGATTCTTGTGATTATCGCTTAATAGTTATCCTATGTTGGACTACAGACTGTTTATCATCTAATTATTGTATTGTATTGAATTGTAGATAACTTCAGACTGTTTACCATCTAATTATTATATTGTATTGAATTATAGATTTTTAAAATTTATATGCTTACTGTTACTGTCTTACATTTCTTTTCCTTTTTGTTTACTATTAGCTACATAGGTTCATACTGTTTACGATGGATTTATATGTTTATTGTCCCTCACTGTGTTATGTTTGTTTTCCTTTTTGTTTACTATTAGCTGACCTGTTCTTATTTTGTGTTGTTTTGTTTACGTATTTACTATTCCTCTGTTATAAACGCAGGATCGTTCTGGATTCAATTGTGCTTCTACGGTGTTGATATTGTTTGTATTACATACTACTTAAGAATCCTTCGGTCAATTTGCTCTGGTTTGCTGCACTGTCTTGGTGAGTGCTTCTCTAACGCTAATTGCTTACAATACTTTCTGTAACATTATTTACATTTTTTTCATGTCTTCTTAGCTATGTTATTTGTGTGAGCTAACTATTTATATATACTATCGTGTAATAATTATATTACACTAGACTATAAGTTGTTTACCAGCTAACTATTATACTGTAGTAAATTATAATGCCTTTCGCGTTATCATCTAATAATTATACTATCCTGAACTACAGGGTTGTTTACCACCTAACTATTATAGTGTGGTAAATTATACCCTCTCTCGCTATACTTCTATGTATTCACTATACTAAATTAGTTATTACAATATAATTGCTTATTTTGTTCTATTGCTATTTATTTAGTACATCTAATTGTTATAGGATATTTGCTGCCATGGTTACTTATTTTATGTATAGTACTATGTTTGCTACATATTTTTTCCCTATAAATATCATTTATAAATCTTTTCCTATATTTACAAACGGCCTCTTTACCATATTGCGGTAGATACTTTACTTATGCTTTTTTTAATTCATTTAACATGTGTTATACAAAGCTTATCTTTTACCATCGTGTTTTTGTTTACAGACTTCCTTATACTTAACATTTATACTTTTATGTTTTGCATATTTGTGTGTATGACTATTTGTGCATTACCTATAATTATTATTATTGGTATCGATACTTCTTTCATGTTTGTAGATTATGTAGTTCACATGTACTTTCATGTTTTCACGTTGCTATGTTGGTAAACTTAACATTTTTCTTTGTATATTTTGTTTTTTGTTACTTCGTGAGTACACCGGTTTTAATACTATCTAAACTTTATTTCTTACCCTTCCATTCCTATTTAGAAACTTCCGTTTTTTCCTAATTGGTTGTTTACTTATTATAAATCTTGCTTAATTATTACGCTGCCCTTATGGAGTATATTACACCTTTGCTTCTTTGCATGTATCCATTTTTACAGCGTTTACGTCCATCCCTTCTTATTATTTTTTCGATATGCATTTACATCGGTTTGTTTTCACACTTAGCACTTATCCTTTTATATTTTTTATGCTTACCTATATGCCTGTTGCTCCATTAAATACATATATTCTTATAAACATCAATGCTTCTTTTTGTTATATAGTTCACACATGATTTCATGTTTTCATATCAGTAAAATTACCTTTTCCTTTTGTCTTTCCCATTTCACTCTATCATTGGTAATCTTACAGCTAAATTACTCGTTTTTTCTACTTCTTTTAGTATTTTCATTTTCTCCTTTGTAGTATCATCTTTTTGCGTACATAGTTGGTATCACTTGTTGCTATTTAGTTTTATGGATCAATCGCATTCTGCTAAAGCCCACCGTCAAGAAATTCTACATGGAAAGCAGCCAATTGAGTCCACCGTGTCCCCGTTGTTATCTCCATATATTTTACCTAATATTGCTACCCCAGCACTTACACAGCTGCCATCACAACCATGTATGATCATTGCTCATGTTACATATTCTATACACAATTTGCTTTTCGTGTTCTGAATTCTTCTTAAAAAACTCTGCTTTCCTATTGATATTTTGTTTCGGTTTCATTTATTCCCCTACAGCGCATATCACAGATGTTAGTATGGTTCCTGCATGGAAGCGTCAACGTGGTTATTCACACTCTTTATAACCATTTCTTTTCTTTCTTTCCTGTTAGTTCTGTTTTGCAATTTTTCTTTGATCCTTTGTTTATTCTGGTTGCCTACATTATAGGAGATCAGTTTTGTCCGTTGGTTAGTTCGCTTGAAGTGACGAACAATAGGAAAAAGGAGGTTATCCAGCTTGCAGCGCGCTGCTGCTAAAACAGGTTGCTTTCCTTTGCTATTTTCTTCTATAGGTCTTCTTTTGTTTTATATTTTATCTTCCCTCCACCCATACATGTTTTATCTTCTCTTCCTTTATGTCTGTCACTACATTTCATTTACATTTCAGGTAACACATCGCCTTTTAATTCAAACCCACTTAGAGAACCAGCCATATCTTTTTCAAAGGAATATATTTCCTATTTGAAAGGTTCGGCGATGTGATTGATCTTATACCCTTTTTTATTCCTTTTTTTAGCGTTATGTCTCCACGTGTTTTATATCATTGATAAACCTACTTATTCTTTCTTCTTTTATACTATTTGTTTTATATCGTTTCAGCTACTTATAATGATCGGTCATACTATGGTGGCCCAGATTATGAGTGTAATAGATGTGGTTCTATTTTTTTGTTTCAAGAAAGATCTCAGCATAGAAGCTCCTCTAAACATCAACGAATTATTTATAATAAATGTTGCCGAGGTGGAAAAGTTTTGCTTCCACCGCATAACCAGTTTCCATATCCACTTCCAGAACTTATTGGTTTTAATAAAGGTCCACAATCAAATGAATTTATGCGCTTGATTCGGCACTACAATTCCCTCTTTGCATTCACTTCCTTGGGCGTAGATGTTGATAGAACCATTAACGATGGTGGAGGACCTTATGTCTTCCGTATAAATGGTGTTGTTCATCACCGTATTGGTTCACTAATTCCTAAACCAGGCCGAAAACCACAGTATGCACAGTTATACATCTATGACACATACAACGAAATTCAGAACAGACTATCTCTCTTCAATAAAGAAGATGATACACACGATGAAGCAGATAACAATATAATTGCTGCTTTAATTGTTATGCTTAACTGCATAAATCCATTAGTAAAGCAATTCAAAATGGCACGCGACCGGTTATTTTCTCAAGAAAATCCAGAAGTTCATATTCGCCTTATTGGTTCATCTGACAGTCATGGTGATCGGTATTCTTTACCAACTGTGGCTGAACTAGCTGCTCTAATTGTTGGTGATCTCTCTTCAGAAAATAACAAATTTGATATAATTGTTGAAACTCACCCAGGTGAGCTAAAGCAAATCTCACCTCTTAATCCTGCTCTGATGTCTCTTCAATATCCATTGCTATTTCCATATGGTGAAAAAGGTTTCCATCTTGGTATTAAGTACAAATCTATCGATGGCAGCTTGGCTCCCGCTAGAGATGAAGTATCCATGCTTGAATACTACTGTTATGAATGTCACTATCGAAAACACGAACCAAATCCTTACACATGTTGTGGCCGTCTTTCAAGTCAAATAGAGGTTGATTGCTATTCATGTCTTGAAGCAAATCGCCTCTCATTTCATTTCTTCAATCAAGATGTCTTACGCTCAGACACATATCAAGGCATTTCGGATGCAATTGGTGAGGGCACATCAGCAGGCAAAAATATCGGAGTTAGAATCTTACTCCCTTCAAGCTTTACTGGTAGCCCTCGATACTATGTACTCAATTATCAAGATGCTATGGCCATTGCCGTGAATACGGTCCTCCTGATTTATTCTCTACTTTCACATGCAATTCAAGATGGCCAGAAATTATAGACGCACTTAAACACGAACCTGGACAGACCTATGTGGACCATCCTAATATTGTAACTAGAGTATTTCATATGAAGCTTACCGAATATATTTCTAACATAAAAAGTGGTCACACTTTTGGTATCATATGAGCAGGTTAGTTCACTTCTTTCTCAATTTACTGCTTTCGCTTTGATAATACTACTTTGCTTTTAATATCAACACAATGCTGTTTTCACTAAGTTATGTTCTTTATTCCTAACAGTTTTATACACTATTGAGTTTCAAAAGAGAGGCCTGCCTCATGTTCATACCCTTATATGGCTTGCTAACCGTCCAATAAATATGCCTACTCAATTCATAGATACCCTTATATGTGCTGAAATTCCTGATCCAAATATCGGCCCACTTGGTTATGCTCTTGTTGAAGAATTTATGATGCACGGTCCATGCGGAAATCTTAATAGAAAGTGTCCATGTATGAAAAATGGAGTGTGCTCAAAGCGATATCCCAAAGAATATAACCCAGAAACAATCATTAATGAATCTGGCTTTCCAGTGTATCGTCGCCAAGATACTGATAATTTCATTACGAAAAATGGGATTAGACTGGACAATAGATGGGTTGTTCCATACAATATCAACTTACTGAAAAAATTTCAAGCTCACATCAATGTTGAATGGTGTAACAAGACAAATCTTGTGAAATATTTATTCAAATATCTCACTAAAGGGCAAGATAAAGCAAAAATAAGGTTTTCTACTGCTGAGCAAGCATCAGACACAACTAATACACAAGTTAAACAAGGAATAGATGAAATTGCAGATTATATTAAATGCAGGTAATGCTTTCCTCATACAGTACATTATAATTTTTAACAAAATAGCTGCTTCTGATCTTCTCTTTTGTATTGTACACTAATGCTTTTGCTTACAAAACTATTCTCTGGATACTTATCCTCATGTGAAGCAATTTGGTGATTATTTGAATTTGAAATACATGGCCGAATACCTTCCGTAGAACGATTAGCTGTGCATATGCCTGGTATGAACAAAGTTATATATCACGAAGAAACAGACTTGGAACAAATCATTGCTGATCCAAAAACTTACAAAACTACCCTGACTGAATGGTTTATTACCAATCAACAATTTGTAGAAGCAAGGTCTTCCACATATTAGCAATTCCCAGCAAACTGGAGATGGGACAATGATAACAGAAAATGGCTAAAAAGGAAACGCAAAACACCAAAAATTGGCCGCATATATAATGTGCATCCATGTACTGGCGAATTATTTTACTTGAGGATGCTTCTAATGGTTGTCTGTGGTGCACAAAGCTATGAAAATATTAGAACATTCAATGGTGTACATTATGTTACCTTTAAAGAAGCATGCAAAGCTCGTGGGTTAGTTGGTGATGATACAGAGTGGTTTTTACTTTTTGATGAGGCAATTATTTGGGCCACTGCACACCAACTCAGACACCTCTTCATGGTAGTTCTGTCTTTCTGTAGTGTGGTTAGTCCTCAAAATCAATTTGATAAATATTGGTGCTTCCTTGCTGATGACATAGCATATAGAATACGACAAGGATTACAGAATCAAACATACCCCATACCAGATAGTTATTTGCAAGGTCAGCTAATAAATGAGCTCTTTGCTATATTCTCAAGAAATGGACCCAACTTTGGCATATACAACATAGGCACTCAATCCACACATGCTAGCGCTACTTCTGATAATAGACTTCTTGTTGAAGAACTGGCATATGATAGAACTATTTTATCAGCACATGCTAATTCATTATCTGCTAAACTCAATGCTCAACAATCTGCTATATACAACAAAATTATAGCATGTGTTGCTGAGAAGACCGGTGGCTTTTCCTTTGTATCAGGCCATGGTGGCATTGGAAAAACATTTCTTTGGAATGCTATCATAGCCACACTAAGAGCTGAAGCTCAAATAGTTCTTGCTGTAGCGTCATTTGGAATAGCTTCACTTCTACTTCCAGGTGGTCGCACAGCTCATTCTCGTTTTAAAATACCTCTTGATATCAATCAAAGAAGCTTATGTAATATAGCACGTGGAACAATGCTTACTGAACTTATTAGCAAAGCTTCTCTAATTCTTTGGGATGAAGCACCTATGACCCATAGACACTGTTTTGAAGCGCTTGATAGAACATTACGTGATATTATGGCTGTTCAAGACAGTGCTTACATGAATATACCTTTTGGCGGAAAAGTTGTTGTTCTTGGTGGACATTTCCGCCAGATCTTACCAGTTATTGAAGGTGGTACCAAAGCAGAGATTATTGAAGCTTCACTCATTAAGTCATCACTTTGGCAACACATTGAGATACTCAGACTATCTACCAATACGAGACTTCATGATCCAAAAGTTCTACTTCCAGACCGTGAAGCTCTCTCTACATTCGCTCAATGGGTACTTAGTATTGGCAATGGTCAGCTCCCAATGATAAAAAAAGCCAGGAGAGATTCATGCCACCTGGATAACTATACCTGATGACCTTTTACTGCAACCAATTGATAACAATATAAATACAATTATGGATGCTATCTACGATTCGTTCTGTACTAGATATCAAAACAGTGAATATCTAGCACAGCGCGCAATTATCTGCCCAACTAACGCTGTTGCTGATGAACTAAACAAAGCTGTTTTTGATAAGATCCCCGGTGATACTAAAGAATACCTCAGTTTTGATTGTATCTCTCAATCTGATACTCAAATCAGTGATGCCAATCTGCTATATCCGCCTGAATTCTTAAACTCTATAACAGTCAATAACTTCCCACATCATGCTATTTATCTCAAAGTAGGTGTTCCAGTGATGTTACTACGAAATATAAATAAATCTATGGGTCTTTGTAATGGAACACGCTTGATTATCACAAGACTTGGTGATCAAGTTCTTGAAGGACATATAATCACTGGAACCAATATTGGGCAAGCTGTTTGTATTCCTAGAATTGTATTAAATGCAACAAGTCCTCGATGGCCTTTTACACTGCAACGACGACAATTTCCAATTACACTTTCATATGCAATGATTATTAACAAGAGCAAAGGCCAAACTTTAAATAAAGTTGAAATTTATCTACGGAACTCGGTCTTTTCTCAAGGACAATTATGTGTGGCAATATCACGCATTACATCGCGTTCGGGCCTAAAGATACTCATTGAGGACGAAAAGGGTGCTGCCTGTAATCAAACCAAAAATATTGTCTACAAAGAAGTCCTTGCCTCTATTTAATGGTTTCCATCACTATTATTCTTATCCTTTTAATTCGCTTTCGTTACTTCAAAAGCTTTCTTCACATCCTTTATATCCACTAAAAATAACACATACACAATCCATGTTTACTACATAGATCTTTATTCCTGCAACTCAAATTGTAATATATGTTTGTGTGCATCTTCGCAGATATCAAACACATGTTTTCTCAGTTTTATAAATGTTTACATCTGCTTTAATATATCGTCAAATGAGTTCATATATTTTCTTTCTTCTGCAAAAAAACAGTATACATCTTCGTATATTTGTTTATGCATACAACACATCTCACTACTTTACGTTTTAATTGCCTACATCTACATAGATCTCTATCTTTATACCTCAAATTATGATATATATTTCTGCGCGTATTAACAGATATCAAACACATGCCTTCTTAGTTTTATACATGTTTGCAACTGCTTTAATATATCTTCAAATGAATTTATATATTTTTTCCTTCTGCGAAAAAACAATATGCATTTTCATATACTTGTTTATGCATACAGCAAATGTCACTACTTTGCCATTTAATTGTGTATATCGTTTATGTTATTCCATTCTTCTAAGACTTTCTTTCTGTTCATGTTTGATTGCGTTTTCCAGTGATATACTACCTCTATGAAATTAGCTTATATATTTTCTCCCTGTACAAAGAAATACCATACATATCCATCTGCTCACCTATGCATACCACAACAGTTACTATTTTCCTACTCAATTGTTTACGTTAGTTATGTTATTCAGTTCTTTTAACACTTTGTTTTCCTTTATATCTATTTATATTTCCCACTGACATAATTCACACTTTATTAACTGTATTCTACAAAAATACTCTTCCAGTTTACACCACACCAGATTTACTACTATAATATTCTCTGTATACACACACTGTTTATGATCTAACCTCTTTATGGTATGTAGCTTCCATATGGCGTATACACTCCTCAATCACATAAACCAAACTTCACACAAATGGAAGATCCTTGTCCGCTTACCACGGGTTTGGGAATTTAGAAACCCACAGAACACAGCTGATGTATACTGCCTAGACTTCATCATGCTTGACGAACATGTATATAGTATCCAACTCTTCCATTCAGTTCATATACATAATCCTCTACTCTTTTACAGAATCTGCATGTTTAGTATGCACAAATTACTAACACATTACCAGTATTATCCTCATCCTTGTCTGCATATAATATGCTTTCCTTTTTCTAACACCCAAATTATAATTTGCCTATTCCCAGGAAAATGTTATGAAAGGATTAGTTCCCCAAAGATGGCTTCATAAATTTACAACCTTATTAAAAGAAGGATCTATTTATGAGATTGAATATTTCGAAGTTCTTCAAGCAAAAGAAACATACATATCAGTTGATGCAAACAATCTAGCTCGATTTTCAAAGTATACCAGAGTTAAGGAAATATTGCCAGAACCAGAAGGCTTTCCTGTTTATGCATACAATGCAGTTCCATTTTCTGTCTTAAATGAACGTATTGGAAAAAAAATACTTTGTTATCAGGTGTAACAACTGCTATTTCAACATAGTTGCTCTACCTCTTTATACATTTATGGTACCTCATTTTTGCTTCCTTTCTGTTCACCCTTATTTATTAGATACTGTTGTCCTCGTAACTGCTGCTTCACAAGTTATCCAAACAACCACAAGATTAGGCCCAACTATTAAACGTACTATTAACATAACTGATGGAAGGTAAACATATTTTTTTCCAGCATTTATTTCTCTGTATTGTCTTACATTTTACAATCTACACTTACATTACTGTTATCCAAAGCTAAACGAAAAAAAGCCTATCTTCATGCCTATTTGTAGTCAAACAGGAATCATAACATTATGGGGCCACCATGCTGAATCATTTAATGCTGAAATGCTCCTAACTATTTCTCAAGATGCACCAGTTATTGCTTTATTTGTTGGAATGCTCGTTGGCACATATTCAGGTCTACTGCACCCTCCCTACTTTAAAAATACAAATTAGATAAAACACATGCAAAATACATCTGATTTGCTTCACCTCTTCCTGATTTTAAGCTCTTTTGTGTACACATGTAGGCCAACTTGCATTACAGAGCAAAATGGTATATCAATATACCAATACCTGAAATACATGCTCTACGAAACATGTATTGTTCATACATAATCTATACAATTACACTACCAACATATATATCATACATTTTTTTTCCTCATTTCTATATTCCTTTCATATTCACTCATAATACAACATACAGAATTAGCAACCGTCCACACCAAATTGAATGGCAAGAAGACAACCATGGCCATAACAACCCAATAACCACAACAGTTCACGAATTAACGGAGCTCATACCAAACGAAGCTCTGGTAAAGCAAATCTAAACTTCATACATGTGCTTATAGCCTACAGTTTAGATAAACTAAACACTAATTGTTTCCACATATGACATACACAGGGACAACGCTACAAAGTCAGTATCCTTATCACAGATTTAGTACCGACGCAGTCATGGTGGTACATAGCATGCTCTTCATGTTGGAAAAAAGTTTCCCACATGGAGATGGATATGAATGCCGGAGATGTGGTACTAAGACAGCGGAACCAAGGTATAGTACTGCTCACATTCATATAGCTTATCTTTTTTACAATATGTAGTTAACTAATTATAAATAAAGCTAACATATAATGTTTCTTTCAAATCTTGAAACAGATACAAGATAAATGTCTATGGTGTTGATCCTGAAAACAATGAACACAGCAAGCCTATCTATGCAGAATTCATGTTTTTTGGTGATATAGGTCAGCAACTTGTTGGAAGACCTGCTATGCTTCTGATTGTAGCAACTGAAGGACAGACACAACATATATCACCTGAGATCAAAGCAGTTATTGGCCAAAAATATCAACTTATTGTCCAAATGTCAGAAGGATCACTGCAAGCTGAAAACCCAACATTTCATGTGCGATCAATAGCAGCTCAGCCAGATCACAACAGACTTCTATTACCAAGTAAGCAAAATTTCTCCCCATCAACACATAATAAATAGCACAACACTTAACATCACCAGAAATAACATTTTGTTCTTCAACTAATAGGCCCACCTCTTACTACCGTCTATACAAAAACAATTGCTCCAACAACAGCCACTACCGCTTTACAGGTAACAAAAAAAAGCCCCATCATAATCTCTTTTCCTACAACGTCACATATAACACAATTTATATCCAACATTCTTTAAATATGTTTCCTTATCTTCGATCACTTACATATATTTTACAAGATTGCTGCATAACCACACTCTGAAAAAAGAACACATGAGTGTGTTACGCCTGCAAAAACTGACCTACCTTCCTCATCTACACCATCAAACAAAAGGTGCTTTCTTTTGTTGTAATTTATTGCATTCAGCACTACTATACAACCATCCAAAACATATATACTCTAGATATACATTTTCCTACCCTTACTACACATACTTCTTTACAGAACAATGCAGCCTGCCGAAAGACCTAAAGTTGCAAGACAGCTATTCCCTGATGCAAAGAATGATGCGCCACACCAGGTATATGCCAATATATCCCTCAGAACTGCTATTTATTCCACACAAAAAAATAACTAACTCATACTCTGACATTGCTACTTCTGTAATTTTCATACAGGAAAGCTAGATGTTGTCTTCACATCGAACGCCATATGTCCATCCCATCCGACAACGCAGAGTGCTTTCCATATTTGTTTCTATACAGCCTATTAATATCGCTAAGATCTTCGCTGATATCAAAAATTGTTCCAATTGGCAGCACTTATTTTGTTGTACAAAACCTCAAACCATGCTGTGCCTGCTAGAAAACTTACTGGCACTGAATAGCACCCTCTAGTGATTTCCAATGCTCTCCACAGTTGTTTGTGTAAAACGTATCAATATCACTAAGATCTTCACTACTATCAAAACTTATATTCCAGTTGGCAGCAATTGTTTTGTTGTACAGAATGTCAACCCATACTATACCTCCCAGAAAACTTGCCATTACTAAATACCCCGCTCTCATGATTTACCCTATATTAGCTAACACATATTTATTCCAGACCATCCCATTCTTCACACTTTACCAATTTATCAATACATTTACGTACTAAATTATCCTTATGTTACCTATATGTTTTATTCCATCCAATTATCAGCTCTTCCTACCATATTACAACATTAAAACAAATAACACCACCAATTATATCAACTAACAATACGAAATTACCATTTACACTACCCTTATCTATTTCACAATTCTTACCACAAATTACCTTGCGCGGCGTGCCGCCGCGCATACACTTCTAGTTTCTACAACGCACTGTTGTCTTAAAAGAAAACTATCAGTGTAGGCCAAAACAATGTGACACTAACTGAGGTCATTCCGAGGACCTCCAAGAGTGTATACGTTTGCAGCAGAGGTGTTCAGCAAAGATAAGATCACATCTTAGAACTTATAGGACGACTTTGCAATCGAACGGCCGGCCCCACTACAACCAGCTTAAAAGCCTTAGCTTCTCGCTCTAAGAATACATCGTTTTCTTAATTTCAATTTTTTTTGATTTTTTTGCCTTTTTTCTTTTTTTCTTTTACGTTGTTCGTGGTAATATAATGATTTTTTCATTTGTTTCTCATTTTTTTTATTTTTCGACTCTAAAAATACTAACAACCACTACAATGTATTTCTACCCAAAAGCCAATAGATGAAGCTAGAAGCCAGGGCTTTAAGCTTGTTAGAGCGGGGCTGAACTCACATCCCTGTTCCTATGTAATATGTGGCGTAGTCCATATATTGCCTCAGAATTGAATGGTTCATTGCCTTCAAATTGTAGAGTTTGTTTTTTTAACTGCGGCTGATGGCTTTTGGTTTCGGTTGATAAATAGTAAGAACTGATAGAGAAGTCGTGAGAGGGTATGGAGTAAGAGGACAACACCGCCGTTCTTGTCCTTGATGAGGAGAGTGAGGAGATTTCGTGGGTTCTTGGGCCGCCCCACCACGCCGATGCTTCTGTCGCGGCCTTGTTGATGGGCTTCCCACTGCAATCTCACTACACCAGGAAGGAGCTATAGTAACACGTCTATGTGCTACAACATGTTAATAAAGGTGTTACTAGTCTTTGCAGTAACACAAATTTTAAGTGTTCTTATAGCTCATGTTACTAGCTAGATTTGAAGTAACACGTGATAAGTGCTACTACATGTCTGAAAACATGTTACTACCTTGCAACACATATCTTATCTATAAGAACACATATTATGTGCTACAACAAACTACCTTGGTAACACAAATATGTGCTACAACAAACTACCCCAGTAACACATTTTTGAAGCAATAGTAACACCATTGTAATATGAGTAGCAACACACTTTCTTACACCAAAACATTTTGTGGAAACTTATTTTAATACATATAAATATATATACAGAGAGATTTAGAGAGAGGAAAAAGTAATGATTTTTTCAAAATGACAATTAATTAATTGCAGAATTATTTTCTTTCACAAGAATCACATATTGCACAAAATTATAACCATCACCAACATTGCATTCCACAGGGAAATATATAAAACATGGTTCACATAATTTTATAACATACATGACAATCCATTTGAGAAAACAAGTCTCGGGAATAACAACACAAACTTTTCATCCTAGAATGACATAATGATATCTATCTATTCTTCTCAAAATCTTTGCCCGATGATCTATCCATAAGGTGATCTTTGCCCGATGATCTATTCTTCTCAAATCCACGCCCACTGGAAGCAAAGCACCAAAAATTGAATGCCTTATGGGTTCCGTAGTTGGCCATCTTTAAACAAAAATTTTCCACACCAGCACTCCAACCTAATTTTTGCAGGCATCCCTACAATATAGACATATGCAGGCCTCAAATGATAAGCTTGTCTTCCAAATGGAGTATTGTGAAACTCAGCAATTAAAAAACATGATTAAATTAAAGATTGTTCATACAAATTTACACGAAATATAAAAGAAAATGTCAAATGGAAAAAGAAAGTGGGTGAAAGAAACGATGTTTTGTTCAAACTTAATTTAACTTTATAGTCTCCCTTAAAATGGACAGAAATATAAAAGGATAAGAGACCAAGATATGAATAATTGCAAGTTATATCATCCATATTTACTACTCCTACTGATGAATTTAACATGGGAATAGCTGTGACAGTGGCTGTAGCACCCTGCAATTCTGATCAGCTGGAGTTTGCACTGGCCTTGTGAAATGAAGGTTCTCCAAAACAGGTTCTGTACCTGCAGTACACATAGTTTTTTCAAATGGAAGAGGTAATAATATTTCAAATCGGTCTTCTCAAGAACATGAGAGATCTAGCAGTAACATGTAGGAAATGGGGATCTCTTGGTTATTGTGGTACAAGACAGATTTTTCAGAAAATCCCACCATGAGAAATGTCCATAATTTACATGATCAGACAGAAAAAGCTCAGATAACTGAAGAATGAACTGTAATTACAGTCAATAACAACAATGATAAAAAGTTCAACGAGAACAGGTTTGGGAAGCTCATTGCTTATTCATAGCAAAGGCCATTGATCTGCAATGAAGGATGAACTGCACATTACAATGCAGTCAGTGCTGATCATAACAAATGAGAAGTGAACTGTGCTCAACAAACATATTAGAAGTTAATAAAGCACATTACTGCTTGAATGGTATAGTACATACAGCCACAAACATTAATACACAAAGCAACTTCCAATGGGGTTTACATTCTGAACTCCAGAGGAAATACACCCTGGATAAGGCAATTGTCTGCACCAAGCTTTTCCATAAGGCAATGAAAACCATGAACCATTAGCCAACAGATGTGTGTTTACCTCTGGTTACTTCTATGTGGAATGTCAAACCTGAGGCACCAGCCTTTCCTAATGGTTCTACATAATCTGAAGGATTTGTGACCATGAGATGGCAGTCCAAATATGCCCTACAAAATCGAAAATGATTAGCATTATTAGGTGCATATAGGAACAGAAGCTATCGATATAAACATAAGGCAAGCAAGGTCCCATACTTGGCGTGCTTCCTCAGGCTCTGAATCACTAGGGCTCCAATAGTCAGATTAGGAACGAAGTGCCTGCGAATTCAAACAGCCAGCAAAGTTATACCAAAATTCTGACAAGATAGCTTATTTTGCTAATCGCCACAAATGATATACCATCAAATTTTCAAACAAAAAAAGAATGTGTTGTCCTTCAAACTTGACCAAAACTATCATTTGTGTCGGCGGAAGATACGGAACATGCAGACAACTGGGTGGGGGCGGAGGGGCGACCGGCGGCTAGATCTGGATCTGGGTGTGGGCGGCGGCTGGACCTCGACCGGCGGCTGTATTTGGGTGGGGGCGGCGGCTGGACCTTGACAGGCGGCAGGATCTGCATCTGGGTGGGGGCGGCAGCGGGGGCGCGGGGCGGTGGCTGGATCTCGGGAGTCGGCGAGGAAAAACCGAAGGAGGAGAGTCGGAGACGAGGGCGGATCTGGTCGGTGGAGATTGGCGGCGAGGAGCGGGGTGGAGGAGAGGGCGGATCTGGGGGCGGCGGAGGAGGCCGGGTGGGGGGCGGACGAGGAGGGCGGCGGCCGGGTGCGGGCAGAGGAGGCAGATCTGGGGGCGGAGGAGGCGGCTGGGTGGGGGGCGGAGGAGGAGGCCGGCGGCCGGGTGCGGGCGGAGGAGGCGGAGGAGGCGGAGGAGGAGGCCGGCGGCCAGGTGCGGGCGGAGGAGGAGGCCGGCGGCCGGGTGGGTCGGAGGCGGCGGATTTGGGGGCGGAGGAGGAGGCCGGCGGCCGGCGGCCGGCGGGGGCGGAGGAGGAGGAAGAGGCGGCGGCGAGACTAAGAGAGTGCGAGAGGGGGCGGACGGAGAGTGGGGGGCAGACGAAGAGTTAGCGGGCGGGCGGCCGAGCGGGCGAGATTTAGGGTTTATTACTTTAGCGGGAAGTACTAGTATGTGGAGGGAGATTTGTGTGTGAAAAATTTCAGACTATGTATAAAACAGCATCATTTTTAAATAATTTTTATATTTGATCGCTCCATGGAAAAAATATAAGGTTTTTTAAAAGTATATTTAGCAAAAATAGAGTGTACATATTTTCCAAAACTCTAATGCTTTTTAAATGATTTTAATATTTGATCGCTCCGTGGAAAAAAAATATAATTACGGACTCGGCTCTAGATTTTCACTTGTTTTAATCCGATTGTTCATTATACACTTAGTCACATCACTTTAAATTGTAATTAAATTTAGGAAACTATATTTTTGAAGATACCTGCTTATCATGACGTTATCAAATTTCCTGCAGCAAGTTTCCGACACCTCCATTCCTCCTCCCCGCCTCTAATTAAGCTCTAGCCGGCCCCTACCTACCGCACCGCTCGGCTCCTCCTCCCCTCGCGCCGTCTGCCCCGTCGGTGACACGCCGCCGCGCCTCCCGATTCGGCTTGCTACCTCCGGCTCTCCCTCTCTCTCTTCTACTACTCTCCTCGCCGTCCGCTGCCGCACGGTAAGCTGCGGCCAGATCCGTGGCCTAGGGCCCGGATCTGGTGTCTTTTCTCCAAATCCAACCCTGATCTACTGGTTTCGGCTTGTTATTTTTTGTTTGCTCGAGGTGCTAGGCTGGGAGGCGAGTAATTAAACGAATCCTGCTAAATGTGTTCGCGGTTTTCTAATTTCTAATTTTCCTTAAAATTAGTACAACATGACTTATCTGTATGACAGTCTAAGATTTTACCCTGACACTGAGAGTCGTATTAATTCTTAATTTGTTTCTAACGGATGTCTATAACGTTGCGGTAGCTAATATTCAGTTGCAGAGTTCCTAAACACTTGTAGTTAATTTATTTATTTTTGTCAATTCGCTAAAGCAAGATTATTACAATGCATGCTCATGAGTGTTCTTAATTTAGCAACTCTACTTTTTCACAATTCTACGTAACCTTCCTATTTTCCCCTTTCGCCCTGCTCTGCTCTTTCTGGAACCGCCGGCCAACCCTTCCTCTTCCGCCCGGCCTTTATTTCTCGCCGCTCTACCGACGCCTCAACTCCCTTCTGCCCTGACCTTTATCTCTTCGCCGCTTTGCCGACGCCTCGGATCCTGTCTCCCCGCCTCCCTTCTCTTATTTCCTCGCCCGCTCCGCCGACGCCTCCATTCCTCCTCCCCGCCTCTAATTAAGCTCTAGTTTTCACCAATACCGATTCGTGATATTTTATACTTTTAACATGATTAGTATAATGCTAACAAGTAGTTTAATCTGTAATCTATCACTTAAATTAAATATTTACAAAGACAAATTTTTATTATACGCACGCTTCCCTCAAAAAATGCATTCGCGCACTTTCCCTCAAAAAAGCACTATTAGGGAAAAAAAGGGGTTCCCGCTAGAATGAAAAATTTCGCTCCAACAGCCCTAAAATCAATAGCCTTTAGTCTTTACTCACCAAACTCCTCGTTCCCTGCTTCTCTAATCACTACTCAGACCGCCGACGCCTCCTTATCTTTCTCCCCCGTTTCCCCTTCTCTCGGCTCTCCTCCTCCCGATTTCCCTTCACCCTGGTGCCTCTTCTCGGCTCCTCCGTGCTGCATCATCTTGGCTCCCCCTCACGTGTCTTCCCCTCGCGCTACTGGTCCCCGCAGCGACGCGCCGCCGCGCCGGCCCCTACCTACCGCACCGCTCGGCTTCTCCTCCGCCCCCAGATCCGTCTCCTCCCCCCACCTGGCCGTGGCCCTCCTCCTCCGCCCCCAGATCCGCCTCCTCCGCCCCCCACCCGGCCGCCGCCCTCCTCCTCCGCCCCCAGATCCGCCTTCTCCGCTCCGCACCCGGCCGCCGGCCTCCTCCTCCGCCCCCACCCGGCCGCCGTCCTACTCCTCCGCCCCCACCCGGCCGCCGGCCTCCTCCTCCGCCCCCAGATCCAGTTGGTCCGCCGGTCGCCCCTCCACCCCTACCCGGCCGCTGCATCTTCCGCAATGGTAATGAGGACGACAACCTCTGAGTTATGTGGGATCCTTCTGAGCTCAAACAAGGTATGCAACAAATCGGTTGTTGATTAATTACAGAAGCAATGATGTGTGGTTATTTCAGGCATGTGAAATCTTTGCACAAAAACAGCTTTTGCTATGTTATCCTCATTTTCTGAAGATATCTTTTGCTATGTTAACCAACTCGAGTCTATGGGATTGGAGTAAAATAACAGAAATCTTGAACTGTATGCAGGCCGTTGAATTTGTTTTGGAGCAATACGACGATGAACTATGGGAGGAACTGATAAGACAGTGCCTCCAAAAGCTTGAAATGGTAATTGAATGTTTAATCTTGATTCTGTTTACATTTGATTGCACATGATCCGAGCTTTGATTGGCAGTGAATTTCTTGTCGTTTTGGTAGAGGAAATATGTCATGACTGAATAGCTAATTTTGTTTCCTGTTTGTACTTTCATCTCTGGAATGCAGATGGATGGGCTGATAATTTTAGATGAACCATGCTTCTTGCTATGATATGATTGAACACTTCTGTGAGTACATTGGGAAGCAACTCAGCGGCCTGCAGAAACAGAGGACAGTAGCATTCATAATATATATCCATATGATTATTTTGATGGTTTGGTTTAGTGTTAGCAAAGTTTTTTTTTGTTTGGAACTTCAGATAATGAATGTACCCAATTAACCATTATTAGTATATCTTAGGAGTGCAAACTGAAAGGCTCTGACGGCAACGCTCTTCTTTGCTTCGCTTATTTTGATTTGTTCTTTTGTTCGGTCTTTTTCGGCATTATACTCACTGATTCGCTCACAAGGAAACATCGACGTGGTGACAATTTGACGACCGACTCTAATGTATGCAATGGTCTATAATTGTAATCAGGCTTTCTTTTAATATTGATGTATAGATGATACTATAGGTTTTCTAAATGTAATTTATATTCTCCGTTGATTCGGATGTAACTGAATATGTATGAGATGGACTTGGTGCAAATTAATTCTTGAACTTCCTAACCAAATACTATTGTATTACAATTGCTTCATTTTTGAGATAGTTATTTGGTTAAGACACAAAATTGTATATTTGTTGTAATTCGTAAGGTGGCTATTATGTAATACAATTGGTAATATTTTTATTAGACTTGATATGCGTTCTAATCGTCGATCAATGGATGTTATTGATTTTATCCCACACGGATTGTAATTTAATGACTAATGTACTACAGATTGTTATATATATAATAAATTGAGTTGCAAGTTTTTACCTTTCGTGCAATCACATTTTATCTCACTCTAGTCTATACCAATTGGTCTTCGCCCTCGTCGATGGAGTTGCGGTATTAACGTAGTTATTCATCGTTCGTTGGTTTCAATCTATATTGACATATAAAAGTTTAAATTCCCCCGTATTTTAGTTCATTAGTTATGTATAATTAATCTTGCTAACGTCGTAATTCATCACTTATGGTTAATTAATGACGTGGGTCGTTCCATATAATGTCTAATTATTTTGGACTATACAAATCTGGATTATTTTGTATGAAGAACATGTTAGCACTTTTCATCATAATTAAATTTTCAACTTTACAAATCTGCCTTGTGGTTCCACGACCTGAAAGCAGATTTTCTAACATGAAAAATAGCAGCGAGGTTCCACATATTTACCTTAAACTGCAATTTTAAGGTTCCAAACCAAAAACTACAATTTTCTGTTATAAGGGACAGTTAGTGTAAATTTAAGGACTTCTACCTTTGCCCTTCCAATTTCTTTTAAAAAAAAGATCAATATCTTCAATCTAGTAGTGGTGTTGTTTGTACAAATCTATCAATGTTGAACAAGATTATCCCTACAGTAGAGAGTAACACATGTCCGTAACACATATATTGTATGTTACCAGATGGCTTTGTAACACATGTTTATGTTGCGGTACTATATGCTTGTAACACGTTTATTGATCATTCTGAGTATGTGTTACAGGGTCTCCTGGGGACACAAAGTATGTGTTGCTGAGTTTTTTGCCTGTAACACAATTTGTATTATGTTGCAGTCAAGTGTTACCATAGCCATGTTCTGTTGTAGTGTCTGAGGACTGCATTGAGCTGCTCATGGAGAGGGAGGAGGAGCACCTGCCCATGGAGGGCTACTCCTAGCGGCTGCTGCAGCAGCCCGAGGGGCTCGATTTGGTAGCCGTCAGGAGCGATGCTATTGACTGGATTTGGGAGGTGAGTTTTTCTTGCTTATTTCGTCCCTTCTTGGTATTTCTGATGAGATGTTGTGTGAGAAATTTTGGTAAAAATGTCTCCTTTATTGCTTTATTCGTGTTCTTTTGTTCTTGATTTGGTTCTTGTTGATTTACGGATCCTGCATTGTATGACATTCGTATTGGTGATTGATTGAGTCTGTTGTTTGTGATGAATAGGTCCACGGGCATTACAAGTTTGGGCCTTTGACGGCAGTCTTGTCAGCGAACTACTTGGACCGGTTCCTCTCTGTGTACGATCTTCCTGTAAGGATCTTTCTCAGCATTACACTATTCCTACATTTCCTGCAATCCTGGATTTTGTTGAGGTAACTGCCAAGTCACGGCGCAATTGCTTTCTGATTACAGCAAGGCAAGGCTTGGATGACACAACTCTTAGCAGTTGCTTGCTTGTCGTTGGCTGCAAAAATGGAGGAAACCGTTGTACCACACCCCGTAGACTTGCAGGTGAGTTTCATGATGCATCATACATGCAACAGACCTCCACAAATAGTGTGAAAGATTTGTTTTTCTTTTCTCTCAACTTTGGTTTTCGATAGGTGGGTGAGGCAAAGTATGTGTTCGAGGCTAGGACCATAAAACGGATGGAGCTTCTGGTGCTCAACACCCTAAAGTGGAGGATGCAAGCTGTAACTGCTTGCTCATTTATTGACTACTACCTCCACAAATTCAATGATGGTGATGTGCCGTCCATGCCCGTAATCTCTCGCTCGGTTGACCTTATCTTGAGCAACATCTAAAGGTATTTTTTTGTAGACATGTTTGTTTACCCTTCTCCAATCAATTGTACAGAATGTGATGGTGATCAATTCCTAAAGCTGGGGAATTTTGGTATGCAGTTGCTGAATTCTTAGTTTTCAAACCGTCAGAAATTGCCGCGAGTGTAGCGCTAGTGGCATTGGGTGGACACAAAAGTTCCACACTCAAGAGGGTGGCAACTTGTTGCCAACATTTAAAGAAGGTATTGCATATCACAATCTTTCAGCATAAACCGATTGAGAATTGAGATATGGTTTGTTGGATGATGTAATTTCTAATCGTAAATGTTGGATCGTAAGGGCATTCTCACCCCAAAAGTTAGCCAATGAGGTGAGGGACTCCCCCACTTTTAAGTTAGGTCCCTTGCCCTTCCACAACCAATGTGGGACTATTCTAACAATCTCCCCCTTCACACATTGGTGTCCCTCAGCCCTTCACCGTACACCGACGATCCCTTCACCGTACACCAACGGTCCTTCGGGGTTACAGTCTATCAGGCGTTCACACACTAGTGTCCATTGGGCCAGAGATGTTAGAACCGGGCTCTAATACGACTTATCTAATTGGGACTGTGCCTTTTTTTTTAACTCAAACAGACTTTTGGCCCACTAATTTTTAAGGGACCCGAAACCCTTTCTAACACGGGTTTTCACACTTCTGATTTTTTGACTCATCGCGTGTCGAAGCCTCCAGGACCGCACCTCCTGTATCTTCTCCACGCATCATCCACCTTTGATCTCCATATGCTCCAGCGTGAGCCCGACCACCTCGTGACATCCTCGACCGCCCGGACCTCAGATTTCCCCCTCCTAGTCCCGGTCTTCCTCGTTACCGACCATGACCGTCTTCACGCCCAATCTGCACATGCAAAGATCAAAGAACGTTTTTCCGGCACAAGTTCTCACCAACTTGACCAATATTAGTCCATGCACACACACGCCTCGAATAACAATATTAAGCAATGTTGTCAATTATTCATCATCATAAAAATTCTAAACTTAGCCACATGGTCTAACAATAAAGCTGTTAGCTTGTGTCTTGCTTGCCATTGATCTGAGCTTGGATACTTTCTAAATTTGATTACATATTATTCACACGTTGTAGGAGAGAGTGTTAGGCTGCTACGAAGTGATTCAAGGCAAGATTGTTATGGGAAACATTATTCTCAAGTCAATTGGCTCTTCAGTTTTCACGGTGCCACAAAGCCTCATAGGTGTGTTGGATGCAGCTGCATGTGTGAGCCAACGAAGTGAGGACATTACTGTTGGATCTCCTGCAACATATTACGAGAGATCTCCAGCAAGCAAAAGGAGGCAAATTTGCAGATGACTGTTGTCATTGTATAGGTTTCAGGTGTGCTGCTCACCAATTTGTTTGCTTCAAGCAAGTCAATTTAGTTTGGTCACTCAAGAATTTTGGTGTGCTCAAGCAGTTGTGGAAATGAAACAAAAACAAACTATAGACAATGCTTGGCCCCAAAACAATCAAAAAATAACTTGCAACGGGCTTTTAGCCTGTTCATGCAAGTTACAAGAGTGGGGGGGGGGCATGAAAGCTATTTGACAGTCCAGGGATGGTTACTGGTGTTGCAGCGTACGACCATGTCTTCTGCTTTGCGACTGTGGTCGTAATTCATTTATGACCACGTCTTCAACTCTTGTGACACCTCCGCTCGATCACCGTGGTCGTAACTCGTTTACGACCACATTTGAGAACCACGTCGAACTCGATAGTTTTCTTGGAGCCAAAACTGCTCCTTCTTCTCTTTTTTATTTCTCTCTCCTCTTGTTCGATCACACCGATCGATTCGATTACACCGATCGCTTCGCTCTTGCTATTCTCTCGTTACATTGCTCTCTTTTATACCTGGCTCTACGACTAAGAAACGAAAAAACATATAACTCGGAACCAGGCTCGACTACGATTCGACCTCTACGACTACGACATGAACTCGAAGAACTGAATAATACTCGTACACGACTACGATCACTGACTGTTACATGACTACGATCACCAAACTGAAAACAAGATTACTAACTCTAACAATTACCTCCTTAATCTTGTTTTTCCATTTTGATCACGCCGATCTTCTCTCTTGCTTCTGCTTCTTTTTACTTGCACTCCCGTGCGCCGTTCTTTCCTAAGCCTTGCACAATCCAACGCTTGCTACGTCTCGCACCTGGACTGATCCTGTCCTTCCTTCTATGCCTGTCTGGGCTGGAACACCTGCTCCCATAACCGTCTCTTTGGCCTCATTTCCATGTCTGGTCATCTTCCACCTGCTGCGCTTGCCCACTCTTCCTCCACCAGCACCAAATCTTCCTCTAGCGCGTGATCTCGATTTCAACCACCGCTCTCGCTACGCTCCGCTGCCCTTGCATGTACGTGGGACCACTCGAGCTAGTGCCTGCATGCGTGTCTTGTCTCAGTTTCAGGGATGCGCCCACCTCCCCGTAGGTCCCGACACCTTGGCCTACATGCATGCATTCCTTCCTAGCTGTGTGTACATGACCTGCTACTCTTGCACCAAGTACATGCATGTGGGGGCTTCCGTCCTGCGTGCCTTGACCTCCCGAGCCCCTACTCGCTACGCCTGCATGCACACTAGGCCCACCTTCCACTACGTCGGCTGCATGCGTTCGTGACACGTGCCCCTGTACACCTTCGGAGCCGCTGCATGCTGCCGCGTCTACATCTTCGCCAAAACCCTCCATGCTGCTATTTAGATAAACCAATTTACAAGTTTTCAAGGAAATCTTGTATAACCGATTCAGAGATCTCTTCACTTTCATCAACAGATCTTTGTTCTTGTCGTACACACGCAAGAACTCATCCTGCAATACCAACCTGCACCCTCTTTCTATCATCTGCCCGAGACTAAGTATATTGTTGTACAGACTTGGTATGAAGTAAATCCCTATCAACATCTTCTTATCTTCGTTCTTGCATTGCAACATCATCGTCCCTTTGCCTCTTATCTCCACCGTGGAGCCGTCGCCAAACTTGGCCTTGCCCCAAACCTTCTTGTCGAGCTCATGAAACATAGAGCGATCTCTCGTCATGTGGTTGTTTGCTCCATTGTCCAAGTACCACTGATCCGTGTGATCGTGGCTAGCTTCCTTTGTGCATAATTTTGGAACTACGTTCTCCTCATCAGCATCACCATGACCGACGCCTTTTCAACATATGAGAAGAGAAGTAGTTACAGTTCTTCATCTTCTTTTTCGTCTTGGGTGAGGTTCACCTCACCGTCCTTCTTCTTGCTTCGACAATCTGAAGCATAGTGCCCGTACTCGTTACAGTTGAAACACTTTATATGGCTGTGGCATCCTGACGCGTAGTGCCCGTATTCACCATATTTAAAGCACTTGACATGTGAATTATCACGGGATCTGTCACCACCGCCTTGCCCAGCCTTGTCTCCACTGCCACCTCCTGCGGTTGTTTGATGAGCCACGACCGTCTCTCGGATCTCTTTTTACTAGCAACGCCTACTCGTTGTGAGTCTGAGATCCCTACTCGTTACATGACTAAAACCCCTTCAGTAACTCCTCATGCGCCTTGAGGGAGTCGGTGATCTTCTCTATCTTCTTCTTGTCCAGATTGGAGGAGTACATAAGTGTAGTGACAACAGGTATGTACTTCTCCGAAAGTACGCGCAGGTACTTCTTCACTGCCACAAATTCCCCCATCTTATCGCCAAGAGAGTTAATCTGATTGAACAACGAAGTTAGCTTGCCAGCGAACTCGTCCACTGACTAGGTCTCTCTCATCTTCAGATTCTCAAGCTCGCTCCGCAAATTCTGGAGCCGCATCTCCTTGACACGATCAACGCCCTCGTGCATTGTTAGCAGCGTCTCCCACGCTTCCCGTGCCATCTCCTTGCCGATAAGCTGATGCATCATTGCATCTGGCACCGCCTGGTAGATGATGGCCAAAGCCGCTTGATCCACCTTGTCGTCTACCTCCTTGTCCTTCCCCTTCAGATCGACTGCACCCAAGACACACTGGGCGCGCATGTTCGCCTTCATCTTCATTGCCCATACCGGGTAATTGTCGGTCGTCAGGAGAGGGTACTGGAGGGAGATTAGCCCACTCTGGGCTTTTACTTTATCACCCATGATCTTCAGAAATCACCAAAATCAACAGGTTCTGATACCACTTATTGCAGTTTATGACCACATCTTCTACTTTGTGACCATGGTCGTAACTCGTTAACGACTTTGTCTTCAACTCCTGCGAACACCTCTGCTCGATCACCATGGTCGTAACTCGTTTACGACCACGTCTGCGAACCACGTCGAACTTGATACTCGATAATTTTCTTGGAGCCAAAATTGCTCCTTCTTCTCTTATTTATTTCTCTCTCCTCTCGTTCGAGCACACCGATCGCTTCAACTCTTGCTATTATCTCTTTACATTGCTCTCTTTTATACCTGGCTTTACAACTAAGAAACGGAAAAAAATATATAACTCGGAACCGAACTCGACTTCTACGACTACAACATGAACTCGAAGAACTGAATCATACTCGTATACGACTACGACCACCAAACTGAAAACAAAATTACTAACTCTAACAACTAGTATAGGTAGAGAGTGGAATTTAGGCATGGCTGTATTGTGGAGATGAGAGTTCTCTTGTTGCATTTTGCATCATGCCCCCTTACTCATTTGTATGAGAACCTTGGAAAGGGTTGCTTTGACGAGGGTGATGGAAATATGAGGGGAAAAATAACTGAAACAATATGGGAGAAAAGGAAAGGTGCATTTGGTTTTCTTTAAAGGTCTGGATTAATTGATGCTATTTAATGGTCAATTTTCCATTTATTTGTTATGGTATGTAACAACTTTATTTATATCGATTAAAATCGTACATGAGTTTTTGTTACTCTGTACTCTCTCACGAAGTCTAAAATCTATAAGTTATAATCAAAAGCCACAAGTCAAAAGCAAAAAGAACAGACCCGATGATTTAGACTTGAGTACACCACTGGGTTGGATATTAGCCAGGGCTAATCATCGCTCCAGCTTCTTAAGCTTAGAGGCCTTACCGAACGCCCAAATCAGATAATGCGGCCGAAAATGTGCCATGCCCTTGGACTGCCCACATTGGACCGTACCGGTCTGGCCCGCCCGACTCCGGGATCACCGTTTGTTCCCAGTTTCATTCCAAGTCGAGCCGAACCGAATCAATCGCAGTCGCAGTCGCAGTCGCACTTGCCCGTTGCAATCGCAGCGTCGCGTCGCGTCGCGCGACCCGCGACTTCCTACAAGAAAAAGAGAGACAAGGTTTGACCCCCACTGCTAGTACTAGCCAACTAGCCAAACCAACCCCCTTCCGCATCGAACCGCGCGACCTATTTCTCCGATTCCTTCCTCTCTCGGTAGTCGGTCCCGAGAGCGCCCAGAGGCCGGAGCCCCAGATGCAGCAGCCCGCCGGCTCCTCCGCCGCGCCCAAATCCGACGGCCCGCAGCCGCCTGCCTCCGATCCTTCCGCGCCCCCGCCCCCGCCGGCCGCCGCTCCTGCGCCGGCGCCCGAGGCGGCCGATCCGCCGCCGCCCGCGCCGGCGCAGGCGCAGAAGACCGTCACGTGGAGCGAGCAGCTGACGTCGGAGTCGCCCACCAACGTGCCGGCCGCCGCCGCCGCGGAGTCCAGCCAGTACGTCTCCCGCGGGCCCGCCTCCTTGTCGTCCAAGGGTAACCCACTGATTCGACGTGCCGGGTTTACTTGGTTGTCGTTTTAGGAGTGGGTTTTGATCTTGATTTTGTTTTGGGAGCCGCAGGCGCGGTGGAGGCGATGAAGGAGACGCTGTCTAGGTGGGGGAAGTCGGTGGGGGAGACGACAAAGATGGTCGAGAGCCTCAGCCGCGACACGTGGCAGCACTGTGAGATCTCAGCACCCCAATCCCCCGTGTTTCTTAGGGAACATTTCTCTCTTTGTTTGTTTGTAAGATTCACTAGTGCGGAAGTGCGGTGTAATGCCGTGCTAGCTACTACGTGGACCAAAGAAAAAAGCGGACAATTCGTAAGAGGTTTTTTTAATAAAAAATTAAAGTTTAATTCATAAAACAAGGTGTTTTACGAAAAGTGTGGTTTTATTCCGTGAAGGATGGTTTCTATATGAAATATGGAAGGGCTCGTATGCAATTTTGAAAAATCAGAGGGTTTGGTCAGAATATCGCAACCGAAACGTGGTCCGTAGTCGAAGTCAAGGTTATGGTCGAAGGGCGTTGTGGCCGAAGTCGATGCCGTAGTCGAATTTGAAGCCATGTTCGAGGTCAAGGCCGTGGTTGTGGTCGAAGGGCCATGGTCCATGGTCGAGGTCGAGGCCGTGTTCGAGGTTGAGGCCGTGCTTGTGGTCTGTGGTCGAATCGAGGCTGTGGTCGACGGGCGCTGTGGTCGAAGTCGACGCTGTAGTCGTGGTCGAAGGGCCATGGTCGACGTCGAGGCCGTGGTCGAAGTGGACGGCGTGGTCGAAGGGCGCTGTGGTCGTAGTCGGCGTGGGCGAGCTTGAAGCTGTGGTTGTGGTCAAGGCCATGGTCGTGGTCGAAGGGGGCCGTGGTCGAGGGCGCGGTTGAAGAGGGCTGTGTGAGGTTGAAGCCGTGGTCGTGGTCGACGTCGAGGCCGTGGTCGAAGGGGGCCGTGGTCCATGGTCGAAGTCGAGGCCGTGGTCGACGTTGATGTCGGCGACGTTGAAGCCATGGTCGAAATCGATGCCATAGTCGAAGGGTTGTGGTTGAAGGATCGGGTCAAAGTCGAAGCCATGGTTCAAGTGGAGGGTACGGTCAAAGGGGGCCGTGGTCGACACTGAGGCTGTGGTCGAAGAAGTTTGTGGTCGAAATCGAGGCCGTGGTCGATGGTCGACGCCGATGCCGTGGTCCGTGGTCGAGGTCGAGGCCGTGGTCGAAGGGCGTTGTGGTCAAAGCCGACGCCGTGGTCGACGTCGACGTGGGCGAAGTCGAGGCCCTGGTCAAGTTTGAGGCCGTGGTCGTGGTCTATGCCATGGTCGAAGTCCACGCTGTGGTCAACGTCGATGTGGTCGAAGGGGGCTATGGTCGAAGTCGAGGCCGTGGTCGATGTCAAAGGGGGCTGTGGTCCGTGGTCGAAGTTGAAGCCGTGGTCGAAATCAATGCCATAGTCAAGGGCCGTGGTCGAAGGACCGGGTTGAAGTCGAAGTTGTGGTCCAAGTAGGGGGCGCGGACGAAGGGCCTGTGGTTGTGATCAAAGTGCGGTCGAAGGATGCCGTGGTCGTAGTCGACGCCGTGGCCGAAGTCAACGCCATGGTCGAGGTCGAGGCCGTGGTCGAAGTGGACTCCATGGTCGAAGGGCGCTGTGGTCGATGGACCGGGTCGAAGTCGAAGCCGTGGTCCAAGTGGAAGTCCTAGTCGAAAGGGCCGTGGTCGAAGTGGGCCTTGGTAGAGGTCGAGGGTGCGGTCAAAGGGGGCTATATTCGTAGTCGACGCCGTGGTCGAAGTTGACGCCGTGGTCGAAGGGCCCATGGTCGAAGTTGAGATTGTGGTTGAAGGGGTCCGTGGTTGATGTCGACGTTGGCGAAGTCAAAGCCGTGGTCGAACTCGATGCCGTAGTCGAAGGCCCGTGGTCGAAAGACCGGGTTGAAGCCGAAGTCGTGGTCCAAGTGGAGGGTGCGGTCGAAGGGGGCTGTGGTCAAGGTCGAAGGCACATTCGAAGGGGGCTGTGGTCGTCGTTGACGCCGTGGTTGAAGTGGACGCCGTGATCGAAGTCGGCGTCGTGGTCAAATTTGGTGTGGGCGAGGTCGAAGCCGTGGTCGTGGTCGAAGGGCTGTGGTCGATGTCGATGCCGTGGTTGAAATCGATTATGTAGTCCAAGGGTCGTGATCGAAGGGCGGGGTCGAAGTCGACGCCGTGGTTGAAGGGGCCGTGGTCGAGGTCAAGGGCGCGGTCGAAGGAGGCCGTGTTCGTAGTCGATGCCGTGGTCCGTGGTCGACGCTGAGGCCGTGGTCCAAGAAGTCTGTGGTCGAAGTCAAGGCCGTGATCGAAGGGGGCCGTGGTCGAAGGGGGCTGTGGTCGAAGGGAGCTGTGTTCCATGGTCGAGGCCATGTTCGACGTTGACGTTGGTGAAGTCAAAGCCGTGGTCGACGTCGATGTTGGTGACGTCGAAGGGCCGTGGTCGAAGTCGATGCCGTGGTCAAAGGACCAGATCGACGTCGACGTCGTGGTCGCAGTCGAGGCCGTGGTCGAAGGGGGGCGTGGTCGACCATGGCGCTTCGACCACGAAGCTGTAGTCAAACAGATGTGATTGAAGCGCATGTAAAACCGATAAAGATAGCACCTCAGGTCCATAAGAGAACAGAGCAAATTCGATAAAAATAGCATCTCAGAGCCATGTGAGGAAAAATCGATAAATGTAGTAAATCCTGTAAAATTCGATAAAGATAGCATAAAATTCGATGAAGATAGCTCCTTCGGTCCATGAGAGAACAAGAGCGGCAATGGGGTCGGCACGGCCAAAGAGGTCGTTGAAGCGCCGCACTTGAAGCGCTATAGCAACCGGCCCCAACGTCTGCTTCGACTGCGGCGCTTCAACCACGAAGCCGTAGTCGAACGGATGTGATCGAGGAGGGTGGCGCGAACGAAGGCGGTGGGGTCAGCGAGGCTAAAGAGGAAGAGGGCGGTGCGAGCGAAGAGGAAAAAGGAGCGGCGGGCGCGCTGCTTCAACCACAAGCTGTAGTTGAACGGATGTGATCGAGGAGGGCGGTGTGAACAAAGGCAGTGGGGTCGGCGCGGCCAAAGAGGAAGAGAGCGACGCTAGTAAAGAGGAAAAAGGAGCAGCGGGCACGCCCCAGGCGAAGAAGAGGAAGCGAGAACAAGGAATTGGGGAGCAAGTAGAGAATAACAAGCGAGGGTAATAGAGCGGAGGACGCGAGCGCAACTACGAAAAAGGCAGCTGCAATGTGCCATGATGAAAGCGATGCGAATATTCGCGAGAACACACGGAGCTCACCCAAAGGTTGTGCATCGCGCGGTCCTCCCGAACGAATGACTGACGTAGGCACAGGCTAAAGAAGAGTATTCAGCAAAAGCAGGGGACTTTTTTTGCAAAGTCGGTGACGTGGCGCGGGGAAGGCCGGGAATCCCCTAGGTTTAATATGGGGACTATTTCTTGAGGGGCACGGATTGCGTACCATGGGCCAAAGTTCTAGGCTTAGGCTTTTATCTTTCTAAGGATCAAAGAAAAGTATAGGGAGTGGTAAATGAAGTTGTAAAGTAAAACCTTAGGTTAGATCCCTTCAAGAATTTTGTGGGGATTGGAAGAGCTGGGGCAGCAGGATGAGTATCTTTGGCCTGAGAAAAGAAGCACCTGAACATTTGGTGTAGCTTCACATGCTTATTTTATGGGCTTGGCATATACATGTGTGTGTGTGCGCGTGCGCGTGCGTGCGTGTCCTGAGAAAAGAAGCACTTGAACATTTGGTGTAGCTTCGCATGCTTATTTTATGGGCTTGGCATATATATCTGTGTGTGTGTATGTATGTATGTATGTATATATGTATGTGTGCGTGCGTGAGTGAGTATCTTTGGCCTGAGAAAAGAAGCACCTGAACATTTGGTGTAGCTATACACACACACATGTGTGTGTGTGCGCGTGCGTTTCACACTTCAAGCTTGTGATTAGTTTTCCGAAAACTCATAATTCTACTGATGATAGTCTTCATCTTTTTCAAACAATTCGATACCCATAGTAAATTCCCAGTATGTAGTATGCTTAATCATTCATGGGGATTGAGAGGAAGAAGCTAGTTTTTGCGTTTCTTCTGTTTAGCCACTCTGCCTCGTTGTGTTCTATCTCTGTGATGTTTGATGGAATCGTCAGAAGTCACAAGAGCATTCATGGGGATTGGGGAGGAAGAAGCTAGTTTTTGCGTTTCTTCTGTTTAGCCACTCTGCCTCGTTGTGTTCTATCTTTGTGATGTTTGATGGAATCGTCAGAAGTCACAAGAGCATTAAAGATTTAAGATTTAACCACCCGATTCATCTATGCAAATCAGCAAATGCGTGTGTTGACTGTTCTTCGCTTGCAATTAGAATAAATTCATTAGGTAAAATGGAAAGGATCATTTTGGGAGCAATCTGATGACATGATTGATGATTGACATCAGATTTGCAGCATTTGCTCTTACCTTTTAGGTACCAACCCTTTGATTTGGGGCTTAGGGCTAAATAGTAAATACCACCAACCCTTTGATTTGGGGCTTAGGGCTAAGTAGTAAATACCTATCTTTATAGAATGAGTGATACATTTTGATGCCAATTTGTCATATAACCAGCAAACTTTCTAACATCAACAATACTTCTAGGAGAATTCAAAATGTCATATATTTGGGTGCACAGTCACAGAAGCCGCAAACCTTCTAAACAATCAGTTATTCTTCCAAGCGAAGATCCTGATCTGTGCCCTGTAAATTTCCTTCCAAATTTAGTTACTTCAGGTCAATTAGCTTGATCCATTGAAATGATGAGTCAGGCACTCCGCAGATAATTCATTATTGTTACGCAAAAATTGAGAGCCCCAAAGGTCATTAGGTATAAGTTAGAAATATCTTGCCTTCTGTTCATGTAGGGGGTGGGAAATGGATACGAATTATCTGTATTATCCGGTTACCATATTAGAAATGGATATGAATTATTCCTATTATCCGATTACCGTATTCGATAGGATATGAATACAATATAGATTTTTTTCCATCTGATTAGCAATTTTTCTTCTATTCGTATTTGCATAAAAAATATGAATACGAATATGATATGAACTTTTACCATTTAAAATGTTATTTTATCTAGACTATTTGTATTAGTATCCGTATTCGACGAAGCAATATACATATTTTATTACAATATAACTAATTAGTTTGGCAAGTTTTTTTAATTCAATGTTAATTCGTATTTCTTTAGGTGAAGTAAATGAATTAGAATAATTAAGTGTGACTATACGAGGATAAAATGTCATTAATATTTTCGTACTACCTAAGTTACGAGAATATCTGGATCTGACCAAATTGAGTAGATATTTGATTCAAATTTGTATTCGTTACAATATTCGATTCATATTCGTATTCGAGAATATTTGAATTTGTATTTGTTTACAAAATACTAATACGAATATGGTAGGGGCACTATTTAATTCGTATTCGATCAATTTCCACCCCTATGTACATGGCCAACTCAATGTTATGCAGGATCTTGTATTAACCTAAAATTTTGCACAGCTGTTGAAAAGGCAGAACATACTAAACAACGGGATAAGTTTAATATCATCCAGCTCAATTTTAACATTGTTTCTTGTATTTCTGAGAATGTGCCTTTTCCCCCCTTAACAGTCAAGACAGGACCTAGTTTTACTGAGGCTGCTATGGGACGGCTTGCTCAAGGAACTAAAGTCCTAGCGGAAGGTGGCTATGAAAGAATATTTAAGCAGACTTTTGAAGTTCTTCCAGATGAGCAGCTGAAAATATCTTATGCATGTTATCTATCAACATCCGCTGGTCCTGTCATGGGAGTTCTGTACATTTCTACAGCTAAAATTGCATTCTGCAGCGACAATCCTCTTTCTTACAAAGCTGGAAATAAAACTGAATGGAGTTACTACAAGGTAAGGGTTATTCACTTCCTTGTAGCATCTATCTACTGCTTACGATGTCAATCCTCCTCCCTTTGCACTTCATGTTCTTGATTGGTTCGTGCCTATAAGTCAAGTCTCAGGATTGTTGTAGTTTGTATTCCTGTATTTTGTTGAGTGTAACTTATTGCAGGAATTTGGTTCTTTTATTAAAAGGGGCAAAGTGCCATTGGTTTATAGGATAAGAATAGTTAGTGACCTTTGATTTTATGTTGTGGAAAGATAAAGCAAAAGTAGATAATAACAGTCTGATTACCTTCCCAGCCTACTCATTTATGAACAAAAACTTTTACTCTGAACCATAAAAATGATGCCAGACAACTACAAGTTGAATCTGGCATGTTCATAGTGCCTATATCGCCATTCCTCTTTTTAGGAGATGATTGATGTTCATTATCTTCTAATATCTACTCCTTAACTTTTTTTGCCTCAATGGCAGTTGAATCTTTGTTTATTTTTAATTACTGGTAGATGTTTTAAGAGACATCCATCATCATATTAAAACGTTCCTCTCCCTTTCCAAAAACAGGTGGTCATTCCTCTGCATCAGCTAAGATCAGCTAATCCTTCAGTGAGCAAAGTAAATCCTGCTGAGAAGTATATTCAGGTTGTTTCGGTTGAAGGCCACGAGTTCTGGTTCATGGGTTTTCTGATGTACGACAAAGCCGTATCTAGTCTTCAAGAAGCCATGGATAGTGCTTGTGAGCTGCAAACGTAGATATCAAAACGAAAGTTTCAGTTACATCAACCTCCGTAACATCCTGGGGCAATCACCAGTTCTCCACTCGATTTCTTCGCTCCTGAGTGTCTCCTGTTTCAGATACGTTGTGCTGAGGCAATCACCAGTTCTCCACTGGCTTGCATACGTGTTCGAAATGTTCGTTCTTTTGTTTTGCCTTCCCTGTGTTGTAATGATGAGATATATGGGAAAATACTGGGCTGTCCATTTGAATGCTTTTATTATCAACATTTAACTGTGGCAGTATCGGATGTTTACTGTTAGACACCCAGGGCACGGCAAACTTGGGTTGAACTTGTTAGAGTAGGCTTATTTCTTTTGTATTTACTTATATGCGTAGTGTGGTCTTTACATATAGTCCCTTGTACGTTCTATATATTGCCTATTGGTTCTTATATATATATATATATAATATTTATAATAATATTTATAACATGGTATCAGAGAGTATTAACCTAGCTTTTCCGCCACCACCATTGCTGTCATTGGATTGTAGCCACCGCTCGGGGATGCTATTGTCCATGGCCCCTGCCGCTGTCGTTGTCATCGGCTGTTGAATCTGATCGAATCGACAGTGGCCTTCGACAGCCATTGTTGCCAATACTACGGATCGGATCGACGACAACCTCTGACGCCGCCATCTTTGCCGACGCTGACCTTCGCTTCCAAAGCTCCGCGATGCATGAGGCTTCTGAGGCCTATCTTTGTTAGATAGTATTTGCCAGCAGAATTTCAATGAGTAGTTTCTGATAACTTATCTTAGTTCTCTTTCGTACTTCCTTCGGATTGATGTCACTTTCACGTCTGAGAGCTATTACCTCACCCAATCAAAGAATGTCCACGATCTTCTTGATCATTCTGGTTTGACTGACACTCGCATTGCTGCGACTCCTATGGAGCTATCCCTTTATCTTCATGTCACTGGTGGTGGTCTTCCTAAAGATCCTACTCGATATCATCATCTTCTTAGGAGTTTGGTGTATCTTGTGAGTACTCGTCCTGCTATTGCTCATGTTGTTCATATCTTGAGTTAATTTATGACTCGTTCTACCCACCTTTACTATAGTCACCTTCTTCATTTTTTCATAACTTTTGTAGGACTATCTCTCGTCGTTTATTTTTCTCTAGCTCCAACTCACTATAGATTCAGGTCTACTCCAATGTGATATGGGTTAGTGATCCTTTTTTATTGTCGTTCTCTTTCTGTTTACTGTATTTTTCTTGGTTTCTCTCTGATTACCTGGAAAATAAATAAACATACCACAGTTTCTCGTTCGATTATAGAGGCTGAGTTGAGAGCTATAGTAGCAGTGACAACAGAGGTTATTTAGTTGAGGTGGCTACTTATATATTTTAGAGTGTCTATGATGGGATCTATGACTCTTTTGTCTGACAGTACATGTGCTATCAATATTGTCCACGACCCAATGAAGCATGAGCTCATCAAGCGCATTAGTGTGAATGCTTCATACACTTGTTCATAGGTGCAGGAGGGAGTGCTTGCTCTTCAGTTCATGCCCTTCGAGTTACAGCTCGCTGATTTCGCCACGAAGCTACAGACTAGGGTGTAACATTTGTATTTTCTCTTGAAACTCAGTGTGTGATTCATCATGAGTTTAAGAGGGGTGTTAGAGTAGGTATATTCTTTTTTATTTACTTATATATGTAGGGTGGTTTTTACATGTAGTCCATTATACTCTCTATATATTGTTTATTGGGCATTATGAATATATATACAATATTTGTAACAGACTGAAGGTTAGAGGGGAGAGCAGTTCTCAATATATTTGCAACGATTGGCATTTTTCGCAATGTGTTTTGCTTTCCACTGTTGAACTAGAGGTGGATTTTTTTAGGTTGTGATTTATGACTTTTTGTTTATGACTTTTGAATTATGACTATTTGCAAGAGAGATTACAAAGAGAGAGAGATTCGTATATGATTTTGATCGGTATAATTAAATTTGGTATAATATTTACGACAATTGACTTGTAGATTCTATATTAAAAAGACGTATCGTTTAAAAGATAGTTACCATAGTAAAGTACAAAAGCCATAATCGGGAAGCCTTGCCGAAACCAGCCTAGAATTCTAGCCTGGAAAGCCAGGATTTTAAATTTGTTTCTGTGCAAGTGAGGTTCATTTGCGTTATTTTACGGGAATTTGAATCCATCATGATTTTTGAAAGTTCATGCAGCACGTGATAAATTTAGGATGTTCAAGCACAGCTCACATTCTAAACTCGACAAACGAGCTTTCGGGATTCACGAACAGTGTCCATCCAGGGGCGGATCCAGCGGGGGGCTCGAGCCCCCCTACCGCTACCGAACCCTTGGAGCCCCCCATAAATTTTTAGCTATGGATGTATGGTGTAGGAGGGGCATAGTGGAGTTATATCGCTGTATCGCTTTTGTTCAGTCCCTCCTAAAATTTTTCCTGGATCCGCTACTGAGTCCATCCATACCGTACCCAAATTTGTCTTCCAAATCAGACACTCGATCTGGACTCCACCGCTCGCACCGGAGCGGATTGGCGGCGCCGGCGCGGACGACGTGTAGCGTGTGCATACCAACACCAATCCGCCTCTCGGTCTAGCAGTCCAACGGTCGCGGTCTGCGTTGGCAACTAGGCGCTAGTAAAACCAACCGTGCGGCCGAGTTACCAATGGGCCAAGGAGGCAGGCAGTTGGACGAACTGTTCAGGCACTATAGCAATATTTTTTTTCTTCCAAATTTAACTTTTAAATACCTACTTTTACAAAAGTAACCTCCTCCTTCGAACTCAGAAGGCGTGATAGATGACTGTGTCATCTGTCGTGCCTAGAGAGCTCGGCAGGAACGGTGGCATGCAGCAGGCCAGTCAGACGCTGCCCTGCTCAATAGGTTACTACCGAGCTGCTGCGGCTCGACAGCGGGCCGGGCAGCACGGGAAGGTGGCCAAGCAGACGTGCGCAGAAGGGGTAGGGGCCCGAGGGAATCGCAGGTAGGGGCAGGGAAAATGCGTGTGGTTTGGCTGCTGGCACGAGGGAATCGTGTGGGTGATGACGCGCCATGGCAACACGACGCGGTACGACATTAGATGCTCGTTTTATTTGCACGTTAATTGCACTGTCGTTCGAACCTGAGTGCACTTGCATGGGAATGTCAACGCGAACGCATTCCCGCAAGTATAAAATGGGAACCATAGTAGATTTCCTATCGAGTGAGAGTGTAGTGAGGGAGAAGAGGGAAAGAGAGATTTTCTACCAAGCGAGAGCATAAGGAGGGAGGGGAAGGAAAGAGAGATTGAAACACGAGTTTGTAATATAATTTCGAGGTGGTTTAGCTGTGATTTACGATCCTTCACAGTTAGAAGCATTGTGGAGCAGGTGAATACTTTCAGAAAAAGGTATGCCTCATTTGTATGCGAGCAACACACTTAATATATCGTTAGCGTTTCATTAGCGTAACTGTTGTTTTATAATGTGGAATGCACTGGGTAGCCATGTTTAGTTGATTGGATGTATGTCCGTAATTAGCGATGTTTATTTATTGTAAATAGATGCAAAAATACAGTCTAGAAAAATAGCTAAAATATTTTTATGTATGCCCACACGTATATATTTATTTAGCGCTAATCGCATTTAATTAGAACTAATTGCAATAAATTAGTATTAGTCACATTTAATTAGTGCTTTAATTAAAGCATTAAATGCATCATTTTTATTTAATCAGTGTGCATTTAATCACAGCAGCAAGCTAGCGCAATACGAAAATATGATTAGTACTAATTAAATATGATTTGCAAAAATTGATGTTCGGAAGCCAAATTTAGAAAAAAAGTGGCTACAGTGACATTTGTGTAAACCGTTCCTCTTTTTTGTAAATAGTTGAAGAAAATATATGCCGTTGTTTGTAGTGTTCCTGGTGCATGTCCAATTTAGAAAATATGTACGTATGTATTCAGTGTGATTATTCTCGGTTATGGTTAGTTGTACGCACGAGGCGTGCGGTTGTAGTGCGTTGGGGCGGAGCGGTAGACGGCTAGCACTTGCGTCACGCTTCAGGGTGACGACGGCAAGCCGGTCAAGCCGCCGACACCGTGGTCAATTGCCGAGTGCGCGGCGACGATCTCGATAGGGGCCGGTGATCTTCAGGACGCGCACGGTGGTGGGAGTGCATGGCGATGGTCACTAGCGGCCATGGTTCAGAGGCAACACCGGCTGTCGGCCAACAAACTCACTAGCGATTAGGCCAGCATATGCACGGATCTGTACACCGGTGCAATTCTATTTCCCCCTTTTTAGACTGTAAATTGTAATTAAATTTGTATGGCGGATAGTCAAATTCGCATGACGAACGGTACAAGAGGGACGATCGATTTGTGCAAATGAATTTAGAAAAGAGCTCACTGATCTAGGATGTTGATTCGACGATATACCTTAGCCTATAGAGTGGTCGATGCTAATAACATGTTGAATAATTAGTGTCGCCGAGCAATACAATAGCCAATCAACATACTAGAAAGCGAGAACAATCACGTAATTCAAAAGTAGATAAACAATTGACACAAGAGATGAGAGAGGATAGTCGATGGTCTTCTTTATCTAAACTAATAATCCACCAGTTAAAATTATCCTACATCCACCCAACAATTACCTGCTCCACAGTCATGACCTTAACTACGTCCACACCACAATATGCACCCAGAATTACCCCATCCTAAAAACGTCCGCACCAGATTAACTCTCCTCTATTCTCTCTCCTTACTCAACCATATCCGACGATCATCCTTCAATGAATCTGCAGTACCCTCCCGCGTCCCTGACGCTCGCGGCTTGCATGCATGCAGGTCGGCGGATCTCCCCACGACCTCCGCTCCTGCCCCTGTTCTCCGCGCCGCCTCCTCCCCTCCCTCCTCCACCCGCGCCTCCGCTCCTTCCCCCGTTCTCCGCGCCGCCTCCTCCCCTCCCTCCTCCGCCCTCGCTTCCTCCCCTCCCTCATCCGCCGCTCCCGTGCCCGTGCCCGCTACTTCCACCCCCCCGCCGCGTCCCATCTCCCACCGCCGCCTCCCCCGCTCCTCCTCCTCCGCCTCCTCCCCCGCTCCGCCGCCGCCTCCTCCTCCCCCACCCCGCGCCGCCGTCTTCTCCTCCCCACACCACCCCGCGCCCGCTTCTTCTCCGCCTCCGGCCGACCACCGCCACTTCCGCCGCCGTCCCCTCCTCAAGCGGTCCCGGGCCGATTCCGTGCGGCAAGAGCAGCGCCTCAGCACCCCGCAGTTTCCCCCACCGTCGGCCGAAGCTCTCCGCCGCCCAAGCCTCTCCGCCACGGTCGCCTCCCCCGCACCGCCGCCTGCGCACGTCGCCGGCTCGTCTCCGCCACCCTCGGGCCAGCTCGGCTGCTCAGGTATGTTCCTGGAGCGGTACTTGTGCTCACGCACACCTTCCCTCTTACCCTCCCTCCTCCGGCCGCCGGCGCCCCATCTCCTCCCCACCGTCGGCCGCCTAGCACCAAACAGTGATGCTGTGAACTGCCAATATTGTGCAGGTATGTACAGTTGTACATAGGCATCCTTTTTCTCTTTACATATGCATCAATATAGCCCTCAAATTTTTGTGTTTATTATGTATGCCATATTTATTTTTGTGGTGTCTTATATATGTCATGTGATCAATGTTTTTTCATCATTTGTTAGCAATTTCCTAGGTAATCAATCATTAAGTATTAACTTTTGCCCTTTACTTTTGATTATTGATGCTAGAAGTTATATTGGGACTCATTGCAGTTTTTGGCACTCAGCTAATATTCTCTTATTGTTTGCAGCCTTAGTATTAGGTAGCAGTTTGGCATTGCTGTGCTGAACTGCGATGCACTGCATAGGGCTGTGGAGTTTAGTTAGTTATTAGTTTAGATTAGTTATATATGATGTCAACCTATTTTAGTTTCTGTTATGGCTCTAAAAGAGACATTGTTGAGTTAATATTTCCAGAATAGTAAAATTAGATTGCTTTGGAAAATTTGGGTGCTTCAGATAAAAACTGCTTCCCCAGGTCATCGAAGTTGTGAAAGTTGGAATAGATTGTACACTAATTTGGTTGTGGTTGCATAATAAAGGTTGGAACCATGTGTATCAGTTAGCGTGAGTGGAATAGATGAATAGGACACATGAATCTGATGTTAGTTAGTTTAGTATTCAGTTACTCACTCCTTTGTCAATTTCCCTCCATGAATAGTAAGCCATGGGGAAACTATGTAATTATTAGTCTAATATTCAGTTACTCACTCCCCTAGAAATTATGTAATTATTAAATTGCTTAGTCCAATATTTAGTTACTAACTCCAGTGGAAACTATGTAATTCATGTAAAGGAAGTTTCAATTTGCAATTTGCAAATGATAATCACCAAGGTTTACACGATTAGAGAGACATATGCTTTTACCAGCTTACCCTTCTCTTTATGATTTGATAAGGATAATAAATTACTTTCTAACATTTTACCAAATCTTTAAGTTAATACCTGACCCACACTAAGTACCTTTGCATATGTACCTTAACTATGCATCATCATATTACAACTAATAAACGGCTCATGTACCTTCCAAGCATCGGAGAGTCTCTAAATACTGACCAACATAAGTTAGTCATGTTTAGATTTACATGTCACATTTTGCAATAGGAGTACTGTTTGCTTCATAGGAGGACAACACCACCAACTTGAAACGTCAATTATTATTGTACAACTAGAGATGTAAAGAATCCACTTAACAAGAGGTCCCTCGAGTTGGTCTGTATATATGTCTGAATGATTGGATAATTGATAAGACCAGTACGGGCAAACACATGGTGTTGCTTCCTAGCGATTGCGACGGGGCAGATCTGTTGCAATTATAACCGATATGAAGTCGACCTATTGGAAACATCCTAACTCCTCCAAACAAACTAAATGGTTGTAAACGCCTGAATCCATCTCACCGTTCAGTATTGATCTTGTTGCACCAGAATTTGCACCGAATTCTACATTGATTCTGTTTAGTTTGAATGCATCATTTCCCTGGAATGCATCATTGAATTCACAGTCAGGGTTAGATCTGCCACAGGTGCATCTCTTACATTGCCTACTTCATTTATAAGTTCTTTTTTTAGTTTGAATGCATCATTTCCCTGGAATTTTATTGACGCAGTCGGTTCTTTTTCTTCTGATTAAGAGAAGCTTGAGTGCTTGACATTGGTTATGAATTATGGTCTATACTTATATTTCAACTGAATGTTGACAATAATGATTTTTTTTCATTTCGCTTCTGATGTTATTAATGTTGATTTTTTAGATAGGTTTTACAAATAATAAACATTTTTATGTTAAATTTTCAGAGAGATGGGATGACCATTCAAGCTGAACGGCTCAACTTTCATCGTTACATCTCACATTTCCGTTCTGTCCATGGGGGTTCTTCTTTTGCTAAAATGCGCACAACATCTGTTAGAAAGTTGCTCCCAGAATATGTTATCCTAGGATTGTTGTTTTCTTGCATCAATTATCGCTTATACTGAAAATTTCCACGTAGGTCCTGGGGTTTCCTTTGTCCAGTTCATACACCTGATGGAGAGCCTTGTGGTTTGCTGAACCATATGACTTCCACATGCCGTAAGATATTACAATTTTGTCATTTTCTCTTGAATTTAATTTTGCATTGTATCCCCCGAACACCAATCCTTCTTTCGAATTTAGGGTTTCTTGCTTCTGTCTCATCTTTGACAACATGATGTGTCAGCACCCCCTCTGTCTCTCTGTCTAAATGTTCTTACATGTGTGTGTGTATCTTTTTGGAGGAGAGCTCTGCTAAGATTTATAGTCTACTACCCTTTTCTAACATCAGTTAATCTTTGGTATTTCCAGGTATTTCATCCTTCTACCACTCAGAAGGGGGGATTAAAGATTTTGAGAAAATAAAGAATTCACTTTTAGATAAATTGGTTGGTATTGGAATGACCCCACTGTCGCCGAAGATTGAGCGAACTGGTCCCCCAGAAGTCCTACATGTCCATTTGGATATGGATGCATTGTTGGTTCTATTGCTTCAGCTAACATTGAGGAAAAGGTGAACTATCTTCGAAAATTAAAACTTCTGCCAAACATGTATGGCCATTCAATAATTCGTTTGGTTGATTTCGTGTGCATCCCTAAAATGCCGCCGTGGCGTTAGCACGGACACTATACTAGTTGTTCTTAATTGGTATGTTTACAATAAAAAGCTCTTCCCTATACTTATATTCTATAGTACTTTTGGTATACGATCACATCTCTGACAATCTAAGGAAGAAACCATGTGAAACAGCAAGGATAGGTTCCGTAACATAGCACACCTCTTGTTGCAAATAACACAAAAAAAAAGAGACAAGAGACACAAATTTTTACATGAAAAATCCTTACGAGAAAAAACCAAGGACGCTCAAAGACAAATCACTATATTGATGAGAGATTACAATATAATGGAGCGCTTACTCTTCTTATGGGCTACTAGGGTACATATATAGTATAAGGGAAATAGTCCCACACGAAGAGAAAACCGAATCAGAGTCGGTTGTTACAGATTGGCACCACGTCTGATACAACCTGTGCATACACCTGTCATGCTATATCTGGCATGAAGCGATGAAGTGTCCTACATGAACACAGTATAAATTTGGATCAACTTTAATAATCTCCACCTTGAGCCGAATTCCCGCCAGTAGTCAAAGAATATGATAGACTTATCCAATAAAATTATCATATATAACTTGAGCATCAAAAGTCCAAAGGACTAGTGAGTAATACCAACTAAATCTGAGCATAGCTCAAACTTAGATGCAGAAACTGTCTTTGTCAACATATCAGCTGGATCATCATGAATATTTATCTTGTAAACTTTAATATCACCTTTAGTAATGACACCTCGAATGTAGTGATACCTAATACCAATGTGATTTGTTCTCTCATTGAACATTTGATCTTTTGTTAGGCAAATAGTACTCTGACTATCACAAAATATTGTAGTGCAAGATGTACTTCCACAAAACTCAGTAAATAAACCTCTTAGCCAAATGGCTTGTTTGTAAGCTTCAGAAATAACTATATACTCAGTTTTTGTAGTAGACAAGGCAACAATAGTTTGCAAACTTATTTTCCAGCTAACAGCATACCCTCCAATAGTGAACACATAACCAGTAAGAGATCTTCTTTTATCTAAATCTCCAGCAAAATCAGAATCCACATAACCAACGAGTCCATCTCTAGTCTTTCCAAACTGTAAATAAGCATTAGATGTGCCCCATAAATATATAAAAATCCGTTGAACTGCTTTTCAATGCTTTTTTCTAGAATTAGCCAGGTATCTACTAACCACACTTAATGATTGAGATAAATCAGGGCAAGAACATACCATGGCATACATAAGCGAACTAATTGCACTCGCATATGGAACTCTAGACATGTACTCAGTTTCATCATTTGATTGTGGACATGACGCTGAAGAAAGTCAGAAATGTGCAACTAAGAGAGTACTCACAGGTTTGGCCTTATGCATGTTGAAACGACGAAGAACTTTATCAATATATCCCTTTTGACTTAGATATAATTTGCCAAACTGTCTGTCTCTAATGATTTCAATACCAAGAATCTTCTTTGCTGCACCAAGATCTTTCATCTCAAATTCACTATTTAATTATGCATTCAATTTTGAAATTTCAGCCTTGTCTTTTGCAACAATCAACATATCATCAACATATAGGAGCAAATAAATAACTAAACCATTAACAGTCTTCAAGTAAGCATAGCTATCCTTTTGCAACTAGCCTTGTTTTGTATCTAACCTCTTCAGTTGGTGAAACTCCTTCTTTCTTTTTGAAGATCCATTTGTAGCGAATATGCTTCTTCTCAATTGACAACTTGACCAGCTCCCAAGTGTCATTCTTGTCAAGAGATTCCATCTCATCATACATGGCAGTCATCCATCTTTCTGAATCATTAGAAGAGATAGCCTCTGAATAAGATGAAGGTTCAGCAGTACCCTCAATTTCTTCTGCCATATTTAAACAAGGAGCCACAATATTGACTTCTTAAATCAATCTCTTACGAGGCTGAATGTTTCTCCTCTCTTTTATCAACTGTAATGGAACGATGTGTTGGCGGCTCAACAATAGGAGCTTCTGAAATATTTTTCTTATCGACTTCTGGTGCAAATCCTGAATCAATAACATGCTCCACTTACACGCTTGATTGCTTCTCAACGAGAACATCAATAGATGGCTTATCATGCATCATAGCAGGCTTATAAAAAATAACACTTCTGCTAATAACCACCTTTCTAGTTTTAGGATTCCATTTCACACCAGATTTATAAGCAATGAAAATGCACTTAATTGCTCTAGGCTCTAATTTATCATTGTTAACATGAGCATAAGTAGGATATCCAAATATTCTTAAATTTGAATCATCTGTTGGAGAGCCAAACCATAGCTCAATTGGAGTCTTTTTATCAATAGCCAAATTTAGTGACCGATTAATTAAATAACAGGCAGTGGAAGTGGATTCAACCAAATAACTCTTAGATAATCCAGAGTTTGACAACATGCAATGTACCTTCTCCATTCATCACTGATTTTTAGAATCACTAGCAAAGGCAACGAGAACATCTCCATCAGAACCTTCTTTGATGACAACGGTGGCTCTAGATTCATCATCTTATTGATCCTTCTTAAAATTGTTATTCCTCTTCTTCTTGTTCTGCAACTTCTAGCACTCAGATATGTCATGACCATCCTACTTGCAATACCTGCATGACTTCCTGTTTCTGGATCTAGATCTGTCTCTGTCTCTGCTTTTGCTTCTACCTCTTGAATTGCCATTTGAACCCTTCTCGTATTGCCTGCCGCGGACAGACAAACCTTCTGTATGCGTATTTGAACTTTCACCCGGAACCATAAGTTTCATCTTTTCTTTAGCATACAGAGCTTCATAAACTTCACTAAGAGTAAGAGTATCTTGGTTATATAGAATATTATCTCTAAAAGTAGAGTACGACCTGGGCAGAGAGCATAGCAAAGTAAGACCTAAATCTTCATTATCATACTTTACCTCTATAGCTTTGAGGTCTGCAACAACTTTGAAAGCTGTCGGATGGTTCAACAATGGGGCACCCTCTGCCAACTTGTGGGAATAGAGCTTCTACTTCAGATGTATGTTGCTGGTCAGATCCTTGGTCATGCAAATCTGCTCTAGCTTCAACCATCATGCAGCGGCGGATGTCTCCTTCATAACCTCCTGTAAAATATTATTTGATAGATAAAGATGAATTTAATATAAGGCCTTACGATCTTACGATCTTTACATTGCTTCTCATCAGCGGATAATGTGGCTGGCATCTTGTCGATCTCCAAAAGTGTATCATCCAAATCAAGCTGTGATAAAATAGCTCGCATCTTGACTTGGCATAAAGAATCTCGTGTCATGATCCAATAGCGGAAGATTGTACTTTAGAGTCATCATGTGGAAGAAAACCAAAATTTACTGGTATGAATTTGGGTATACCTAGCAAAATTCTCATGAAGAAAAACTCTTGCAGCTTGCGGATTGTTTCTTTAACTTCGTTTTTCATGCCACTTTTTATTGCTTTTCTTTGTGCTGGCTATTTCTGCTCTCTTCTTCATGTGTTGCATTTTGAATTTTGAGCGATGTGGCTTGCTGTGCTGTGCTGCGCTAGTTGGCTGATGAACTGCTTGACCGGTTTGCTTCTTCTCTCTTCGCTAGATGCTTGTCGACATGATGCCGCTCGTGATGAGGCCGCGTGTGCGATGTGATTTTGTTACTGTTGCACACGCACGGGTCGAGGCGGCTCTTGACTAGTTGCGGGCGGACCGAAGAGAGGATGTGATGGCCTATCGCTGTTGAAGGCTTTTATTCCTTCGGCTTGGAATCTAGGTCGGAGACCGATTCGACAGTGCAACTCGGTTTTGGAGACGACGCCCGGATCGATTTTTTCTTGAACCTCAGACTCTAAATCTCTGTGCTATGATACTACTTGTTACAATAATACACGGAAAAATAGAGACAAGAGACACAAATTTTTTATGTAGAAAATCCTCGTGGGAAAAAAATCACGGACGCTCAAAGGCAAATTACTATATTAAGGAGAGATTACAATGGAGCGCTTGCTCTTTCTATGAGCTACTGGGGTACATATATAGCGTAATAAAAAAGAATTCCACACGGAGAGAAAACCAAATCAGAGTCGGTTGCTACAGATTGATGCCACGTCTGATATAACATATGCATGCACCTACCATACCACGTTTAGTATAAGACGATGAAGTTTCCTGTATAAACACAATTCGAATACAGATCATCTTTACCACGTCACCGATCCTTGCGTGAGCCACCACACCTTCGGCGCCCGGAGCGCCTCGCAAGCATACTCTGTCTCCCCGACGTTGACGTAACAAGTTGTCAAAATGATGTCACAATAGTGATCCCTTTTCTTTTTTGAATGCACAATTGTGATCCTATTGATACTACCCTTCAATGCAGTAGATGCTACTAGTAGTGTACTACAGAAGTTCAGAACTTGTGGCCGTCGACAGTCGCAGAGAAGGCACTAACCGCTGTCTGCCCTACCAGAGCTGTCTTGGTCGTAGTTAGGGGCGGACCTGCCCTTCGGGCGATGCCGGGCGGCCGCCCGAGCTTCTCGCCGGCCGGGACCCCCCCCCAGCGCCGGCGGAAGCACACGTCCCCCCACCCCCCGGCCAGGTGTGATACATCTTGCTTCTTGCCTTTGTTGTTCACATCTTGCCGACCGGAAGCGGGAAGCCCGGAAGCACACAAGGCCCAACCGCCCAAGTGCCCAACAAAGTCCAAGCAACAAGTCGAAGCAAGATATAAACACACGGCCCAAGTGCCCAACAAAGCAAGAGTCCAAGAGATATACTAGCATCTAGCAGAGGACGCACGGCCACCAAGTCGAACTTCGAAAAGTACAAGAAATTGAGAAAAAGAGCCGGCGCTAAGCTAACCCTAGATCCCGGGCGGGCGGCGGCAGAGGCGGAGGAAGGCGCGGCGGCGGCGCCCAGCGGCCAGGCGGAGACGCGGAGTTGTAGGAGCCCGGTGGGTCTCAGCGGGAGCCCGGGAGACGGGAGGCGGTGGCCGGGCGCCTAGGCCGCCGGGGAGCGCGGGAGGCGGGGAGCTCGGGACTGGAGGCGGGGAGCCCGGGGGCGGGGGCCGGGACTGGAGGCGTCGGTGGATCGTGGAGATTGGAGAGCCGGGCTGCCGCCGGGGGATTTGAGAGCAGTCGGCTCTAGTCTCGGCTGAGGCCTTGGCCTAACCGACAGACCGAGTGAGGACTTTAGGCTGAGAGCAGACCGCAGTCGCCAGTCGGTGCCTCGGTTCGGTGGGGACTGGGGTGGAGTTTTGACTGTTTGAGGCTTGAGCCTTTGAGGAATTGAGGCTTTGAGACTTTGAGTAATTGAGCCTTTGAGCCTTTGAGGAGCAGCCGAGCAGAGGATTCTATTTTATAAAGGTATAATAAATTCTATTTATTCTAGATTTCATATTTGTGTATTTAAGTATTAGTTTTGATAGCTTGTAAAAATTTTATGTAGATTGTAGAATATGTCAACTAGCTTGTCAAAATAACTAAATGAGGGTACTTATATTTTTACCTCTCCAGAAACAGTGATCTGAGGCTTGTTCAAATTCAAAATGAATAGAAAGGATTTGAATAGCTATTTTAGCAAATTGTCAAGCAGAAGTACCAAGGAAAGCGGAACGGTGGCCGCACATATACAATCTCAACTTGAAGTCCAATCAAACCAAGTCCAAGCACAACAACGACCACAAGAACAAGAGACTGCAGCTGAACAACTGCAACAAATGGATGAAGGTATTAAGGAATTCAACCCGGATCACATCTTTTTTATTGCATCTTTTATATTCTATTATCGAATTGTGACACTACTGATTTATCTATCTTTCACAATTGACAGGTTGTTTCTTTTACTGCTCATCTACAATTGTGGATTAAGCTTCATTAGTGAGGTATTTTTCATTGTTCTTCTGTTATGAGGTATTTTTCATTGTTCTTCCATTATCTACATATGTTAACATGCGAATTGTAGTTGTTGTTTCTATTTCGTATCACATACTTTTATTAGTGTGATTGCAACATAGTTTGATCATTGATTATTTTGCTTTTGAGTACTACTGTTTATTTCACGCTTGTGACTTCAGCCTACCTAGTTTTTTTTTCTGGATCCGCCATTAGACTTCGCCCTACCTCCAATTTTTTCCTGGGTCCGCCACTGGTCGTAGTCCATAAACATGTGCTCAAAACTGAAGTAACTGTCAGATATTCAAGTCTCAAAATCTACCGATAGGAGCTTGCAATATCTCACTTGGATTGATCTTGAGTGTTGATTTACGACGAGGTAGTCTTAGACAAGGCGAGCTGTATGTACCCTTTCTTCGCGACAGAATGCTATTCTAGCGAAACTAGCCTTCACCACCTCAATCTTACCATGAAGTTCACGTACTACATGCAGTCTCTGCCCTAAATTAGACCTTTAAAAACAGTTATTAGGAGCATATTGAATGCAAGGTGCATGGCGCTCGCCTGTTCTTTTTGGCTGAAACTTATAGTTTTTAGGCTGTTTGGACGAGAGAACAGAAATTCACGTGCGATTTTTGCTGATATAAATGAAGTCGGTACAATATGTACTACAATTAACTAGTAAATCCTATCTTCAAAAAATATTCTGTTTAAAAATTAATTACTGTAAAAAAACCGAAAAGTAGCTTTCAAAGAGCCCATCTTTCCATGAGGCGTCCAAGGATGTGTTTGCCTGATGCTGCCTATGCATCTCTTGTTGTTGTATTCGCACATAGAAGTCAAACAAATGCAAGTCCTCTCCCCTCTGCGTCTCCTCTCCAAGTAAATGCCAGTTGCCGAGTCTTCCTCAGTCAACATCTGCTATCTAGAAGGAGATGAATTTTCCAAAGCGTAGAGGACCCTTGTTTGATCGGAGCCAATCGGATCGCACTTGAGATAGTCATTTCCACCCGGTGCTAGCATCTAGAAGGTCCAGGCCAAAGTCAACATTACACTACAGCATCGACACCTGAGTTAATCCAACGCACGGGTCGATTCAATAAATTTGTACTATTGAGTATTTAAACCCAGCTGTGTACTGTGCCGTTTGAGCATACACTAGCTGAATGCCCGTGCGTTACTACGGATTTTTAAAATTTATCGTACTACATATTTTAAAACTCACGGGTACATACAAACATGTTCTAGGTCTTAAATAAGTCGTATATCACATACAAGATAACTATGAGCATGAAAGGGGTAAAAATCAGAATGTCATGAGTTTGTCAATAAAACAAGGTAAATTCAAGGAACAGACATCAATGTCAACATTGCTTTACACTATGAATTTCTAGTCTTCGATCTTCATATACTACACAACTACAAACTACAATGAACCTAAGTAGAAGAGCTGGGACTACGCGTTAACTGCCAAGCGAGAGCCCTAACTGGAGAGCAACACCATCTCAAGAACTTGGCACTGATAATCTGTACAGAAGATATGGGAAAACAGTTGATTAATCACGTCAGGAAACAGTAATAATCAAAATACCATTAGGGCATGGATAGGCCCATGTATATTCACGCATGCTAAATAACAAACGATTTGTTTTCCCTTCAAAATAAGCGCAACAGGCAAGTTACACATAGCATATATTATTCTGGAAACAAATGTTTGGAACCTGCCTATAGCAGCTCGACAGGCAAGTTACACGTAGCATATTTTATTGAGTCTGGAAATAAATGTTTGGAACTTGCCTACTCATTTGGACTGTACTATTTGGTCCTTACCTCCTCTATTTTCAGTTTAGGATATCATTATTGCTTGTTCACATGTCTACTGTCTACACTAAATATGGCTTTGAATTTTATCCCACAAATGTTTGGAACTTGCCTACTCATTTGTGACATGCGTCATTTTTTCATATATTTAGCCCTCATTTTGCCCTCACATTTTTCATATTTTGGGACCATTTATCATCATTTGCACTATTTTCCATATTTAATTGCTCAAAATGGACCATTTTACATTTTTTCATATTTTTCTGCAGGCCGGCGCGATCTAGGCGCATAAACGACAAATCTGGACCTTCAGGCTGCTCCGTGCAGAAGTATGCGTCATCACGAGCGTGTAGGATTTTTCCGCGCTGAAAACGGATCTCCGGAGGGCTAGAACAGAAGAAAACAATAGGAAAGGATCTAACCGCAAACCCTAGCTTCTTGGAGGACTAAATCGCAAAAATGCAAAAGTCCCCATTTCCTTAAGCCGCCGCCGCCTCCTGTGGAACCCTTGAGCCCGGTTCTTCTTCATCTTTTTGGCCTCCCCTTTGCTTCATCTCCTCCCTCCTCCTCACATCTGGCCGCCGGCGAGCGCCGGGCCGTAGCTCGCCGTGCGCCGCCCGTTCCTCCACCGGCCGCCCCTACTCCGCCGCTTCTCCCGTGCGCCGCCGCACCTCTCTCCGCCCTGCCGCCTCTCCTCTCCTCCCTCCTTCTCTACCTCCGGTCGGCGTCGCCGCCCCATCTACTTCCTCCCGGCCGCCTCTTCTTCTCCACATCCGGCGTCCACCCCTCTACTCACCGCCACCAGCGCCTCCCGTCTCCACTTTGCCTCCCTTCACCGGCCACACCGCCGCCTTGCTCTCCCTCCGGCCAACCACTCCACTCCCTTCCGCCGCACCCCACTCCTCTGCGCCACCACCTTCTCCACCCCGCGCGCCGCCTTGCTCACCGCATCCACCGCCGCTCATCTCACTTCTTCCCACATCCGGCCGACCGCAGCGCCTCTCCACCGACATCGACGGCGTCGACATCTTCCCCGAGCCCATCTTCTTCCACTTCACCGACCACTGCTACTCTACGGTGCCGCCGATCTCTTCTTCCTCTACCGCGACCACTGCATCACCTCTCCACCGACAGCATCGTCTTCTTCAACCCCTTCTCGGTCTCCTCTGCTACGTCTCCTCCTTCGGTTCATCTCCAGTTCCTTTTCCTCTCTTGTTGCTTTTCATAATTACTGCTCAATAATTGCTTATTGTTGACTACTAAATTCTGTCAATTGTGCACTGTTAACTTGTCTATGATCTGTGATGTCTGTCTATGAATTGTGATTGAGAGAACTATTTGTGCAATGCATTTTGTTCAGCGGTTGTCAATTAGTATTTTGGAGTATGTTTAGTTGCAATCCTTGTCTCTGTATCAATGTGTGATCTGTGGATGTGTGTGATCTTTGTTGGTCCGTGAGTATGACTAGGTTGTGTTTGTTGTGTTACTTTGTTAGCTTCCCTGTTAGTTGTTCTTGTTAGGTATATCGTTTTGTGCCGTAGCATTGTTTCGGTTGCACGGATTAGCTAGTCGTCGACCGTTTCCCTTTCCCTTGCTGTCTCAACCCGCCTAGTGCTTCTACATTCTCCCTTGTGCTTCTTGACCTTCCCCCCTTTCTTCTTTGCGCGGTTGGTCGTTAGCGAAGTCGTGCGTCCGTTTATCGTAGTCATGTGTTTGTCGTGTGCCGTCGTCGTCTAGTTAGCCGTTGACCGTCATCCCCCTCTTTCTCTCTCGACTCCATCCTTGCTTCTAGACTCCCCCAGTGCTTCTCGACTGTCTCCTTCTGTCTCGCGGTCGGTAGTTAGTTAGATCGTCGATCGGTAGTCGTATTTGTTCGTGTAGTCGTCGTCGTGTCGTTCGTTCGGTCGTACGACGTCCATTCGTACGGTCGTTCGTTTCTTCGTCTTTTGTTTGTTTAGTTCGTTCATCGTTTCGTCCGTGTGAGTTCGAGTTCGCTCGGTAGTTAGGTTTTCCCCCCTAGTTTCGATTGACCTAGCTTTAGCTGAGCACCGGTAGCCTTAGTCTAGTCCCTGTGGAGAACACGACACTTGCCGCTATTTCAGTGGCAGCCCGTGCACTTGCGGGTGTGCTATTTTTGCATGATCAATTTGGACTGCACTATTTGGTCCTTACCTCCTCTATTTTCAGTTTAGGATACCGCTTGCTTGTTCACATGTCTCCTGTCTACACTAAATATGGCTTTGAATTTTATCCATCATCAACTAACTCAACTCTGAATGATGGCTTTAGTCAATGAGGCATGTTCTAAATGCAAGAAATGATTGGTCGAGAATGAGCTTTATAAACTTTACTTGTCAAAAAAGTGAGCATTGCTACGGAATCCTAAAAAAGAGTGATACATAAATATATGGGATCCTAAACAGCACAATAAATAACAAGCAAGAAAATCCCTTTATTATTTGCCTTTATATGCCATCATACAAGCAAATATAATCTCAGTTGTGTACATCAAGTGTTACGACTATTTATTTGCCTTTAGAAAATCTTGGTATGCCACACATCTTTAGAAAATCCTTTCAAACAAATAAGTCATTTTCCCCCCAATTAAGATCCCAATCGCAGTTTCCACATATAAAGGACGAGCATTACGTCGAGAATAATGCTTAATTCTCAACATCGCCATAGTTAGACAGTAAGCTAAGATCATAGAGTGTAGGAACTAACACAGTGTGTAACTAAAAACAAAGAAAAACAGTGTGTTACTTACATGTGGGATAGAAGGTTGGTGGTAGCTAAACTTACTTGGGTTTTCACATCCTCCCTGATCTGTCCCGCAAATAACCTCTCAAGTAGCTCCGATGTCATCACTCCATCCTCAGAAGTGCCTACCGTTGCCTGCAATAGGGATCGCGTACAAATGTTTACACTGGTTAGCAGCTGTATGGAATTATACGTTTCAATCAATGAAGGAACGATGAGGCACCTACCATGTCTTCACAGCTCGTCCGGTGCTAGCTAAGAAGCTGGAGAACTCCATGTCTTCTTCACCCGAATAATAGCCAAGCCTTTTCAAAGCTTCCTACATGACGTACAGTGTACTTGGATTTAATGATTTATACTACTGAATAATCTTGTACGCCAATGTGACTGCCATGAAAAGCTTAGTGGAAGTATATAGCGCTAATCTCCAACATCTACATCAGTTCATGACCAGTTTCTGACAATGTACAAGAGGTAATTGCAAAATACTGCAAATTGTAGCATTGCCATCAAGCATAGCATATGTATACTTTGCAGAAGCTATCACTTTCTCACAACTAGAAAAGTCCAATATATCTCTCAACTGCTGACATATAGGGTTTAGGGTTCTCTTAGCCTGGTTCTCTGAATTATGCCAACACCATGTCATTCCTTGTAATTAAATTGTGGTTCTTCTGACTGAAAGTGTTTCACCTTTTCAAGTATGAGCGAATTTCGGCATGCTAAGACCATGGTGCAGAAAAGAAATAATATGTTCATACTTTATTTCTTTTTTTGGGAAAAAAATATGTTCATACTGGCTGCCTGAGTGTGTGTTTGTGCAACATTGCGAGAAACATGATCAATATCTTCTTTTTAATGGTTGGAAAGAGAGAAGCCATAGTATGTGCTAAGATACACAAGTTACACCCAATGTGACAAGCCAACAGCTGAATGTTTGGAAAATATGGACAATTTTTTTGGGTATTTCGAGGTTATTAACCTTTACATGTCAAGGCCACAAGGGTTCAGTGTGAACATTTTACATTTGTACGTTTTTCCATATTTAATTGCTTGAAATGGACCATTTTACATTTGTTTGTACTTTTCCACAGGCCGGCGCGAACAAGGCGCATAAACGATAAATTCAGCATTCCAGGACTGCTCCATACCGATGTACGTGTTTCTATGAACACGTAGGATCTTTCCGTGAAGAAAACAGAGCTCTGGAGGTCTAAATCAGAAGAAATCACAATGGGGAAGGACCTAATTGTAAACCCTAGATTTTTTGGAGGGCTAATTCGCAAATTGCCGAAATCCCACACCGGCCTACATGCCCTAGCCGCCGCCGAAAGAAACGCCTGAGCCCGGTATTGCTTCTCCCTTCTCCTCCCGTTGCTTTCCTCCCCATTTCTCTGCCTCGGCGCCGGCGAGTCCGGGCCATCTCGCCGGCGGCCGCCCGCCTACTCCCGTCTGCATCCACCGCGCCGCCCCTTCCTTCTCCCCCTTCTACTCCTTCCCCAGCGCCATCATTCTCCACCATCCGCTTCTCCACCCGCGCCCCGCCGCTCCTCTTGCCCCACCTCCGCGCCGCCGCTCCAGATCCACCGGTCGCCGCTTGCTCTCTTCCGCCGCCCCCTTCTCGTCTGCTCCTCTCACCCCCCTCTTCTTCTCCATCCACGGCGCCGGCGAGGCCGGGCCATACCTCGTCGGCGGCCACGCCCTCACCCCGCCACAGCTCTCTCGCAGCTCCTCCGCCTCTCTCCTCCCTCCTAAACTCCCTCCGGCCGCTCCTTCTCCACATCCGCCGCCACATCCTCACTTCCCCGCCTTCCTCTTCCTCTCCCACATCAGCGCCGCCGCCGTCTTGCTCTCCCTCCGCCGCCTCCCTTCTCAACTCTCTCCGGCCACCTCCACAAGGCGCCGCCCCTCTATTCCACCTCCATCAACACCGGCCGCCACCCTCTGTTCCGTCTCCTCTCGGATACATCACCGTCCTTCCTCCTCCCTACTGCTTCTCCTTTCTTCCACCGCGCCGTCCACTTCCACCACCGGCCGCCGCACCCTCATTAGCGCCACTCTTCGGCTACCACCGGCGAGCGCCGCCGCTCTCCACCATCCACCAGCCGCACCCACCGTCTCTCTCCTTGGCCCCCTTGTGCTTCCCCTCTTCACTGCTTTTTTAGAGCGGGGGAGCGGGGGAGGAGGCGGCGGCGGAGCGGAGGAGTGGGGGGAGGCGGTGGCGGTGCGGGGTGGGGTGGGGAGGAGGAGGCGAGGGCGGAGCGGGGGAGGATGCGGCGGCGGAGCGGAGGAGTAGGGGGAGGAGGAGGCAGCGGCGGCGCAGGGTGGAGAGGAGGAGGCGAGGCCGGAACGGCGGAGGAGTGGGGGGAGGAAGCGGCGGTGGCGCGGGGTGGTGGAGAGGAGGCGAGGCCGGAGTGGCGGAGGAGGGAGGGGAGGAGGCGAGGGCGGCGCGGCGGAAGTGTCGGTGGGGAGGAGCGGCGGAGAATCTGTGGGGAGGAGGCCAGGGAGGAGAGAATCGACGGGATTCGTGGGAGGAGGCGAGGGCGCACATTTTTTCGTGAGGAGGGTGGGCCCACACATCAAGGAAGTGTAGGATGCACAATCACCTTGAACTCCTCTTTTTAAGGAGTAGAGATGGCCAAAGGTTGCGTGATTGGTTTGTATTTGTGTTCTTTTGACGACTTTGCATGCGCATGAGTTCCGAGCCTACGAAAGATACATGGCAGTGAGCACGGCACTATGACATGTAAGTTTCCAAGATTAGGCTCCGTTCAAAACGGTTTAGGCTTCTAACTTATTTTTTCACTATTCAACAATGTCTCTTTTTCTGATTTTTTAGTTTTTTCTTGAGCTTTTTTGTCGGATCTTTTTTTTCTGTATTCGTTTGTACTGTCCGTGACGGGCTAATCTGTTTTTTTTCTTCTATTTTTAAATATTTTTAAATTTAATTGCGCCAAATAAGCCATCATCAACTACAGTGTTTTTTCAGCCAGCTACAATGCTTTTCAGCCATAAGCCACTTAAAAAAAGCCATCATAACCGAACAATGAAGATGACATGTATAAGTTTGAGCCAGAGGCACTTGATCATGTATGGTGTTGAGAATTTGAGATGGAAGCCCACGAATATGATGACAACAATTTGGATTGGACTCGTTATAGGCTGATGCGGCTCGTGTCACTGCATGCGTGTCTTTCAGTTTTCTATTGGTTTCTTCTGCAAATTGCCATCAATCATGCCTTCCAAAAATGCTGTAGATGTAGTAGTAGTTCTCACTTCTCAGTATAAGGCTACACAAGCTAAGCTAGTGTGAAACGATCACAAGAATCTTTGAATATTTAAGATTGTTGTTTTCAGCTTACTCATCTGTTCGCCTGTTCCTGTACAAAGTACACCGACTCCGCTCCGATTTTTCAACGGTGAAGAAAAACTCAATCTTGAACATTTCCACGCCACTTCTCTCTCCAAAAAAATTAATGTAAGGAGAAAGAAACAAACAAACATGTCAGCGACCATTTTCACATGTCAGCGAATTTTCAATAGAAGGAAATCATCCTCTAGCTAGGCCTGACAATGGGTTGGGTTAAAATGGGCAACGGATTGGGTTTTCATTTGAGTTGGCTTTGAACAGATGAAAACGGGTTGAAGCAGCTAACGGGTTGAGTTGGGTTTATAGTTAAAATGGGTTAGATTAGTTTGGGTTAATATGAGGATGCACGAATGCAATAACCATTTGTAATTTCGTATGTTTTACTTGAAACTCTTTATTGTCGAGTGATGTGCATGCTTTTATCTTTTTTCTACTTTATATCTTTACCAATTTCCCCATAATTTTTAAGTTTCCTAATTTTTTGAACTTTTTCTGAATTATTTCTGAGCGTGTCTTTATATTTCTTTTTATATTTTTTCTAAACTTTTATTCTCAGATTATTTGGAAACCAGCGGTAGCTTCACCATGTATGTGGGCTACGTTCTGTAGGTTAAGGAAACGGGTTGAGAATAGGTTGAAACCTGATCAAAGATAAGTGGGTTGGGTTAGGTTAAAATTCTAAGCAGGTTAGGGTGCTGTTTGATTGGACTGAAATAAATTGGTTTATAACTAACATTATACTATAGCTGGTTGAAATCACATTGTACCTGATGGTGGTTTATTTGGTGTAACTAAAATTTAAAAAATTTAAAAAATAAAAAACATGTTAGCCTATCATGGACAACGCAAACGAATATGGGAAAAAAAGAACCGGCAAAAAACTCAAAAAACTAAAAAGCCAGAAAAAAGATGAAATTTATGAATAATGAAAAATAAGTTAGAAGCCAGAACGTCAAGCTGAAATGAGCGGTAGGTTAGGTTGGGTTCTTAGGAATTTTGGGAGGGTTAGGTTGGGTATTTTGTTATATCTTTGTGTGTTAGGTAGGGTTTCAGGTTATGTTTCTATCCATTTATCAGATCTTCTAGGCAAGATTACATAGCGGTAGACTGAGAAGCGATAAGACTTGGACATTACATTTTTTGATCTCTCGCATGTGTCCTAATTTTAAAAAATGTTTCTATACTTTTTTCTCTAACAAGAGTCATATTAATCTCAAATCATATAAAAAAGTAAATAACACGTATCCACCGTTCACCTGGTTTAAAGTTATGCAAATCATTATTCAGACAAGAATTATGCAAACCACTATCTACAAAAAAAGTACGGAGCACCTTCCATTAATTTTTGATTAGACGATCCGCTAGCACGCGCCGTGCATCGCCGGTTGGACCGAACAAGTGGACAACACATGACGCGAATCCCACGTTCGGCGCTCAAACTTGCCGGACAATTGGCTTCTCCTCCTCCTCGCTGTCGCCGGCCACGGCGCCAACTCTGGCGCCAGAGACGCCGCCACCGCCGCCGAGGCAGTCGAAGCGCACGCTCCCCTTAGCTGGACTCACGGAGCCATCGGCCGCGGCGGCTGTCTTTTCACGCTTGGCTCTCGCCGTCGCCGCGGACGTCGTGGAGCCTTCCACTACTACATCCGCGTCCGGCGCCCTCCTCGACGCCGCCCAGAACGGCACCCTCGAGGAGAACGTCCTCGCAATGAACGACGGCCACCGGTCCGACCGCCCGATCCGCGCGCTCCGGGTGCCGGAGCTGGGGCCTTCCCGACCCCCCATGCGGCGCAGGCTCTCCTCGCCCGCGGCAACCATCCCCCTGCGCACGTGCGCCGGAAGACGCAGCGTGAACCGCTCGAGGTCGCCGTCGAGCCGCGTGGCGAGGGAGTGGCCCGTGGAGTGCGACCGCGGGAGAGGGCGCCCCGACCGCGACCGCACCGCGCGGCGCTGGCTCCCGATCCGCTCCAGCTCCATCGCCTCCCTCTTCCTCTCCTCCTCCTCGGCACCCTCGCGGTTCACGTCGATGGCCACCTCCTGCTGCTCCCCGGACGCCTCGCCGGAGCTGTTCGCTCCAGCCGAGGCGGGCTCCTCGGGGTCAAGGCTGCAGCGGCAGACGGGGCAGGTCACGTGGCCGGCGAGCCACTCGCCGATGCAGTCCGGGTGGAAGGCGTGGCTGCACTTGGGCAGGAGGCGGAGCTCCTCCTCGTCGTCGAACTCGCTGAGGCAGACCGCGCACTCGAGCACGGCGTCCTTACCCCCATCCCGGAGCTCCCTCGCCTCCGCGTACCTCATGGTGGGGAACGAGGCGAGCACGGCGGGGTCGAGCCCGCGCTGCTGGTTCTGCTGCTGCTGCCGCGACAGCACGAGGAGGGCCGCGGCCGGGATGGAGGGGCCCGTGGAGCTGCCGCGGCCGCACTGGCGGATGTAGATGGAGAAGAAGCTGATGATGAACAAAGCCGCGATGAGCGCCACGAGGAGCACAACCATGGGCGCGCTGAAGCTAGGCGGCTGGGTCGCGCCGGGCCCGTAGCCGCCGCGGTTGTTGCTCTTATCCGTCGACTCGTCTGGCTGCGCGGCCGCAGCAGCCGCAAGGAGCAGCGGGAGCGCGGCGAGCAGCAGCGCATGGTGGCGAGGCGTCGGCATTGTTTGCGTTTCTTGGACGAAGTCGCGGGCGCGTGCGGAGGCAGAGGTATAAAAGCGAGAGAAGCGTAGCGAGGAGAGGAACGAACCGGAACGGGTGTCGTCGTGGGGTCTGGTAGGTGTAGGCCGCGGGTCAGATTTGATGGGTTTGGACTTCGGGGCACTGGGATTTTTGGCGTTCGGCGACCGTCCGGGTGTTTAGAGTAGGTCGTGCCGCCGTGCCGGTGCACGGGTTGGACTCTCGGGAGGCGTGCTTTGCATTTGTACTGGAGAAAACTCATGAAATGCATTAGATCATACATGCGATTAGTTGCGTTTTTTTAGATTATGAGAACAATAAGGATGTCTTTATGCATGTATATACATACACAATATCATATATATATACGTAGATATGTCTAATGCACATATTTGAAATAAGACGGAGACTGTCGATGGCTCGAAGTGGGCGGCAGGCTGCCCAACGAGAAGCCTCGGTCCGCGCGATTATTTGCGTTTCGAATTGGTTAGTTGGCCGTTAAGCTTACGGCCGACGGTCCAAGCTTGAACGAACGATGGGCAAGCATGCGACATGCCCTTGGTCCTAACGAATCCAATCATTTGCAATGTGAGGTACGGCGCAACGGAAGGCTAAACTTGCTATGCTGGGATTTCTGTGGGGCAGATGGTTTGGAACTTTGAATGTAGGCTCAGGTGCTGTGCCCCCTGCACTTAGCGCGGTGCAGGGGTGCCTCAGCACCCACCACATGTCTCCCATTATTCAAAAAAAGTTCGAAAAATTCAAACAAATACTTAAAAAAAATGTAAAAAGTACTTTTTAAGTATAAAAAAGGATTTTTTAAGTACTTAAATTTTTTTGATTTATATTTTTATTAAAAAAGTATTTTTAAGTACTTTTTACAAAAAGTACTTTTTTACAATTTTCAGATTTTTTAACGTATTTTTTTTTGAATTTTTCGAAATTTTGTTGAATATTGGAGAACACATGGCGGGTGCTGAGGCACCCCTGCACCGCGCTAAGTGCAGGGGGCACAGCACCTAGCCGATCCCTACCTTGTGAAGGTCACAGGTTAAAAACTTGGCATGGCCGTGCCGTTTGTACAATCGTACATTTGTACTTGATCTCCGCCGGGGTTGGTGGACTAGGCGTGATGGCAGCAGCATCATCTCCTAGTCAGTAGTCACTGTTTCACAGTGGAGGCATCGACAATTCAAGTGCTCTTCCGTGTGCCTCGCAAACTCAAAGCTGGTCGTCTACTGACTACTATTCAAGTAGCAGATCCGCTCTGCCAAAGCAAACCAGTAAAAGAGAGCTATGGCTCTGAATACAGAAGTGAACCATGTTCTGAACTTCTGATCGATGTACATCGTATGCAGACTCTGGTATCAGCTCCGTTCACGGAACACATTTTTTTAAAGCATCGCATGATCCTAGTATCCTAGATTACACAGAAGCAGTGCAACCATCAAACCAATTCATCCACCACATCAATGAACTCTTGAATAGAGTTTGGAAATATCACCCTAGCCAACTTTTTTTTTCAAATTTAGGGCGTGTTTGGCCTGCGCCTACGCGCGCCGAGCCACAGCCCCTGCTGCGCCAAAAGTGCGGCGCTGATTTTGGTCGCCAAACTTTCGCCAAGTTGAGGCGTAGAAATTGAACTACGGAGCTATAGTCACACCGCGGCACGCCACAAGTGAGGACGCGAACCAAACGCGCGCCAAAACTGTGGCGCAGAATGTGCGGCGCGGTGCGGCACGGTGTGGACGCGAACCAAACACGCCCTTAATTTCTGTGTGATTTCTGTGTGATGGTTTCTGAACTCTTGTGCCGTCATGCAATCCGTTCCCTTTGTTCCGATCGACGCGCACGCAAGCAAAGTAGCTGCCATTTGCAGGCGCGGCAGCGTGCCGAGACCGCACCAAGACGGGGAAAACGTTTTCTGGGACCTGGTCTAGCCGTCTGCCTCACGGAAGGCGACGGGCCACCCAGCTCTCAGAAAACAGGAAGTCCACTCCACGTGGATCCGGCCGAACTCGCATCACCGGCGTTGGGTTGTTCCCGTCCTGTTCCGGCAACATGTGTCACGGCACAAAACGACAGTCGCCAGTTGTGCTAGTAATTCGCAACAGCTGCACTCCCACTTCCTTTAAAGTCCAATGCTACTATCTCTATCCTGAGCAATGCAGCTTTGAACATTGAGTGTTTTGAAAAAAAACTATCGGCATGCTGTATACAGATGAGCATTTTGCCACGGAAATAATGCAATAATAAAGGGACGAGAACAGGAAAATATGGGGCCAGCACGAAATAACAGGAGCGAAAGAGCCCTTAACATGTACAGATGGACTACTGTGGGATCTACCAGGCTACCTTGGCATGCTGCAGCTGGAGAATGGAGTCATTGAATCAAAATTGCCCATCCTATTGCTAGCAGTAGCAGGAGTATGCAGCTTGGCGTCTTCAGCAATGATGAACCACCTAAACAAAAGTTGCATATCGTGGTAAGAATTGGTGGGACCCAAACCAAATTTGTATGATCATCGGTTTGCAGATTTTCAAGGTATTCCTTATTAAAATGATGCTCCATTCTCTGACAACACCTTTACTTCTAAGGCATCCATAGTGTATATAACCCAAGGGGTCTTAAGGTGGGTCCCAACTAAACCTTAAGGCCGATTCCATAGTGTATATAACCTAAGGGGTCTTAAGACGGTCCCACTCGGCAGATAAAGAAAAATTGTATTTTAACGCTTGTGACCAGGTTTTTAGCTTGAGGACCAGCCTTAAGCCTTTCTTGCTTATAGTCTGCTTAAGGTCACCCCTGTAATGTATAAGGTTGACCTTAAGGTGGCTTAAGACCCTCTATTTTCATACACTACAGATGCCCTCTAGAGTGTTCGGCAGTAGAATTGAAAATTTGAGTATAAATTTAACACCGAGCAAGTGCTTCCTAGTTGAAGGCTGGATACTATGAGGAGAAAATACAAGCTTTCGTTAGTGCGGGTATTGTTACTTACTTAGTAATAGGTATTTATTCTGAATATTCCACTCGAAGTCCCAATGTATCCTGTCATTCTTTAGAGTCCAATATGACCACCCAAAGGAGGCATTCCCATAAACATCCAACTGAGCTCTGCCAAACATCTGGTATTCCTTCTGCGAAGCGTTCGGCACGTCCCATTCATTAACCCATTCACCTGAGCAATGCAGGAGCACAGTCCCCATATTCAGTACAAATCAAGATGTCATACATGACTACAGAAAGAGTCCCGTATGCCTTCAAGGAAATAAACAGAAAATACGTTTCTGGACATGAAATCAGGAAATGTTAAGCCTATAGAATGAGTATAGACGCAAATGTTTAACATGAAAGCTAGTTGTCACATCTGAAAAAGAAACCAGATGTAGAACCTGTAACGACTAACAGCTACCCAATGATAAAAAATGAAGGCTGAATTTAGTATCAATAAAAGATCTGGTAAACCTGCTATAGTACTACTACCAATATAGAACAGTGGTATGTGTGGCCTCTCTAAAATTTGTAAAGGTGGAAACAATATGCAAATATAGCAGATAAACATACCAATGAAAACAAGGGGCCCATTTAAGCTGCTAAGGGCTTGTAATTGTGGTGCCCTCATCTTGTAAATGAATTCAATGTTCTGAGTGGAAGTCATGCTGGCAAAATATGGATCGAACACGCTGTAGTAATGTAAATCAACTACAACATTTGATATACCAACATTGGCTTGAAAGAGTTCCATCGGGTCTGCATTCCCTATTCTTTGGCAGAGAATAACGTACGCGGTTGGTGAATACTTTCGCACAATTTGGTAGCCCTTCATATAGTAGGACTCTAGAATATCTAAAGGAACTGCAGCCGCAGAAGGTTCATTAAGAAGCTCAATGCCCAAAAGGGAAGGATGGTTTCCATACCTGCAAAGCGCAAGTCCAAGAAAACCATCCATTATGTTGCAACATAGATTGTGGTACCTAACAACCTCAGAAAATTACTAGAAACTAAACTGTGTATTATGGGCAGTACTATCTTTTAACTTTTCCACAAACCAAACTGTGTAGGAAGAAATGATACAAATAGCATTGTCTATAGCCTATCGTTTAGGTGGGTTGACAATAAACATGCATCATAAATTCTAGGGCATAGAAAATACGACAATATATCAACTATTAGCAAAAGAACAAACAGGAATACGTTGAACAAGAAGTCAACAGAAACACACATGTCCTGCTGATGATTTGTACAAAATCGTTGCAGTCCTTGAAGTTCTAAGATAAAAGATCCTACATATGTTCGGACCATTCAGTATATAATAATGAAATCACTCCATTCAATTTATATTTTATAAAAAAACCTTTCAGCATGTCAACTAGGACATCATTGTATTCAGTTTTCATACTTTATGAAAGAAGATGACTAGATGAGATTACTGAGATATCTCATAGTAGAGACCCGACTCATGAGAAATGCAGATAATACCATTCCAATGGCTTAAGATGAAATGCTACGAGAAAGAGAACCTTGTCGCCAGGAATTCAATGACTTCAAGTGTTTGTGAGATATACTCTGGCAATGGCCAGTCTACTGAACCATCCCTGCTAGCACTATGTTCCATTCCATTTTGTGAACCAGGAGCAGCATGAAGGTCAATGATACACTTCAAATCATAAGTTCTGATTCAACAGAAATAATCGTACATTACTAACTCAGCCCTCCTAATATTGTAGCACCAGAGAAGATCAAGTATATCACAAATACTGCAAAGAACAGTTCCAAAACAAGACCTACTGTGCCCATGAGAATGCTTGGTCCAGAGCTACCAAAGACCCTCCAATAAAGGGAAAAGGTGGATAAGGATCTTTTGCTATCCACCATCCAACAGGAATTCTCATAGTATTAATTCCAAGTTGAGATAGGAAAGCAAAGTCACTTGCTGTAACAAAACTTCTTCTATGCTCCTTATGAAAAAAAAAGAAAGAAAGGTCAAAGGATGCTAAACAAGGGACAATACTCGATTTATTCAGGAAAATTTGAAATAGAAGTGAGAAAAAAAAACAAAGTGAAGAGAGATCTTAGGCATACTTCCAAGACCACTGTGGCTTTCTTGTAACCATAACCATTCGCAAGTTGGTAGTCCCCATGCAAGTAATTGGCAACAATCACCATTTCAAAGGTTGCTAAATTATTATCCCACCCTGGTTCGAATTGATAAGCGGAAATAAGCAGATGATCGTTTGTTGCCTAAGTTAAAGAGAGATTGCAATGTCTCATTAACAGCATGACTCATGGATACAGGGGCAAGAACAGATAGTACTTTGGAAATATCCAAAAGAAAACCAGAACTAGGTAATACTTGCACATAGCCTCCACTCAGAAGTTTGATATGAACCCTTCCGCCATTCCTTTCGATGTAAAAAGTCTCACTGGACGATGGTTCCTTTGCGGTTGCCAAGATCAAACCATACCCACCGTCTGATGTCAAAAATTGACCTCCTAGGCATCGAAACTGAAATTCATTTTCTGACACCCTCCAAAGCTGTTAAAGATGAATCAGCAACACCAGACTTAAGTTAAAAATACACTAAGCAACAAAGAAGTCAGAAACTCAGAATATATGAAGGCATAGGTGAATTACAGTACTGTACAATTTTGACAAATTCCGGTTGGTTCAGTAACAATCATACAGGGAAAGATCATCAAATGCAATGAGCATATTCTTCTAAATCTAATAGCTACTGCTAAAAGGTGCTTATATATGTCAGTTCCATGACAATCTTAAAAATGGACTCTCAAACATATGCTAATGTTGTTTGGTTGAGTCATATTATATTTTTTTCAGTGTCTTCCAGAGTGATCCTCCAAGATTTTGACTATGTAGCAAAAGAGAAAATCTATCTTCCCTAGCCTAGGCTATTCAATTAAACTGCATTGCAAATTTGCAATAACTCAAGTCATCATAAGTTTCTTCTGGTGTCAATGTCATAAATGGGCAAAACAATTCAGGAAAGAAGAAATATAGTGTGTGCAACTGAGATGATGTACCATATTGTCTACACAAATGAGACTAATCGACTTCATGTTATCATAGCAGTAATTATACACACACTGATCCCAGTGTAAACCAAATGTCAACAGAATAACTCCCCACCTTGAATGTCTCCCAGGTTGAGGCCACGACACGGTCCACTGTCATATTTGATCCACCCCCATTGGCAGCACTAACATACTTATCCAATACCACTGAGCGGAGCCGGACCTGCGTCCCATCCTGCGAACACAACCCCACAGAGGAGTAAAACCTCGTGAGTACACAATATTTTTTCGAGAACATGCAAGCACACAGTTCACCAAGAACAACCCAGTGACCAACTAAGAGCAATCCACCTACAAGCATGTCCCCATTGGGAATCCCATCAAACAGTGATGGCTTAATCCATCCTTCCACCACCAGCCACCCTCCCAAGTTCACACCCTTCACCTTGGACAGCCCATCCACTGTAAAACAAATGATGATGTTTGAAAGGTGGATTTAGTGTTCTCATAAGGCTTACGCAAACTTTCAATGACAAATCACCATGCAAACTAAGACTTTGGAAATTAAGCTATTTGTTTAGAGAGAACTGTATCATACAACCTGTAATTTCCTCCAATGGGTCATTTGTCGTGTATGGCATAATGGATCATTTGTATTTTTTGCAATTGTAAATGAACTAATTATACACCAATTTTGCTCTCACCGTCTCCCGACTTGGCAAGATTGCTTAAGTGGCCCGATATAAGAACTCAAGAAGGGAATATCATCAAATATTACCGTTACTCTCTTTCCCTATACTAATTGCTACCTTTCTTCAGATTTTCCCTGTCTGTTACCCAGAATCACTATTACTACTTACCTAAAAATAGGAACTCGTCCTCAAAAGCTATCAAAAGTGCAAAACACCTCACCTGAGCAGCGGCAAGAAGGGAAAAGAACCCAAGAAAGCAGCAAGAAGCCAAGAAAACGACCCATCCCGGTGTATGTACCACCACGGCACCTGGGACCAGACGCTCAGCGAGGAGGGTATTAAGGCGAGGGGGGAGGGGGGTGTCAAGGGACGGGGCGGTGCCTTCCTTGGCGCGGAGTTTATCCCAAGGCGAACGCGAGAAGGCCGTAATGGCGATCTCCATTGGCAATTAAGGAATGGAATTAAGGCTGGCAGGCTGGTTGCTTACTGCGGGGGGAGTGGAAGGGACCCAAGAAAAGGAAGGCTTGGGGCGGTTTTTTTTAGTCGCGGGTCGCGGCCGAGGGGAGGAAAGGAACGGGCGGCGTGGAGGGAGACGCTCGGAGACGACGACCTGCCGCTGTGCGACAGACGGGTCGAGCCGAGCCAGCGAGAGGTCAGGTTGGGCTTAGTTCTTGGAGGTCAATTCGATTTGTTTGCGGCAGATTACTGGGTTAGGCCTAAGCAAATTACTGGATTTGTTTGCTAGCCCGGCCCATCAAAGTAGCAGCCTAGCTGGGCCTTAGAAGACCGGGCCAATTGGGTTCAGACTGGGCTAAGCTAGCCCACGTATCTACAAGGGGAGAATATATATAGTTCTCGGACCCAACTTGCTGGTTAGGCCCACCCCTGGTCCTTTTTATCGGGTCTAAAGCGAATGGGTCGCAAATGTGACGGGCCTGGGCCGATCGGATCAGTAGAGTGCAGGTTTAGGGCCACCCGTGCCTTGACAAGGTTTTCGGTTTATCGTCTGTAAATCCCAGAAAATCCCGTACCATATCGAATACCATGTACAGGTCAAATCGATCAACTCATTTATGTCGTTAAATAAGTTCCGTTTTTAGGCTCTAGATGGATTTGATGAACCCTAGCTAGAATGAATCAAATCTGCTTTGGGTTCAATCATTTTAGGTAAATGAATGTATGTGTTTCTTGTAATCATGGAGAGAAATCATGCATGGATATGGGGTGAATATTTCTCGTGCTTTCTCACCGGTGATTTTTTGTTGTTACCCTGTCACAATGTCACCACAACCACCTGCCATAGTCCTACTGCACGTACTACTCCCTTTTTTTTTACTATTCTTCTTTTCTTTTTCCGACCGAGAAGTCCTATTACTGTGAGCGATGTGTCACTCTTGAAAGGCGAAAAGGCAGTGTTTTGTCAGTTGTCACCAACGACTGCCGAGTTCGACATGGATGCGATGCACGTTCTTGATTTGGAGTTCTGGACTGTGCATTTGGGCTGTTCCAGCCACGGACTCTCCAGCGAATCGCCAAATGTTTCTTCGCTGAATTGGGCTCAAATAAAAGCAAAAAGTGGCAGTTGGGCGCAACGTTGCCGCCATGTGACACGGCCGGCCCTATTGTATGATACCGTCGTCGTTGTGCCGTCCAATCCGGAGGGGATCTGTAGGTAGGGGTGCAATCGGGTCAGATTCTGACGGATATTACTCATACCGTATCCTAATCTATAATTTTTCTCGGATTCAGGGTTGGATATAGTAAAACCGGATACGAATACGAATTCGGAGTATTCGGAATTTCGAATACGGTGCCGCTGGAACGGATACTTGATGGTTTCGGATCGAAATCAAATAATGTAGACGAATAGTACATGCATACGGACAGAAATATATGCTAAACCATATCACCATCACTTCAAGCCTTAAACTGTTAAACATAAGTACATAATAATGATTATAATTCATCATGTAGATGGAGGTGGAGGTGCGGCACACCAATCTTCAAAGACATCTAACTGTGAGAAAACTGGTTGAAATTTCTAAAATTTTAGTTGGGTGTTAAATTTGAACAGCAAGGAAATTCTGCTTTTTTTGAAACTATTTTTCTCATCAGTTGAACTCTTTGTTGGCTTACCCTCAAACATATGCCTCCTTGTTTCCCCCAAAATTGCCCATTGAGGTGTGGCGTTTCAAGATGAATCTTGATTCTTGACGGACAACACTTTCTATACACTGCACACCTCAACCAACCAACATGACAAAAAAAATACTAGCAAAATAAAAGGTGAATTCTTAGCTCTTACCGGATATCCGACCGAATAATTATCCGGTATCCGAATATCGATACTATTCGATTGGATAACAACTCTCCTGAATCCGAATCCGAATCCGACATGAATTATCCGAATCCGAATCCGATCGGATACCAAATTCCCTTTCCGAATCCGGTACCGACCGGATTGGTCGGGATTAACCCAACCCATTTGCACCCCTATCTGTAGGTAGTAGGGTAGTTCCTTTCATCGTCACCCTGCCTACATTATATCAAGAGGTGAAATTTATTGTCTCCCAGCTACGGTCAAATGGCTGGGTTGGTCTGGCGCGAACCTATTTATGCACGGCTCATTTAGTTTGTCGACCTAACGGGAGCTTAGCCATAGATCAGATACGGCCCACTGAGCTCATAGACTGTGCCATGTCGGTCCGGGCCTATTTAGCCCGATAGGCCAAGGAAGCCCGTCTAGCCTATTTCGGTCCGAATTAGCTTATTCCTAGTCTTTTACTGTTAGAAGTACTTTCTCCATCTCACTCGTGAGAGTTGTTCTTCTCTCTTTCAATATTCTTTCAGAAAGATTGAAAGCGGAATTGGTAGAAACCGTCGAAATAAGAACAGTTAACACATCCCGTGCTAATATAGATAGCACCGAATATGTCGGATGCCTAATAGGCTGAAACAGTACTAAATGGATCATGCCTACCGTGTTTAATAGGTGTAAGTTCAAGTTTCATTAAGTTAGTTTTGGTGATAATGACAAATGCAATTATGAGACTAACTTGTTTATTAATTATGATATGCCTAGTCTCATTTGGATGTGATTAATGACAGATGCAATTGTAAGACTAACTTATTATTGGTTATGATATTGCTTAGCCTTATTTGGATGAAAAGGTGAAAATTATGAAGGTATGCATTGACATCATATTCTTATATCTTATTTCATTTCTCGGATCCAAACTATAGGTTAAACTCCATCAATAGTCTAACTTGAATATATGCATATGTTTTTATTATACATTCTTGTATGCATATATTTAGGGGGAGTTCAATATATGTTTTATGGTTTCATTAAGTATTAATCTATATTTTCCTTTCAACACATATTAGGATCTATACTTTAAAATGTATCCTTTGAGTATAAAAACTTGTGTAGTTCATATATACCCATGATTGATTTAAATTAAATCAATTGTAATCAGGTTAGCATCAATAATCAAAGGAAATGATTGAAAAATCTAGTTCCTCCATTATGTGTCAATGGTTGGATGATTAATAACAACCAGATGAGTAAGTTTTGCTAGCAATTAATCTCAAAGATAATCACTCACATTCAAATAAGTTAATTGCTTAAGAAGCTTATCCTAGAGTATACAATTGTTGTGTACATGTTGTATACTCGTAAATTATTTTCTATCTCATTATTTGTTGAGATTGTCATGAATTACCAAAATGAAAAGATTGTACAATCTAGATCCTCTATTATGAGTTAATAGTGAAGTTTTGGTAATTAATGGTAATTGATTTGTGGATTAACATTTTTATGAGTTCGATGAATAGGTTATGTTTCACAAATAAGGATGATTTCATGTGTTGAAGATCATCAAGCCAAATTATGGAATAGAAGATAGCTTCATGAGTTAAAGGCCATCAAGAAGAGCATACATCATGGGTTGATGCATGTCCAAGGGGAGATGATCATGTGTTGATCATCAAATCAAGTGAACACCCATCATGTTTTGATGGAGTACCCGAACTTGAAGTTGAGATGTGCGTCATCAAACTTCAAGAGAATACTCAAGTCAAAGGTATGACTAGCTTGGGATAAGGATATGTTTCTAATCTTTTACTAGTCTTGGTGTTTGGTTGGAAGACTAGTTTGGTAGTATAAGTTGTCATACTATTAAGAGGGGTCATATCTGGTAGTTTGAGTCTCATCAAGTGTTGATAGCTCAAATCTCACTTGCTCTAACTTTCCATGGCATGATGGTTATATTTACGAATGTCCTTTGCAAATAGTTGAGGCTAATATGTTAAATCCTTGTAGCATGGGACTGTGTATTGTGAATGTGTTTTGCAAGTATTTGAAGTCCATGTTTTTTACTCCTTGTGATATGAGGCTTATATTTGCGAATGTGTTTTTATAAATGGTTGAAACTCATGTACAATCCTTGTAACATGTGACTTAGGGCCTGTTTGGAACAGAGGAATTTCACAGAAATTTTGCAGGAAACAGTTCAATTCCCGCAGGAATCGGGAAAAATTCCCGCATTCCAAACAGGGCCTTAGGCTTGTGAATGAGTTTTGCAAACGGTTAAGTCCATGTACCTATACATTGTGTCATGATTCTAAAAGTATGCAAATAAGTTTTAGAACTTGTTGGGAATCATAGTTGACTCTTGTGTACATGATACTACAATTTGCAAATATGTTTTACAAAATTTGTTAAAGTATATGTACTTTTCAAAGAAATCAAAACTACCGCTGTATGTCGTGCGGTACTACCATTGGGCGGAACTACCGACGTGTAACGTATGGTATTACCGCGTCGGTGGTCGAAGATCGACGTGGTCGATGATCAACCACCCGACGTGGGATCAACCACTCGACGTGGTCGAAGACCTATCTGGTCGAAGATTGACATGGTCGAAGACTGACGCGGTCGAAGATCGACCAATCTTCGACCACCCGACATGAACGAAGACTTGTGTGGTCAAAGACTGGTATGACTGTGGTAGTCAGACCGGCTCTGTGTGAGTGGTCTGACCGGCATGCGGTAGTACCGGCTTGTGTGGTGCGGTGTGATCGGAGTTGCGGTATGATCGATTTATTCGCAGTAGGTTTTTCTAGAGGGATACATTTTGGAAGATTTATCCTCACCTGGAAAACAGTAGTTCCGCATGTGTGGAGCGGTACTACTGGACCATGTTTGGTGGTACTATGGATTCTAGTTTGTAATGGCTAGTTTTATGATCGTTATGAGGGGAGCGGTAGTACCACCCCCAAGCTAGTGGTACTACATATTTTCCTGTTTTTTTGCTCCAATGGCTAGTTTTATTGTGTGAGGGTAATACCGAGTCTGGCTTTCTTCTACCTTGGCCCCCTATAGCTTATCCTTCCTCCCTACTCCTCCACCATGCGGCACCAAGCGCCGCCCCTCTCCTCCCTTTTCACGGCTACATCTCCTTCCCCCATCTTCTCCACTGCACCACCACCTACTCCACCGCACCTCCTCCCAGATCCAACTCTTCCCTCCCCCTGCGCTACAACTACCTCCATGCCACCGCTCCAACACTGACGATCTCCACTGCTTCCTCTTCATCAACCTCATCTTTTTCCTCGACTACACCGGTGATGACTGCTTCCACTCCACCGCCGGTGACCTTCTTCGTCTACACCGACTCCCCCACTGCTACTTGTCCACTAGCCTTGGCCTCCACTACTCCACCACCTGCTACATCTTCTTCCTCGATTGAATCTTCTCATCTCTCTTTACTTTTGTTTGTTCTAAATGTTGTAATTAAATGTGGATTAATTTGTGCACTTGCATGTGGATTTGATTGTTAATTGTGGATGCTAAATTGTTATCTACCAATCTATTGATCTACGTTTTTTAAATTTAATAGTATCTGTTATCTATTCTTAGTGTGGTAATCTGCTGTCTCATTATTATGTTAGTTTTCTCTCTGAAGTTTTTAGCAATAGCCTCTATTTAGCATTGTTAATTGTGTTTAGATGTTAATTTGTTAATTGTTCTAGTGTCAGTGGTTAGTGTCTTTGTTTGTGTTTAGTGTTCGTGTCCTATGCTTGTGCGGGTGTTAGTTTCTGTGATGTTTGAGTTGGCAAATTAGCTAGCTGGTGACCGTTCCCTTTCCTTGATGTCTCGACCCTCTCCTTGCTTCTAGACTCCCTCTTTTCTCCTTTCCACGGTCTGTCAATAGTTAGATTGTGCAACGTTTATCATAGTTCTTTGTTGTGTTGTCATGTGCCGCAGCCGTCTAGTTAGCCATCGAGCATTTTCTTCCTCGTTCTCTCTCGACTCCCTCCATGCTTCTAGACTCCCCTAGTGCTTCTTGACTTCCTCATTCTGTCTCGCGGTCGGTAGTTAGTTAGATCATCATCAGTTAGTAGTTAGGCGTGTTCGTTCGTGTAGTCATTTGTGTGTTGTCGTTCATGTCACGGTTGTTCATCCCATCGTCTTTTGATTGTTTATTTCATTCATCGTTTCATCTGTGCGAATTAGAGTTCGTTTTGCCCCTTCTGCTAAATTAATAGTAACAATACAAACAACTGTAATAGGAATTTTTTAATTAATCTATTTTTATTCTAAATTACATTAATATACCTGTGTTTTTTGCAGTACTACCCATCTGTCACTCCACAGTTGCGGGAGTAATAATATTACTATTTTATTAATTCAATGAAAATAATTGTGGGGGAGTAAATGACAATTTTTTGTAGGTAAGAAATTTAGCAAATCTTGTTTGTAGGTTGTTATTTTGTTTTGAATAAAAGGGTAGACAATGTCGATTAGTTCGTTTGTCATTTTCGTAGATTCTTAAGGGTACGAAATCTGTTAGACTTGCAATAACATTTTGTGATCGTTGTGTGTTGTTGCAGTGCAATAAATTTCTGAAGAATTTTGTGAGGATGATTGAAGTCGCAATGATTCATAAGTAGAAAGGTAAGTGATATTGCGATGCACGAGGGAGTTCATACACAGTCATGCCATAGTAACTACAAAGTAAAATATGTACACAACGAATACAAGTATAGAAAGGCCCCTATGTGCCGCCTGCTACACCACCCGCAGCACCTCCTTCGTCGTTGTCACATCCCACCCTTGATCGGTGCCTACTAGTACTGCCCCGCTTGGTCTTCCTCAACGCAGGGTGTCAGTGTCTCGACAAGGTGAGGCAATCAGGAGCCCTGCTGACCCGTGCTCCTAAGGCCTCGGGGGTCGACTCCACCTATGCCTACATGGGTATAGGGGTACTGCTGAGCTGCGACCCAGAAAGAACATCAACGAGTGCAGGCTCATGTGCTCCCCTGACCTTCGCTGGGTCATTTGAGAGGAAGTTGCTCACGTCCACTGGGGCATCCTTGTGTGGGGATAGCTGAACTCCCGGCTGGGGCGCGACACCTTAGGACAAATATTATTTATTCCGGCTGAAGCACAACACTTGTAGGACAGATATTATTTATTCATGCAATGTATCGATGTGAATAAACCTAAAAAGACAAAACATACCTTCCACGTGGGCCATGGTGTGCATCCAACTGTCATACCTACCCTGCCCGAACAGGTGAGGGTATAACGTGTACTATTTTGACATTGGCTGGTAGGAGTCCAGGAACAACGATAGTGCTAGTGTGTACGCATGTGCCCACCCTGACCCTCCGGCCTGGCCCGATGACGGTGGTGGCGGTGCCCAGGGGTAACCATGTGGCCACCCTGACCCTCTAGGCTAGTCAGACGGTGCTGGGGCATGTGCATGTGTCCCTGTGGAGTCTCCTACCTAAGCTGCAGGGCGTGGTGGCCTCGATGTACGCATCAATGTGGCCACCTCTGTAGCGTCCTACATGATGTCAGGGCCACGACATGCTTGAACGCACTGTGGACCCAATGGAGAACCTGTAGCAACTCATCACATGTCACCTCGATGGAGTCACCGTGGCTGCTGGTAAACCGTACCCAGTCGAACAGCCACAGTAAGTACACCTCAAGATGCTGTGACACCTGGTACTCATTGGCCTCTGTGTCCATCTGCTCGACCTGTGTAGAAATGAAAAATTAGTAAACCCATCATATGACAAGGATAACACATCGCTAAACAGGGAAAATGGATAGCATACATATCCAGAACAGTGAAAGCCATCGCATGGACAGACCATGCTTCTGTCGCATCAGGAACATGTAGTATGCTACCACAACCTCACCCAGAAGAATCCTCTCAAACCTGCCTAGCAGGTCATCGCGCCAGTTGCCAGGTGCGTTCGGTAGGGAGGCAACCTTTCCCACAATTGGTAGGCCAAGCGACACCACGACATCCTGTAGAGTGGGGGGCCAACTCCTTGAATGGGATGTGGAAGGTGTGCGTCTCGGACCTCCATCGGTCCACCAGAGCTGTTAGCAGCGACCGGTTGAACGGGAACTGTCATGACCGCTCCGTGGTGGCCTAGACCTCTCCATCGATCAGACCGCCATCCTCATTAGTGGCCTTCACCATCCATATGAGAGGTAGAAGACTAGCATCGCTTAGCCCGCAAAGCACGAAGAAGTCGGTACATAGCGAAAATATCGTAAGAAAAAGTGCCACAGTTTGCAGACAAACCTGTCTCTCCAGCGTGGGTCTAGTCTCCAAGCCCGTCGAGGTGTCTGCATATACCATCCCCAACTGGGATGCTGTGCGTCAATGTGCCAATCCAGCAAGCCAAAAGGCCAGTCCGAACCACCAAGGTCGCGAGCCATACCTGCAATTCAATTTGAAGTTAGCAATTATGACACAATTAGTGGTTTAATTATTTATAGTGTAGCCCCTAAAATTCTAAAAATTTAGTTGTATTTCTCAACATATATAGGCATAGCCACATTTTGATATTAGGGTTTTAGGGTTTCTAGCTACATGTTTTAGGGCTTAGGGTTAAGGGTCAGGGTTAGGGTATGAGGTTAAGAGGTTAGGGTTAGGGTATAGCCATAGCGGCATTAGAACTATTAACAACTAAATTGGCGTTAGTTTTACAATTGCACTATTTACAATTATTAATAATATGCAATGTACCCGATACAACTACATGTATAATGATTTTAGTTGCTAACCTACCATAGTTTTGAAAGTACAACTATTAACAATTAAATTGACGTTAGTTCTACGGCTACACTATTTATAACTATTAACAATATGCAATGTACCAGATGCAACTATATATCTAATAATTTTAGTTGCTAACATATCTTAGTTTCAAAACTAAATTTAATGATTTTAGTTGCTATCCTACCATATTTTAAAAGTAAATATACAAAAAAAACAAGGAATTCACTGTCGAGTCGATGCGCGGACCTCTCCTCCTCTCTTCCCCTCCCTCTCCTTTCCTCTCTTCTCCTCCTCCTCTCCTCCTCCTCTCCTCCTCCCTCCTCCTCTCCTCTCTCCTTTCCTCCTCTCCTCTCCCTTCTCATCTTCTCTCACGCTCCCTCCTCCTCTCTCTCTCGACCAAATGTGCCTCATCCTCTTCTCTCGACCAAATGCGCTCAGGGGCACGTGCATGGGCCATAAAGACCCTAAATCGCCCAACGGTCGGGCGACTTGATCAGGTGTTGTCCAACGGTTGGGTGACTTAGATGCACGGACACGGATACGTCGACACGATACGACACGACACCGACACGGGAATTCACCGTTTTCCCAAAAACACTGATACGCCGACACGGCTATATATATTTAAATAATAAATAAATAAATTATATATATGTATTATTTTCTATGTTTCCACATGCTTATTATCTGAAATAATGTAAATTGTAAACTTGTAATTTGTAAAGTATACACTCAGAATATGTACCTCATGAATTGTTTTGTTAATCCTGGCGACAATTGTTGATGTGAATACCATTTCTAGAAATAAGAACTCCATTAACTTAGGAAAAAGTAACATGATCAGATCGGCAAGACTACACAGGAGGAGATACGGGAGCTAGCGACGCACGGGAGATGTAGTCCGCGGCGAGACGCGGGAGATGTAGTCCGCGGCAAGATGCGAGAGATGTCGTCGGTGGCGATATGCGGGAACCGGCGGGCAGAGGAGATGCGAGTGAGGAGATGGAAGCGGCGTCGAGATGCAGGAGCCGACGGGAACGGGCGGCGGCGAGATGCGGGAGCTGGCGGGATCGGGAGGCGGCGCGAGCGGCCGATGCGGAGAAGCGCGAGCAAGCGATGGGAATGATGCGCTCGGGAATTGGCGCTTATGGTTAGGGTTAGGGATGGGCCGGCCGTGTCCTGGGCCATTCCTGGGCTGGCTATGTCCAGGCCATGTCTGACTCGTATATTTACTGTGTCCGACACGTGTCGAGAATTTTAATAATTAAAATTAATTCTAAAATTGGCTGATACGTCGCCAACACGTGTCGGAGACGTGTCCGTGTCGTATCCGTGTCCGACACGTGTCGGACACGGATACGACGGTTTTGACACGTGTCCGTGCTACAGAGGTCAGGTGTTGCCCAACGGTTGAGCGACTAGCTCAAGTCGTCCAACCGTGGAGCGTTAGATGGTTATTACTGCAAACAAGTAGGTATATTATTGTAATTCAAAATAAATATTAATTATTTTAAAAAATCACTGTAATAGTATACCGTTTCTTTTTAGAGCTGCTGCGACGACAGAGTAGTCCACAGAATAGAACGATCTGCAGTCTGAAACGAGTCCAAGAAACTCAAATAGTCCGCGGCCTTTCCAGTGGAGAAACATGCCGATGACATTACCATCAAGAACATCTGCAGCATCTGACCTAGCCAACAGCTAGGTGGGTCTCCGAATAGAAGAAATCGTAATGGAAAACTACAAGCCAAACACTTGCTTCTGTGTGTCTAGACATCTACCAAATATATATAGGTAATAAAGTGCAAGGTTGAGAGGTTGCACAGACGAGTACAAAAAATACTTCACAACTCTCCTACTGATTCAACGTTCATTGGACAGCCTAGCAGGCTGTGTTACTTCAGCCGAGTTTCAGCCTGTACTTATCAAAGAAATAAGTACATGACAGAGCTCAGGGTGGTGACCCCCTGGCTCAGGCTTTGTTAATTTAGACAAGGCAGAGTTCAGGGTGGTGATCCCCTTCAAAGGATTCATCCATTGCCCTGCATTTGCAAAACAAAGCTACTTTGAACTGAAAAGTCAAGATTCAGTAAAATTGTTGGCACTACCGTTTTTTTTAGATAAAGGATATAAAATCCGGCCTCTATATCCACGAGGGATATATACAGCCAATACAACCACAAGTTACACGAGCTCTTAGGCTCAAAGCCTCATAACTGAGGAGCATACAACATCAAAAAAGAGAGCTTAAGGACTATGAAAAGAGCTAGAAAGACTACGCTTCAGAACTTCTTCTACGTCCTTGCTTTCAACCAAAACCCTATCCTCAAAAAACTGCGCCACCCAAACTTTGGTCTACTTTGCGTGAAGAAGGGCCTCCTAGGCGACGCCTCCAAGGAGACGACAAGGGTCGCCAATGCCGCCCGCCTCACCGAGGCAAGGTTTTCACCTGGAGATCAGAAAACAAGAGGGCTGTGGAGTGCCAAGACAACACCCCCAAGAAGGAAAATGGCGCCCGAAGGTGGTGTGCACAGTATACTAACATAAGGTGGCAATCAGTATCATAGACTACAAGAATGCTGTCATTATTTGTTGCAAGTTATCAATAACAGTAGCCTGCAAGAGAGCTAAAAGCAAGTGAGATAACTGAAGGATGAGTGGTCATTCAAGTTGTGATCTGCGGAACTACTCGTTCCATCAGTGTTAGCAAACCAAAGGTTAGAGTTGATCAGTTAACTCGAGATGGCCAAATACGTTATATTGAAAATCTTCAATCAGAAGCACAGAAAAGGAAATGAGAGGATGAGTAGAAAATGTGCTGATCTGAACAATTTGTGACGAGTTTTTCGCTTGAATGAAGTTTAGCCGATCGATTGCAATACACCACACATCAATATGACAAAATCAAGAAACAAGAGGCCCATACAACTGATGCTACAAAGTATGGATCGGCCCTGCAGACAGGCCATGATATTTCAGTCTCACAGTACTATGAGCTTCAGAGTTTTGGGTCCAATCTTCTGAACTCCACTAGTTGTGGAATTCCTTGGTAAAATTATGGAGCAATGCAATAATGCAAATGGAGATTGTCAAGATCTGATCTAGAATTAATTTTTTTTTCTGAATACTTGTTTTCGGTGGCTGAGTAGTAACGCATGCTTTTGTTCCGAGCGAAATCGTCAGTGCAATTGAGCAAGTAACAGAACGTTACTAAATGAGACGAAACTCCCATAACAGCTTATGCTATGTCAAAAGGAAAAGGAGACTAACAACAAAGAGAACTACAGGGCAGCTCTACTTGTACCAAACATATATAGACCAAACCTAATCGTTTCATGTTAGGTACGTGATCACCAACCGGATTGGAGATCGACCTTCATTGGTAGCTAGCTTGTTTTCTAATTTTTTGGACCTCTTGGATAAGAACCCCACCCACAAGCACCAAAAACTTCCACTAGCCTTCAAATCAGGGTCTACTCGATCTTATTGCACGTAACTTGTCTGGAAATTTTCAGGTCGCATCTTGCTCTACTGCATCAATATCTCAAGTACTCCCTGTTGCATCATCAAATAAGATTAATCCACCTCAGAGGCCTCGCTTTCACCAAGTATTATAGCCCTTGCAACTTCTCATCGAAGTTCTGGAGAAGTCCTTGTCCACAGGGTAGGTGCCTTGACCCAAATGATGAACTACGACACCACTCACCAAATAAAATATTGTTATTAGGTTCAGTCGTTCAGCTGCTCCGGCTATAGCCTTGTTACTTCACCTCATAGCTGACCTGTGCCGCTTGAAAGAGTTTAAGTTTTTGTTTATCGCTTTATCTGTTGGTTTTTAATTAAAATTATATTATAATGGTTGTTAGCTTTTTTAGTTATTCAATTGAAAAATAAAAAACCGTTATATACCAATGCAAAATAATAAGATAAAAAAGACGAAAAGGCTAAAAAAATAAAATAAGCTGAAATTAGAAGTCGATGCGTCCAAATAGTTTTTGACTTAAATAAACTGAAAGTAAAAAAACTAAAAACTAAAGCCATTTGAAGCTACCCTGATCACCAATTATTTGTAGGGCTAGTAAGATTGCAAAGGATATCTCATTCTAACGAGGATTGGGCATGAAGGGACAGAAATGGGCTATACTGCTACTAGTACACTAAAAAGGGGAAGCTGTCCATAAAGGACCTACAAGTAAGACATTATGTCAGTCACCAGTGAAAGCTATGGGCAACCAAAGAGATGGCCAGTCTGGTGACATTGCCAGGCTACCAGTTACATTAATGCGGCTATCTTTCTTCTCCTGTAACGCAAGAATAACATGAGACGCGTATTCATCATGAGAAAGATGTTGCAACTGAAAAAGCCAACAGAAGTAAGCATTAGGCAAGCGAGCTCCTTTATGATCATGAAAAACCTGTTTTTTTCCCTTCCAAAAGGTGTTTGCCACGAAAACCTTGAACAGTGCAAGAGTAGAGTCATTTCCAAGGCATTTCGTGTCTACACATCAGAGACTATCGGAGCTATTGGTGTTGGGTTGATCTCGGCTAACCGTCCGAGTTTTCAGGGAGGCACGCCTCCACTCGCGCGCAATGATCGGAAGCGCTACCAACAACTTTTGTTTTCGGTCCCGGTCACCCAGTGCCATTAAGAAATACGAGGGTTTCAACAGGGCCACTTACGCGAGTTGAGCCAGGCCACGAAAACCCTAACAAGACCCGATCTATGATGGGCGCTGTGGTGAACGAAGACCGGAACTTCTCCTTCCCCGACAGTGGCATTAGCTTCACCGACTCCGGCCGACCACTTCCACACCGTCGGCCACCCTCCTCTGTTGCATCACCGAGCACCAACCACAACCTCTCATGGCATCTCCGACTCGGGTATGTAACTTACGCTTCCGCACTAATGTTAATGTTAGGTGTTCATGCTTTGATCTAGGATTAAGCCTAATGATTCATGATTAATGTTAGATTAGAACTAACAATTGGCAGAATTGGTTGAAGGCAATGCGTTCTGGGGAGGCATGGACCGGTTCCTACTCCCAACGAACTCCAACGAAAGCCACTTCACCAACTCCCAGCAGCTGCGACGTACTGTCACTGACCAGTGTCATGTATATAAGGAGGACCCGGACCAACCTCTCTTTGCATCTCACATATTGACACTGCTTAATTTCTCTTCTTTCTTTGCTTGATTCTGGCTACTGCAATTGCAATGGCTTCAGCTGGTTGCTCGTCAATGGCCTTGGCCGCCCTGCTCCTTGCGAGCTGCGCGTCGATGGCAGCGGCGACCAAGTACACCGTCGGCGACACGTCCGGCTGGGCGACGGGGGTTGATTACACCACCTGGGCCAGCGACAAGAAATTCGCACCCAGCGACATGCTCAGTTAGCGCCATATAATCAAAGCTGCTCACATGTTTCAAAGTTGCACTTCCAGTAACCTATGCTCGATCGATCTTGTGTTGCACCACTCACGCCGCGGCGGCTTTTGTTTTATTCAGTGTTCAACTACGCCAGCGGCAGTCACACGGTGGACGAGGTGAGCGCGGCGGACTATGCGTCGTGCTCCGCCAGCAACGCGCTCAGCAGCGACAGCACCGGCACGACCAGCATCGCCCTCAAGACCTCCGGCAAGCACTACTTCATCTGCGGCGTCCCCGGCCACTGCAGCAACGGCATGAAGCTCGTCGTCGACGTCGCCGCCGCCTCGCCGACGCCGTCCCCGACACCGGATACCCCGTCCACCACGCCCGCGACGCCTTCCACGACCCCGACGTCCCCGTCCAGCTCCGGCATCACGCCGAAGACCCCCGCGACGGTGCTCGCGCCACCGGTCAAGCACTCCGGGGCCACTGGGCTCAGGGCCGCGGCGTGGGCTAGCTTGGGCCTGGCCGGGCTTGTGGCCGTGAATCTGGGCCTCTTCTAGTGCCGAGGCCAGGATGGAGGCAGTGCTGTTAGGTTGCATGTCGTCAACTTATCATGTAAGCGTTTGTTGAGGAGCTGAGCTGAGGTTTCTTTTGAGTTCTGATAGAGGAACCGGTGCTTTTGTTGTGGCGATGGCGTGGCGGTAGTTGGAACGTTGGATACCTTGGATTCTTATGTTAATTTTGATTTCGTTATATATGCTATGTATACAGTGAAAATTTAGTCTATTTTTATGTATATTAAATCATTAGATATTTGGATATAAGTACTTACATCTACTTTAATTACGAACACACTTTGTCAGTGTGTAGTATTCTTTCCAAATGAGTAAGGGACATTGGTACTGTCATTTGCCATGGGGTCAACCCACTACGGGGTTAGGTGGGGCTGGCGCCCCCTACCGCCCACTATATATGCTGTGGAAATTTAGTCTATTTTGTGTATATTGAATTATTGGATATGTGACTTGCACCTACTTCAACCACGAGTGCATGATATCCGTGTGTAGTAGTGATTGGTTCGGCTGAAAATCTCATGGCTTATAGCTGAAAACACTGTAGCTGGTTGAAAAAAGCACTGTAGCTGACAGAGGCTTATTTACCATAATTAAATTTAAAAAATTTAAAAATAGAAAAAACATATTAGCCCATCACGTATAATGTAAATAAATACGAGGAAAAAAAGAACCGGTAAAAAACTCAAAAAAAAGTCAAAAGTTCAGAAAAAAACGAAATTTATAAATAGTACAAAAATAAGCTGAAGCCAGAAACTGAAGCCATATTGATCAAGGCCTTTTTCAAATGAGTAAGAGGGCATTGGTACTATCGTTTGCTAGGGACGGACCACCGAGGGATCAGGTGGAGCTTGCACCCCTTACCCCCGGTCCGATCCCTCGCTTCCCCTGATTCGTTTGCCGTTTTGCCTATCGTTTGGTGATTAGTAGGAGAGATCGGAGATGGCCAAGTCGAAGAACCACACGGCGCACAACCAGTCGTACAAGGCGCACAAGAACGGCATCGAGAAGCAAAAGAGCCACCGCCAGACCTCCACCAAAGGGGTAGGTTCCTGCCTCCCAAGATCCAAAACTACCTACGTGCTGCCTCCTCTAATCTTACATGTCGAAATGTGCTGTTCTTGGTTGAGTGCGAACATTAGATGCTTAGTGCAAACTTTATTCTAGTTATCTTCTGCGAAGTGATTTACTTGTGCTAGAAATGTTGATGGTCTTGTTCACAAGTTTTATAGTACAGCAATTGATGTTTAATGTAACACTGTTACTTGGCGTAATTAAGTAGGGTTCTCTTGATTCTTGTTTTCTAGTTTGTGGACTAATTGTTGTTATAATTAGTTATTCATGCAGATAAATAGTATTAGGTGCAATTGTAGAGGTTATGTTAAAACGTGTCATCGTTGCGTTGGTTATACTGTATCTAATCTAAACTAATAATCCACCAGTTCAAATTATTTTACATCTACCCAACAATTACCTGCTCTACAGTCATGACCTTAACTACGTCCACACCACAATATGCACCCAGAAATACACCATCATAAAAACATACGCACCAGATTAACTCTCCTCCATTCTCTCTCCTTACTCAACCATATCCGACGGTCATCCTTCAATGGATCTGCAGTACCCCTCCAACCCGCGCCCCCGCTCGACCTGCGCTGCCCCCTCCCTCCGCCTCCCCCGCGCCTCCTCCGCTCCCTCCGCCTCCCCCTCCTCCCCCGCGCCTCCCCTCCTCCCCCGTTCTCTGCGCCGCCTCCTCCCCTCCCTCTTCCACCCGCGCCTCCGCTCCTCCGCGCCGCCTCCTCCCCTCCCTCCTCCGCCCTCGCCTCCTCCCCTCCCTCATCCGCCGCTCCGCCCTCGCCTACTCCTCCCCACCTCGCGCCGCCGCCACCTCCTCTTCCCCCCACTTCTCCGCACCGCCGCCGCCTCCTCCTCCCCCCACTTCTCAGCTCAAAGAGAGAACCAACCGATGAACTCAGACGCGGCGGCGGCGTCCCAAAACCCTCCTCTCGTGCCCTTCCTCCTCCGAGCTCTTCTGCAGTCTTCTTCTCTCCATTCTTCTCGTCCTCAATTGAATCCACTCTCTTCGAAAGGTGGCCTGAATCTTCGGCTATGGACGACATCGACTCCAGGTACGAGATCCCACGGACCGCCGAGTTCCTCCGCGGCCGCGCCTACACCAGGGTCGCCCTCCAGGTAATCCAATCCACATCGATTCGGTTCTTTCTTTCTTTCTTTCTTGGGAGTTTCTTGGTGCTTTTCATTTTGGCCTTAACGTTGGTTCTTTGGTTTGGATTCTTGGTGCTTTAGTTCCCGGACGAGATGCTCAAGGACGCGGTGGCGGTGGCGCGGGCGCTGCGGCGGGAGCTCGGCGGCGGCGGGGTCAAGGTGTTCGTGATGGCCGACACGGCGTACAACTCGTGCTGCGTCGATGAGGTGGGTGCGTCCCACATCGATGCCCAGTGCGTCGTCCACTACGGCCACGCCTGCATGAGCCCGTGAGCCCTTCTTACTTTCCTCATCAGTTCTTGCGCCCTTTTCCTTTCAAAAGATATGAGCTTTCAAAAGGGGCAACATATGGCTAGAATTATGGATAGAATTGGAGAATGATGGATTCTTTGATGTTTTGGTTGGCGGTAAGGTGGGAGCTTGGTTGCATTTATGTTGGGTTTGTGAGGATTTGGTGTCTGTTAGCTGATTTCTGTCAAGGGGTGGTGTTTGTTGGAGGGATGTTTCAAATTGTTTTTATTGGGGGTATTTGAAATTGCTAGGTGATCATGGCAGAGATGGTCTAGCGTCTAACCTAGGCATTGGCAGCTCGAAATTTAGGAGGAAACTGTTGATGGTTAATTGAATGTGTTCCCTATATATTCAGTCATGATTCTAAGTGTTTATTATATCAATATTTCATTTTTATGTGTTTATACTTTATACACTTGTAACATAAATGTTTTTCCATCATTATGTATATAATTTGTTGGAAGTCTTTGCCTGTTAGTTTCACACTAACACTCTTTTGTGCTGACGAACAAATTTAAATGCAGCACATCAAATTTGCCAGCGTTGTTCGTATTTGGGAAGGCACCATTGAATGTGAATGCTTGTGGCCGCTCATTGCTGGAGTGCTCGAAAGAAAGCAATAAACGCATTCTGGTATGGCCCAAACTATTTCTTGTGTTCTGGAAATTATGCTTCAATTCATGGAATAAGCATTTATTAGTGAAAAATGAAAATGATTTAATTTATTGGTAGCCTCTAAAGCAATATCAGTCGGGAGCTCAGAACAGTAGCTGTTTCAGTTTGATGTTGTGTTTCTGTCGTATTGCCAGTAATGGCTAGATCTGCAAGAAATTACCCTGTTTCAAGGAAATTAGTATGCAAGGCATCCTTAGGGTTTTAATTGATCTGCTTAGTATTTGTTTCTGTTGCTGCACATTTTCACCATTTCTACTATTTGCATGTTTGACCATGAAATAGCTGATATGAAACGTGTAAAGCTATAGATTGCAATCTTTATTACTTCTATTTGTAATATTCTTTGCTACTCTGACTTTTATCAAATAGGTTTTATGTGGATTAGAATATGCACATGCATTGGATGATCTTAAAGGAGCAATCATGGAACTATGCAAATCACACTCTTGCAGTCCTGAAGTCCAATATGCAGATGTTCTGTGTTCGGTCATGAGTCCATCATCAAGTCCTACTGCAGAACGTCCTCAATCCAATGGAAGCACTCATAATGATGATTTGTCTATACACAGTGATGGTGTGGCAACATCTGTGAATAATTGTTGCAATGTGGAAGGGTCTACGCGCAAGTATAGCCTTGGAGGCCTTACATGGGGTATATCCATAGATGAGAAAATGGAGGACTATTTGTTATGTTGGATTGGACAAGATAACTCTGCGTTTGCTAACATTGTTCTTACCTTCAATAAATGCGATATAGGTTTGTGTTCTTCTTCCTTATTTTATGGCTGGTGGGAGGATTGTTTGAATGTGTTGCTTTAGAATATATCAATCTACAATCCATTTTGTTCTCTTAGTTCCAAGTGAAATGGATCTAATGAGCTCACATCCCCTTCCTTTAGTTAGAATAAAATAAAGCAATTTCAAACTAATCTTCATCGCTGACATAAGTGTAAACACTAAACAACGAATAGAACAATATAAAAAACTATATGGCATACAGCTTTCTTGGAGTGCACGCTTCTTTGTCTTTTAAGACTTCTATTCTTAATGCTTGGTTGTGCTATAATTTCTTCTCAATGATTTGTATTGTTGATGTAGTTATTGTCGCTCCCTGCATTTTATAATTTAGCTTGGAATGCAGACGTGCAAGTTAACCGTTCCAGTGTCATGTCATAACATCAGTTTGAACAACCTTTGTTTACATAATTACTCCAAAGCAGAGATCTTTATAATGAAATTTTTTGAATATTTATGAAATGTTTCTTTGCAGTTAGATATGACACAATTGCAAATCGGTTGTCAAGGGATGTCTCTCATCTGATGAAAATTCTTAGGCGCAGGTACAATTTTGTGCAGCATTTATATACTTTTTTCTTTTTGTGAAATGCAAGTATGCTATTATATGTGTACTATTAATTACAAAACACTGTGATTGTAGATATTACCTTGTGGAGAAGGCAAAGGATGCAAATATTATTGGCATTTTGGTGGGAACTCTAGGTGTTGGTATGTACATTGCTAACTTCAATATTAAAAATGATTGTAGTATTGCCTGGTCTTGGCTCTGCCACATGACTTTGAGGCACTGTTTGAATGGTGACATCATATTCTAGGGGAAGAGAATGGACTGGAGAATATCTTTTGGATTTCAAGGATTTGATCACTTCAGATAAACAAGAAGCTGCAAGCAGAAGTGAAGAAGCACGATTTTCCTTTATCAAAGGATGCTATGTGGAAGATAATTGTACTCAAGGTATTATGCACTTTGGCCTATCCATACGTCACTGTATGCACAAGTTTTATTGACCTGTTGAAACTCCAGCAACATTAATGTGTTATTTATTGAATTCCAACCAAGGGTAAAAAAGGGTGGTAATCCACCAGTTGCCAGCCCAGACTGGTAAAAAACGGTCAGAAAAGTTCTAAATTTAAAATTTGAAATTTGAATTTAAATTGATGAACAGTTGTTCTGGGCGGTAACCAGCCGAAAACCGGTCTAATTCAAATTTTGAGTTCGGTAACCGCTGGCAACCGGTACTAGAGGGGGGTCCAATATTTTTCCTGTTTCCGGTTTTTGAATCCTTGGTTCGAACTTTCTGGTGGGAAACCATCGAGCAGAAAACTCCATGTTCTACTTAATAGTTCTGGCCTCATGGCTCATGCATTCCCTTTACTTTTATCTTTTTTACTAAATCATTTGTGTTCTCCCACCGCCCCACAGAAAATGAGCTGTCAGAAACATCACTTGCACTGGCTGAGGTAACAGAGAAGGCACTAAGTATCCGAAACCAGAGTAATGATGCAGTTCTTTACCAAGGAGGAGCAAAGTCTGCAATCGATTACCTAAAGGCGCGGTCATACCGTGGTCTCACTGGAGAATATGAGGGTCCAGCAGCAGACTCAATCTTGATAGGCAGATCAGGGAGGGCTGCTGGCTACTATGATGAGAAAACAGTGAACTTACAATGAATGAATGTTGGACCAGGTACTATAGGCATTTGCATCCTGGATAGTTTACCTTTGCATATTGTTTCATTATAGTGCGGGAAAAAGATATTTTTTTGTTGGCCGTTGACAGACCTATCTTTGGTGTGCTACGAGCAAATTTGTCACGAGCAAACTTGTCTTCATGTGAGGGGATCTAACCTTCTTTAGCTTTTCTTTCAAGAGGTAGTTTTGTATATTAGAAACTATTGTGTTCACAGTGTTAGTTTTGTATATTGCCTGATGAAATTGGGATGACTTTTGCAGGAAAAAGATCCAGAAGATTCAGCTGCGGTTGCTGGCGATAGGAAGTATGATGTGTATATGGGTATCGATGTTTTCGGCCGAAATACTTTTGGTGGTGGGCAATGGAATGTATGCGAAAGTATCTCTGCTTTTTTGTCAACTCGTGATGGTCCATTATTACCAAGAAGAATTATGCTTGCAGTGTTAATACAAAATATTGCATACCTTTCTGTACTCTTTTCTAAAAGAACTTTTCTGTGCTCTGAAACTGACAACTAATTTACTATGTTCTCTGAGTGTAACACTACAATTTTCTTGCAGAAATTTCGTGTTAAATAGATTCATACAGTAATAGTCAAATTATACTAGATTACATTACTTTATCAGATTTTACTTGCAAACATGCTGATTGTAGGACAGTCAAATCTGTCGCCGATTTGATGTGAAGATAGATTCTAGATCCAAACTGATCATGATTATTCAAGCGACTGGGTTGTTTACGCTAGCACTGTCTCAGTTTCAGCAGCAGAATCGAATTATGACATCTATGTACCTGCTTTTACCATCTTCCAATCTATTTTTAGTCATCTTGGTAGAGCTTGCATCGGAACGAAGGATATTAGGTACAGTTTGAGAGTTTCTTTTAGTACTACATATGTTGGATGAACTAATAGGGAAGTGCATCTGCAAAAAAAATTTCAGTGGGAGCTCGTCTATAGTATGAGAGGAATCTATCAACCTCTGGTTGCAAGGCTGCTGGATTAATTGTGCATAATGCTGTTGTTGTTTATTGTTTTGCTGAAAAAGTTGGTTATTGCTGCAGGAAACTTCACTAGAATTGGTTGTGGTTGGTGACGATGGTGTTTTACAGTCAATCTGTGAACAAACCACGTTTGGTATTATAAAAGATATTGGTGTCTTGGACTGGCGCTATACACACTTTGGTTTAATGCCAAAGGTGCTGTTCTTTCTCATAGCAGAGCATAACACTTTGCAATTTTTCCTTGTGCATGTCTCTGTCACTATTTGTCTTCTGAAATGTTGACATATTGAATGATACTAATTGCTATATTTTTTCAGATAGAAGGGAAAGAAATTCTGGTTGTGCTTTCAGATTCGGGAAAGCTCTCTCTTCTTTACTTTTGTTCTGAGATGCATAGGTCAGTGCTGCTGTTCTTTGTTTATGCCCCTCTTCTCTTCTCTGTAGATTTGAGCTGCTTGTTATACACCAAACAATATGTTGCAACTTTCAAGGAGTAGTAGGTTGTACTCTAATAGTCTGACGATTATATGCAACCAGAGGGACTAATGAGAATTGGAAAAGATAGAAGGGGATATGAAATTTCAATATAGGGAAAAAAGAATGCATATCACCTTTTTTTTATGAAGGATGCATGCGTATCACTTTCAGCATCTAACTCACATGTTGAAATTGCAATAAGAATGTCAGAATCTGGAAGCACATGTATATTAAATTATAAAAAATAACTCGAATTGAAGCGAATTACACTATTCCTTAATACTAATAAGTACCTTGGATTGTGGGCCCACTTTTAGACATTTTATTTTAGTTTCACATATTCCTCCTTGGGCTTCCAGAGTGGGAACAAAGGTAAGGATAATGGTTCCATGCTTGCGGGTTTGCACTTCACAGACAAAGTAAATAAAGTGAGATGGTTTTCTCTAACGAAAGTTAACTTGCAGGTTCATTATTTATAGAAACATGTTATCTGCTGGTTCTTAATTAAACCTGACAATAATTTAGTTAGTTTTATTTAGTACATGGTAATTTCATTCTGCACTTCTTAACCCATTTTATTTGAGATCGAGGAGAGTTGGTTGGATATTTTGTCCACAATTCAAATAACTATTGTTGATAGACATCAATTTGTTGTAGGTTCTTTAGGAACAGTGAAGGTGAGCGTTTCATGGAACGATATGCTCCTACTGCAAAGGATCTTGCTTCTCGTGATGTTGTCTCGAGATCTATGACAATGGAAATTAGAGAAGGGCGTGGTGTTGGTGAGTTTTAGTCCTCTCATTTTATGTTCAAGGTGCCAAAACTCTGTGGCTTATTTACATGAACCTTATGTTTTGGTCTGGTTACCTCAGGGCCATTGAAGGATCACATCTATTTGCATCTTAACCATCTGCCTCCTGAAGTTCTTAAGGAAAGGCTTCCTGGTATATCTGAAACTGCTGCTATTTTTGCTGGTGTTGATGTCACCAAGGAGCCAATTCCAGTTTTGCCTACAGTGCACTACAATATGGGTGGGATCCCAACAAATTACCTGGGGAGGTTTGTCTTGAATTAGCAGCAAACATTATTGTGGATCACATTTGCTGATCTTTAATGGGAGTTCTGTTCTGCCTATTAGGTTGTGCATATCAAGGGTGATAATCCAGATAGTGTTGTTCCTGGTTTGTTGGCTGCTGGAGAAGCAGCATGTGCGTCTGTCCACGGTTCAAATCGTCTGGGTGCAAATTCACTTCTTGACATAGTTGTTTTTGGCAGAGCTTGTGCAAACAGGGTGGCTGAGATTGCTAAACCAGGCAAATTCCTTTTCTCTGTTACGTAACTCATTGCTTGATTTGCTCTTCGTGATGTACCTGATTTTAATGATGCACTACATTATAGGTGAGAAGCAGAAACCTCTTGAAAAAGGTGCAGGAGAAAAGACCACAGCCTGGTTGGACAAGCTGAGAAATGCAAATGGGTCACTACCAACCTCCAAGATCCGTCTCAACATGCAACGTGTTATGCAAAATAATGCTGCTGTCTTCCGTACACAACAAACACTTGAAGAAGGTATTGCACATATCCTTTGTAGAGTTCTGCATTACATACAGAATATCTGTTGTCGGTTGTCAGGTTGTCACCATAGACCATTGAGAGCCAAGCGAAAATCTGAGAGCTATTAACAGTAGGAAGTAAGCACGACTCAAATATTAAAGATAGACACCAGTAGAAAGAGTCACAATTCTTGGTGATCATTTATTAATGAATTCTCATCGACCTTATGTCTATTAGGTTGTCAACTGATTAGCAAAGCATGGGAAAGTTTTCATGACGTGAAGATCAGTGATCGAAGTCTCATATGGTATGTTCTTCTTCATAAGAATTGCATCAACTTATTTGGCTTGTAATCTTGGATTAATTATCCATTTTTGTCATTTGTTTCCGCAGGAATTCAGACTTGATAGAGACTATAGAGTTGGAAAATCTGTTGATAAATGCATGCATAACTATGCATTCAGCAGAGGCACGGAAGGAAAGCAGAGGAGCTCATGCTCGTGAAGATTTCACGGTTTGCAACTTCCTTTGTCTTGCTCTCTCTTCCTTGCAGCCACATATTTCTATGTTATAATGATAACTGTTTTTCCCCTTTGTTTACAGAAAAGAGACGATGAGCATTGGATGAAGCACTCACTGGGGTAAGTATCTTCTGTTCGTTAAGCTTTCTGAAATAATATCAAGCAATTTTGTGGTGTTGATGTTGATTGCAAACGACGTGTTGTCACAACATCATCGAAGTTAATTGTTGAGACATTATAATAGTGTGTGAATGAATGTAAAACCTACTTATCAATAGTCAACTACATATGACATGCATCAAATGGTAGTATAACCTGCGTCATACTGTCATCATTTAACAATCTGATCCTGAATTCCTGATATCTTTTGTTGTACAGGTACTGGGAGAATGAGAAGGTACAACTAGCATACAGGCCAGTCCATATGAACACATTGGACGATGAAGTTGAGTCATTCCCACCAAAAGCTGTGCAGCAACGTTTTCTTGGGTAATAAACTGTGTTTGCCTTTCTGGAGATACATTTACTTACACCTACAATAAAATTCTGTGCAGCAACGTTGCGAGATTCATTCATGTCACAGATGTTGACATCCAAAGGTACACCAAGAAACCAACATCTGTGTGTGGATTCTTTATGTTTACGTGGGACTAACATTCTTCATTTCAGGAAGAAGCTGACATACATTGCGCCTTGCCCAGGAGATTTGCCAAGCAGGCTGTTAATTGCGAGCTCGTTAACATGGTACGAGGCTTGATCGATTCAAGGTTGAACATTGTAGTTTGGTGGCCGTAAAGGCATGTTGTAACGCTGAGATGCACCCATTGTCCTGTAACCTGGTATGGGGTCTACATTTTAAGATCATAGTATATTCTGAGCATTGCTAACCGAAATAATGTTACGGCAAACTAAATGGGTTTGATATTTTTCTTGGCAGAAATCTCTCGACATCTTGTTTAATCGCGTGTTCAGTTGTGTGTACGACTTCTCGTGATAGTGCCCTGTTCCGTGAGCATTTATATCTCCGTTAAGTACCAAATCGAAAAGTTTGATGTGATAATCATCCCATTACAGAGCTACTAATGGTTTCCATGTAGTCTTGTAGCCGACGATGTTTCCAGGTCCAAACTGCACTCCGAGAACTGATCCACATGAGTGTTTTCCAGATTATATACATGGTGATATACAATTGCGTGAAACTTAAACTATGAAAAAAAATATCGTCATTTGGTTGTTTTCATGTGCATCCTTGAAATGCCGCCGTGGCGTTAGCACGGGCACTATACTAGTTATGCCTAATTTGTTAGGCTTTCTATCCTAGTTTTCTGCCGTGGTTTAGTTATGATCGCTAAAAAGCCTAAAATGTGATGCAGTCAAGAACTGATGTGTCCATAGTGTCTTGTGGGATATATGGCTCAGGATAGTAATGCGTTAGTATGTGGATCCATGTTGATTATCTTCTTGCGTTAGTATCCTTAGTTTTGCGCTTGCAGTTTGGAGGTTTGGTTTGTTAGAATGATCTCAGGGCATTTGGCCCAACGGCCAAATGCCCCCCTCTCCCCTTGACCGCGCCCTGATCGGGGGCGCCCAGCCCAATAAGCTGGTGGGCCCCTGTCGCCAGCGCCATATAAAACAGAGGTGGGGGCCGGGGCGGCACGCACACCAAAGTTCACCGTGTTGCCGCCAGACCCACCGACATAACCCCAGACCCGATCTAAGAGGGGGCGCTCCAGCGACGGGAAGACCCACCGCCAAGGAGATCACCGCCGCTCGGGAGACGCCGCTCCTCTTCCCCGACCGTCGCTGCCCGTGCGCAGAGCTTCACCGACGAACCGCGATGGCCAACCCCTCCTCCTCTACGTCGGACGGTTAGTACCTCTCTCTCCCTCTCGGTATTACCTCAAGAACCCGAACCCTAAAAAAAAGAACCCGCTATATCTAACCTAGGAGATCCTAAAGAACTAAAGCAAATCTAACAATGGTATCAGAGCACCTAGGCGTAGATCTAGATGGGAAAAGAAAAGAGAAGCACCCCCTAACCCTAGAACAACGACCACCGTCAGTTGTCCGATGTGCGGAAAAGAAAGAAAGAACAGAGAAGGGGAAACCCTAGATCTGAAAAGAACCGACTCACCTGGCCGTCGTCGTCGTCGCTGGCGTGCGGGAGATCGGCCGAGCCGTGTGCTCGCCGGCGCTCCACGTGTGGCCACCGTCGACGCGCGGGACAGGGCGCCAACACGGAGCCGCTCGACGGCGGCGCGCTCCCTCTCAGGGGAGCGCGCACGCCGGCGAGAGGGCCCGCGGTGGCGCCGTCTTCTTCTTCTCCGGCGGCGTGGACGTAGTCGCCGCCGCCGCCGCCGAGTTCGCTCGGGCGCGAGGGGAGAGTTCGCTCGGGCTCGCAGCCGTCGGATGCGATCGGGCGGCTGAAATCGCGCGGGCTGGCTTTCGGCCCAGGCGGGCGAGAGGTTTCGCGGCCCAGGCCCAGGTTGCGCACGAGCGCGATCGGCCGCGAGAAACGAGAGCCGTTGGATGCGAATCCGACGGCTGATGGATCGCGCGGAGGCGCCGAAGGCCGCGGCCACGCGGGATTGAAGCCGTTGGATTCGCATCCAACGGCTGAGACCGCTGCGGCGCGGGGGAGCGAGCGGCAGCGCGTGAGGCCGCAGGCGCGTGCGCGTGAGGCCGGCTGGGCCGCGCGTGAGCAGGCCGCCGAGGCCGCGTGAGCAGGCTGCCGAGGCCGCGGGTGGGCAGGCCGCCGTGGGCCGGGCCGAACAGGCCAAAATGCCTGTTTGCACAGTAAATCCCGAAAATTGGATTTAATGATTTTCAGAAGTATTTTTTGATGAATTTCAATGAAATTTGATCCAAAATCTCTGTAAATTTTTGCACCAACGTGTTAATTTTTTCAGAGATTAAATGTGTACAGTATAATGCTTCTGTATAATGAATTATTTTTTAGAATAATTACAGTTTCCGCTGCAAAAGTTAATGTTGATTGATTTTCATTATTAAATTCGAACCAACGGGAGAATTTAATTTTGGAAAAATAGATATAAATCCCAGATAATTATGATATTGTTATTTTCTGACCAACGTTGATAATAACAATATTATAATTTTTAATTGATGATTTTTTATGCATTATTTCTATTTCTGCCCAACGGTGATGTAGATTTAATGTATAGATAAAATTGATTTAAATTGTATGTCGTATTTTTGACCAACATTGGAAATAAGGCATATAATTTTGCTGTTACGTTCTCACTTTGTTTGAACTAAATTTTCAGGAGGATACAACTTGATGGGTTGTATCAGAGAGATCCCCACTCTCAAAGGAGATAATTATGGAGAGTGGAAGAAAAAGATAGACTTAGCGTTTATCTTAGCTGAGGTGGACTGGGTCCTCACTACAGCACGTCCCACTGAGCCTATGGCACCAGTGAGGGATCAAAATGAGGATGATACTGCTTGGCAGAAAAGACAGAGGGATCATGCTCTCTTACAGATGTCTTATGATCTTGATCATAAGAAATGGACCACAGCCAACAAGAAATGTATGGCTGTGATAAAGAACACGATTGAGCCTGCTATTGTGGGCTCAATCGCAGAGTGTGACACTGTCACAGAGTACCTTGATAAAATAAAGAGTCTTTCACTGGCTCTTCAAAGACTTATGCTACATAGCTGATTAAACAGCTTGTGACAGAAAGGTACTCTGGTGGTGGCAGTGGCATAAGAGAGCACATACTGAGGATGAGTAACTTGGCATCCAAGCTTAAACCAATGGATTTGGCTTTCAAGGATGAGTTCCTTATTCATTTGGTTTTTGCTTCCTTGCCCAAAGAGTTTGACACATTTGTTGTCAACTACAATATGCAGCCCGAGAAATGGGACTTGGAAAAGTGCATAGCTATGTGTGTGCAAGAGGAGGAAAGAATTAAATCCTCACATGGTGGATCTATCAACTATGTGAAGGATAACAAGAAAAAGAACTTCAACAGTACCTCCTTCTCAAAGAACAAGGGAAAAGCCTCTGTCCATCAGCCTCAACAGAATAAATTTGCTGTAGACAAAGATCAGTGTCTTCACTGCAAGAAGACGGGACACTACAAGAAGAACTGTCCTGATTATTTAAAGATGATAATGGCAAAGAAAGGTGAGAACATTGTTATCTTTATAAATGAATGCCTGTATGTGCAATATTCGAAATCCACTTGGTGGATTGACTCAGGAGCAACTGTTCATGTTGCTAATTCCTTACAGGGATTCCGTTCGACGAGGACTACGCAAAGAAACGAAAGATGCATTAAAGTTGCAAATGGAGTCCAAGCTGAAGTTGAAGCCGTTGGCGATCTTTCATTAGAGTTAGCTAATGGCTCCAATCTTTTACTTAGAGATGTCCTTTTTGTTCCCTCTTTACAGAGGAATTTGATTAGTGTTTCAAATTTGGACAAAGATGGTTATGATTGTAATTTTGGAAATGGCAAGTGTGAAATAATGTTTAATAAAGAATGTGTTGGTCTTGCCATCTTACAGAATGAGCTTTATTTGTTGTCACTTCGTGAAAATGTGAATTCCGTATGTGATGTGAATGAGCGTATATCCTCGCCTTTGAATGCGAACAGAAAACGAAAGAGAACTCATAATGAATCGTCGAAATTATGGCACTGTCGTTTAGGCCATATTTCGATGGGAGAATAGAAAGACTTGTTAAGAATGAAATTCTTCCTCTATTAGAGTTCTCAGACTTAGAACAATGCAGAGAATGCATTAAAGAAAATATATAAAGAAGATTAAGAAAGACGCCAAAAGAAGCACATGAGTTCTACAAATTGTTCACACAGACATTTGTGATCCTTTCCCTGTGAAAAGTGTGGATGTATATGACTCGTTCATAACATTCACGGATGATTACTCCCGTTTTGGATATATTTATCCAATCAAAGAAAGAAATGAAGCCTTGGATAAATTCAAGATATTTAAGGCTGAAGTTGAAAACCAACACGATTTAAAGATTAAGATAGTCCGATCTGATCGTGGGGGGAGTACTATGGTCGACATACCCCATATGGACAAGTTCCTGGACCTTTTGTAAGGTTTTTACAGGAAAATGGAATAGTGGTCCAGTATTCTACACCGGGCGAACCTCAGCAAAATGGAGTAGCTGAAAGACGCAACCGTACCCTGATGGATATGGTGCGAAGCATGATGAGCTATTCCACACTGCCATTGAGTTTATGGATGGAGGCATTGAAAACCGCCATTCATATTCTCAACAGAGTGCCTAGTAAGTCGGTGCCCAAAACACCGTACGAGATGTGGACAGGAAGAGTTCCCTCACTAAACCATTTACGTGTGTGGGGGAGTCCTGCTGAGGCTAAAGTATTTAACCCAAACCTTGGGAAGCTTGATCCCAAAACAGTAAGTTGCCATTTCATTGGCTACCCTGAAAAGTCAAAAGGTTTTCGTTTCTACTGTCCAGATAAATATACAAAGTTTGTAGAAACGAGACACGCTGTCTTCTTAGAGGATGAAATGATGAGAGGAAGTATGGTAGCTCGTGAGATTGACCTTGAAGAGAAGCGGGTGTATGCGCCCACTTCGATGATTCAAGAACCATTCTTCACACTACCTGTTGTCGCTGCACCGACGGTGCAAGACACTGTGGTGCCAGCACCTGTTATTGTTCCTCCTGTGGCAACAATGGGTGATAATGAGGAACCTGTTTTACAGGATCCTATAGAACCTATTGCCACAGATGAGGAGGAGCAACAGCAGCCTCAAACAGAAGATGTACCAAATGAGGAGGCCCCGAGGAGGTCTCAAAGAGTAAGAAGATCAGCTATTTCTGATGATTATCAGATTTATCATACAGAGAAATTTCAAATGGAGCATGATCCTACCTCATTTGAAGAAGCCATGAGAAGCGAAAATTCCTCAAAATGGCTTGAGGCCATGGAAGAGGAAATGAGGTCCATGAAGGCTAATAAAGTCTGGGACTTGGAAATTATTCCTAAAGGAGCCAAAACAGTAGGCTGTAAATGGGTCTACAAGACAAAGCTTGACTCCCAAGGGAATGTAGAAAGATACAAAGCGCGACTTGTGGCAAAAGGCTTTACGCAAAGAGAAGGGATTGATTACAATGAGACCTTTTCTCCAGTCTCATGTAAAGATTCCTTCAGAATCATAATGGCATTAGTAGCACATTATGATTTAGAGTTACATCAGATGGATGTAAAGACGGCATTTCTTAATGGGGATTTGGAGGAAAATGTTGACATGGCACAACCGAAAAGGTTTTGTCATGGAAGGAAATGAAAGAATGGGATGCCGCCTAAAGAAATCGATTTATGGGTTAAAGCAAGCTTCAAGACAGTGGTACTTGAAGTTTGACAGTACAATAAGAAAATTTGGGTTTAAAGAGAATGTAGAGGACAACTGTGTTTATGCAAAGTTTAAAGATGGGAAGTTTATCTTCCTAATTCTGTATGTGGATGATATCTTACTAGCTAGTAGTGATGTCAGTCTGCTACTGGAGGCAAAGAAGTTTTTGTCCTCAAACTTTGATATGAAAGATCTTGGTGAAGCTTCGTTCGTTCTAGGGATCGAAATTCACCGGGATAGAAACAAAGGGACATTGGGACTGTCACAAAAGACATACATAGAGAAAGTCTTAAAGAAATTTGGGATGCATAAATGTAGTCCTTCACCTGCACCTATAGTCAAGGGCGACAGATATGGGGATTTTCAATACCCCAGGAACCAGTATGAGATCGATCAAATGAAAGCGGTTCCATATGCTTCAGCTGTCGGATACTTACAGTATGCTCAAGTATGCACACGCCCTGACTTAGCATTTGTTACCGGGTTACTTGGCAGATTCCAGAGCAATCCTGGAATAGAACATTGGAAATTGATAAAGAAAGTCTTGCGTTATTTGCAAGGAACAAAAGGCCTCATGATGACATACAGAAGATCAGATTTACTCCATATAGTGGGGTATACAGATTCTGATTTTGCGGGAGATGATAGAAAGTCTACATCCGGATATGTATTCACTCTCGCTGGAGGAGCTATATCGTGGAAAAACTCAAAGCAAACCGTCACTACATCGTCCACAATGTATGCCGAGTTTGTAGCATGTTATGAGGCCACGGGGCAGGTGAACTGGCTAAAGAAGTTCATACCCAGTTTAAAAGTGGTTGACGACATCAATAGACCACTTAAGTTGTACTGCGATAATAAACCCGCAGTAATGTATGCCCACAACAATAAGTCAAGTGGTGCTGCCAAACACATTGACATAAAGTATTATGTTGTGAAAGATAAAGTTCGGGATCAAATTATAAGTCTTGAGCATATAAGTACCGCAAAGATGTTAGCGGATCCGCTTACTAAAGGCTTACCACCCAACGTGTTCAGAGAACATATAGCCGGCATGGGTTTAAGGGAAAGCCTATAATTTCTGGACTAAAAGATGGCCCAAAAGATTAAGTAACTATTTCAGAACAGAGAGGTGTATTGTTGCTGTTGAATCTATCGGCGATTGACCGTGACGATGAGACATGTTCTATGCACTAATCTGTGATGGAATGTGTAAAGGCAAAAGTAATTAAAGATAAAGTATAGATTGAGATCAAGGGGGAGAATGTTAGAATGATCTCAGGGCATTTGGCCCAACGGCCAAATGCCCCCCTCTCCCCTTGACCGCGCCCTGATCGGGGGCGCCCAGCCCAATAGGCTGGTGGGCCCCTGTCGCCAGCGCCATATAAAACAGAGGTGGGGGCCGGGGCGGCACGCACACCAAAGTTCACCGTGCCGCCGCCAGACCCACCGACATAACCCTAGACCCGATCTAAGAGGGGGCGCTCCATCGACGGGAAGACCCACCGCCAAGGAGATCACCGTCGCTCGGGAGACGCCGGCCGCCAGGGAGACGCCGCTCCTCTTCCCCGACCATCGCTGCCCGTGCGCAGAGCATCACCGACGAACCGCGATGGCCAACCCTTCCTCCTCTACGTCGGACGGTTAGTACCTCTCTCTCCCTCTCGGTATTACCTCAAGAACCCGAACCCTAAAGAAAAGAACCCGCTAGATCTAACCTAGGAGATCCTAAAGAACTAAAGCAAATCTAACATGGTTATATAATGCTTGTCAAAAATTATTTTCTGCTGTTTAATGAGCATTTGTTCTGCACTACGAAAAAAATCTCAAGGTGTATGCATTTGCCTGCCTTGATGGCTTTATCTGAATACCCTTGTATAATGTGTAGTTAGTATGACCTACAACTTGTTTCTGATTGGTTCATTGTCTACAGCTTGTGTAAGGTGTATGCATTTGCCTGCCTTTGGCTTGCATTGTTCTCTTCGTCGTCCAATCGATGGACCGACTCATCTTATGCTTTGGGTGCTTCTGTATCAAACGCAAGAAGATCAAGCCAACGATTGAAAGGGACACATTTAGAGAAGGACCAGGGTATCTACACCCAATGGTGCACCTATGGGGAGATTTCTTCCCCTATAGGGATAAGTAGCAAGTAAATTCATTTCCTGTTGGGGATGGTGGGTATGGAGACATTCCTCTACCCCCCCCCCCCATACTCGTTCCCTATTGGGGACCCGAATCATTGTATACTATACCATGTATCTCATATGATGCTTTATTAATACCTTGTAAAATCCTAAATCGAGAAATAAATACTTGTTTGAATTATGTGATGCACCTATTGTACATTTATTGTGGTGAATTCATGCCATTTTTATTGATCTAATTGTTGTATTATTGTTGATTGTAATTATTTGTATAGGGTTTATGGTCACTTATTGTCGGGGAATGGGTCCCTATCGGGACCCCGTTCCCCACCCCGGTGGGGAAAGGGAGGAATTCTTCCCCGGGCAAGTAATCGGGGGTTGGGGCAGGGAACAGGGGAAGAATCGGGGATAGGAACGTTTCACCACTCCCTGGCGGGGAATTCCCTACTGCCATGCCTAATCGCTACTTAGCCCAGTCTCCTGGTCAACACTGTGTTGGGGATGGGTCTTGTAGCCCAATTACTCCCACCATCCCAGCTCCCACACGGCTGGAAGTTGTATCATCGGTTGGGGTTGTGAATCACGTAGTTATTTGGTGGCATGTTGTGAATTTTCTCTTTTATTTATATTGCGTTCGCATTTTGATTTGATATTCTATTTTGCTCAGTGACAAAAAGCTACCTATACTTTAGAAAATATGACATTAGCATTATGCCAAACCTTGAATTGTCGGATTGGCCACATCACTCGGATTGACCATGTGTCGCCATTTGAAATGACACAGAGGGCGCGGGGGCTCTATCTACAATGAGTATTGTAGCTCCGAGTACTATAACTACAATGAGTATTGTAGCTCTGAGTACTAAAGTTACATCGAGTACTGCATGGTCGTAGCTCCGTGGTCGTACCTACAGTGATCGTAGTTTAAGTGGTTGAAGTCATGGTCGAAGCTGTGGTCAGAGCTGTAGTCAGAGGACTACTGAAGCGGTCGGTGCTTGGACGACCTATGTGGTCGAAGTGCCACAGTCGGTGCTCAAAAGACCAGTGTGTGGTCGAAGTGCTGCGGTCAGTGCTCAGAAGACCAGTGTGTGGTTGAAGTGCCGCGGTCGGTGCTCGGAAGACCAGTGCATGGTCGAAGTGCCATGGTCGGTGCTCGGAAGACCAGTTCGTGGTCGAAGTGCCACGGTCGGTGCTTGGAAGACCAATCCGTGGTCCATGTGCCATGGTCAGTGCTCGGAAGACCAGCGTGTGGTTGAAGTGCCGTAGTCAGTGCTCGGAAGACCAGTTCGTGGTCGAAGTGCCGCGGTCGGTGCTCGGAAGACCAATGCGTGGTCCAAGTGCCATGGTCGGTGCTCGGAAGACCAGTGTGTGGTCGAAGTGCCGCGGTCGATGCTCAGAAGACCAGTGTGTAGTCAAAGTGCCGCGATCGGTACTCTGAAGACTAGTGTGTGGTCAAAGTGACGCGCTTGGAGAACTCAAAGTCTATGTGCGGTCGTAGTCATAGCGATCATGGTCATAGCCATAGTGGCCATGGTCGTAATCGTAGCGCTTTGGTCATGGTGCCTATGTGCGTAGTCCTAGCAACCATGGTCGTAGTCATAACAGATCGGTCGTAGCTGCACAAAGTACCATAGACGTCATACTCAGAAGTGTATCGTAGACATCATACTAGGAGGAGTACTGTATACGTCACACTCAGTAGCGGCCATTGTAGCATTCGTCAGCACTATAACAGTCGTTGGTATTGTAGCAGTTGTTGGTCATTATGGTCGTCAGGTATGTCCAGTCTCTGTAGTAGTCGTGTTCAGCCAGTCACTGTAGCAGTCGTCGGCATGAGTGGTCGTCAGCACTATAATAGTCGTTGGTATTGTAGCAGTTGTTGGTCATTGTGGTAGTCAGGTATGGCCAGTCTTTGTAGTAGTCGTGTTCAGCTAGTCACTGTAGTAGTCATCAGCATGAGTGGTCGTGAAATGATGTAAGTCTTCAGTCAGTTGGCGAACTGCTCGGTATGGGTAGGTAGTCGGTGTCAGTCAGAGTTGTGTGCGTGGAGTGGGTGAGTGGCCTGCTGTGAGGCCCGGTTGTATCTATATATACCATGTAAATCGTTAAGTGAGTTGAGCCAGAGAATAACGGAGAAAACACAGAAAAAGGTGTGAGTAGTTAGCACCACAATCATGTGCCTTAGCTCTTGTGTTTAGCTTTGTTGTTAGCTCCCATCTCCGGTAAGCCTTCCACTGAGTTGTGTGCATCGGTTCACCGTGAAAGTGTGTGTTTGAGAGTGTTATTCCTAACACTTGGTATTAGTGCTAAGTGAGAAATCTTGAGAGACTTCTAGCATCTGACATAGATTTCCAACATCTGGTATAGATTTCCAGCATCCTGCACTGCTATGTCCTCTCGCCCTCGATCATCTTCACCCAATCTGACCTGATCATAGCCCTTCAAAGCGAGCAGAGTCCCCCCATGCTTCACCCTCACCTTCCCAATGCTCGGGGATGCTTCTGCAAAAGCACCACCACCGCCACCAAATCAGGAAACTAGTATGCAACTGCCAAATCACGCAACCAAACCACCACACAGGCATTACACCAAACAAAAAAAGTCCAATGCATATGCGCACCAAGGCATTCCTGTGGCGATCGCGAGACGTTGACGCGCACGTGCACGGACTCCTTCACGGCATCCGGTTTATCCAGCACATCACGCTGCGAAGCAAAATTAATGCTTGGGAAAAGCGGGAGAAAAGGGATATGTGGATCGTACGGCCGGTTGGTCTTCCACTCACTTGGGCGCGTTGAGCAGCTTTGTCGAAGGAGCAGAGGAAGTTCTCAGGATTGCAGTGGAGTTCGTGGGCATATTCGGGGTGGAATTGCGCGAGCTCTGCGAAACGGCGAGAGGATATCGGGTTAGCGTTTGGGGGAGGAGAAGGGGGTGGGGAAGAGGGATCACTCGATGATGAGGGGGGAGGTGGAGCTTGGGCTCGGGGTCGAGAAGGATGCGTCGGAGGTCATCGGAGTAGAACTTGTGGAGGAAGGCGGCGAGGTCGCACTCGGTGGGGCCGGATTCGGCGGCGGTGAATGCCTCATGCGGCGGCGGCATTTGGGCGGCGGTTGGGGTTATGGGCGGGAAAGAACAGAGGGAAGGGGAGGTGGTCAAGGTCAGTCACGATGATGGACTCATGGTGTGGGTTTTGGGAAAATTTTCTGGTTTTGTGAATTGGTGGGCGTTTGGACGAGCGTTTACGCGGGCCTATGCGGAAACAGGCTGTGTGGGCTAGAGATACTAAGGTCCATTGGTTTGAGACCATATGAAATCTGCCTCTGCTATTATTCTTTTGAGAGGAAATGCGCATCTGTTGCTCTACCCATAATAGCGTCTTTGCCCGTAATTCGGCATGGCTGAGGCAAGTTCCGATGTGCATTAATTGTCCATATTGTCGACAACGGCTGTATATCTATTCCTAGCTAATTAATAAAGCTCTTTTTTTCCTTTAAAAAAATGCCCTCTTCATTGGCCATTTTTGCAGTCAAACCCACGGGAACCATCATATGCTAGCTAGCTAGAAACAAAAACGCACAGACAAACCACCACTAAAACTTGACGCATGCATCGTACTCGCGCCAGCGCTTACACGCATGTATGTGTGTCCTTTGCAAAGCACCGCACGATCGGGCGATCAGCGTCAGTCAGTTCCTTGCTTGCCTTAAGCATTTGGCAGTTTCTGGAGTGCTACTCTGTACGCAGTAAGTACCCACCCACCGGCCACAGCCACGGTCAGGCGAAGGCACGTACAGCGGCACGATCCACTAGCAAACGCGCGAGTCCAGCGGCCGCACGAGCAAAAACGTCGAGGCTCCAGCTTAGCCGAGCCCTACACACCGGGCCGGCGGGCACAAAAGCGATGAAGAGCCCGTGCCACGGTGCCAGGCTGCCGGTTCTAATCAGATCACGGCGAGCAAGGTAAGTGCCCACAGCACTCGGCGGTCGACGACGGCCAATAGAAGGAGGCGCACGTACGTACGCGCATGGTTGATTGGACATTGGACTCTGCCGGCCGACCGGCCGGGTCGCGGCTTGGACGACCGATCGACCAACGGAAGCAAGCACATGTGCTGGAAGAAGGAACCGCAAGGGAGCGCACGCTATGGGCCTGTTTGGCAACGGCTGCGGTTTATAGGTTTTGACTAAAATTTTTTAATTTTGACTGTTTACGGTACATATTACGAAAATAGATACTCACTTACGATTTTAAATGGCACCGATGTTGGACTTTTAACGTGTACATCGTTTAACTTATAAATTCCATTTTGAAAAAATATTCCATTTGAAAGTTAGGTACTATAGCAAAAGATAAAAACCGTCAATTTCGGAGGAAAAGAACAGGTCCAATATCCCTCGTGCGTTTGGGGTCTTGGAACAAGGGGACACCGTACGTGCGGGGGACGGCGCTTTTATCGGCCCGGGGGCGGCGAGTCTCCCAGCCACCCAGAGGCCAGAGTCCCAAGTCGCACGCTGCGGCCAGCAAATGCCGTGCACAGTGGCGCGAGCCGTAGAAACCCGCCGCGCATGCATGTTTTGCATGTGATTCATGACGCACGCCTGGCTTGACAATATGTGATGGATGGACCATTGATATTCACACGATATTGTTTGTGCACGGCATGCGCGTTCAGACTTGAGATCCTGTACATGCTGGGTTTTAAAAAATGGATCGTTCGATTTAATTTCTTTTCCGGTTTTCATTCGAAAATTCCGATTTCTATCGGCGCATCGCTAGCGTCTTCAGCTTCGGCTCCGCCATGGCCACCTTGTACAGTTAGATTTAGGGCTTTCTACATGGGACACCAAAGGTTGTGGTGACGGAGGAGGTGATATATCAAGTGAGGTTTTATTGAGGTGATAGGTGACGAGGTATGATGGGGGTGGTCGAACAGCTTAGAGGGGAGGAGTAGAAACAAGGTAAGAAAAATGGTGCATGGCAAACATCGAGTAAAATTTGATTTATTTTTTTAGAAAGAATTAAGCTAAGAAAATGCATTGTGCTACTACTAAGGGAGTTGCTAACGCCCGGATGTACGATAGGGAACTCCTCATCATATGGTCCATTGTAAGATCGATAAATTACTTGTGCAATATTTGTAATCACCGTATATAACAAAATATTTGACAAAAAATCTCGATGTTGCACCGGTTGTTGCTGATTGTTCCACACAAGAAATAAAAATATTACAACAAAAAATACAACACCGAGAAATAGATCATGCAACAAAATAATTAGATCTGGTCGTTTTACCTGTGGTGGTGACAGCTCCAGACATGTCGATGGCGAATACAATATGTTCAACCCTTGCGTAGGGGATTGAGTCTAGGCACAGTAGATGGCCTCCATCAAAGCTCAATAAGTGTGGTGGTGTGTCAGGAGGATGTCATTGAGGGGTGAGTAGGGGCAGGCGAGGTCCATGACCACCTCCACTAGCGCGGGAGCTCTAAGCGGCCCTCCACCCAACGTTGCAGCTCCATTGGAAGCATCTTTACATCACACGAGTCGCCGAATCAAACGCCTCAAAGACCACCGAGCCCCACCAATCACCAATCAACCCACCATCTAAAGACCAAAGAAACGCCCGAATTAGCCACCGTGAGGAGGGTGATTGGAACAAGAAGAAATCAAGATAATGCGAAGGAGCGCGAGGGGAACTCACCATGCCCACACTACGACGCTACGGCTTGGCTCATGGGCCTCCCTCTGGGGAGAGGTCAGGATTAGGGTTAGGAATAGGATTTTTTTTACAATACATTATATTGGTAGTTGAAAGGTGATAGAAATAAAATATGATCGTTGATTTATAAGGGTATTATAGACTTTTGTTTTTCAATCTTGCAAGTCGAGCTGTAGCCCAGCGAGGTGCAGTCAGAGAAGGTGCACGCGTAGTTCACATTGTTGCCGAGCCTGCTCATGGCGTCTGGCGACGCGCTGGGGTTGAGCACACACCACGTGCTGGGGAGGTACTGGACGCCCCGTGCCACCACGAGCACCATGTTCCAACCCTACTTAGACAAGTCCATGACGTACTTGGGCTGCCTGTCGTAGCGCACGATGCCCTAGTGCTGCTCAAAGTTGCCCAGTGTCACGCTCTTGGCGTCCTCATCGATGAGGCTGAATAGGTACACCTCCACGCACTGGTTTGGCCGCAACTTCCGCAATAGCTCGACATAGAACCGCTGCGCGTAGGCCGCTTTGGTGTGCTTGTCGCCTTCGGTCGGCCAACCGACCTCACTGACGACGACCAGTAGGCCGCTGGCGCTGGCAACATTGAGCGCCAACACGAGCATGAAAATGAATGGGGGCTGCGCAAAGTGAGAACCGTGGCAATCCTTACGTTCATTGGGTAATTGCTGCACTAATTATTCAGAGGCAGAGTATGGTGCAGTCCATCCATTTCTAGTTGGATCACAGATGGGTGATGTTTGCAATGAACACCGGCTTGTCTAGTGCAGAGATGTGCATGTACATAGTGTTATATATCTCAGGTTGCTAGGACGTTTTGGTCTGAGCTTGCAAGTAGAGAGCCAGCATGAGATATAGCCATACAGGTTGACTCATGCATGTGGAAGTAGATGCTTGCGTTTTGTCGAAGTTGGCACCGAACATGTTGGTGTACTGGATGCCGTTGTCCACGACAGGGCTGCTCGTGTCGTCAAAGAAGACGTAAGCGAGTCCTTTACATTTTTACCCCTTAATTTGGAGATTCTACTACTAGTAGACTAGTAGTGTGAATGATAGTATAGTTAAATCTTAACTAATTTGAACCATTGAATCGTAAAGATTGAACGTCTCATACTTATTTTAAGGTACCATAAAAGAGCTCTAGGAATAAGGAGAGGGGGAGAAGGGGAGGGAAAGAGGAAAAGGGGAGATGGGAGGGGAAGAGGAAAGTTTTGAGGAGACGACGAGGTGGGGTGGTAGCTCTGGCTTTAATGCCTCATTGCTTGAAAGGAAATGAGGTGTTCTTTATGTTTGTTGCAGTGGTGGAGGGACTGAGGTGAGCATGAAAGTTTCCATCTGATGTGTGAGATGGTATCAGACTTTCGAATTATATCATTACCTATCTATCAATTTGGATTGCTATATATATATATATATATATATATATATATATATATATATATATATATATATATATATATATATATATATATATATATATATATATATATATATATATATATATATATATATATATATTTATCCATTAAATACATCAAACACCGTAGCAAGCAACTTTGGCACTGCCCATTATCAATTCATCCGGTGCGTTGTTTTGTCGAATGGATAGATATGATTCAATAGCAAAACACGGTAGCCCTGTAGCAACGGCAGAGAATAATGTGTGCTCTCAGCGCCGCCCACCGGCTGCACACATCCACCCGAACCAATGACGCCGAAGCCCAGGCCCCGACCACTCCCCCCGACTCACTCCACCACCATCTGATCTGCCACGCTCCCACGACACCCAACGCAATTCCGGCAGCATCCACGAAACTCCCCGCCCGAGCTGCGCAATATATAGGACGCACACGCCCGCGCCACCACACGGACACCATTTCCAGCATACAACACTCCTCCGGGTCTCCGATACTCGTATAGTCGTATTCAGCAACCATGGCGGCCGTCGGCAAGTCGAAGGAGGCGGACACCGCGCGGTGCAGGCGGCACCCGAGGCACCGGCAGTCTGCGGGGGTGTGCCCCTTCTGCCTGCGGGAGCGCCTCTCGCGCCTCTCCTCCGCGTCGATGGCCGCGGGCGCCAACGCCTCCGCCTCCCCCTCGTCGTCGGCCTCCTCGCCATGCTCGTCCGGGGAGGAGAGCGTCGCGTTGGGCCAGGTGCCGCCCTGCCGCGAGGAGAGGAGGGCGAGGCTTGGCCTGCTGATGCGGCAGGAGGGGAGGGAGATGACGGCTGATCTGGGCGCAGGTCGTCGTGGTCACGAGGCGGCGTCGGAGGAGAAGAAGCCAACGAAGAGGAGCAACTTCTGGGCGAGGCTGCAGCAGCTCCACCACGGAAGCTGGCACAGGAAGGACGGGTGCTCGCCTTGGCCGTACCTTAGAAATTGAGGCCATGTGCTAACTCAGAAATTAGGTTCTCTATCTAAGAAAATCTAATTACGAAAAAATATTCAATATTGTAATATTTGGGAAGTAAACAAGAAATCAACAGTATTTTGATATCCTCAATATTGCTCGAATTTCCTCGTAAATGAGGCGATAGCTTGATCAACAATACACATAAACTAATGAACCCTAAATGACTCATGTGCAAATTATGAAGCAATCGACACATCATCTAGGTTCTCATCGAAGTGTTTCTTTCTTTGAATTTCACGCTTTCTATGAATTGTTGGATCAATATCTACATCAAATGCAATATCTTTGGTTATTTCCCCTACATTAAAAAAAACCAGTGTCTCTATGCCCATTGAAAAAGGAAATCAGCCCCTGCACTTTTTTCATAGCAACATCAATAAGCATATCATTTGATCCTAAGTTCTTGCTAACCAAATTTACTGCAGATAGTACTTCACACCAAATGACTATTGCTACTAAACAATCAAAATAATCAAATTCATTATTTGCTGAAGATTTAGCTTCACTATTCGTTTTTGGATCATAATCACTGTCGATCAGCAACTGGAGTAAAGCTTGTTATTTACAGGAAGGAAGAATAAGAGGCTTCCCTCATTCACTCCTACCTAAATTGATTAATGTCTAATGCTAGTAATTAAGGGTCAGTTAAAATTTAGAGGCTCCTCATTTTTGAAGGTGTGTGCAGCTGGGCAGCCTGCACCTGCTTGAGGTACGGGCCAGGCCTGGTGCGGTGACGGGGACCATGCGGTGAGCGAGTGCGCCGAGGTGTTTGGTTGGTCGTGTCATGTGCTGCTCTGTCTCGTGCTTACGTCGTTGATTACCTGGCATCTTTCGTTGGTTCAGCCTAATGGCTTGTCCATTTTGTATACAGTTTTGCTATTGCACAGGTGACTGAAATTTTTTTATATTTCAGTCACCTGAAATTACACTCTCAATGAACTAAAATTGCAGCCACTCTTAAAAAAAACAGCTGCAACTTTAGGTGATTCAGAGTGCAACTTCAGGTGACCTGAAATTGCACTCTCAATCAACTAAAATTGCAGCCCCTCTCAAAAAAAATATGTACAACTTCAGGTGATTCAAAGTACAACTTTAGGTGACTGAAAGATAAAAAAAATTTCAGTCGCCTGTCAATAGTCTATCCCATATCTCCCCCTATTATGCCCCGGGGATTCCCCGCGCGAAGGAGCCTCCCACATCACCCCGTGCGCTCGCTCCAGCCGGCGCGTGGCGCACGAATTTGCGTATGGTCGGCCAACCTTTTTTGCGAAAAAGTTCCTGCATTTTCCCATATTTTTTTCGTTGATAACGACCCGTAGTTTCTAAAATTACGTACAGACCCTCGGTTCTTTTAAAACAGTCCTTAGATTTTACGAAGAAACCCGTTCCCGAAATTACGTACAGACCCTCCGTTCTTTTAAACCAGTCCTTGGTTTTTACGGGAAAAACCCTCTGCTCTCCTTTTATTGCGAAAGGACCCTCGACTTTTTCAAAAAAACCCTTACACTTTATTTCGGTACACACGGTGGCTGGTGCGGCGTGACGCCGCGCCTATAAGACTAGTAGATCTAAGATCTCCAAGGAAAGAACTTGCACTCGGCTCGATCGCGTTATTTCCCAGTCACAATCAAACTCGTGATGCTCTTTGGACTTTTGTCATGCTTATGATTCATTACCTGTGTAACTGAGTTTCTTGTGTCCGATAATTCAGATGCTGATTTTTTTTTTGGTTGGAACTAGAATGTTGGGCTTACTCAGCGGGCAAATAAGCAACTGTTGCAACTGGGTTGTTTTCCTTCCGCACCAGGGCGCGGGAGCCTTCCGAGTTGTCCATTCCGAGTAATTACTCTCAGATTATCATGTGGAGAACTAGAGATTTAAATGGACCATACACTGAACAAAAACACACATGTGAACAATGCCTATTACATGCGACACACTGTGCCATTGAGTAGTCACAGCATCTCTCGCTCCTGGAATCTGTAAGCTCTTCTTTTCCCCTTTGAGGCGAACTTGTGACCTTTGTGTTGGACCAGATGGCAACAAAGAAAGAGTGAATGGTGTCAACTCGAATTTCCCCTAAGTATTTAAGATTATATTCTCACACAACTACAGAGTTGCAGAAAATAGAGTTTTCATCTAAAAAATCAAGACAAATGGCTCAAGAACATAAAACCTTAAAGCAACCACTTTCCAGCGGTCTAACCGGCATATAAATGGCGGTCTGACCGGTCCAGACGGTCTGACCTCTGCTATAGTAAAATCAGTCTAATGAATAGTATTTTCAGCACGATTTCAAAAAACGAAAATCGAAAGAATTTTTGATCCGTATGTCCAATGATATGAAACTTTGTAAGTATCTACTTTTGGATATTAAGAACATATTCCAACAAATGATCATGAAAATTATGGCCAAACTTGAGACCTTATTCAGTTTGAAGCAAAAGGTGCACCGAAACTGAGCCAAAACAAAAATCGGTGAATACAACTTGCTCGTTGATAGACGATGGCTAAGATGGCTTTAGATACATTCCCACATATCCTAGCAAGCAAAAACGCGAAAGAAATCACATAAAACACTCGGATCAAGAAATCACACTTTAAGGCCAAAACAAGCAAAATCAGGATTTCTTGATAAATTTGCTATCAAAGTGCTTAAATGGGTGGAGATAGATTTCCAGATATTGTCTCCATTTCTTACATGCCCTTGACATAAAAAGATCGAGAAAAGGAAAATGGAGAGATCAAAATCAAGCAAATTAATAGCATATCAATCAAAACATGATGGATCCATGGAGCTGATCAAAGATTGATGTATTACTTGCTTGGAGAGATATGTTTTACAGCCAATCCCTCAGGATAGCAGAGCTCTCAATTTAGAGCGCACACACACAAACAAATCTCCAACCCAAAGAACCCTAATCTCACTTGCGATTTTGGCTGGTACAGATGTTGGGCTTTTAACGTGTATTACATTTAACTTGTAGACCCCGTCTTGAGAAAATACTCTGTTTAAAAGTTAGGTACTGTAGCGGCTGCGAAAAGCCGGCCGGCTTCCTCACTGCCGAACAGGCCCTTAGTCACCCAAAGGCTTAGCCAACCTTCTCAAACTCTACCTCTTGCATCTCCTCTCCTTATATATCCTTACAATCTAAACCAAAATCTAATGGATCCACTCATTAGGCCAAACCGGGGATAACATGTTAACCCCACCTAACACCGGGTTTACTATCTCACGCACGCTTCATAAAGCGGTTTACAACTATTAACCCATTAGTGAATCAACACTTGATCCATTTCATATTTTCAGTACATACAAGACCTAAACCACAAGCTAAAACTTAACTTCACAAAAATCAAACTCAAACAATGACGTCAATACACAATCAATGTTAAATACTCATCACTGACATGGGGTTTCCACCGCATGGTCCTTCAATCTTCCCCTTGATGAGTAATTTGACAAACACCCCGAAGGCAAGAATTTGAGTTTGATTAGAAATTTAAAGCACACAGGATGCAAGAGCCACTAGTGGTCCATATTTAAGAGAATGCAAGAACAAGATCACATTGGTGAGATATAGAATGGTGCTAAAACTAGAAAGTGCAAGTTTTCAACAAAAAACTTTATCTACACCAAAAATGCCTCACATAGCACAATTGTGCTTATGGTCCAAATAAAAGAATAATTGCTCATCATGACCATTGTCATAGAAAGATAAAGTACAAAAAGAGCAAGTAAGAAACAAATACAATACCACTTGACAACAAAAGATCAAGAATAACCAAAAATGCATTTTTTTTACATAAAAGCTCAAATTGCTCTAATTCAACCTCACAAAGTTCATTCTCCCCCTTTTCACCTTTTTAAGCATTCTCTCCTTTTTTTAAGTTTATTCTCATTAAATTCACCCTATTTAGACTAATACCAAACTTTGCCTTAACATTCTCCATCTTTTGGCAAAATAGTCATCAAGAGCACGTACGGTGCTACGCAAGCTCACTACCATTCCCCTCAAATGATACATGAAAATGCTTGTATATTGCAAGAGAGCAAGAAAGTGCATATATGCATGAAAAAATGTATAACCTAAAAGAGTTTTGAAAATTATCCAAAGTGAGGTTAAGGATAAATGATACCATTTGAAGCCATAAAATGCATACAAAGCTTTCTAAATCACGATAAAGTATATATAACCAATCTAGCCATGATAGCACAATTTAAAGCAGTCAATTTGATTCCAAGTTAAGTAAGGCTTTAAAATTGATAAGTTCAACTAAAGGTATCCAAGTATGAGCTAAGTCATGTCAAGAAGGCTAAATGGAATCAAGAAATTTAAATTGAATTAATTAGAGTGCTATAAGTTCAATGATGAATCATTTTGTTAAATTGCACTAGATACCACTAGTAATTAAGCAAATTTAACACATTTGGCTTTTTCTAAAATTCATTTTTCATATTTTTTATTTTCTTAGCCATGCGCTAGACCTCAAGCCTTACATGACAACCACAAGCAATAGGATTAAAGAAGTGGTCTTCGTCATCTAAAACTACCCATGAGTTCATGCATAGTGCAATGGCAAACCATCTCATGAGAAAGAATTAGTGAGATTAGTTTTTTCACACAAAAGATATCATTTTCATCAAGTTTAGGCACTAGTTCAAAGAGCAGGACATGCTTTTCCAAAGAACTAACAAAGCACTCGATAAAGCTCAATAAGGGATTCAAGATTCAATAGAGTATTTTTGACATGTTATATATCATAAAAGAATTACTAGAGAGTAACTAGTCAAAAAATCCATAATTGCAAACTTAAAAGATATCAATTACAAAAATTGATACCATTTATGAAATTGAATTCATGTTGACAAGTTAAGCTAGCATGGCAAAATTTCATCATACATACACAAGCATGACAAAACTAGCTAACTAGGCATAACATAGTAACGAGCAATACCAAGTCAAGGTTACATCATAAATGAAATATAGTCAAAGCTCACATCTAAATGCATAGTTTACAATGCAATGACATATATGCATGATGTAAAAAGAAAGCAAACCTTAAAACTCCCCTATTTACAAGAACTACTTACGAATGGAAAGACATGAGCTAAAGCAAAAAAAATCTCTCCACCACATAGTCCCTAGCCTAAAAAACACATACACTGCTAAGGAGCGAACCTACTGCTCTAGCCACCCCACTACTAGCAGCTAGTGAAAAAAGAAGCAATCTCAACCTAGACAAGGTAAGAGATCATAGAGATCCTAGTGAAGAAGAGAAGCACCTAAGAAAGACATAAGATAGAAGGTGTGACTCTCAATACCCTAAACTGACCTAAAAACCCTAACACTCCCAAATGCTATGCATTGTTGAATATAGAAGTAGTGAATTGACAAGGCTCAACCAAGAACATGCGTCACACTGCTTGGCAGTGTGATGTAGTCGAAGTTGAGCCAAATTGCATTCTAAGATTGATAGCCATCATTGGATGCTGGAATGAGAAAAAGGAAGACTCAGAAGCTCCAGAAACATGGGGTCTGACCACTTCCATGGTACCTAGCTGTAATACTGCACACTTGGTTTTTCATCTCTCATGTAAAGCTTTTATCACCAGAAGAGAAGTTGTTTGTGCCTTGGAACTGGGTTAATGAAGATTGACATGTAAATCCACTTCCAAGACACATGACAAAAAAGAATACTATAATCCAAAGTGAGAGGTAGGCAATAACAATTCAATGCTCATATAAGAATAAGCAAACAATTTTGAGTATGAACAAGAATGTACAAAGCATAGAAATAAGCGAAATATGAACACTACATGCTAGAGAGATAAATCAAGCTCTATGTACACCCATGTTAGATATGAAGCATATGAGCAAAAAAAACACATAACATGACAAGCATACAATCAAGTACAAAGAATGCAAGAAATACTATGACAAATCTCATCTATCCATAATTAGTAATACCACTTATATTGTCAACACCATATAAGCATAAAACGTGTCAAAGAACAAAACATACTTAAATTATGCTAACAAAGATCAAGAGAAAGATATGTTAGCATAGATGTCTAATAGATACATGGATACTCAGAGCAAAATATTACAAAAGCATGTTAGTGAATATATCAAGATAACACAAGCTCATGATGAAAAGCTAAGCTCAAACATACATAAACAATTATGATCAAAATTCTAGTCTATGCACATATGAACAAGCAAAAAGCATAACAAATGATGAAGTTAGAACAACATATGCTAATGATAATATAAGAAAATCTCATGTATCCATAATTGATATATTACAATACCAAGTATGCAGAAAACATGACATAGAGCAAATCATGCAAATACATGGTATAATGACATCAAGTAAGCAAATGCTTACATGAAACCAGGCAAAAGCATAATCTATAATGAATACGTAAGAAATAAACTCTCCTTGAAAAGCAGCTTGAAAGGGAGAAATCTCCAACTCCCCTTCTGTCACATCGCTTGGCAATGTGTTACAGTTGATGTGGTGGAAGCTGATTGAGAGACCACCACCAGAAGCTTAAAGGAGATGAGAGACCCAAAACATCCACACAGGCCACATGGTCTCCCCCTCACATCCACAGCATGTAACTCAAACATAGGAACAACTGGTGTTTTAGTACTGGGGTAAGTGATATACATGCATAGATCTAGTACTGAAACATATGATAACAACAGTAGCATGACAAGTACAAATGACAAAGAACATATGAGAACACATCTCCTATATAAGCTCTATCTTGACCTCACCAAATCATCTAGTACAACAAAGCCTAGTGCAAACCAAATCTAGAAAAAACTTGTCGACTAATCAAAGTTCCCATGATATCTAGACATAAGTACAATGTAAAGCTATCAAAGATGTCATACATAAGGTAGAAAAAAATAAACTCATGATATACATATATCTCAATGAATTACCAACCATATACACATAGCAAATGACAAAGAAAAACCATAAAAGCATATGCTAGTATGGATACAAGTATAAACATGTACACATGAACCAAAAATGATAAATAGGCGTAAACAAATATAACATGATGATATAGAAGGCTATCCAAGATGTAATCAAGCTCAAAATTTTAATAATCAAACACACATCATGTAGGCATATATCATGACAAACAAAAATCATCAAAAGTACGCTAACATGTATAAATAATGGTGAATGGACATAAAGGGCAAGATGTAGGCAATAAAACAAAATAGATACAACAAAGCACAAAATCATGATGGTACTTGACTCCAAATACACACAATCAACAAGTAACTAATGCTCATGAAGTCAAGTTATAACTTAAACATTCAATAAACTAATGCATATAATATGACATGGATACCTAAGCAAAAGACTGACAAATGCATGGTAATATATACATCAAGGAAAATACATGCACAAGGGTTCAAGATAAGGTTCATATATCCACAATTGATAAACAATTAAATAGTACATAGATATACAAGCAAAATACACATAAAAGCATGACAAGAATGTAAACATGAGTAATGCATGCCAATATGGTACAAGTGAATACATGTATAAGCACAACATGGCAATTATGATAGCACATGAATATAAAAGTATGAAAATATAGGATAACTCACAAAATAGGTAGAAACACCGAATGTAAGAGCAATGCCTCTTGGAGGCTATCAAAGGAAGTAGAGAATCATCAAGTGTTCCAATCACGTGATGATGTAAAATACTAGAACCCAATCAAATTCATGTTCTCCATCTCGCGTCCCAATACTTACATATGAAAAGAACAAGGTGTCCTAGTCTTAGATCTTGAAGGGTTAGTAAGCAAATACTTGGAAATCCAAAATTGGACACACCAACGCTAGAAGTATGCGAGTTAGTATGATGCAATAAATGGTTCATGCAAGAAAATCCAATTTTGGAGGCACGCCGCAAGTGAACAACTCGATAAGAAAAATGATTGACATCTCTGGGAAAGTGGCGAATGCCTTGTTTGAAAGCACCAAGATGAGAACTAACAGGAGCACCGAAAGAACTCACAACTTCTCACTGTGGGTATGCACCTTGATGGGGAAAATGAGGCCCACCACATGAGAAACGATGAAAATCGTTCCTTGAGACAGCACGTGGACTAAAACCAAAATCATGAGAATTAATTCTACGACTCCATCCAACACCACTAGAAAAGGTGTCAAATAAGCCATCAACAAAGTGGGCCTTCATTTTAGGCTCACGAGTGTTCATGCCATGAAAAAGACTATACACACTTGAAAACTTAGAAGCATGGACTCGTCGCATGTGTTTGGCATGCCAAAAGCAAAAGTCTACATAATATCCATCCTTCCCACAAAATAAGTAATGGTGCAAAGGTCTACTATGAGACACAATACCAGAGGACAAAACACCATTCTCGCTCAAACGAGAAATCCCTTGGGACATGCATGAAGATCTCGTGTCAACACTAGGTCCACACGTGCCATGAGATAGATGATGTGTGTTCCTAAAAGCTTGACGACGAACTCGACACTCGTGCTTGACATAACGAAATCAAAACTCAATAATGTGTCCATCCTTCTTACAAAAAGTGGAATGATACTTCTCTTTGAGAGATACAGTATCATATGAGGAAAAAGCACCCTTATCTTTAGAAGTCCCTTAGATAACACCGGAAGAGCCACAAAAAGCATCACTAGTCAAGCTAGAGCTATTCTAAGCAATGGCACAAGTGCCAACATCGAGTGACTCAAGAGAAGTATGAGAATAATCCAAATCTGACTACAAAGAAACAAGATCATCTTTAGAAATCAATCTCAAATTGGAAAGCAACACAAGTCACAAGAGTTGGTGCTTACATCATTGTGCACTCTCTTCAAAAAATCAAGCTCATCCTTCAAGAAAATGCAAGATGCGTAAGAGATTGAAGATGCATTGATAATGTACATAGAATGCAAAACATTAACATTACTTAATAAGCTAGCATAATTATTGCAAGAGAGTAAATCATCATCAAGTAATTTATCATATTTCAAGCACATGCTAGTAGGACTAGGCTTAAGCTTATCAATTTCAGCCCAACCTTCTCTAATTACTCAAGATAATTGGAAAAGCACAAATTCAATTTTTATTTTCAGCTCTAGCAAGTTTAAGTTGTTCTACACATGTGGAATGAGCCAATTTTAATTTCTCAATTTTAGCAAGCATGTTAGAATAAGAATCGTGCTCATTCTTAGCCAATGATCTAAAATTGCCTAATTCTACCTTAGCACAATCAAGTTTATGATGTAAGGCAACACAAGAATCACAAGGCATAGAAGATTTTGATTTAAGAAATTCATTTTTAGATTTCAAGTATGCAAGGGAAGTTCTAAATTTGTCATTATCCGCATGCAAAAACTCATATGACTCACATGGCAAAGGAGATTTTAACTTAACAATTTTATCAAGCAATATAATCTTCTTCATCTCTAGACTATTCACAAAAATATCAAGAGTATCAATTCTTGAATTTAGAGAGACAACATCCTTAATGAGTTTCTCCTTGTTCACCTTACTTAGCTTCAGCAGGGGATCATCCTCGGAAGGCATCTCATGATCATCCTCCATGGTCTCTCCGCACACACCATTAAGTTCTTTCTCCTCCTTCCAAAAGTGTTGCATCCTTTAGATTAGGACAAAGCCAATAGAAATGTCCAACTATTCCACACATAGTGCAAAGAATTCCTAACCTCTTCGCCAAAGAGTCATGAGAAGAAAAATCAAAAGACTCAAGAGTTCACACTAGTTGCCACGCTCATGATCGGTTATGATCACTCAAAGAGCAAACCTTGCTCTGATACCATTTATTGGACCGGATGGCAACAAAGTAGGGGTGAATGGTGCCAACTCAAATTTTTACCCAAGTATTCAAGATTATATTCTCACACAACTATAGAGTTGCAGAAAATAGAGTTTTCATCCAAAAGCTCAAGACCAATGGTTCAAGAACACAAAACCTTGAAGTAATAACTTCTCGATAGTCTAACTAGCATAGAAATAGCGGTCTGACTAGTCTGAGCAGTCTGACCGCTCCTTCAATGGCAGTCTGACCTCTGATACAGTAAAAATAGCCTAATGAATAGTATTTTTAGCACGGTTTCAAAAACGAAAATCAAGAGAACTTTTGATCTGTAGATCTAAATGATATGAAACTTTGCAGGAATCTACTCTAGGATATCAAGAACATATTCCAATAAATGATTATAAAAATTATAGCTAGATTTGAGATCTTTTTTAGTTTGCAGGAAAGATGCACTGAAACCAAGCTAAAACCAAAATCGGTGACTACAACTTGCTCGTGGGTGAATGATGGACAAGCTGGCTTTAGATATGTTCCCATATATCCTAGCAAGCAAGAATATGAAAGAAATCACATAAAAAATCGTCAGATCAAGAAATCACACTTTGAGGCCAAAACAAGCAAAATAGGGTTTTCTTGGTAAACTTGCTATCAAAGTGTCTAGATAAGTGGAGATAGATTCGCAGAGGTTCTCCCCATCTCACAGAGGTTCTCTCCATCTCTTACATATCCTTGGCATAGTAAAATCAAGAAAAGGTAAGAGGAGAGATCAAAACCAAGTAAATCAAGAGCAAATCAATCAAAACATGATGGATCCATGGAGTTGATCAAATATTGATGTATTGCTTGCTTGGAGAGGTATATTTTACAGCCAATTTCTCAAGATTGTAGAGCTCTAAGCCTAGAGTACACACACAAGGCTCCAAGCCAAGGAACCCTAATCTCACATGGGAGGGATAAGTTAGCCACCAAAAGGCTTAGCCAATATTTTCAAACCCTAGCCCTTGCCTCTCCTCCCCTTATATAGCCTCACAACCCGAACCAAAACCTAATGGATCTACCCATTAGGCCAAACCGGGGATAGCCCGTTAACCCCACCTAACACTGGGTTTTACTCTCTCACGCACGCTTCTCAAAGCAGCTTACAACTATTAACCCATTAGTAAATCAACCCTTGATCTACTACATATTTTCAGCACATACAAGACCTAAACCACTTAGGCAAATACCGCGGTTTCACACACCACGACTTTTTTTATATTAGGCAATTTATCAAAATACCCCTCTACCGCCTTTCATGAAGCTTCCCGCTTCCTTTGCCACGAAGTTCACCCATGCTTCGCCATCTTTCACGTGGCCCCAATGACTTGCTGCCAAGTCTCTCACGTGTTCGGATCCCACCGAACCGTCCTCTTTTGCAAACGACCCAAGTCACTTGGCACACCACATGCCTTTTCTCGCACATGACGACACCTGGCTTCCTTGACTGCATAGGACCTCAACTCCTCCCTGAGCCTAGTCCTGGCCTACCTTACTGTTGCCCATCATGTTCACCACCGATAGCTCCCACTCTGGTTCCTCGTCGTCCTGGCTTGCAACCACCCTACAAGTATCGATCATCTTCAGCGTCTTCCTGACCGTTTTGAACCTTAGCACCACTCTGTACGTAGCTTCGGTCCTCCTACGCCTCACCATGAGCTAGCTCCGAAGTCCTGCAACTAACACCAACAAGCAAACCGTCACGTAGCACTGTATAATACACAAAGTCATCAATTGATACTATTCATCCATATAATGCAATGTGCAAAAAGTATGCAACCAAGTCACTGATCCTAACCTCAGGACCAAACATTAAATCCATGTACACACAAGCAACAAGCCAAGTCAAACCATATGTATGGACACACGCCATGATTCACACATGCATAGACTCTCCCATGACTAACCTCTGCACGGACACACGTCGTGACTAATACCCAAATTGACAGAACCAATAGACCAACTCAGTAGGGCAAGTCTGACCGCGGCTCACACACCGGTCAAACCGTCTCCCTAGATCGGTCAGACCGCACGGTCCCAGCGGTCAGACTGTCTGACCAGGCCGGTTTGATCGGGAATTCCAGAAGTGCACAAGCTGAAATTTAACTTCACAAAAATCAAACTGAAACAATGACATCAATACACAATGTCAAATACGGGTTTCCACCACATGGTCCTTCACTTTAATGCGCATGACTGCTCATCCTGTCAGACTTTCGTTCATGTTCACAGTTTTCCAAATGAAATAGTAACTTGCGCAACCCCCCGCGGGAATACCTCTCAAGACCTATACATTGGAGATAATTGGTTTTTTAGGACTCTAAACGTTGGCCTTCGCATATTTAGGACTCCAAATATTGACTTCGCAAAATTAGTACTTATATCATTGACACTTTGATTTCTATGGTATTATACCTTATTTATTATTTCTTAATCCCTTTTCTTAATACTTGGCACCTAATATGACTCTTATGCCCCTCTTCCCCTCGTCTCACCGCAGTTCATCGTGTCTGAAACGATGAGCATAGCATTGCAACTGATTAGCTCATCATCACTACACTAATTTCATCAGAAAATCACAGTAAAGAACAAAGCTTCTTATCCTGGATTCAGATCAGTTTAGGTATGTTCGTAAAGGGTTTTCACTATTCTGCATCATTTCGTTCGTACCTTCGTATGATTCGAGGACGAACAAAGCGATCCCACAGGAGATCTTGTCCAAGAAGCTCAGTGAGCCGTAGACGAAAGCGCAGCCGTTCAAGTCCTCACCAACCAACGCGCTCTCCAGCCCAACTGTCGTGACCTGTTAAGAACACACAAAGCGTAAGCAAAGTCAGAGCATAACAAGCAGCACCATGTCAGACAGTGCTACGTGCAGTGCCCGTCTTTACCATCACGAGAGCGTTTGCGGCGCCGATGACCATGGCAAGAGGGTACATCAGGTTGTGCATCTGGCTCGAGAGGACGAAGACCATAAGGGAAATATATACATATATATAGTCGGGGGACATAAGAGTCATATTAGGTGCCAAGCATCAAGAAAAGGGATTAAGAAATAATAAATAAGGTATAATACCATAGAAATCAAAGTGTCAATGATATAAGTACTAATTTTACGAAGCCAACGTTTGGAGTCCTAAATATGCGAAGCCCAACATTTAGAGTCCTAAAAAACCAATTATCTCTATACATTGTATATGTTCGTTTTTTTTCTTCGACTATCATTCTCGAAGAATTACACTTTCTGTATCATCCTTTCTGCATCTACTGCTCTCCGATTCTTTACAACCTGAGATTTCATATTCTAACTTTGGATATGTCAAACTATCTTGTTAAACTTTGAATTGTTCAATTCGTGTCATGAGTGCTGCCATCATCGTCAAGGTAATCCACACGTGCATTGCTTGAGTGCCGTTTTAATCCCTGGAAGATCTCATCAAGTGATCCTGAAGTAGATGAGTGTGTATGCAATAGGCTCAAAGGAAGAAACTTCTTGGAACCCATGTTTGCTTTGAAATTCTCAAACCCCGTACTCATTGAGGTCCATGTCAACGCGATTCCAGCTGATGAACCTGGTGCTACGCTAGCAGAAGATGGATTTTCAGAGTTTCCTGCTTCAAGCAAAACAGAGGTCGATTGAGTTTCCTTCTGCACTTGCTTAACTGATTGATGATTGCTGTGTTGTTCTCTAATAGAAGAATATTTATGGGCAACGTTGCCACCATATCTCGACTGGGCTCTTCCTTCCATTTTGGAAGGATGTACTGTTGCTTTCATCCCCACCGTTTCTTCACCCTGTGAAAACGAATGAAATAAGAATGAGATCCCCCAAGTGCCCTAAATTTGAGCTCAAATAGAGCCATAGCAGACAGCAGACGCCTAGAGAAAACGAACAAGGAGAATATTAAATAAATTCGCACAAGTAGTACATTGCCAGATTCAACGTCTTTGCTCGGACCACTGAAATTCCTTGCTAATGGAGTAACCTGCTCACCGACTTTACGTCCTTGTTCAATCCAAGATCTCTCTGCAGAAGAAACAAATCGTATTAGGCAATATCTGATAGAACAAGCTAGTGACAGAGCAAATGGACTTGTTTCAGAAAAAAGATATAGATGAAACAAAGATGGAGCAAAAGACTTGAATGGTTCTGAAACCGATAGTAGTGTTTGAAGTAGGAGTATATTTTGTATAGGGGTTATACCAGTCATAACTTTCAAGTAAAGTTAGAAACACCTGATAATTTAGATATAAGATCCTATTTATGTTGCTGCCAGTTCAATGAAATTTTTGTTCGTAGAAGAAAAAAACACTGAAATCCCATAAGAGCAAGCAATACAAAAAAGAAGCATGTGGAGTCGAAAGGAAAGATATCCGCATAGATACATCATGCAGTTCTTACCATTCTGCAGGATAATCACTCCAGATGGATCAAATCCATCCATATCATCTTCTTGCTCAGTCCAGAACTTGAACCTTTTCCAGCTTCCAAAAAAGTCAAACAGATACCCAAAGAAATTACCGGCGACCAGTAGAGTATAAACAACCATAATGAGTGGATAGATTCTGTTGAAGCTTCTCCCAAAGAAAGGAACAGCATCATCAATGTTCCCCATCCTCTACATAATAGTACAAGAGATGATTTGTCGAGCAGTTAGCTGGGAGATATTTATCAGGTAAGCAGTAAGCTTCAAAAAAAGAAGCGGCAGAACTTTTCCATTCAATATGAACTGTTAGCACCTTGATACAAGAATATCAGAATTCCTGCACTCTGCATGCGCAGAGGAAAATTTTATCCTCCATCCACCTTCCCTCTAGATAATCTTACTATTATTCGTTGATAATTTTTATGAGTCTGTAAATGTTTCCTTACCCTAATAGGACTAGTGAACATTAGGGGACTATTTTTTATAGGGCTCACAAAAGGTTAATTTCAGGTAATATATGAATTTGATTTTTTTATACTGAAATTTAGGATCAGCAATTCCTAGAAGGGACCAGCAGGGGCCCTGTATTTGATAGTGAACTGAACTCTAAGCTTGCTATCATATATTTTAAAAATTCTCTTTCCTAGTATCATGGATTAATTTCACTCCATCATCACATGCCCACACGTATTCTAGAGAACAAAATTCCCTGCCCACAGACTTTTCTTGGTTAGATTTTTTTTATCCAATAGCTGGGAAATGACAAAAGGCTATTGTTGTTTTTTTTTCTTTTTCCAGCCAAATCGAGAAAACAAAGATTCATGAGGAGTATTGGTTAAAATCTACATATTCAGATTATATTTATTACAAAATAATGTAGTAAAAACAATACAGCAAAGGAACATATCAAAATTATTACCTTCTCAAAAGTAGTTTTGGCATTACCACCAAGGTGAATGAGATTCAGGAAGTTGTAAGAAATAGGAGGTGCATATCTTGCTACCATTCTGCAAAAGGACATTTGATGCAAAGGTTACGTTAGGGTGCAAAAAGAAGCTTTGCTGATTGATGCACTTGAAACACCAAATGATGGGAAAATGGAATACTTACGAGCAGATCATAAGCAAGCTGACAGAACTAGTGTGTCTTGGGGTCAGTGAATAGACCACCATCATCCCTATCCTAAAGAGCGAATAATATGTGCAAATGCACATATACATCAGAGGAACAAACGCAGCAACCTGTTAAGTGTTGACTCTAATTAGCAGACAAAAGGTTGAAAAGAATATTTTGGAAGGTTACTCTTTCATTATGAATGTACAACTGGGTAAAAGGAACAACAGCATTTGATGCTCTAAAAAGCTGGGGGGGGTTTTTTTTTTTTGGTTGAGAAAGCTAAAAGGCGGGTTTCAACAAGCCACAAGAAAACATTGCTCATATATTAAAGCAGAACTAGTCGTGTAAATGACCAATAGAAGGGAGATGAACAGGATTAAATAATCTCATGCAAAAGAAGTTATGTTTATACAAAAGCATATATACGTTTCAAACTGATGTCACTGCATATTTTCCTCCAAATTAACGGCAAGTAAACCTTCTACAGAATTGATTATTCTTTTGCATTGGTACAGCGATAACAATAGAAAGAAATTAGTGATCACAGAATATAAAACATCCATGTAATTTGGCTGCAAGGTGGAGGAAATATTTCAGGTTTACATCAAACACAACAAGGCATAGTTACACACTTGAATGGCCCAACTTCTTACCTGGACTAGAATTTCTTGCTTTCCTACAGCATTTATAAGAATGGAGAAAAGTGACAAATCAACACCACTTGGCAGCAAAGTGGCTTCAGCCAACAGTATGGCAGCTGAGATGCAGCCAAGGATAACAGCCAAAACTTTCAGAAGTAGCTTTCTCAGTATACAACACCAAATGAACTCTGAAAATGTGAATGTGTTTGCGAGTCAGTTCCATGAATTATGGACACGTCAGGGAGATTAACTCAAAACTGTTGATGTGTCTATCTGATTAATTAAAGGGCTGTACATACAGACACATATGTAGTACGAAAATTCAACAAGATCCATTGACATCAGGCCTACAAAAACCCGGATGTGTGGTTGGGCCAGTTTTCAGCTACGAAGTTCCATAACAAAAATTAATTCATATGCATTGGCACGTGATGAATGAATGTCAAGTTCCAGAGTATGGTAACTTCACCTAGCTTCACCTAGTAGCTTCTTGCAACGCATTTTCAATTGGTACATTAGTAAAGAGATATCAATAGACATTTCAAGTCTAGACTAGAGGAAAATACCTATGAAGTCAAGAAAGGATCCCAGTGTGCCTGATCGATTTTCCCTGAAACATGATACATATTTCCTGTAAAAACGAACACAAAGTAAATCAGCAGTGCTTGAAACTGGTCTCTCAAAGGATTGGCATAACTGATAACCAGTTTGCAATGCATGTTGATTGAGGCAGTTTGGATAAAATTGACATGTATATTTTGCTGAGAGAGATATGGTTTATCCACTTTATAATCTTGATATAGTTGCACAGTTATCTGAAATTACTGCAATTAAATCTACTCAAATATTCAAGTTAGCACTATTCAAGGAAGTACATCCAATGGATAAATCTAGCAAACGTTTTGAGAATATCGAAATTGTATTTGTGTTTATGCTATTCGTTGCTTTCTCCTACATGATAACAAAGCCCACCAAACCTGTTTCATGCATATGCAATACCACCTATCATCCTAGGTGCATCAAGGAGTCAAGTCAATGGAATATTTAACAGTGGTTCAAATACCACAAGAAAGCCCCCAAGATAGGTTATCATAGTAATATGCTAGAACAGAACAAAAAATACATCAAAATGCTTCTAAGATTCCTCAACAAAGCTGTATCAATATATTACTTCTGCATGAACATTACATTTGTGAACTGACACAACCATTTAACTGTAACATAAAAGTCAATTACTCACCATCCATTTGCATCACATTGCTCATAGTTTCTAATAGTATCTTCTAGTTCAAGGGCTTCCATGACATAAGTCGTATATTCGCTGCAAAAGCACAAAATACAGTTAAATAATAAATACTAACAGTTTAGTAGAACAGCAAAATGGGTTCGAATTCTATAGGACTGTGAACTTTCGTTCCAAACTGCAATGGTAACTTTATGAGAATTTACTGAAAAAGCACAGTACAAGATACCAACGTGTAGTAGCTTAGCATATCGTACCTTTTACACCTATAATACTCCTCATGCGCTCTCCTAAGTTGACGTCGAAGTGCAGCCATAGTTTTTTCATCAGTATCATAATCCATATCGTTTTCTCCTAATTTACCACCAGAAGACGTGAACAATGGATCATCTCTTAGCTGAAAAAATAGATGTGAAATTATGAGTTATATGAATAATCACAATATTTCAATGTCAACTTCAAGTGGTACCTGAGCATCCATACCATTTGAGCCAGCATATTATCAATAATATCCATACAAGGCCTTACTGGGTCACGCTTGGACATTTGATTAGAAGTGGCTTGAACAACCTTAGACAAGGAAAGGAACAAACCTTTAGCTGTTTAGCAGAATGCAATAATCAACTGATCATGGCCTTTAGCAGAATGCAATTATCATGAAATGACTGTTTAAGAATCCAGAAAAGTACATACAACGATTGCATTGCAATATTCTTGGTGAGCATTATCAAGTTGTACAGCCATCTTTGCAACTCTGTGAGATAGAAATTTTTGGCGGCGAGTCCAATCAGAATTTTTCCATATATTTCTTGGAATTTCACTCAAGCCAAAACCAAGAAGAAAGGCACCTGTCACCAGTCCAAAGGTATTTGAGCATGCCATGGCAAAGCCCAAGATACCGCCACCCCTGTGAACAATAGCATTATTTCAAGTTAGGACAGCGGAGAAAAAAATCAAATGAACCCATTATCCTAAGAACAATCGCAAAAGGACAGAAGACAAGAAAAAAATGACGAGAAGGATTGAAGGAAGTAGTTGAAACTGGATAAAGTTCAGACAGCCAAGTTCATGTGGATAAAGTCATAATACAGTGGCTATTTATTCCATTGGAGAGCACCTAACCTGATCGAAATAAAACCACATTTGAGCCTGAACTACATACACATATTAGATGGGTCATGTAATATGCAAGCTCACTATGACATTTGAAACATACCAATCATGGCGCATGATTATAAGCAGAATGAGTCCAAAGAGGCCGGTAGCTCCCAAAATTTCATAATAGAGCAAGTTCTTGCAGATACTAGTTTTCAGCCTTTCTTTAACCGTGAAATCTCCAGCATCTTCATAGCCCTGAATGGTAGGAACGATAGCCCTGTTCAGAGATATAAACAGAATTTCAAATGACAAAAGCATGCAATTAGACAATCCAAACTTAAGTACTTTTGACAGGAATCATATAACCATAATAAAAATACAGCAACAGCAACTTTTGGCCAAGATCTTCTCATGTTGTCTACAGTATACAATTTGTGGAATGGACAAGACAATATGCAGTCATGTTCAAATAAGGATCTCATTTAGTTAAGATCAAAAAATGTTTGGCCAAATCATTGATCTGTTCAAACTAACGAAGCAGCACGCTATAAAAAAGACTAAGCGTCTGTAGCATTGACCAATGGCTCAATTGAAAATCAAGGCAGAAGTTTCAGACTGCATCCGTGTTATGAAAGGAACATTTCAAGTTTTCAGTTCATCATTAGCTAGTTAGCCTCACATGAAAATTGTAGGAGCCAATTAAAAGTTTGCAAACGCTACACCATGGGGACGGCAATGAAATTAACACAAGTCATCGTGATCAGCAACATACCATGTTAGGATAAATGTGCTCCAATACGACCAACTCCAAAAGAATCCAACGTCACCCTTCTGATTGCCGGTAATTGTCTGAATGTCAGATAATGGAATAACAGGTCAGAACAACAGATAGAAGAGATCACTGATCAGTACAAGAGTACATTGTAACACCAGTGCAGCACCTTGCCGACCTTCACATTTACAAGTTTATGAAGTATACATTTGTACCAACTGTAACGACCAACTCTTACTTAAATTTTAAAAGGTAATTGTTTACTTAGTTTCATGAGTTGCAGGAACAATCAAACTCCTGCATCCGCAAGCTATGGTGCGACTTCCACCATCAAATTCTTCCATTGCTGTTACTCTTGTGATTCTTTTTTCACGCCTGCTGGACTTACATCAACATTACCAACTCACAGATGAAGCACCACGCTCCCCATATTATCATTTCTATCCTGCAAACCCAAACCCACGAGCAAAGGATTCACATATGCGCGATCCATCAAAATCTCTATTCTCCCCAATCTCATGGAGCCTCCCAGAATCCGAGTTAACTCCCAATCCATACACGCGGGAACAACCTAGTTTTCTCGTTACGCCCAAGTGATCTCCACTTGCACAGCGGCAGCGCACTAAGTAGGGAGGTGCCAGTAAAGCTAGCGCGACACAGTAATGGTGGTGCGAGGGGGAAAGGAGGTGGAGGTATTGTACAGTCGAGATGTCGGCGGGGACGAGGACGATGATGGAGAGGGAGCAGAGCCAGGCGTAGCCGACGGTGGCGAGGACGTAGAGCGGCACGGCGGGGCCGGCGAAGTAGCGCAGCGTCAGTGCCACCATCCCCACCGTCAGAGGCAGTGATATCACGTAGAAGGCCCACATATCGCCGCCGCCTAGGCTCGCGTCGTGGCGTCGTTGGGAGGAGAGGTGAGTTGGTGCGCCGTGGCGGGGGAAGGAGGCGTGGGGTTAAAAAGCGTGGGCTGGAGTGGGTGGGGCCGGACCGATTCAGCGCTCTAACGTGGCCGGATGTGGGTCAGGCCAACCTTTTTCTTTTAAATTTAGCTTTCAAAGTTTTTTAAAAAATATTAGCCATCTACTTAATCTCAGCAGGACGCCAGTCACTATTAGTGATATGTTTAATTAGTACTAATTATATTTAATTAGTACTGATCAAGAAACTAATTATATACCGACTTTGGGGGCTCAACAGTCCCTACCGAACTTCTATAATGCGGTAGATAATACATATCATCTGTCGTGGTTACTGAGCTTAAGGAAGAGATAGATTTGCAAAAATAAATATCTATAGACTAAATTTTTTAAAAAAGGTAGCTATAACGTTATTTATATGAACAGCGGGGTGAGCAAAGGTGTTTCTTTTGGCCGTTGACGTAAGCACGCTGCACGCCTCCGCATGGAGTTGGACTTGGACCGCTTCCGAGTTTCCACCACGGTTCAACTACTGATCAAATTTCTGTCACGAAAAAATATTGCTTACTAATCAGGAAAGAGATTACAATCAGTAGAGCTGATCATTTTGGTTGCACCGTCCGATAGAATAATGTTATCAAGTGAGACGAGCAAATGTCTCGACCCGTTCAAAGCTTGCAAGAACATAAAAATCCTTCCATCATACGGTCGTTTAGCTGGTAAGTCATGATTTCATGTGCTCATTTTGGTTAGTACGACTTCATGTGCTCATTTTGATTGATACAAGACTGCGTCAAAAAAAAAGTATTCTCTCGCTGCAGATTGCATGCATCACCGCACACTTACGGCAGACATCACACGGACGGTGCAAAATCATTATCATATAATTTCTAAACACTCTGTATTTATTTATTTATTTATAATAATAGATAATTATCATAGACGATTCTTAAATCGTTTGTAACAATTGCAATACATACGGTTTTTTAAAAAAGACCATGTGTGATATATCAGGTATCACAGACGGCTAATACCAAAAACCGTCAGTGATATGTCATATATCACAAACGGTTCTCAAACAAAGCCGTTTGTAATATTTTATATATCACAGACGGCTAATACCAAAATCGTCTGTGATATTCATATATCACGGACGGTTTGTAACACGGTTTGTTGTAACAGCTATCTGAATATCTATATTATTTTCTGTTTTTTGGTTAGCCTCAGAAAATGCTAGCCATGCCCTTTGAAAAAAAGCAAACAGATCACACACAACAATTATTATACAGATCTCACAAATGAATTAAACAACTAAATGAAGTACATGCCCTGTTCTTTTCAGCTTCTAAAAGCTGTTTTCGACTTTTCTACAGTAACTACCTTTTAAACGGAATATCTTTTAAAGATAGGATCTACTAGTTAATTGTAGTACATACTTTACCGACTTCATTTGTATCGGAAAAAGTTGTATGTGAGTTTCTGTTACTCTGTAATCTCTCGCATAAACAGCCCAAAAGCCAAAAGCCGTAGCCAAAAGCCATAAGCTCCAGCCAAAAAGAACAGACCCACAATTGAATGAATTATTTGATTAAATACAATTAAGTGATTGTAATTATATCTAATGTTTCAACATCTAATCATCATCGCCGTGATGGAACTCTCCAGTCTTGTTTATGACCTCCGCTATCAAGAATTAACTTTTCTCAAATTTTGATGAGTTTGCCAAGATTGAATACACTTTCATCGAATTCCACACACTGTCGCTAGAAGTGTTAAAGTCATTAGCATACACACACACTAATGACTTTAACACTTCTAGTGACAGCGCATGGAATTATTGATAGGTTGACAAACCTCTAGATCATTCGTCTTAGCATCTATGAATTCCTCCATATGGCGGTAAACATAGAATCCACATATGTTACCCTGTAGCTGCTGGTGGCACTGCAAAAATAGAATTATATACATAGATATTATGAGTTCTAGAGGCATTATAATAAAGTGTGATATAGAATTATTGTGTTTATGCAGGAATTGGAAATCACATCATGTGTCACAGTGTGACGCTATATTCCTTATATCTCCCTCCCAGAGCAACATAAGCACTGAACGACCTACGTGATTCTGAAAAGTTAGCCTCAGTAATTGCAAACGAAGAAAAGACTATAATAGAGTTATGTATGGAGGAAATGAGTTTACTTGTCAATTACCTGTTGCACAAGGGTGATGTTGTGGTTACTGCTAAGTAGGGAATCAAGGTATGTTACGTTGCTCCACTTTGATACAATCAGAATCTAGTGAAACCTAGTCATGTATGTCGCCATAGTGATTAATTCTAAATTCATGTTATTGTAGAAAGCGACGCGGACATGCAGCTACTCCGACATTGAGGAGGACTGGATACTATAATAACGGGGATAGCTTGTGAGTGGTTGCAGACTGTTTCAATTCTTCCCTCAATGAATCTATCTCTCCTCGAAGTGAGGCAGTAATCTTCTGAAGTTTTGCATCAAAGTCTTGTTTCATACATTCCTCGTGCTCAGACCTAGATCTCTTCCTACTCCTATACACCTCAGAGTCGTTTGGGACCTGGGTGTGACCTGGGTGCTCCTTGTTTCCCAGAGCCGTGGATAGTATATTCTTCTCCCTGACTGCTTGGAAGGAGCCTTCTGAAGATTCAGTAGTCAATGTTTGCTACAAGAGGCAATTATGTTATTTTAGACACCAGGAAGTTATGGACCTATTAATAACTAGGTAGTTTAACATATCTTACCAGACGTTGAGACACTTCCTCGTCTGCGAGGTTTTTGAAAGAGGCGACGCCAAAGACGTGGTTGATGACCTTGCTCTTAACCAGTTTCAGGCGCAGTCGTTTGTGATCTCGGCAAATGGTGGGGAGACCTCCGATCAGATTGTGACCTTAGCCTTCACCCTCTATTACAGGATTTTACCGAATTTTTTGTACGGATAATCCATTTTTTATTCGAAATTACATAAATATACCCGCGGGAAAATTTTTTGCAAAAATAGGCTCCAGTCGCCTAATGGTTGGGCGACTGGAGACTTTCGCCCAACCAGACCGCGACACAATTTATCTCGCTGCACGGTAGAGCGACTACATTAAGTCGCTCTTCCGTTCGGCGACTTAACGGTAGTCGCTATCCCGTTAAGCGACTAGCATGCAGTCGCCATCCCGTTAGGCGACTGCATGTAGCCCCCGTGATTGTTTTAAATTTTGTGAATTTTGTAACGTTGAACCGGTAAAAAATACGGTGAAGTTGTAATAAAAGTTTATGTTCATTGTATATTGTAGGTATGTAAAAAGTTTTTAATTTTTTTTTATGAAAGATTGAGTAGAAAACGATCGATACATACACTGTTAAGTAGGACTGTGCGTTCGGTAAATTCGGTAAAATCGGTTCGGTATATACGGTATATACGGTAAATACGGTATTGTTAGTTCGGTATTATACGGTATTTTTAAAAATACGGTTCGGTATCGGTAAATCCCAATTTATTTCGGTGCGGTATCGGTAAATACCATATTTACCAAAGTTAACGCAAATTGCAAACGATATAGTGACTAGTGAGACGAGTAGATGAAATATATATGTGCATTTGTTCACATAGCTGCAATCTAGTAGGGGTAATTTACTCCTCTAGTGCTGGACTACAAGTACTAGTTGTTTTGTGAAGTATATTCTCGTAAATCGTAATGGTGAATTGTTGATAGACATAGACTTGTGATTTACCCCGTGATTTGTGATTTGCAAAGGTGGTCACTGGTCAGGCGTGAAATGGTGGTGGCAATCGGTGGTCCACGTCTACGGGTGGAGAGGCAGAGACGCAGAGTATTTCCTCAGCCCGTCAGGCGTCAGCGTCAGCCGTTTGATGGTAGGCGACGCATACATGAAACGGTCGTTGGGTGGGGCCCGGCAGCGCCATGGACAGGGCCCACCTGAGAAGCGGGGACCCGTGAACCAATTACCAAGGGTACAGCTGCACAGACGCGAGCGCGCCAGCGCGGCACAGTCTCCTGCGCTTCCGCTTCCGGGTTCGGTTTTCTCGGTTTTTTCGGTTTTCAGTCGGTTTTTCCCGAAAAAACCGAACACCAAAAAAATCTAAAATATAAAAACCGAACCGAAAACCGAAAATCGGTCAAACCGAGTTGACCGGTTCGGTTCGGTTTTTTCGGTTCGGTTGAAATATGCACAGCCCTACTGTTAAGTGAGATAGTTTATATGTGGGGAGAGAGATGATAGACTATGTAAATTTAAATAAACTTCATAATATAACTGAGAGTAACATGCCGCATGTTTTTTCATTACATGCATAACATATATAGCATCTGCAACACGCCTCACTGGTCACCCTGGTGTGCCCCGTCACCGCGCCCGCGTCCTCCCATACGGCCTCGCTTGGCCCTCCTCCGGTGCAACGGGTTAGGACGATCCGAAAAAGTAAAACGAGCAGGAGGGTGTCTATCCCGCCCCTGCGCTGGTGGAGTCAGCTGCACCTCTGGCTGTGTACCCGCCGGTGCACCGGGGAGGGCACTGCTAGAGAGAACCTCCGGTGCTGCGTCGGAGAACTGCCCGGACCACTCCGCGAAAAACTGGTCCACATCGTCCGGGCCTGGGGAGACGCCGTGCTGCTGGTAAGTACCTGCAATATTAATATCGTTAGTTCGTTGCATGTCGTCTTCGGATAAACACGATATAAGACCCTCTGCGTACCCGTAGCTGGCGCCATCGAGGTGGGAAAGACAGGGGTGTGCGTAGGAGGCGTGAAGTGAACCGGTGTAGGAGGCCCTGCCCAGGCTGAACCCCCTGGCTGCTCCGGGTGAGGCGGTGGAGGACGTGTCCATGTCGGTGCACCAGAGTAGTGCCACGCTGGTCGGGGTGGCACTGGTGGACGAGCGGTGGGCGTGGAGACCGCCGGTAGCCTCGTGCAGGACAGTAGGCTAACAATACGTCTACACCCATCGTGCATCCGACGCGCAAAGCTGACGCCCTCGTCATGGGTCAGCTGCCCACCACTGGTGAGCCTCTCAAGTACTGTGCCGGAGTCGGCACATAGGACAGAACCGACGTCAGCCTGAACACAAAGACATGAAATGAAATGGTCGATTATCGAAACGACATTACCATTCGGGAATCTTTGAAATGACATTTAACGTACCGCGAGGTGAGCGTCGCGCGCGAAGTGCGCGGGGTACGTGTCCGTCGGAGCGGCGACGTGTGTGGCAGACGGGTCTACCACATATACAAGCCTGGTACGGGTTTGTGGCTGGTACCAGCGAAGGTACTCCGCGTACTCCGTGCTGTCGTACGGGCGGTCCTCCTCCACGCGGTCGTCGAGCGCACCCTCCCACTGCTCGACCCAGGGATGCATCTTCAACGACCAGTCCGTCCCTCTTTTCACTCCCTTCGCGCTGTGCCTGCGTATAGAACCATTACGTAATGTGAGATACTTGCGAACACAGTAGTAAGTATGTACATATTTACCACAAACGATCACTCACCCGTGCACGTGCCGCGGAAGCGATGGTCCGACTGGTACAGGAACCGGCTGCCGTAGCCCGAACTGCCGCATCACCCGCTGGGGTGCGTAGTCCTCCACGTAGATGAGGTACACGAGCTTCCGGCGGGTGAGCCAGAAAGCTCTGTCACGCCAGCAAAGTGAGGACAGACCGGTAGGAGCACGGGCTTGCACTGCCGTATCAGCGTACGGCTCCCAGCGCACGTCGTCGGATGTGATGCGGTCGAGCTGCTCCAGAAAGACCCGGTACGCCCGCGTGACCTGCACGTGCGCGAACTGTACCTGCAAGAAAGACAAGTTGTTTAGATTGACGATCGTCAGTACGAAAGAAATAGTAGACTGTGATAACACTTACTCGCCGACGGCACCAGATAGAACCCATCGTCGGCCGGTCGACGTCTCCCCCTCCCCCTGGATACATCTCGGGCCCGTACGGACCCATGTCGTCAAGCACAGGTCGTCCGACGCTTAAGCGCTCGAACGACCACAACTGCAGTAGAAGGGGACAGCCCGTGAGGATCGAGTTTGCCTTGACCCTCGTGCACGCATCGCACAGCGCGCGGTACGTCGCGGCAAGTACGACCGATCCCCAGCTGACCTGGTGGGGCTCGCCGTCAGCGATCGCCCTCGCATAAGCGATGAGGCGCGCATCCACCGAGTTGCCGTGGCTGGTGGTGAAAAGCACCCAACCAAACAACCACAGCACGTACGCCTCCAGGTGCCGCGAGACCTGCTGATCGTCTGCCTGCGGAACCATGCGCTCCACCTGAATGCAAAAAAATTAACACATAGTACGTAATACCACAAATAAGAGCTTCGAAGACACGATCGATTTTATATACCACGTACCCGGTACTGTCTGAGCCACCTCAGTGTCGGCCCATGGGTCTGGTCCTCTCCGAACACGTGGTGGTCATCGGCCGGTGGAACGACACCCTGGAATCTGGCGAGCAGGTCAGCGCGCCAGTGGGCCGGGGCCTCCGGTAGGAAGGCAGCGTCTCCCGCGATCGGAAGCCCAAGGAGCAGGGACACATCCTGCAAGGTCGGCGTCATCTCCCCGAATGGGAGGTGGAAAGTGTGCGTCTCGGGCCGCCAACGGTCCACCAAAGCCGTCAGCAGGGAACGGTCGAACGGAAAGCGTCGTGATCGCTCCCCGCCCGCCTCGTCCCCGCCAGCGGCGCCAGCGCCTCCATCCTCGTCCGTGGCCTGCACCATCCGGGCAAGAGGGAGTAGCCCGGCATCCCGCAGCCTGCAAACAAAGTGAAGGTCAGCACGGAACGAACTTACTGTCGCACTAAACGCTGGAGTAGTGCAAACCTGGCGGTCCAACGAGGGTCGAGTCCCCAGGCCACGCGAGGTGTGCGTGTCCGGACCACTCCCAGCTGAGGCGGGTCGTCCGTGCTCCTCGGTGGCGGGACTAGACGGGAAGCGCGATGAGAGCGGTCCACGTGCTCGTCCAACAGCGCGAACCGCCACTCCGAGTCACGTCCAGCACGAGCCATACCTGGAAAATTTGTACAATAATTTCAACATTCAATGTTCTACATCTAAATTTCAACACTACATTTTCTATATCTAAATTTGTACAATAATTTCAACATTACATTTTCTACATGTAAATTTCAACACTAAATTTTCTACATCTAAATTTGTACAATAATTGCAAAATTAAATTTTGTACATGTACATTTAAATACTATTTTTTGTACAATAATGCATTATAAATGGTATACAAAATTTAGTTTACACATTTTGTAAACTAAATTTCTAAACTATATTTACTAAACAAAATTTGAAAATTAAATTTGTAAACTAAATTTCTAAACTACATTTTCTAAACTATATTTCTAAACTAATTTTCTAGACTACATTTTCTAAACTAATTTTCTAAACTATATTTCTAAACTAATTTTCTATACTACATTTTGTAAACTAATTTTCTAGACTATATTTTCTAAACTAATTTTCTAGACTATATTTTCTAAACTAATTTTCTAGACTATATTTTCTAAACTATTTTTTCTACACTAACAAAAAATATAACACAAAAACTTACCTGAAAAACGCGCACTCCTTCTCCTCCCCCTTCTCTTCTCCCCCTTCTCTTCTCCTCTCCCTCTCCCTCTTTCCCCTCTCTTCTCTGCGCTGGCCGAACGGAAGAACAGTCCGGCGCTGCGTCGTCGCCTTATATCCACCTTCAGTCGCCCAACCGTTGGGCGACTGAATCACAGTCGCCGAACGGTTCGGCGACTACATTGAAGGCGCCCAACGGTTGGGCGATTGCAATTAATCGCCCAACCGTTCGTAGACTCTCCAGCTGTCGCGGTCTGGTTGGGCGAAAGTCTCCAGTCGCCCAACCATTAGGCGACTGGAGCCTATTTTTAAAAAAAATTTCCCGCGGGTATATTTATGTAATTTCGAATAAAAAATGGATTATCCGTACAAAAAATTCGGATTTTACCTGCATACCCAATGGTGCTGAGTCTGTGGGGTGAGTGTTTTGTGCCTGGAGAGCCTTGTGCGCCGCACTTTCCTATTGAAATTTGGTCGTCATCTTTATCCGTACAAAGGCCTCCCATGTTTCCAGTGACACGAGAGGATACCTCATGAAGGGCGTGCGATCCTTAGTCATGTACTGCGTGACAAGCGTACTCTTGAAGGTCTTCCATGATTTTCCCATCGCGAGGAGCACATGCCATCGCACGAGTTCCTGGACTTCTACTGGGATCTCGAATGAGTTTGAAATTTCCATCCACAACACATTTTCTCGACTTTTGTCAAACCTTTCCAGTTTGCTACGGTGATGGAACCCATTGCCTTCCAATTATCCTGCAAGTATTCCAAAATGCTGCAGCTATTTTCTTCGATTGTAGAAAATTAAACATCACAGACAGTTTTACTTTAAAACTATATGTGATATTCTCTACTAGTATACATAAGGGCAAACTCACATATATATGACACAATCTCATATACATAAATAAAAGCTAAATCACATACATATGACACATTATCATATACATAAAAGTAAATTCACATATACATGCACACATTCTCACCTACATAAATGCAAATTCACACACACACACACACACACACACACACACACACACACACATATATATATATATATATCACACATTCTGATTACATAAATGCAAATTCACATATATATTACTCATTCTCATATATATAAATGCAAATTCACATATATATCACATATTCTTATATACATAGATACAAATTTACATATATATCACACATTCTTATATACATAAATGCAAATTTACATATATATCACATATTCTCATATACATATATAAATGCAAATGCAAAACATATGACACATAAACATCTCATTCAACATTTCACTTAATTATTTCCTTTAAAAAATAGCCCTTCATGATGATCGACGCATATGTAGCTAGTTTCGTCATGTTGTTCTTCCTTGACCCTTATGCCATTTTTGAAAGGAGACAACTCGTCAAATTAATTGTATTCTTCCTCGTCTACTACACTCTCAACTCTAACAATCCTCTTTTTCCATAAAGAACTATGTTGTGCTTCTTTTTTTCTGGTCGATTGCATAGAAAATTTGAACAACTTGGTTAGCGAGTACGAATGGTTCGTCTTTATATCCAACACGTTAAGGTCTACGGTAGTGACACTGTATTTATCGACCTTCACTTGTGGGGGATGGACTCAATGACACCAAAGCAAGAGGATCTTGAAAAGCATGTAGTCGAGCTCCTAAATCTCCTTTATAAACCCATAGTAGGAGTTTCTTAACCCATCGGTACTGAACGCATTTATGCGGACAACGCTGTTCTTGTTAGTGCTATTTACATCCTGAGCCAACGTATAGAATGTGTACCCATTTATGTCATATCCTTGCCATGTCACAACTATAAATGTTGGTCCTTTTGCTAACCATGTCAGCATATCACTTGACAAGTTCCTAGCGAGTTGTTCCTTCAACCATTGGTTAAACCGACTATTGTGTTGTCTTATGATCTAAACATCCGGCCGCTCCAGATTCTGTTGTTGAAGTACATCCTTGTGTTGGTCGATATAAAGGGACACTTCAGTCATGTGTTGCAAGACCGTGAAATGGGCTTAAGCATACACATCCATATATGGAGTAATTGCTTTCCATCCGATAGTCCCGATACCCTTGAGCCTCCCCTCATGGTGAGATCGAGGCACACCTATCGATTCGACCTAAGCCATGTAATCGGTACAAAACTCAATGACCTCTTAGGTTGCATAACCTTCGACGATGCTGCCCTCCGGCCGAGATCAATTCCATACATAGGACATGAGCATTCCCATGAACCTTTCGAATGGGTACATGCTACGCAGGAACACGGGCCCGCACATTTTTAACTCCCATACAATATAACAATGAGATGGACCATGATATCAAAAAATGACAGAGGAAAATATATCTCAAGATGACATAGGGTCGTCACCACCTCGTCCTGCAGAGCATCTAGTTCTTCAGGATCGATGACCTTCTGAGTAATTATGTTAAAAAATAACATAGCCTCATGATTTTCTCTCGGACCTTGATTGGCAAAATACTTCTAATTATAATAGGGAGCATCTATGTCATCAGCACATGGCAATCATAAGACTTCATGCTAATTAACATCAAATCTTTCATCGAAACAAATTTCTTCATGTTGGTGGAGTAACCAGATAGAACTATCACACCATGCAAGCACTAGCATAGTTTAGTTCTCTTGGCCTTGGACAGTGTAACAAGTAGGGGGAAGGTAAGTTCATCCTTTATTGGTCTTTGACGGTGCTAACTCAGGCCTGATGTCCATATCAACCAAGTCAAGCCGTTCAATGACACTATCCTTTGTTTTGTCATAAATGTTCAATAGGAGATCAATCAAACTGTTACATACATTCTTCTCTACGTGCATGACGTTAATGCAGTGCTGAATTTCTAGATACTCCCAATAAGGTAAGTCCCAAAATATTGATCTCTTCTTCCAGACATTCTTCTCATAGGTCCTTGATATACATCCCTTTTTGAGCATAACATCTAAATTCTTAACCATATCACAGACTTCTTTTCTGCTTAAATGCATTGGAGCTAAATTGTCCTCCTTCTCTTCATCAAATCGATTCTTCATACTGCGGTATGGGTGAGCCCTCCGAAAGAACCTATGGTGACGCATGTACATAATTTTGCACAAGTGCTTCAGCCACACAATTTCGGTATCATTTAAGTAGTGAGTATAGGCTTTGGCACCTTTTGTACTCTAGTCCGATAGGTTAGTAAGGATAGGATAATCATTTATGGTGCAGAACAACAAAGGAGCATAAAGTGAAGTTCTCTCATTTGTATGCATCTCATACCTGTACTCCTTCGATCCACATTTGTAGGATCAAGGATAATCGACTAGAAGGGGGTGAATATGAGGTTTTTAAATTTTCTTGACTTTTAAGTAATTCTGTACAATTTTAATATAACAAGAATGTAAAGCACTTAATGCCTACACAATTCTAGTCAAGTAGAGTATCAACACTAGCTCTATCTCAAATAAATGATCACACTAAGAGCAACAAATAAGAACTAGAATAAATAAGAGAGGAAACAAGTACACTCGATGTTTTACCGTGGTGTTCGAAAACTTGCCAGTTCCCCTAATCCATGTTGAGGTTAGCCCAAACGAATTAGATCGGCTCCACGAATTAAGTCGAAACACCACCAATCCACTAATAGTAGCTTTCCCCGCTCCGGGTAGGTAAGCTCCAACCTTCACAAGTACGTCGGGCCTTCTCACAAGCTTCTTTGAGAAGATCACGGATCAACCACCACTAAGTCGTCCAGTTGCCAGCAAACACTAAGAGCAATAAACCACAGCTTCACTTGATTGCAAACAAGTGCCAAATGATCAACTATTGAATGCAAATGCACTTTTTGCTCCAACCACCTCAACTAAATACACAATGAGAAAAAGAGGTGTGGAGTGAATGCTTAATGCTCAAAGATGTTTAATGGGGTCTCTAACATCTGTCCTTGAGCAGTGGTACAGGTATTTATACCCCCACCCACCAAAACTAGCCGTTTGAAACAAATTCCAGAAAATTCAAGGCGAGCGAAAGTACCACAGGCCAATGGCCGATACATCTGCTCCGACTCTGGCGCGGCAAAACGGCTATGTCAGAAGCTCTGAACTAGCCGTTTGAAAGTTAGCGTGGTACTACTACCGTTATAAATCCGGTATTTCCGCGTTGTGGTAGTTCCGGGAAGTCGGCGCGGTACTACCGCTTGGGTAAGAACCAGAAGTTGGCACTCTCTGGAAAAAAGGTTCCGCCCTTGCCACCGGAGCTTCCGGGCTCCGGAAGTACCGCTGCATACAGCGGAACTACCGCTTCCAACAGTAGTTCCAGCGTTAAGCCACCGGTACTTCCGATCTCGCAAACCTTAAAACTCACCCGGAGGGTGCTCTCTGGAAAAAAGGGTCCGTTCTCAGGCCGGACCTTCTGGGCGCCGGAAGTACTGTTCTTGACTGTGAAACTACTGCAGAGCGGTAGTTCCGACATTAAAACTTCGGTACTTCCAGTTTTCCAGACAGAGCGCAGAATTGGCTATTAAATCAGATTTTTAATAAATGCATGATCCTAGTTTGATCCCAATGGCACAATAATTATATTATCAAGCTATTTGCCATGATCTCTCTTTATGGTACGACATTTAACCTATAATCCAGTCTTCCACCTTCTCTCCTAAGACCGGTAAAAATAAAAAGAGATCCTATTCTAAGTATACCTTTGTCTTGAGCCATTTTTGATCTTCACATTTGATCCTTGGCATGCCTCTTGTTATCCATTTGAGGACTTAACCTTTTAAATACTCATTAAACATATTAGTCCCATATTCATATAAATTCATGAATTACCAAAACCATTTTTAGGGGTTTAGATACTTTTAACAGTATTTTTAGATCTTCACCAACGGTGCTAGGTACACATCAATATCATTCTAGGTTGCTTCGGCCCTTGGATAAGTATCGATAGCAAAATATACTTCTGCTTCATACACAACCAAGGAGGAAATTTGTAGATGCAAAGAGTCGCATACCAAGTGCTATGTCGACTGCTTATATTATCGAAAGGATTCATTCCATCTATATTAGATATAAACCTTATATTCCTCGGTTCTACACCAAAGTCTGCAAACCTCGTATCGATATTTCTCCACTGGGTGGAATTAGTAAGGCGTCTTAGCATTCTATTCTTCTTATACTCCTCCAAGTGCCAACGCAGCGGTTTTTCCTCCTGCTGCTTCAAACGGAGAATTACTAGAAGATAACATGCCATCTTAGCAGGATGTCCTTTCTTCACCTCTATTCCCTCGCCATCATCTGATTGATTCTTACGTTTGTATCAGGATATGTTGCACATCGGATATATATGCATGTTTGCATACTCTTTATGGTAGAGTATACAATCATTTGGACATGTATGTATTTTTTCTACTTTCATTCTCAATGGATAAAGAACCTTCTTAGCTTTGTAGGTAGTTTTGGGCAACTCGTTTCCCTCCAGAAGCATGTCTGCTAAAAGATCTAACAACATCATGCAACTCTTGTCGGACCAACCATTACTTGCCTTCAATTTCAGCAATTTAAGCACGGCTGACAATCTTGTGTACTTTGATTTGCAGCACATGAACAAAAGCTTCTCTGAGTCTTTCATTAAGCCCTGGAATTTAACATACTCTCTCTTATCACTGTTCCCTTCTGCATCGCGAAGCATCTGATCCAGATTGTTATCATGCAGCCTTTCTGAATCGGAACCACAATAAATATCATCCGGAGGCATATCATTGACTTCATCGGCGATATCATTATTACTACCTTCCTGTGTAATCCGCTCTTCACCATAACTGATTCAACGTGCATACCCCTTTTTGAAACCCCTTCAAATCAAGTGCACTTCAATCTACGCTCGGTTCTTAAACATCTTTAGATTCCCACAGTCAATACATGAACAGTATATATATTCCACTCTTTTATTCAATATATCCTCCCCGGTAGCTCTTGTAAAAGTAGACATGCCATTAATATACTCTTCACTCACATGATTCTCAGCGTATATCCAATATCAGTCCTATGTTACGCATATAACAATTTTGTATTAAATATTAAATTAATTAATCAGTATACTAGATATATGTGATCTAAAGTAGCTATATGTAGTAAGAATAATTACTTAAATTGAATTAAGTAGAAATAGACTATGAATTAGCTAGATCCTAAATCATGCTATATGTAAATAATCTTCTCTCTACATCAAGCTAGATCTAAACCATCTTCAAGTCTCATTTCACCAAAAGCTAAATCTAAAATATAATATAATTAGGAATAAATTACTAACCATAGATAGTTAAGAATTTAATGATTCTACAATCACTCTTGCCAAATCCACAATCTCCTTTCACCAAATAGCCTTAAAGCCCCACCTCCTCAAAACAGTAGCTTGTGAGAACAGATCTGGAATTTAAGATAGATCTGTGAGGGTTGACGGGTCTGCAATTAATATAGTGAAATTATCACAGACAATTTTAATATAAACAGTTGTGATAACTTAATTATCACAAACAGTTTTTAATACAAACCAACCCTATGTGATATTTGATAATATCATAAATGGTTCTTGTTAATAACCGTATGTGATACTTTACAGACGATTTTCACTATGAACCGTCTGTGATATTACCTCTTTGCAGACAGTTTTTAGCGCTAACAGCAACACAGACGGTCTCTAAATCAAAATCGTCTATGATAGTATTTAATACTAATGATTTTGATCAACCGTCTATGATATAACGTCTAGTATTAGTTACTTTTGTAGTAGTGTTGCCTTTCACTAGCTTTGGCACATTTTGGCGGAGCTTCAACGAGGCGCTGCCTACGACTCTGCATGGGAGAAGAGGGCTGAACTGCAAACTTTCGTGTTCAGGGCATTGCTGAAGCCATACGGATACAACTACAAAAGCTGAGATTGAGAATTGGGGAATTGCTGAAGAATTCACTGATACAGCCCTTCACTAGTCCTTTTGTGTTAAAATATACGCCGTTTTAGCTTTTCTCAAGTTTTCTTAAAATATAAGTTGTTTTATAATTTTGAGACACCTTTTATCCTTTTTGTTCCTATTACGCTCTTAATTAATCTCATCAATAAATAGTGTTCTTTTTCACACTTCTACTCTATCTCCTATGCAATTCTCACTTAACTCTAATTAAAGTAGTAAGATCGTGGGAATGACTGAAGTGTAACAATGCTATTTCACCCACTCTCTTAATTCTTATACCCAACTCTAAAACAACATATAGACTGGGACATGGAATGCAATTTACTCCAAAGCGAGCCCAGTGGCCGAGTGACCAAAGTATCTGTAGGATTTATTTGGACCAGTCTCCGAGCAGTGAAGGCTGAGATTCAGTCCCACCAGAAGTCGGAACACAACGTTCTTTGCCGAACGTTCTCACTTCTCAGAAGAGACCGGACCAGGCCCATCTAGAAAACTACTGTGATGCCATTGCCAGGTACGGACTACGCAATGGATTATATGAATGGAATGGAATGGAACCATGGAGCAGCTCATTTGCAAGTGAAAAAAGCTAGCCATAAAATTTCTCATGTCAAATGGAAAGGAGATCCATGAAATCGAGAGAAAGTAACACATGAACCCACTTCCAACTTTTCATGCATCATTGTCCCCTCGTACGTACGATTGACACGAGACCAGTCTACAATCTCTTTTTCCTTTTTACGTTGAAAAAAACTGTGATCTTTTCGAGTTTTAACATACTATCCGTAAATGCTACACCGCCATGTTTGGAACGGAGAAATTCCATAGGATTTTGAAGAAACTGCACCTATTCGTGCAAAGTACATAAAATTTCTGCTTTTGAAACGAGGCATGAAACCTTTTCAGTTTCGGTCGCAGGGCTGAATGGCAGTGCAAGAGGAAAGCTCAAAAGAAACCGCCACTGAGGCGAGCCACTCTTCTTCAACCCAGAACAAGCGCGCACCCGGCTTTCGCAACGAATCCACCACCGCCACCCTACCCCGTCCCTATCCGAATCTCCGTTCCACATCAACGCAAAATCGGAGGCCAGCTGAAAGCGCAGCCTCGCACTGTCCCTGAGCCCTCTTCTCTTCTTCGCACAGCGCGTAATAAAGGGAACCACGATGCAAGCAAAGAATAGCCATGACTCTGAATGCATGCCACCTACTACTGCCGCTCAAAAGTTGGGGCTTCGCTTGCTAGTTGCTGCCCTGCGCCTGTACGTGCGCTCTACTTCTTCCTCTCTGTTACTTGTTAATACAGTAGCTGGTTGTGCTAAATGTGTACATGCTCTCGCGACTTGAACTGTAAGATTCGATGCCTGCTGTTGAGTTTTCTTCAAGCTAGGTGGCTGTTGTGGCAATCATGCAAAATGCTGGTGTTCCATGCCTGGTGCAGTTTCGTGCCGCTCCAACAGGATTTTTGGCTGGAGCTTATGGTTTTTGACTGCGGCTTGTGATTTTTGGGCTGTTTGTACGAGAGATTACAGAATAATAAAAACTCACATATAGCTTTTGCCGATATAAATGAAGTTGGTAAAGTATGTACTACAATTAACTAATAGATTCTATCTTAAAATGATATTTCTTTTAAAAGCTAGTTACTATAGAAAAGCCGAAAAGCAGCTTTTAGAAGCTGAAAAGAACAGGCCTATTGGCTACAGCTTACAGCTGCGGCTTCTAGTTATTAGTTAAAATTACACTGTAACGGTAGTTAGTTTTTTTCTAAATTATTTAATTAAAAAATAAATAAATAAGAAAACACTATTATATTTTCACATATAATATAAAAAAGGAAAAGCAAAAAGCTAAAACCAAAGTAAAAAAACCAAAAAATCTAAATTAGAAGGCGTAAAGCCGAAAGCTAGAAAAAAACCACCAGCCCAAGTCTTTTTCTCCGTCAGACTCGACCAGTTGACGCAGGGCGTTGGAGTGAATTAGCCCATTTTCATTTACTCATTTGGAGTAGTATTACTCATGTGTTCAGCCTCGTGCGTTTTACTCACTAGTGAATTGCTTGGGGACTGGACTTCGGGTCAGTGCTTTTTAGCTAGAGCTTATGATTTTTAGCTGCGGCTTATAGTTTTGGCTATTTGTGTGAGAGATTAGAGAGTAACAGAAATTCAAGAAAATTGCAATTATAGGACAGCAAACAATGCGCTTCGCAATTATAGGACTCCAAACATCGACTTCGTTAAAATGACCCTTGAAACGTTGGTTTCTTATTTTTCATAACATTTGGTGTATTAAAAGTCTCTTTTCTCATCTAAATACATGTATTTGTTACCCAAAGTGACTCTTTTGCCCTTGTGAGATTAAAAGGATGTCGGGCAGATGAATCGATGGATCAACGATACGTAATGGTTGAAGGGCAAAAGGGTCATTTTGGGTAACAAATATATGTATTTAGATGAGAAAAGAGACTTAATACACTAAATGTCATGAAAAACAAGAAGCCAACGTTTCAAGGGTCATTTTAACGAAGTCGATGTTTGGAGTCCTATAATTGCGAAATGCATTGTTTGCTGTCCTATAATTGCAATTTTCTCCAGAAATTCATATCACATATGACTTTTGCCGATATAAATGAAGTCGGTAAAGTATGTATTACAATTAATTTGTAGATCCTATCTTGAAAAGATATTTTATTTAAAAATTAGTTATTGTAGAAAAATTAAAAAAATAGATTTTAGAAACTGAAAAGAACAAGACTTACACGCATTTGTCCTCTCCTAGCTCAAAAATGAAAGTACTCCTGCAGATGCATCATGGGCAAACGTGAACTTAGTCCAGAAAATACCTCGTATGCTCACCGATAATTTTTGCCAGAGCACAGGCGTGCATGGTCTAGATTTAATGGATCGAGGCGAAGAGCGAATGCCAAGGTAAACTAAAATAAGGCAGTCAAATAATACTAGCCTAATCGCAAACCTTGGGATTCACTGACGATAATATCTTGGCAGTATACAGTATATTATCATATATGACCTCAGATCAGTATAGCCGTCCAGCCGATCATAACTAATGATTAGTAATGCAGGGGCGGAGTTAGGTTAGAGCAACGTCTCAGGCTAGACAGTACATCATAGATAACATTCACTATATGAGGTATTTTTCTAAATTTTACAATGAACATTTAATCTTAATTTTAAGACTGAAATCCAAATAGTCCTGAGCCTGATTCTGCCACTGTAGTAATGTATGAATTGCATCAGAATCCAACTGCCACTAAGATCTGATCACCTACAAAAGCAACAGGTTATAAGTACATTTCTGGACGTAGCAAGTTCGGAAGATAATTGCAAGGATTAGGTACGCACTAACTCTATGGCACGAACTAATAGGAGCTTGCTGATTCAGTGAACATCTGAATGGCTCCTTTTGCTAGTCCATGAGCTGATACATTTGCTTGTCTTGGAACGTGCACGAGTCCATGTTGTAGCTGCTGCATTTTACTGGATATGCGAGCAAATTCTCTTAATACTTTTTGGGTGCTGGAGTAACAAGTGGCGCGGCTTAATTTAGCGTTCCGACTGTAAACAATGCGAGCGGCCCATCTGTTTGATGCCTCCACGGCGCGCGACATGTGCATCTGCAGTAGCCGGGAGAGGCCTGTGTGCTTCGATGACAAGCCACGACCACATGGTTAAGGTCAACACACCGACACACCACACATGCTTTGGGCTGTAGTTTTTCTATATGATTTTTAAATTCTTGTTGTTCCCGAGACAGTATGTAAAGAAAAATAGTTACATATAATTTTAGTCGGTATAGCTGAACTTAGTATAGTGACTATTATAATATATCTATAGATTTTACCTGAAAAAGATGTAATGTTTAAAAGCTAGTTACGAGCAAGTACAATAATAGTCTTATAGCCAAGCTAGTCAGCATTTTTTCTGATGTGGAGGAGAAAAGAGATGAGAGCTTGGCTCTCATGCAAGCAACAAGCTGGGTACGGGAGTCTATGCAGTGGTGGGCCTAGATAATAAATGTATGTGAGGAGGAATAGGAAAGAGAATGTGAGACATGGTACCACATAATAATAAAAAACTTTTTGTAGACAAATTATTGTATAACTTGGCTCTTATAACTTGACTTAGGGCATCCATAGTGTATATAACCCAAGAGGTCTTAAGGTGGGTCCCATCTAAACCTTAAGATCGACTCTATAGTGTATATAACACAAGGGGTCTTAAGACGGTCTCACTCGGCAGATAAAGAAAAATTGTATTTTAATGCTTATGGCCAGGTCTTTAGTTTGAGGACCAGCCTTAAGCTTTTTTGCTTATAGCCTGCTTAAGGTCACCCCTGTAATGTATAAGGTTGACCTTAAGGTGGCTTAAGACCCTCTATTTTCATACACTACAGATACCCTTATAGCTAAACACTTGGCTCTATTAGGGCTTCTCCAACAGCTGGCTATTTAGTTAGCTAGATCTGATGTGGCAAGGAAAAAGTAGGAGAGAGAGTAGTCACTAGCGACGAGCAAATAGCTGATCTATTTCGCGTAGTCCAAGAACATGAGAGAGGAGCATGTGGGTCCAACAGTATAAAATAGTCTTTGCTTTTGTCTCTCACCTCCACGTCAGCTGACTATATAGCTAGTACTAGCTATTACCATTACGGACGCCCTTATTGGACTTGCTCTAACAGAAAGAAATCTTACCTAAAAAGACGCATCGTTTAGAAGGTAATTACTATAACAAAAAGTGATAAAATAAGGCTAATAAAACCAGTCACATGGAACAATGGTTGGCGCGCCACGTAGCAAAGCATCGATCTGCAAGATTACAAGCCTTTATGGGCTTGTCTCCCCTGAGGCCCTGACTGAGCTCGGAATGAATAGTGCGCCGCCGAGATGGGCACGGCATGGCACGGGGATGCTTCGTGGCTTCGCGATAATGTAGGTGTGCAGCTGCTGCAGTGCTGCTCACATCGATCGTACTATGCTACGCAATGTGCGGACTGCGGAGATCGATGCATGCGGGCTCAGCTCCTTTCGGTTTCGGCTGATTTATTTTTCACTATTAATAAATTTTATCTTTTTCTGAACTTTTAACTTTTTTAAACTTTTTTGCCGGTTTTTGTCCGTATTTATTTGCATTATACGTGATGGCTTAATACATTTTTTCTATTTTTAATTTTTTTTAAATTTAATTATGCTAAATAAGCCTCTGTCAGTTACAATGTTTTTTTAGCCAACTACAATGCTTTTCAGCCATAAGCCCTCCGCTCATTTCGGTTTCAGCTTCTGGCTTCCGGCTTATTTTTCACTATTCATAAATTTCGTCTTTTTTTGAACTTTTGGTTTTTTGTTGAGCTGTTTTGCCGGTTCTTTTTTCCTATATTTGTTTGTATTATACGTAATGGGCTAACATATTTTTTAAATTTTTTAAATTTAATTATGTTAAATAAGTATCTATCAGCTACAGTGTTTTTTGCTAGTTATAGTGCTTTTCAGCTATAAATCACTCAAAAAAAGCTCAAATGATCACCACTGCTGTGCGAGCCCCAGCCGGAGTGAGCGGAGAATCCCAGCGAGGGCTTCTGTGCTTGCAACAATTTCAACAACCCATCTTTGCTCCCGTATCTTAGGGGCTGTTTGGTTGCTAGCCACACTTTGCCACCATTTGCCAACAAAAATTGCCACACTTGCCTAAGTTGAGGTGCTCAAATTCTTTGCCACACCTTAGCAAGCCTAAGGGAATCTTGCCACACTTTTTTGAGTCACTGACGCGTGGGACCTAGTTTGCTGGAAGGGAATCTTGCCACAACTGTGGCTGCAACCAAACAGCTGCCAAGTTGGTCAAACTTGCCTAACCTTAGGCGTGGCAACCTGTGACAAAGTGTGGCTGGCAACCAAACACCCCCTTAGTAATTCATACTCTTACACACGATTGAGTACTGTACAGGATTCCTACAATACCGAAATAACGTGAAAACTGTACATTCACGTCCTCACGGCCACTGGCAGACGTACGGTGCTGCTCATTTCCATTTACTTTTTAGTTACTGTAAATTATTTATTTTACACTATAATTACTGGTGTTTTTTCATAACTAAATTTTAAAAAAATAAAAAAATATTAGCATATCATAAACAATGCAAGGAAATATAAAAAGATAAAAACGCCAAAAAATAAAAAAAAATAGGAAAAAAGATAAAATTAAGAACTAAAAACTACTCGGAAAGACAAAAGGTAATGCCAAAACGAGTAGTGTCATACTGTAGCCCGTGCGTTTCTCCACGGCACTGGTGATGATGGCGAGGTTCGCCGGGCACGCGTTATCTCGCCAGCCAAACATTCGCGCAACTATAAAACGAACTCATTCGAGCCCGGTTGTCGGCAGCGGACTGGCTCGAGACGTGTCGAAGCGACGCGCTCCGTCCCTCCCGCGGTTCGGCCGTGAACGATGCGGACAACGACAACGCTGACCCATCACGACCCGTGGCATCCACGGACCACGATCCATCCGCTCTCCGTGTTCTGCGACGATCGTTGGCGTTGCCTTTTTTTCTGCCAAGTGAGATCGATGTGCTCCAAAAGAACGCGATGTTTGTAACACCCAAAATTTCTCTAAATTTGAAAGTATTTGAAAACTTGCAAAGATTTAAAACTTGCATTTTATTTTCGAAGTTTATTAATTTCTTTAAGGAAATGCCAAATCAGAATTTGAATTTCCAAACCAAAATTTGAGTTTGATTCAATTTAATCCGATTTCTCTTCCCTCCTCTTGGTCTGGGCCAAAATCCACTGAGTCTGCATGCCTTCTTTCCATTCTCTCATGAGCAGCATAGCCCAATTGAGCCGCCCGTCTCCTCTCTTCTGTCTTCCCAGCCCAACCTCATGAGTGCCACCACCGGCCCAACCGAGCCACCACCATGTCATCCTGCCCCTCTCTCGCATTCGTTGATGAGTGGGCCTTGATCCCACCTATCAGCCGAACATTGGGAGAGTATTGTGCTTCTTTCCCATGCCACGATGCGCTCTCACTCCCTCTCTCTCGCACACCTGCACACCATACGTCGCTTCGCTTAGCGCCACTACCCCACCGAGTTGCAAGTCCTCGAGCACAACACCACCACAACGTTGCCAATCGTGGACGTGTTCCCATGAGCTCATTTTCTTATGTGCCGCTCGTGAAATCTCGCAATGGAACCGCCTTCGTGTCACCGTGCTCGCTCTCCGCCTCCACTATTTAAGCCATGTTCGAGCACGATGTTCTCATTGCTTGCTTATCCTCTAAATTTTCCCCCAACATACTTCCTTGAACCAAAGCCAATTTGGCCGAGCAACCCTTCTTCCTCAAGTCCGCCCCGCCGGCACTGCCCATCAAATTCCGCCCATTTGAGGGTAAGCTCCACCCAGGTCTTGCCATGCACTGTGGTCGCCCTATTTTGTTCTACATGGTGCTCATATCCTCTCTACTTATTCCCCTACAGAAAGAATAGAACAACCTCGTTGTCCACAAAGTCGACCAGAGTATGCCGCCACCGCTCTGTTCCATCTGCTTTGGTGAGCTTCGACCTTGGCGCCCATATCCTTTGGGTTCGCCTTCATCCCCTCTTGCTAATGCGTGCTTCCACTTTAGTTTATTTGAATTTTATTTGAATTCAAGTTAAATTTGGGCATTTTCACGATAATAGTTTTTCATGCTTTGGACATCGTTGTCGTTGTTGAGCAAGACTTTGTGACATTCACCGCTGAACAAGGCAAATCCTTGATTATGTTGCACCTAGTTGTCAAATGCAATTACTTTGCTTTAAATTATCACTTGCGTGATTATGGTTAATTATTAAATGTTATGTTAAATGTTGATGCTTAGCCATGCCATGAATGGTTGTGCGTTATACCCTATCCTTGCTTATTGAATTATCATATGCTTTGTCACCTTAGGCTAAGTATATAACAATAGCTTCCCTTGGTTAACAATAATGATAATGGTTAAAGTTTAGAGATACATAGTAGGAAAGTGTCGAATCTAATACAGACATTGCGAATCTAATACAGGCATGGGGGGTATTTTGGTGGATGATGGTGATGGTGACATGGGTTATCACTAGAAAGAGAAAAATATTTTATAAAATGGTGGAGACTCGGACGAGTGGATAGATGAGACCGTTGCATGTATTGCATGGACCTGGATTTGTGGATTGTTTTGCTTGACTCAATTAAGGACGGAATCATTTGTTGCCCTTTTTGAACCCCTTATTGTACAACCACAATTAAGTATGGGCACGACTTGGCCAATTAAATTGCTTAGCTGCCAACACAGCTCCGCACATAGATGTAGGTGGATTTCTTTTGATGACAGATTTCTTATGAAGACAAAGGGATGCAACTCTCTCAGTGTGCCCTCATTGAAAATGTAACCCATAATGGTTATGTTCTAGGGGTAACCTATAACAGCCACTGTCCCAGTGTCTAGTGGTTCCCCCGTCGGGCATGGAATGCGTTGGGGGCACATCATTCAAACTCATATCCAATCCTCTTTGCCATATTATCCAAAATTTTCCCAGTCAAGTTTTATAAAACTAACTAGTTTAGCTTTCCTCACTAGGCCTGTACTAGGGCATAACTATTCGAATAGTTTTACATTTTACAAAGGTTGTACAATTTTACCCACAAGATATGGTCAACTTATACTGCCGGTCAATGACACACTTCTTAGGCGTGCGACGAAGATGATCATAACAAGGCTTTTCGATTGCCAAATGTGGATTCGGATATTGTGATAAAGGAAGATAAATATGAGTTGGGTAATCCCACTAATTTAGTTGAAGATAGTTCGTTCTCAAGGACATGCATAAGAATGAACTTTGTTTTGGGAAAACAGTTAGGTCATAGGTTTGGAAAAAAAATATGGTATTTGGATAAAGCTTGCTTTATGCTACATTAACCCTAAGACCCATTCTTGGCAAGCCAATCATATACACATAGACATATACTTGCATTTTCTATAAGGACTTGTTGAGTACTTTTGTACTCATGGTTGCTCAATATGTGAATTTAGACTATGAAGAAGACACGTATGGTTACTTCTATGCGTTGGGAGTCAGTGATAAAGATGGCAACGAGTACTAGGCCGTTGCCCAGTCGATTGCGTGTAGCATATCGTCGTTGCCCTTTTGGTTTACTTACTTTCCATTGAACTATACTTTTGAGACTTATTCAGCCAACCGGCCCGTCATGTAAGAATTTGGCCATAAGACCTATTTACACTAGTCATGTAATAATATTTACTCTTGTGCTATTTCATTTATATGAATGTGATATTCTTCATTGTTTGCATTGTGTGAGCTAGCTACTTATTAGGGACTAGCTCAGGATACACAAAGGGTCTGGATACAAGTTCGGGTCCCGACAATGTTTTAGATGTGCAGAAAGGGAAGCGAAGTGATATGTCCATGCGTATGGAGGTGGAATAGTCCACTACACCACTGCATGTTTAAAAATCCGAAATGAAAAGAGAGTGTCTTTTCACTTGTAAATGAATGTTGATGTACCACTCCAACCATTGAATTTCGCTTCAAGGTTTGCACCTCTCTCTCCTTCACACTCACTCTCCACCTGAGCCACTAGAGATCACGGCTCCTAGAGACTGTGTCGCACGCCACCGGAGACCACACCATCGTTGATAGCCCCACCGAAGTTGAGAGAGGGTGACAAAGACAGGACGGGAGAGAGACATGAATCTTAAAACAATCCCATGGCACCACATGTACATGAACGTTGTCGGTGTTTTAATACCGATCTTACATATGATTTATTCGGATTTGGGGGAAACTCTTATCACTAAGACTTGGTAATGCAGAAGGAAGACACAAGAATTTTTCTACAGGTTCGGGCATTCTCCTGGGAGAATAGTAACCCTACGTTCTGTGTTGCTATTGCTCAGAGAAGAAAATTACAGAGTGTGTAATGAGAAATGCCTTGCACTATCTCTTACTTGGATCTCTTCCTCCCTTCTCTTCTCCGACGTAATCATTTATATAGGTGACCAAATGATGGCAGTTGTCTTGCGCCAAAAGACGTCTCATCGGTTCGACAAATAACCATCAAACGGAAGTTATTATTAGAGAAACGTGGAGGTCAAGGAGTAGTCGCAGTAGGACTTATGACTATATGGTCGTAGAGAGACTTATGACCAAGGAGTAGTCGCAGTAGGACTTACGACTATATTGTCGTAGAGAGACTTACGACTAAGGAGTAATCGCATTAGGACTTATGACTATTTGGTCGTAGATAGACTTACGACCAAGAAGTAGTCACAGTAAAACTTACAACTAATAGTTAGAGGATTATTATATCCTCGTCAAACGTCTATGAACAAACGGTCTTGCTTTTTTTGGAAAAGAAAAATATCTTTTTTTAGGGAGAAAAGAAAATTATCTAAGATGCTATGCTTATGTGCTAAGTAAATACAAGCATACACCTTTTTTATTTTGATTTTTTAGGGGGTGTTCATATTAGTGTTTTGCTTTGGCTAATGAATAGTAACAGTTTCTAGAGAGAGATACTTGTATACGTTTTTTGCCGATATAAATAAAATCACTATAATATATACTACAATTAATCAGTAGATGCTACCTCAAAAAGACATTCTATTTGAAAATTAAATATTATAAAAAAACTATTTATTATAAAAAAAACAGGTTTTACAGGACAATACGAACTTGGTGTTAATTTGCACCATGGTTACGGTCACATATGACTGCTACTTGTGTACCAGGCCAGTACAGGCGTTGACCTGCTATAGCCCATGAGACAGATCGTACAGCCGTTAACGAGCTCGCAACATCTCCCCAAAATCCTCCCGAGTTGACACGAAACGTTCACCAATAGGGATAGACCCCTGCGATAACACGGCTGCCCAGAAGCTGCGAAGTCCAGCTCCTGGGACCTGACCTCACACGGCCGCAACGCTCTAGACTCTCGGCTCTCCCGTTAGGGCATCTCCAATGGTTATAGCTAGCAACTAACTATAAGACTTCCACATCATCTATATAGTACACACTAAAGCTAGCATTCTAAAGAACTATCTATAAGGATAGCTATTTGATGCTTACATGCACACACAGAATTTATTGAGGCTGCCTCGTTTAGCGTTATAGACTAGTGCTTAAGGAAGAGCTGGCTCGATTTTTTTTGCATACTCTCTTTCCTCCACATAGGATATATGCTGATGTGTACATGCATATAGATAGCTGACTCAGACCATTGGAGATGCCCTTAGTCCCGAGGCTAGTAGAGGGTAGAGCCGCGCTCCTTCGGCTCTCATCTCGGGCTCGGAAGCGAGGTCGGCATCGAATCACCTCAGCCGGCCCCACCGTCGCATTCCACCGGTGGTCTAGGGGATTAGATAATCGGAGAACGGGGCGGCACCGTTGCGTACGGGGGCTCGAGCCAACGGGCAACGGCTACATTTCGAAGGCGCCGGCCCGTGAAGGGTGCGGCTGTCAGGTGTACGGGGGCACGAGCCAACGGTCGAAATGGACTGTTGCATGGGACTTGGGGCCTGACGGGACGAAGACGAACGCAAACGGTGCGGAATTTTGGGCTTTTTTAGCTAGAGCTTATAATTTTTAGTTGCTGCTTTTAGATTTTAAACTATTTGTGTGAGAGATTACAGAGTAACAGAAACTCACATGTGATTTTATCGATATAAATAAAGTCGGTACAGTATGTACTATAATTAACTAGTAGATTCTATCTTCAAAAGATACTTTGTTTAAAGCTACGGCCTCTCTCTCGGGTCCCAAGATTCACACCATTAGCTTGTATTGTGAAGCTCGGTGAATAATCAATTTTGTGAGCCCAATTTACAAGAATACCTTATTACGATTGACTTTATGAGCTCGGTAAATAATCAATTTTATGAGCCTAATTGACAAAAATACCTTTATTATGGTTGATTTTATGAGCTCGGTGAATAATCAAATGATCTGTGGGTTAAATCCAAACCGAATCAAATGACTTGTTACTAGACTGTAGTCAATAAAAAAATTTGATCTCTCGCACTGTAAATACTAAAAAAAACATACATAGAAAGCTCCGGAGAGGGTAGCATTTGGCTTAGAATTAGAATTTGGTTTACTAGAGAAGCCTAATTGGCATAATACATTATTAGTCAAAAGGTTCAGGTTCCGTTCTCCTTTTTATCAAATTTAAGATGCGGATTCTTGTTTCTTTTACTTCTTTTAGGAAAAAAAAGGCGTAGCTTTTGCACTTGTGTCAATCAATATTTTAATATTTGACCCTTAACAAATAGTTCAGTTGAGTAGGAAAATTGATATCTGTGTAATATCTTTTCTTAAAAATATTTAAAAACAACTTTATATAGGTTTGCTCACATATAACAAAAGAATACCTGTCAAAATATGCAAAATCATTCTTATATGCAAAGTAGTACTGCATGATAAATAAATGTTATTTATGCCACTTACAAAAATAGTTAAAGCAAATTAGACCTTAAAAGTAGAGGGAAACACAAGGGGAATAATTTGCACTAGAGTTTTGACTATGTGTGTCATCTTGGGTTGAATCAAGCTATGGATAAGAGAGGTCATTTGACTTGGCATTTGACGTAAGGTCAGTTTGACAATTAGAAGGTCCCTTAATCTCATCTACAGAATTAAGGTCCCATTAATCACACATAAAGGCGGTAATAAATGAGCCTAATTGCCTAGACTAGCATGAATCATCCTCAAGTGATCTTGAACACACACACCTCTCCCACTCGCAGCACAAATGACGGTGCGGTTTCGGACCGGCAGGTGGCGAGAATGCCATTGCCATCCTCTCCCCGTCGAATAAAAACCCCGCTCCTCCTCTACTATTTCCGTCCGTCCTTACCGCAACATTGACGGCTCTACACGCAAACACAGGGAAAAGTAAGCGCCTCCCTCCATCGAGGCGGACACAGAGCCGCGCGCGCCGCCCCTTCGCTGCGGCGCCAAGCAAGCGTCGCCTTCGCCATCGGCGGAGACGAGATTTTTTTTGCGCGGATGCGATGCCGCTGCGGCGCAAGGTGAGGCCCGCCGGGCGGCGGGCGGCGCTGCGGTGGTGGCTGCTCTCCCTCGCCGGCGCCGGCGCCACCGTCGCCGCCGCCTCCGCGCTGCTCGCCGTCGCCCTCCACGTCTCCTCCTCTGCCTTCGCCCCCGCCTCCTCCGGTGCGCCCTACCGCCTCTCCAAGGTGTGTATTGTATGTATGTGTGTGGTCGGTCCTCCTCGACCCTCAGATTGAACTCTCCGGGCGTGCTAACGGATCGCCTCCGCCGTCTCGATGCCGCAGCAGCTACGGGAGGCCGAGGAGCTGCGATGGGAGCAGGAGTTCGCGCCGCCGCAGCTTGCATCGACGCAGTCGCGAAAGGTGATCGATTGTTCTCTATACCGATGCCGCATCTCTTGCCGTGTTTTTTTAATACGTGGTAGTCCATGACATGGGGATTAATCTCTAGATTTGACAGCTGGACGGCGTGGCCTTTGACGCGGCGGAGAAGAGGCTGTGGCTGCCGGCGCGGTCGTGCGGGTTCGTGCCCTGCGTCGCGCTGTCGCCGGAGTACAAACGTATGCGCATTGGCATTCCCTCTAATTATTCTATCTCGCCGATTGGCTTAAATTCTCGTGCGCCACTCAGATTCTGGTCTTCTTGTTTTGCAGGTCCGGGGCCGTCGAGGGGGTACCTGCTCGTACACACTAATGGCGGGCTCAACCAGATGCGCGCCGGGGTAAGCCATACCGGTGATTGGTTCGTCCTGGTAAAAAAAATTATTAGTTGTGGCGATGTGGTGGTGTTTTGATATGCGGGGATACGTATGACTGTTTGCTTTGCATTTGATGTGTTGACTTGCGTGGTGGAACCTAGCGTGCGTGCATGTGGAGTGTTTGATCAGAGGTGACGGTTTTTAAAGCACTCATCGTCAGTTTTTGTGGGCGGTGTTTTGGTGCTTTAATCACTGCGTGGTGGGGGTTCTGGTGCTAATGTGTCACACTCAAATTCAGTGGGTAGTTTAATAGTTTTTGGGGCTTCAATCACCAGTAGTGGGGGACTCTGGTGCTTATGTTTCAGCCCATTTAGAGATATGCTTGCATAAACCGGAAATGGTGGTTGTGGAACTAAGGGCCTGTTTGGGAGAGCTCCACTAGCTCCAGATCTACGAAAAACAGCTCCACTCCACGAAATTTTACCCAAACGCTCTAGCTCCGCGAAATCTGGATCCATCAAAATCCTGGATCTGAGGGCCAGATCCATGGATTTCATGGAGCTCCTCAAGGGGTGCTCCACCGTGGAGTTGGGTGGTAATTACTCACCAATACCACTGGTTACACACCCCATCTCACCAAAAGTGGTCATTCCCACCAAAAACCTCAATTTCGTGGATCTAGAGCTGCTGTACAAGCCAAACACTCCATGGTGGGATCTCAGATCCACGGTGGAGCTGCTCCATGGTGGAGCTGCTGCTCCAGATCTACGTTTTCAGTGGTGGAGCTCTCCCAAACAGGCCCTAAGTTGTTTGTTTTGCAAGTGCTTGTTGCTTAACCGAGTTATCGGTGAAACAGATTTGAATGGCTCGACCGCGTTCAGGATAAAGGCCTGAATATGGTTGGTGGGTGGATGCTGTCTCAACACTGTTCAAAATTTCCTGTCCTGGTGTCTCATATTGAATGTCGCAGTCATTTCGCTTGCTGTGATGAATGGAAATTGTTTGGATGCGCTATTGTCATATTTGTTTCATCACTTCAGTCAATATCTTTTATTTCATTCACGGCATGCAAGAAAGCAGTATACTTGATAAACAAAGGTGCTTGATTTCTTTCGACTTAGGAGAGACCAAAAGCGAGTACATTCTCTTTTGTGTATGCAGATTGTTAGATATGAGCTCTCTTAAGCTTGACGAGCTAACAGGATTTGCTGTTTTTGTTTAGCTTGATTTGAGTTGAGATGAAGTGTCTTTTTGCCAGTTGAAGGTTTTCCTACTATTAGGAATAATCTTAATGTTGTGGGGGTGCCCCTATGACTAGGCTTTGCAACAGGCCCAATATTATAAAGAAATATATCTTTATCTTTTGTAATTATTAAGAGAGTAGAATGAGAATTTTCTGTCATATCCTATTCATGTGTATAAACCCTTAAGAAGGGTATGAGATGGCCAGAGGCACTTATTTTCACACTAGCTCTCTCTCTCTCTCTCTCTCTCTCTCTCTCTCTCTTTCTGTCGATTGGCGCTAACTCCTTTAGTTTCATATCCCCTAAGGGGGAAAGGGGTACTCTGTACCTACTGTTGTGTTCATACCACAATAGTTAGCGCCATCCGTAGGGACCATGCAAGGGGATGCATGACGAAGAGCCGCTACCATGAGGGAGATCCGTGAGATTTCGACTAGCTAGAAGGAAAGCGCTAAGAAGGTACAGAAACTTCAAACTAGTCGTACAATGTGCATCATAATGGGTGGCCTCGTGCTCTACGGAGTATAAATAAATTGCACGGTGGCCTCGTGCCCCGACGTACTCTACGGAGTATAAAATAAATCGCACGGTAGCTTCGACCCCGGCGTACTCTGCGGAGTATAAAGCGTCAGGAATTTAGTCGTTCTGGGCAAGTCGACAGAGTATAAAACAAATCGCACAGTGACTTCGGCCTCGGTGTATTTTGCGGAGTATAAAACGCTTGGAACCTTGTGTGTCCCGGGTTACTCTACAGAGTATAAATAAGTCGTGTCGTGCGGGGATGGAGCGCTCGTGGCTGCGCGTGCTTCCCACCAGGAAGTCCCCCGCACTAGCGATAACCTCGGTGAGCTTCGCACCCCCACCAGGGAGTTTGCCACGCTAATGACGTCGTTCTACCCCGTCCCTGAGCGAGGACAGCGTTCGACCGATCATGACCATGCCATGCTCGACGTTGTTGTGTTGTGTGGCATTTTACGACCGCTTTGTGGTTGTGATTTCGTTGACGTTCGTCCGACCGCCTCGGGGTCGCGACTTCATCGAAGTCCGACCGCCCACGACCACACCATGTTCGACGTGATAGAAAAGAGGAAACATATCTTCATTGTTGATCTGGATGCTTTGTCTTCTATCTAATGTATACTGATTCCGTTTTTTCTAAATCAATCATCAATTAATCATGAGCAGCTTCACTATATATGCAAGAACCTGCGTGCTCTCTTCTTTTTAGTCATCTGTTCTTATTCTTATGGCAGATCAGTGATATGGTAGCAGTCGCACGCATACTCAATGCTACACTCATAATTCCAGAGCTTGATAAGAAATCATTTTGGCATGACAGAAGGTAAACACTGTGATTTTTGGTCGAGCCCTTTCCTTAACGGATCTGAACTAACAGGACCAATTTTCAACATCAGCAACTTTTCAGATGTCTTTGATGAAGAACACTTCATACATTCTTTGGCAAATGATGTGAAAGTTGAGAAAAATTTGCCAAAGGAATTGGTGAAAGCTCCAAAGTCTGTTAGGAACTTCAAGAGTTGGTCTGGAGTAGATTATTACCAGGATGAGATTTTTCCACTGTGGAAGTACCGTCAGGTTTGGATTCAACTGCCCTTTTGCACTTGCCTACTAAGCATTTCTAAGCAGCTGTTGCTAGATGAAATTATTTGAAACTGTTATCCTGATCAAAAGACTTGTATTAGGTCATTCGAGCTGCTAAGTCAGATTCACGCCTTGCAAACAACTACCTTCCTCCTGACATTCAAAAGCTTCGGTGCCGGGCCTTTTTCCAGGCACTTAGATTTGCTCCCCCAATTGAAGCTTTAGGCAATGTAAATCCTTCTCTAATATGCTCCATCATGATGATTCCATAAAATATAATACTATAGTTCGAAGAGATTTATTGACACGTAAATATCAACCATTTTTTGCAGCTATTGGTGGAAAGGATGAGATCATTTGGACCATACATTGCTTTGCATTTACGCTATGAGAAGGATATGCTTGCTTTTAGCGGGTGCACATATGGTCTGTCACAGACCGAATCAGAGGAACTTGCAATGATCAGGCAAGGCCTCAACATTTATTTGTTACTCATTGCACTGTCTTTCCTTCTTACTAACAACTAGATAGCATTACGTGATTGAATTCTTCTCTATTCCTACAGAGAAAACACAACCTACTGGAAGGTTAAAGACATCGATCCAGTAGAACAAAGATCTCGAGGTTATTGTCCCTTGACACCAAAGGAAGTTGGTATGTTTCTTTCTGCCCTAGGATATCCATCAAGCACCCCGGTATACATAGCCGCAGGGGAGATATATGGAGGTGCATCTCATATGGTTGATTTGCAATCACGATTCCCAATTCTGATGAACAAGGTATGGACACTGCCATTTCGTATTGTCTATCGTTTGTAATATGACTTTCTTCAGTCAACATATGTTGTCTTCTCCATTTTCAGGAGAAACTTGCCTCAGCTGAAGAACTGCAACCATTCAGCCAATATGCTTCTCAAATGGCAGCTTTAGACTACATTGTTTCGGTGGAGAGTGATGTCTTTATTCCGTCATATGCTGGGAATATGGCTCGGGCTGTTGCAGGTCATCGGCGTTTTCTTGGCCACAGGAAAACAGTCAGTCCTGACAGGTGAAACCACAAACGAGCACTCTCAGCATTTTTATAGAATTGTCATACTCTTCGCTTATGGGTCTCATTGTGTTCTTTCTTCAATTCAGGAAAGCATTAGTTCGCTTGTTTGATAAAGTTGGCAGTGGATTACTCAAGGAAGGGGGAAAACTATCGCAAAGGATAATGGACGTCCACCGGAAAAGGTATTAAACTAGGCATAAGAACTAGAAGACCTTTGTTTTGCGTCTATGTTTCTTATGTCGTTCTTGCTCTGTTCTTCAGACAAGGCTCTCCGCGGAAACGGAAAGGTCCTGTATCAGGAACAAAAGGCAGCGACAGGTTTCGGTCAGAAGAGGCATTTTATGAGAACCCTCTTCCCGATTGCCTGTGTCAATCGAGCGATGATTCTCTTGTTAGCATCTAGTCGCGGAGCCAATCATCCTCGTTTCCCCCGTCTCCCTGGTCACCATTCCAAGTACACAGAGCAACTCATAAACACAAAGGAAGGTGCATCGTGATAAAATTCCACAGCATCAGAGTTTCTGCTTAAATGGCATCACTGCTCCAACGATTCGTTGGTGCATAGTCGCCCAGCTCTCTTTCGCCGGATAAGTTGCCAGAGTATCAAAGTTGGCAGCATGAGCATGTTCAGAAATCAGAACAGGTGATGGAGGGAGACAAGGACAGGCACAGTTGTACAGGGCTTTAGATTGTAGCTGCGGTTTGTAAGCTTGGGTAATTACTTAGCTCTTGTAATAGGAGTAATAAAAAAGAAGAGGAATAATTGAAGCAGCTTAACACAACACTCACTGGTGTTGTTTCTTGACGAGTTCCTTCTTGGCATCATGTCTAACCCACTTTTTAGAGAAGGGACGAGCTTAGATAAACTGTACAGTACACGGGAAAATTGCATAACATGGAGCTGACAATACATCTGATTTCCTGTTCGTTAATATAAAGAGCATGTACCAGCGAAACCTAGGAGTGTGCTGATAATACATCTGATTTCTTGTTCGTTAATATCTGAATTTCTTTCGTCGTCTGAAGTCTAGTCTGGTTACTCTTATCTGCTGCCTTTTGTGGTTTTACTATTCACACAGGCGGTCGGTCAGTACATTACACGAGTTGTGGTGTACATTACAATTCTGATCAATTCACGCCAAATTGCAGTTGCAGTTGCTACCAAAGTATCTAGCATTTGCAAAATGGAGATGTAACATTGCGTCCTCCACCTATCATTGTGCCCAATCGTGTCGGAACTCGAAACTAAAACAGTATTGTTCTGGTAAGAAGAAAAAACAGAAGTATTCTCAAAAGCAGCAGCAAGAACACAGGCACAGGCGTTCTCAACCAAAAAAGAAGCAGCAAAAAAAAAAAAAGAAAAAGAAAAGGATAAGCGCACAATGAGCAAAGCAAGCCCACAACCACAAGAACAGGGAATAGGGGTAAAAGTGATATCGATCAGTAACCACTTCATTTACCACTAAAGCAGTTCCTCACATCGCATCAAACCTGGGGAATTAGCAAAGTTCATCACCAATTCACCACCACAAGATCAGGAGAACTCCAATGGATGAACAAGAAGTAAACAGGGCTAAGACATGAGACAACGTCATCAGAAAGGTCCCGCGCGCTCTCGCACCCTCTCCATTAGCGCTACAACTACTTGACTCCCTACTCGACCTTGACCTGGAACACGTCCTTGCGCTCCTCCTCCTTGACCTTGGGCACGGTCACCCTGAGCACGCCGTTCTTCATCTCGGCCCTGATCGCGTCCATCTTGAAGGCGTCGGCGGCCACCTCGATGCGGCGGCTGTACCGCGGTGGCGGTGCGTCGTGGTCCTCCCCGGGCTCCTTCTCGCCCTCGCCCTTGATCACCAGGCTGTTTTGCTACCTTCACGTGCTCCTTCCCCAGCCCCGGCATCGGCACCTTCAGGTACACCGCGTCGTCGTCCTCCTTCGCCACCCACCACCCGCGCCGCGGCGCCGCCGCCGCGGAGAACCCGGCCGTCCCGGTCCCGGACCCCGCCGCGTCCTCCATCAGGGCCAGAAGCCGGCCCAGGCTCGTTGGCGGGCCGAAGGGGTCGAGCACGTCTGGAGAAGAACGGCCAAAGCTGATCAGTACTCTGATTTGCTTCACAAGCTTAAACGAACGGATAGAGACGGCCCACGTGAGGCGCGGGAGGACGTGACGACGCCTACCTGCTGAGAAGAAGCTGGGGACGACGAAGTCGCGGGCACGGGAGCGGTTGTCGCCGGCGGCAGCGTCGTCGTACTCGCGGCCGCTGTCGCCGCCGGACTCGTCGTCGTCGTCGTAGCGACGTAGCGGCGCGCCCTCCGTGTTGTACAGGCGGCGGGCGGAGGCAACGGCGGCCGGGCGGAGCGCGTAGTAGGCCACGGGCGCCCCGGGGGCGGACGGCTCGGCGAGGAGCAGCTTCTTGAGGAGACTGGCCAGCGGGGCCCCCCGGAAGCGACGGTGGAAGCCATGGATCTGCGCGCGCGCGTTCTTGGATTCCTGCGGTGCGAGTTGATGCTGTGGTGGGGATGGTGTAGGCCGGCCTTTCTTGGGGAAGGGGTTTTAGAAGGTTCCGGAGGGCGCGGTTGGGGCGTCGAGGCTTCCAGAATGGGAGGTCTGGGGACTCCTGCTTTACAATTCGTGTTGTATGATGTACGATCAGTGCAGGCGTGGATGCTGTGATTTTCGGATTTGCTGAGATGTCGGCCAGAGGATCCTTGGTTCGTTTGGGACTTTGGGTGGATTTGTCAGCCGGTGATCGATGGCAATGCTGAAGGGCGGATACGTAGACCTTATCATCCTGAGAGCAGATGGTAGGCTGCCTGCCGTCCTATCACTGGATGGCAGTTGCCTTCCACCACATGGCCAAACGGTAGGATTTGCCTTAATTTTTTGTATACTGTTTATTTAAATTTTTAAATATAGCAAATGAGCTCGAAGAATTATGAAATTTTTTATGCAGCTTTTTGACACAACGTACTTGACTGTTTAATTTTCTAGTAATTTTATCTGCTGTGAATGTTGCTAAAAAAATTCGTATGATTTTGATATTCGTAGGAGTTACATATAGCAAACGAGTTCCAAAAATTACAAAATTTTATGTGAAGCCTCCCGACATAGTCGTAGTAATTGTGTAATTTTTTTGGGAATTTTATATACTCTAAATTTAATATGTTAATTTATGTTAATTTAATCATAAATTTAGCATTGTTCAGGCATCTTTTGCAGTGCCTGGCCTATATCCTTCACACATATGTCGGTCCGTTGCTGCTATCTTTTCTTCTCCGTTGTGTCATTTGCACAATTGCCACTCTATCTGTGTTGCCCCCCTCGCGCGCTCTCTTGTCCGCACTAATGTCATTTTGTCCTTGTCGTCCCCCCTCACCCGCTCCCTCGTCCGTACTAATATCGTTACGTCCGTGCCATCCCCCTTGTCCGCTTCCTTGTCTACACATGTGTTAGTATTATCATACTGTCCTCCCTCGCCCGAAGTGCTGCTCATCGACAAAGAGTCCTTAATTTGCGGGGTGAGCACACTAGGTGTCCTTTTCACTTGACCATAAATATGAACATCTCGCAGTTCGTCATCACTCATCTCAGTCGTTCCTCGCAGAAGCTCATTCTCGCGGTCGTCGCTTAAAATTAAGAGTGCGTAGCTCATTATTTTGAGAAGTCAGTGTATAGCTCATTAAGAATGTGGTAGTGTTGATTGCTTCTCCCGAAAGGCAGATAATTTTTTATCACATACTTTCGATGTTATTAATATAGTCCTAATTAATTAGTGTTATTTAGTTAATCGTAATTAATGTAGTTTGTATTATGAAATAAGCTATTTTTTTGTACGTACAGTATTATAATTTGTTATTGTATGGTAATATGTGATTAAGCAATCATAATTATTATAGTGGTAATTAGTTAGGGTTAAATAATGAGTTAGTGCTAAGTAATTAAGTCCTAAGGACTATGGTAATGAATCATTCATAATTTTTTTGGCGGGTGATCAAATTGTCGGTAATTAATGAATTATTTGTATTAGTTATACGCATGTAATCACTAACTTGTAGTATTTTATGTCATCATCAATCTTCACACTAATATTTCGTCTGTTCCATTTGTTGTAAGGTACTCTCAAAATTAAAAGTGCACATCTAATTATTTTGAGAAGCCAATACATAGCTCATTAAGGACGTGGCAGGAGGATGCAACAACGCTGATTGCTTCTCTCCAAAGCATGTTTGAAACCGCCATCTCCAGCTCGTACACACCACTGGCCGTGCATAATATTTTGAAGTACATCCTAAAGCAGGCCAAAAAAATAGTGCGCAACCTGAGCTGCGGCCATTCGACGGATCACTCCGTGCACATCGGGCACCCAGTGGGGGCACCATGCTCACCCGTCAAGTCATCACGACCTAGATAGTCTGGTCGACCATCGCAATCTAACGAGTCTGCCTGGCGTCATAGTACTAGTTGCTGATCATCCGTGGGCTGTATCGATGAGGAGGTAACTTATGTACGAAGCTTTGTTTTCCTGTCAGGCCTTATGTTCCGTTAACATCATGGCGTCTCTCGTCACAGGTTCACAGTCGAGATTCATCATTTCTAATGTCCACACCATCTACACAGAGTATCGCTCCCTGTCGTTCATCTTCACTGCACATCTGGGAGGCACGAGATTCGCATTATACATCTGGAATATTTATTGTGAGTTGTGACTAACATCATTTCATATTGCAGCCTTCAATTCAATGTGGGGGTGACGTCGAGTCCACCGATGATGATGCTGGCCTCCCGGATTCTTCCAGAGAGCGGTACACATCGCCAAGGTTTGGAGCGTACACAAGGCTGACTTCAGCGTTCACATCATACCCAGGGTTTGGAGACATCAATGGGTAGAGCTCCTACGGCTTCACTGCCACGTTGTACGATCAAGGTGAGAGCTCCTCCACACCACGAGAGGGATTTCTAGAGTCCTTTATTCATGACATTATTGATGGCGTCTCACAACTGGAGGACATCCACGCTTATCGAACCCAGCTTGTTGTACCTCAGCCTACTGGACCACCGTCAGCTGCTCAACAAATGGAACGATCTCCATACCTCCTCTGAATTGAGACATAATCTCCAGACCAACTGATATACCCTACGGGACATGCTTGTGCTCAACGGAAGACAAGGACACACACGGGGAGGCAAACGCGGTGAGGAGATAGTAGTGGCTCGGATGTGTAGCTGTATTGCATCTCGTGTGATGCGTTTTTTATACTATTACATGTACTTCTATAAATATTCATAATGTGAAATTCTCACAAAAAATAGAGTTCTTGCACTACAAAAGATGCCTGAGCATATGTAATTTCATGATTAAATTAACATGGTAAATTCAGTGTACATAACATTCCTAAGAAATTACACAATTATGTTGACTGTGTCAGGAGGTTTTGCATAAAATTCGTAATTTTTGGAGCTCGTTTGGTATATGTAACAACTCTTTGAAATATCAAAATCACATGAATTTTAAGCAACATTCAGAGCGGATAAAACTGTCAGAAAATAACACAGTCAAGAACATTGTGTCGGGAGGCTACACATAAATTTTTGAAGCTTATTTGTGTTGGACCGAAATGGCGACAAGGGGGGGGGGGTGAATGGCGCTCTCAAAAATTAAATTCGCCCCTCAAGTACCCACGCTTATACTTCTTCTCCAATAGCTATGGAAGCTATGAAGATAGAAGATATGCACTACTGGAAGTCAAGGCAACAAGGAAAAACCAGATCCAAAAATAAGCAGCCAAGAAAAATAAATTCAGAGCCAGTCTGACTGCAAGCGGTAGTACCGCTGAGACGAGCGGTAGTACCTCAGAGCGGTAGTACCTCTCGAGGAGCGGTAGTACCTCTGAGCGGTAGTACCTCTCACGGAGCGGTAGTACCGCACGACGATCGGACTTGTCCGAACGTTTCTTCGCTGCCGATCTGACTGGTCCGAACAAAACCGGTAGTACCGCTAGGACGAGCGGTAGTACCTCTCGGGGAGCGGTAGTACCTCTCCAGAAAATCAGCAAACTGAAATTTCAGAAAAACTGAGAAAATCGCAAGATTCTTGGATTCTTGGCTTGGGAAACTTTGAGGATAGCTAGGGAACACTCCCAGAAGAATAAGCCAAGAGCCAAAAACAAGAAAACCACTCCAAGAAACAAGAATTTCAGATTTGGGTAAAACTCTGAAATTTTGCCCGAGCTGAGCCAAAACTCAAATTACTCCCCAACCGTTGATCCTTTGGCTATGAAATTTTGAGGGTAGCTAATTAATAGCCTCTGGACTCTCCATACCAAATTTCAAGCCATCTCAACAAGGGAATCCAGAACAGCACCAAAACCAAGAAACGAAGAACAAGAACAGAGGAGGCCAAAACTGAAATATGAGAATCAAACTCGGTTTGCTCTTGGGATTAAATAGCCAAATGGCTTTTGAGCATCACCCATGTCATAGCAACCCATTTTGGCACTCTCCAGCAAGCAAGAACTCAGAACCACGAAAATCAAGAAATCTTGCAAAGAGGAAACTGAAGAACAGAAGCTACGAACAGGGAAAACCAAACTTCAGATTTCATTTCTTGAATCACAGGGAATACAGAGGAGTTCCGATACCCCGACTTGATACAAAAGGAAAGATTACAAACTCCTCAATCCATCCTCTCCCTCTCTACTCAAGAACACCACTCAAGAACACATGAGGGAGGAAGAACACACCTCTGTTCTATCGCCTAGAACACATCGTAGGGGACAGAGGGAGCACCAGACTCTGCCTCTCCAACTACTAAAGACTAAAGGAAAACCAACTCCTAAAGCCTCTTTTGACTAGAGCTAACCCTAATTCCCTCTAAAATGCTCAAGGAGGGCATGCAGCCCCTCCTCTCCTTTTATAGCGCCTGGCTAACGGGTCTCCGCCCCGTTACGCCCGCTACGTCCAACGGAGCCCGCTCCCGCTTGTGCAGCCTTGCGAATTTCCCGATTCGCCCCTTCTGCACCTTCCGGGAAGCTTCCGCGCTCCTTGCCTCGCACGCCTCGCAACCACCTCGAGTCCACGTCGTCTTCGACACATCCCGACCGTTCTGACCTCAGCGCCACCTGCGCCTAGTCCGGTCCACCGTGTCTCGCCACGACTCCAACTCGACGTCCTGCAGTCACACAGACAAGAAACACGTCAAATAGCACCGCTCGACACATGAAAGCGTAAATACCATTACACTTACCACAGATGAAGTCAAAACCTGTCAAAACATTAGAATATGCATCCTAAACCCAAATGACCAGATTTGACCAAAGTCCGACCGAGCCTGATTGCGCCACGCAACGACTCGACTCCGAACCACTCAAACCAAACTCGACTGACCTAAACCTTTGTCAATTACTCATCACTCTCATGGAGCACGACCACATGGTCTCTCAATTTGTTATATTTTAAAATTCAAACAAGCAGTATGCAAAAAAAATTAGGGCAAGTAATTAAGCCGCCTTAAGCTGGCTTAATCACTTGCCGTCTGGCCATGAGGTGGCAGACAGCTTATGCATAAGGTTGAGAAACCTTTTTTCAGACAGCATTACCTTGAGCCTCAATGTAAGTTTGCATGCGACACTTCTGAAAAGCTAAATCAATACCATCTAGCATAGGGAGATGATTCACATATCTCTCTAATTCTATCGTATCCTACTCTGATACCATTTTGTAGGATCGTATGGCACAATGAGAAGGGGTAAATGATTGCCTCCACTTTTTGACACTTGAAACCAAAATTAAAGCACAAGAAAAATAATCTAAATTACCGGATGTAGGTCTAATCATCGACCAAGCATTATGACTAGGTCCTGAGGCAAAAACTTCCGAGCCTACGAGGACTGATTAGAGGGAACAGAGCCATGATAACATGCAGACGATTGGTTAGAGCATGCAAGGAGACAATAAGCTTCCGAATCTACAGAAAACTGGTTAGAAGAAGCTAGGCGACAATTGGGAGCTTGCACAGTCTCCACTCGAGAACGCTTTCTTAACTTGTCTCTCTTTCCTTTCTTAGCTTTTCTAAAGCAGAATTGAACCAAGTGATCATCTTTACTACAATGAGTGCATTGATACTTGACTTCATAAGAAGTCATATCTGATGACTTCGGAACACTCATTTTGTTAGAGAGATCATTTGCTATATCAGCAAATTTGAAAATAATTTGTTTTGGTTCAGATTCTACTTTAATCTTTCCAAATTCAAGAAGTTTAACAATTTTAGGAGGATTATTTCTAGCATGCTCAACAAAGTTAAATCCGAGACCATGTTTCTTCATGCTTATTTTTGATCGATCTAAAATTATATTCAAATTCTTTTTTGCCAAAGCAAAAATCTCTCTAAGATGTTCTTAAGATACTTGTTTTCTATAGCCAGGGAGGAACAAGATGTGCAATTAACAAATTCATTAGCAAGACTCTTAGAAGCACTAGACTGAGTCAATTTCTCCTTTTCAGCAAAATCATTGAGTTGTTTAGTCAGAGTTTCTATTTCTGTGTTAACAAGAGAGAGTCTCATAATAAAGCATCTAGTGAATAGATTCTTGAGAAGAGTTAAGTCTAGCTTAGAGCAAATCACAGTTAGAACATGCTTCAGATGAGTTAGTCTTAAACTTTTCAATTTCATTATGTGCTAGTTTTAACTTTTCATCACAAGAGTCATGTGCCAAATTTAACTCATCAAATTTATCAGTTGTAGCACTAAGTTGAACTAGGCTTATTGTATTAACAGATCTAGCAATTTCCAACTCAAAGTGTAAGACTTGACAAGCTTCACAAGAATCATCTTTAGGAATAGTACTTTAAGTCTAGTAACCTCAGAATTCAAGCTTTTGACTACAAAATTATTTTTTTCAATTACTTCTTAGTCTTTTTTAATTCGATAGCAAGTCTAACTAGACCTTCTTCAAGCTCGTCAAGATCGTTGTAGTCATCATCGTTGTTGTTACTGTTTGCCATGAAGCGCATACCCGTGAAGTCGTTGATGCTCTTCTTCTTGCCTTTGGCTTCATCATCGTTGTGGTCATTGTTGTCGCAACTCTCAGAATCAACATCGCTAAGATCATGACTCTTGATAGCTGCTAAAACTCTACAATGGAACGATCTACCCTTGGTGTTAGTATTGGAAGGTCGACGATGATAAATCTTGTCTTTCTGGATCACCTTCCCCTTGAGCTCGAGGTAGTCCATTTTAATGTGTCCTACCTCGCCACAATCGTAGCATCTGATGGGACTTGAAGCACCTCCTCGCTTCCTTATCCTCACGTTGTTGAGAGCCTTGTGTGATTGTGAGGAGATTAGGACTAAGTCCTCTTCGGGTAGCTGCTCGAATTGTTCTTCTAAAAAGGAAATCAAAGCAGACAAGGAAACATAAGACATTATACTCGACGAAGCGGTCTACATGGGTTAGTCATAAGTACTAAAGATGAAAATTTATCAGTCTTAGATGGCAAAGCTTCTATCTCATAGGTTTGCAATCTAGAGTACAGATCATCCATGGTTAAAGTATTTAGATCAACGGTTTGATTAATAGTCGTGGCGACCATCAACCACTTTGAACTTAAAGACCTCAAAATTTTAGTTACATTATCTCCATCGGCAGGAAAAACACTAACCCTACGCAAGTTACCCAAAATCTTCTCAGAACAAGCAAAAAGATCATTAATAGATTCACCAGATTTCATTGCAAAATTTGAAAACTCTTTTTGATAAAGATTCTTACGCACCTTCTTAATCTTAGTGGTCCCTTCATGATAACCATAGAGTTTTCCAAAGTGAGCAGAAGCAATATGAGCTACATGATCAAATTCTTTGCGAGAAATTCCTTGAAAAAGCAGGTTACGAGCACGAGCATTCAAATCAACATTAGTCTTATTTTTAGTCGTAGCATCAACAGGAATAACATAAGGTTGAGAAACCTTTTTTCAGACATCATTACCTTGAGCCTCAATATAAGCTTGCATACAACACTTCCAAAAAGCAAAATTAGTACTATCTAGCATAGGGGGACTATTCACATACCTCTCTAATTCCATCGCAGGCTGCTCTGATACCACTTGTAGGATCATATGGCACAATCAGAGGCAGTGAATGCTTGCCTCCGTTTTTTGACACCTGAAATCAAAACTAAAAGCAGAAGAAAAGCAATCTAAATTACTGGATTTAGATTACGACCGCAAGATATTGGTTCGCTCGCACGTGCTCGAAAAAGGCTTCGATCATCCGACCGTTCCCTTCAATCACTCGCTATGACCGCTCGCTACGACCACTCGCTACGATCGTTGACGCATGTAGTCATAATCTCCCTCTACTCGAAGACTTCAGCAGTTCAAACATTTCGATCGCTCGAATGAGTACACGCCAGAGACAAAAAAAACGATGCTTAGAAAACACGTTGCTGATGCCAGCAAACTTTTCTTGGAATAGATTTGATCTATTATTTCTATATCATGGATGTGGTTACAAGTGCCTTCACGGCACCCCTAAAAGCTCTCTCAACAAAAGCCATCTAAAAACCCACACGTTAGCCCTTAGCTTCTCCCTGCTTTTATAGGCTAACGTCCAAACTGTGTCCGCCTCAAACACGAACATGCAACTCTATATCTTTCTCAAATCAAGGGATCTGAAACCCTTCCTAACATGGATTTTACCATATCACTAAACCTTTCTGTTACAGACTCTTTCCATAATTTCTCCAATCTCACTGCGTGATGAAGCCTCCAGGACGCACCTCCTATATCGCCATCACACATCACCAACTCCTGTGTCGAAGCCTCTAGGACCGCACCTCCGGTAGCTTCTCCACACATCATCACGTACTTTAGCATGAGCCCGATCACCTTGCATGACATCTCGACCACCTGGACCTCAGATTACCCCTTCATTGTCCCAGTCTTCCTCATCACCGACCGTAACCGTCTCCACGCCTCCACGCATCATCTACCTTCGATCTCCATGTGCTCCATCATGAGCCCGACCACCTCGCACGATATCCCAACCGTCTGGACCTCATATTATCCCATCCTAGTCCTGGTCCTCCTTGTCATCGACCATGATCGTCTTCATGCTCACCTGCACATGCAAAGACCAAAGAAACTTTCTCCTAGCATAAATTCTCCACAACTTGACCGTCATCATCACACACACTCACACCACTATTGTTCATCCGTAGATAAGAACAAAACCATCCACGACCATCAACCAGGTCATCCATGACCACACATTCCATTGCTTTTCGGAAATATGCCTCAGATCACTTATTATGACCGCTAGCTCATGCAGTACTCGAAAACCACAAGTACTCAAAAAATACCATTACTACACTCAAAACACTCAGGAATAACAAGCACCGCTACCGACAAGAGTCATCGAGTACTAACTACCGAGTACTGATCACATACCACAAGTCTCCGACAAATGATCGTAACACCTACAATAACCGATCACTCTCCGACAAATGATCGTAACACCTACAATAACCGATCACTGTCCATCGAGTACCGAGTCCTTTCGACTACCGACTACCACGACCACCTGACCACCAAGCACCAGCCAGTCATCCCACTTGTCTAACACGAAGTGAAGCACTTGTACCGACAATGAATTCTATGAGTACAGACCGTGAAGCTTACAACAACCAATCGCAAAACCTTCGACTACTGATCGTGTGGTCTACGACAACCGACCGAAAAACCAAAGACAACGGCTATAGACCACGAAGTCTACGACTATCGAGTACGACCAGTAAAGTCTACGACCATAAAAAGTACTGTAGCTACGACCATGAAAAAGTATTGTACCTACGATTACCTTCAGTGGTCATTCTATCGTGGTCGAAGTCTGTCGCGGTCGGAGTGCTGTAGTCGAGTTGCCATAGTTGAAACCAGACGTAGTCGAAATGCCATGGTCGTTCAGACACGGTTGAAATCGGTCGTGGTCGAAGTTGGGCGTGGTCATAAAGCCGAGCTCTGCTACAGTACTTTTCCAAGTACTAATTGAATCACTGTTTATTTCTGAGTACTATTCTTTTGACTGTATAGTTTGGACCAGATCACTGTAGCTTCAGCTGTACAAAAAAACTTGTAGCTTTGTTCGATCCGTGCTTTGAATCTTTGATCACGCCGCTCGAAACCCGTCTGATCTTCCGGTGGTACTTGAACGCCATCCGATGTATCTGTGCCACTCGGAAGCTGTTGATCATTTGGTGGCACTCGAACACCGCTCGATCCTCCATTGCTACTCGAAAGCCGTCCGATGCCCCGGTTCCACTCAAATGCCGTCCGATGCTCTAGTGTTACTCGGACATGTCCGAATCTCCAATGTTACTCAGACACCGTCTGATACTCCAATGGCACTCGAATGTCGCTCGATCTCCTAATGCCACTCAGACCCATTCGAAAGCAATCGGAGCAGACCAAAACCACTCGGACAAAACCAAAACCAATTGAACTCAACCAAACCACTCAGGGCGACCAAAACCACTCGGAGCCGACTGAAACCACTCGGAGCAGAGTAAAACCACTTTGACGAAACAAAATTCACTGGAATTTGAAACCTTTGACTGCGATCGATCAAAACTTTCACAAATGCAAAATCCAAAGTAATCCAAACGTCAATTATTCAGCATCACTTTATTTACAGCCATTCACATGGCCTAACACTTAGATATCAACATTGTTGTATTGGAGAAACCGCTAAGTACTACATTTGTAAATGTTCTTTTTTTAAGTCACTACATTTTTACATATTGGTAGGGATTATCCTTTTGCGGTAGGTTGAGCTCTTTTGTCCAATCGTTTGAAACAAAGAGGTAGATAAAACGCTAGACTTCTTTTAGAAACGTGGGAATTTCGTAGAACTTGTGAAGTTAGAACGGAATGTTATCGCCCTTTTCAACCAAATTACGTGGTATGCGCCACTTTGATGTTGTTTGGTTTCATAATTTTATGCTTGCTCAGTGACATGCGTTATTTTTGCATGTATTTACCCGTCATTTTACCCCCATATTTTCGCATTTTGGGACCATTTATCATCATTTACACGCTTTTCCACATTTAATTGCTCGAAATGGACCTTTTTACGTTTTTTATTATTTTTCCGCAGGCCGGCGCGATCTAGGCGCATAAACGACAATTCTGGGACTGCTCCGTATAGTTGTGCGCGTCGTCACGGATGCGTAGAATCAAATCGCAATGAAATCAGAGTTTCCAAGGGCCAGAACAGAAGAAATCCATTGGGGGGGGGAAGGACCTGTTTGTAAATGCTGAAACCATGGAGGTCTAAAATGCAAAATTACCAAATCCCTAACCGGCCACAAAACCCTAGCTGCCGTCGCATTTTTTTCCCTGAGCCCGGCATCCTCTTCTCCCGTAGCCCCCTACTGCTTCTCTCCTCCCCAGATCATCTCCCTCTTCTCCGGCAGCCGGCGAGGCCGGGCAGACTCGCCGGCGCGCCATCTCACCACCGCCTCCGCACCTTCTCCTTCCCTCCTCCTTCTCCATCCGCCCCTTCGGATCCACCAACGCCGCATCTTCCCGTGCGCTTCTCCGCCGATCTGCACCCCTGTGCTTCCTTCCCCTACCGCACCGGCCGCTCTTCCTTGCCGTTCCACCCATCTTCGCCTTCCTCCACCGCTCTCGGCTGCTCCCCTTCTCCACCCGTGCGCCGCCTCTCCCCACATCTACCCCTCCTCGCCGCTCCTTCCTGCTCCCTCACACCACCAGCGCCACCTCTCTCCGCCGCCATCACCTCCTCTCACGGCCCCCCCCCTCTATTCCACTTCACCTCTCTGCCGCTCCCCTTCTCCGCCTTCCATCGCCGCCACTTCTCCATAGCGCCATCCCACTACCGCTTTTCTGCCGGCGCGTCACCACATCTCGCCGTCCGCATCCCCATTTGCGCCACCTCTTCCCATCTTACTACCGCCGCTCCGCCGCGCCTCCTCCCGTGCGCCCCTTTGCTCCTCCTTTCTTCTCCCATCGGATCTTCTCCATCTCCGGCTGCTCCTCACCGCATCCTCCCGTGCGCCGCCGACGCTTCAACCTCTCCACCGACGGCGGCGACTCCACTGCAGTACCAGCCCCCTCCTTCCTCGGCTCTACTTCTTCACCAACCTGATTTGCTCCCTCCGCCGGCTGCATCATCACCGACACCGACGACGAGTTCTTCTTCACCAACCCCGACTGCTGCTACTCATAGGCCGACACCTGTTTCCCCTTCATTTAGGTTTATTCTTCTTTTGCTTCCTCTTAATTTTGCACTGTGATGAATGTGATCAATGGATATGTTCATGAGACCTGTTAATTTGAGTTCTGTTATTGTGATATATGTTCAGTTATTATGCCCTGTTCTGTTATTGTGATCTGTGATGTGTGTATTTGTGATCAGTGCTCGTGTAGGTTTGCCCTGTGTTAGTGTAGTTGTTATTGTTAATTTGTATTAGTGTTAGTTGTGTTGCACGAACTAGCTATCCGGCGGCCGTTTTCTCCCCTCGTGCTGTCTCGACCTCCCCTTGCTTCTAGACCCTCTCTTTTCTTCTCTCAGCGGTCTGTCGATAGTTAGGTCGAGCGATCGTAGGCATGTGTTTGTCGTGTGCCGTCGTCGTCTAGTTAGCCGTCGACCGTTTTCTCTCTCTTTCTCTCTCGACTACCTCCCTGCTTCTAGACTCCCCCAGTGCTTCTTGACTCCCTCTTTCTATCTCGCGGTCGGTAGTTAGTTAGGTCGTCGGTCGGTAGTCGTCCCGTTCGTGTAGTTTCGTCGTGTTGTTCGTTCGGTCGTACGATGTCCATTTGTACGGTCGTTCGTCCCGTTGTCCTTTGTTCGTTCGTTTATTTAGTTCGTTCGTAGTTTAGTCTGTGTGAGTTAGAGTTCGCTCGGTAGTTTAGTTTTCCCCCGTTTTGATTGACCTAGCTTTAGCTGAGCATCGGTAGCCTCAGTCTAGTCCCTGTGGAGAACACGACACTCGCCGCTATTTCAGTGGCAACCCGTGCACTTGCGGGTGTGCTATTTTCGCACGATCACTCAGGAATTCTAAAGGCTCATGATAATAATCACATAGGTGATCAAATCTCACTACAAATAAAGAACCTATATACCCCGCGGAATGCCCGCGCGGAGGCTCGGCCACGTCGCCCCGCCCGCGCGCTCCGGCCGGCGCGTGGCGGGGAATCTTCGTACGGCTGGGGGAGGCGATTTCCCTGTATTTCCCGAAAATTACGTAAAGGCCCTTTTTTCCTCGCGAAAAGGTCCCTACCAGTTTTCTAAAGCCCCTTTTTTTAAAACACCCCTCCACTTCACCGAAAATTACATAAAGGTCCTTTTTCCTCGCGAAAAGGTCCCTGCCAGTTTTTTACAGCCCCGTTTTTTTGAAAACACCCCTCCACTTCACCAAAATTTTTTATACTTTGCAAGATAGCGCCCCGCGGTTTTCTAAATTACGTACGGGTTCTCGTTTAGTTACGTACAGGTCCTCGCTTTTTTACGAAAAAGACCTTTACCTTTTTTGAAAATACACATGTACCCTCGATTTTTTTAAAAAACTCCTCACGAATTATCGCCTCTTTTACTTCGGTACACACGGTGGCTGGCGCGGTGTGCCGCTGCGCCTATGAGGCTAGTATCTGTTAGGCCTAGACATTTTCTAAAAGCACTCTTGACCTCAAGATCAGAGGGAAGCACTACAAGTGTTTGTAAGGCTTTCCGTATGACCTATCCGAACTCCAAGAGGCCCATGAACTCGATGGCCAAGCCCAGCCAACAGACCTGGCTAAACGTGCAGTTTGAGTCATGGTAACGTTGGCTTCATCTAGACACGATACGAAACAGTTAATAAGTTGTGCTAGTCTAACCTAACTAGGTGTATCGTGTTTAGATCGATACCTTAGTACGATGGTCTGGCCCCGCACGAATATTAACTTTTCTATAGCAGTGCAGTAAAATTGCTTATGTTAGGGTTATGGTACTATTCTGAGTGCGGATGAATGACTTGACAATAAAGTACTTGCGATTGATAGTAAAATTAATTATGACTGACAGTAAAATTATTTGTGATTGATAATAAAATTATTTATGACTAACAGTAAAATCAACGAACTATCGGTGACCCATTTTGCTAAACGTGTTCGGTCTAATCTTATTTTATACCGTGCCTAGGTAAAAAAAAAGGTATATAGACTGATACCATATAACACGGTAATTTATTCCAACAAATTGTACCTGACTTAAATCAGGCGGTACACTATTCGAGCCGTATGTATCTTGTCGGGCAGCCCGTTTGGGCAGATCTGCCATCCAACATCCAGCCCATCCTGGTCGGACACGTTTGCCCCCGCCTATTTAATGGCCGCGATTCCGCAGCACCATTCCGAATTCGCCGAGCCCCCGAAACAGATAACTTCCCGTCGCGAATCGCGTTAGGTTAGGCCGCAGCAACACTATATATCAGTAGCACGCGGCGGCCCTCCATGGAGGACGAGGAGCACGAGGTGTACGGCCAGGAGATCCCCGTTGACGGCGAGGACGTCGACATGGCTGCCGCCGGCGATGACGCCGCCAAGGTCCGCTCTGCCCCTTCGCCCCGCCGCCGCTTTCTCCCCTCTTCCCAAATCCCAACCCTAACCCTAACTCCGGTGCTGACCCTGTTGGCGTGTGCAGCTGCAGGAGCTTGACGAGATGAAGCGCCGGCTCAAGGAGATGGAGGAGGAGGCCGCCGCCCTCCGCGAGATGCAGGCCAAGGTCGCCAAGGAGATGCAAGGTAAGTGCCGTCCCCGTGGACGCTACTGTTCGTGACGATGATAAGATCCGCTTCTAGGGTATGGTGGTTGGGACATTTGAGGTCCGGTGTGCTAGGTTTGCCAGTTTTTGTTGCCCATCGGTTTGGGTAGATTAACCGGGCGTATTGGAATGTAACGTGCATCTGCTCATCAGTAGTTTGAATGTGGCTGATTGTGTTAAGCTATATGTTGCGGTCTAATTGCTGTTTAGATTAGTTATTTGAGCGCCGCATATATGCGACTTTGGAAATTTATATGCCTTGAGATGAATATTTCGCATACTAATGCTTCACGATTCACAATTGTTCTCTTAATTTAACAGGTTGGAGTAGTTTTGTTGTGTTAGGCATAGTATGAGATGGGGGGCTGGGAACTAGAGCACAAACCCAATTTCTGTTATTCCATGTTATTAGTTTTCCTTAGTGTTCAAGTATTGATGTATTAAGGAACACCAAATACACTCCGTTATCATCTCTCTCTCTCTCTCTCTCTCTCAAGTATTCCATTATCAAGAAACCTTGCATAAATAAAGTTTAATATCTTCCCCTTTGCTTGGGAAAACATATTCAAATGTGATAACGTCAAATTTCTATGTTGGATAAACCTTGGAGCTACTATGTTTACGCTTTGTTACGCTTGTGATTTCTATATGACTATTTCTTTATAAGTTCTTGAACACATTGGATTATTTTACCCCTGTAGGTGTCGATCCTAATGCAACCACATCTGAAACAAAAGAGGAGATGGATGCTCGGTCAGTGTTCATTGGAAATGTAAGATTTTCATATCTTTTGTCTTCTAAATTTATGTTACTGCCCTACAGTTTATAGTATTTATCATATTACCTAGGTATTTACGGTAACTGTGATTCATATGTTTCTTCTTACATGATAATGTGGTTATGCTTTTTAAACTATAGATACAAAGTTGATGTCCAAGTTAGATGCTTTACTTCCTTTACTAGCTCAAGATGTCTTACTTAGATTAGATATTTAATGTTTTCACAGAACGATATCTTGATTCTATTTTGTTCATTTTCAATAGATAACGTGTCTTGGCACTTGAAATTGGTCCAACTATGCCATAGTTTTGAACAGGCATCATAACAATCCTGTTTCTTTATGAGAACTGCCAGCAGGCCTTTATTTTTGGTAAATAATGACTTGAAAACACAAGTTCTCTCGTCTATCTTTACCTATGTATTTTTTTGTTTTACTTTCTAGTGCATTGATTGAGCAATGGCAATGGTCGCAGGGTAGTCTGCTATCATCAAGTCTTTGAAATCAAAACTTTGGCATCTGGTTGAATCTCCGCACAAGTTCTAGAGTTAGCTTAATGGGGGAAAGAAAAGAAAATGAAAAAATCCTTGAAAAAAAAAGGAAAAAAAAATCTTTGAAGAAAGTAAAAAAAAAGGGAAAAAGGTACATACTCCACATGGTGCTTGAGACTCATACCTGGACTGATGTGGCATGGTATCATTAGCCATTGGTAGATGATAATCATTGGCAGGGCATAGGCATGACATGTAAGTGTGACCTCACATTTATGCTAGTGTCTTTTTTGAGAGAATGCTATGATTCTTCTGATGTTT